>OY796657.1:9552955-10945910 GCA_963680705.1 Rhagium mordax
TAAATCAAAAGAGTAATGAATTTGACATGTTTAATTTTTAATTTGCATCAAAATTTCGTTTTGGCCCCAAGATATTAGAAAAATAAAATAAATATTAGGAGAAATTTTTATTTAATTTTTATATTTTGTGAATAATTCGGTTCGTTAATGGCATTAAATCAAAGAGAAGAAACAAGCAATTGCAAAATTTAAAAAAGTCAGGTAGGTGTATTTAAAAAAAAATAGTTTTGAGTATTTAAAAATTGCAGAAAAATATTTATCTTATTTTCCTAATATCTTTCTGCCAAAACGAAATTTTTGTACAAATTAAAAATTAAACATGTCAAATTCATTACTCTTTTGATTTCACGGCCAACTTTGGAAAAAATTTATTTTTCAATATCTTTTAATTGACATTTTAATATTTTTGAAAAAATTTAATTTTTCGGCCATTTTGAAATGAAATGTCATTGTGTGACATATCATTGTATTGTAAATTTTATAACGAATAAGATACATTACAAAAACAGGTAGAGTTGTATTTAAAATAAGAAAGTTAATATCACTTCCGGCTAAATCGGAAGTAAGAAATAAAGCCACCAAGTGTCAAAAGTTGCGCATTTAGATATTATGCCTCACCTGTAAATTTCAAATTAATCGGTTTAATAAGAAAGAAGTTATAGAGTGTAACCTCATCTCGTGGTCACCCGGTATTGTAAGACTAAGAAGGATATAAGGGCTAACGTGATCTCGCGATCACTCGTATTCTAGAAAATTTTCGAAAATATATTTTGAAAATATATAAAAATTAGAAAAAACTCATCATTTTATTTTTTAGATTCCGTTGAGAATTAAAACAGTCGGTCAATTTAATCTGACTAACCCTGTAGTTAAGAAGAGTCAATATTAAGTAATTTATGTTTTCTATTCCAATTTTGTTATCAAATTAATATTTAGTTTAATTAATGTTCTACAAAGGTATTTGTATTTTTGAAAATCAGGAAACTTAAATATAAAATTAGGCTTAAATCATGTCATGTGGGTCAAAACTTCGCTTAATGAGTCTCTGGAAGTTACTGGGTGAAGAAAACTATTAATTTAGAAATGTAGATTATGTGAAAATTTAAGAAAAATCTGTAAATGAATTATTTTTGCTAAAATAACTTTATTCTCATCTTATGTATTTTAAATAATTTTGGAATGGTGGAATGGGCGGCTGTGTATATGAAACTTCTGGAAGCGAGGTCATAAACATCGAAAAATGATCGATGGATAATATGAAAATTATAAACACAACAAATTATTATGTTATTTGATGACAAAAGTGCAATTTGTAACGCTTTGTTGTCAATAACATATCACGACGCTAATTTTGCCCCTGGCTCCGCCACTGTTTACTACTAATAAAGTGTTACAGCAACAATGCGGCGCGCAAAACACTTTCATTGTTTCATCGTTTGCATATGGCCACAAATATAAAACAGTACTGATATTTTGCTGTATGGCTTTTGTGTCTAGTCTGTTTTTATGAGGATAACAGGATAAATTTATTGATGTAACAACAAATAAGCTGTGATATATTGTGATCTGGCCCTGAACGAAACTGAATTATATTAGTTAATACCAAAAAGTTTTTGCAATTATGAAAACACAAAATAAACTGTTTTTGTTCTAAACGAAAATAAACGACTAATCTTATTACTTGTAATTGCTCACCATTTTCATCCTAAATCATGGACGCATCTTCATTTGCAATATTGCCCAAGCTGATTTAAATGAAATCACAAGTTTTAATAGTTGTTACAAAGCACATAATTTAGTAATATCATATCACATCAAACTACATAACACACGGTAATAACTTGAAAACTAATTAAAGTTATTTCAATCACAAACTGTAGAAAACAATTAACTTATGCACTGTAGGTATGCAGCCGACTGGACGCCGAGTTTGACTACGTGTAAACACTGTTGTGGTTTTTTTGTTTTGTCGCAATACCTACTCGATTTTTTGCAAAATCGTTGGGCTATAGTTTGGCATAGATCAAGCTGACCAAGGATTTTATACTAGATCGTTTACTTCACTGCAATTATCTGATCGGGGGAGAAGGTTCGTGCGACGGGGGAGACTATACAGGAATGTAATTAATATAATAGAATAGAAAATATAAATGCATGGAGGATTTAGTAATGTCGACTTAAAGTAGTCTAGTTTTAGTTATAGTTTTATACATAGATTAAATTTAAAATGTAATACCTACCTTTTTTTGATAATAAAAACTTTTTCTGATGATTAAGGGGAGCCTCTCAAAATAACTCAAGAACCCCTAAATTTAATAAAAAATAACTTATGGTTAAGAAGAAATATATGATAATAGAATAGAGGTATAGTAAATATATGGTATGGTTGACTTCAGATTTGTAAGACACGTAAAAAACCGGCGGCTTGTTTGATGCCGATAAAAACTTCAAACAATCCGGCTCTTTTTATATGCTGAACAGATATGAACTGAACTATATAGAGTATAGTTATAGTAATTTTGATATATTAGTAGATACAAATACAAATGATCAATAAAATGTACCATGAACTAATTCATTTTCTTTTTCGCTACATATAAACTGAACTCAGAAGACTCATTTTCTCCATGGCCTTCTTTCTCCGGTCAGACTATATAATATTAGATAACTAGAGTGGTACAAGTGACGTCACTCACGTTCCTTTTGTCAAATAGAGCAGCGCTCCTCAATCACAATTGTTTCATTAGGTCTGTAATTTCATACTGTTTTTAATTTTTACGCAAATTTTTGTTTCAGTTCTTTGCTCTACACATTATCAGTTTAAGTAAATTAATAATATTCAGCTACAATTTCGTATCAAGAGCTACTTTATTTTTCGAAAGACAATCAATGTCTCTGGTAGATTTTGTGTAATGCTTGAGCAGTTTCAAATAAAATGCAAGGACATAACACATAAAATAGAAGAAAAGATGTTAAAAAAGTCCTTGGATATCATAAGAATAATTATTGAGGTTATAAAATTTACCAAATTTGGCTGTTTACTTTACAATTTGCTCCACAAACTAAAAATGCTCTAGTAACTTTACAAAATATTCAACACAAGGAGATAGTATTAAATTACGACACAGAGGGTTTTCGAAAGCCATTCCAATACTTTTTGAGCAAATTTATCTTGACAGAACATGAAAAAAGTTCCTATGAACTTGGTCCCGTAGCTTGTTTCTTAAATGAGCTTCGCCCAAGTAGCACAAGAATATCACTATTAGACTGAAGAGTTATATATCTGATTTATTAGAGCGTTTGAAGATGCTGATTTATCATTAAACACTCACGATATAGACAAAATTGCTGTAGAAACAAATATACTTTATTATTTTATTACATACTCATATACGTTTTTAAGACTAATAGGGTATGCGCATATGCGAGATTTTTAAGCAAAATTGGTTATAAAATATAGTTAATGCTATAAAAAAATTAATAACGATAAAATTTTATCAACAATGTACCCTATATTTATGTATCTGTTAATTAAAATTCATATTATTTTTAAGTTTACGACCACTGGCCGAGAACAAACGATGGAATTCGAATCTCACCGTGACGTCAATAACTCGTTTTTTTAACAGTACTTTAGAGAATCTTTTATGTTCGCCGTTGTGCAATATCTCATACTGTTTACGTGTAGATTCAATGTGCGATTTCGTTGTTAAATATTAACATTTTTCACGAAAAAGTGAGTGGAATAGATTTTGTAAAAGCCCAGAGAGATAATTTGGCCAATGTTGCTCTCTTTGTTGCTGTAATACTTTTAAGTGGAAGTCGCCTTTTTCTACCAATTTGACAATCAAAATACATGATCTTTTAAGTGTATATAACTACCCATTAATTTAAACATCTTATAGTTTTCTAAATCTTCCTAATTGAAAAAAAAATAAGATACATAACCTAAAATTGTATGATTTTAAAAAGGTACAAAATCGCACTTACGTTGACCTCACATGCAACCCCTTTAGTGTTTTCTGATATATCAGATTCACTCCTTCTCATGGTACGTAACCATAATTTTCGTTTTTTCTTTAATTTAGCGCTTGATCGTATATTGGTAATGAGACTAATCTTTTTTCTGGTGTTTTTTTTATTTACGACTGGCACTGCGGTATTTAACAGTATCTTGGATGCTTAATATCAATAATATACTTGTTTTCCATTGTAGCATTAAATGGAAATGCGAGTTTCTGACGTCACAACACCACAGCAGCCATTTGAATGACGTCACAGTCATTTTTGGAATAACCAATTTTTGTTAATTTTTTTTGGATAATGGGTTACATTTTAGCCGTTTTTTATTATTGCGATAGCCATTTAGTAAGTTAATTTACAAAATTACATTTAATTCAAAAATCATGCGCATACCTTATTATTGAAACATTTTTAAAACTAGCGTAATAAACTTGCGTAGGAATATTTATATAACAAAACTACGACTATTTTCGCTTAAGATAAATGCATTTTATAGTTAATTTATAACCGTATGCAGAAACAATTATAAATTTTTATATAAACTGCATTCTAGTTTTATACAAGATCTATTATTATATTGTATAGCATTTATTAAAATCTGTTTATAAAACAATTTATTTTTGATAACAATTTACTTTCGACAGCTACCTAATAAAAGTATTTTATAATTGTTGCTAAACGAAATTAAATAAAATACTTAAAAAGCACTTAAATAATAAAAATGTCTTCTAAAATGCAAAATTATTATTTAGGAAATATTATATAATTTTTATAGGACTAACCTAACTTTTTACGTTCAATTGGGCATTTAAAATTGGTTTTGTTATACCATCAATTATTATCGCTGCTACAGCTACAATACCTTTATATCTTTTTAGAAGCCCTCTTATGCGTTTTACATAAAGCGCAAAATTGGATAATTTCAAAACTCGTAAATTAAATGGGTGTCTTTATTTTATCTTTATTTCTCCTACTTTATGAAACTTATGAAAAACAAAAATTAAATATAACAAGAATAAACCCTAAATAATTATATTTAGGTTATGTAGTTGCTACGTTAAAATTGGCGGGGTAAAGATTTGGCAACATTGCAAGCACCAAAATAATTTATTAGTTCCTCGTTGTCATTCTAAATAATAAAACAATTATATCTTATAAATATGTATTTATATAACAAGTTATATAACATATTTGTTTTATAAGGATCAATTTAGTTTTATAAGTATTCCATAAGCGATAAAAAGGATTTGTTAGTTGACGCCATGTTTTATGACAAATTGGACTATAGTTTAGGTCGGCCATATTGTCAATTCAAAATAAACCTAATAAAGTAATATAATTTTATTCAAAATAACCATTTTTATAAAAAATAAACTATTATACAAATAGTAACATAGGACGTGAAATAATATCGATTCTTAACTTTATAGATCATTATGTCTTAATTTATTTTTCGTTAGTAGCTATACAAACTTCAATGTCGCCATTGTCCATATTAATAAGTGATAAGGGATCACCATCTTAAATATCAATTTTGTCTTACACGTATAACAAAAATATCTTAACCGATACAAGACAAACAATTGCATTAATATTTTATGAATATCTAATGAACGTTTTCCATTTCAGTAGTAAAATTATAAAATAATGTTTATTAAACTATTTTAAAATAGTCTTACATAGCACCTAATTATTATATAGGAAAATTGATCACCTAACATAAAAATTTTATAAAACTGATAGAAGGTTTTATAAAATAAAATAAATATTATTGTATAAACCTGGGCCTTCTCCATGTTTATAGGCGTCCTAAAAGGGTTTACAAAATACTTTTAAAATAATACAGTTATATTACAAATCGTTATGTAGCAATGTACCTATACTCGGGCCAAAAAGAGTAGTCACTAGAGCAAAAAACTCACCGGCAATTCTTCAAAGGATTTAGCTGTTATGGAATACAGAAGCGGCAGCTCGTTTTACCATATAATCCCATATAATTCAGAGAAATATATCCAGTTTTCTCCGCCTACCAGAGATGAAAACCACAACTAGGTCATTATGTTTAATTGGTATAGTCAACCAAATATAGTACATGCTTGAATGTGCCGCCCTTATACCCAATAATTTGTTCGACAATTATAAAGGTCGTCGAGAGAGCTTAGATAGCGCATTCAGTGGCGTCACATATGCTGCAACGCAAAGGATGTGCATTGTTCAACTGCGTTGCTATACCTAATTCGTGGAGATAATGTTGCCAGATGTAAGCATATTATTTAAAATTTAAGACATGGTAACTCATACTCATGCATAATTAACACAATCCGCTTTCATTTGTTCGAATTATGGAATTTATGAAATTCGTAAATCCGTACGCCCCTGGCTCTACTGTCTACTCTTTTTGGCCCGAGTATATATACCGTTATAAACACATTTGTGCTACTTGGGCGGTCCTTGAAAGGGGGTGCCCAAAATGTGGTTCCTATTTTGTATCTCGCAAACCCTGTAGACTACAGCAGTCATACGTCAATTACTTACTATTTACAAGAGCAATTCTTTGTTGGTATTAACTCCCATGAATTTAATCTAGTGATATTCTAAACGAGGGGCTCTCCTAATTTTGATCCCATTTTTTTACCATTTGTTCTTTTCAACTAATTAGACCCGCATTGTAAATTGTCCAGTCCGCTAGAAACCAACAATCATCCATCAGACCTCTGAACAAGACCGTCTCTTCACTGTAGCTATCCCAGCCTTTCTCGAAACCGCCGAAAAAGAAAGTGCTGTTTCGTGCACTCTAAAATAAGGAACTGGCGTCCGAGATTCCGTTTAAAAAAAGTGTTAAAAAGCTGGCAGGGACTGTTTGTAGGTAGTAAGTTGCAAGCAGTTCCCGTAAAGTAAAAAAGAGCGTCACATCCTTCAAGAGCTTCCTTAAGAGTTATTTACGCTTGTTTGTGAGAATTGGTCATTGTCAAAATGTCATGGTGCCCATTTTGAATATTTGTTGTAATAAAACAAAGCTTTGAATTGTAATAATTGTAATAGGAAATGAAGTTTTGAAACTGAAGTTTTTCCCAGGATGTGTTTACAAAAAAAACTGTATCACTGAGTTCCTTTGTAAAATGCCTGTCAATATTTGTCTCAATTAGAAAAATTGTTGATGACGTCACAGATATGAAAAGCGTCAACAAATTTTTGTCCTTACGTACAAATAGAGCAATTTGATATTACTAATTGACGTGTTTTTGTATTTTTGCAAACGCAAAAAAGAAAGCTCATGAATTTTATGCGTCTCTTTTGGCACACTGTATACATATAACTCTTAATAGCTTTGCAGTATATTTCAACTAAGGCATGACTTCACTATATCTAATATAATTGAGTAGGTACCTACTAGGTATGGTAGTTGCTAACGTGCATATTAGACTTTGCTTTACATCCAGTAATAAATTCATGCTCGAAAGCGACTAACGTAGGAGCACATAATTGACTATCTTATTTGTTTCATCGAATGTAAGAGCTGGTAAGAGCTCGAAACATGTCGCCTCGGGTGAATCGTGTGACACTACACAGCTTTTAGAAGCTACTTCCCATTACGTGTTTCTGATTCTATCCATCTTCGTTCTCGTTTTGTTATTTGTTGTTTTTTTTTATATACGAAAAATAAAATGTTCATTTGAAATTAAAAGACATGTCTTTTGGCAAAATGGAAAAAAAATTCGCGTATAATTTGAAGGTCAAGAGAAAACATGTAACATTCGTATGAATCTTTTTCGTATGTAATTTATATTTAGTAAGTAGTATTTATCAAGTTAAATAAATATAATGTTCTCAGAATTGGTAGAGTATAAATTTAACAAAATAAAATTTATATTAGAGTAGGAACCAACTAATTGTCTTTCTACATACAAAATTACGCAAACTAGCGGGGTTAAAAATCATGTGCAAAATCTCTTAGTTAAAGACCCACATTAACAAAAAAAAGATAATACCTAAACCCTGCCGGAAAGTAATATTATTTTCGAAGGGTGTAATTAAATTTTTTGTTTGCCTGTTATTGTTTCCCAGACTCATGTATCCAAAATAATAAACATATTTTACAAGCTTTGCCATAAAAACACGGTTATGCGCTGAACAATAGCTATCAACAATACCGCAAGCTTGTTAGTCAAAAATGGCATACTTAAACAAAAAGTTAATTAAACCGGTTTAAAATTTTAGCAACTTTGTCGTATTTAAGCCCACGCAGATAAACACACTAGCGACGTAGGTATACCATTCGCATGCAGTCGATGCATTTAACATTGGAAATTTTCTGGTTCCGCAGTTTCATGTTGCATATCATGAAGCATGACGTAGGCAGAATGACGTTTCAGAACGATAGACGTCAAAATTACAATTTTTCGTTCACTCCTCCTGAGCCTAAAATCAGAGCGGGGCCGTGCAATTCATGATGTAGTTCTAAGTTCGACTCATTACCTTGGACTTCTTACCAGAACGACCTCTCAGCGGCGTTTATCGGTTTGGAAATAGAATCAATATTGCTTATCTTCCGCAACCGCAACAGAAAAGCAGGTTTAAGATTCTCACAAATTTACGGAAATTGTCAGGAAGTACAATGTCTAAATTCATACATAAATAATATTATCGAGGATCTAAACGACACAGAAGATTTAGATGCAATAGACGACAATGCGGAAACTAATTTGGAAGATATCGTCCAGGAGACGGATGCTGTCACGCGCACACCCCGTATATCAATAAAAAAAATTATAAAACTTTACTCTTATTTACTGGTGATACCTATGATATCGAGGGTGCGTTACTTAAAAAGAGGTAGCGTGTCGCTGCCACCAGATCGGGAATTATTTTAATTTCGCCCCGATCAGAGAAACACTAGAAAGCACCTATGGAACAAAATCATCTGATAGGCCACTGGTAAAAGAAGATCCTCCAAAGGCTAGAGTCCGGCCACGGCTTATATGCGTGGTAAATAGTGGTGGGAATAAAAGACTATCAATTAAGAAAAATAAAAGCGAATATATTACTCAAAATTATAAAATCAAAACAAGGCAAAACAAAAAAAAATGAATGGTAAAATTTTAGACTCATTGGTACTTTATCCACAAGTACAAAATTACCGAGAAAATTACAGTAAATATTTTCCAAAATAAGCAAAACAAGTTATTATTACATACAAAATTACAGTAATTTAATTACTACATAATACAACAAATTATTACGCTCAAAACTATAGTAATTCACTTCCAAAACAAACAAGATGTTGCGAACAAAATTACAGTACTTAATTTAATTACTACAAAACAGTGCGGGCTATCACCCACCGATAATACGCGCTTTAGGACCTCTAAAATTATTAGCAAAGAAATCTTACGTACCCTATCTGGGTCTCTCTATATAAATATATTATATGTAAGCCACCATTTCACATTTAGTGCCAATATCAATTAGGTATTTTCAAAAACCAGAGACCCTATTTCACGTTCACTCACAAAACGAAACGTATATGGGGTTAGTAAACTCAAAATGACTTACCTACAAGCCTCTAAATATACAACAATCCCAATTGACAATTACCTTCACTAAAATTATACGTCGAACTCTATCAATTTTAAACCCGCCCTCCGACGCGCGGTCTCTGTATCACTTTCGCACTTCGCGGCGCTTAACTAGCCCCTAGGTAATTCTAAATTACCCCGACGACGTCCCTGACGTTGGCCAGTCAAAACTCTAGCTCCGTCTCTGTATCGCGACGTCCCGACGCTGCGCTGCCCTATCAACTCTCTCGCTCCGTCGAACTGTGACTCCCTCTTGTCACTTGAGCCCTCTTTTTGGGTTCACCTGGTGCCCGTCTCCAAGCGCCGCTACCCTAATCGCTTACTACCACTGTGCTGCCCGATCGATTTCGCAGCTCGGTCGAACTGTGTCTTCCGCGCTGGTCGAACTCTCTCTGCGGCTCGGACGAACTGTCTGTCGCTCCGCATTAGTGATCGACCCTTTTGCACCTCGATTTCTCCCAATATACGTTCAGGCGAGTCCACTCACGCAATATCGTCTACCCAGCGATTTCCTTGGGAACCGATTCGTATGGTCCTCTCCCATCGAAATTTCTTAACTCCCGGTGATAAGATAAATTTATCTAAACATGATTTCCGTTGCAGTAGTCATAACAAAAACTCAATAAATTACTTCTTATATACCCCGTGGCACAAATTAAAATTAACGTTTTCATTATTAATAGAAATAGCTATTTCCCTTCTTTTATAAAACTTATACCCCCGATTTGCTACAATGCTATCGATTCCGATCTTCTTTAGATAGAAAGTATGTTTCATTCAATATAATATAAAATTTTAATCTACTCGAAAATCCTCACTTATTGGAGCTGGGACCAACAGACCGCACTTTGTTCCAGATGAAAACATTTTTGGACCATTCTACTAGAGCAAAAGAACGGCCTGTCCAAATTTGACAGCAAAATCTACAACACCCCCGTATAGGCATAAATCTGTACATCTCAAGAGTTTTCTTCTCTAATTCAAAGACTTTACTCATTTTGTTGTGCATTTATAATTAAAACGAATTGAGATATGATAAATAAATTTTATTCCACCAGTTTCCGGTAAATACAATTTAAATTCGAGAATTAGCTGTATTCAAGCAATTTAAGAGTTGGAATTCGGCGCTGAAATTAAATTGTTACATCGTTGCTATTTTATTCGTGGAATTTAGTAGTTTTGAGCATTTAGTTCAGAACTAACCTAATATCGAGTACGTTGAGATCTCTGGGGACACCCGATTAAAAACTTTTAGTTAGTTACGAGTGTTCGTGATGTTGGACGTAAATAAAAACTTTGTATACTCCATATTTATTCCAGAGTATGATTCATGTAGTTTACTGCATTAGACAAAAATGCTGTAATGCATGTATAAGTACTTCTTACTACACTCGGATATTGGATGTATGTCCGTTGTCTCCTGCGTAATATCCCATTGTGATAATCTGCGCTGTGTACCTATACATATTGCCATGTCACACTTGCAATCGAACAGCAATAAGGTAGATGGGGCTCGTCCAACCTAAATAACCACAAAACCAATTAGAAAATAACTTCAAACATAAGCAAAAGTAATTTTTAATAATCTAAAGATCAATCGGTAATTAAAATAGGAGTAATTTGATAGTAATTAGTGAGTTTCTAAGTTTCTCTAGCGAAAAGTAAAAATCGATAATCTATGTCCAATAGCTAGATATGTTGTAAATTTAGACTATAAGTAGTGACAGTGTAGTGAAATTTAAAACACAGTGTGCGTACCTTCAGAAGAACGGTAAATCTAAATCAGTTTCAACGTAATATAACATAATGGACATCCACAGAGAGGTTATCTGACAAGGATGCTGAAAACGAGATTAATTCTGAAAAATAACTTAAAATAAAGCAGATAACTGAGAAATTACTTACCAAGAGTGACATATTTCTATCTTAGTATGCTATGACAAGTGAAATTTTCTTGGGAATGTCTTGGAAACATCAACAAAGAACAATTTTGTTTATTAAATATAAGGTAATTTTAAGTTATCTCAGGTTACAATAAGTTTACCATCTTAGTTTATCGATGTATTTGTTAAATAAAAATAATCGCTCATACTAGAGACACTTATGTTTTATAATCTTAAATTTGTCTCCCAGTCATTTGCTCTCGGGATAGAGAAAAGAGAAGTATTAAAACTCGAAAGCCAGAAGCTGTAATAGAATAAATCTTTATTAATAATACAAATCAAATAAAAACTACAGATAGGTAAGTTTCTCCGATTGATGAGATCCCTGGAACGCCCTGAAATAAGAAAAACACGGGTTTATAGCTAACCCAAGTAAGTCCTTCGTCTTGGTGTCATTTATAAATGGTAGAAATTGTATTTTATGCCAAGCATGAATAAATTTGTGTGTAACGTGGGTAATTAATATGAACCAATAAGATATATCAAACTTAAAAGCAAATCCAAAAACAACTCATTAATTATATACAAAATTCAAATCAAACAATTTTCAAAAATACATTACAATTATTGGTGCCCAACGCGGGGCTAAAAAGAATAAAAAAGAATAATAAATAGACAAACCTACATTACATAAAAATATTTACCTATTTTTAATATGTAATTTGACTATATTTTATTCAATGTAAACGTTCCGCGTTTGTAAAACAGACGCAGATATTTTAAAGCGCTTTCAGTCGTTCTTGTGTGTTTGTACTGCAAAATCCACCTACATCAGACACCTGTGAACAATAAAATGGCTTCTCATTTAAGGTGTCATATAAACTGATTGCTTTCCAATAATGGAAGTTATAGATTCCTATACATATCACGTTCTTATGGAGTTATGAATATACTTAGACGTCGCAAGTAACGCCGGGGAGCAACAAACACATAAGAACACAAAGGACTTTTATAAAAAGAAAAATTGACGTGGTATGTGAAGATTCTATAGATTTATACACTTGAGAGTATATCTAGGGTAAAGATAAACATTCTATTCTTGATCGGTTTCTATAGTACTTGATGCAGTACGTCGAGTCCACCAATATTGCAGACATGCTTACTATTTTATGAGGAAAAGTCTTTCAAAAGTTATATTGTGTCTGGAATGTTGAAAAGCCAATGAATAAGGGCAGTAAATGTTTTGTTGTTCTATTTTATGAAACTAGGTACACAAGCTTCCAGAATAATAACAACTTTAAAATGAGAAACTTAGACTTCAATATATAACTCGTTTAATAAATTACTCTCTGTATGGTTCATAATAACATATTTTAAGATTTCTAAGTTGTTTGTATTTTGCGTAGCTTTAGGGTGCAAAATGTTTGTAAATCCTGTTTTAAAGGAGAGCAAACCAAGTAATGTCAGAATTACATACTGACTCAATGAATTACGGACCTCATTTTGCTGGCGAATTTTTTGAGAGCAGCTCGTAAAAACATATTAAGTAAACATTAAAATCAGACAAACGGTTTAGAAAAAAATCAAAGTCAAAATCATAGGTGGTGCATTAATTTTGATCGTTAGTGTATTTTTTCACAAAAAAAACTCATCTGGTAGGTACACAAATTAATATTCCTCTAAAGTAAGAAATAAATAGAAATTCTAATAATTTAAAAATATAAAAAATGTTCGTATGTTTTCCAACGTTTCAGGTATTTCGATTGCAGCCACCAAGTACTACATTTTTCTTTCAGTTTATTATATATTTTTACATTTATGCCCTTTATTATCCTTGAACCGTTGCTATATATATATGTATTTCAATTAGCGTACTTTCTTGGCATATATTCGTTAGGTATTTTAATACATATCGATTCAATATGACACCTGGCACACTTGGCAAGAGAACAGAGCGCTTTTCAGTTCTAAATATAGAAAGTAGTCCCTTCTGGCTTTGTCACTATTTAATATTCAACTATATTAACAATCCCTATGAAAACAATTTTGATACTATATCATTTCCAACTACTCGTATTTAATTAGCCCGGCCGATTTCAATAACTCCCAGTGGGGAAGTTCGTTATAAGATAAAATGAATGAATAGCATATACATTTAAAGCAATGTTTAACAGGGGCAATTATTTCAAATTGAAATTTTAGGAAAGCAAATATTTAGTTAAACACGTTAATTGCGTCGAGTTAAGTTAAACGTGTAAAGTAGATTGTTAGAAGTGTGGTACATGCTCATATTGAGCTGAATTTTTTTTTATGGATATTTTTCAAAAGAAAACAATTTTACCCAAACCAATTGTGATGACGCCTACTTATATCTGCGTTTTCTTACGTAATTCTTTTTTTAAACGGAAATCTCGGGCGCCAGTCCTTTAATTTTTAAGTGCAAAGAACTACACTTTTTGGCTCTCCTATTGGGAGAACAACCCTGAATAGAGAAACAGCGGAGATACAGAATTGCCAGAGGTCGGAGCTGGAGATCTATCTAATGGATTTCGATCATACTGCTCAAACGGGTTAATCAGAAATAAATGACAGAACCTCTTTAAAATAACGTATTTATTCAGAAATATTTAAAAACAGAATAATTAATTCTACTACCTTCACGACTGTACAGTCGAGTGTGTATAAAACTATTTCAAAATGATTAAAAACAAGTCAAGCTGGCAATCAAGAGTCTTTACGCGATTTAACGTCGGAATTTTCGGATACGTGTGATTAATGAATTTCTATGTACGATAAGCAAACGGACCTTTCCACTAGGATGTATTATGCACGGCGGGCAATCGGTTAGCTATAGATATTGTAGGCTATACGGAATTTTTAAATACACGGCAAACTACTGCCACAAACGTAGAGCTACTTGTTAATGATTATGTTAATGAACGTAAGTTTCCCGAGTCAACTCTATGCAGATCACCTATATGGATGGCCCCAGCGAACAAATCCAACCAGTTGATGCATATAATGACTATTTGGTTTATCGTAGGTTTTCCGGTAACCTATTATTATGCAGGGAGGCTTTTGAGATGGCCCTAGCGAACAGATCTCAGCAGCCGATGCATATTTTGGCAAACAAAAGACCAACGGAGGTATTACTAATGAGCTCTAGTTTGATTGGGTAGTGTACTACAACGATACGTACGGACAAAAAGACCTTTGAATATCTATACTTAACTGAAAGCAGTAACTGCAAATTGCAGTGGACTACGGCGTATTCTTAACAAAATTATTTTCAAATAATTTCCTAACTGAATTTACCATTTAACTGGGAGCGGCGGCGCGAAACTGAGGACGGCTTTGGTTTGATCTGGCACTTCTGGAGGTGGATCTGATCTGATCTCGCGGACTCTTTCGCAATGAACCTGGACTGCGGACGACTTTCACGGAATGAGCTGAACTGCTGCCGGTTTTCTCGGAATGAGGAATGAGGACGAAGTCCGCAATCCTCTCCCTTTTGTAACCTTTATGACATATCTAGGTCGCGTGATAGAGGGGCGGTCACCGACTTGAAACGACGGACTCGGATGCACAACCCAGCGTAACTTGCAGAGGTGCAGCGGATTATGCAATTTGGCGCATCAATTCAGAACGTCAATAACCGGAAACGAGTTACTTGCAATTCTTATACTATATTGCAAAAAGAAACGGATTAAAACGGACAAGGATTAACATTTTTAGTAACAAATGATTTTTATTTCCGACTCGGCCATTATTTATAATAATTCTCGGATTTTGCTTATACGGGGAATTGTCGAAAATTAATCAATTAATTACTTGATTGCTTGTTTACCAGCGGACTTTTTAACAACTCGTTATTAACTTAATTAAAACAGGACTTACTTACTAAAAACAGCTGCAGGGTGTACCCAAGTGATGGCAATATTTAAAGCAAAAATGAACATTCCTTGAGTGGAAAAATCACTTCGTTACACAATTAAGGTATTGAAAAAACTAGTGACCTGCCAAACAGGTATCAAGAGCGGCGTCATTTACCCTTGGTGGACTAAACTGCATGCTGAATAGATTTACAAGAAACAACCACTCGATGGACAAATTCCCCGACCTACATTGGGATTACATCTGTCTGTATGTTGATGTTCAAAATGTGTAATTGTTGATTTATTTTTGACAGAAGTTAATCATTATTATTTATTTCTCAAAAGGATATAAATAACTAAGTTTCCATAAGCACCTTTCGAATGTTGAGGATACTTATCCAATCAACTAATTTTGCTTGCAGTGCTCCAAGTCAAACAGCATTTCAAATGCCGGTCTTTGCTGATGAGCCAATGGTAGCTTATGCAATTTCCAAGCTGCTGCTTAGCTTCTCAACGGTTATGTTATATCTATAAGGAAGCCTTCGACGTTCATGTTCAGGTTCAGTTTATAGCATAGCTATTATTAATTATTGATATTAAATTTATGTAATTCGCTTTGAGGGATTGGTAGCCTAGCAAAATCAAATTCTGGATGTTTGCTGGTACAGGGTAGCCCTCGTAAGGCAAAGTTCAAAGGTAAATAAGAGAAAATCAATAAAATATTCAATATGGTACGTCGCTGATGAAGATTATAACACGTGCACAACGAACCGTAAATTAACTACATCTGATTTAACTATGGACGAAATTGCTTCAGAATAGACCTGTAACAAATGTACAACTCGTTGCCAGTACGCAGGATAGAGATCTCCCAGTATGAAAGGTTTTCATTTTAAGCTGTAATTACCATTAAAGACATAGCAGTTCTTTTGCTTCTCCCAGAAAAGACACTTTAGCCATAATTCGAACATTTTTGTAAAAGTTAACAAGAGGGTCATTCCTTAAATAATAGACAAGTCAACTATAAGTGTTATTGCTTCCTTTAAAAACTTATAAATCAGAAACAAATCCAAACCCCTCTGTACAAATTGATTTATAACGTGCACTTCTAGCATTTCGAATAATACGATCTTTGAGAAACCCGTACTTAACTCAGTCAATTACAAACACATGTTTTGGGGTATATTGCGAGCGTCCGAGAGACCATTAGTTCCGGGGGCTTCTGCTAAATGTTAAAGAAAGTTATCTTTGGTTATGCATACATAGTAACGGCCGGACAGGTAGTTATCACTCGAGCAGAGTATTTGATGAGGTAGGACAGTTGCTCGATTCAACGAGCATACCTGAGGGTATATCTCTATCTACGGAGTAAATTGATTAACATAACTGGAGTAATTAATTCAGAAAACATTCCATTATCGACGATGTGAGTAATCTTAAGTTAGGTAGAGTCTATATACACCTGAGCTAGGTTTTGTCCCAATAGTAATAAGTGAATCGTAAGCATGGGTTTTCCTACGCTCGTAGCCGCAAATGCAGGTGCTATATAGAAATAGTTTATAGGAATTGTATTCATGATTAGGTTAATTAATTAATACGAGGCGTATGGAAAGTTATTTAACGGAGTCAAGGCACTTGCCCTAAGATAGTAATTTTCCACTACGTCGGCTTGGCAGAGTAAACAGGTTCAACCCCTAAAGTAGGATACTCAGAGGCGGGGCGGGTTTCAATTGGTCAATTCTTTTAACTTAGCTAACCCCCGCAAGTCAACAGCCACTCAGTCGATGGTTCGAACCTGATGTGCTAAATCTTTAAGCTTTTCAAAATCACTTTTCGTTTAATTTTTCGACTGACAACATCGTCTCTAGTTTCGCGAGTAAGAAATAAAGAAATAGAGATAGTGTAGTGATTGTTCTGTTTTTCTGATTTTGTTTGTTAATATATGTAGAGTCAGTCATTCATTTTTGTTTTGTGTTGTTGATTGAATTAGTGGACGTTTGTCTATTTTCCACTAGTCGAGGATCCCAGAACGTTTGTGTATTTTCTGGAAATCCTAGTGATAATAGCTTAACCGTGGTTTGCGGATATTTTTGAACCCATGTAAATGTTGTCCATGCGTCAAGCGAGATATCCACTTTTGCCACTGCCAACTAACATTTTAAGTTAGAGCGAATTGGCTTATTGTTTTGTTTTAATAGTTCATTTTGTACTGGGACTTATTCCCCGTATTTTCTATTTATTGTTTTGTTTTTCACCTTTTTTCGTTTCCATTTGTAAATAAATAGCATTAAGTGTTTTGAGATTATTTAGTTTTATTGACAATATAGTTGGCAATTTCATTGATCAGGAAATATGGAATAAACAGCAGTTTAAGTGCTTATTAACACACGATACGTTTTGTGAGTGATATCAGTGTTCAATACAGGTGGCTGATCTATAATGAGTAAAGTAAAGGAGTAAGACATAGTTATAGTTAATGAGGGCTCGTACTGTATTTGTGGATAGTGGTAATTAATTCGAGTATTGATATATTGAAAGAACCATGTTATAGTAAAGCTGGTTATCAAAGTATAAAATAAATATCTTTTTATAAATAGTAGAACAGCTCGGCAAGACTGTTATAGATCAATGGATCAGAGTACTAATTAAATACAAAAATTACTATATAATGGTACATTAAGATGATTGTTTATCATGTAATTGTTAATGTAATCACAAGGTTATATGCTGTCGTTAATCCTCTGTGGGTAATCTTCTTGCTATGCCTTATTTGAGTATGCAGCATTCAAGCTTCTATCTAGAGGGAAGTGTAAGAAAAATATGACTTACTAAGTGTCAACACATATGCTCGATAATCCTAACCTAGCGCTTTCATTATTACACATATCTGCACATTTAATAACACGATAAGAGAGTCTACAGTTATGATACGACATTTCTATCGAGAAAAACGACTGCGAGCCCTAATGTATTCCTGATGACAGGATGAAACATGATACAGGAGACGTGAGCTCTTTGTCCTATTTCACGTGATATTTACACGTCAGTGGGATATTTTTTGTCATTGAGTAATTAACTTCATAAGTCAGCATCACACACAATAATGTTTTCTGTTGCAGTATTTTATTAATGTAGTGACAAATAGTCTTACTGAAATAAAGTATTTTACCAATATAAGCCGTTTAAGAGCATCGCAGCTTTTAGAGAGAGCTGTGATTTATGATAGTGCCCAAACATCTTTATAAAAATTTTGTTATTTGTAAACTTAAAAGCAGAAAGTTTTATTTTTATATATTAGGAAAACTAACTATTTATAATTTCCTTTTTAATCTACTAAGTATCGAATAAATACTGCAGTATAAAAATATTTGTTTCAAGTTTCAATAATAATTGTATATCCGAAGAAAGGATGCATTTTTTATTGCGACACCGTCAACAACAAAAGAGAAAGAGGGCTGACTCACATATTTTTAACTTTTCTTACTTGTTCTGGAATCCCTTGTGAAATAAATTGACAACTATTGCTATCAAAGGAATAGAACAGAGTAGAAAACAGAATAGTTTTTCTTTTCATCGTGTCCGGACATTGATAACTATCAATGGAATGTCTCTCTGTAAAGTATTCCAGTTACTTGTTCCCTTACCTACTTTCTTATTCGTAATTCAAAGTTTTACCATGAATTTTACTGTCAACAGAGAGTTGGGATTTTTTTAAATACTTCCTTTTCTCATTTTATAGTTAACCAGGGACGAATCCGGAGCGAAATGTTACATTGGTAGTAATATTTTTTAGGATTCAAACAGGAGGAAGTTTTTCTAGTTTTTCCCCCGTAGATCAGCCCCTGATTTAACAAATTATCAAAGTAGGAAATCCATTTTTCTTTCAATCGTATTAAAATACAATGTGTAATCAAAGGGGCCTACTAAAGCAGGCAGCAGTTAGTTATAAAACAAAGCAAACATTATAATACAAACATTAATCTGGTTCCTATGAAGTTAATATTGATATACGCTTCACGACGAAAATTGTATTAAATTATAATAGAGGTGGAAAAGACAATGGAATGCACAAATAAACTTGGCACATATTAAATAATTTTAACCGATCTCCAACAGTTAAAGAAATAAAATACAACAATAGTAACTAGTGCAAAAAGTGTATATTTGTTGCATAAGGCATGAAGTTTGCAGCACGAGCGAAGCGAGAGCTGCAATCATGCTGATAGCAATAAATACACTTTTTGCAAGTGTTGCACAGAACATTTTTTCTACGATCGAATTAAATAGATTTTTTTTAAATTTTATTTAAGAGAATATTACATTAACACAAAACATTCAAATGTCAAACTGACAACTTGAGAAATAAAATTGTCACTGTCAAACGCCATCTATAAATAACTATAAATAAATTTTCCGTTGCCTAGTAACAAACTTACTTTTTGCACTGTAAATAGTTCAAGAAGTTTTGGGGAACGTTTGTGTAAACTCAGAAGACACTCAGCTACCTGAATTTATCCTTTACCTATCCATATCATCACTGCAGTGCCTTCAATCACGTGACTGGATAAGCTTTTATATTTTCTGGTTCTGTTTATATTTTCCATCAACTTATCTCACGTTAGCCAATGTCTGTCCACCGTAGAGATCCTTTCCGCAGAATCTGCAGTCGAAATCTCCATCATATTGTTTCGAGCAAATCTGATGTATAAATAAGAAATAGAACAGGGCCCAAAATGGAGCCCAGCGGGACACCTGATGTTATACGTGTTGTATTTGATGCGGTATTATCTATTATCACTTTTTGATTACAGTTACTTAGGTATGATTGAGAATAGGAAGTTGAAATATTGTCAAATCCATTATTTGTAGGTTTGGAGTGTAATAAAGCTTAGTCAATAGTGTCGAATACTTTTGAAAATCTAATAGCCCAAGGACAGTAGCATCACCATGGTCCAGTCATTTTAAAATATCGTCCAAAATGCTGGCCAAAACTATTGTTGCACTACGTCCCTTTCTGAAATTGGATTGTATTTGGTAACATACTTAGAAATGATAGTGTTTTCGGTGACATACTTAGAAATTTTCTTCTTTATTGTAGGTATCTTTTAACATTTTTCAGTTATTAGTCTTAACTGGAATCCGTTCCTTGGACTAGTTCATTTGTTAGCTTAAGACATGGTTCTTTAAATCCGATATTGGTTTCCTGAAATTTTCTCCAGTAATCGTTGAGTTGGTTTTTAACTCATTCTTCACTGCGCTTTTGGAAATTTCCAGCACGATTCTCTCAAGTCATGTCAAATCAACTCTTTTTCTCTTTCCCAAACAGGTTTGAGCTCTTTTTGGCAATCCAATACCAGGCTAGATCTTCATTTTCCGACAATATGAAGATCTGTTGATTCATCATATTCGCTCGCCTTAAATTCTCTCGTACACATTCAAATACAGTGGGGTTTTTATGTCTGATATACCGTAGATAAACTCACTGTATTGAAGAAAGGCCAAGGTATTTCTTTAAGTATTCCTGTCCCAGCTCCTATTTCGATCCTGAACCAGATTAGTTTTTTAGTATGTCAGAACGTTCTATTGGTCATACCTCTTTATTGCCAATAATGGTGTAAAGGATTATGAAGCATGATTTTGAGTGTCTGGAAGCCAGGCCTCGTTACCCTTAAGTCTAAAGACCCGGACCAAATGAGTTCCTCAGTAAGTATTACACTACTCTTCTTCACGTAATGCTAATGAAGGTAAAGTCTAGTATTTTTCGTAGCATGCAAATCAGTCTTCGAACCCAACTTTTTCCATAAACTCATCTGCATATTGCTAGTATTCTGACTGTTCCTTTTCGTAATCATGTCTAGTGTTGGTTCTAGTTATGCGTTGGAACACTAAAGGCCTCCAATCCTAATAATTCCTCCTTTTTGTAAATGGAACGATGACGGTTTTAAAAGGAATAAACATCAATCTTTCGAGTTTATTATTATTTTTGCACAAATAATAATACGTTAACTAGGAAACATTTAATTGAAAATTACTTTATGACGCCATTTTATGTTCTTTACGTAAAAGTTAATTTCAGAAACCTCAATTTGTTTATTATCAACTATGGAACTATCTATTACTAAGAGAAACATCATCAGCAAACATGTAAATATTACAATATTCAAGAATACTTGTGAATAAGACATATCAAAGGCGAACAGCAAAGGTCCTAAGACAGACCTCTGTGGTACACCAAAATTGAGCAGATATAAAATAGTAGTTTACGTAACAAGTCCCGAAAGTGACAAATTCGAGGGCGAGCCGCAGGCGAGTCCAGTCAAAGCACTTTTGGAACGTGTTACGTACAATATTTTTTTTTAACGGGCACAGTATTATACCATTAATTCAAAATCGTCATTTCAAAGTTCCATTTTATAAGAACTTTCACATTTTCAACTAAACGTCAAAATTTGTCAAGTTACCTATTTTATAGTTTTAAAGAATACAAACACTTTGTAAAACTTTTACAAGACTATCACCATAGCAACCATCATTTTACCGGCCGCAGTTCGATAAATTACGATTTTCTGGCCTAAAAAGTAAGCCGGAAAGTACTAAGTACTTTCTGGCCGGTTTTAAAAAAAATATGTTATGAATATTTAATTGAAATATAAGCAAATTCTTGCTCATATATACCTACTTGCCATTTATATCACATGGTACTACCTTTTCACCCTCAATTTCGGAAAGAAATTCATTAAATATCGGAAATGAATGAATTTCAGAAAATATGAATTTAATTTTGGTCCATTTTCTGAACGCTAAAAATTCGCCAAAGTTGACTCAAAACCGATTTTGATGATTTTTTTTGAAATTTTGGAAAAGTTTATAGAAAAGTTTCCCATGTGTGAGAAGGTGTGTTTTTTATTTTTTCTATTGTTATTAATAAATAGGTAAGTGTTTTTTTAATACATTCTTAATTAAAGTCTACAAAAATGGCGTCGTATGTCTAATTTTTTATTTTCTTTTTCTTATTATATTTATCAAATATCTGGGGGTTTTTGGAGTTGCTGATTACGAATTTGGCATTAAAACTAAAATAAAAAATGGCGGATCCAAAATGACGGAAAAGGGTCAATTTATTTTATTGGGATTTTATTTCTTATACCGGGTGACAGGTACAATTACAAACCAAAACAAAACCCATTTATGTGAATCATAGCCACCTAATTCCATTTTTAAAAATTAAATAAAAAGTAGTTATTCCCAAAAAAAATCAAAAAAAGGCACTACCTATTATACGTAAAATGATCCGCTGGTTTAAAAAATGTCAAAAAAACAGGATGTTCCATTTGAAAATCTTAAGTTCTGGTCAATTTCGGTCAAACTGGAAGTACCTTATCCTAAAAAATTTATAATATTGTCTAATTCACGTCCCTCAAATTTAAAATTATGCTGCTGTATATCAGCATATCAGGGTGATTCCTATAACGTTCTCACCCTAATTTTTTGGTTTATTTTTGGAAATAAAATAAAAATGTTTAACGCAACTTATAGTATTTTTTCCAATGATTCCGAAAATTTCAACAAAACAATTGAAAATCAAATAAAACTGGGAAAAAATAAGGCAAGGTTTTTTAAATGGAACACCCTGCATATTTTTACAATTTTGGAAAAAGATTTAAATTCTCTTTCCAAAAATATAACATAACATACATTTTCCTTCATATGTTGTAAAATACTGATAATAATTACTGAAATAATTTAACACCAATTTGGCTTAGAATGTTTTTTGAACTCGGCATTTTACTAAGTATGAAGGTAAATATTATATATTATGTTATATATTTGAAAAGAGAATTTAAATCTTTTCAAAATTCTAAAAATATACAGGGCGTTCTATTTAAAAACACATTTCTTTGTTTCTACCACTTTTATTTGACTTTCAATTGTCTTTTTGTCGAAATTTTCAAAATCCTTAAAAAGAGTACTAGAAGTTACGGTAAACATTTTTATTTTATTTCCAAAAACAAACCAAAGAATTGGGGTGAGAACGTTATAGGCATCACCATGTACATGTTAATATTTCGTTTCAATTGTTTAAATAAATAAAAGAGTTATAAATTTAGTAATTAAGAGTGTATTAAAAAACACTTTTTGTTAATAACAATTGAAGAAATAAAAAGCACACCTTCTCACCTATGGGGAACTTTGCTATAAACTTTTCCAAAATTCCAAAAAAAAAATTATCAAAATCGGTTTTGAATCAACGAAGTTAGAACTTTTTTCTTTAGTAAATGGACTATTTCGGAAAAACTAATCGGAAATGGTGAACTTAAATTCAGAAATAGTAATTTTAATATCGGAAGAAGTAATTTCATTTTAGGATTTCGTTTTAATTGCAAAAACAGGAAACGGATTATTTTATTTGAAATTTCCATTTATTCAGAACAATTATTATTTAACGCAATTAATAAATGAACCAACATGTCCCAGCATCCATATTGCCTAATCGCATAGCAGTACATGATTAAAGGAGTGGATGCACATTTGGGCATTTACAGTTCCCATCACAATATCGGCACAGTTTTCCAAGTATCACAGTCGGAATTCTCCTTGAGTCATATAAAATTACTATTTCCGAATTTAAGTTCACCATTTCCGAAACTAAAATTACTTTTTCCGAAATTAATATTTTTTGAAATTCCACTTACTTTTTCCGATATTTAATGATTTTTTTTCGAAATTGAGGGTGACACAATACTCGTCCTTTTGTTCCAAGGTAACAGCTGCCTCTCGGGAAAAATAAATAGAGCCGTTATAATCTCATCAATCCAATAAAACCCAAAAGTTAACAGCGATTCTAAACATGACATGACAATAAACATTTTACGACACAATAGATAATCACATTTTCTATTATATTTCATCCATAAATTTTATCGCGTTTCAGGGAGTATTCGTAGTCAGTCATTATCCGGATAAGAAATTCGGGGAGATTTTGAACCTCTCAATAATTTCACATGCATTCCGCTTCCTTCCACTTAAACCGTAATAGATCGATGTGCTACATTTTATTCGCAACTACCGAAGTTTGTAACACTAACAATGTTAGTTGTGTGTTCGCATTGAAGCTGAAGCTACAAAGTGTATACTTCTATATTTAATTTGATGTGAATATTTTATGAATCCAAGGGCGCTCGCAAATTCCACAATAGTTTATTTAGACAACTTTTAATCGTGCTCATGAATTTTACACAAGTATCGTAGTTAGTTTCACGAAAGACAGAATTAAAAACGTTTAGCAGAGTTTAGTCGCTAAAAGTTTTAATGGTTGCAGAGTCGTTTATTTTTATTAAGACGCGCTTTAAAGTCTCGTTGCCTACAATTTTAAATCAAGCGGATTTATGTGACCAGCGGTAAGTGAACAACAAGTAAATCCTCCGGAAGTCCAAATATATACCATCTAAAATGTTTAATATTTGAAATAGCAATAAATACTGGTCTAGTTTCTTTCGCTAGCCCATAAAGGGAATAACATTCCTGCTCTCAGAAGTAGGCGACTACTGGGAATTTCAATTAGTAAAACAAAAGTATGTAAAAAAAATTCGTTGTAGGCAGCTGTAACAGTATAAACCCATGTTATACTTCCACCCGCTCTTTTATGTTAAATGGGTTGCATACCTAAATTAATATTAATAATTAGCTTTGCTCTTCGTAACAACTTAGGCAGCTCATGTGGACTCAGAGGGTGTATATTTGGTTGCCTACTCTTAGGTTATGTAAATTTAGGAAGGTTCTGGCATCATTGATTTGATTGGTCGACGAGAAGCGAATTAAAATGTGTACTAGAAACGAGTATAATGACAGTCAAATAAATGTTCACCATGCCTTTACTCGCTTATTTCTTTAATAGTACACCATAAAATAAAACTTCGTAATCTGCTTTAAATTTTACTACACATCCTTTCTTGTACTTTCATTTCTCCAATTAAATGGATAGCAATTATTGTTTTATTATATTAACTATCACTCCCCTTAGATTGTTTCAAATCAAAGTACTGCTTTAAAGCTTTTTATGGTTTTCATAAACGTAGAATGAGATAGGCAGTGCTAACATCGCAACATAAAAAGAAACTTCACGAAGACATCAATAACAATAAAAGATTCCGTATGACAGAAACACGACGAATGTGGGGGAGAGAACTCCTTAATAAGACAAACTGAAAAGACCTACAAGATGATGCAACTGAAACCTAAGTTCTAGCCAACGAGGGATTTTTAAACCAATTTAATTCACATTTTGAAACAGAACGTCTATCTTGATTCGAAACATGTACGCCGTAATTCTACTACTCCGTTTGACAGTAGGCTCGAAGAGTAACTCCAAAAACTAAACTAAATTGTCTAATTTAAATATTTAATAGGGTGTGGGCTCTAGAGACACAAACTTTTGTAAATTAAATCAGCCAAACGGTATATATAGTACATGATTAAGTATGTAATTGTAGGTCCATTAGTCACATTAACAGGCACGATCAGTAGATAAATAATAACACTGAGAGGTTAACAAAAAAAAGTTTAAGTGGAGGTAGGATCAGAAAGATATATGTAGTGAACGTAGAACAAATATCTTTGTGTTTGTACCAAATTGTTTAAAGTACTTTGAATATATACCTACCTACTACCATCTGCACCTGAATCACACCAACCCTTAGGCTATTTGTTGGTTTAGCTAAAAATTGATTAAATTAGGGTTGTGGAGGCCCTACATAGAATATCATATTATTTAATCAAGCTTTTGACAATAATATTATTACCGAGCGTATGAAAGGTAATTTATTTGATTTCAACGTCCCTTTGTTCTCTTCCAGCTTTGATGTGTATACATGTTCACAACGAGCAAGTAAGGAAATCTTTTTTCTTCTGTGCCTCATTTCAACTTTCTGGCAAGTTGATGATAATTCATACAATTAAATGGTAGGTAGTTTCTTTATTTTTTTTATACTACTAAAAGACGTCCCGTATGATGCTAATATTGTTATTGTCCAAAAGATGGCGTGACTGTCTAGAGTTTCCTATAGTAATTTGGAGCAACAAAAGTGAGTTAGATGGCATGTACTCGTATACCAATAAGTCACTACTGTTACTCGTTATTGTCATTCATTTTGTTAAGTTAAATGGTGCTTTTTTTATTTTAGAGCAAACAAACATATTTTTTACTACGTAACCGCCGCGGCGGTTAAATAATCCTTTATTCTTGATCTCCGCACAATGGGGTGGAAAAAAAATACCGTTCAAAAATTGCTATAGACCTCAGAATTTATTGGATAATCTTATTTTTTTTAATGGTCGTTTTTAAATTCTTCATCAATCTCTCGAGCCGGATTTTTTATTTTAAGTTATAATATTTTATAATTTAGATCCAAAATTGATTTTTTTTTTTTTTAATATTCTTACAGATCACAAATATATAAAGATTCGCCAAAAACAGATAATAAATCTGTCAAAACCGAATTTTCATTTCTTTTTTTATTCTTGACAGCTGTCAAATTTAA
Source organism: Rhagium mordax (assembly GCA_963680705.1). Taxonomy (NCBI): domain Eukaryota; kingdom Metazoa; phylum Arthropoda; class Insecta; order Coleoptera; family Cerambycidae; genus Rhagium; species Rhagium mordax. The sequence goes on from OY796657.1 coordinate 9,579,850, forward strand.
AATTTTACAAGTATGTTTTTTATTATTTTGAATACAATGTGAGTTTTTATAGAAAAAGAGATATAAAATTCCTTAAAACTAAATCTTTCTATTTCTATATTTAAAATAACGTGTTCGCTTTTGACAGCTGTCAAATTTTCTGTCAACTTAATGAAATGTCATCTAATAATTATTTGAACAAATGAAAGTACTATTCTCTGTTTGACGAAAAGATATAATAGACTCCGCCCCAAAAACGCGAATAAATAGGGAGGCCGCCTAACTGTCAACTATCATATTCGTTTTCGTGATATTGTTTTTTAATTTATGTCAGCTGATTATGTTAATGAATTCGTTGAGATTTATCTTATATAAGGATATTTTACTTTGTGTATTAAGGTACCTACGTATAAGAATTAACATTATATGTTTTGTGTATTAATAAGGTACCTATGTAATGCAAACGACTATTATGATTAAATGTTAAAAAGCTTTTTTTTAAGGTTAGGTTTTCATCGAAATCTGATGGCTATCACAGTTTTCATCAATTTCATTGAGTAAAACTGACTCTTGCGCACACCGTTCTGCGCAGCCATAAAATTAGCTGTCAAATTAAAAAATTTACTAGTTCCGTAATTGATACTAAAATACATTTTTTACTTTTGACAGCTGTCAATATTTCTGCTAAAGGTTTTGCAGGTACCAAATACAAAATTTATGTTAAAAAAAAATATGTTTTTTGGTAGCTGCCAAGACTGCTGATAAGTTAAAAAATATATAAGTATATCTTTTTCGTATTACTTCCGTATTCAGTACCTCCAAAACCTATAGAAACATGTTTGTTAGGTACTTTAATTTATTTAAAAACTAAAGAAATTGCATTTTTATTAATTTGACAGAAATTTTTACAGCTGTCAAAAGTTACAACTTTATTTTAATACCAATTACTGAACTAGAAAATTTTAAAACATTTTATGTATCTTCTTCTTTGGAAATCAACATTATTTTCAAAATTACACTTGTAAATTTTAAAATTTGACAGCATTTGCCAACCAACATAATATCTTATTGAAATCAATTTCGTGTTCAGTACCTCCAAATCTTATATAAACATATTTGTTAAGTACGTTTATTAGTTTAAATAATAATTCATTAAGTCGGAAAATTTTGACAGCTGCCAAAAGTGAAAATTTTATTTTATTGTCTATTATGTAACTAGAAAATTTCAAAACACTTAATAGCACTTATTCTATGGGATTTCAGGTTATTTTCAAAATTATGAAATTCACACTGAATTTTTTTAAATTTTGTAGCAATTTTGGCAGCTACCAACAAACGTAATATTTTTATGCAACAATTTTAAATTTTAAACTTGACAGCAGTTTTGGCTGCTACCAACAAATATAATATTTTTTTTCTTAAGGTTATTCGTCGGTATTATTGGATAAAAAGAAAACTTCAATTTTCATTAAGTCGACGTTTCGGCAATACTTATCTTACGAATTTAAATTGTTGTTTCCAAAGTTTCTTAATGTATGTTGTTTATATTATGTTATGTCAAGTTTATATTTAATAATTTTATATTTTACATTTATATTTAAACATTTTCTTAATTTTTAAAATTTTTAAAATGTTTTAAATTTTTAAACTTTATATTTATATTTAAACTTATTCATATACATTATGTTTATTATAAATTTTGTAGTCCTAAAGAAGACAATAAATAATTGTCGAAATGTCGACTTTATGAAAATTTGAGGTTTTCTTTTTATTTTTATCCAATAATACCGACGAATAACCTTAAAAATAGACAATTGTGGATACGAAACATCTAGTAAATAATATTTTTTAATAATTTCGTAATCAGTTCTTCCACAGCCTACAGAGAAATGTCTGCTTGGTAGGTACTTTAAGTATTAAATGGCAGTTTCAATAAGTTGTCAGAAATTTTGACAGCTGCCAAATGTAAAAACTGTATTTTAATATCAATTATGGAACTAGCAAATTAAAAAAAAAACACTTGATTTACCTTCTGTCTAAATTCACATAGTAAGTATAAAATTATGGAAGACAACCTTGCATAGTTTTAAATTTGACAGCAATTTAGGCAGCTACCAACAAACGTAATAATAGTATGAAATTTTTTCGTATTCAGTTCCTCCAAAACCTATATATAGAAAAGTATCTGTTTAAGTTTAAGTACTAAAGACATTTGTGGAAATAATTTTATTATTAAATGGTATTTTTATTCTGTTGACAGAAAATGTGACAGCTGTCAAAATTGAAAACGTTACTTTAATTTCAATTATAAAGATAGAAACATTTCGTCTTTTATGAAAAATCACATTGTTTTCAAAATTACTGACATGCTTTCAATTTTTAAGTTTGACAGTGATTTTGACAGCTATTAAGGAAAAAAATTAATGAAAATTCTATTTTGGCAGATCTATTATCTATTTGTAAAGTGCATAAATATTTAAAACTAAATTGGGCGATGATGAAAAAATGATGATGATGATGAATATAAAAAAATATTTACTCGTTTGTTTTCTATGGAAAAGCAAAATCTTTAAGAAAGTTAGTTGTAATTATCTGTTTTTTTGAGAGAATGCAAATTACGTAAAACAAACATTCACTCATTTTTAAAAATAAATTTTCATTCGTTTTGTCAGTTCTCAGGAAAAGGTATATCTAAAAAGTTTGCTTTTCAATTAAAAACAAACGAGTAAATATTTTTACATGAAACTTCGCACAAATACGTTTCAGAGGGCGCTGAATATCATGAAGTATTCAGTTTGTCAATAAAAAATCGGCAACATGATTTCTTGATTTTTGACTCCTTCTTTTTCAAAAAACTCATGTGGTTTGCAAAATATAACTTTCAAAGATCTACAATTTAAAAAAATCGCTAACATGATTTCCTGATTTTTGGTTCCTAGTTCCTATAAAGTAAATTATAGCAGGCCAAAAATTTTCTCAAAAACCTCATATGGGTACAAAATATAACTTTCAGAGATCTACAACTAAAAAAATATCTGGTTAAAATCTATCTATAAATAAATAAAGTTTTTATAGGGGTGTGTCCACATATTTCTGCTAAAGGTTTTGCAGGTACTAAATACAAAATTTATGTTCAAAAAAATATGTTTTTTGGTAGCTGCCAAGACTGCTGCTAAGTTAAAAAATATATAAGTATATCTTTTTCGTATTACTTCCGTATTCAGTACCTCCAAAACCTATAGAAACATTTTTGTTAGGTACTTTAATTTATTTAAAAACTAAAGAAATTGCATTTTTATTAATTTGACAGAAATTTTGACAGTTGTCAAAAGTTACAACTTTATTTTAATACCAATTACTGAACTAGAAAATTTTAAAACGTTTTATGTATCTTCTTCTTTGGAAATCAACATTATTTTCAAAATTACGAAAGATACACTTGTAAATTTTAAAATTTGACAGCAATTTTGGCATCTGCCAACCAACATAATATCTTTTTGAAATTAATTTCGTGTTCAGTACCTCCAAATCTTATATAAACATATTTGTTAAGTACGTTTATTTGTTTAAATAATAATTCATTAAGTCGGAAAATTTTGACAGCTGCCAAAAGTGAAAATTTTATTTTATTATCTATTATGTAACTAGAAAAAATCAAAACACTTAATAGCACTTATTCTATGGGATTTCAGGTTATTTTCAAAATTATGAAATTCACACTGAATTTTTTAAAATTTTATAGCAATTTTGGCAGCTACCAACAAACGTAATATTTTTATGCAACAATTTTAAATTTTAAACTTGACAGCAGTTTTGGCAGCTACCAACAAATATAATATTTTTTTTTCTTAAGGTTATTCGTCGGTATTATTGGATAAAAAGAAAACTTCAATTTTCATTAAGTCGACGTTTCGGCAATACTTATCTTACGAATTTAAATTGTTGTTTCCAAAGTTTCTTAATGTATGTTGTTTATATTATGTTATGTCAAGTTTATATTTAATAATTTTATATTTTACATTTATATTTAAAAATTTTCTTAATTTTTAAAATTTTTAAAATGTTTTAAATTTTTAAACTTTATATTTATATTTAAACTTATTCATATACATTATGTTTATTATAAATTTTGTAGTCCTAAAGAAGACAATAAATAATTGTCGAAATGTCGACTTTATGAAAATTTGAGGTTTTCTTTTTATTTTTATCCAATAATACCGACGAATAACCTTAAAAATAGACAATTGTGGATACGAAACATCTAGTAAATAATATTTTCTAATAATTTCGTAATCAGTTCTTCCACAGCCTATAGAGAAATGTCTGCTTGGTAGGTACTTTAATTATTAAATGGCATTTTCATTAAGTTGTCAGAAATTTTGACAGCTGCCAAATGTAAAAACTGTATTTTAATATCAATTATGGAACTAGCAAATTAAAAAAAAAAACACTTGATTTACCTTCTATCTAAATTCACATAGTAAGTATAAGATTATGGAAGACTACCTTGCATAGTTTTAAATTTGACAGCAATTTTGGCAGCTACCAACAAGCATAATAATAGTATGAAATTATTTTCGTATTCAGTTCCTCCAAAACCTATATATAGAAAAGTATCTGTTTAAGTTTAAGTACTAAAGACATTTGTGGAAATAATTTTATTATTAAATGGTATTTTTATTCTGTTGACAGAAAATGTGACAGCTGTCAAAATTGAAAACGTTACTTTAATTTCAATTATAAAGATAGAAACATTTCGTCTTTTATGAAAAATCACATTGTTTTCAAAATTACTGACATGCTTTCAATTTTTAAGTTTGACAGTGATTTTGACAGCTATTAAGGAAAAAAATTAATGAAAATTCTATTTTGTCAGATCTATTATCTATTTGTAAAGTGCATAAATATTTAAAACTAAATTGGGCGATGATGAAAAAATGATGATGATGATGAATATGAAAAAATATTTAGTCGTTTGTTTTCTATGGAAAAGCAAAATCTTTAAGAAAGTTAGTTGTAATTATCTGTTTTTTTGAGAGAATGCAAATTACGTAAAACAAACATTGTCACTCATTTTTTAAAATAAATTTTCATTCGTTTTGTCAGTTCTCAGGAAAAGGTATATATAAAAATTTTGCTTTTCAATTAAAAACAAACGAATAAATATTTTTACATGAAATTTCGCACAAATACGTTTCAGAGGGCGCTGAATATCATGAAGTATTCAGTTTGTCAATAAAAAATCGGCAACATGATTTCTTGATTTTTGACTCCTTCTTTTTCAAAAAACTCATGTGGTTTGCAAAATATAACTTTCAAAGATCTACAATTTAAAAAAATCGCTAACATGATATCCTGATTTTTGGTTCCTAGTTCCTATAAAGTAAATTATAGCAGGCCAAAAATTTTCTCAAAAACCTCATATGGGTACAAAATATAACTTTCAGAGATCTACAACTAAAAAAATATCTGGTTAAAATCTATCTATAAATAAATAAAGTTTTTATAGGGGTATGTCCACATATTTCTGCTAAAGGTTTTGCAGGTACTAAATACAAAATTTATGTTCAAAAAAATATGTTTTTTGGTAGCTGCCAAGACTGCTGCTAAGTTAAAAAATATATAAGTATATCTTTTTCGTATTACTTCCGTATTCAGTACCTCCAAAACCTATAGAAACATGTTTGTTAGGTACTTTAATTTATTTAAAAACTAAAGAAATTGCATTTTTATTAATTTGACAGAAATTTTGACAGCTGTCAAAAGTTACAACTTTATTTTAATACCAATTAATGAACTAGAAAATTTTAAAACATTTTATGTATCTTCTTCTTTGGAAATCAACATTATTTTCAAAATTACACTTGTAAATTTTAAAATTTGACAGCATTTGCCAACCAACATAATATCTTATTGAAATCAATTTCGTGTTCAATACCTCCAAATCTTATATAAACATATTTGTTAAGTACGTTTATTAGTTTAAATAATAATTCATTAAGTCGGAAAATTTTGACAGCTGCCAAAAGTGAAAATTTTATTTTATTGTCTATTATGTAACTAGAAAATTTCAAAACACTTAATAGCACTTATTCTATGGGATTTCAGGTTATTTTCAAAATTATGAAATTCACACTGAATTTTTTAAAATTTTATAGCAATTTTGGCAGCTACCAACAAACGTAATATTTTTATGCAACAATTTTAAATTTTAAACTTGACAGCAGTTTTGGCAGCTACCAACAAATATAATATTTTTTTTCTTAAGTTTATTCGTCGGTATTATTGGATAAAAAGAAAACTTCAATTTTCATTAAGTCGACGTTTCGGCAATACTTATCTTACGAATTTAAATTATTGTTTCCAAAGTTTCTTAATGTATGTTGTTTATATTATGTTATGTCAAGTTTATATTATTTAATAATTTTATATTTTACATTTATACAGGGTGTTTCATTTTTAAATGTCGTCCTTTAAGGAGGTGATAGAGCATCGAAAAATAAGTCGACCTGCCCAAAAAAGAAATATCCAGTGGCGTGGGAAATAGGGTGAGAAATAGAGGGCGTCACCCCAGTATCTACGCCACTGGTGATTTTTGACATGAGTTATTCTTATAGGATTGTAGGTATGTAGTTCAGTACTGCCTGTGCAAAATTTGGTTAAAATTGGTCGTATGGTCTAGAAGTTACGACAAAAAAACGATTTTTTTATTCCAACTTTGAAGGCCTGTAACTTCGTTATTATGCATTTTTGATGTAGGTTTTTTGGGCAGGTCGACTTATTTTTCGATGCTCTATCACCTCCTTAAAGGACGACATTTAAAAATGAAACACCCTGTATTTAAAAATTTTCTTAATTTTTAAAATTTTTAAAATGTTTTAAATTTTTAAACTTTATATTTATATTTAAACTTATTCATATACATTATGTTTATTATAAATTTTGTAGACCTAAAGAAGACAATAAATAATTGTCGAAATGTCGACTTTATGAAAATTTGAAGTTTTCTTTTTATTTTTATCCAATAATACCGACGAATAACCTTAAAAATAGACAATTGTGGATACGAAACATCTAGTAAATAATATTTTCTAATAATTTCGTAATCAGTTCTTCCACAGCCTACAGAGAAATGTCTGCTTGGTAGGTACTTTAAGTATTAAATGGCAGTTTCACAGAGTTGTCAGAAATTTTGACAGCTGCCAAATGTAAAAACTGTATTTTAATATCAATTATGGAACTAGCAAATTAAAAAAAAAACACTTGATTTACCTTCTGTCTAAATTCACATAGTAAGTATAAAATTATGGAAGACAACCTTGCATAGTTTTAAATTTGACAGCAATTTAGGCAGCTACCAACAAACGTAATAATAGTATGAAATTATTTTCGTATTCAGTTCCTCCAAAACCTATATATAGAAAAGTATCTGTTTAAGTTTAAGTACTAAAGACATTTGTGGAAATAATTTTATTATTAAATGGTATTTTTATTCTGTTGACAGAAAATGTGACAGCTGTCAAAATTGAAAACGTTACTTTAATTTCAATTATAAAGATAGAAACATTTCGTCTTTTATGAAAAATCACATTGTTTTCAAAATTACTGACATGCTTTCAATTTTTAAGTTTGACAGTGATTTTGACAGCTATTAAGGAAAAAAATTAATGAAAATTCTATTTTGGCAGATCTATTATCTATTTGTAAAGTGCATAAATATTTAAAACTAAATTGGGCGATGATGAAAAAATGATGATGATGATGAATATGAAAAAATATTTAGTCGTTTGTTTTCTATGGAAAAGCAAAATCTTTAAGAAAGTTAGTTGTAATTATCTGTTTTTTTGAGAGAATGCAAATTACGTAAAACAAACATTGTCACTCATTTTTTAAAATAAATTTTCATTCGTTTTGTCAGTTCTCAGGAAAAGGTATATCTAAAAAGTTTGCTTTTCAATTAAAAACAAACGAGTAAATATTTTTACATGAAACTTCGCACAAATACGTTTCAGAGGGCGCTGAATATCATGAAGTATTCAGTTTGTCAATAAAAAATCGGCAACATGATTTCTTGATTTTTGACTCCTTCTTTTTCAAAAAACTCATGTGGTTTGCAAAATATAACTTTCAAAGATCTACAATTTAAAAAAATCGCTAACATGATTTCCTGATTTTTGGTTCCTAGTTCCTATAAAGTAAATTATAGCAGGCCAAAAATTTTCTCAAAAACCTCATATGGGTACAAAATATAACTTTCAGAGATCTACAACTAAAAAAATATCTGGTTAAAATCTATCTATAAATAAATAAAGTTTTTATAGGGGTGTGTCCACATATTTCTGCTAAAGGTTTTGCAGGTACTAAATACAAAATTTATGTTCAAAAAAATATGTTTTTTGGTAGCTGCCAAGACTGCTGCTAAGTTAAAAAATATATAAGTATATCTTTTTCGTATTACTTCCGTATTCAGTACCTCCAAAACCTATAGAAACATGTTTGTTAGGTACTTTAATTTATTTAAAAACTAAAGAAATTGCATTTTTATTAATTTGACAGAAATTTTGACAGTTGTCAAAAGTTACAACTTTATTTTAATACCAATTACTGAACTAGAAAATTTTAAAACGTTTTATGTATCTTCTTCTTTGGAAATCAACATTATTTTCAAAATTACGAAAGATACACTTGTAAATTTTAAAATTTGACAGCAATTTTGGCATCTGCCAACCAACATAATATCTTTTTGAAATTAATTTCGTGTTCAGTACCTCCAAATCTTATATAAACATATTTGTTAAGTACGTTTATTTGTTTAAATAATAATTCATTAAGTCGGAAAATTTTGACAGCTGCCAAAAGTGAAAATTTTATTTTATTATCTATTATGTAACTAGAAAAAATCAAAACACTTAATAGCACTTATTCTATGGGATTTCAGGTTATTTTCAAAATTATGAAATTCACACTGAATTTTTTAAAATTTTATAGCAATTTTGGAAGCTACCAACAAACGTAATATTTTTATGCAACATTTTTAAATTTTAAACTTGACAGCAGTTTTGGCAGCTACCAACAAATATAATATTTTTTTTTCTTAAGGTTATTCGTCGGTATTATTGGATAAAAAGAAAACTTCAATTTTCATTAAGTCGACGTTTCGGCAATACTTATCTTACGAATTTAAATTGTTGTTTCCAAAGTTTCTTAATGTATGTTGTTTATATTATGTTATGTCAAGTTTATATTTAATAATTTTATATTTTACATTTATATTTAAAAATTTTCTTAATTTTTAAAATTTTTAAAATGTTTTAAATTTTTAAACTTTATATTTATATTTAAACTTATTCATATACATTATGTTTATTATAAATTTTGTAGTCCTAAAGAAGACAATAAATAATTGTCGAAATGTCGACTTTATGAAAATTTGAAGTTTTCTTTTTATTTTTATCCAATAATACCGACGAATAACCTTAAAAATAGACAATTGTGGATACGAAACATCTAGTAAATAATATTTTTTAATAATTTCGTAATCAGTTCTTCCACAACCTATAGAGAAATGTCTGCTTGGTAGGTACTTTAATTATTAAATGGCATTTTCATTAAGTTGTCAGAAATTTTGACAGCTGCCAAATGTAAAAACTGTATTTTATTATCAATTATGGGACTAGCAAATTAAAAAAAAACACTTGATTTACCTTCTATCTAAATTCACATAGTAAGTATAAGATTATGGAAGACTACCTTGCATAGTTTTAAATTTGACAGCAATTTTGGCAGCTACCAACAAGCATAATAATAGTATGAAATTATTTTCGTATTCAGTTCCTCCAAAACCTATATATAGAAAAGTATCTGTTTAAGTTTAAGTACTAAAGACATTTGTGGAAATAATTTTATTATTAAATGGTATTTTTATTCTGTTGACAGAAAATGTGTCAAAATTGAAAACGTTACTTTAATTTCAATTATAAAGATAGAAACATTTCGTCTTTTATGAAAAATCACATTGTTTTCAAAATTACTGACATGCTTTCAATTTTTAAGTTTGACAGTGATTTTGACAGCTATTAAGGAAAAAAATTAATGAAAATTCTATTTTGGCAGATCTATTATCTATTTGTAAAGTGCATAAATATTTAAAACTAAATTGGGCGATGATGAAAAAATGATGATGATGAATATGAAAAAATATTTACTCGTTTGTTTTCTATGGAAAAGCAAAATCTTTAAGAAAGTTAGTTGTAATTATCTGTTTTTTTGAGAGAATGCAAATTACGTAAAACAAACATTGTCACTCATTTTTAAAAATAAATTTTCATTCGTTTTGTCAGTTCTCAGGAAAAGGTATATCTAAAAATTTTGCTTTTCAATTAAAAACAAACGAGTAAATATTTTTACATGAAACTTCGCACAAATACGTTTCAGAGATCATGAAGTATTCAGTTTGTCAATAAAAAAATCGCTAATATAATTTCCTGATTTTTCTTTCCTAGTTCCTATAAAGTAAATTATAACAGGCCAAAAATTTTTTCAAAAACCTCATATGGGTACAAAATATAACTTTCAGAGATCTACAACTAAAAAAATATCTGGTTAAAATCTATCTATAAATAAATAAAGTTTTTATAGGGGTTTGTCCACTCAAATGAAGATACACTGTATATGCATTTGTGACCTGTAGATTCATTTCAATTGAAAATAACGATATTTTTTTGTAAAAAATCAATTTTAGATCTAAATTTAAAAAAATTATAGCTAAAAATAAAAAATCTGGCGCCGGCGCCGCTCTTATTACCCGATTGGCTTTTAAGTAATCCTTGCCCTTACATGTTTTTCAAGTTGCTACGATGGTCTATTGGAGCTATGTAGTATTGGCATGCGAGTGGTCCCGGATTCAGTCCACACAATCTTGTTTTTTATTATTAAATATATCAGTTAGGTTTCGTGTGACATGATGAAAAATGTTCCCTCTTTAAAATAATAAAAACGTATTTTAGGAAAAACACTTCAACACTTTAAAGCCATTCTGTTAACAGGAGCGGCGAGACTCCCTTTTTGAAATTGAAACTGTTTATTTTGTATTAAAAATGTGTTAATTATTGTTGTATGATCATACAATAATACAATAATTTTCAAAGTTATTTTTCAATTTACTTAATACATAGAAATATCTTGGTCCGTGAGTGGAGCCTTGTTGGATATAGAATTGGATCGATTGGAAGCAATTTTCTCATGGCCATATTCGGAAATTTAAAAAATCAATTTCTATTCTTCACAAAATTGGAAACCATTCTCTCTTCTGTTTTCTTGCTAAGATGGAATAATCAAAAAAAAAATCATGAACTTTCTCATGTAAAGTAGCCTTAACAAGCTGTTTTAAAAAGCGCCTTTTTTAGACCCTCAATACAGAAAAATTTCATTTTATTGTCTCGCAAATAATTATTTCGGTATCAAAAGCCGACTCGATAAGAACTGGTTTTGAACGTTGGGTAAACCTCACGTGTAATTTTATAATAACTCGTTTTGAAAGCTCTTCCGTGTAAAGATGGTTGTATGCATACGACATAACAAGTTCATGCGACTAATTGCTGTTTAATTATTCCTATATGCAACTAGTACCTACCTAGTTGTTGTTCATATTCCCTCGGCTATTCCCCAGTGCTGTGGAAATGTCAACAAGGTCTGATGTTTATTAATAATTCATTAGTTTTTAGAAGTTAACTCCTCGCCGCTTATATAGCAGCACTGGAATTTTTATTCCTTAAAAGGTCCTTTATTCAGTGCGTTTGCCCTTACCATAATAATTTATTGTATATTGTTTAACATACACCAAATACATAACGAACACGAATGGTGAATATTTATTACATACTTCAATATACAAGTCAAATAATTTTTAGTAGCACTGATACCAGAACTTTTACCAACCAAGTTATTTTCATCAAGAAATGATTAAACGGAACGAAATGGAACGGAAGAACAGAAGAACAAAAAATGATAGTAGCCTTAAGACGCATGAGTCGACGCCATGCCTGCCATAAGAAAATAAACATATAAAAGCATATCCATACATTACTGCACCTAAAAAAAATTTCTCCTAATTCTCCATCTCGCATGGTAACTAAAATAAATTCCTTTTGTTCTCTACAACGCTTTTGTTTGTAAAAATTAATAAGTAATAATTACATTAAACTGCATATCAAAAGTGAACCGTAAGGCAATAAAACAACCCTCGAACTTTATTCAAAGCGTGTTTGTTAATTTTTTAATCTCGGGCATAATTTCCTGTACTTCAAAAGCTTCTCTGTTTACAAACGGCTGTGTATGCTGAATAACAAGTTGGTGCAACTAATTGCTGATTAATTATTCCTACATTCATCTAGTAGTTTATGTTCATATTTTCTCGTCGGTTATTTTCAAACCGGCATCGTTGAAATGTTAACACTGCTAACAGTATCAGAGATATTAATATACAATTACTTACCTTTGACCATTGACATGTGCATGTGTAAATTAATGGATATACAGAATGTTCCACGTAAAATTACTGGGTGTAGTTACTCCAACTAAAAGAGATATATCAATTCTGTCAAAGGAGGAGAATTGCAGATCATTTTTCATACGCCAAATAAAATTGACATTAAATAACAGATAATTCGAAAAATCAAAATTTGTCATAGCTTTCAAGTAATCCAATGGTAACAAGAAATAAAATAAAAAATCCAGGTCTGTATTTAAAAAAATAAATTGTTGATGGTTTCTGGAAGACGAAACGTCGGATTTCAAATTTGGCAGCGCCATCTTGTAGAGAATAAAAAGTGACAACGACGAAGTGGTATTCGTTTTAAAATTTGCTTTCAAATAACGTCACAAAAAAATAAAAATATTTTATGAAATTACAATTTTTTCAGGATATTTCCGAAAGTAATCGGAATTTTCCAAATTGCAACACAGCATTTTGATAAGCTCAAATTGAGCAACTTTAATTTTTTAATTTAACCGACCCTGTATCTCTTACGGTTTTCGAGATCCCAATGACGAGGCTCGAAAATGGGCCACCCTGTACTTAAACACGAATAGGCATGTTAATAAAATAAAATCGTCATCATCATAGACAATACAAAAATAAAACTAAAAGTCAGAATTAAAAAAGACATAGGTACAGTAGGTAATGTCTGGCGCCTCCGCCATAATATAGAATATACTAGATGGGCGCGGGAACTCTTAGAATGTTCAAATCAGAACACTTTTCTAGTGTAGTATTCCCAATGGACAACGTGATGAAAACAAAGGAGTTAAAGAGAAGTTGGGCAATTTTTACAAACTTGAAATAATTTAAAATCAGAATACGAGGTTGGTTTGTTATGAACGATTGGTAGTTAAATATCTTAAATATTTATATACTTTTCGTTTCACAATTATTTTGCTATTAATTCTCTCTTATAATCCAATACTTCGTGATATTACTTAAAATAGTGGTTCGATTGTTTTTTAAAAGCTATACAGAATGCAACAGGATCATGGCACACCCCTTTTTTTCCATTAGTTTTGAAGATAAATGATTGACATTTGAAACATTCTATATGCTTAATAAACATAATTTTTTGACATATACTTAATAGATTTTTTCCACTTCCGGTTTCACAAAAAGTAACACTAACTTTAGATTTCAAAACAGAACACTCTATATATATTATTTCATTTTTTATTTCTGCTTAATTTTTTTAATCCAATGATACCACATGAGACATTTCAAACTTCAATATTTATTTTAATTAAATTTTTGGTTTTCCATTTAAGTGTGCCATGACTGTTCCGATTCATTCTAATTGACCAGAATAATGCTAGAAAAATCGATATCCCGCCGGAAATACTGAATTATGTGATTTATGAACAAATAAAGTTAATTAAAATGCTTTTTGTGAAAAAATGCAATCTTTTTAAATTGAATCATGGTACCATTTATTAGTGCTGTTAATAAGGCGCTTATTCATATGCCTTATTAAAATGTGCCATAAATACAATTAAGATTATAGCTAAGACATAAAAAAAAATTAAACATGGATCCCTTTAAATAAAAAGTTCTTCATAGAAATTATAGTGAAGTACAGGGTTTTTCCTTATAATTACCCCCTACAAAGTTTATTTGAAGAAATACAGAAAAATTTTATATACAAAAGTTGCAGTAATTTTCCTGGATTTTAACAATCTGCCAATAAAACAAACAAATGGTAATCGCAAAATGGCGAAATTCTATAAGTTTAAGGTTTTTTTTATGGAACACCGTATACTTATATTATTATATTTTCGAAAACCTTATAATTTTCTTGTTTCAAAAATATATACCTAATAAGTCAGTATTTGGACCATCCGTTCTTCAGTTATTCAAAATCAAAAATGGTGTAAAACATGATATTCTTTACTTTAATCCATGTGTTATAAGACAATATCATGTTTCTACATACATTTTTATTTTAAATAATTGGAGAACTGATAGTCTAAATATAGATTAATTATATGTTTCTGAAATCAGAAACTTAATTGTAAGGATTTCGAAAATATAATAATATACAGGGTGGTCCAGTTTATAATAGCAGGACTTTACCAGGAGCTAGTTCAGCGTAAAATAAAGACATTTTGTTCTATAAACTATGGTCGAATTTCTGCTTCGTTTAAGATCTACAAGGTGTTAAAGATGGAAATTTTTTTAGAATAATTGGCCATAACTCTATACTAACAAAAGATAACTCTTTGAAATTTAGCGTAGAGAGGTTGTTTTACATTCTTTATCGAATGGTGGTTGCAATTTTTTTATCAAGCATACAGGGGCGTACGTACGGGCTAGTCAAAAATTATTTTAATTGAAAACTAAGGTACGTCACTGTTTTTTCACAAAATCGATGTGCTTGTGTTATTCCCTGTACCATTTATCGACTTTTTTGTGTCTCTTAATATGTCAATTAAATGCATCGTTTTCGAGTAATTCAACTTCAAAGACGGAAAAAACTAGCACCAAATGCTGACTTGTAATAAAATAATTTTAATAACAACAATTTTTTAACAATAAGAACTACAAATGGACCACAAATAAATTAATTTAATAAATGTTCGAAATGAGAACCATTTTGCTGAATGCATAATCGAGAGCGTCTTATAATTGAATGAAATCAGCATTTGGTGCTAGTTTCTTCCGTATTTGAAGTTGAATTACTCGAAAACGATGCATTTAATTGACATATTAAGAGATACAAAAAAGTCGATAAATGGCACAAGCACATCGATTTTGTGAAAAAACAGTGGCGTACTTTTGTTTTCAATTAAAATAATTTTTGACTAGCCCGTACGTACGCCCCTGTATTCTTGATAAAAAAATTGCTACCATTATCCGATAAAGAATGTAAAACAACCTCTCTATGCTAAATTTCAAAGAGTTATCTTTTGTTAGTATAGAGTTATGGCCAATTATTCTAAAAAAAATTCCATCGTTAACACCCTGTAGATCTTAAACGAAGCAGAATTCGACCATAGTTTATA
Organism: Rhagium mordax; assembly: GCA_963680705.1. NCBI lineage: Eukaryota > Metazoa > Arthropoda > Insecta > Coleoptera > Cerambycidae > Rhagium > Rhagium mordax. The sequence goes on from OY796657.1 coordinate 9,595,372, forward strand.
GGACAAAATGTCTTTATTTTACGCTGAACTAGCTCCTGTAAAGTCCTGCTATTATAAACTGAACCACCCTGTATAGGGTGTTCCATACAAAAAACCCTAAGTTTATAAAATTTCACCATTTTGTGATTGTCATTTGTTTGTTTTATTAGCAGATTATTAAAATCCAGGAAAAATACTGCAACTTTTGTGAATAAAATTTTTCTGTATTTCTTCAAATAAACTCTGTAGGCGACTGGCTAATATAAGGAAAAATTATACATAAATAAACCTACAAGTTAATAAAAAATATCCGCCTGTAATCCATTGACCAAAAGTTATAAGCAAATCGTTGTACTACGAATTTTGACCCACTGAAATATAATCAATGAAAGTATCTTCTCCCAAAACCCATCAAATTTTTTGTGGTCTTTTCGATTTTCATGTAATAAATTTATAGTGTTATAACCTATGTAGTTTTGTAGAGAAGATTAATAACGAAGAAATATGATTTTCCTTCTTTTCCATCCGACCAATAAAACCAAAGACATTCACTAAAATGTAATATTTACTAAAAAGCCAAAAAAGAATTCGTAGGTCGCCAAATATAAAAAATTTAGATATGTGTTCCTGATCATATTCAGAATAATGCTACAAATAAATCACTCCTTCCATCCATCCTTATTTCTGAAAATTGCCGGTAATATAACACAACTACTACGAAAAGTTAAGACATAATTAAAAAGCACTGTTTATATTAAAATTACGTTAAATGTTCCCAAAAATAAGTTATTTCAGTTGTTTGTTCAAGGTAGCTATTTATATAAACTGGCGCCTTCGCCGAATTATTAAAATATACTAAAATACTTTTCTTGCAAGTAGTTTTGTGAAATGCATGATCTTCACTTAGATACGGAAATTTTTAATTCGTCCCTACCATGTATATTTATAGTAAATGTAAGAATAATTGATTAACAAAAAAACTAAGTACCGGGTGGGCCATAAAATTTTGCACTTTTTACATTTGCCCATAGCTCTTTTGTTTATTAACCGATTTTAATCAGCTATATGTCGTTGTTCAAAGAAATGAATGGACTATCGACGGAAACTTTCAAAATGGTCAATTCTTTAAAATGAAAGATCCTCACCTCGTTTGAAAATAGCACTTTGTTTGGGTCAATTGTTTTTAAAGAAAAAATGTCGAAATGACACATCCAATAGAAAAAAGCAATAAAATGAACCTCTGTCTACATTTTTAAGACATTCGATGAAAAAAACTGGTACATCGAGAGAAGAGCCATACGTAATCATACAAAGCGTCTTTTTATCATTCTTAAGCTGTATTACTTTAGTTGCACTTGTTTCATTGGCCATTAATTTTTTTGTTTATTAACCGATTTTTTAAAATGCAAAATGGCGGTCGGGTTTGAGAATAGCCCTTTCTCTGCGCCAATTCTGTTTGAATAAAAAATGTCGAAATGGCATAAGTTCAAACCCGACCGCCATCGTGCATTTTAAAAAATCGGCCATTTTTCGTCGATAATCCATTCATTCTGTAGGCAACGATACCTAGCACATTAAAATCGGTTAATAAACAAAAAAGTTATAGACAAACGTAAAAAATGCAAAATTATTTGGCCCACCCGGTATATTGTCTTAAATTGTTTCTTTACTTATAGCACAATATTTTGTCGTAATTTTTTGGGGTATTATTCAATTAATGTCATATATAATTTTATCTACTATCATTTTTAGATTTAAGCGATGTAGTAAGTCACTTTTTTACGGGGATTATTTTATTATTGATTTTTAAAAACGAAATTTTAAAAATTAACACTCCTTAGGAAAAAGTTTATTTACTATTGATTAGGCGGATGGATTAGTCTTGAAATATTGAAACGCTGAAAGTTCACTTATTTGTTGAAAGAATTTTACTATCACCAGACTAATACTCGTAGGTATAATACGTAGGAATGCAAATTTGAACTAGATTTCTATAATGTATAAATTTATTGAGAAAAATCTCACTAGAAACTCCTTAAAGATAAACTTTAGTGGATCATTTTATTTAATATCTTGTGTTGCATAATTGCCTGTTCACATGAGTTTACAGTCAAAATAATATTTTGCTACAAAGAAGTTTTATGATTTTGCAGAATTAAATTAAATGAGATATATAAATGGTTATTTACGAATTATCAAAATTATTAGGAATGGAAAAGTGAACAAAGTAATTCAGACTAGGTACTTGATACAAAAATAATGCACACTGTAAAAGCAACAATGGAAAGTTATAAAATCTTTACAGTTACTTTACGCTTGGTGTTTATATTATTCCGGTACTCAAGTAGTTAAGAAATTTTTTTTCTGTCAAGTGAATCGGATGAACTGCTGCCTCTCTTAACTTTATAAAATATTGTTTATTTCGATAAAACCAATAACTGACTACACGACCATTAAGTTGATGAATGTAAAGTTTGAATGGATTAATTAAAAAATACATTTGTCACGTGGTTTATATTGATGGCATAATACAGGCCTATATATGCTGTTTAATATCAAAGTGTGAAAAGCAATAAATTTTTAGTGCGTAAAATTAAATATCAATCATTGCAACGGTATATGCTTTGTGTATAATAAGTAATAAATTGGCCACTAAATTACACAATATGTGAAGATAAAATCAAATGGGTAATAAATAATAATGTTAATAAAAGTAACATAACAGATTAGTTCAATACTAATAATGGTCCTGTTTATGCTACATTGTAACAAGTACGATTAGCTGACATTGCTACTGAAATGTAACCAGTGAAAAAGTAGAATTTTTTACAGAAAGAATATGAACACCAAAGATTGCACTTTTCTGAATTTTTTCAATTTTGTTCTGTAGCCCCAATTATTATTCTGTTTGAATTTAAAAAAAATTCATCGCCTCCATCGTCATTCAAATATGAATATGTTAAAAAGAGCGTCCTACTTCGATATCTATATATAGATATTTTGTGATTGTGACTAGAAAGGATATTTAAAACAAAAGTTTTTGTAACTTGAAGTTGAATAGGACGCCGATATACGCCTCCATGAGTCTTTGCTAATTAAGACGGAAGATGAGAACATTTCATTGTTTTCTGAACGACTCGCAGCAGGCTATGACAACAGCTGTGGTGTTTGCAAGATGTCTAATTGTAGTTTGTAAGAAAATATCCGAACTGGCAAATTAACTGTAATATTTTCACCTAAGTATACGAAGCTTAGAGTAAAAATTGTATGAAATATATTGAAGGTGTTTTAAATTTTAATATTTAGGTAAATGGAAATAATTGATAATTAATATCGATTTTATGGTTATTCTTATATGGATGCTGGACAACACTCGAGGAACAGTTCTTTCGTATTTAAAATAAACTTTTATTAGACAACACCTATTGACCAATAAAATCCTTTGAAGATAACGATGCTTAAATGTGAATTGTGTTCATATGAAACAAAATATAGATATGCTCTAAAAGTTCATTTATTGACTCATAAAAATCCTTCCCAGATAAAGATGTTTAGATGTGAATTATGTTCACATGGGACAAAATAGAAAAGGATCCTTGAAGAACATTTATTGACCCACAAGAGTTGTAGATAAAAATGTTTAAATGCGAAACGTGTTCATATGACTATTTTTTCTTTAATGTCTCAATATCACAATACAGGGTGATTCACGAGGAAAGGGACAAAATGTTATGGTAGATAGAGTTCACTTAGGTGAATTAGAAATGACTATTGAAAAAAGCCTGAGCCTTTTTTTATTGATCTACAGGGTGATTTATGAGTTTTGCCCAATACTTCTTAAGGTAACATATTTTAAACTAATCACTACAATCAGCTCGTATTATGGGTATATAATATACTATTAAATGTCAATTTACATGCATAATCAAAGACAGAGAATGCCAGGGCCGGCTCAACTAATTTTTATTTTTAGGGCTCCTATGAAAAAATTCACCCTGTGTACGTGATTTTTAAATTCCAATACTGAATTATGAAACTACATACAAAGGTGTATTTTGTTGTTTTGCCACACTTTGGGCGAAAAGACATTGGATCAAGTGAACAATCAAACAATTTAAATGTATCAGTGATAAAAAAAAACTTTATAAAAGAAAAATACGTGTTTAAAATTCAATTATTTATGACCTCAAGAAATATATTTGCGTTACATTTCTCTTTCTTAGCCGTCATCCAAGGACATTGTGGGCAGCAAAAAATAAATAAATCAACAGAGTTTTATTTACACCTGTAACCCGGCGCTCTCTACTATTCACTAATCGCTCCGAAGAATAAGCAGTTGGCAGAAACCGCTATTTTAAAATTCTTTTTATAAGAAAAAGAGCAAAGGTAATTGCAGGACATTCAGGAGAATTTGTTGCGTTTATTTTTCAAATTTCATACTTATCTAATATTTTTTCATATTCAAAATTGACCCCGAGTCTCCTTCCTTACAAAATAGAGCATCCAATACGTTATCTAAGTGGACTTTGCTGGCGTCCTTCAAAATATATTTATAGAGTCCTGAAAGAAAAATCACCAGTCAAATTTATTACATATTTATAATAAATTAAATATTGTAATGCACTTACATGCTTCTAATTACAAAAGTGCGTTCACATTCACACAACAAGATGGCCAATACGCCAACAATTCAAAGTAATCCGCAAGAGAACTCAAAAATTCTTCTACAAAACCTTAATGTTTACAGCTTCATAAATTATTAACATATTCTGCGAAAGCCTTAGAATAAAAATAAACATAAATATATCTGGAGAGAACGTATATCTTAAGATATAAAAATGCAAAACGTAACATAAGTAAGGACCCAATTGTTTTGAAACGCATAGTAGCTAACAAATACAGAAGTCGTAGAGTGATGTTAACTTAAGCACATATAGCATCCACAAATGCCTCTTCACGTTGTCCATTATCTCTGGTGTTACGCATTTCTCTCATGCAATATATTGTTCACCTGAAAGGCTGTCACCCTTGTTATTTATAATCATGCTATGACCGTCTCCGTAGGAGTTTATAGGTGGATCGATTCCTCAGTTCATCCACGACTAAGTTGCCAACCCAAACAATTTTAGAATTGTTCGTATTTTTTTATATCATAAGGCAAACATGCTCGTTTTTGGAGCAACGAATTCAAACCCGCTTGTGGATGCAATCCCTACATTAGCATCTCCGTGAATTTTGAAAATTATGTATCTAAATTGAATTACCTCTGAGGCTTCCGTATGCAAATAAGAGTTTGGCGATACTTATATATTTAAATATTCTAGATGTATTATATTAAACTAGTTGGAAACTAAGTCTCATTACTAATAATTCGACAATACCTGGGTACATTAATAAAACGTCGCCTTCAGTAACACACTTAATTATAAACAAATCGACAGGTGAACAACTGACAGTCTACCGGATTCCAGATGACTGGAATGATTGGAACCAATGTGCTGATGAATTTAATAAATAGGTGCCTAGAGGAGAATGTCAAAAAATAAGTCGAATTTTGTATATAAATATTTTTTCTAACTACAGCTAGAGTTTTTTTTATCACTTTGGGATCATGGCCCGTAAAACAGTATCTTTTGATTATTCTGACTACGGCAGAAGCAGTTACTAAATTCCGAAGAAAGAATGTCATGTCGAAAAGGAAAGATAGCTTATCGGAAATTATTTGGGTTGGCGAGAAACAATTTGAAAACTGTATATCACGTTCTCGCTGAGTATGTAAATTTAAATGTAACAAGTAGGAGGCAAGTTTTATAAGAAATGAAAAATAATTATTGTTTGTGCATTGTTTTGACCACCCTGTATTTTAACCATCAAATTGAACAAGCATACCTAGTAATCATAGATTTTAATAAAACAGTGTCTTTGGATTGTTATGACTGCGGCAGAGGAAGTTACTGAATTCCAAAGAAAGAATGTCAGGTCGAAAAGGAAAGATAGCTTATCGGGAATTAGCTGGGTTGGCCAGAAATGATTTGGAAACTGTTTATCACGTTTTCACTGAGTATGTAACTTTAAACGCGCGTCTCTAGTAACTAAGCTAATAGAAGTTTTAGGGTAGATAGCGACCTCTATGGAGAAACCAAGGAAGTAAGCGGGTGGCTTTGTGGATTTACAAGCCATGAGGAACCATGCTTAGCCAATCAGGAAGGAAGGGGGAATATTTTTCACGAAAAGTTCGGTGCATTCAGTGAAGAAACGCTGATGACGGAGCTAATAAACGCGGATAACGACGGCCTCAAATACAGAGCATTTCAAGGAAAGTATTTTCCTGCTCAATGAAAGAAACTTGACTTAGAGCATACGCTGGAGCGGAAGCTGTCAGCACAACCGGGGAATGCAAATTCCTCTGGCGTATGATGAGTCCACGTTAAGTTCACTGGGACTGTGTTGGCCATCCAGGCGGGAAATGTCGACTCAGCCGGTGAATGTTTTATACAACATGTATTGCAAACAAACGGAATTTTATTACGGGCTCTAATTTGAAGGCGTGTTCTTACCAGGATGATTTTCGGTAAAAATGTTTAATGGATCGGAGTATTGCGGTTATTTTTGGAAGGCGTTGAAACAACTCGACACGGATTAATGTTTTAAAAAGTTTTAGTAACTAATGGTTTTTATTATTCTTAAACCTTTTCGGTCGGCGTTCATGCTTGTGAATCTCTATAAATTCGTTTGTCAACATTATTTATGGAAGTTTTTAGGTGTTTCAATTGGAAATTGAAATAGTACAGAACGAATTATGCAACCTGAAGTTTCATAATGAGACTGTAAGAGATAATGGCTCGGTATTTAAGAAACGAAACTTGTTTTACTTATCAGTCGTTTGGGACGAAACATTATGAGAGAGGTTTTCTCTCCGCATATGGCAAAGTTTCCAGGTATAAAACGTGAACTGATGAACATATGCTTAAATATGTATATTATATAAATGTACAAATACGCTCTAAATACAGTATTTAGGGAATACAAATTTACCGTTTCATAATAAGATGAGTTGTTTGCGAACAATATAAAATAACTGCGTGTTTGATTGTGCGTGTTTCAAAGTACCATTATTAAACCTAATAGAGTTTTCACGTGTTTAATTATCAAAAGCCTCGTTGATTGTTTTCTAGAAAATTGTTTTCGTCTATACAGGATGTGGCATATGTATGGAATAACGCCTGTACTTTTTAAATATCTTTTTAATGGAAAAATGCTACAAACAAAAGTTTTCGTACCTAACAATCTTTTTACGTTTTTACAGATTTTAAAACAGAACCCTTTCTATTCCGAAACGCGCACAATTATCTCAGAACTCGGCGTTTGCATCTTTGAATGAATTAATAAGCTAATTATTTCTTAAATCGAGTTTGTTTAACTGCATTTCTCATTAAAACGATCCAGGAAAACAATTTATGTGTGTAACGCCGCCCCCGTTACTCTTTATTTTTGTCTATAATTTGGTATTAAAGTTACTTGTTAACAATTTAATTTGAGAAATACAACGGTGATATATTTCAGGTGTCTGCCCTGGATAGCAATTAGCGGTCAACTGTGATGTAATTAATTGTCTCAATTGCATTAGTGCCGAGAAAACTACGTTAATTGTACGACATTTCGTAAGATATACTCACACTGATTTACACCAACCTTTGGAGAAATAAGGAATAGAGTTCATAATTCTGAAACCAAAGTGTTGTGGGCGAATCTCGGATAAGCGGATAAGCCGATGTGTGTCTTTATAGGCAAAATAATAAAGCAATAAAGCTGAGTATTGTAAAACCACGCAATGGAAAAACGTGCTAATCCAATTTTAACATTTAAATGTACCTGAGGGTGGAATGTCAACACGTAAAAATATAATAAAGAAAACTACTTTACTGATACATTTATCTAACACTGTTCCATTAGTTGTCATGTGAATTTTGAAAAATTTACTGAAAAATGTTATTTAGAGCTATCAATTAAGATTATTTGAAATCTTGAGAGAACCTTTAATTGGAATATTCATTGATTGCAGAGTTTAGTATCAATTACCACGTCTAATTAATTTTGTGAAATCACGAGACTTTTGTACAATAAAAACAAGTAAAGCGCAGGTCATATTTTGTGCTTGAGAAATGATTAATTTCCCTGTTTGCGACTTTAAAATTTATATCTAAGCACTCATAAAATGTAACGAGCGGAATTTCCCATTTAATATGTTTATTAAAACGGTTTCATAAAATTTTATCAAAGTGTTGAAAGTTTGATATAAAGTTAGCAGGTGAAACGTCGAAGTTTTACAAATATGTTCCGGTTCTTAGAGTTATTTAATTGCCTATATAATTCATTTTAATCATATTTTGAAAAGAGATTTTAAATCTTTACTAAACTCCCCGTTCTACGGTTAATGTTAATTTTGGTCTCGTATTTAACCCTTTTGAATTTACTGAATATACCTAATTTATAATTCTGCAAGTGAATTCTAAGTTGTCTGTTGTATAATATATTTTTGTTTGTACTTAGGTGAGATTGAGATTATATTTAATTGTGTTGTTTAAATCAGATCTACTTTTTTTTATTATAAATATTATTACGTAGTGGGCAGTGCAATTAACTCATTTTTCAAGAACAAAAACCTAGTATAATATTATTATCAGAAACAAGAATTACCGAGGGAATTTTGGATGTGGAAATAAATATAGATAATTATAAAAGCATTAACGTGGAAGCACAAAACATACATACAGGTGGTGTTATGGCAATTGTTAATATGTAAAGGATTAACGATTTATCTTCATATAAAACAATTTAGTGAAAAACGGTGGTAGGTTTTAATGATAAAAATACATTTGAATAAAAAAATAATAGTAATGAAATCCAAAGACGTCAGAAATCCATAGAGGTAAATTTTTTAATAAGATAAAATAGTAAAAGTACATTTTACTATTTACGTCAAAGTTTGTTAGTCCTAATCCTCTAATGTTTTAAAAAGACATAAAAACTCTTTTCAGAGCTTATTTGCAAAAATCTACATTTAGGTAACTGATGAAAAACCAGTACTACGAACTTTAGAAAGCAAATCATTTAATATTGCAATAAGCCCCACCAGACGGAAGGAGTCCTTTTTGGATTAATCCGTCTGGTGGGGCTTATTGCAATATTAAATTATTTGTTTTCTACATTCGTCGTACTGGTTTTTCATCAGTTAAATGTAGATTTTTGCAAATAAGCTCTGAAAAGAGTTTTTATGTCTTTTTAAGACATTAGAAGATTAGGACTAACAAACTTTGACGTAAATAGTAAAATGTACTTTTACTATTTTATCTTATTAAAAAAAAATAATAATAATAATAATATATTGGAGTTGTGTAATATTGTGTATAGATCACCAAAGTCAAGTGTTAATTAATTTCTGATTTTTTTTTTAAATATTTTAGAATCGGAGCAATACATGAACAATGACTTTATTTTTACTGGAGATTTTAATATAGACATTACCAAGAAATCGTACTATAGTCCAAAAATAATAAATACAATAAAGAGATGTCAACAATTACGGTTAGTGGATGAACCAACGCGCATTGATTTTAAAAGTGCAACTATTAGGTATAGACTATGTCATAGCTAATAAAAATCATAATCTAGCAGTGAAAGTGTTAAAAACGCCAAAAATTTGTGATCTTAAACTCATAAAAATAGAAATACTAACACCAGAAAAAACTAAAAATGTGTATGAAGTACAGAAATATAGAAAAATAGATAATGACAAAGTTTGGGCAATTCAACAATAACTGTGTAACGAAGTGAATTTTAGCTCCGAAATATTGTTAGTTTTAATTAAAATATAATTATAAATGTATAAAACAGGCAGGAAGAATTTAACTAATATTAATTTACTTCAAATTAAGCCTTCTGAACCGCATCTTTTCCGTTTATACATTTTTAAATTATGCCGCGACGAATGCGATAACCCCGGTGTTGATCCGATCACTCCTTATGCAAGAAAATGCATGGACTGCAGTGAGCCTGCAGTGCCAACCTACAGTACGCCAACATAGGTATAAGGCGCTTGAAGTCAGCTTTGCGTTCAGAGCGCAAGATTAAGTAGGGATACGCGTCATCAAGCGGCTATAAAACTAACAAACCCCCGTTTAAAAATCAGTTGGCGATTTGCCTGATCGAGACCAGACCGCCAGTCCAGAACGAAGTCCGAACCGTCTCACCGACTAGAAGGGATCTGCGCATCCGGAAAGGGTAAGACATATTAGGTTAATCTATTATATTTGACCGGTAATTTTACTTCAATTATTTTTCTATGTATGTCCGAATTGTTATGTACGATCCGGCTTAATTCTAAGTCAGTACAACGTCACGAGTAACGTTCCGGCTTAGAGCAAAATTGTGCTTCCGTGTATAGATAGCGTCTTGATAACCTGCCAATTTGACATGTGTAAATGCTTACTGGCAAAGTCACCAAGTCGTCGTCGTTTTTGGCCTAGCCCTAAATCGCGTGAATCAGTTATCCCAGCGTAGAAATGACGTCTTGACGGCCTGCTGATTTGACGTGTGTAATCGCTTAACAGCACTGTCGTCAGGGCGTCGCCGATTTTATTACTATTAACTTCACTAGTTCGTGTCTCCCCCCTGGGCAGCCAGAAAAATTAGTCCGCTTGTTCCGTTACTTCCTTGTTTTTTTATACAATAAAATTGTATTTGTCATAAAATTTACTGCTGCAAAATAATTCGTACATATGTTTTGCCTGTAAATTATACTGTCTTGTCTGGCCAAATATAGATTGCCATCCGAGCTTTGCTAGTAACCTTTTGTAGATAGAGCTTTTTACCTGCCGCACGCTTTCCGTTTAAACGCTTAACCGTAGATTTGCTTTCTCGCTTCCACCGTATTATTTGCTTGCCTTTTTCCGCTTTTTAACCGTAGTTTGCCGCATTTAGTTTTGCCTAGCCTGCCTGCTTTAAATTTTGCTTGTAAATATTTGTGCTTTATTTAACCAGTAATCCGTAATTTATTGTATTGTATTAAATCTTGAACAAAGCTTGTTCTGTTTTTAATCCGAAATTCTGAGTTTTCTTTATAGGTTAATTAGACCCCTGGTTTAACCGTGTCTTCACTGAAGCTACCTGAAGCCTCTATTATCCTGCTAATAGAGTAAAGTGGTGTTTCTACACTCTAAAACAGAAACTGGCGCCCGAGACAACGTCCTAAAAAGCACCGCCGCCCTTCAGGCGTCACAGTAACCTTCTCCGAACTTCTGCCATAACGAAGGAAGATTACAACTGATAGAAGTTAACTGGAATTTTAATGAAACAGATGTAAATAAATTATATAATAATTTTATAAATATTACAAATTACAACAAATGTGGTAGATCAAAGTGCTCCAGAAAAAGAAATAAAATTTTTTATAAACAAAATGCCTAATAAATGGTATGATGATGAAGTAAAACATATGGCAAGTGAACGTGATAATTGCTATAGAACATACAAACAAACTCACAATCAAAATGACTGGAGTGTATACAAAAGTAAGAGAAATGAATTGGGAAGAATTATAAAGAGGAAAAAGAAAGAATATTATGAAAGAATGTAACGAAGTGATTTTTTCGTTACTAGTTCCTGTTTAAAATAATATTATTCGATACACCCCGTATAGAATTTAATTATTGTTTTCCGCATTGTTATATTATTTTCACCTGTAACCAGTATTTATTTGATTTATAATATAACCTGTCCTGTTATTAATAAATTCGTAATTAAAAGAAGCACAAAACAAATAATATTCCGCGCCGATATCTGTCCCCGGCAATACCTAGCAAGCGAACATTGAGTCCACGCCGAAATCAGTATCCAGTCACCAGTCAACGAGGATGGATGTGTAGCGCTAAGCCAGTTAGACGCTACACTACGTCAATCAGCGCCCAGACGTCCGACGTCCGTAATCGTCATGCTGTGACGTAGCGGTACCCCACCACGACTTGCGGGTAATACATTCCGACTCCGACTCGCAGCAGGAAGAACTGAGTCCATCGTTGACCACGACGGAGATCAGACGTACATCACCGAAAGTAAGTAGCACTTGGGCCCGAATTTCGGCAAAGTCCAGCCGTGACGTATCCGATTCACTGCGCTGCTCAGTTAGCGTCATCCCTACTACTCTGAATATTTCAGATTAATTATAATACCGTTTGCCGACTTCAAAACAGTCAGTAGCTGTCGACCGCCGTCCGAGTCCAGAAGTGTCCAAGGAAACAAAAGTGAGTGTATACAGGTAGAGATTGTAAGTGAGGACTTGGCTATTGTAAAGTATTAAATTCTGCACTAATCTGTTTCTTTACAGCTTTTGAGTAAGTCAGCTGCCGGTATATGTTATATATGAGGGTACGAACATTAGATATAACGTATACGTACGCAGCGAAGCTTATTGTATTAATCATATTTTCCTTTCAGTTCGCTACTACCGCCCGAAGGAGCTTCCTGTAATCTGTTTCTTTCCAGCTTTTTGAGTAAGCCAGCTGCCGGTCTATGCTATATATGAGCGTACGAACATCAGATATAGCGTATACGTACGCAGCGAAGCTTATTGTATTAACCATACTTTCCTACTACCGTCCGAAGGAGCTTCCTGTAATCTTTTCTTATTCCAGCTTTTGAGTAAGCCAGCTGCCGGTCTATGGTATATATGAGCATACGAACATCAGATATAGCGTATACGTACGTAGCGAAGCTTACTGTATTAATCATACTTTACTTTCAGTTCACTCCTGCCGTCCGAAGGAGCTTCCTGTAATCTGTTTCTTTCCAGCTTTTTGAGTAAGCCAGCTGCCGGTCTGTTATATATGAGGGTACGAACATCAGATATGACGTATACGTACGCAGCGAAACTTACGGTACTAACCCTAACTTTCCTTCCAGCCAGAGATATCTAGCAGTTGCCTGTAGCCAGTATAAGCATATGTGTAACCTATTACCGTACTAATCATAACTTATTTTTCAGTACTCGAGACCCAGACCACAAGGAGTATCCTGGTAAATTCCATAACTCGACTGTTAGTTAATGCTGCGCAATAAGCCAAGTCTGTACACTGCACATATCCTGTTTTAATAATTGTATGATTTTGGTATTTGCTTCTGCTAATCCTGGTATCCGTACACCGCTTTGCTGTTAGTCCGTAACCGTTTAGTTAACCGCCTGCTCGCCTTGCTTGATATTCGCACCGCTGTATTTTGTGCTTTGCCGTAGTCTGTGGTTTAGAATTGTGCTTTAGAGTAGATGTACATATTGTAAATAGCTTTTTCGTAAACCCTGCTAACTATCATAAATCCTGTATGTAAAATAGCTTTTAAGTCCTGGTAACTGTGACTGTAATTAGAATAGAAAGCTTGTAGCCTAGTAACCATATTTTATTGCTGTTAAATATCCTGAATAAATCTCATTGTGATATCAAACTGTGCCTTTTAATCCGAAATAAAGTCTAATTTTCCCAACAACCCACTGGAATATTCCGTTTCTTCACTGTAGCTGCCTGAGTAGTGGTGTTTCTGCACTATAAACGGAAACTGGCGCCCGAGTAAAGCACCGCCGTCGCCTCGAGTGCCATAGTGACACTTCGGCCATTTTGCCTACAAACCGAAGTACGTCACAAGAACAATAGATAATCAAAAAGGTGACAGTAAATGAATATGGAAAATTTTAAAAAATATGATCAATGATAGGCAGAAAACCAACATAGCAAATGAAATACAATTCCCATCAGGAAATATTTAGACATTTGAAACTGTTAATAGGTATATTTTGTTTGAAAAGTTAAAGATAAATGTGCTGAAGGTATTGTTTTCAAGTGGTTTAAATCATATTTGACTAATTTCAAACAGTTTGTAAAAATAAATGAACTTGAATCTGATCTAATAATAAATGATTATGGAGTACCACAGGGGAGTATATTGGGACCTTTTTTATTTCTTATTTTTGTTAATGATGATTACATCATTAAAATATTGTAAATTACACTTGTTTGCGGATGATGCACTGATAAGTCTAAGCGGTAGAGAAAATGGCATATTGACAAGAAAAGTTAATGGTGATATGAAACATATTGAAAAATATTTCAATATTGAAACGCTTAATTTAAATTTTAATTTCAATTAAGTACTGAAATTTGTTAAAAAAAAAATAAGTTATAAATTTCTTAATTATTATCTTCCTAGTAAATAAACGCGATTTAATTCCAAAGAAGTAGTATTTTTTAACTTAATAGTGATATAAAAGTTTCGTGCGTGTATTATTAATCACGAACCTCCACTTATATTCTCAACATGTCACCAGCAACAGATGTTTGTTCGAGGTGTGCAAGAATATCCTTTTTTATTAGATATCGCCCATGTAAACACAAATATCAGCGGATTCCTATAAAGCAAATAAATATAAATGTACCTTAAGACTGCCAGGAAAACTGCGCAATAGGACGAAAATAATTTAAAAAATAAAATGTAAAAAAAGATAATAAACCTTTTCATATAAAGATTTCAACATTTGGAAGCTCTTATTCGTAAATATAAATAATATCAAAAGGCCTGATCCTTAAGATGTAAATAAGATGGAAATATTAAAGGCAGGTTTATTTGAAAAAATAACAAAGGAAGGTCGGTATTAACAAAATATAATGGAAACTTAAGCCGAAAAGAATAAATCTCGACGTCTCTACAGCCGGTAAGAGGAATATGGTATTACCACCAGTCAGTGTCGGTAAATCTTTATACTTATATAGAAAGATATTAAAAAACGGCAATAGGCGGATTCCAGTGGGCTGATGAAGATTTTGGAACTACATAAAAAACCAATATGAGAATATGCAATGTTTCCTAAGAGCAAAAAAGATATTCCTTGGGCACAAGAGCATATGTACGGGATACTTGTTAAGGAAGCTACAGTCGTCTTAAGAGCCAGCAGAAAAAAATTCTTCTTCTTTCCGTATAACTAAAGAACCATCACGGATAAAAATTTTAAATTTATCAGATATTAGTTCTGTTGATGATGATGGAGTGGTCGGCTGGATCAACCACATTTTTTTGGTTTCGACAAGGAATTCTGACATTCAAATTTAGTTTAAATTTTCTTAGAGGACAAATAATCACCGAGGCTAAACTTCTGAAACACTGAAAGCTGAAATCAGCCCCGGTCACTTCAACCAAGATGGCACGATCAGTTTCAATAATACCTACCTTGTCCAGATAATGCCATCCGATGGTCGATTACAGTATTCGCTGCGTTGTTCAACTGTTTTCATGGCATAAAGGTTCCATCCCTCACCCTCGTATTTATTAATTAGGCTCTGAATAGAACTCATACGTGGAATCGCCTCGGGTAATTATCTCTGAAATCAGAGAATAATAAACGTGATCTAATTTCCAAACTCAAGCTATTATCAGGCTTAGTCTTTGTTCAAAAATATGTCGATACGTACCTATTTAAACCGTTACCAAAATATAATAATGTTCCTCTTCTAATGACTCGTGAACGTGCATGCAGAGCTTGTAAAATTTAATTACAGCTGCGTACCTCGTCCATGAAAGTTGCTTATCTTTTATTTATTGCAAAGGACAATAACATTACTGCGTCGATATTCAGAGTTGCTTATAAACGAACGATAGACGAAATCAAGTTTATGCTCCAAGATAAGCAAATATTCCTCTACCCTACATTTTATGTAGGACGAACGGCACACTATAAAGTATGAGCGATGTAGGGGGTGAGATCTTTGGTGCTGCAGCTCATCTTTCCACCTGTTTCTTTTCTTTTTATCGATAACCTATACTACATCACGCTTAGACGTCCCGGAGTTGTAGCGAAGCGTAATTGAATACAAGACGTTTTCTGCTGCACTTATACAGATTGAATAAAAAATAAATTGATTTAGTCAGATTCGGTTTTCGATTTTTCACATTTTATATTGTAATAAATTTAATGAGATATTTGACGAATGTCTAATAGCCTAAGATCCGGCAGCTTATTTGTGCAGATATAGTACAGGGTGAATACCAATAACTCATTTTAATTTTAAGAGGGGGTTTCTGGTTTCTGTTGATATTTATAAAAAAATATAAAAAAGAAAGTTGAAAAACTGACCCTGGCGTAAAATTCTGGTAAACTTTTGAGTACCGCTTCTTCGCTCTACTGACCCATTTATGGGGTGAACAACATGCCTTGTATGTTTTTTTTATAAAATTAGATTTTTAAAATGCTTTTTATGTTTTATTTATTGCGAATGTGTTTATTTTTATTCATATTATTATTAAACTAAAAATGTACAATTGACATTAAAATACTAAGGCTGGCCTAAAAATGTTTTAAAGGTATCATTAAGAAGGTTACTTCAAATTTCGTTTAAGTCGATCAAAATATCTTGAAAAAAACTGTAATTGAGGGCTTCACTTAATGGGTCAGTACGGACCTTAAAAATCGAAATTAACCAAAACAAAAATTCGCGTTTCTTTCAAAATCTCTATAAATGACCAAATCTTTACATCATAATTCTAAATCATCCTGTATATAACTCTTAGTGTGGAATCGGCAAAAGTTAAAAAAAAAAAAAATTTAAGAATTGTTATGAGAGTAAATATAATTTTTTGTGTAATTTCCAATCCGCTACCCTTCCCAGCGAAGACACAACGAATTTTGCTAACGGTCACAAAAAACCGCATCAAGATTAATCATCTAATTCCAAAAATTGAGGTTCAAATATTGCCCATATTTAACAGTCCCAAAATTTGTTTTTTTTTTTACTTCTTTCAGAGCTCAGCTAATACTAAGACACACTGTATATATGTAATATAAGACTCAGCGCGATTTCTCACGATTATATTCTTTTTTATTACATATAGGATCCATAAATCTCATTGTTTTCAAACTGCGAGGGATATAATAAAACGAATTATTAGGGGTTTATGGTCTATTCTTTCCAATTTGTGCTCGAACACATATAACGTGTAGGAACCGAAGTATCTATAATTATTATTGTTATAAATGCTTTCGCTAAACTTTAAGATTTTTTTTTAATGATGAAATATGTGGAATCGAGTAAATTTACCAAATTGTGATTGTTCAAGGTTTATTATCGGATTATCGTTCTTTACAAACTTAAGGAATATAAATTTCCACCCTTAAAGGTTATATTGCCTGCAAAGTTTTAAAAAGTTGTATTATCCACGTTTCATTCTGATACACTTCAATTGGGTCTAAATAAGTTAGGAGGAAACCATAAGTTTAAGCATTAGCTTATTTGATTGACGAGTTTAAATCGGTTTAAGGGGGATTAAGGAATATTTCAAAAGTGTAGAACTACTTGAGTTTCAAATAAAAATAAAAATAAACTTGTAGTAATTTGACGAGTTCTGGATAAACGACATATCCGTCGTAATTAAAATAAAGTGAATAGTAATAAACTTGTCATCATATCTTCACTGACGATACTCAGTTGTTGAGTTGAAGAAATGAACACCTTATTATTTTCGTTAAAAATTAAGATTCTTAGTAAAAAAGAGTGATGACGCCTGAACGATTATTGTGGATCTTGAACCAAAAACCTAAAGCATCGACACCTCACCTTAAAGTTTTTCTAAATTATATTCTATTCATCTCTCACTGGCTTATACTTTTTTCATATTAAACTAGATACTAAAGTGTAATTAATTTGACATTTTGCAAACACCCATATTCAGAACGGTAATTAAAAGAAATTTTCATTGTGTTGATGCTGATAATTAAAGCTTTTCATTGCTCATGTTGCAAGCAAGAGACCGACCCAAATTAATTATAAACACAACCCAATGTTTCAACATATCCTTTTACGTATCACAAAAACTTTAATTAAATACAATGAACAAGCTCTGGCAATAAAATTGTCTACCCTAGTTTAGTTTAGTTGCTATTTAATTAAAGCCTCGTAGACTCCGGGAATAAAGGAAGCATTTAACTTTTTTGAAATCACGCAGAATTTGCCTCAGACCATATGCCATAGTTTGTTAGACAGTTCCTTAAATGAGACGTGTTGAAATTTACTCTGTATTTGGCAGTTTCATTGGTAAATCGGCTAATACATTCTCCATGCAAGATACCATAAAAATAATAGAAATTTTTTTAGTAAGGGGAACTGGAGGAAATTTCCAGTCCCAAAACTTTAAAGTTTCTTGATATTTGCAAATGAAGCAAATAATCCCTTTACCATGAAGCCCATTAATTATCAAACATCGCTTTATCAATAATCTTTTCTAATCCAACCGTTATGAAGAAATTTATTCAACGCTCCAATGACAAAGCTGTGAAATTCGTTGACTACTCACAGTTTCCCCGAATCTTCATGGGCAAAGCAAATAGATATCCATTTTTTCGCACTTACAGAGTTCATGTGGTTAAATAGGTCTTCCATTAAAAAATTAAAAAAATTTAAGTACACACTAGAAACAACCCCATCATTATAAATATTATGTATTTACATATGAATACAATTTCGTATTTTCCTAGCGTTGTCTCGTCTCTGGATCCGCCTCATATTTTAAAGCAACGGCAAAACTCATTCTCCTCTCGGCCGACTTAAGTAATTGAAAAAATAAACACTAAAAGAAATGTGGGTGTAGTCTCAAAGGTTAAAGTCAAAAGTAATTTAGTATTCTTTTTGTAATTTGTGATTTGTAACTAAGGATATAAAAGAAATGAGATGTCATAAAAGGTGCTTTTATGTGGACTTAGCCTCTGTGGTAAATAACATCATTACTACATCTGTCTACAACATTTTGTCTGCCACAGTTTTTTTATAATCAACCTCTCGCTGTTTCTCACATCAAACGTATACTGTTGTAACGATTTAAGTTGCAATTCGTTACGGCAGGTTATAGTTTCTATTTTGCATATTAAAATATGACTCCTCACAACTGAATAACCCTGTATTCGCATTTGATCGGTATGTGGTAGAAAAAATACAACAAGAACGCCACAGCGGATGAACGTTGTGAACGAGGCTCGTCCCGGGCTAGAGAGAGGGTTTTTTGCCTTTTGAATTTTACCTAAGTCATACATTTCTTGTAGTCGCTTAAATATCGCTATTCATAAAATTTGCTTTTTAATTATTGCTTCAGCTTTATTGTGCTATAGTAAAAATAATAATTTGTCAAAATAATTACCGTATCTCGTATTATTGCCATATTTTGGATTATTTTCAGATAATTACCTAGTAGCACTATTTTTTAAGCACGTGGATGCGTATTCCCATTTCCGTTTTACCGTATCTTGTCTAAAGTAGACGTTTTCGTGGTTCAATTATTGTTAATTGACACGTTATACAATATTTAAATTGTATAAATTATCGCTGTAAGTGAAACTTGCAGATTATCGTTATTTCGTACATAGAACAATTTCTGTGCGGATTTTTATTGTTATTAGGTTCGACTGTGGTTCATATGAGCTGGAAAAAGGAAAACTACACTGGTTTTAGATAGTGAAGGAAGTCCACTTGAGACTTAGGTTTTTGCCGAATTTATTTACTGTCCAGAGCTACAGATTTCTGTCCAGGAGCTTCCAAAGCATACGGGGTAAGTGATCTATAGTATTTTTTTTTCTTCTCTTTTAATCAATTTGTAGTACATTTGATCACTTGCTTCGGATGTGACAGAAGTCCGATTTTCTGGTTTCCTTTTTTCGTCATATTCACGCTATCACAGTTCTATATTGATTTTATTATTGACAAATTATTATTATTAGTAGATTCCTTAATTTTCGTGTAAGTTACAAGAGTGTAGATTTACCTTGCTTTTACGTATTTCCTGCCATTTTGAATTAGGCATAAGTTCATTCATTTTTGTCCGTTGGAAAGCGAAAGACATTATCGGTATTTCATATATTAATTTTTGATATTTTTACCTAACTATTAGTAAAATATTAACTTGTAATCTTTATGTGTGCTAAAATTTCGAATTTATTTCAATATTGTGATTATTGTTACCAATTATTTTGTTATTAATATTAAATATCTGAATCTTTAGAGTTATTACTTCATTAACGTTTCTAAGTTTAAATTGTCCCGTACAAATCTGACATTAAATTATAGTCCTTTAAAAATTACAGTCTCCTCATGGTTTTCAACCTATAGACAAATTCAATCAAGTTAGATTATTTGTTAACGAACTGATAGTGAAGTTTTGCAACCTTACCAAATTCTTTTGTTCGAATTTTAGTATTATTTTGTTAATAATTCAATTTTTTTAGTAATTGGTGTCAGATACCGTATTTTTATGTAAATTTGGTAATTTTACAAATTCGAATATCTTGTTGTGTCATTTTGACAATTTTTTCTATTGTAATATTAAGAAATATTAATTTTGTAAATTTTATCTAGTAATTTAACTATATTGCCGGAACTTTGTTATTTTTTCATCTACCACTAGTTGAAATAATTTTCAACCTAGTTTTATTTCTCTATTTCCTTTTCTCAACTGTCCTGTCTTTATTTCATGACATCTGGCTTTCTGGAAATTGGACTCACTGAAAATAGATACTGAGTTAACAACATCAGAAGTAAGGAGATATTGGGTGTTCCCGAAAAGTAATAAATTTGGTTGGAACCTGGACGCTCTGGACCAAGTAAGAGTGTGGAGACAGGATCTCGCAACCTTTTCATCAACCTCGAGTACTCGCAGGATTCATCGCTACTAGGAGAACCCCTTCCGGCTCAGTTCATTCCCGTCGAGTAAGCTTTTACAACAGTAAAACGGACAGACAGAGAAATTGGTCAAATTGTAATTTTTATTCATTGTTCATATTTTTAATATTTTTAATTATATTTAGTTCATTGTTTATTGTAAAGAATTTGTAAGATTAAACTTGTTAAATTCACAGCTTTCTTTTCTTTCTAGTTTATGTAGTAAATACCTAATTGTGTTTTCGATAAACTTTTGTGTATTTAGTTATAAATACTCTGGCGCCCATATATTGCTTTCAATATTATCTCAGTACTCTAAAACAAGGCTTCACCGAATTCACCATCAAGCTGTAGCTAGCTGGAGCTAATTGTTTGGCTGCACTTGGAATTGGGCCAATTCAATTCACAAGTGTCGTTGCACTGTGTAACCTAAAAATTCCAGAGTTACTATAATTGTTAAAATATTTAAATGGTAAGTTGCATCCAATTTTTTCATAAATTATAAGTTGATTTGTTAATACCAAATTAAAATAAATTACTCCCTCCACTTAGGAATCGTTATTAATTTGTATAGTTACGAAATTTTCCAGCCCTCGTTCACCGCGGGCATTTTTAGGAAACGCACTAAGCACACAGATGCCACCATGTAAGAAAAGTTTTTAACTATGTCTTTCGTCTAAATAGAATTCCTAATACTTCTCTTATATCTCTGGATTTCCTAATAAAAATAGCCCAGCTTAACGGTTCAGGTATAGGTCACAGTGGGCTTAGAGAGAGCCACCTGAGAGCCATCTGTCGACAGAGTTGCTCATTAAATCTTTGGTCGTTAGCTCTAACGATAGCCCTGACGTTTTCCAACCCTCTCACAATCCATTATGGACAGCATCCTACTGATAAATCTTACGTTTTAGTTTATCTTGCTGTGTTGCTCAAATGATTTATACAACGTTTTAAGTCAAAATTGTTTTAACTCAATGGATTATCATGAACAATGGATTTGTTTCGAGGAATTGTTGTTATAAATCACCGTGTATTGCAGTTACACAGGAATGGCATTAGGGCTTATTCTCTTAAGTAAATTGAATACATTTTTTTTAGCTGTTTGGTGAAGCAGACGGCAGGGACGTTCATAATGGATTAAGCTGGTAATCTATACTTGTATGTGGCTGGCTACCTATTGCGTTCAACTTGAATTCAAGAATGAGTTTTGGTGTAAGGTAGTGGCGGCATATATGGCCCACTTAAAAAAAATATTTTTTTTCTCGAAAACTTTATTAAAAAAAATAACAATGCTTACAGGAACTTAAGCGTAAACACCTTGGCTTTCAGGAAAAAAATTAAACTTTGTAAAAATCAAACGTAAAACAAACAAAAAAAATTTTTTTTTAAATGCAGTCAATGGGCCGTATTCCCAACCAGGGTGGGAGTTATGGCCCTAGAAAAATTTATTTTAATTGAACGGTTCATTAAGAAAATTGAGCTTAGACATAATAGACAAATAGACTGACAACAAAAAAAAATAAAAAAGATTGCAAATTTAAAAATAAAAAATAAAATTGTAGAAAAAGTCAATGGACCATATCATCAAACCCATCTGAAAATATGGCACTTACAGAATTAACATAAATCTGAGCCCTTTAAAAAAATGCAAAATAATTTTTTCCACTAATGTAAGGTAAGTATTTTCTATCAAGATAAAATACTTAAACAATGTGACGAAATAAATACATGGGCCATATGACCAGTTGAGTAGTGCACATTATGAGCAACAAGAAAAAACTCTTTCACAAAATTTTTAAGTAAAATAACTATGTCACTATGTAACACGTAACTTAGAGTGTCGATCCTCCAAAATTTAGGTTTGTTTTTCAATGTTTCCCGATGATTTCACCAAAACACTTTCATTGAACTTTATTATTCGAACACCTGTTGTGACGCCATAATGTAAACTAGCCGGTATTGCCGATATTGCCGGAAGTTCGGCTTGTTATTTACAGAGGACGCTTAAACGTATTGAAAGAAACTGTGAACGTCAAGAAGTTGGGTTTGAGGCGGTTAGTTTAAAATTTAAGGGCATTGGGCCATATGACCGTCCGGGCCATATCTACCGCCACTACCTTGTCAAAAAACGAACAATTAAAATTGATTCAACTCAAATTATGGGTTGTAGCCATTATAAATATTAAGTTAATTTAAATAATTCTTATGATCCAAAACACATGCTGGATAATAGCAAATTTCTAGAGATGAGCCATGTGCTTCTTAAAACTGGTTAGAATTGAATAACTATCGTTCCTACGCCTTTAAATTTTAGATCACTCGGACAGAAACTCGTAAGGAGTTAACCTAGTAACAAATGAAACTGTTACAGAACAGTTGAATCCTAAGACATTATAAATTTTATTCTTACAAAATCCATTTAGCACACGAATTGAATAAGGATGATTTTGATTAGTAAGCTGTTGATGAGAATTTTCTTCTTAACATCTGTTTTTCTAATGGGCGTAAGTCTTTTTTTTAAACTCAGCTGTAAATGTTCAAAAACTGTCGCTATTGGTTGGATGATAATCCAACAGTCTTCACTCAAACTCGTCCAAAATTACTGAAAAATCTTACTTATTGATACATTGAAAATGATTATTGTTAAGATTTTGTGTTCAAACAAGAGTTTCTGGAGATAATGTTTCCTGCACAATAGATTAGATGGAGAGGTCCTATAGAATGGCAGAGAAGATCTCCATACTTAAGTCCATTAAACTCTTTCCTGTGGGGCCATTAAAAGCGTAAAATCCATTAGACCAAAATGGAGTCTTTGGAAGAGTTACGACGTCACATAGTGATGTCTTTGGTAAAAATAAGCCTCAAGAATCTATCAGCATGTCAATTTTTTATGAAAATTATCAAAATTTGGTACACTAAAGGATTTGGGTACGCTGAATTTAGTTTGCTGCCTAACTTTTGTTGTTCAAAATGGCAGCTGGAGTTTTTTATTTGTTTAATGTTTATTAGATTTAAGTTAGGTTAAGTTGATATAATTGAATTGAATTGCAGGTGTGGAGCGGTACAGCGTGAGCGCCAGGTGATAACTGACTAAGACCCGATGCAGTGAAGCAGTGATCTCTGTTCTGCATTTGTTGCCTGCGTATAAGTGAATTCTGGTGGGACCGTAGACTGAGCGGTGGCTGAAAGGCCCCTTGGTTGTGCTTTACTCCCGTAATATGATCGTATGTAATTGACACAATATGTCCGGTGTGACACGTTGGGAACTGAGTCGGAATAATAATTATTTTTTATAAAATAACGATGTTTCACGGAATACAAAATGATTTTATGCTGGAATGTGAATAATTAAGAAATATTATTATAAATTTGATTGATAAGTTACATACGGTAAGTTGACACGGAAATTTTATTGAAAATTTCAAATCGTTAAATATTATTTAATAATTATTTCCGATTTTAGTTTATCATTAATTTGAATTCACGTTCACATTATTTTAAAGATGTGTGATTTTGATTGAACTTAACAAATTCGTGATAATTTTGCCATTTAACCAAGTGTTCTCGCTTTTTCTGATAATATTTGGAACTTTAATTTTATTTTAGTTTATTGATATTTATGTAATAAGACAAGAGCAACGGTTGTCAACTCACGCGGTGACGTCACTCACATGCGCGCAATCCTATCTTTCGTTTATTGTATCATGGTTCGTTCTAACGTTTGACAGTTCTACTATCTGAACTTTTTTATCTAAATAAATAAAGAGAGCCTTTGCAACTTAAATCCTGCAACGAATCAATAGAATTTGAAATATTGGTTTTCAGATCAGGAAGACCTATCAAGTCATATCATTCAAAATCTTAGGGGTTGATGAAGCAATTTGAAGATGAAGTCTATTGCAAAAGATTGCTAAATGAAACTGAGATGCTTTTTAAAAAAACAATTTGAACTATCCAAAATGTTTCGTTTTTAACGGCCCACCCTATATTTACACCTCCGTGGTTTCTACTGTATATAGTGGTATTAACTTTAACTTGGCAAATTACTTTTGTTCGATCTCCAATTGAATATTCCCAGTCCGCATGGCCTGCGTATAATTCTTTGCACTAGGTATTTCCCACTGAATTCGATGATTTAATAGTATTTGCACTTGTGTGGTTTATAGAACTCCACGTGAAACTTTAAATAGAGTTAGAATCAACATTTGCTGTTCAAAACTAGACTACTGCTAGTACTTAAAATTCAGGTGATGGTATGGTTTATATAAACTTTGTTAATACTGTCTTTAAATTAATTATCGATGTTATGATTACACTATCCTTTAACTAAGCAATAAAATTAACTACCTAGTAGAAGGGTAATGAAAAAATGGAATAAATCGACTGACTTTTTGAGCTGAGGCAGCGTTAAATTTTTATTCCTTCTTTTTTGGTCGGTGGTGCAGATTATTAGTCCGTATTCACGTATGCCAAATGCAAATGTAAGGATATTTTCTGGTTAGTCATTTAAAGGTTTATTTTTGTTTTTACTCGTAGTGCAGCTTGAAAATGTTTGTTGTTTAGTAAAAATGGAGAACAAGGAAGGGAAAGAGATTCACTGCTTTTGGCTAGATATCTTCGTAGCCTGAGCCTGAGGCATTCCGCCAAGATCCGCGATAGTCTAATTCTAACTATTTGGTTCTCTACTAAGGAGTTATAAACACTATGTTTGCTCTACTGACTGACTGTTAATTTGTGCCAAATAAAACCCATAGTGTTAGCTAATAATTTAACAAATCAAAATTAAACACTGCACTAGAATGTTGTTTTTCTTTTCGTGTCAAAATATTTTATTTCAGGAAAATAATATTTATGTTTAAGATGTATGGAAATAAGCAGAAATCGACCTATTCAAGATTCTTTAAAAACATTATTATATTCTGAAGAAAATGAATTTATTCCATACTTCATCAATTGGCTAAAGTTAATATAGATACGAATAACACGAAACGAAGATCGGAAGTTACATAAAGCATTAGCATAGCATAGTAATTACCAAGTTCTGTAATCATATTATGTAGTAGATATCATACCTACTTTGATCAGTAATTAACTGATTAACGGTTGGTACGGCAGCTTGAAGTTGAGAGTCGCATATAAGCGCTGGCTCTCCTTAAAGATATCACCAGGCCTGCGATTGGGTTTTGTTAGTTATAAAACCGGACTAGGTGAATCTTATAGATTTTTTGAAATTGGAAACGAATCTGGATGCAGAATTTTCAGCATGACATGTTTACATATAATTTGAGATTAGGTGGTCCAAAAATGGCTATTTTGACCAACTTCACTTTTGGAATCTATTTTCGATTGCCACCGAACGATTTTTTTCTCGCTGAGTTACACAAAATTTAAAAAGTTACAAAACTAGTCACACAATGAGGCATTGCTACTCATCCGAACCAAATCTGTGTCTAGAGCAGTTTCTGACATTAAACTTTCACCATGAATCAAAATCAAAGTAGTATGATTTTCGATAATAGTAGCTTAACACTATTTGATTGATTGATTGTAATTTTTAATCCAATTTTTATCATGTACCCGAGCATGTACCTATTAAAAAAAGTCCAATAGATTCAATAATTGTATGTTTAGAGATGAAACATCAATAAGTACATCAAATTAATTGAATATGTTTGTTATTATTATGCTTGTATAAAACCTAAATAAAGTCATTTCAATGCAGATCAAGCAAAGAAAGAGAATTGTAAAAAACAAAATAAAGGATTTTTAATGGCTGCTAAAAGAAAAATCATACGATGGCAATTATTGAAATCGATTCCAAAGGTGTCTAGTACTGTACGATGTCAGTGGCAGAAATATTTTTAAAAATTCCATTCACCACAATCAATTTATGAAATTGGCCAAAATAGCCATTTTTGGACCTAACCTCAAAGTAGTCAAAAATTTCGAATGCTGGGAAAATTCTACATACAGATTCGTTTTCAGCATCAAAAAATCTATCAGTTTTCACCTCCTGTGATTTTAGTACTAACCCCAGGTAAAAAAATTCTTACTTATCTGTCTTAATAACATGACCGTCGAAAATTCGTCAACATTATTAGTGAGGGCACAAAAGAGCATTAGAAATTCCTTATACAGCATTAACTGATTTCTGTATTTTTTTATTAAAGTGACCAAAGAAAGTTGACCCTTTACCATTTATGTATGATGATAATAAATAGAGTGGGTCTATAATAGGACCCTGTTGTACACCAACATGTATATCAACTACATAATATACTGGATATTTTTGAGTTCATTGCAACTAAGATTTTTATACTTTATGAATACAATATTAATAAGTATAAATTGTTTTCACATATTCAAATGTACTTGAAATTTTATTTTCCAAAAATTCGTTATAAACTGAGTTAAGAACTGTAGTTAAACAAAAATGGAAACACCATGACAATAGTTTTGGTATACGTATAAGTTTAGTTTTATCATCTCCTGATGATACCAATTTGATTAGCAAAACCCTGATCAAGTGCGAAGTATTCAGTGTTTTAGCGTCCAACGAATAATACACGTCTAAAGTTCTAACCATCTAAATCTTTTCAAGACAAAAATTAGATGACTTTTCAATAAAATTTTGACTCTTCCAGTGATATATTGTAAGTATTTTTCATACTTTAATACAATTGCGTTTCATTACACGTATTTTTTATTATATCTACAAGTTCTTACTAACTGAAAATACTAAAATTTCATTACCAAAGGAAACAAATGTAATCAAACCGAAATGTGGCAGTTGAGATCCTGTTGAACACGATGTTTCCGATCGTTAAAGTTTGGGTGTTTCCTCCTATCCGCAAAAAATTGATAACGAGTTTTCGGATACTGGCTGGCAACTGTCACATTTTTGCACAAAAATAAATTATCGGAACACGAAATTGAATTATTGTAATGAACACTTCTTATGAAGAATTTAAATTAGAAACTGGTTGTTCGGCGTTGCTGATCTGCAAATGACAGGTGTGTTCGTAGCCTCGCTACGGTGTGCTGTATTAATAATGAAAATGAAATGTTGTGCCTTTATACTTCCAATTTTAAATGAAGTTTATGAGCAGGTGGTGCATTCGAAATTTTAAGAAAACAATTTATATGCACAATCAAAATATCATATTTGAAACGTACCATCTTTAATGGGAATGATCAGTCATTAAAATAATATTCAATGTGAGAGCTTTTAGACACGGTAAATGAACAAGACCAAAAGTGTACAAGTACAGAACATCCACATATTCTCACATACCTACGTTTCAGAAAATCAAAGAAAATGTTAGCAACGTTTGGAGTTGTCAGGAACGCATAAAGGTGCGTCTTGACCAAACGAGGAAGAAGCATATTTTCGCTGGTGTTCGCGAATGTTTGCCAGTGTTATTTGGTAGTTCAGTTTCAGTTCAATTAACAATAGAAGAAGTCGACTGTAATAAAATATTAACCGTTACGTTGTTTAATTATTCGTACATGGTTGGAAAGTCAAAATAAACTGATGAATGGAGAAGTCTTCAGCTGTTCAGTAGAAATTGCATATTACTGGCAATGAATTCACAAAAAAATTTAGAATGTTTTGAAAATTCCACTCAGTGATTTTAACATAGACTAATTGGTCCACTCCATTATAATTTGTCACATAACCAACAAGAAACCACACAATAAAATTAAATAACGTAAGAACGGTAGAAGAAACTAAAATTGTCAACATTTTGAGGATTTTCCAAAGAAGTAAGGAAATATGAACTAGCAAGTGCATTACGAAATATTTATTAAAAAAAACATACTTTTGACCCCCTTGAAAACATTTTCAGTGCGCTAATGGTAGAAAAATATTAAAAAAAAAATCAAATTGGTTCTTTAGAATTACTTATAAATCATATCGAACATATTTTAAAAAATCCCAAAATGTTTCTAGGGATTTGGGAGAACGATAAACTTTAACATAAATGTAAGGGCCTGGATAATCACCCTGTAGATAAGAGAAACACCCACAATTTAAAAAATCTCTTTGCGGTGGACGAAAGCCAATGAATTTTGCTAATGATCACAAAAAACCACATCAAGATTAATCATCTAATTCCAAAAATAATGTGGTTCAAATATTGCCCATATTTTCCCTATATCCACTTCAATTGTGCACCAGTTTATAATAATATAAGTAGATTATTATACTTTCACCTAATTTACTAAGGGAGTATTCGGTGATTTGACGTTTGTAGTTCCCGTATGCAATTATCTCCATCATAATTTCTGTAATTAACTTCAGAGTAAACTAAATTAAGTATGGGAATTACATATTACATCCTTCAGGAAAATTTGATAAATTTTCGATTTACTAAGTATTAATATTTATTCATCTCTAAAGTAGGAATAGCAGGATATTAGACTTATTAGAGAAATCAGGATGATGCATGCCTTAACTATACCATTACTTTACATAATTACCTAAACGTATTATTTAGTTACCATGTGCATGTACTGTTTTATTTTAAATATACTTATAGCTATAAATGCTTTAACTAATATAATAAATAAAGGTTTTGAGGCCAAAGAATTTATACATGTACAGTTTTTAGACTTAAGCAAAGCTTTTGACTGTGTGTCTCATGACATTTTAGTAAAAAAATTAAAATTTTACAATTTTTCGGAAAACAGCAGAAATTTGATTCAGTCGTACCTCACCGAGAGGTCTCAGTTTGTTAATTACAATAATGCAGTTTCAAATTCGATTAATATTAATTTTGGTGTGCCGCAGGGTTCCGTCCTAGGTCCAATACTTTTTCTTATTTATATTAACGACCTACCAAATAGCAATAACTTAGTAAACTTTACTCTTTTTGTTGATGATACAACTTTGGCTCAAACCCATAATCACTCCACAGTCCTGATATCTGATCTGAAGCCTGTAATTCTCTATCTATTGTCCAAGATTGGTGTTTAAGTAACCAGTTGATCCTTAACCGTGACAAAACAGAATCGATGGCGTTCAGTTTAAAAAGTCGATCTTAAAATTTCGTTTCTGCTCATTGTGTTAAATTTTTGGGCGTAACTTTAGACAGCAAATTGACATGGGAAAAACATACTGAGTTGGTCTGCAAGAAAATATCACGGAACATATTTTTATTACGTAATCTCGTAAATTGTGTGTCACAGCCCACAGTATTAACTGCCATTTCACGCGTTGATTCAGTCTGCCTTATCGTAAGCTATTTTGATATGGGGTCATTCGGCACATGCTGGAACTGTTTTTTCTTTACAAAGGAAAGCAGTAAGGATCATTACAGGATTGGTATACAGAGACGATTGTAGGGAGACCTTTAAAAATCTGAACTTACTGACTCTGCCCTGTGCATACATCCTACAGTGCCTTTTACATATAAAGAAAAATTTAAGTAAATAATCCACACATAAAGATATTCACTCGTATTCCACTCGTAATAAGACTAATGTTCATTTGAATTTTTCGAGGTTAACAAAGACCAGAAACGGAACGAGCTATTATGCAATCAAATTCTTCAATGTGTTACCGAATACAGTTCAAGCACTGGACTCTAAACGTTTTAAATTTGTAATTAAACGATTTTTAGAAATGAAATCCAAAGAAGTCAGAAATCCATAGAGGTAAATTTTTAATTAGATAAAATAGTAAAAATAAATTTTACTATTTACGTCAAAGTTTTTAGTCTTAATCCTCTAATGTCTTAAAAAGACATAAATACTCTTTTCAGAGCTTATTTGCAAACTATCTACATTTAACTGATGAAAACCAGTACTACGAATGTAGAAAGCAAATAATTTAATATTGCAATAAGCCTCACCAGACGGATTAATCCAAAAAAGGACTCCCTCTGTTATCAGGCAGCGCACGTCACCATCCCATGGACCGGAGGGCCCCACGGTCCACATTTGCATCTCACCGACTTCATATCGATCGATGTTATCAAGAACTGGACCTTTTCTTATCAGACAGCGTGCGTTTCCTGTACCATGCTGATGAAGGCTAATAAGCCAGAAACCGGTCCATGGGATGGTGACGTGCGCTGCCTGATAACAGAGGGAGTCCTTTTTTGGATTAATCCGTCTGGTGAGGCTTATTGCAATATTAAATTATTTGCTTTCTACATTCGTAGTACTGGTTTTCATCAGTTAAATGTAGATAGTTTGCAAATAAGCTCTGAAAAGAGTATTTATGTCTTTTTAAGACATTAGAGGATTAAGACTAAAAACTTTGACGTAAATAGTAAAATTTATTTTTACTATTTTATCTTATTAAACGATTTTTGTTGGAAAACGCATTTTATGATTTTCAAGAATTCTTGTCATCTGACTTTTCCTCTATAAATTTGTGATATTGTTTTGTTATTGTCTCAAAATATATATATTTTTTGTCGTTTGTCATTAATTAATTATTCATTTTTATTACTGTTTGTCTTTATATTATATACTCGTATAGTATACAATAGTTTCAATATTATTTTAATTATGACTTAAGTTTTAAATTATTTTATTACCTACTTATTATTGCACCTATATATTGTTTTGTGTATTTCTGACTTGTCAAAATACTTTTGTGTATTTATGACCAATAAAGTACTTACTTACTTACTTATTTACTTACTTACTTACTTACTTACTTAAATAAACGATAATGTGTTTTATGTATATTTATCCATTTTATAAATGCTGTTTCTCGGTCGAAAGAAGCACAAAAGCTCAAAGTGGTATCTCAAAAAATTAACAAAACTCGTGCATTTTTCAGGACTACTTACTTATTCTCGTCATAATATAATATAGATGGTGTTATATACAGGTACCTTTCGTATATTTGAGCCCCAATTTATTTTAACCCACTTTATTCTGAACCTACAGAAAAAGTGTACCTATTTATTATAATAGTAACTTCTGATACTTTTCCTCTCCTCCATAATAAGGCCAGGAAATCTATTGGACGCCTTATGGGGATGATTCTAAGATTTAATTATTATTAAAAAGTTAAATAAATTTATGTCCCAAGGCCTATATACCTAAATATTGGTAATGGTACTTATCTACATTACACAAAAGCTTATGACAAAATAATTCGTCTATTATTTTTTTTTACTTAAAAACATTTAGGATATAGAAAACGTGCATTAATCCAATAACGGAATGCAGCAGATAACCCTATAGGAGCGTTTTTTGATAGAATATTTAAATTTATTTAATTTAAACGAGGTAAGCATGATTTAATGATTTAAACTGTTGTCATGATTAATTTATTTTTATTTATTTAATATTTCAATTTGCGTTCTATAGGCAATCCACACTATTAAAGAGAAGGTTAAAAATGCCACTTTCAGAATATACCTATTGTTTAATTCAATATAACAAAAAATATTCATATGATGCCCTTTAAGGGCGCGAGTAATAGGGCTATTAATCGTGCTTTCAGGGTGCTATGAATTTCATTTCAGCACAGATATTTCATTCTATTATTTCCCGACAATTTTGTTCGTTATATTTAATATAGACATATTTATCTCAGCCCTTAAAATCTGAGAAACAATTACTTTCGTTTATTATGATTATTTGAATCGCATTTTTAAGCTGCTAATTCTGAAGTTTATACAAAACTTGGATCGAAAAAATCCTAATCCGGCCCTGCATTATAAATTATAATTCAATGAAACAAACTCTTTTAATGCAAAATTCACGAAACTATAACTACCTATATAAAGTTCATTTAATCTCCTATAACTCCTATAAGACGTAAATGATTCAATTTTTGAATTTTATTCTAAAATGACATAATATTTAGTTAAAAAAACTTCAGGATGAAAGCGGAAAGCACTCTTGTTTATAAAAAATTCAAATTGCCAGTATTGCCATCTCAAAAGTAAAAAAATTGTAGCCAACCAAACCAGAGCAGAAACGCGAACGCAAATTTTATTAATAAATTAGTATTAACAAAGTTATACACCTTAATTACTTTTATAGGCTACGCTGTATTTTACCGTTGATTGAATTAATTCAATAAACGACTTTACTTGAATACTGAAAATTAAATACACGGCGCCATCTACCAGCTCAGTCGCGAACTATGCAGCATCTCCTTCCCTGTAATATTACGAACGCAAGCGCACCCACACGAAAATTTAGTTAGTCGATAGTCGCCATTGTTGTATTTGAGTGTTGTGTGTGTCGTGTTTAAATTATACAAAATTATGGCAGATAATAAATACGATTCGAATGGCGATTACACAAGCTATACGGATAACTTCAAACGTAAAAATATGTCAGACAAGGTCACAGAAATCATCGACGACGACGAAAATGAAGAGTCTAACTCTGGAAAGCAAAAAGCCGGGGAATATGTAAGAGAGCTTTTGGCCGAGAAGATATCGATCGACCAAAACAAACTTCCCAATGCCACTAGACTAATAGACCAAGGTAATAAGGTAATTTTTCGTAAACTTTATATAGGCTAGGAAGTGAAAGAACTTTGAAAATTCAAAATAAACAATCAGCTAGATAGATAATAAGACCACTATTTACATTTGGGACTCTTAAGCAGGCATTATTATTGCCGGTAATCAACGTGGACGGGTACCTACTAGAATAACATGGGGCAATTTTTTGGCATAATCTGTCAACTGGGACAAAATCCACCACAAATTATTTTTACTTATTTCGATAGGTACATTTAAAAATAGATATACATATACATAATAGGTATACCCTTCCCTACACAATCACCTTTTATTCGTTTGCAAATGGGGCAGTAGTTTTTATTTTTTAAGTGTTTGCCTTGCGAGTAAATAAAACAGCTTTAACTTTCTGCGGAAAAGTTCATTTGTAATGTTTTCGTTATAGGTACCCACAGTCAGAGGTTTCCAACCTGAACAGAGAAAATAAGTTATTTAAAGAAATGTATATAAAAGCAGGAAAATGTGTCAATTAAATTCATTGGAGTGGAAACTTTTTTTGGCTACGACCGTGCCCGTTTGTGAAATTGTGATTTCATTGTAGAGACATATTTCTTTTACCGTTATTTAGGTTACAAGGTACCTAAGTATTGTAATGTCGAACCCTACTTTTTTGGGATTTACAAAAAGCTTTTTTGGGGTCAATTTTCTAAACGCACTGTTTTAACCAAGAGGTAAACCACGGGCAAAGTTGTGTACACCAAAGTTCCTTTTTGCAGGAAACTTTGGTGAATTTTCCTCGGAATTTCCTACAAAAAATATCTTCGCGCTTCCTCCAACATAAGTCTAATACCACTCTCTAATGACTACTCATTATCCTTGTTTACAGCACCTATCCCTCGTGAGTTGTTCGTTTCAGTTCCTACGCAGCTACAGAACTAGTACTCGTTAATGACTGCGCATACTAATCGATGTAATTTGAGACCACATTCCCCCCTCGCCCTTCCAAATATACATATCACAAAGCTAATTCCACTAACTGCTATACATACATATTACGGCAGGAAATATGGGTGCGCATGTTGGTTTCTATTTAAAAACTTCCTCAGGCTTCCCTGAATTCCTCCATACTTCTTCGGAATTCCCTAAAACTTCTCACTTGTACACCAAACTTCCCTCACTGTTTACCCCTCAGTTTCAACACTTCAATTCAACCTTTAGAAAGCAAAAATTACTAGAATTGTCTGAAACATATGGTAACTATCGATTATCGCCTATCGGTTATAGAAAATGAAGTTATACCTATACGGCTCGAAGGAATATGCCACACAATGTATTACACGTCTTCCGTTGAGATTTAAATCGAATTATTTTATTAATTTAAATTATAACTTATTTTTGCAAAAGAAAATAAGGCTTAACGTAAACCAACACTTTATTTGTTCTTTGAACTTTTTATTTAAAAAATTTCAAATCGTTAACAATCAACAGGTGCTTAACGAAATTAATATATGCGGAATGTGTTCATAAAAGAAAAAGTAAAGACATTGTGGAGGTATAATTTATTTAACATTTATATATGGGCCATCTTTTGTTCAGTAGAAGAACTACGCTTTGAAGCATTGGATATCTTGCATTCAAACCAAATTTATATAAGTTGGTAGATTACTAACTGTAAAGGTCCGCAATAAAATTGAAAAAAATAACAACAAAACAAGGATTTTTTGAAAGTTATTAATTTTTCCCACATTTCCCAGCGGTACAAAAACTTTATAAACTGAACCGCCGTAATATTGCATTCGTGATTTTGCTGCTCGCAGAAGAAATGAGATAATGGGAATGAATCAACAAACAAAATGTTCGGAATACGTCTAAGATTACAGCAAACAGTTTGTAAACAAAATTATTCGCCTCAATTTTCCCACAGGGTGTTTTGAGTTTACGACACAAAACAACATTTTGATTTACCCCTGTATAATATGGCCTAAACGAAAAATGTGACTTATTAAAATAATTAAAAAGACAAACAATAAATGAATCTACAAACTGGTAAAAAAGTCATGAAAATCAGATGAAAAGTAAGAAAGTTATAAAACATCAAAATTGACCAAAATTTTAGGGTGACGAAAATTATTATTTTCCACTATAGAATCTGCAGGTAAAATATAACCCATTCCTTATGAATCACCCTGTATTTTCAAAAAATTTTAACGAATTATAGAAAAAAATATTATCTAGGAAATTTTTCGAAGAATTTGCAAAAATTAGGTAAAGAAGAGAATTCTTGTTTCATAGATATTTTTCCAAAGAAAATAACTCGATATAAATAATAAAAGTTGTTAAAAAATCTTTGAAATGCGTATGGGAAGAGCTAAAACTTTCAGGATCTGTTGTTTAGTACGTTCTAAATTGACCAATAAAATAAATTAACATTTAAAGGACTACTTATGTATACAGGGTGAGTCATTTTTAATGGGACAAACGATAATCGGCGATAGAAAATAGAAGTGCTTAAAATAATAAGATTTTGTTATATAAATATCTGCTCAAAACTACTTAGTTTGTGAGATACCGAGTGTTGAAATTTCAAATTTTTATCGGTTTTTATTTCTATCTTCAAAACGAAAGAAGATGTCTCAGCCAAATTTGGCATATGATAGTTTCGGACAGAATTACATTCATTATTGTGTTCTTTAATATTAATGCAAGATCCAGTGGCGTGCAAATGTGAGATAGCTGATCCCCTTTCGAAAAAAATGGACGCCCCTGGTTTTTGCAAAGATTTATAATAATTTTTATAATCGTTTGTCACTTCTAAATAAATTAACTCTCTACAAGTGGTGACCAAAATGTGTTCGTTTTTGAGTTATTTCACATAAAATAATATTTTACATCGTTGTGAAAAATGTGTTGAGGTCAATGGTCTCCATTTTGAACATTTGCAAACCTTCTCCATTATTCATATTTAATTTTAAAATATTTTAATGTAAATATTTTAAAATTAAATATGAATAATGGAGAAGGTTTGTTTTAATTTCATTGCTCTTCACTAAATTTAAGTCTATACCTATTTCGTTTGTTTTATTTTTGAAATAAACATCTGTTAGTTTTGACGTTTTTATAAGGAATAATTTAATTTCTAATGACACATCGTAAAATAACTCAAAAACGAATACATTTTGGTTCAACATTTGTAGAGAGTTAATTTATTTAGAAATGATTATAAAAATTATTATAAATCTTTGAAAAATCCAGGGGCGTCCACTTTTTTCAGAAGGGGATCAGTTGTCTCCCACTTGTACGCCACTGGATCTTCATTAATATTAAAGGGCCCAATAATGAATGTAGTTGTGTTCAAAACTAGCATATGCCAACTTTTGCTGAGACGTCTTTTCCTGTTTTGAAGATAAAAAATAAAAACCGATAAAAATTTGATGTTTCTCTCACAAACTAAGCAGTTTTGAGTATATATTTATATAACAAAATCTTATTATTTTAAACTCTTCTATATATCTCCGTTTGTCCCATTAAAACTGATTCACCTTGTATATTATAAAAATAACAAAATTTCGGGGCAATGCCGTGAAAAAGTGTCATTAATAAATGTCGAGCCTAAAGGGTTGAGTATAATTTCGTGATTGGGTGCAAACTTCAAACTTTGCTTTTCTCAACATAAAAATGTAACTTGATAGATTTAACGCACCAATTTCAAATTGCATTTGAAACACATACGAGCTATTTTTTAAATAAATATAGCTACTGTGAACCCAAGAGTTCTCCATGGTTTTTACTGTAAACTCTCTTCTCATAACAAGGGCATAATCATTTTAAATTTCCTGTATATATGTATTTTAAAATCCTGTACATTGTGTGCATATCAATAGAAATAAATTCATGCTTTCTACCTCCTATATACATAGTACATTCAAATATTATTGCTGTTCGAAACAGTGCTAAGCTAGGGTTATTAATTGCAATTATTTCACTTATTTGAATGCATTCGTTGCATTAAATTTGACAGCCCGCAACTTGTGTGTTCTATAAATTTTGCTAATAATGAGAACTGCATTACTGCTCGTATTATGCTAATTTAAATACTTATTTATGGTAGTGTATCGTAACTACTAATTTACCTCCAACCTTTAGAGTTTATTAGCAGAATTCGCGTGCATACATACTAAATTAATCTCGAAATTAATATATTTGCTCTATTTTATTTTATATGCTCATATTTCAACAGTGCTCTCATTTAAAAGCTAGTAATAAAAATAATATATCGAGTGATATATTCGACTTCATCTCTTCCGACTAGCCCAACTAAAAAGTTACACTCCCAAATTTTTTCAATACATCGCCATCGTTTTGAAGTTTATGAAAAAATAGTACCAAAAATTGATTTAATACAGACATTCAAACAGTAATTAGATTACGCTTAAAGTTTTTCTAAATTACTTCAAATGAAAATAGTATCATTATTTTATACTGTATTAAAAAATGGTAAATGTATAATGCAATAAAAAAGTAGTCAATTTAAACTTAAAGAACGTAAAATAATAACATTTAAAATACATAATTGTATTTATTAAAAAATATATTTAATAAAATATTTTTGCAGTGGTCAAGTCAATAAATACGTAACACAAGTTTGCACGTCCATGGTTTAAAAATTTCTGTAAATATGTTCCAAAAATCGTATCAGAAATACAATTGAAAGTCGCAGTCTGGAGATATGAACCAAACCATTTTGTTTAAATGGAACACCCTGTACACGATCTGCAACGCTTGAAATGATATTGATCATGCACATCATTTGACTAACATAACCTTAAATTTTTTGTTTTTGGAAAATTATTTTCAGTTTTCAATTTAATTTTTGTAAGCTTGGATCCGTTATAATATTTAAAAACTCCCTCAGACAGTAGATTTATAAAATTTCAATATTGTAGATTATTAAAAGTGCCTTAATTATAGGTTGGAATTCCAACCAACAAGAAGCATCTTATTGTATTAAATCAAGGCAAATAAAGCTTGATTAATAATGAACTGAACAATATTTTAGTTAGCACTACAGGAACCAAGCTGAAATTTTCATAAAATTGACATCGAAAATTTTAGAAAATGCATATATTTGAGGTTAGCTGTGACGTCACGTGCGCGTCACCAATACCGACATATTTTTTTCACATTTTATATTATTACGGAAATCGATATGGTATATTATTGTGGTTATAAAGGCATATACCATTCATATATCTAACTTCGAAATTAGCCGGAAAAGGCTAACATCCGACAAAATTTTGGCGACAACCTGTATACCTACCTAATGAAAGAATTGAAAAGTAGCCAATCTCCTAATTTAAAAAATATGTAACACATGTCCAAAAAGTCCCTATAAATAAGAGTCCGAAAATGCTTCCTTTTCGAGATACAGGGTGTCAAAAAAAAATTAAAAA
This sequence comes from Rhagium mordax, assembly GCA_963680705.1. Classification (NCBI taxonomy): domain Eukaryota; kingdom Metazoa; phylum Arthropoda; class Insecta; order Coleoptera; family Cerambycidae; genus Rhagium; species Rhagium mordax. The sequence continues at coordinate 9,633,979 of OY796657.1, forward strand.
TGTTTTTTTTTAACTATCGCGAAAACAATTTAAGATATTTAATTGAGCTTTGGTGTGCAGTATACTGGCACGGAAAAACTCTTTTTCGATCCAACGAGTTTTGACAATTTCACCAACGGCGTACCTGAAAAAATGCAGCAAAAAATATAATAATTTTGACGAAAAAAATAGTACGCCACTGATTTTTTTCAAAATAGGTATTTGTTTCTTAATCGGTAGCTAATTCTAAAAAGAAAAGGCCTCCTAAGTTTTTCTTATGGAGCGAACCGTTTTCGAGTAATAATAATTAAAAACTGTTTTTCTGCGTCACTGGCGTTTGTTTTTCAGAAAACGCTTGCGGAAAAACATACGTAAAAAATTAAAATTATAGAACGATTAATTATTTTTCAAAAGTCGCATCAGAAAGTACTCGAGAAAGTCGCACTCTGGAGATATGAACCAAACTTAGTTTTTTTTTAAAAAGGAATACCCTGTATATTTCTACATCTGAAACGCCTGAAAAAGCGACAACCTGTACATTATGAAATAATTGAAAAGTACTGTAGCCTATCTCCTGGTTTTTTCTTTTGTAACGATTTTTCCAAAAAATTTTATTAAATCACTGTAGTGTGTGCACGCATGTTTAAACGCTTTAAAAATATCTACAATTTGGCGTGCCCAACATGGTCGTCGCTTAATAAATAAGAAAGTTACGAGTCTGGGGAGTATTAAGTGGCGCACCCTGTATATACAAAATTTCTTGATTCTCTCTTTTCTTTCAAAATTAATGATATTCGACGAGGGATAAGCCAATATTTTTACTAGATTTCTGATATTTCCCGTATTTCTGATATACCTAAATATTGCACACATTTTCCATAATCATCATCATGGTATCTCCAAAATTCCCCTAATATTTTTAATATTTTATGATGGTGTTCAGTATTTTCGAGTTTCCTCAAATACTTCAATATTTCATCGCTATTTTTAATATTTTTGAAAATCCATTCAATTCGATATTTCCGAAATTGTTTGTGCTGGAAGCATCTGAAAAAATGGAATTTCTACATCGCATGTAACGAGATGCAACAAAACACACAATGAAATATTCAAAAAGTTTGCTCTACACTCTGTAATTCGCAGTCTGCTCTCATTTTTGTTCTCGCATAAATTCCTACATCCAACGATGCCATGCCATGCCATTATCCATTTTAATAAATTAAAATTCGAGTATCGGTAACATTTGAATAAACTGAATCATTCATAACACGGCCGAGGCTTTCGGCGTTCGTTTTTGTTCACCTTTTGTTTTACATTAGAGACACCCACAGAAATGTTATTCCCTCGCCTTTGTTGATGTTGATGGATAACCGAGCCATTTTCACCTGTTCATTTATCATTGTAGTCTACGCCGGTAATAAATACCTTTTATAAAGGGGAGAACCACCGGCGCCGCTGCTACCCCCTTTTTTTGCGAAGTGCCGGTCCATTTAATATACAGCATTATAATCTGTCTGCTTATAAACGTTAAAGTATAGAAATAATCGTTAATTACGTAGGGCCGATTTATCATTATTTTGTATGTCTTTATAATTAGCCACCCCCTACAAAGTTTATTTGAAGAAATACAGAAAAATGTTATTAAATGTTGCAGTATTTTTCCTGAATTTTAACAATTTGCCACTAAAACAAACAAATGACAATCGCAAAATGGCGAAATTCTATAAGTTTAGGGTTTTTTATGGAACACCCTATATATTATTATATTTTCGAAAACCTTATAATTTTCTGATTTAAAAAATATACAGGGTGATTCACGAGGAAAGGGACAAAATGTTATGGTATATAGAGTTCACTTAGGTGAATTAGAAATGACTATTGAAAAGAGCCTGAACCTTTTTTTTATTGATCTACAGGGTGATTTATGAGTTTTGGCCAATACTTCTTAAGGTAATATCTTTTAAACTAATCGCTAGAATCAGCTCGTATTGTGGGTATACAGTATACTATTAATTGTCAATTTACATGCATAATCAAAGACAGAAAATTCCAGGGCCGGCTCAACTAATTTTTATTTTTAGGGCTCTTATGAAAAAATTCACCCTGTGTACGTGATTTTTAAATTCTAATACTGAATTATGAAACTACATACAAAAGTGATCGAAAACATGTACTTTGTTGTTTTGCCACACTTTGGGCGAATTTTAAACGATCAATTTTCACCAAAATCGAAGGTCTGCAGAAAATAAATTTACAAAATTACATTTTCCTCTCTTATTTAAACTAAAATATTTGTTATACAAAATTTTGTGATTTCATGGTTGATTAATATGAAATAAATAATCAAAAATTAATAATTTCAACATCAGATTAAGTAATTTTTATTTCTGAAGTTTCTGTGAAAAAAATCAGTCTGTATTTTTTTTTCCTTCGATTTTGGCGAAAATTTATCGTTTATTTAAAATTCGCCCAAAGTGTGGCAAAACAACAAAGTACATATTTTCGATCACTTTTGTATGTAGTTTCATAATTCAGTATTAGAATTTAAACATCACGTACACAGGGTGAATTTTTTCATAGGAGCCCTGAAAATAAAAATTAGTTGAGCCGGCCTTGGAATTTTCTGTCTTTGATTATGCATGTAAATTGACAATTAATAGTATACTATATGCCCACAATACGAGCTGATTCTAGTGATTAGTTTAAAAGATATTACCTTAAGAAGTATTGGGCAAAACTCATAAATCACCCTGAAGATCAATAAAAAAAGACTCAGGCTTTTTTCAATAATCATTTCTAATTCACCTAAGTGAACTCTATATACCATAATACCATAACATTTTGTTCCTTTCCTCGTGAATTTCCCTGTATAATAAGTTTAAATTTGGACTATCCGTCACTATCAGTTATTCAAAATCAAAAAAGGTGTAAAACATGGTTTGTCTACTTTAATCCATGTGTTACTAAGACAATATCATGTTTTCATCATACATGGTGTTCCATACAGAAAATCCTAAGTTTATAGAATTTCGCCATTTTGCGATTGTCATTTGTTTGTTTTATTGGCAGATTATTAAAATCCAGGAAAATGCTGAAACTTTTGTGAATAAAATTTTTAACTCGTTTATTATTTTAAATTAATAAAATGTCGGTTGCATATTTTCTTCTTGATTTAATACTAAATTTTTTGTTTTCAAACACCTTATTCTTCTAAAAGAGTCTTTTTAGTTTCCTAATGTAGTATACAGGGTGACTATTTTAACTGAGCCACTTCGAATATTATTTTTTTTGTCGATAACTTAAATTAAACTGACCATGGGCATTGGGTCTAATACATTTTACATAAAAGATATTAAGAACTGAAAGTGCTGTTTCCATAATTTTTTTTTCTTTTCAGAAATTACGAAGGTCCAACAAATGGGAAAACCGCCAGTGAAAGAACTTAAATATGTAGACATTTATAGAGAAAAGCCAATTAAAGTGACTGTTAAAGTATTGGTTCCTGTAAGAGAACATCCTAAGGTAAACTTTCCCAAGTAATTTTGTAATGTCTTGAAACCCTCTTTTTTAAAATTATATGGCATGAATCAAATTAAACAGATCGTCAATATGTTTGTTACTTCTAGTTCAACTTTGTGGGGAAACTTTTGGGGCCAAAAGGTAATTCCATGAAGCGACTTCAGGAAGAGACCATGTGCAAAATGGCCGTTCTAGGTAGAGGGTCGATGAAGGATCGCCAAAAGGAAGAAGAATTCCGGAATTCGTTAGACCCGAAATATAGTCATTTAGCAGATGATCTTCACGTCGAAATTTCTGCTTTGGGACCACCGGCAGAGGCGCATGCCAGGGTTGCATTTGCCCTTGCTGAAGTTCGAAAATATTTGATACCTGATAACAATGATAATATCAGACAGGAGCAGATGAGGGAAATGGAAATTATGACCTCGTCTGATACTCCTGGGGAGGAGAGAGAAGGGCGCTCGAGACGACCAACCTCCTCAATTTTAAGATGTGAGTTTATTTCTATTTCTCACAAAGTTTTACAGTCGTCTACTTTACTATCTCTTACATTTTTGTGTTATAGACAATACGTAGAATTGTTTTAGTAGATATTACACACCATTTGTTTAATTATTTCTATAATATTGTCATCACAATAGATGAAAGGGAAAATCACAAGGCATCTGATTTGATCTGATCACTGCATGCGAGGATACACGAACATTTGCAAAGCAGCATAATTTATTAAATTGAACATGGATGCTTGCTCATCGGGTCCGGGTACAATGAGGGCAACAGCAAACAATAATCGGAAACATGTTTTCAGTATTGGTTAGTTAGCTATTATTTATCATATAAATTATCTGTTTCTTTACAAAAAGTATTAAGGTTTTCCTTTATAGTTTGACACCCACCTATAGGGTTCGTTTCGACAGATAAGAAAGTAATTATAAATTGTAACTTTTAGCTTTTCCCAGAACTGCCATAATTTAATATGAACAAAAAAACTTAACTTTTGTTGGTGTTGTGACAATTAATTTTATATGAATTTTTTTTAAATGAGCGAGAGAAATATGAAACGCAGTGATTATATTATTCTAATAATAATGCCAATTAAGATAATGTAACTCTGAAAATAGGTGTCACTCGTATGAAGGAAATTCTTATACAGTGGCGTACCATGGCTCATTGGGGTCCCTGGAGCAGATTACCTAAGTGGGTGGTTTCCATATTTAAGTATTTCTCTATCTCATAAGTTTATTAAATTCATTAGTTCCTAAAATTTTATTTTATATTCTCGGAAAAATATCATTACATAAAAATTTATTACAAACTATGCCAACAGTAACTTTTTTTAGCTGCACTGCCACGCCCCCCTCCAATAATGAGGACAGCAACTCGAACTCCTGTAATTACTCCCAGAGTGATGCCTGCCAAAACAAAAATAATGTCAATTTTGGATCGTGCCCGTGTCGCTATGGAGGAGAGCTACGGATATGATGACGAACCTTATACACCCCCTCCGCCATCATACGAGTACTCGTCCACCATACCTCCAACCAGATCTTCCTATTCGGCACATCACTACGACCAGGAGTACGAACCGGAATATTATAGAGAAAGCAGTACATCCTATGGTAAGTTTTCCACACATTATTTTGTTCAATATGCCACTAAGTTTCTAAATAAACGGAATTCTAATACTGGTAATACAATTTAAAACTAGCATATGTCTAAAAAAATTAAAATAGCATATTTTTAAAAAAATTCATGCCAATGAATTTTTTAAAATATCTAATTCCCTAAATAATAAAATCGTGTTTCTAAAAATAAACCATAAAACCATTAATAATAAAAACTTAATAAATCACTGTCTAATTCTTTAAACCGTTGTGTACAGAACCGTCATCTCGAAGTTGGAAGCCATATAAATCTCCGCCAAGTTCATCTAGCGCCCGCCATACAGAAAGTTCTCGTTATAGAACATCCCCATACAATCGTCCTTCGAAATAAACTAGTTCTGTAACCGTAGATATATAATATAAATGTTTTCTTGCACTACGTTGTATTTATATATTTCGCTGAAATTGGACATTTAATATTTATTTTTAAATCACTTGTAATTTTCCGTTTTTTTTTTTTTTTACTTTTTTTATAAAGTAATATTTTATGTTATTTACAATGTTGCAATAATGAAATCATTATATTATTTAAAACTTTGCAATCAAGAAGGTTGCATAAACTTAAAAACCATTTAATAGCTCATATTAACCATTGCTTAACCTAAATCCATGTGGTTTATAAACGTTTAAATGTAGATGTAATTGTAAAATGAGTTATTCTATAAGAATCTTAAAATTTAATGCTTTAAAAACGATAACGCTTACAGAATAGCTCGATAAAAACTTGTATGTCTAAACTTTAATATAGTTTGCAGTTAAATGTAATCTGTGTAAGTCTGTAATAAAATTTAAACCTTTCTAAAGTTCTTAATTTTCCCTTTAATAATAATTTATCTTGTAAAATTTTAGTGAGCGTTTTACCTCAGGTAATGTATAATATAAAACTTAATGTTAAACATAAATCTTTAAATAATCCGTTTGTTTTTAGTATTATTATTATTTAAACCGTTAGTGCATGATTCATACTGTTTTTTATTGTTTAAGAGCATATTTAACATGATTCATAATACAACTACAATGGGTAATTCTGTAATTTTTTATCTATAATAAATAGGTACTTTAGATCGAAGTTGATATTTAAATATTTTTACCATTTACCATAAACTATGATTCGCTTTAAAGTTTTTATATTGATGATAAGCATAATATTTTATTAATGCTTATTTATGTTTCACTAGAAAACTACTGCCATTTTTTGAAACAAAAGTTCAACCATTTTTCGAAATCCAGAAGAAAATATGAAAAATAATTTTGTAGTCATTTAAAAAATAAATAACAAGATATCACACTTTATTTAAGTATAACTTTTAAATCAAAAAAATCTTTCAAAGTAATTTTTCAATATTTTCTAAAGACAGTACTTTCCTACTAAACCAAATTTGTAGTTTGCAGCTCCCTCGCATTCAATAGGAGAGAGAAAAAATATTCTCGACTTATTTTTGTTGCGTAAAATGGCATATTTATCCAAAGTTTGAATCAAATTAAATTTGCTCTTCTTTTTTAATTAGTCGTTAATTATTTGCTTGCATGATACTAATTTGTTTTTAATTTTGCAGGATAACACTGGGCCCCATAAAATAAAAAGTTCTATGGTATTTGTCTGTGATAACATTTAATAAAGAAATATTGCTGAAAGTTTTATTTATTCTGAATTCCTGCATGACTGTGCACGAGTGAATGCAATCACAGGCTCATAATCAAAATCAAATACCTGGTTAGGTTCAAGATAATTCAGCAATTTGCAAGTGGTAATTTAATCTGTTTCAACTTAACAATTGAGAGCGGTATATTCCACATAAATTGATAACTTTAAACAAGGTGGAGGCATTTTGAAACCAACCAGATTAGAGCGAGACAAGTGTTATATGAAACGAGTAAAATTAAATTTAATAGAACATAAGAAGATAAATTTATTATCGTCAATTGCTATTTCACTTTATTTCACCTAACAGTATTTGTTAGAAACAGTAATCCATTTTTCTGAAAAATAGATAATGAAAAAAAATATCTGTATGATGCGCAAATTATATATATATAATTAAATACATATTGATGAATTTATAATTCAAATATAGAAACATTCGATTTTCTGCTGCTGATTATGACTACTTCATAATTATTAGAAAACGAAGTTACGCGTTATTTATTTTTGGTTTTGCCATTTATATCCAAATTGGTGTTTTAGTCCAAGAAATAAATAGCATTTCTTAGTGCTTCGCAGATACATACGTCAGTTATGCCCATCTTTTTTTCTAAAATCAGTGTAATGAGTCTAATTATGTCGGATTTGTTAGTAAAACCACAGGGCAAATATTTGTTTACACTAGGTTAAAAATAGCAGGTCAAATTACGTTTGTCAACCAAAAAAAGAATAGATATGTAAATTAACTATTTGAACTTTACACCTAGTACTGAGTATTTAACGTATTATCGTTTCTGTTATATAATAATTATTTTTAATTGAAACGCCTATACTTTCACAAATTTGAAAGGCGCGGTTGACACTGTGAATGCCAGTTGGCGACACTGATGACAGTGCTGAATCAATAGGGGTTTTTTGGCGACTTAACCACTAACGCGGTTTGTGTGGTTTAAACAGAGAAATAGAGAGGGGAGAACGCTCTTAGACCTTTGCGCATCCAATTTTGCTAAGACACCACGGGGGCAGACATTTTGAACATGATCACGTGGTTTGTTCAAGTTTGTTGTCGTGCAACTGTTAAAAAGTGTCGAGTAAAGTGAGGTTACAGTTATTTAAATTTTTTGGTGTGCGTTTAATTATATTTATTTATAAACCCTACGGACTGGACTGCATATACCTATGTTTCTATTTATTCTATAAACTAATTTAATATTTAACGCTGTGGTGTGGACTTTTTTATTGTTATTTTTTAGACTTTGTTATCGCGGTGGACGTTTTTGTTTATCATTATTGTATTGCTTTTACAACTGAAAATGCTTGTTTTTAATTATGTCCTGTGTTGTAAGGGGATGTTCTAACGCAAGGCGATTTAAGCCTGAAGGAATTACATTTCACCAGTAAGGTTTTTCATGAATTTTCTTTGCAGCCGTTTATAACAGTATAACATTCTAGTTTCTCAAGAGGTAACATGTTTAAGAGGTGGTTGGAGAGTTGAGTGATGAATACTCTTGGTCAGAGAATAAATTTGTTTGCTTTAATAATTTTAAAACAACAGATTTTATAAAAAGTGATAATCAAATTCGCCTAAAACTTAATGCTGTACGAAGATTGGAGATGTATCAGGCCGAGGCCGAGGTAGTAGACACCCCATTTACAAGCTTACTTAGATCTGTAACTTCAGTTCAGAATATGGCCTCATTTACGTCTTCGATATGTCCTCTTCAGATGATACGATAGAGTTGCCAAGAGATGCTAACCTGAAACGACACCGTGGGTAATATTACTTGTTAATAATATTTTTTTAAATAAATCTTGAGGTAATAATTGTTTTGTTTGAAGTTTGATAAATAAATATAATTTCAACGAATCGTCTAGGCAAGATACTTCGGCAAGTACTAACAGCAGCACAAAGAGGAAACGTGTAAAGTATATTCAAACTGTACACAATTGCAGGTATGTGAATACAAGAAAATATTTAAAGTGATATGCATTTGGCGCTTATGCTCAAAGCAATATTAATAAGATTAAATTATATTTTACGTATCAAATTTATTCCTAAAATAAATGGTTTTTTATATTTTTTATTATAAGCGATATATCCAGTTGTCTTTTTTATCGATCTTAGCATCCAATTTAATATGTATATACCTATATTATTTTACTATAATAAAGAAATATTTAAGAATGTTTCCGTCATTTTAAATCATCTGCCCTGTATTGCATTAAAAATCCCCAAATGTCATATCAAAAATCCCCAAATATCATTTAGGTTGCCTGCCATGGTGTTCAAAATGGCGACCATTGTGATTTGCCATTCGCGCAGGTTCTAAGATCATTCTCCCCTCTCTATGTCTCTGGGTTTAAAGCAGTAAGTCATTTTGGAAAGAAATTAAGTTAACCCGGTTACGTCGAGTTTGACAAACCGCGCTTGAGAGACGAGTTTGAATAGGTTAGTTATTGTCTACGATTTTAGATGACATTCTTATTTTGGCCTATTTTAAGACAATTTATCAAACTATCCACAATTTATGGAACCTATTTGCAAAGTTTTTTTTTTTTAATTAAAAGAATAATTGCAATTGTATGCCATCCAAACCAAAAGAATTTTTGCGTGATTTGTCACCTGCTAAGTTTAACTTCAAACACGAGCAAATCTAAGCTAACCGCGTTTGATTGGTTTGATTCAGCGACTTAAGTCGTTGGTTTGAATCACCAAAAAACCCTTAATTGTTATACAGTTAAACTATCTACTCTGGTTAAACCTTGTAGTTGGTGTAAATATTGGCAGTTGTGGTTTAGCGGTGACGTCACGTATTATTACCTCTAGGCGTTAAGTGAAAAAATCAAAGAAAGAGGCGGAACCACCTAATATTACTGGCGGCGAGCAATAGATGGCGCTTCCACAATATCGGTTAAAATCATAGAGATGTTATATTCTATCTCTATGGTTAAAATCAACTTTTTTTAGATAGCAATTTCAAGAAATTGAATAAATCCCAAAAAGGAAAAGGGAGAGAAACCTTTTTTATGAAATGCCACAATTAACATTTAAACAGTATTTGTTCATATTTACATATATCTTGGAATAATTTACACAAAAACGTAGTTTGACTTTGACAATTAACCTAGCCCATTGTTTTTTAGCTTTGCATTTGACAATAGCTGTCAAACTATTCAAACTAATTTAATATACAAAAAAAAACATTGAAGTACTACCGTACACCAACACTGGTCAAGATGTCTCGACGGAATAGAAATTGCCTAGTCGGACTTCACCTTGAAGTAGGAAAATATTTTTAGGGATTTTCTAGTTTATAAATATAACCACAGTTGGGTAAATTTCTTTAGGACGCGTATACAGTTGGCGACAGTGGTGGGGTCAAAGTCTGAAGTCTGTTGTATTACTTATTTTTTTTGGTTATTAAGCCAAATTTGAACTGATTTTATTAATAGTACATTTTTTAAATTAATAATGGCTTTATATATAGCAAAAAACTTTATTAAAAATTACGCTGCCCTAAGGTTAACTGCACAACAATTAAGTAAGTAAAATTGCCTAACACTTAAAAATATTTTTCTTAATTTCTCCTGTACAAAGTTCAAATTCTAACTACTTAATTTTTTTAGATGGAACTAGGGCACTTTCTGCTGGAGCTCAGAAAAAAACTCTTGCACCTAAAACTGGAGAAAACATAGTCCTAGTAGATGGAGTTCGTACTCCGTTTTTGATGTCTGGGACTGATTATTCTAAACTTATGCCCCACGATCTAGCCAAACAAGCTCTTAGGTATGATTAATAATGATTTTCTCATACAGATACTACATAGCTAAAAACTTTTGCCTTTATAATACCGTTATATAGTTTTTTTGTTATACCCTGTGTTCAAGATTTGTACGAGCGTTAGGTATATTGAAATATTGTGTTGCAATAATTAATTAAATAAGACACGTGCTTTGCTTTTATGTTGACCTCTTAATTTATTTTTTGAAATTGTAAGATTTACAAAAATTTAAAAATAACATCTTAAAAGATAGTTTTTTTTTAATTTACATTTCTTGATGTTATGTTCTTTACTTAAGCCATAACTCGGAGTAACAAAATGTTTTCAACGTGTCTCAGGAGTGCATAATATGTAATTAACAGTAACATAACCTAAAATTCAAATGTGCATCAGCTATCAAAAATGGGGGATGCCCTCAAAATGATTTAGGAAGACTTACCAAATTACTTTCTACCTAATTTGCAAGACTCAGGTTTATATATTCTATATTACTTTAAATGAATAATACTGTTAAATGTGTTTTAATTTGGGTCGAACTAATTGATAGTTTTGAACAAGTAAATCATAAGCTTGATCCCCACAGCAGAACCTATAGTGCTAATTATTTTTTTATAATTTATAAGGTGCCCAATAATTTAAAATTTAAACATATTCAGTCACGAAAATCAGACAACCATAAAAAGTGTTAATGAGTCTTTAAAAACTTATGACAAATGAGAAAGTTATCTTTTTTTAGTGGTATTCTTAAAAAGACTGGTGTTCCTAAAGAAATTATCGATTATGTCATATATGGTACTGTTATTCAAGAAGTCAAAACCTCAAATATTGCAAGAGAAGCGTCTCTTGCAGCAGGTTATAGTGATAAAACTCCTTCTCATACTGTGACTATGGCTTGCATTTCTTCCAACGTGGCTATGACTACAGGTAAATATTTCCATAGTGTTAACTGTTTTTGGAGCTTCAGCATAAGAAATACTTTTTTGGTTTTAATATTTTCATCAGAAACCATATGTTCTTCATATAACAAGTATACTTAACTTTTTTAGCTATTGGTTTAATTAATAGTGGAGTTTATGAAGTGATAGTCTGTGGTGGAGTAGAATTCATGTCAGACATCCCCATCAGACACAGTAGGAAAATGCGCAATTTAATGCTCAAGGCAAATAAAGCTAAAAGTTTACAACAAAAATTATCTCTCCTTGCTTCGATCCGCCCAGATTATTTTGTCCCTGAACTACCAGCAGTAGCAGAATTTTCTTCTGGAGAGACCATGGGTCATTCTGCAGATAGGTTGGCTGCTGCATTTGGAGCTTCTCGTAAAGAACAAGATGACTTTGCCCTTCGCTCTCACACACTTGCCCAACAAGCATTTGAAAAAGGTTACTTTACTGATTTAATACCAGTTCAGGTACCCGGGCAAGCGAAACTAATTGAGAAAGATAATGGCATCCGTGTTTCATCGGCCGAGAAACTAGCTGCGTTGAAGCCTGCTTTTATTAAACCGCATGGTACCATTACTGCGGCAAATGCTTCATTTTTGGTAAGTCATGTTATTATTAAGTAATATTTTTAGATATATTTTTCATAAGTTTTGCAATTGAAATTTTCAATAATAAATTCTTCCTATATCCAATTATAAATTAACTTGGCATTAAGTACTTATTAGAACAAATTTATTTTATTTTCTTTTATACCTGCAATAATTAAATTCTAAAAATGTAAATATTGAGATTCCTGCCATCCTTTTCTATCAATGAACAACCAAAATCTGTTACAAAAATGTATGTCATATTAATTAATTCTATATTTAGACAAGAAAACAGACAAGTACGTATTCCCAACAATTTCCCTCTCCCTACCCTGCGATCCCAGTTTCGCTTAACTAGAGCATAGTACGAGTTCAAATCTAAATCCTAGGGATTGCCGCATACATGGTAATAAATTCGAGGAAGATCCAGTGGCAATTCTTTGTTAAATATAGTACGAGGTATAGTAGTTAAGTCTTAAAGGACCAATTACACAGTTAGTTATATGTATACTTATAGTTAGTTTGCTAAGATATTTTGAAATTTTTTATACTAATATCAAAATTTTCATTGGTTTCCTACTGCATAGAGAAAGTAGGTAACTAAACGATTTAATAGTAATACAATTTGTATTCTTGACAAATCACCTGATTGTTACTGAAAGTAAAAATAATATTAAGTAGAAATTTATATAGTTAAGTTATATGTGATGACTTTTCATAAAATTTATTTCAAGTAATGAACTGATTATTTCCTTTCCGTTTTTTAATATGTTGTTTTTATATTTTTGTAGACCGATGGAGCATCCGCATGCATAGTTACTACAGAGTCCAAAGCAAAGCAATTGGGCCTTAAACCAAAAGCTTATCTACGAAACTTCTTATATGTGTCGCAAGATCCTATCGATCAGTTACTTTTAGGGCCTGCTTATGGTACCCCATTAGTTTTGGAGAAAGCAGGTCTGACTATGAAGGATATTGATGTATGGGAGTTCCACGAGGCCTTTGCAGTAAGTAGAATTTTTTTTTTATAAAAATCATACAATGGTCATACAGAAAGTTTAGAAAAAAATATAGGTCCAGGATTCTTTGTTTTACTAATGCCAAATATAGTTGCAATTTAGAAATTATTTTTAGGGGCAAATTCTGGCAAACTTTAAAGCCATGGACAGTGACTGGTTTGCGCAGAAGTATATGAAAAGGAATAGCAAAGTTGGCGCTCCAGAATTAAGTAAATTCAACAACTGGGGAGGTTCGCTTTCTATTGGACATCCTTTTGCTGCTACTGGTGTAAGACTAGCAATGCACACAGCTAATAGACTTCTCAGGGAAGACGGACAATTTGGACTTGTTGCTGCTTGTGCTGCAGGAGGACAGGTAACGCAATATTTTATTTTTTCTCTGTCAGTATAACGTATGTATGCATGAAACTGCTAATATAATAATATTAATGGCAGGGTGAAAGTTGACAAAACCTGACAAAAGTCAATGTTTTTTTTTTAAATAATCAGACAAACGTGTAATAAACGATAATCATTTATTTTTATTTTAGGGTGTGGCCATGATTTTAGAAAGGCATCCAGATGCAACACCAAATTAAGCTACGATTTCTATTTTACAGCTATAGATAAATTACTACTGATGATTGAAACCGTGATTATTCTATTTATTGGAATTATAAAAAATATATGAACAAATAAAAATAACGCAAGATGTATTACATAGATGGTAACATTATATTCGTGTACGAACAATAATTTTAGCGTCGCCTGTGGCCTTGTTATTATGTCTGTATATTTTTATTTTTATACTATAAAAAACTCTAATACTTGTAAATATTTATAATTATATCCCTATTTTATTTATAGGTGAAAAATAATATCGTTCTCTTATATTATGATCGTTTATACCTAAATTATGTTTTTGAAAAAATCCTAATATGCTCTTTATTTAAATAAAAATGTAGACAAACAAAATGTATTTCTCCTCAAAAGTTATCCTTGGGAATTGACCCTAATTACATTATAAATTGTAGTGTTTTATTGATTCCATAGGTTTCTTTTCGGTTATTTGATACGCAATATAAACGTTCTAAAGCTACACCATGCTACACCAACAATTATTTATTACATGAACTTTATTTTTTTTTATCTAGCCATATTGTGGAGGTAAGATTGTCCATATCAGGATTACAATTTTAACCATGGGGAAAGCCCACCTACATCTAGCCTGCGTTATTATGGCTTTGTGTCTGTTATAATTCTTTACTGAATGATTTAATATAAATAAATATAATAAATAAGTCGAGAAGTGATCAAGGAAAGATATCACGTAGAAAATATTCATCACGTGACTTAGGTCACAGTACAGATTACTTGTTGACAAGGAAGCCTAATATATAAGTTCCCTCCGTTTTTTCACACCCGTATATAAAATAAATGTTACTTTATTAAAAAATATATAAGGAACAATTATCTAATTAGTTAACATAAATCAATACAAAATAAATATACGTTTCAACTTGTGCTAGCCCATCCAGTTGAACATCCCACATCACGTACATGGAGGCGTACCGCTTCATCTAAAATTTGTTTAATGTCCCTACATCCTTGCAAGGCTTTGTCTAAAACTTTCTGTAAATGGTCTAAATGAAATCTCTGCGACATTTCCATTAGCACAATTTTTCCAGACATTGGTAATGCGGCAACTGTCAAAGTTGGCCCACCTATCATTTCCTCCTGGTGTGATATATCTAACATAGGAATATCATTGTTGGCTAAACTTGCTGTGCAAGCACAAACGTACTCCTTTATGGGAATTCCAGCGTCGACTAAAGCTAGTGTCGCTGCGTTTACACAGGCAGGATATATACCTGAAAAAAAAAGAAATGACAATAATTTTATTATTGCTCAAAGGGGCGACATTTTTATTTGGCAACTATAGGTAGGTGTTTAACAAACAAAGGTTAAAATTAATTTTTACTATACTAATAAATCGTTCGTTTGGAAGAAGTCCATCGTCAGTCAAAATTAATATATGATAAACTTCCACGTAAATATGGTCGAAATTCTATAAAACAATAATTACAAACTCCATCCAGCGCTTACTAGACAAATTCAACTTTTGCCATTTTTTTTATAGAAATATGGACTATTTCGGGTTACAAACATCTGACACTTTACTGTTCTAGCGTTTATGTTTCATCAAAACACAGGCTGTATTGTAAAAATCGTAATGAGTTCAATTTACCTCCATCTGCATGCAAAACCTCAACATATACATCTATCTGTGACCAAGGATATAATTCCGTCTTTATCACCGCTAAAAGTGCCTGCTGTAAATGTATAGATAGTTCTGTTGATTTTCTATCGCCCCTCGGTCGTCGTTTTCTCTCATTTGTTGAGAAGACAGCCATACTAAACTGGCAGTTAACAATGGCATTATCATGTTGCGCTTTTGATCTTCCACCACGTACCTAAAAGTCAGGATGGTATCGATTATACTTTTATATAAAAACAAGTAAATGTTAAATGTTAGTACGTGGAACAAAATAAATACCTGATGTGGCCCATACACTGCCGCCAGAACTTTAGTCAATCCTTGCTCTAAGTAAGCACTTCCATCTGGTTGCGTAAAAACACCTAACTTGCAACGAATTCTTCGCAATTCATTTGCTCTGCGTCCATCCAAGCGTAATCCAATTTTCGAAATAAGTTCTTTATTCCTACTCATTTTTTATTTTAAAATGCTTTAATATAAGGTTAGGAACATAAATTAGGTTAGGAAGTTATCAGCTGTTTGAAAGTTTGAACTGTTTGAAATTTGAAAAATTACCAAACATTGGAGCTTTTCGATTGAGATACCAACATATAATTTTTACTCTACTTTGATCTCCACTTTCACACTTTCGACACCTACTCACTTCTTTCGCTAGTTTACACTTTTTACACTTGACATTTCTCTATAAAATAATTTGCACTTGCGAAGAAAGCGTATAAAAATATACAAAACGACTTTATACTCTCTGTCCTAAATTTTAACTGTTATGATTTTGGAACGAAATAAGAAAAATGCGTAGAAATGTTAAACGGTATGCATTATTTGATAAGATAACTTCTTTCCTTGCAGCATTTATTTGATTCTACACCAAGTGCCACGGTTATTGAACTTTTAAATGACCGTGACCAACCACTCAGTACTCAAGGCTGGTGAAGCTAGCTGGTGAAAGAAAAGAGCAAGCTATAATTTGCATTATGAATTATGATATTGGCAACATTGGTCAGTGGGTAATCGTTTCTGTAAGTAGATATTCTGTGGTTTCTGTGGTATGACGTGTGGATGCGACTTGTCAAAAGTAAAACAAGATTTAAAAATATATATTCCGTCAATACTTGTTGGTGATTCATAAAAAAGAAAATGGTAAGATATTTTAAAGAAATTATCTCTTCTTACTCATTTTATTTTAGTCGAATGAAGTGGAAGATACTATGAAACGCATTCAGTCCCATAAAGGCGTTGTTGGGACCATTATAGTAAACTCTGAAGGTAAATGTCACCTCAATGAAAAGTGCATTGATTAAACATTTTGGTTTCCAGGTGTTCCTATTAAAAGCACATTAGATAATACAACGACAGTGCAATACGCTGGATTAATAAGTTCTCTGGCGGACAAAGCACGAAGTGTTGTACGTGATTTGGATCCTTCGAATGATCTGACATTTTTAAGAATTAGATCAAAGAAACATGAAATTATGGTGGCTCCCGATAAAGAATTTATTTTAATAGTGGTCCAGAACCCTACAGATTAATTCTTCGTATATTTAGTTAATTTATCGCTGCTGCACTATACTAAAATTTAATATTTATTTAATAGTTCGTTGATCACTTTTTTTTATATACCTATATAAATATACTATTAATCATTACCTAACTTTTGTTTTACCATTACATACTTTGTAGAATATCCAGATTTAGTGATTAAACTGCGTTGAAAGGTTGTTGGATGTAATTTCTATTAACTATTCTGTTTATACTCTAGGAATTACGATTTCTAAGAAATAGGCACAGGAATCTTAAAAATTCTATTATACGCAGTAAGGAAAGTGGGCAGTGTCTCATATCTCTGTGTATGAGAGGTAGTGATTTGTGACAATTTTTAATGAATTTTAATCAATTTTATTTCTTTGTGAAGTCGTTAATTATTTGCACGTTGTATTTATTTAATTTGAATTCACATATTTTGCGAATAAAGATAGTGCAATAGAATGCTATTTTAAAAGTAACAATTAAATTGTAATAATCAAAAACTGGTCAAAAATGCTAATAAATATTATTTCACAATTTGAACATGTACAGGGTAAGTCACGTAAGAGGTCCACTCCATTTATTTGGGTAATTTTGAATATATTTTTGGTTTTCGGGACTCTATTCTACATGATTTTTAACGTAGATTACGATTCTGATCAAACATTTTTTATTCAACCAAATATATACAAGGTGTTTAAAAATACGTGTTTATCTTAAATGGCACGCCCTATATATTTCTACACATTATTTATTTATGATACAAACATACAGGTATTATATATTTTTGAAATCCCCTCGAATAGCTGCATAGAATTGTGTAGAAATATATAGGGTGTGTCATTTAAAAAAAACACGTATTTTTAAAATCCCTGTATATGTTTGGTTGAATTAAAAATCTTTTATCAGAATCGTAATCTACGTTAAAATTCATATAGGATAGAGTCCCGAAAACCAAAAATATATTCAAAATTACCCAAATAAATGGGGTGGACCTTTTACGTGACTTACCCTGTACAATAGGTATACCGAATAATGCAACCATGTACGCCTACACTGCTATGCAAGAGCAATATCTGTTTTATGCAATTTTTACTTATAATTTACCTAACTTGTTTTCATTTGAATATATTTAGTCGGCCAGATGTAAAATATTACAAACAAATTTAAAAATTTATTAAACTGATGGTAAATTTATGTTCGTGTACTTATTGTAGCGTATTGTAAAAATAAGTTTAATTTTGAAGAACATCAATTACAAAATTAACCCAAACTGGAAAGTTTGTTTAATGAAACGAGAAAATGAGGTTTTTTGGATAAAATTAAATGCACTACACCGTACAAATTTACTTCTACTTTTTTTCTGAACCTTTGCGGTTCGATTTGATTAATACTTCTTTCGTTGTATAAATTATTCATTCCATGATAATGCCATGTACCCGTTATTTTTGATAAGTTAACACGTTGACGACCGCTGTCGATTAACCAAAATCGGTCTCCATGACCGGCATTATTTTCTTCAGGTTTTGGTTTGGAACCTAAATAAATTTTTATTTTGTAATAATTTGGATTGATTTACTTATTTTTGTGCGCTAATGCAATTAATATTTTTGTGTGTGTACCATGTAGATACCACACTGTCCCAAGGGTAGATTTTACCTATTGGGACCGTGTGGTACTATTACTCTAAAAATATTTTTATTTGTCTAAATAAAATAGTATTTGTCTGAATAATAAATTTATTTTATTGTCTTCTTATCATAGAATCCTTGAAACAATTTTTTTTATATTTGGAGATATTGTTGATATCTGCTAAATGTTAACTTATAATCTCAAAAAATATGCATGGTATTTCTAACCCGCTAATATTAGTGGACCCCCAGGCCCGCTATCTAACGTATCCTATGTATTTAGCATTATAACGTGCGTTCTGAATTAGCCACGGACATGAATATAAAAGAAAGGTGCGTGTAACTTAAAGTTACCACACGGTCCAAGGGGACATTAAAGGTGTTAACTTCGGTTAACACGTGGTCGTCAACGTGTTAATTTTACTTTAATACCCGGTGTAGTCAAAGCCTAGTGTAGGTATAAAAGAAAAATCTATTTCGCTAGTGCGTATTACACTTTATTGTGTTACTGTGTTACTTCCACTAATTATACTTTTGAGGCTAATATATTCATTTTTTGCTGGTGCATATTATACTTTTTGGATTTAAAAAGAAAAGAAAAATTCTCTAAATAAAAATTCGAGCGTTGAGCGCGAAAACATCCAGCAGTGTTTCCAATAGTAGCATAATTTTTTCATTTGTTTAAAATTCCTCTAGATAAACGAAACTTTTGGCAACACTGGGACCTAGGGTTGTTTTATTTTGCTGTGACTTCACTTCAAAAAAAAGTTTATGAGACCGTAGTGTCGTTCATAATTTGTGCTATATTTCAAATTAGTAAGTAACTTTTTATGATAATTGAATAATGAAATTGAAAATACACATATAGTATTTTTTCTTTAATAATTTATTATATAATAATTTGAGGTTATATTTTTTTAGAAAAATGGGAGGACACGGACACGGCCACGGTCATGGTGATCCTTACACCATTCCGGATTATAAAATATACAAAGTATCTGATGTTCCTGAATTAGTAACTATTGAGAAAGCCCTAGCTGCTCGTGGCTTAAGAGACCCTTGGTTACGTAACGAAGTATGGCGATACAATATAAAAGAATTTGGCAGGGAGAAGGACTTGTACAGATTAGTATTTTTTAGAGGATTTAAATATGGCTTTGGTGCTTTTGTTTTAACAGCTCTAGGAACAGCGGCATATGATAAATTTTTCCCCTCCGAACATGAACATGGTGGCCACCATTAATAAATATTAATACTATAGTTATAAGGCAGGCATATGTATATGATGATATCTCTTTTGGAGCATCATGGATTGTTGTCTCTAGTAGAATAAATAGATTGTCAAATTAAGTGTCTTATTCACAGAACTTGATTCGTACTACACTTTCATATTGAAAGAACTGTCTTCTATTTAATTTACTTGATATTGAATGTTGTTAACTATAAAATAATGTATATTTTATAGGATAGTTATTGGTGTACAAGATGTAACAAACATGGAAATATATACTATCTTTGGAAAAAATCTGACTAGATAAATAAAATTAGCGATGGGCAATTAATAGTCTGGCAATTACAACTTCAATTTTCCCCATAATCTGAAAATTACCATATAGTCTGTAGATTACAAAGACACAAAATAGTTCTATATATGTGTATGTATATACAGCGTGTTCCACTTTTTATTGTGAGTTAAGTTGAACAATTTATTAATTTCTGTAGTTCTTTATTTTCACATAAAACAACAAAAATGTTTTGTATTACTATAATTACAAAATTAATTCTTTTGTACAGGGCTAGTTTTATTAATGTAAACCCCCATTTTTATTTTTATTTTTGACCGATTCAAAAACTTAAAAAATTGGCCTTACACGTTTTTTTACGTAAATTCCACTTCTGCTAACGGATTGGCAATAGCGTTTTAAATATACAGGCTACGCAAAAAAGTTAGGTTTTTTAAATGGAACCCTGTATATTTGACAAATTTAAATCCTCCAATCATTCTGATTACAAATATATACACATATTGTATAATCGCTTTACTGGTTTTTGAGTTATTTTCACTTTATTATGGATACGTTGAAACATACGCGTTATTTTATAAATCAATAAATGGAATAAATCAACAAACAAAACAAAATATATGAAGTATTAAAACAAATTACGTAACATTTTCAAGATAACCACCATTAACTTCGACACATTTCAAACAATGCTTAATAAAATTCAAATTTCAGACCTGAATCCATTAAATTATTTTCTTCAAAGAAATTTACAGTGAACCAGTGGAAAATTTTAAACAATAAAAAAATCAAATTGTAAAAAATAATTATGCAGTTATGCTAAATTTGGATGCAGCACTTTTTCGAAAAATTCGTTCAAATTTTATTAAACGTGGTTTGAAATGTATCGAAGTTAGTGGTGGTTGGTTATGTTGAAAATGGTATATAATTTGTTTTAATAATTCATATATTTTGTTTTGTTTGTTGATTTACTTCATTTACTGATTTATTATCTGGGTTTATAAAATCACGCTTTTGTTTCGACGTATCCATAAAGTGAAAATAACTTAACCGATTATACAATAGGTGTATATATATTTGTAATCAGTATGATTGGACGAATTCAAATTTGTGAAAATATACAGGGTGTTGCATTAAAAAACTTTTTTCCATACCCTGTATATTTAAAACGCTACTGCCAATCCATTTGCAGGAGTGGAATCTACATAAAAAACCGTATAAGGTCGGTTTTTAATATTCGGAATTGGTCAAAGACAAAAATAATAATGGGGTTTACATTAATAAAACTAACCCCGTACATAACACATGGCCATGGCGTAATAATTTGACTCTTGGTTCTCTTTATCGAAAAGTCTAATACAGCGACAGAATACTTTTAAATGCTGATACTTATCAACATAAATAATGCAAGCAATTACGATGAAGTTCTAGGCTTTAGTTCATCATAGCATGACCTTAAAAAAATGTAATTCTTTTTCTGAGTGTTATAGAATTCATGACCTCTACTCCAATCGTAACTAACAGAATAAGCGAAAATTTGCCCATTATGATTAAATGCACAGCGAGTAATTGGCTGCTCCATCAATTCTGAAGGTTTCAATTTAGTACGAGCATCTTTATCCCAAAAACTGAATGATCCATCAGCACCTACTGTTGCTAGAGTGCCATGAATAGGATGGAACGCGATATCATTTACTGCATATATATCCTGGTAGCCATTTGGTGTACCATTGGAACGATGACATTTAAATGTGAAGTTGTCTTTAGGATTCGTGGGATTTACATACTGAATAGCAACTCGACCTTCTACTGAACCCAGGGCATATCCAGTTGGAACTTTCTTTTTATCTCTAAAACATAATATGTTGACAACACCAGAAATTTAGTAGAAGTAAATACAAAAATGATGTTTTTGTAACATTAGATCTGATGTAAATCAAACGTTAGATAAAACTGCAATAATTAAATACATGAACGCTGTCCGGCATGAATCTGCCACTTACACGATATCCAAAATTTACCTGAATATAGCTACACAGCGATGTTGATATTTCAGAGGACTGTCCAACTTTTTATATTCCTGGGGCTTTCCTTCCAGCTGGTATACAATAATCTGACGCCCTGCAGTACCTACTACAGCCATAGGATAATCAACATCTGCACAGTAACAACGTTCTGGCAAATTAATACTCATCATTGGATTAGGACTGCGAGTGTCCCAAAATTTCAATGTTTTATCCCACGATCCTGTCATTAAGCACGAGTAATTAGGTGCTTTAATCCAGTGGCATGTTTTAATAGGAGCATCATGCATGGCGACTTGGACTACTTGATTACTTGCCAGATCCCACATTTTTGCTTGTTTATCACATCCAGCCATAAATACCTAAGAAAAATTGTCAAATCTAGTAATTTTATGGTATTGAACATTCTCAAACAACTTTTATATTAGCAATAAGGACAACAACAATTTTAAACAAAGTGTGGTCTTTACCAAGCAAAACTACTATGAATATTATAGGTAGAGTAGTATTAATAATGGGGTATGTCCATTCAAGAATCGGTAACTCACCTTGGTTCCATCATCACTCCAAGCTACATCTAACACTGGTCCTCCACATGACTGCATTGATTTGGGAACGCTTGAACCGTTCTGCTCAATTTCCCAGCAGCGTACATTATTATCCCAACTGCCAGCTATTAAGAAGTTTTGCGGTAATATTGCTGGAGAAAATGCTAAAGAACTAACGGAGTCATCTGGAGGCTGAGCAACCTCAAAATCTTTCATAGGATTAGCTGTACTTGGGGTTGCTGTGGCGCCGAAACCACCCAAATTACTTTGGTTAAACATGGTTATAAGATTCACTAAGAGCAAATCGATGCCCTGCACTTAAATTTTCAAAAAAATACTTAGCTTAGAAGTAGGGTTATCGAATATCGACTTTCGACAAGAACGGACTTTCGATTTTGTCACTTAAATATGTATGAAGTTAACGTCGAAACAAAATGTTTCCTTTACTTTTGACATATCAGTAATGCCAACATGAAAGATGGCGTAATTAATAAAACATGGTTATTTCTGGTAAATTGTGGTAGTCGGTAACCGCCGTAACCGGTAAGAAATTATAAATCATAAAGAAAACTAGTTAGCACTAACCAAATTACATTTTCTGTGGCATTCTATAAACTAGGAATGTTTAATGAATATTTATTCCAAAATTCAAAACTGCAAATTTTATATCGCCATTAAAGTTCCATGCGTAAGCGGGTTTTTGTGTCCTTTTGTCTTATTAATAAGAAGTCTAAATATTTATCATATTATGATATTTGTGCATAATTGAGTTTATAGGCATAGCTACACCAGTTATAGGAGGGGATCGAGTAATAACTGCGGTGAAGAGTTTGCTCCAAAAAAATTTACAAGGCACCTACTATAGGTACTGATTGTTTAAAGTTTAAATTTTTATTTAAATTGTTCCTTTCTTTCGCAAATCCTGAAATGCAGAGCTAAAGGCATCCCACATGATGGACGAGCTTGACACGGGACCAAGGGGGTGAAAACCGGGAAACTCGCAAAATTCGTAACGGTTGACAACCCTTTACACTACCAGTATAATCGAAAACTTCTACTCGTACCAGGGTAGCCATCATTGAATCATAAAATGTTCCGTTGTCATATACACGTTTGGCGGGCAAATTTCCCTCCCATCGTTGTGCTTTTGCCTTTGTGCCGGCCATTTGTTTCTAAGCTGTTAAAGTGTATTGTGTTGTTGTGTTTAAAACAGAAATTTCTTCTTGTGTAATACATATAAAACGTGATCAAGATGTTTGAAGCCCGTTTAGTAAGCAGTGCTACCTTCAAAAAGGTATTGGATGCCATTAAGGACCTTTTAACAGAAGCTTCTTTTGATTGCTCGGAATCGGGAATTCAACTGCAAGCCATGGACAATTCTCACGTATCTCTTGTATCCTTAACTTTGAGGTCTGATGGATTCGATAAATATAGATGCGACAGAAATTTAACGATGGGAATGAACCTAGGGAGGTTAGTCTATATGGATAACGTTTTATAGTTTTGCTTGTAACTGCAACAAAGGTTCTAATGTTACGTATCATTTTGGCTAATATAATACTTTTTTTATAGCATGTCGAAGATCTTCAAGTGTTCGAGCAATGATGACACAGTTACCATAAAGGCGCAGGACGATGCTGACACAGTAACGTTCATGTTTGAAGCAAAAAAGCAAGAAAAGATCTCCGATTATGAAATGAAACTTATGAATCTCGATCAAGAGCATCTTGGGATTCCAGAAACCGATTTCTCCTGTATAATAAAAATGCCTGCTGGTGAATTTGCAAGAATATGTAGGGATTTATCGCAATTTGGTGAATCTATTGTAATATCTTGCACAAAAGAGGGTGTTAAATTCTCGACATCTGGTGATATTGGTAGTGCAAATGTTAAAATTGCTCAGACTAGTAATTTTGACAAAGAAGAGGAATCTGTTACTATTGAAATGCAAGAACCAGTTACGTTAACTTTCGCTTGCCAGTATCTTAATTCCTTCACAAAAGCAACTCCATTGACCAATCAGGTGCAATTATCCATGTCCGACAATGTACCTCTAGTTGTCGAATATCAAATTCCAGAATTGGGACATTTACGATTCTATTTAGCACCTAAAATTGAGGAAGATGAAAATTGAAATTCATTTATATTTTTATTTATTGTATATCTCTCGTGCCTTATGGCAGATCAATTTAAAACTTTAATTATTCTTGTAAGTAATAATAATATAAGATAGATAAGTCTTAACAATATCTGCTCTGTGAGTATAACTCGGTGCATCTTTTAATAAATATGTAGTTTTTTTATTTTGATGTATTTTTTCAGCTGTAGACCCTTCAAAAATGTGCAATCTTTTAGGTTGAAAGATGCACATTTTATTGATTTTTTAATTGAGTTAACACAAACTAATTCAAGTAAAAAAAACTGACATTTTTCAAATACCCAATGTTTATTTTATTTTTCTATACAGTATGTCCACAGTTAAGAGCAGATAAGACGGAAAACTTTCAGATTTTCTAATTTTCAGAACACCCGGTACATGTCATGTTAACTTCATTTCAATCATAATTTTAATAAAAACAAAACTTTTTATGAAGAATAAAGGTAAAATTCATGCACTCGCAATTTGCGAATTGCGATTCTATAACGAAAAATAATGTTCGTTCATGCACAAACGTGAAAACTAGTTACTTTTGAATTTCAAACATACTTGTCTTGCTGTTGTTGCTGTTGACCAAAAAATTATATGTACAACAAAAAACGAGAAAACTACTTGATAACAAGTAAATACCATGAATAGTGCTTATGTGTTGAGGCTTTTACAACGTAGAAGAATAATTATAACTTAGTATTTAATCAGAAGAAAAAAAAAATACAGATATTGTGCAGTCAGAGAAATTTTTATGAAAAGAAAAGATCGGGGCTTAAATGCAAAAAAAATATAGTTCATCGGTATCTCTATGAAGAAAAGCCCATGCGCAGTTAAAAAAATTTCGTGATAATCGCGAAAAATAGAATCAATTTAAATTTTGCGATTCTCGCAATAAATTGAATAATTACAAATAGTTGTGTCTAACATTTTTGAAACTAGCCAATCAAATTAAATCCTGAAAATCGCAAATCGCGAGTGCATGAACTTACCTTTTTCCGCGTAAAATGAGAAATAAAAAAAATTTCCCTCTTATCAACTCTACCTGTGAACCTAACTGTATTGTATAGTGATACGTACTCGACACCTTGAATAATGTTAGAGTATATATTAGCAAAAGTAAATCAGATGGTGAATTAGTGAAGAAAAGATATTTTGATTTTGCATGGTACATTCGACTGTATGAATAAGTATAATATTGTTTTTAAATTTATGTAAGTAGCTCTCCTCTTTTAAAAAATTGCAAAGAATAATACAATACGCGCTAATACTGAGCGCATAATTTATAACATTTTTTATATAAAGGTCATATTCTGACCATAAGACGATTCTTTAACGGTTTTATTTTTCTTCAAATTAAATCCAAAAAATTTTTTAGGAAACTTCTGTTCTATTTATAGTAGAAAAATTGAGCTTTTGATAAAACTTGATGGATATTATGATTTATAAATTGTCTAATGCCAAACTTGTAGCTGAGCAATTTCCTACAGACCAATGAATAGGTGAATATCAAAACAAAAATCAAATTATATGACATACCTACCTACTTATAGAGTTAAAAATTTCTTTTTAAAGCTTATGCGGAGAGCAAAAAACTTGGCCCTCTGCATACACCAGAACGACAGAAGGCTTATACCTCCAAAATAGTTGCAATATATAAAATAAATATTATATGCATTATGTACTGTCTCTTTGACAATATGGTGTAGTATACTGAACAGCCCTTACGAATTTTTTAGCAAAATTTGATAATGGGTTCGTATTCTAGGTAACCATTAAAAGACGATTCCTATAATACACGCCTCGGCTAGTTTTTTTTTTTATATAATGTATATACGCAAATGATGGTTAATTTAAGGTTTTATGCATCTGTCCCTCACTAAGACAGAACAGTGTTAACTATTACGTTCGACATTGTAAATTATAGCGAAAAAAACGCATTCATTTACTACATTTTCTATATTAACACAGCATACATGCAAAACTTTGAACTACATTAAATATTTAGTAAGTTTTGTTCCATTCTTCTCTTTCTTCCCTTTCTTTAATTACTTGGTCAACGTACGGTGTTAGGTACAAGTCATCGTCTTCCAGCTTAGTCCATTTGTCTTTGGGCAAAATGTTTTTTTCAATTGACAATTGAGTAGCCCTTAATATGCGAAAATTTCTTTCATCCAATTTTTTTGCAGGTAATCTTTTCAGCGCTTCAATCACATCTTCATCATCTGGATATAACAGATCATCCCTCTTAAGACCGTATTTGTTGAAACCGGACAGATTGTAGGCAAAAGTCTGGAATGCGCTTGCCATAAAGCGTTTTTGAATAAAGCTTACAGCCATTTAACAATATTTAAGTCACAAAAAAGTATTGAATGACGTAAAGATGTTTGAAATAAAATATTAGAATATTAGATAATCAACATGCCTTAATTGACTGAAGTTAGCAATTTTTCACATCATCTAAAAGAAGTTCATCTTCTTCTCATTAGCTCCCCTTTTTATAAGGGAAGTTGCTCATTAGGCTATCGATTGACAGTTTTATAAAGGACTTCTTATAAAAGGACTAAAATTAAAGATTAGTATTAGGACTTGGATTAATAATCCACCATAATTAATAAGTGTGCTAACTGGATATTTTTATTCTTTAATTACTACTGGAAATTAATGTTACATATTTCAATAACATATTAAACATCTTTCTCCCTACCACTCTCAACATTCTTCACTCTGGTGACTGCTAATTGATATTTTATATTTTTGCCTCATAAATCATATTCAAAGCACAGGTTTAGATATTCTATGCAAAATACTCCTTGCCACCAATCATATGAGCCGTTTTTTCTGTACGCTGCGTCTAACCACAATGTCTAACCACAGCGTCTTACCAGTGACGTCATCGATTAGACATGCTTCAGAAAATAAAATGTCTTACTGTTTTGGGAAATGTTTATCTACGGGTAAGATTGTTAATAATTATTAATCAAACCGTAATCAGAGACTCTGCCGTAATGAAACCACAGAACAAATTCAAACTTTAACTGCTTTAACCACCAAAAACATTGTCATTTCTGATTTGACATTTCTCTCCCACCCTTAATTATTTTTACAGCGTTCTCCAGAGGACGCTTATAAAAGCTGTGAGATTTGGTAAGACTGACGTCATCAGTTGGTCAAAAAAAAGAAATGTCTTGCAGCAGCTGTAAGACGCTCAATCAAAAAATTCGGCTATGCTCTTTGCTATCGTCATGCACAGAGACATCTCTGGTCATGCAATACCCATAGCACAGAATTAATAATAATTCTGTGCCCATAGCTTAAACAAATAGTCGAAAGGAGATACCCCCATAGATGTCTATTCGCTACGTGCAAGGGTTCTAGTAGTGCCACTCGTGGTCAATTTTTTAATATTTGTACCCCTAATTTGTCAATGTCACTACATGATTGTCAGTGTCACGACATGACAGAATAACATAAAATATTGACAAGTATAATTTTGCGTACCACATTTAAACAAATAACACATTCCAATAAATTTACCAGAGGTAATAGGTGTATTAGAGAAAGGAAGGAAATTGGCATTTTGTCACGTGAAACATGTAGGAGCATATGTTGATATCAGCTGCAATAATAAAATTACAGCAAAGTGCATTCGACAAACGGCTGTAACAGATAAGTACGCCTTAAACTTAATTTAGAGGTAAATACATGCTTTTATTTGACTCTTTTCAAAGCTTTGATCCACTTCGCGCGTTATTCAAGGTTGTGTTTCCGCGCAGGAAATCTGTAAAACTTTATTTTATGGAAAGTGTCACTAACACGACAGCCTAGAACACAACATTTGTTTGCAAGTAGGTTAATTTTTCCCATTTTTCATTTATAACTGAAAAGCACTATTAAATTACGACTCTTCTCGTTCAAACAACAATTTTTATTACTTGATGACAATCTTGACATTCTTGACAGCACGAGCACAAAACATAACCATACCTTGACAGATGGGAAAATTAGGGGTTCAAAATTTACAATTATGGCCACCGCAAACGCTCGCGTCGGATTTAGTAATAACTCCGCCCCCTTGCACATAGTCAATATGGACACAGTATTATATGGTTTACAATATTCTGTGGTTTACATATTATGCTGTGCTATGGAAACCCCCTGACATAGTATGAAGTTAGTAACGCATTGTTTTGTGTTGGTATTCCTGAGTTGATGTTTTAAAAGTAAAACATCTTATTTGAATTTGAGGTTATATTTAAGATTAGCATGAACTCGATCTCGTTAAAGCTGTACTATATAACGTTAAATTTTGAGTGAATTTGTTAACTACATTTAATACAATTATGCCTATAGATCATAAAAGAATAAATGGCCCTGATGAAACAGTACCTTATCAACTCTTCACTAAATTAAACACTAAATCCTTACCGCAGCAATTTAGCAAAGTAATATGTAATGGAAAACGAAATGATGGTAGAGAAACCATAGAACATAGAAAAATTTGTAAGGTTTTTAAAATTTAGAAATCAAAGTATATTATGTATTTTTTTTTTAGTTCTTAAAACAGGTGTCGTGAGCCAAGCCAAAGGATCTGCTTATATAGAATTGGGCAAGACTAAAGTTATAGTATCAGTTTTTGATCCTAGAGAAATTCCAAATCGAACAGATTACAGCTTAAAGGGTGAAATATACTGCGATTTTAAGTTTGCCCCATTCAGTTGTATAAAACGTAGATTACATCAACAAGATGCCGAAGAGAAACAGTACAGCGCGATAATGAAACAATCTCTGGAATCAACAGTTTGCAGACATGAATTTCCTAACTTCCAAGTGGATATATACGCTTTAGTATTACATAATGATGGATCAGCTTTAAGTGCTGCTATTACAGCAGCTGGACTGGCCCTCTCACATGCTGGAGTGCCAATGTATGATCTCATAACATCTGTTACCTTGGGTTTACAACAAAATGTAAAACTAGTGGATCCAACCCTTGTCGAGCAAGGGCTGTGCGAAATCCCAATACGTTCAGATCGTGAAAATGACAGTCACGGTATAATAATAATTTCAATGCTTCACACTCACGAGCAAATTTCTCAGTTTTATCAGAGTGGGAATATATCACTGGAAGAATTAAATGATAGCTTAAGAATTCTTGAAAAAGCTTGTAAGGATATTGTACCTCTTATTCAAAAGTGTTTAGTTAAGAACGTTGTCAAAACAATTAAGAATAACGTAGAGGACTAAGAATAAATGTCTCGTAGGATGGGGCAAAACTGATTTATCTGAAAGGTATAGGCATGATTTGCCGCAGAATAATAAGGTCCCACATTTTACGATACTTAGTATTACTTGTTAATTGTTACGTATTTATCATTGTATACATATTATAATATCAAACCGGGGATAAGACAAATAAAGGAGTAAGAGAGCAAATAATGCATAACTAAAACAAATAAAGTCGAGCTCACCAATGTTTGCCTATGACTCATCTGTGGCTGTCATCCTTCGCCGACCACTGAGACAAACGTTTCAGTAAGGTTCCAAACTGCACTAAATGTGCAAAGGAGATAGTATTACGGCGTGCACGTCTGTGATATCTTCAATATGTAATGAGCCATAGGCAAATAAGGGAGAGCTCGACCTTAGTTGAGTTTTGTTAATTATATGTGATGTAAAAGGTCTTCGGTTTTAAATACCTACTAATAATACTATCATAGTTATCACTCAGATTAACTTGCATTTTGTCTGTCAAGGTTGCAACCTTTTTCATATCTGTTCCTAATAATTCAGTAACCGACAGCCAAGTAAGTACACGTATGAACTTGTGGGTAACTAGACACTTCATATCCACAAGTGCAACAGCTGGATGCGCAACAAT
Organism: Rhagium mordax; assembly: GCA_963680705.1. Taxonomy (NCBI): domain Eukaryota; kingdom Metazoa; phylum Arthropoda; class Insecta; order Coleoptera; family Cerambycidae; genus Rhagium; species Rhagium mordax. The sequence goes on from OY796657.1 coordinate 9,664,646, forward strand.
ATAAATTTAAATGGTGAGGACACGAGGTCTCAGTCTACAATTTACAAAATCACACCTACATGCACTGCAAGTTCCGTTGCTCATTTATTTCGCATGTAAACCCCGGGCTATGTACTTATTTGGCTGCGGGTTACTGTATGTGTCGGCCAAGACTTATGAAAATTAAAAAAAAGTTGTATTATTTAATAAAATATTTTAAATATTAAAGTGCTATAATTTACCAACTATTTTTCTTACTATATTGTTCTGGGACTAATTTACATCCTTCGTCTCTTAATTTAATACAATACCGTATTTTTGTAAGATTTTAGTTTGAGTCATCAATATCTCAATTTTGAAAGTGTCGGGTCCTTTAGAGAGCACTTTTTACTGGTACATACTACACACTATGTTTTATTTCTTTCAAATTATATTTAAATATAAAAATGTGGAAGGAAATAAATAACTTATATATATTATTCTTATATCAACGTATAAAAAACAGAATAACAAAATTTAAATTATACAAGTATAACTAATTTATAACATAATTTGGTATTTTAAAGACTTTTTCACTCGAGAAATAAGTAATCTGCCATCATAACTTAGAGATGCAAAAACCCACGGCTCAGCTGGGGACCACTCTGCACAATATACGCTATCTTCATGTTCACACCACTGCAATGGCCCATCTGATAACCTTAAATTAATAAATTACGAGTTGTAACATATTCAAATATTTCTACAAATTTATCAGAAAACCACTATTTTGCAATTATCAAAACTGAAAAAGTTTCATTTTAAAAATCATCAAGTGACATTACTTGCATGTATTTTTTTTACTTTCTCTTAGCCAGTAAATATTTCTTACATTTGTTTAGTCTCCAAGCCATCATTTTCATCGGTAATACAGGTTTCATTAACGTTTTCAGAACTTACGCTTGCAGCACTTGAGATGAGCACCCTAGCGTCAGAACTGGCAGTTAGTATTAACTGATCATGAAAATGGTTGAATCGTACACACCATACCCTAAAAATAAATCGTTGAATTCTTTGGTTTGAGAATATTCAGTGAAACAGAGCGCACAGAATTATTTTAGTTAGTGAATTTTACATTTTGAACTCCAAGATTTGACAACTAGTTTTTCTCAAAAACTACAAAAGTAATAATTAACAAATGAGATCAATTAAGAACTAGAAATAAGAACGATAAATATCACATAAATATGTGTTGTTTTACGTCATATTTCAAATCAAGCATGTACCTAAATCATTTCATTAGAAACTCAGGTACAGTATGGTAAAAGTAAAAAATTATTATTATTACACTAACTAACCAATGAGAATGGTCACTTCTGGAGTAAACTGGCTGATTTGTCTGCCTGAAATCCCATATTTTTATGAACCCATCATCGCCACAAGTTGCTATATGATATTGTTTGTTCATATTATAGTCCACATCTCGCAATAATTGACTGTGGACATTATCAATATTCCACGCTAAATCTCCCGATCTGATATCATATGTTTTAAGGTGAGTTTCAGTAGCAGTTGTCAACTAAAAAATAAGACACTTATATTTTACTTTAATGTATAAAAGTAGATAGATAGTAAATAAAATTGTCTACAAAAATTTTCGCTGGTTTAATTGGCAGCGGCTAGACAGCTAATCACCATTTTTTTATTTTTTTGGGGGATGCTTTATTTTCGCATAAATATGTATATAGGATATATAGTTCAGAACTATTCCACATTGAAATTTTATAAAATAAAAAAGTACAGTGCATTTGAAATAAAAATGACTACTAGATATTCAAAGTACCTGCCTGATTGCAATTTTGATGTGGATTCCACTTTCCGGTTGTAAATTTGGGATTATTTTTTCCTTCCAACTGAATATTTAGAATACTCTTGCCCTCACTCCCCGATATATCCCATAATACAATTTGATTTTCAGTCACCGAAACTGCTTTATTACATTCTGTAGGATGAAAATCAGTAGTTTTAACATCATTTCCAAAAAGGGATGTTTCCAGTTTCGTTGCAACTTCTAAATTTTCAATAGTGTTTGGATTTTCAGTTTCTGGTAATTTTAGGATAGCCGTTTTCATTACACAACTGCTTTCGTTGGCAACAGAATTATAACATGTAGCTAATTTGAAGACATCTATTGGACTTGTTGTTATTTTCCATATTTCACCGTCAGAATGATGAAAAACCTATGCAAGATATCAAGTAAAATATTGTCCCTCAAGGTACATTTTGAATTTTCTTTAATATGAAATAATAATCAGTATAGATTTTAATCAACTAACATAAGCATTATAAAATTCAAATTATACACACGTAAAACATGTGTACGCACTTTAAACTAGAATAGAAATTTTGCTCTGAACTATTATTACGTAAAAATACACTACGTTACAATTATTTATAAACTACGTACCGATGTCTTTATTGTTGATATTTCTTCATTGAACTCTACTAAATGTATCTGATTGTTTGCTTGCTTCAAAGATTGTGTTCCAATAATAAATTTAATTTTTTCAGTCTCTGCCAGCTGTGGTGCTAATGCTCTTGCCTGTAATGAATCAAGTTAAAGTCCCAACACTATCTTTAGTAATATGTATTTTATACCTGAAACTCCAGACCATATATTACAGAGTTATCATTGTCCATTTTATACAAATTTGCATTTATTTCCAATAAATCCAATAACAATATATAAAATTAGGTTAGGTTAAATATGAACTATGTTTCGTCTTCTTCTTCTTCTTTTTGCTCCACAACGTCCAGCGCTACACAACAAAGGCGTATCCGGAGGGGGGCCATGAGGGCAGATTGTTGCAGCATGGCGCGGCGTCTGCAAAAAAGCATGCAACAAAAACAATGGACGCATATTTTTCTTCTCAATAACAATTATTAATAAAATTTCCAATAAAAAATGTGAAGAATGTAATAAATGCAGTACAGCGATTAATTCCATCCGCCAACCGGTTTCTGACGTCATCATTACGGAGCAGTTATGAGCTTGATATCCTTCTCCTTAACGATATAGAGGGTTGAAAAATCACCCAAAACATATTCAGAGATGCCTCGTCGCTCCACCCAGCCAGAGATATATCGAAAATAGGGCAAAACTGGCTTCCAGTTGTTACTTAATATTGACGACCGATTCTGAAGCCAACTCTGTAACCCAATAACATATTATTCTATCCCCCAGCACCTGGTGACCGCAGTAATGGGTGCGATCTGCGCATAATAATATTTAGTATGTCTTGCTGTAGAAATATAGCAAAGAATTGGTCGCGTATTTCGCTCATATTAACGTTAATATAATTATTTTTTTAAAACAATAATATATTATGGTCATCCTGTAATACTCCCAGCGAAATTAAGGTGCCAGGTGCCAACAAGGTACTTTTTAGGTTTCAAATAATTATCTATGCATTATTGCTCCACTTGTCCCTCATAATGTGTGTGAATATCGGGGCTTATTTCTTTGCAATTTTTTGGGTGATTTTTTTTCAACAAAGAAATGTTGCTTTCAAAGCGAATTTTTATTAAACTGTAACATTATTAAGTAATTAAGTAATATGCAATTAAAATGTGATTTAGTTGGAGTTAGAAAATTAAAATAGTTTTTTAATTTGACAAATTTAAAATCATAAAAATTGCATATAGGTATTAAAAAATCATAATCAGTTTGAGGTCTAATTATGTTGAAATAATGCCATATTCTCAAAATAGATATTAACTTATTTGCAGTTACAATAGAGAACGAACTTACAAACATATTTTAATACTTAGAGTATGGGCCATTATTTTATACCAGTTATTATTTGATAATATATATATTGTGATCACTAAAGTACTAAACTACTGAACTAGGTACTTGAGCAGCAATTCATCAGTTTGGTTTCTTTATCTTTACATAGGTACTATGTAATTGTCCCTTTATTGTAGGAAACATATCTAATCTGTAATAAATCGTTAAAATAAGTAGATACCTACTTGACTACAAAAAATTTTACATCTATAATCGACTTGTTATCTAATCTTTATAATCATTGTCTGATTGTTTTCGTTTCCATATATAAATATATATATACGCATATCAATAATCAATGATTGATGATGACGGGTTGTACGATTGTAACACTTTTGAAAACTTGTAAATATTAACTGAAAAAAAAAACATTTGCTTTATAAAATATAGCATTTCGATCTTTTCTTATATTTTAGTATTTGATCCTATATAATAACAGCAAAAGAGTTGAAAGCTGAAATGACAACCAGATAGAGAATATCTAAAAATAAACACTCTTATTTTTGTTCAAATAGCTGTTTATTTTTTAACTTTAGTACCGACTTTGAGACATATGGAACAATTTATGAAATCATTTCACATTTAATATCCTTGTATGTATTGTTTACGAGTATTTAATGATTGGTCAGTGACTCATTTCTGATATCACTGAGACATCCATTTAAAAAACCAAAATTACCTATTAAGAGAATGTGCAGTTCAAATAAATCTTTATTTTTCAAAATAACAGAATTGCACTTAAACGCATATAAGTATTGTAGTTGAACAAAAAAAAATATATATAAATCTCTAATTGAATAATAATACATTACATAGCAAGGGAGAGAAACACGACAAACAATGTTTTCAGAGGTGTAGTTTGAAGCCTGTGGGCTACAAATACACTGAGGAAGTATAGTGTCTCTCCCAAGCTATATATACTATTTTTTCCGCAACAAGGAGTAGCACACCACAAAAATCCAATATTCTAAAAATAGAATAATATTGACATAAACTGATAAAACTTAATAATAAATGGAATAATTGTAATTCACCTTTACTGTTATTGTTGTTAGAACAATAAAATAATGAAAACTCCCTAGATCAAATTTTGGCCATTTTATTTACATAAAGGAAAAATGTTCCTGTTTTAATTTCGACACCATTGACACCGATCTCTACTCCCTGACACGGAAAAAACATTTATTAATGTAGTGACATTTTTATTAGGTTTAGAGCAAATTTCACTTATACTTTATCATTTTAATATGACACCAAACAACACCCTTTTATAAGCTGGAAAAAATATGTTTGTTTTCACACTGAATGATACAAGTATGAAATAAATAATTTGCTTAAAACCTAATAAAAACATCACCACAATTGGCTAATAATAAAACATATTTATAATAGTTTATAAAACCACTAAACTCAACTATATTTCCTTATAGCTCGGGTCGTAAAGTAATTAATAGGTTAGTACACATTTCTTAGTAAACGAATCGTTAAATTTGCATTTATATAACCAGTACGCTGACATAATACTGATTACATAAATTCCACACGACAGCCACGAAAACTCTTTTTCATTTTACTTTATTTTCATACTATTTAGTGAACAACAGCAGGTTAAGGACAAAGTTCGTTTTAATACAATAAGAATATTTACATGAAATAATACATGCCTTTTATAAGAACAAATAAATTTATTACAGTAAAACGCTATATTAGTCTAGAGCACACATTATTATAATGTTTATACTGGAGCTTTGTGAACAAGGTTGAACCAATGTCCGCATTCGCATCTTTTGGGCTCTCCCTTGTGCAACCACATCCAGTTTATGCTAGTAGATTCTTCCTCACAAACACATCCTACAAGTCGAGAATCAAAGGCGGAAGGAATCTCGTTGGGTTGCGTTCTAGTTCCAGCACCTCTTTTAATTACTTTTAAATCAAATGGATTATCGTTTCCTGCTACTTTAGCTAATAATTCTCGTTTTTCTAGACCTGTAGCGTGTTCAAAGGGATCGCCCATAGTAACTAAAATGATATAATAGGTTAGGTATCCATTATATTTATATAAAAAAATATATTTTTTGATTTAATGTAACCATGATCATTGTTTATTTAGGTATGACTTTAACGTGAAAAATAACGCTTATAAATGACATTTCGGCTTTTGGCGAATAATTATTAATTACGTAATGTCAAAATTTAAGTAAAATGGGGTTGGGCATGAGGATTCCTTCATAAATATAAAAGTCGCATGTTTTGTCATTACCTTTTGTAGAAAATCTATAACTTGAACACAATACATGTTTTTTAACTGTAGAGGCTACAATTCGTCCGCACAGCGAAGCCATTTTGACTTGGACTTTTAAGAAACTACGGCAACAGATTTTCGTTTCGATTTAAGAAACAATTGTGATCCGATCCGGATCCGAATCCACTGTACTGTCAGAATATAGGGGTCATAGGGGACGCTGCAAGCCGCAATCTGATCTGAATGCATTTTTCTCAACTGACTGGTCCGACCGGATTCTGGTTATATTCTCTAGCCAGTTGAGCTGAGATCGGTTTCTACAAATTTGACTCCTAGCTTTACTCGATTACCTAAGTAGGAGTACCTTTATGTTCTGTGAGTAGGAGTTCCTTTATTACCTCTAGTTCTGGTTGACATGCTCAGCGTTCGGTATTCTAAAATCTAAGTACATTTAATAAGTAGCTCGTGATAATCTGCTTCAAAAGACCACATATTTTATTTCATGCATGTTTGGCCACCTTAAAGTACAATTATTGTTCATTTGAAAATGTCCATCCTGATTTTATTTAGGTACCAGCAAAGCTTATAATAGTAATTTCGAGTATTCGATTACCCCTACTCCGTTCTACTGCAAACAGAAAAATGCATAAGTATATCCACTTTAACAATGTGACATTATCTAGTAACAAAGAGCATGGAATTCTATAGATAAGTGCATATTTTTTAGGTTAGTTCTGACGTCACGTGCGCGCCACCCATTGCGCTTGACTCTTGACTACACATACTTAGTCCGACCCTAGACGCTACTGTGCACTTGTACGGTATGCTTGCGCAAGTGAATCGTTAGCAGCAGAACCGAGCGTGTAGAAGAATAGTTTGTGCACAAGTCACATGCGCCAACTGTTTTTAAACTGCATAACTACACAAATTATTAACGACAAATTCCCGTGGTGAGGAAACCTCAGTTGGTTACAATTTAACAGTATTCCGTTATTGATTGATGAATTTTGTAGCATCTGTTTGATTTTCGCCTTTCAGCGCAACGACTATTTCAGCGTTTCTTCTTCTTCTCTCCATACCTAACTGGTTGAAGTGAAAACGCAAAAGCATGCCTAAGGAGTTTGTAAACAAACACTAGATTCAGTTGGCTGCACTTATTAAATGAAGGCTAGCAGTGAGCATGCGCATTTTGTCCCTTCTTCCTTTTTCGTAAGCGATTGACAAGGTACACGTTCTGTTTTAATTTTTATTACGGTTTTCGCATAGTTTTTAATAATTTGTGGCATTTTCAAATAAATAATGTGTTAATGTTAATTTAAAAGTGTTCATGATTTTTTCTGTTATTTATTTACTGATCGATGATTAGTTTCTGTGTGTGATATTTTGTGATTACAACCTTTCGTAGTTGTAGGTTAAAATATTTCAAACCTAAATAGATTGTAAAATTTGTATTTTAAACTTTCTAAAGACGCTTTGTTGGAGTTTCAATTAAAGTTATTAACAGTTTTCATTATTTTCATTGTATTTACTGTATTTATACTTTGTGTACTTATACTTGTACTAAATATTTTATTTCTTTTTTAGATGTCGTCGAAAATAATTAAAGCAGGTGGCGCAGAGCCCGATGCCTTTGAAACACAAGTCAGTCAGGCTTTGCTTGAATTGGAAATGAACTCCGATTTAAAGGCCCAGCTTAGAGAATTGCACATTACTAAAGCAAGAGAAATTGAACTTAACAATAAGAAGGTAGGTACAACTATGTTTTAATTTATCTTCATTATTTAGTTAAGTCTGTATACACTTTAGTATTATCATCGTTACAGTTCCAATATTACATTAATGTTGGACACTTTCGTTTTAGTAATTTTATATGTAACTTGATAAGAATTTATTGTACTGTAAAAATTGTTAACTTTTTAATAATCTAATTATATTATTTAATTATTAGGGCTATATTTCACACTAGATATTTTAAATCTGTGACTATAAAAAATAAATAAAATTTGCAGGACAACCTAATCGTTAAGTAACCAAATTCGTTTTGGTTTGTTTTAATTTGTTTTTTGTGCAAGGATGCATTTTTCTTTAATTCTAAAACTTGTTATAAATTTAAGTGATATATCTTGATTAAACATTTTATTATTTTGCAGTCGGTAATCATTTATGTACCGATACCAAAATTGAAACAGTTCCAAAAAGTCCAGACAAGGTTGGTGCGTGAATTGGAAAAGAAGTTTAGCGGCAAACATGTGGTATTTGTTGGAGAACGTAAAATTCTTCCTAAGCCGACTCGTAAAACACGTGCTGCAAACAAACAAAAACGTCCACGTTCCCGTACCCTAACATCTGTTTATGACGCTATATTAGAGGATCTCGTATATCCCGCAGAAATTGTGGGTAAAAGGATTCGAGTAAGGTTAGACGGATCACAGCTTATTAAAGTCCATCTTGATAAAAATCAACAAACTACTATTGAACATAAGGTATGTAGGTACTGATAAATAATCATTTATTTTATTTTCTGACCTCCGAAATAGTCTTGCTTAATGTTTTGTTGAAATGAAAATTTCATGAAGATTCGAAATATTAAAAAAAGCTGCCCCTGGTAAAACCGGAAACTTGTAGGATCATTCAAGTGTGAAACATAACACAAATTGTGTACAAAAAGGTTCTTAGTTCCTGAAACCCCATTTGGTCAATGTTTAACTAACAGATTTAAATACTTCAGTAATATATTGATTTTATTTTTTAAGACATTTTAAAAATTGTTTAAATCAAAGGAAAATATAGCCTCCTCTCTATATATTTATTTACGTTTCACAAATCGGTGTTCACAACTTCTTACATTTGTTATCGAGTGTTTCAGATAATTTAATTTATAAGCTTATCAGATTTGATTTTTATAATAATTTAATTTAACCTTTTTAGGTGGACACTTTTGCATCCGTCTACAAGAAGTTAACAGGAAGGGAAGTTACTTTTGAATTTCCTGAACCTTATTTGTAAATTGAACATACAGTTATTTAATAAAATAATTTGGAAATATTGTTTTTTTTTATATACATTTAAAAATAAAGTTTTGTTTTATTTTTATGTGAAACTGTATTATATGTAATATTAGTATATGGGTTTTTAGGGACATTCATAATCGTGGTGATAGGTAGTAAGCGCTTCCCGCTGCCGTCTAGTGGCCCTTTTATTTGATGAAATATTAACCTCCGTGGTCTAATTAAGTGAATATGCTGTAGTATATCATTCAGTTCCGTTAGCGCATTATGAAGATACGACAGAAAATATAATTTACTTAACTAGACCACAAGGTTAATATTTCATCAAATAAAAGGCTTTTTAGAAAAATTCAATAAAACAAAGACAAACCCAAATGTCGTAAACGGCTATTATTAAAAAACACCAAGAGACATTTTTTATTCATTTAACGTAACGGTACCTAAATTTAACATTATTTCTACAAAAAACTGCCAGTGGCGCGTTTTTTCTTGGGAAAATAAGCCGGCACTTTCAGTAGCACGCCACGAGGTTAATACTACATTCAATACGCTGTAAATTTCATTCAATTCCGTCAGCGCATTAAGAAGATGACAGAAAATATATTTTTTTTTTGTAAACTTTAGCACCCTGTATCTCAAATATAGCGTCCCCCAGGGAAAAAGTTTATATAGCAAACTATTTTTTAGTAATGAATCTATTCCTGCAGTTTCTGTATTTAAAGTGAAATCACTGTATAAGTAGATGAATTTTCTTGATATATAAACAAAATTCATTTTTGTGATGGTAGGATAAGTTTTCCAAATGCATATCTAGTAGTTTGGTCAAAATAAATAAAAACATTAGCTTAGAAATCAAATTTTTATGCAAAAAAAACTTAAAAAAAATTTACCAAAAGTCGCCCGTCTTACCGTGTATATTTACTTACATATTTTAAGGTTATGCTATATAGAGTTAGTCGACTATGGCATATTTTGAAATAGCCATATTAAAATGGGTAACCCCAACTACACTTCGCACATAAATTATGGAATAGGTAAAAAAGTGAGTCAAGTTTATACATTCATATTTTTGTTAATATTAAAGCAATTTCAATAATTTTTTTACTGCGGATAGGTCATTTCTTCTGCGGTTTAATACCGTATGTTCGATTTAACTACGAGTTTTGTTATACAGGGAAACGCGAAAAGTATGAGGGCATGTAAATTCCCTAAAATTTCAAAATGATCTGTGGCAATTAGGAGCCTATGAAAATTTATTTTTATAAGTGTTTCGGTTACGGCCTCTCCTATTGTACTCACTGCGCCAAGCAATTTGCCATACGGTTCTTGGTAAATAAAAAATTGGTAATTCTTTGAAAATTTGTTTGTTGCGTGTTAAGACTAATTGTGTTAGAAGCCTTCAAAAATGTCGATCAAATGTTCATTCCAGATTTAATTTTAAGTATGTCCAATCGATGCCAAACTGTAGTGAATGCCAGGGGAGGTATTAACCGTTATTAGTTTGCATTATTGCTTAGATTTTTGTTATTGCTATCGTTCTTTTTCCTGTTAAATAAATTTATTAAGTTATTTTTATTCCAACTCGTATTATTAACCTCGATATTGGTTTAATTACTCTTTAATGAGAGGATAATGAAACAAAATCCACTAAAATCATTGTTTTTTAACAGTTATTGGCAACAGAACAATTTTCAAAGAATTGCCAATTTTTTATTTACCAAGAACCGTATGGCAAATTGCTTGGCGCAGTGAGTACAATAGAATAGGCCATAACTGAAACACTTATAAAAATAAATTTTCATAGGCTCCTAATTGCCACAGATCAAATTGATATTTTAGGGAATTTACATGCCCTCATACTTTTCGCGTTTCCCTGTATAACAAAACTCGTAGTTAAGTCGAACATACGGTATTAAACTGCAGAAGAAATGACCTATCCGCAGTAAAAAAATTATTGAAATTGCTTCAATATTAACAAAAATATGAATGTATAAACTTGACTAATTTTTTTACCTATTCCATAATTTATGTGCGAAGTGTATTTATTAAGAACAAAGAAAGAACAAATTAAATGACTTAACAAGATTTAATAAAACAGTTCCCATATAAAATAATATAAAAAATCACAATTATCTTACAACTAAAAGTGAAATGTGTATTATATTATCAACACACAAAACATTAAGTCAGTTCTGTCACCGTAACACTATCCATAATATAATTATACGTCCATATATATATAAAAAATAACAAAGCAGTTTCTTATACTTTTTAATGTTTGCCCTTTAATTATGCCATGAATAATTATAATTCAAGTGTTTTTAGACATTGGTATGGTGGGTTAACACCTGAATATCTCGTCTAGGAATTGGATATTGGAGCAAAAATTTTTAAACTAAAGTTAACTGCCAACCAATTGCGATTCTTTTTATTATACTTGCAACTCATTGAAAACAATAAGTAGCATAACATTGTGTTTATAAATGTACAAATTACAAGCTTTAATTAGTCATTATAAATGCGGTCCAACTTTGGGCACAATACGACTATTTAACAATGTTTTCTGATTGTTCTTTTAAATTTTTACTCCCATCTGATTCATTAGGCAAACTGGGATTACTAGTTATTGAATTTTTGGGCTTTTCCACTTTTTTTTCATGACTAGATTCACTGCACTCTTTTGTGAAGCTATAATCATCTAAATCAACATTCTCAAAAATTTGATTTTCACCAAAACTGACACGTTTTGTATGTGTTTTTGTATTGTTATTATTATTGGCTAGTCTTGGTATTGGTACGGTTTCATCTGAAGAATTAATTATTGGCCTGCTCTTGCTTATTACCAAATAATTCAAGGGTACTGTGCCGGATTTGCCTTTACAAACAGCAAACGCCCATCCAGAATTTTTTAAGTTCATTTCCTCTTGAATATAAGTCGGTGCCAACGTCACAATATCATTAGTTTGAATCGTCAATTCACCGGGTGTTGTTGCTATGAAGTCAAACACGGCTTTTGCTCGAATGCCAGGTGATTTCCAATTTGCAGGATCTCCTTTATCTACAAATATCAAAACACGTTAACATAATGCTTCATTTTTTATTTGGTCGAACATAAGGTTTTATAATATGGGGATATATATAATTGCTAAAGTTACAACTTTACTAATAAGTCATTTAAAATTTGTCATTTGATGTAGGAAAATAAATCACACACTATATAGATATGGTCTAATGAGTACATGGTTCATCAAAATAAACTACATCTGTGGGACTGGCTTTATATACAATTAAAATTTTAACTTCGTCTTATCAGAGAGAGAATTGTACACATTTTTTCTGAACTTCGAAAAAACATTTTTGACCTATAAATGTTCATCATAACCAAAAGTCAGGTAAAATCACTATAAAATAAGTTTAAAAGTAACATATGTTTTTTGAGGCGATTAATAATTAAACTTACCTTCATACTTCGGCAAGAATTTGCTTATAATGTAGGGAGCAGAGACAAGCATTCCCAAAAATGCAATTGTAGGCCAATTAGAACCAGGTGAACTTCCAGCAGAAGGGGGCGCAACTCCATGGGATGCTTCTTTCCAGGCAACCGAATTCATACTATTAGGTACTTTATAACCCATCAGTCGCATTATTTTCTTGTACAACCAATTAAAGAACCTAAAGATATTAACTGAATACCAAATATGTCCAAACATTGTTCTTAGTCTGCCAAAGTTTTCAGCTACACTTAACACTGCTCTGAACGAGCTAGTCATTGCAAAGAACGTATTATCTAACATCATAGACAAACTGTTGAATGCCCGAACAATACTTTCTACACTGGCAAATGTATTTCTAGAGCTTTCCTCAGCGTATTGAATAAATCGTCTTTCGTGTTCGTCGTTCGAAACGTTTGGATAAACTCCATTTCCAAACATCCCATAATTATTATATCCACCATAAGACGACCCATAGGAATTATACAAAGAGCTGCGATAAGGCATACCATAAGATCCATATGAGGTTCCATAAGAATTAAAACCTCCATATCCTACACCTAAAAAGATTTTCGCAAGATGTCATAAGATACTGCGGAAGTCGAATATGCTAAGTTTATACTAATAAACAATAATTGTAATTGAACTACCTACGTAGTTTAAAAATTTGGTAAACACTTCAATTGATTATCTCGTATAACTTTTTAAAATAGTATTGTAGTTTAATTAGGTACTGATAACAATTTTGAAAAGAACGTAATCACATAGGGCATATTTATATAGCAACTTTTAACCCTGCCTTTTACCTGAATATGGCATATAGGTGTTTTGGGTGTTGTAACCATTATTTGAAATCAATGAATTTGAAGGTCTAGGTGGTAAAACTGGGGCACTTCTGCTGGTAATATTAGGCAAAATTGGACCAGTATTCGCGTTCCTCACAAACTGTGTCGAGTTCTGCAAATGGTTTCCTTCCCAAGGTTTCAGAGGGGTTGACATGACTTAAGATTTTAAAAAACTTTTCTACATTTCACAAGCTAAAAGTGGTTTACATGTATGAAGAGGTTTCTATTTAACTCATCCATTAACTTTCACTACACAAAATGTTACACCACTATAATAGTAATTAATAACGCTTAAAAAACAAACGCAACTTGCATGTGTGTCAACTACAACCTGCAATCACTGTCAAAAAAGAGTTAGAAAAAAGTCAATGTCAAAACCATTAATCAAAGCAGGACAAACAGGTACAGAGTTTAGAGTTTAGAGCAAAGGGCAAGTCATAAATTTTTGGTCATGGATGCAAACGAGATAGGTCTTACGATTCTTACGAAAACAGTTTACGCTTACGTCTTACGTTTCTTTAAAAATTATTGGGATGGGGATGTTCCACAGATGAGATGTTCGGTTCGGGCGGGAAGTTTTATTCTTCACACCAGATACTGCTTTTAATTTTTTTAGATGTTTTAGTCCCACAGTATTTATTCGTATTGCAATGGAAACTTCTAAAGAGTAAGTATTATTGCATACCTATATAATTACAACAATATTGTTACTTAAAATTGTGTAAACAAATGATTCGTTCAACTCATATTTTGAGGTTATAACATTTTACTTTATGATGGCTCGTGGCTCGTTCACAAAATTTATGTGACAATTTTAGGCGAAGTTTAGAAGAAATCAACGAAATTTTAAATTTAGCGAAGTTGAATGAAAATGACGTGAAATCCACCTCCCAAATATTATATTTCACTAATGAAAAACTGTATGAGAACAATTTCAGATTATTGCAACTTGATTCGAATTTATTAAATGAAGTTTGCGAAGGAAATACCTTGTATATAAAGGGAAATGACGATGATGAAGTGGTCATTTGTTCAGAAACCCAAACTTTTCATGTAACCGATGCGGAAACCTCAAACAGTTTACTATTAGTAAAGAATGTAGTCTTTGGAAGCGATATTACAAATGTGGAAGGTAAAGAGAAAAAAATTAGTAAAATAGAAGTTTGTGGGATATTTTATGATTACTTAGAAGCTGTAATAGGCAAACCGCATTTGAAAAGGTTAACTTACCTATTACAAGACTCTATTTATAAAGGTCCGGAGCTTGATTTTGAAATTAATAAACAAAAATTAATTACTTTTGAAGAACTGAACGATATCATACAGGCATCCACTAGAGAAATAAGGGATGCACTTAATTCGATGAATGTGGTGATTATTGATGGGAAAATTAGATTATTAGATTTCGAGTATCACTTCAGAGTATTGTCCTATATGCTCAAACTTATAGATGAAAATTCGTGGCAATTGGATGAAATAGATTATGAAGAAACAATAGATGCTTTAAGAGATTTAGTTCCAAGAGAAGTTGTTTGCTGCTTATTTGATAAATATGCAGAAAATTCAAAAGTTATCGATGGGCTACAGCTATATCGATATAAAGAGAATGAAGTATGCAAATTTTTTGCGCAAGTTCTACTACACGATGCGGGTAAATTCAATTTAAATGACTTTTTACAAGCTTGGAAAGAGTCAGTACCAGAAGGTATGATTCCAAATGAGGAGATGCTGTATGGAATAGCCATAATCGATAGGAAAGCCAATCCCAATGTCATTTGGGCTTTCGATGAGGGTAGTTTACCAGATAACATTAGCGAACGATTTACAGTTTTGTTTGAAACTAAAGAAAAGTGGTTAGTGCCCGAAATTTCGCCTTATATAAAGTAAGCTATTTTGGGTCCAATCAATACAACTTTATTAAATTTAAATTTACCTGTTTTTCAGATGCTTTGCTACTGACAAAGTTGATGTTAATGCTTTACTGGCCAAACATGCTCGGGCGTCAAAAGTTGATGGAGTTAAATATTATTCAGCAAAACATGGAAAATAATCTTATATTCTACTCGTAATTATGTGGTGTATTTACTTAATATCTTTAAATGTGCCTTAACCTTAGAATTGTCAATAATATGGATGCCAGTTTAAGGGTGATTTTGGGTTGTTAAGACCTACTGGGAGGAGATCATGTGGTGTACATTTAAAATATACATCTTGTATTGATAAATATATAATATGCAGATAAAATATACATTTTTATAGTAGGTATCTATATAGTTTTCCTACCAATATCCCTTACGTGTATATTCTCGCGTGAAGTCGCGAATATGGCGCATACACATCAGGTTCGACAGTTTGCTTACTGTGAAAACCATTTATGTGGAAAATTTCGATGTTATGTAAGGAAATTTGAAAATTGATATCCGCCAGATATGTTCAAAAATTCGCGCCATTTGCTGGCTGAATATGTGAACAAACCTTACATTTATATTGTACTTCTTACGGTACGGAATACAGGCGTAGTGTAAGCAGTGCAGTAAAGTAAGAGTAAAAGTACAGTAAGTTAATGACGTTCTGCGTTCTGCGACAGCTGTTTGTGTTTGGTTGGTTTGCCTCACAGAATTTGCCTAGGGCAGGGTGTCAAGTTTTAATTTTTTGTAATATTTGTGAAGTGAAGATGCCCGACTGTAGTGAAAATTATGAAAATGAGATTTCTGACGGTAAAAACCTGAGAAATGTTAAATGCAAATATTGCAAATCAGTTATTTTAACGCCAGCAACAGCTTCCTTTACTAGTTTTGAGGTTAAACATGTTTTTATGCATTATGATTTGAAGTTAATTTTTTGATCGTTTTAGTTTCAACTACCTTTGATTAGACAAAATAAAATGAATGGCTTAAATCCAGAAACAGAAAACGTTTCATTATTTTGGGCAGTAAGCGATATGTTCACATTCCAAAACGTAGGATTTTCAAATACGATGGGCGATAATAAATATTTAACTTGTGCTGATTGTGAAGCTGGACCTATAGGTTACCACGACATTCCTAGCAAAATAAGTTACGTAGCTCTTAGTAGGGTAAACCATTGTTAAGTGTGTTGGATACATTTTCATTATTAATGAAATAATTAAGTATAAAGTAATGTCCATTTATTTATTTAATCGATGTAATAAAATTAGTACTAATTTGATTGTTTTTAACGCAAAGTCGCATAATTGGGGTAAAATGGTTAGATTTAGACTAATCTGACTAATAGGTAGTCTGTTTTTATAAGCATTGCTCAAATATTTCAGTATATAAATACTTAGACCTAGTAATGATTATTATTTTATAAAAAACAACCGTATTCTGACCAGAAATGAAATAGGTGTAGTCTATTGCAGACATTTACACAATTGCAAGGTTATAAAATATTAAAACGTTACTTATTCTTGGGGCCAGACGGGTTCTGTCTGCCGTCCCATTTTTTTTTAATCCATTTCTTTCTAGCACGGACAAACAAGATATGACAAAGTTTACATATCTAGTGGATCATGAATATGAAATTGTAATTGGGTCAAGGTAACGTGAATAAAACAATTCTATTTATCGCTGACCTATGTAAGAGTGCTGGTTGGACGACAATTGATAATAATTCAGCTACTGTATCATGTGTCCGCAGCGTTTAAAAAACTAAAGATATCAGCCGTCAGAGAATTACAAGGGTTCTAATTATTCAAGAAACTAAAAAAAATCTTAAAATTGTCGCAAACTTTGATGGTCTTAAACATCAGTTCCTCTGATAATGAAAATGATTTTTTACTTGAAATTTTTAGCCAAAGTTTATAGATTACCTTAATCTGCAAGTAAAATCGCGGTTTTAAAAGAAATGTTTGGTAAACGTTATTCCATTATTATGTTTTTCTCTATTTTTTTCTTTGCTTTGTATTTAATTAATTTATAGTATTTATATAATAGTTGAAGCGGTTAATTCCTTCCTTACCTATTTTAAATATACTGTAATTTATGGTTTCTCAAGAAAATAATTATTGACGAGGATTATATGAAAACGGCAGCAGTAATTTATCTAAAGATTTATTTACATAAATAAGTAGGTACATACTTTAATAAAAAAGAAATACTGCTGAAAAATAACTTAAGGTAAAAGTAAGATTGGCAGGAGTGGTCAGTAATAATTATTACCAAAATTAATTTAGAAGTATCTAACGGTATTTAAATGTTAGATACTAGTTATTGTTTAGTTAAATAATGGCGTTGACTTTTCAACCACATGTATGCACTGAACAAACAACTAGTTGCTACTAAGGAGATCAAGAGGGAAGTTGAGAATACGAAGCTCTGAGTAGACATACAAACTTCATCATTTTTGCCCAAGTTGATTATGGCCTGGTCGTTAAGATCCTCTGGCAAAATAATTTTTAAATGTTTTCCCATGGTAACTCCATCATGTAACGTTTCATTAAACGAATAAAGGTCACGCCTTCTACGACGACCTGGATCTAATTTTTGATTAGGATCCGTGCACATTTCACAATCAGTTTTGCACAGCTCAATATTACATTCAATCATCAGGTCAATAACGTCTGGGAATTTAAACGCGTTAAAGAAAGCATAGGCAATTATAGATGCGCCTGAGTCGCCAGTATTTCGTGTCTTTTGGAAGGCACCAAACAGTTTTGGTTTGAGGACACAACCATTGTCATCAGTAAGAGGTACAATATTATCTCCAGTTGAGTCGGTCGCTCTGCAATCTTTAACTTGAATATCGAAACCTGGATCTCCAGATACGGATACAACTAACGTCATGGGTTCGCCAATTTTCACTAGTCCATTTGCAGGCTGGCCAAACGGACCTTTTCCTAATTGAATATCCAATTTAGCCATGGCGGTGTCTCCGCTGAAAGTCACAATTTCTTGACTTAACATGCCTACGCTTAGGGCCACACTTAAAGATTCTTTCAAATTGCCTTCCCATAGACAGCGAACTGCACGGACAGTATCCCAAATCTCTTGAATACCAACTTCATTTTGAAGTACCAAAACATTTTCTAGGTATGACTGCCCTTGAGTGTCAAATGCGTTGATAAATTCTGTACCGCACATGTTGAGATTTACGGTGAATGAATATTTTTTTTCAGCAGAGTTTTCCTTAACGTATCTGCATTCTGGCATGTTGTAATATCCTTTAGAATAGATCACTCCATTAAATTCTCTGTTGAATTCAATATTAATTGTCATCATCTCTTTGGCACATTCTACATCAATAGCGTGGATATGGGGAGGGTGGTTTAAATCGTCGTCGTCACCAGCATCTGTTGGTTTGTTCTCACTGGGTTTTTCTGATCTTTCAGTTGGAATAGTATTTATTTCGGGTGACTGGCTGGTTGTTACTCCATCTGAAGGTGAAATTTCTGGAATTCTGGCTGGAAGATCTATAGCTGTGGGTGATGTAAACTCTTCTGTGGGTGATGCTGGTGGTAAAGTATCAGGGACATTCGCAGATGGTCCTTCTGTAGTAAATTCGGTTCGTGGCGTATCAGTGGAAACAACAGGTGGAGACGTACTAAATCCTGAGGGAGCTTGTGTTGACAATTCTGGTTGTTGAGTAGGGGATTCAGTGACTGTACCAGGTGGAGGTTGTGTAGGGAAGCTTGGTCTTTCTGGAGTTTCTTCCGAAGGAGGCTCGGTGGGAAAAGCTGGTGTTTCCGGGGTGCTGACAGCTGGAGGTGCAGGTGTAGGAAATTCTGGCACTCTACTGTCTATTCCTGGGGATCCAGTTGTGTCAACGGAAGGTTGAATAGGTGCCTCAGTGGCTACACTTGGACTGGGTCGTGCCGTCGGGTAACCTGTGAAACCTCCAGGGATTGATATATCGGGCTGCTGGGATGGGTAACCTTGTGTTGGGTAATTTACAGTTGGAGGACCTAAAAGAAATAACGGTTTTTGAAAATTTCGGTAATAGAATAAACGCTTCAAATAATATAGTATATATAAATGAGATGACTTGGTTTTTAAAGTTAAAATGCTTTAGTATTAGATAAAGATTTTCTTTGTGTGGGCGCAAGGCCAGTGTTCCATCAGAAAGTAAATCACTATTTATGACCAATATTGTAATATTGTGTGTGTCTGTCACATCCTTATATCGAGAATTTTGGGATTTTTCAGCCGTCGTCAGCATTTAGTAAAAATATGAGAATTTTTAATCATAAAAATTCTTGTTGTAATAATGCTAGCGTAGTACATTTTTATAAATATTGTAACCAGCCGTTTTCTCCACCCCCCTTTGAGAATATTCGGCACGCCCTTGTGTAGCCAAAAACCGACAAGTCTCATAGAAGAAGAAGATGAGCAGAAGAGGCACGGCGGTTAAGCGGAGAGATGTTTCAAAATCTGCTTATCTTCTTCTATGAGATTGTCGGTTTTTGGCTAAGCAGGGGCGTGCCGAATGTTCTTAAAGGGGGGTGGCGAAAACGGCTGGTTACAATTTTTAAAAATGAAATGGAACGAAGTATATCTATTAATAAGTTGTTTTTATATTTATTTTTGGCAACATTTTAAATACTGCCTGAATATAGTGAAAATAGTTAAAAAAAATTAAGAATAATTCCTATCATAGTTAGTTTTATATTTATTTTTTTAAATAGGTACCTAGGCACTAACTGATTGTAGAGAAAATAGTGAAATAGACGAAGAATAATTACCTACCTATCATATTATCTAACGTATCTAATTGTTACATTTTTAATCTCAAAACTCAAGTTTATAATTTTTGCCAAGTAGGTGCACTGCCCTGAATTATTCGAGGATTGATAATGAAAAGTTTTCAGGTCTTGAAATAGAAAGCCTTACATTAAGGTTGCCACTTACAGAGAAATGAAATTACTCATTCTACTTTCCTAGAACTGATGAGTTTAGTTAAAGTTTAGGTAAATGGTAAGGCATTCCACAATAATTCTTCAATGATTAGACTCGTGATTAGATTATTTATTTATTTCATATCCATAATTATGTACACTTTGGAAAAAATGTGTATTAATAGTAAAATTATGGTTGTTCTCATACACCTACACACCTATGCAATAAATTTCACTTTAATTTGAATAGAAGAGATTTATACTGTTTCTTACAAATGCATAATAGAAATGTTTATGGAAGAAACTAAAACTTTACCCGGATGTCAGAAAATATAGATTTGTAAGCTGCACTGTGTATTAGTGCTAGTAATACAGAATTAAAAAATATCAGCTTTACCTGTTGGTCCTATGGGAAATCCTGTCGGTATGGGAGGGACAGCTGGCCTTGTGAATGGCGGTTGCGGAAATCCTGTCGTTGGATAGCCTTCTCCAGGTACCCCAGTAGCAGGATTAGAAAAAATTGGGAAGGGCGGCTGAGGGGTTATACTTCCTGCTGGGGGATAACCAGTGATATAGTTACCATTGATATCAATTCCATTTTCTTCCGAGGGACTTACTGGTTCAAATGGCCTGGGTTTTTGAGTATTAGTAGGTGGAAGGTAATCCCTTAGGGTACCTTGACGAACTGGAAATCAAAACGTAATTACGTAGGTACATGAATTTTATTGAATTTAAAGAACGCAATTTTAGTTGGGGCAATTGACCATTTGCTTCCGCCTGTAGAAATAATAAACGTTTTTATACACATTCTTTTTCAATAAGTCAAATCCATATTAAGCGCTATATTTAGTGTTGCCCACTTAAAAATCTGGATAACCGGTGTTTGGTACGTGTTTGTTCAGCAATTACTTTATATTGAAAAACATATGTTTAGACTGTAGGTGAAATTTAGAAAACTGATCATTCGTTACATTCACTAGTGTACCCAACAACTATTACTGGTGTAGTGCCGTAATAAATTGTCGAATAATTTAAAATTTATCGCATAGTAGTATCATTTAAAGAATGAAAATGTTTCACAATATCTCACTGTCACCTGCTACATAATTCAAGTGGGTACCTATGTATAATTTTAGGAAAATATCGTCAACATATCTTTTGAAACCAAATATTTGTTTGAAAAACTCCTTATTAAAATTAAAATAACTTGTCTGTACAGAATAAAAATAGTTTCAGAAAATTGTCTAAAGAAAGCGATGTTTTTTCTTCTATAAAGTGACCATTTTTGTTTTATAATGTCAGTAGTTAAATTTATTGAAATATTTGTAAATAAGGACACAATTCAAGAGAAACTAATAGGTATGTATATGATTAGATGGAATTTTTAGGCCATTTATAAAATCAGCAAAATCAAAAGAGTTCCTTAGATATCTGTTATATTTAGTAAAAGCATGCTCACAGAGGTGAGCCTATAAAACTAACAATGGGTCTTAGGGTAGATTGTCCTTATGTATTTTTGGTAGAAAGTATAATTTAGGGAAACTAGTTACTAAAACCAGTTAAGATATTAATCCGTGTCCGTTTTAATCCGTTTCTTTTTTAAATATAGTCTAAGAAATTGCAAGTAACCCATTTTCGGTTATTGATGCTCCGAGTCAATGTTGCTAATTACATAATACGCTCGACCTCCGTACGTAACGTTGTGAGTACGAGTCCTTCGTTTCAAGTAAGTACGCCCCTTTAACGCGCCATTTGGATACGTCATAAAAGTAATAAAACGCCGGAGGAACGTTCAGTCCGCATCAGTCGACATCAGTTAAAGATCAGTTCCAGATCAATCCGAAGCAGTCCGCATGAATCCGAAACTGTCATTGTTTTCACTTCCGTCCGTAACCGCCACTAATTTTCTTGAAAATAATATTGGTAAGAATACATCGTGGTCCGCTACTATCCGTACCGCCTTCAGTTAAGTATAGTTATTCAGAGATATTGTTCGTGAGTACCGCTGTATTATACTACTAAATCAAACTAGAGCTAATTAGTAATTAATTAGTAATAGTTGGTCTTTTGTTTCATAAAATATGCATCGGCTGGTTAGATTTGCTCGATCGGGCAATCTTTAAAGCTTCAATGCATAAAGTTTTACAGGCAAACTTAACTTACGAAAAATAGTCATTGGTAAATAGCTCTACGTTTGTGGCAGTACTTCGCCGCAGTCCGAAATAATTTCAGCCACGAAAACAGACACCGGTCATCCAACTCACCGTCTTTCGAAATAAAATCGTATTCACGCGTATATACTCTTGATTGCCAGCCCGCCTATTTCTTATCGTTAACAAATTTTTACATAGTCGGCTGCAAAGTCGCCGAAATATCCTATTTATTGATTTGTTCATTATTGTTTAAATACGTTGGTATACATAGGTAAAATTCACGAGTTATTATTTCAGTTATTTATTTCTAATTAACCCGTTTGAGAAATTGTCCAAGTCCAGTTGACAAGACCTTAAGACCACGGAAAAATAACCGTATCTCCATCTGTTAAGCTACCCCTAAACGTTCTGCCCTCGGAGAACCAAATAAGTGCTGTTCCTTGCACCCAAAAATTAAGGAACTGGCACCCGAGTTTCCGTCTAAAAAGTGTTACAAAGCCAGAGAGTTCTGTTTGTAAGCAGTCAATTACAAACATTACAGGTTACGTAAAAGTGGCAGGCGTCACCCTAATGCTGCGGATGGTCCTTAAAAACGTTTCATAAAAAAAAATTGACTTATTTATCAAATACCAACACTTTAAAATTTATCGGCCAACAATACACTCAGTATTAACTTACTATTAAGAATTATTATTTGTATGAATGACAGAATGGAGATAGATAAATTTTTGCCAAGTCGACAGCTTTCTGGATTGAAAAATTAAATTAAAAATATTAAAATAATTTTTGAAAATATGCAAGCTTTGCAACGTGATCAGATAGAATTTGGCCCGTAGATTCCAAAAATGATAAAATTAACAGGGTGTTTCATTTAAAAAATCGAATTTGATGTATTTCTGTCGAAACCGGAAGTCGGCCATTTTGACTGTACACATCATCGGAAAATAAGTTTTATATGTTTCAAATTTCAAAACAGTTGGTTCATAAACAAAAGAGACGGTTTCCTGGCCACCCGGTATACTCACTAGTACTCCGCGGTTTTTCCATTTAATTTTGTTTTGTTTTTCTTTATTTATTTCGATTTAAAATTGATTTTTACATAAAAATGTAGCACTGTCTTCTTACCGTTTATTCATTTGAGAAAAATGCAAATAACTGTTACCCTGCGAAACTAAAATTTGTCACAATTACCAAACAGCTGCGGCTAATCTAAAAATGTTTAAGGGTAATATTAGAAAGGTTACCACAAATTTAATTTAAATCGATTAAGTAAATTATCTTGTAAAAAAACTATATTTGAACGCCCCCCACTTCATGGGCTCGTTCGGCCCTTTAAAAATGGACTGATTTGTATTTTAGATGAACTAAAGAAAAACGTCATCATCCCCGTCTTTATATGCATTCAAAAAATTAATTCCCTGCAATTATGCAACTAATTTGCATAAATTGTTAAACTACTTATAATGTGATTTTTAAGTAAACCACAGCTGTTTAAGGGCGGATTCTTCTTATCAAAATACATGCGTATATGGGTTCTCCAAAAAAAATCTTTGTTGCGGAGATACAACCTTTTGAGTGAGCGATTTCCTTTTGATTCAGCCCATATAATATACAGGGTGTTCCAGTTTTTTGTAGCAGGACTTTAACAGTCTATAGACATTTAAAAATTATTAAAAAAAGTTCATATAAACATAGGTTGAGAAATGCTTAGTTTTCGAAATACAGGGTGTTAAAGTTTGAAAATAAATATGGATTTATATTTATATTTCCAGAATGCTAAGAAGTATCGAATCCAAACTTGCCAATTCTTTATATACAATTTAGATGCCTATTTTAGAATAACAAACTACTACTTTACTTAACCATGGGCGTAGATATATGGATTTACTAAAGGTCTTTTTTACAAAAAAGTAGTACGCCACTGATATTTTCTCATGTTCCCAGTCTAATTCAATAAAGCAAGAAAAAACAAAAATTAAATGTCTCTTGGTACTTTTTGATATGACAAGCCGTTTTTCAGAAAATTTACATTTAATCTTTTGATGCATGCCTCTGGACGAATTTTAGACAAACTTGAAGTCGCTCAGAATTTTACCAAATTTGATGGTGCGAAAAGTCTCTTAAAAAGAAAGTATAAAACATTTAAAATATTTATTGTAAAACTTTATTATCATGTAAATCAAAATTTTTATAACACAAATGTATTTATTAAAACGCAACGGTCGAACTAAAATAAATAAATTATTAGAATCTCATAATTGCGTTTTAATACATTTGTGTTATAAAAATTTTGATTTACATGATAATAAACTTTTACAATAAATATTTTAAATGTTTCATTCTTTCTTTTTAAAAGAGTTTTCGTATCATCAAATTTGGTGAAATTCTGAGCGACTTCAAGTTTGTCTAAAATTCGTCCAGAGGGATGCATCAAAAGATTATATGTAAATTTCCTAAAAAACGGCTTGTCATATCAAAAAGTGCCAAGAGACATTTAATTTTTGTTTTTTCTTGCTTTATTGAATTAGACTGGGAACATGAGAAAACATCAGTGGCGTACTACTTTTTTGTAAAAAAGACCTTTAGTAAATCCATATATCTACGCCCATGGTTAAGTAAAGTAGTAGTTTGTTATTCTAAAATAGGCCTCTAAATTGTATGTAAAGAATTGGCAAGTTTGGATTCGATACTTCTTAGCATTCTGGAAATATAAATATAAATCCATATTTATTTTCAAACTTTAACACCCTGTATCTCGAAGACTAGGCATTTCTCAACCTATGTTTATATGAACTTTTTTTAATAATTTTTAAATGCCTATCGACTGTTAAAGTCCTGCTACAATAAACTGGAACACCCTGTATATTATAGTGTTAGTGTTGTTAAGATGAGTTAATACTTAGTTCTGATAAAAAAAGTTAAATATTTTGAATCTAGTGGACGCATGAATACGTGTTAATTACCAAAAATGTGTGAGTTGGCTCATATTTTTATACATCTTAGTTTTAGCCACGGTTCTTACACCGTGGTTTTAGCCCAGCAAAAGCTAAATCCTTAATGAACACTCACTCGTCACAACTCAAACATTGTTGGCGATTTATATCCATGCAAGCGTCCAACACACTATATGACAGTCAAAGCTCAGTTTTTAGTATCTTGTCACATTTTTCAACAAATGTGCCTTATGCTTCTTTCTTCTTTAACAGTATAGGCACAGAAGCACTAATACAGAAGCTTCTTCCTCGCTTCCCGGCAAAATCTAATTTATTTGCGCATAAGCAGAGCGGCCGCCATATTTTCGTAGGTATTTTGTGTTTCTTTCAACTTCAGTTCATCCTGCTTTCGCCATTATATGGAGGAGATTGAAGACTATATCCTCATACGTTCCCTTGTGTTCCCAAAGCTTCTTCTAAATAATTCCTTTTCATGTTAAGCTTAATTTAGGTAGACAAAATTAATAAACCCAAGCGAAAAAAAAATTAATAGCTATGTTCTTATAGAGAATCTGCCAAAATAACTTTTCCAAACAAAAGGCATTTGGTCGACTGAACCATTTTGGGATTTGTTCAAGGATTTGCGTCATGGAATTATCTACGTCGTTGGCGTATTTTAAAAATACCTTCACAACAATCTTTACTTAATTTAATAACAAAACCGAGCACTGACCTAATCTATTTAATCTATTAAAGTAAATTAGTAGGAATTAGATATTTACATGCATCATCAAGCTTGTCAGAAGCAAAGTTAAATAGCGAGTCGTAATCGGCAAACCTACTTCTCCTGCTCTGTTGCGTGTAAACTCCTTGAAGCCAATCTAGGATATTTTGGACCATCTGATCTGCACTGGTTTGTCTAACTATTCGACTATCTAAATAACAGGAAACGAGATTTTAGTGTCCACAACTTCCATAAAATAAAAACACTCACTCTTTAAGTCCTTTCTGCTACTACGTTCTTTGTCTCCTGAAATTGGTCCAGTCAGCAAACTAGTCGCCAGTGCGGCGACTAATATGTAGGGTAATTTCATTCTGTAACAAAAGGGTGTAATCAGATAATGGTTTGTAACGGCTCTACAACAGTTTGTTGAGCTTCAGTGATCTATCTATCCAATGCGCAAAGATGAATCGAAATTTTAGAAATCCTAGTTCAATTCAAATTTTAAAATGAGATACGTAGGTACCTTGAACTTTCATTCCGTAATATTGGTCACGGTCTCAACAAAGGCTAAATTCTTGTAAACTTACAAAATACAACGAAACATCCAAAAACTCAAGACAATAACTCTTCATAACATTGTGGTGACATTTTGTCGCGCTAAATTTGTATTTTAATAGATTTACGCAATATTCAAGGTGATGTAGGTGCGTAATTTACCTGTAAACGTTATTGTGAATTGTAGAAAGGATTTTTATTTTATTATCCATTGTAGACATAGCGAATAAAATCAATCACACTTTAAACAACTTTCTTCCAGAATAACCTCATAGAAGTATGTAATTTATGTGCGGCATGAAAGCAGTTTATGGGGAAATTCTTTCATAATGGTTTATTGGATAATGACCAGTACCGATCAACCAACTTTGGGTATAATTGATTTATTAACGGTGAAAACAGGTAACATCAACAAATTGATATGTACGTCGGTTGTCTAAGTATAGTTAATATTAATTACCACCTTCACTTTCGGTGCTAATCCTCGGAAAAAGTACGTTGATAATTCCAATTAGCATAAACAATCCGTTTCTGAGTTTTGTTTTTGTGGAATGTTTATAAAAGGAAGTAAGGTTTATTGTAGGAATTTAAAAATGCTTGCCCATATTTCCGGCGTTGTCTTTTCGGTTCAGTGGCATTAAAATTGAGGCCAAGTTCGTATTTTATTCTCGATTATAAATTTAATGTTGGTGACATTTTATGTAAATCAACGCGCAATTCTGCCTTATTTGTTCTTTAGGTTGTTAGCAGAATTTGATGTAATAATGGTAATCAAAGTTAGCGATGCGGGTTGACTATTACATGCGTCCTCTCGTTGAGGATATTTATGTCGAAACATTGATTAAGGAATGAAGAAGATACGCAATGCAAATGGTAAAATGCGAGGTAAATTCTGGCCGCGAGATTGTCAGTCAGTTGCTGGAGTTCCTGTGATTCACTTAGTGTGCTTTTGATAAAACTGGGTCGAGTCTGATTTTATATCATTTATAATCTCTAGTGCTTGAATTATTACCGGAAATTTTCCGAGTGCAAACATATTTTTGAAAATGAAGACGAGGGATAATTTTGTTAAAAAATTTGTGCACGAGAAAAATTTCTGGTTAATTCAAGCACGCGGGAGATTCGGTAAGAAAATTCTTTCCACCCATTTTATTTGCAGAAAACTATATATTACTCTTAAGGGGTTAATGTAATCTACTGTAATGTTTTATATTATGTTTTCTTCACTAAAATGGGTGGAATCCTGTTTTTTTATATTTTCAAACTATACAACAGTTTATTTATTTATGTGACAGCAGACGTCAAATATGATCATATGTCAATAATTTGACAGAAAAATTTTCACTTATTAATTTCGCTCAGGGTACCCTGGGAGGATGAAATATTTCCGACATTTTTTTGGATTGCCATGGTAACGAAACCAAAGACAAACTTTTGATTCGCTAAAAAAGTGAGGTTTGAAATTTTTAGGTTAATTTTAGTTTATAGCTTTTAACATATCTAGGAATGTTATGAGTATCATAACTGCCCGTGCAGATGTCGGTTTAAGACATCTAAGGCTGTTGTGATTCATAACATCCGTGATTTGTTCAATAGTTTATCGGTTTCAGAAAATAAAGACATTATTAATAGATATTATAAGAAGCAGGAGCAGTAGTGACACATTTCAGTATTTAATTATTATTGTTTGGTGTTTTCTGTCTGTATTAATAAATAGCCCTATAGTTTCATTATTTATTATTTCATCTGTTGACAGTTGTTGACAGATCTGTATTGTAATATTACCTTGCAAGCTGTTGACATGGCAATAAATATTGCTGTACAACTTTAGTTATGACTTACATGTAAACAAAGATTAATATCCTGAAACCGATAAAAATCATTAACGCAGTATGTTCTCTCTGTCAACTGTTTCTCAACGTTTCTTTGTCTTTTAACCGTCACATAATTTTAAACTAAAATCAATCTGAACATTAAATTTTTATTACCACTAGAAAATACATGATATAAAACCAGATACGACACAGGTTTATAAAAAGTATACTACGGGAATCACAGGAATGCTAGCAACTGACTGATAATCTCGCGACCAGAATTGGCCTTGCATTTTACCATTTGCATTGCGTATCTTCTTCAATCTTTAATCAATGGTCAAGGGCAAAAAAAAAAATAATCGGAAAAAAATCTCTTTGAATTGGAATTCTATATGAATTCAGATCAGGTGGATCTATTGATAGTGTTTCTTACCATCTGGTCTACAGGGTGTTTTTAAAATCACCTACAAACGAAAGACGATGATTCTATGATCCGAAACAAGACAATAACCGTTACTAGCACTTTTTCGAAAATGCTTCCTAACCATGATGATTACAAATTTAGTTTTGGAGATGTTCTAAATAAATTTTTTCTCTCTCTTATCTCTCTAATATTTTTATGATGTAATGTTGCTCTCTGTTATTTTTTCCTAAATAAAATTACTTTCCTTTATTTCTTGTTATTTATTAAATTCCGTTCGTTTAGCAGTTTATTACGTGCACGCAAAATCTCAAAAAACGAACGAAGAGCAAAATCAAAAAACACCTAAAAGGATTTTATTTGTATAATTAAATAATTCGTACGCAAAATTTTTTTAAAAAACCTGGGCCGTACTTTTTTCTTTTTTTACCTAATAAATTTAGAATATTTTACGCTACTATATTGAAGCAGTTTACTTGGAAGTGCCACATAGTCACATTTCAAATCTTCATCTTTAAATAACTTAGTTATTCTAATAAATGATATTCGTAAACGTTTGGGATACCACTAAATAATTTTTTTAGACAAATTTACATAAAAAAATTAAACCTTTGTTTACAAAATAATGGTGGAATTTTTAATAATAATAATAATAATAATAATACATTTATTGTTCATCAAACTCACAAAATCACAACAAATACATTGGTAACATAGTTATATAGTTACATTATTTATATTAATTAAATAAGTTGAAGAACAATAGGCCAATGTTCAGTCATCTGGCATACACAGAGACTGGTCTTCCATAAAGGCCTCGATATTTATAAAACCCAAATATACAGCGATTAGGTGAAGGATAAAAGAGAGTGTAAAAAAAATAAATAAATAAACATTGAAAACCTAATTTTTACTTAATTATATGTTGTTATTTTTATAAAAAAATTGTTTAAAATATAAACTTCTTCTTTCTCTTGCATTTAGATGTATTTATTTGAATAACTTAGTTATTCGAAAATGAAATATACAGTATGTCCGGCGATGTGGTAGACAAGAGGACAAACGGACCAAAAATTTCATTTTTCGAGGAAAAGTAATTCTTTATAAAAAAATTTGCTTGCTGAAAAAATACGATTGTCAATGAAAAAAAATAAAAATTATATGCGGGGTGTCCAAAAGTTAAAATTTTTTACAAGAGTAAAGTACTTACCCTAATTCTAAAGTTTTTAGCAAAATGATATTTAAGAAAATTGTTTGCTCTGTTGTTAACATTGTAAACTAACAAAATCTTTAAAAGTTAAAGCAAAAAAATTGTTGGAAAAAATTATTTTAAAATTATTTAAAAAAATTATTGCTATCCAAACTTAATGAAAACCAATATCTTAGAAGATGTGATGATTTGAAACAATTTTCTTAAATATCATTTTGCTAAAAACTTTAGAATTAGGGTACTTTACTCTTGTAAAAAATTTGAATTTGTAACTTTTTGGCCACCCTGTATACAATTTTTATTTTTTTTCATCAAGCAAATTTTTTTATAAACTTTTCCTCGAAAAATGAAATTTTTGGTCCGTTTGTCCTCTTATCTATCACATAACAATTATGCAATATATTTATAAAGGGGATGAAAAGGGTTATCCAAATATCTACAAATATATAGGGTGTTCCGTTTAAAAAAATATGATTATGTGGCGCTCTCTGTATATTCATTAAGACTCATAACATATATAAAAACTTGGTAAAATTTGCTACAGGTCTATTTTTTTTTCTAGCTATATTTTTAAGCAAAATAAAAGGGTTTAAAAAGTAGAATCGATCACCCTGTAGTGTTTCACAAATCCAAATTCATACTGATCTCAGTGATCCTCACATGCATGAAAGAGTGTCTCTCTTATACGAATAGGTATAGTTTAGTATTCTGAGAGTTTCTAAGATCATTCACGGCCACTTTTGAATTATTACTAACTGTTCGTATCTTCTATTCGTGGTTCATTGTAGAATTATATTTGGGTCACTGTAAATTACATGTACACACGTTCTAGAGGCCAAGACAAAGATTGAGTTCGTCGATGAGCAAAATCTAAACGAAAAAAATTTTCAAAATTTTTTCCACGAATACGTCAAAAAAATTACTTTTATTATAAACTCCACAAAACGGCGACTAAGCGGTTTTATTACCTAATTTTGATAGTCGCAATCATTAAGGGTTCGTCACGCATGCATACAAGCTATAAAGACGCGAGGTCAGAATAATTGAGAAACAATGCACCAACTCAATAAATTGCACACGCAAATTATAAAATTTGTGGAAGAATCGAAGTGTCCATTGGGCGTTAACCAACAATAGGTTTTACTTATAATTGCAAGGTGGCACCAGTTATCAACAATAAATTTCTCGTTGGCAAGAGTACAGAAGTATTGAGATAAAAAAACCGCTTGAACAAATTTTAATTTTTTCTTTCGCACTTTTATGGTAGTAAGGATCATAGAATTGCGCTACAAAAAGATTTATTTATTTAAATAAATACTAAGCCGTTATATTATTGATTATTTTTCGTTAATTAGAGTGACTTCTGAATCTGAAGGATTTTCTGGATAATTTTCTACTTTTTAAATAACAAAATTAAGAAAGCGACTTTGCTGCGGAATGTAAAATTATGTATTCTTCAATTGTATATGTAACATTTTTTATCTCAAGATGAATATTTAATTTTCAACATCGAAACTTTTAATACTGTTTGCTAGCTGCTCCAAGACTATTCTGTTGTATATATTTTGTTCGTTATATATATGCCTTTTATCTGGTGGCATGTCATAATGACATCATTATGTCATTTGATTATAGTGACGTAAGAGGGTTCATTATGATACTAGTATCATAATGAAATTCCAGAAAGCCCAAGTGCCATAATGAGATTCAAAAAGTACTATTACAATAATTTTATTTGACTTGTGTAAAAATTCTATATCTGTACCATCAATAAAATAAGTTTAGAAGAAAATATATGTGCTAGATCAAAACATTTTATTCAAAATACAATTTAACTGAACTAATTATTATAAATTGTAAAATAACAATTAAAACTGAACCTTCATCTATCACATTCTTCGTGTTCTTACTGGTACACCATTTCTTATAATGAGCAAACACAGATACATATTCAGCCGTGATTTTTCAGGCAAAAGAGTCGAGTCCACGACATTTCCTGCAATTTCTTCCAAATCGTAGGGTAAACTTTCATCAGAATCACCCATTATATAATGTTTTAATTCGTTTAATACATATTCAATCTGCAACTTATAGCAGTGTTTGACAGCTATATAAATAATTTGTTGATGCGTTGTCAAGGAAACGGTAAAGGCACAGGTCACTTACTATTTTTTTAAATAAATAACTTAATGCACCTCTCATCGTTTCAAAAATACAAAATTTTGTATTTTTAGAAAAATATAATTTTACATTGATATGCCACACCAGATAAAATTTTGTATGTAATTTGGATCATAAAACACGCATTATGGTACACGCCGTGTCATCAGACGAGGCGAAGCCGGCTAGTACCATAATGCTAGTCTTTATGATCCTTATTACATAAATAACTATTATAATTAAATCCCAGTTGTATCCCAAGCAATCTATTGCTTGGGATAGAACAATGTTTTAAATGCTATACATAGATTTTTATTTCGAAACGAAATTCTGACATTCAGTCATGCAAAAAAATTGCCAACTGTCATGATTATTTTCGCCATGTTGCAGGTATTAATATTGTTTCGTTACATAAACATCGATATTTATTGTTAGATTGGTGTGCATGATTTATAGAGTTGAGAAACGGTGTTTTGTTAGTCCTATTATAACAGAGATTAATGAATTATACCAGGGAGCTAGATTTGTATCGGTATTACCGAAATGTTATTTTGCAATGGGAGGACGAGTAATTACTATGTTGCAACGTGCCATTAAATAGTGAAGTTCTCATCTTGCTGATTTCTATCATCAGCATTTGCTCATGATAACTCGGCCAGGTATTTGAATGTATCGAAACATAACTGACGCGTAATGACCGACGTATGCCAAGCGAAGATTTTTTGCATGGATTCTAATGAGGTTACGCCAATAGCCGCGACCCAAGGATGCATTGGTCTTAATCCTGTCGATATTTAAAGATATTTCGTTCCCTTCCACCGGTTTTGCGAGCCTACAATCATAATTGAAGAAACTTACCTGAATGGCATTTTTGTCAAAGACAAAACAGTGGCGGGAACAGGATTTTATGAGAGTCGCAGAGAAACGCAACCTGACCAGGAGTCCAACTATAGCACGAACACGAACATATTAATAATGTATAATCATTATTCGATTTTTTGGCATCCGAAATGAAGTGTAAAGTGTGGGCTACTTACAACTTTTTTTCATATTGTCGATCTTCGAAGTGGTTCAAATTACGTACAGAAGTTTCAACACCATTTTTATTAATAACAAAGACATAGAGTTTTCTAAAAAACTAAAAATTAAATTCTGTTCATATAAACTTAAAAATAAACTGAAATATCATGAAATTAGTTGATTTAATGTTATCTAAGTCAAAATCCTTTTGAATGTTCGTGACACGAAGCATGGGTCATCACTGTCTCCATTGCAAATTCTGCATACCCATTTCCTGCAATCCACGTAATAAATTCATTTTGTTCCTTGATAAGTCTTCTAATTTCTTGTGCAAATGGCACAGAAGTCTTCGGTTTTCTTAGATTTTAAAGGCTGTTTCTTTAGTGATAGTGGTGCTTTCTTAATGCCATCAGTAGAAACATCTCTCTCTTCATCACTACTACTAAATATTTGTTCCTGCATGATCCAGACGGTTCAGGCTGTGGGTCCATTGCGTCAGGGGCTCCTTTAGACTCATCTGCTCGAAGTTCAAAATAGAACTGTAACTATCTAAGCACTGGTAAGCCAACATATTGGCCAACTGACTCCTACAAGCTGCCAAATCTTTTATATTTCTTCATCATCAAAGGATTAACGCAAATTATATTCAAGTCAAATCCTTGGAACATTTGTCGCTTATCAGTTATAGCAACCCTTAGTTTACACATAATGAAAAAACTATTCCAACTGTCATTAGAAAAAATACTGACTGGAATAGTTTTCACCAATATCTAGAAGAAATCATAAACTTGGAAAAAATAATTGAAGATGCAGATTAACTGGATGAAACCGTAGAAAATTCCACAACTCTAATACAACAAGCTGCATGGCACTCAATACCTGTACCAACGGAGAAATTTAAAGAAATGGACCACTGTATATCAAAGAACTCGTAACAGAAAAACGCAGGGCAAGAAGTAGATGGCGTAGAACGAGAAATAATGAGAATATAGATTGATTTTCAACAGACTAAGAAGAAAACTACATAACACACTAAGAAAGATAAGAAACTCATGTTTCGAACATTGTATCCTTATTTACAGACGATCATACTATCTGGAAGGCTACTAAAAAATTTAAAAGACAACAAATATCAATACCTCCAATAAGAAAACTGGACACAAGCTGGGCAAGAAGTGACAGTGAAATAGTTGAAGTATTTGCCGAAGATCTTGAACAAGTATTTACTCCGCTTCCTCTCAGAAACCCTTTTTTATCAATTAAACCATTTTCCCCCAAATAAGAGAAATTAAAAAACTACACCCAGGTAAAGCTCTCATAACATGGGTCATAAGTACTAAAACAGCTTCCAGGGAAAGGATTAATATTATTAACAACCATTTATAACAGCATGCTTAGACTGGTATATCATCCGCTAATACGGAAATTTGCCCAGATCATAATGGTTCCAGAACCTGGTGAACTTATTAAGTCAATTCCCATCGACCGAGTAGCCGAGTAGCCTACTGCCAATACCATCAAAACTATTTGAAAAACTACTGCCCTGGAGAATTAGTATCGACATAGACCTACCAACTATCATTCCTGACTACCAATTTGGATGCAGAAAACATAACTCAACAGTATAGCAAACACATAGAATAGTAAACAAAATGACGGCCTAGAGGAAAAATCATTCTCTACTGCGGCATTCCTTGACCTAACACAAGCATTTGATAAAGTGTGGTATTCCGGACTACGAGACAGGGGGAGTCAATAGTGCGTATTTCTTCTGTATCTCCTGTCTTATTAGAGATAGAGGTATGGTTCAAAATTTTAAAAAGAGAGAAAAAGTGCATTTTTTAAATTATTATCAATTATACAGGGCAGGTCTTTTTCATAAGAGGTTGCACCAAATGCAAGGCATTTGGTGGTAATGGCGTCAAATATACAGTGTGTCTCACTTTTCACCACTACACCCCAATATCTAGGCCATTTGTTGATCGATTTAGATCAAATTTGGTATACTTCTTTTCTTTCAGATTGTGTTTAAAAAGTTACTAATAAAAAAAGTTATTAATAAAAAATTTTTTCAAACTTATATACGCTTACTATAATGATCAAAAGAAATTGGCAAAAATTAGGAATTTATATTAGCGATTGAGATAGGGTTCTTGTTTTTACAGATTCTTGTTCAGCATGACCTAAAACGCCTGTATACCAAATTTCGTTAAAAAATATTTATAAAAAAAAAGTAATAAAAATCTAAGACTTCAATAATAAAAACTAATAAAAGTTGAGTTATTTGATATTTTCTAAAAAAAAGTGTCCTAATGCTTAATTAGCGTCATTATATCACCCGACTACCAAGTTATGTAAATATCCGACAATAAACAACTGGAATAGTAGGGTGATTATTATTGAAATCTTAGATTTTAATTACTTTTTTTTTTTGAAGGAATGAATATTTTTTAACGAAATTTGGTATACAGGCGTTTTAGGTCATGCTGAATAAGAATCTGTAAAAACTAAAACTCTATCTCAATCGCTAATATAAATTCCTAATTTTTGCCAATTTCTTTTGATCATAGTAGGCGTATTTAAGTTTGAAATAAATTTTCATTAATAACTTTTTAAACACAATCTGAAAGAAAAGAAGTATACCAAATTTGATCTAAATCGATCAACAAATGGCCTAGATATTGGGATGTAGTGGTGAAAAGTGAGACACACTGTATATTACTTTTCTCACATGCCTCGATTACAGTTGGTGAAACGTGAAAGGCTAAATTGTCTTCTATCAGAATTTTTTTATTTGGACTGTCAAGTTGTCTAATCTTAGGCAACAAAAGTTCGAAAAACCACTTCTCAAATAAAATCATATCAAACCAGCCATTAGAACTGTTTCCATAGGCTGGTCCTGCAGGTCCCTCCTCCAGTCTGGTTTTCGTATAAATAAATATCCTGATTTGTGAACTACCACCATTGGAGGTAACAAGTACCGTGCAGATATCTAGTTTTATTTCGATATACAGGGTGAATCAGGTTGTTTGGTAAAAAATTAATATGTAAATAGAGCATGAGAAAACAATATGTCTCAGGATTTTGCCATATAACCCTTAATTTTTTTTATACAAGGTGTTAAATTTAAAAATTTTTCTTTGAAATTTTTAAATATCTTTGAAAATATAAACCAACCAAATTTCATTGACAAACTGTTTTTAACCAAAAGATAATTATTTAAAAAATTCAACGAAAAATTTTCAACTTTAACCCCTTTTATAAAACTGATTTTCAAGATATTAAAATGAAACGCGGCTATAGTTAATATAGACGTAGAATGCCACATTTTGACGTATTTGAAGATTTTTTAGAACTTTTTAGTCGGACGTCACACAAATTATTAATTTTAAAATGAAACACCCTGTATATTATTGCACTTTTAGAATACTGAGAAAATTCTGAATAGGTTTGAACTATTTTGGTGAGTTTTTACGCCGATTTGATTTTGAAGTTTTGTTTTGAAGCTAGAGTGCATAGATTAACTTTAAATCTTCAAAAATGACATAAAAAATAATGGAAAAATACAAATTTAACATTTAGCCAACAAATAACTAGGTGCATTCTAATCTTTCGAAATTAGTTTCTTGCAGCACTCTCTCACGATATCGGCAATCCCAAAATCCATTGAGTAAACCCAAAAAATTCTTAAATCTTAATTAAGTATTTGTTTTTCATTATGATAGAAAAATAATATTGTAAATGATTTTTAAAGGCAGCCATGAAAAACAAAAATTGTTTGACAGCTATAAACTCTATTGACAAACAATTCAGTTCTGTAGTAAAAATATTTAAGGCCAATTTCTAAATCGTCAAACAATCAAGTCGACGTAAAAACTCTTTAAAATCGTTCAAACCTACCTAGAATTTTCCCTGAATTCTGAGAATACAATAAGATACAGGGCTCATTCATTGCGTTCATTTTCGTTTTTAATTGATTTTTTTCACTTAATTGTTGTTGATTTTTTGAGAATTTTTTTACAACATGACATTTTTTCATTTTAAATGCTTACTTTATTTAATGTTTACAATTAAATTTTACACGTACAGACGTGTTTCCTTTAAAATTATATCCCCCTTATATCGGTCAATTATTTAAATTTTTCAAAAACTAAACTTACGTAGAATTTTTCGTAGACTTTATATCTGTTCTTACTTTTTTTCTTCCTTCAAAGGTATACGAGGGGTATAAAAAAGCCTGTTTTTTTAAATGGAACACCCTGTATATTTTTATATATTTAGATCCGCTCTGTCTTTTTGATTACAAAATATATGAATACTCATATATTATTTGTGACAAAATTGACGGAGCTATTCTTATTACAATAAAACAAAAACTAGGGTGCTGTGAAACAAAAAAATGTTTTGACAATTATACCTGTCAGATATGTTCATAGTAACAAACAAGTTGTAGAAGTCGTTTTACTGGTAAAAAATAAGAGTAAACATAGTTTAGTAATTAGAAGAGAGGCGACCTATTTATGAAACTTTTATTGAATGCCTCCAATAAGAAACCCCGACTTGATTCCGTTAGACTTTTTTCTTTGCGGTGCTTTGAAAAATAAAATTTATGAAAATACCGCAGATGATATAGATCATTTAAAAATGGAAATACGAGAGAAAATACATTTATTAAATAATGATATATCCATATTTTCCTCCATGAGAAGAAATTTTATTGAGCGATGTAATTTTTGTATTAATAATAATGGCTGGTTC
Source organism: Rhagium mordax (assembly GCA_963680705.1). NCBI lineage: Eukaryota > Metazoa > Arthropoda > Insecta > Coleoptera > Cerambycidae > Rhagium > Rhagium mordax. The sequence goes on from OY796657.1 coordinate 9,702,641, forward strand.
ATAGAGAATATGATATAGCAATTTTTTTAAATTTGTTCTGATTCTGTTAGGTTCATAATATAAAAATATGTTTTCATGTTTTTCCCATTTCCATATAATGTTCTAAATTTTTGTTTCATTGATTTGTTCATTAAGTAAATATTAAAAAAAATTTGTTTCTATAAATATTTGCCTTTTTTATGTTGGGTGATTTATATAATTATTCATACTTATTTCTGGAATCCACGCCAATATCTAAAAACAAAATGAAATAAGAAAACGGTCAAAATATTGTGTTGCGAAAGTATAGGGTAAGTCCGGGATAGATGGCCATACTAGGTGAGATGGCCATGCTTAGTATTTCATACATGTGACGATAGATAGCAGCGCTTGTACCATAATATAGTCAGTTTATACCACAGAATTAATAACAATCAGAACCCAAACTCAAAGTTTTCACCATTTATCATTTGTAGCCAGATTCGGTGACCTTCAATATACATCGGCCATATTCTTAGTCAAAACGTTCAGGGCCGTACTCGAATAATTTGTAGCTCTTTCATAAACCAGTCTTATATAATTGTATCATTTCCTCCGTTTAGCATTATTTTTTTTCATAGGCACTTCAATTCAACTCATACACAATAGATATCAGGGTTTTGCTATTTAGGAAACACTATTACCGATGAAAAATATTTTCCTAAAATTAATTTATAGTCGAATTGGTTCATTCTACCATCACTTTTATTACACCAAACACTTAAATAACTGATTATACATTGACGAAATTGTCTAGAGACTTGCGAACACTAGTTGTATAAAAATTATACTAGCGGCGTACTGTCGCTAATACTGGCCTGGCACATTCACTTCTTAAGAACATGGCGGACTAACGTGCGCGAAGACGGTGCGCGAACTTTTCCCGCCAATAGGAGTTAGTATTCTGATTGTTATTAATTCTGTGGTTTATACGTCCACACTTGTGCAATAAAACATACATTAAGTTGGATTGTTTTTAACTGTAATACCGCGCGAAAACGAAATCAAGGTAAGTGAAGTAGTTTTGAGATATTACATGATCAATTCATATTTTGGTTTTTCGCATCAGGTATGTGGGAGTGATGGCCAATTGTCATAATTTTAAATTTTGCAAAATTTTCGTAACGCTTTTACTTGTACACTAATTATATTTGGTTTATTTTGTAGGCAAGATATCATGTAAAAAATGTACCTAAACATATTTCTCGTTATGATATTTAAACCCAAACTACCGTCAAAAATGATTCTTTATGGCCATCTATCCCGGACTTACCCTAGTAGATATCAATGTATGAATAATATTCATTTTCTGCCTCAAATAAACCATGAAATAAACTTATATGTATATATTTGTAATCAGAAAAACAGAGCTTTTCTTTTTTTTTTTTAATTAGCATTTCTTTGGTTGTGGCATATAGCCATTAGCACAGCACCAAAATTATCTTTAATTCCTCTGAAACCGCAACAGCAAGTTCTTTCAAATTTCGTTTGCGAAGCAGGCATCTTCCAAGTGCGTCCCAGACATGCTCGATAGGGTTAAGATTTGGCGAACAGGAAGGCCGTACCATTTTTGTGATCTCCTGTTCTTCGAAAAAGTTGTTTACTGCACGAGCACGATGTGGTCTTGCATTATCATACAAACTCGTAGGTATATAGAAATTCAGGGCCTCTTTGATTCGCAAAAGGCATTACAGTAGGCCGCAAAATTTGATTGATGTACCTATCCGCATTTCATTTGAAAAAAATATCAATTCAATTCTCCCTCTCATGTGTATAAAGTAAAAAAATGTACTGTTGTATAAAAGTCCTCAAAAGATCAACAACAATAAGTTAGCGCAATCAATCAAAAATGAAAATTGAACGCAATGAATGAGGGTACAAATGAGGGTACAAAACGAGTATATTGCCATATCCGAAAACGCTTTGGGACACTCCATGCACGACCTCAAACTTTGGCAGAAAAACATAAGCGATACAGAGAAACGCAAAATGTGCGTATCTATATCTATGTACCTAAAAAGATTTATGGCTCTGCGATTCTTGCATCAAAAGATATATGAGTTGGAAGTTGATGCAAATTTTTCTTGGGTCATTTCAATTGATCGTCAGTGTATAGTATTTTTATATTAAGTGTTTTAAATTGTGCCAGAAGGAAAGATGCTACATGTTTTTATTTCTACATAAATAGGTACATGACATGACGTAACATGTAACACGTAACACGTTTGCAATTAGTGTTTAACTGAGTTCTTATGAGTTCTTACAGTTAAAAGAAATACATTTTTACTATTATCGGTATAAGATGTAGGTAATATACCCGTCTAGCACCATATAAGTATAATAGAATAATTAAGTTTTGCTGGTAAGACGTGAAATAAATATAAATGCACTTCGTTTTAATTTACTTTATATGCTCGGTTTTGAAGCCCTTCTAATTGAAAATCTGTACTTGCTTATGAGAATTACTTTAAAAATTCTCATCCAGAAGGTATAATAAATAGGGGTTTAATTTTCACCGTGATTTACGTAAATCTATTGAACATCCATCAAACTTTATCAAATTATTTCGAAGGATTACAACTCACTCCGATATCACTTTATTTCATAAAATTATTTTTATTTCTTAACTTTGCAAGATAAAAAATTGTAAAGCCATGAAACCAATGCTCCCCCACTCTCTTTTAATTTGTTTACTGGTATCACCCACTCGATTTCCTCGAAATAATATGTCTTATATGTCGATACCATTATTAAATTTGCCGACATAAAAAATCTTAGTTTTTTTTAATTGAGATAAATTTAAAACACGAGTTCCCGTTAATTAAAGTCTCAATGTCACAACATACTACCTACTTAGTGTCTCGTAACAAGTCACTTACAAACTATTACCAAACCCAATGAGAAAATCCCGTCCTAATTAGTACAAACAAGAACCAATATACAGATCACGAAAAGTATCTAAACATGAAAAAGCCTTACTTTTAAATGTTGCAAATCTAAAGAATCGCATCTAAATCACGAAATTATAAAAGACTAATTTCACTTTTAATTGCAACAATGGAAGATTATCTGTACAGATAGAAAACGTTCTGGGAAACATGAATAAACAGACGTATTAATTTTATTTGATAAATATAATGTATTCATATTGCCAATAAGTAAATAAAAAGTTTCAGTCATTGATGATTTATGAGTTGCGATCAAATATGTACTTGTTTAATGAGAAATGACAAATTCACTTTCATCCACCAACTATCTTCAAATGAAAGCTTATTTTATATGACTATACGTATTATATAGGTATACATACAAGGTGGTCAAGGTATATAGCACCGATTAAGAACCACATATTATTTTGATTTGTCACTGGGATTAAAGATTTTGTATAGCATTTTAAAAGCAACCAGTTTTTATTTCTTCTATGTACAACTAATTAGATCCGTACGTAAATGGTAAATTGTCCAGTCCGTTAAAAACCGACAATCATCCACCAGGCCCCTGGATAAGACCGTTCCTTCACTGCAGCTATCCCAGCCTTTCTCGAAACCGCCGAGAAAGAAAATGCTGTTCCTTGCACTCTAAAATAAGGAACTGGCGTGCGATATTCTGTTTAAAAAGTGTTAAAAAGGTGGTAGGGACTGTTTGTGGTAGTAAGTTGCAAACAGCCCTCGTAAAGTAAAGAAGAGCGTCATAAAGTTTCAAATTTCACACCAGCATCACAATCATCAGTGTTAATTGTGAAATTTTTACCACGATTTAAAATCCATCTGGCAGTCTCTAAACATCTAAAACCAAGGTTACTAATTACTAGATACTTTAAACTACTTTAAAGTTGTAGTTGATTTCAATAATATTTTGAACCTTATGTACCTGGTATAAAAAAATTATTAAGCAATATGAGACATTTATTTATCTATCAGTGAAATGAAGTGAAGTATTTTCGAACTGACGCCCTGGGAGACTTCGATGATCCAGCAGAAGACGAAACCGTATCTTAAATGACATACTCGTATACTTATACAGGGTGTTCCAGTTTTTTGTAGCAGGACTTTCACAGTCGATAGACATTTAAAAATTATTTAAGAAAGTTCATATAAACATAGGTTGAGAAATGCTTAGTTTTCGAGATACAGGGCGTTAAAGTTTGAAAATAAATATGGATTTATATTTATATTTCCAGAATGCTAAGAAGTGCCAAATCCAAACTTACTAATTCTTTACATACAATTTAGAGGCCTATTTTAGAATAACAAACTACTACTTTACTTAGGTAACCATGGGCGTAGATATATGGATTTACTAAGGCTCTTTTTTACAAAAAAGTAGTACGCCACTGATATTTTCCCATGTTCCCAGTTTAATTCAATAAAGCAAGAAAAAACAAAAATTTAATGTCTCTTGGCACTTTTTGATATAACAAGCAGTTTAAATTTACATTTAATCTTTTGATGCACGCCTCTGGACGAATTTTAGTTTGTTATTCTAAAATAGACCTCTGAATTGTAAGTAAAGAATTGGTAAGTTTGGATTCGATACTTCTTAGCATTCTGGAATTATAAATATAAATCCATATTTATTTTCAAACTTTAACGCCCTGTATTTCGAAAACTAAGCATTTCTCAACCTATGTTTAGGTATATGAACTTTTTTATACAGGGTATTTCAAATGTCTATCGACTGTTAAAGTCGATAGACATTTGAAATACCCTGTATATTTTATACTTATATTTGTATTTGTTTGCAGTTATTTTTGTTTTTATTATATCACTGTGTCCGAAGGCATTTTTTTAAATACATGAATTATATTAAACTGTTTAATTGTCTCTAGGAGGCTGAATATTCTTAGTTCAAGGATAGCCATTTGTGCAGTTTTTCGCTAGAGGAAGATAAAGTGATAATGTTTTCTATTTGGTGAGAATATTGATAACCTATCCAAAAGATTCGAACTTTCAGGAAGAAACGTTGTGTATAATATATACTTATGTATTTTTAAGTGGGCATGTTAAATTGAGGTCTGTCTTTCATCATTTAGCACCTTCCAAATATGTAAAATACAGAGGTGGACACAAGTTGTTGTGTACTGACACTTGAAGTGTCATTATATAGTTCCTTATATGTATATACTGCCTATAGCAGAGTATGCAAAAATTTTCTGCTCAACAATACTAGACGAGTTATTAGAGTTATTATATGACATTGGTTCGCTTTTTGGTAAGGCCTATTTAAAAGTAGGTAGAGCTACAGCAGCAAATGCAATGAGCGGATTTAGAGCGAGTGGAATAGAGCCACACAAATTTTCACAGATGACGATTTTGAAGCCACAAAAATCATTGACAGAGATGCAGTGCCAATGTTAGATGTCAATGAACTGAATTTGTCAAACTTACAACCAGAAACAGAGTTTGCTGAAGCTACTGACGGAAATCAACCAGTACCATCAACCTCAAAAGTTTGACCAGATGAATCTCAGTCAGTATCAGCATTAAGATCAAACAATTTAGAAGCACCACTAATGCCAAATAAGGAAAATTCAAATAAAGAGCTGATCTGTAAGCTTCCTGCTTTACCTCGAGCAGAGCCCAAAGTTAGACGTTCCAGAAAAAAGTTACTTTGATTCATTATTTCTAGCACTCCGGTTAAAGATGCTCTGGAACAAAAGCAGTTTCAGGTTCCGCCATGGGAAAAGTACCATTATGTAATGATAACCTTGACAATTGTTTCCATAGCAGCAGTTTTTCTAAATCACATTTCCGTTATTCTGAAGTACCTAACTCTGCAACCTTGGGAATAGTACTGTCAGATCTGGTAACCATGTCAACCGTTACCGTGGCAACACATTTCCGCTAAATCGAATTTGAGCCTTTTTTCTTTATTTTCACAAGTATTACAACTCGTATAAGAAAGTTATGAGATATATCAATATACTCGTAATATAATAAAAGAATGCTTTATTCATCATTTCCATACATTTGGTAGAAGAAAATAGACTTTAAAAGCCCTACGTGTTGCATATATAACATAAATTTGTAAATAATATTAAAACAACGATAAGGAATAAGATAAACGAATAAAATATAATTGGAAAATAATGTAAGGTATCACTTTTATTATCTACACTGAACTGTCAGAACCGGCGAGCGGTTCCTATTTCTCCACCGAAAAAAACCTTTTTGAGAACCTATATAATGCCAAACACAATCACATTACAACACGAAGCAATAAAAAGTCCGTTTACTCACCGAAAGCCAATTTCTGATATTAATAGCCTCAAACTACTCCGTTTAAGATTGGGTAAATAATTATCTTCATGCACTGCTGCTAAAATTTTGTTTGTAGTTGGTGGTTCATTTCTTTCAAAAAAAGTTTTAATATTAATCGTTTGCATTACGAATTACAAAACGAATAAGACAGTTGACAGTCAAGCCACCTCCCCATTTATTCGTGTTTTTCGTACGTTTAGCGTTTATGCGTTCTGACTAGTCTAATGTGTAACACCGAGCCGGCATTTGTCAGTCAAATCTAGCGGTTGCTTTGTAATTCGGGTTCTATAAATACGACCAATTGAGAAATTCCATTCAAATTTAGCCGACATTTTTGGGGAGGAGTCTATTTATATCTGTTGGTCAGACAGATTATAATATAAAAAATAATAAGGTTACTGTTCATTCATTTGTTCGTATTTTGGATTGCTTATTTTTTTTAAGGAATTGCATAACTTCACTTTAATAATCCGTTTTTACTTTCTTATATATTTCGTCAACTTACTCACCTAGCTTCCACAACTTTTGAGTGTAGGATGACGAACATTACATTTTCTTTAAAAGGAATATGGACATTTTAAAAGGAAATAATACGTAAATCACTTAAAGTACTTATGTACAAATTCAGTTAATTTGCAAATATATAATGTATTCACAAATCACCAAAATTAGGGATAAAACATTAACCTCACTAACTTACCCTCCTCTCTCCTATACTCAATTTATATACCTAATTTTTTAAGTAACATTTTTTCGATAGTGTCAGAAAAAATATATACCTATACAGGGTGTCCCGATTTTAAACCGACAAACTTCGGGTACAGAAAGTTCACATGAAATTATGACATACCCCTTCTAACATTTCTTCTCTATCGAGCCTCCTAACGGAGATACAGGGTGTTGAAAATTCAATTTATTTTTTGTTTTTCTTTAATAACTTCCACAATATTAAAGATAGGGAAACCAAACTTGGTACACATAGTTAGGTTGAGAGGGTCCATCTTTGCTATGGTTCAGAGTTGAACTGAGGCGCGCCAGTGGCGTGCGGTGTGGTCACGTCAACATAATTTTAAGGAAAAAAGTATGTGCACTAATTTTTTTCGCAATTCTGATCAGATTTTCATAATTTACGGTTAATTTTCTAAAACAACTTGCTCATGTAAAATTTTGACTGAGGCATTAGTTTTCGAGATATTTGCGTCTGAACAATACAATGCCCCAAAAACACAATTATCATGTCGGGAATAGTTCTGATGAAATCACGACATATGAATATCCCTTCTAAAATTTCTCTATAGCCATTCCTAACGGAAATACGGGGTATTGATTTTTTTGATATTTGAATGTTGATAATTTGTTTATGTAATTTCGTAACAAACAAATTTTTCTTTTGACAGAAATAATATTGACTTGCAAAAGGCCTTAAAAACGCCTCATTGCAAAAGAAGAAAAACATTGAAAACATTAAATTGACAGTTCAGTTCAGTATATCCCTTCAAAAATCAGATTGAAAATAATTTTGAAATGGCTATCTTAATTAATTAATTGTGTTTTTGGTGCATCGTTTTGTTCAGACGCAAATATCTCGAAAACTAATGACTCAGTCAAAATTTTACATGAGCAAGTTGTTTTAGAAAATTAACCGTAAATTATAAATATCTGATCAGAATTGCGAAAAAAATTAGTGCACATACTTTTTTCCTTAAAATTATGTCGACGTGACCACATCGCACGCCACTGGCGCGCCTCAGTTCAACTCTGAACCATAGCAAAGATGGACCCTCACAACCTAACTATGTGTACCAAGTTTGGTTTCCCTATCTTTAATATTGTGGAAGTTATTAAAGAAAAACAAAAAATAAATTGAATTTCAACACCCTGTATCTTCGTTAGGAGGCTCGATAGAGAAGAAATGTTAGAAGGGGTATGTCATAATTTCATGTGAACTTTCTGTACCCGAAGTTTGTCGGTTTAAAATGGGGACACCCTGTATATGTGCAAGCGGATAATCAGATTTTTCATAACTTAACGCACAAATAACTATGCTGTGTATTAAAATAATTAAATAAAATTCAAAAGTAAACTGGACATTATGCGAATTATTCAATGCTCTCAAATCTGCCTTCATTTCAACACAAACTGTGAAATAATATTCCGCTTCAATTGGTAGTCAGCAAATAATAGGATACAATACCTTAGAATATAGTAATAAATGGACAAAGTTAATTAAAATTTATTAGGGCAACAGTCATATTCACACATCAATTTAAAAGAGATCGTAAGCCAGCATTACAAATATCTTTATAATTATTTAGTTATATATTTAAGTTAATTTTGTAATGTGAACGTTTTAACAGCATCTCTTATTACCACACATCCTTTCCCAAAATTCTCATACTCATCGGGTTAACTGCGGGTTTCGCAATAATACGATTTTTTATTGTAAGGATATTTTTGAAACTCATTTACATATTACCTAATCTAAGAGTGATGGTTAATCGGTTCTACTTACACTTACTGTTCAGTAGTCGAAAGGGGTTTGATTAAAACAAATCTCAAAGAGCTGGAGTATATTTTGATTGTTTTATTATGTTGTTATAGTGTTCAATTAATGCTGATTTGTCATTTTGAAATAATAGAAATTATGTTTAGGTCCTCTAAAAGCAAATAAGTTGAGAAAAATCAAATGCTTCGCGTATTACGATTTGTTTGACAAAAGAGTAGAAAGGTAAGAAAATAATAATAATAGTCTACAAAAACTCGGATTTGTCTCCGATAGAAAATATTTTTAATAATGTCGGCAAAATGTTCAGTTTATGCCTTGGGATAAAAAAATTGGCAAAGGAAAAAAATTAGTCAAGATGGTAAATTTGAGTCCGATTTTTTTTGCATTTTTTTCCATTTTCTCAATAACTAATTATGGTTTACAATTATCGTTGTGACGACCATATTTCCTTAAAAGTTGAAACAAATTTTAAACAAAGTTTGTCCAAATTTATCCGTTTTTACGTCAATATTTCTTTTTCCAAAAAGCAAACAAATCGGACTTTTGCGACAAAAGAAAAAATACGTGTCGTCTTAAATTATATTGAAAATGTAATGGACAATCCAGACGAAGGTTTTATATAATTTTGTGCCGTAAGAACAATTTTAATTTTAATTGAGAATGTTTATAAATGCCTCGGGTCAAATAAGTCTCGAATTGTTTAATCGACAAAACGAAGAGATGCACGATTTTGATATACGTAGAACATATTTCTCCAACGAGAATGACTTCAAATAGTAACCCACAATTTCTCCTTTGCGTCATTGTCAAATAAATCAAACAACGAATATATTATTAAGAATCATATTTTGGCAATTAATTAAAATCGAGCAGCTCTTGCTGTTATATAAAAGGTATGTTGAAATCTCTAATATTAATAATGGTTTTAGTATCAAAGTAAAACTATTCACCCGTCAATATAAAGACGATGGGAAGGTTTAAATGAAAATCATTTATTGTTTTAAACACATTGTTTAGCAGACCAGCTTAGCATCCAATGAAATGTGTTAATATTGTAAAAATGCCCTTGTCACATCTCTCTGATGCTCTGTAGTTTTTACAGTATTCATACACAACCTTCACAAATGGTCAAAAATGTATTACATTCTTTTATGGGTTTTGTGACAATTTATTTAAAGGGGCAAGGAAATATGCCTAGAATAAATACTTGGGGCAATTAACAATATCCCCCTTTGAGTTAGTCCAATTTGTCACTTCTGAGTATTTTCGAATTTTATTACTTATTCATCGAATGGATCATATAAATTAATATTTCTGTTAATTTGTTTAACAACGTTTAGTTAAATAACGTCCACTTAAAGCAGACAAATCTTCTTAATTGGTTTTTAATGTTTCATGTGTTCATCACCCATATATGTCTCGAATTGTCTAAAGTACGAAACTAAGTTGAGATGCACGGTTATTACGAAACACAGGTAATTACCCAAAGAGAATATTGTTGTTAATTTTTCATTTCGCTACTTCAGACAAGTGTCAAATAGCTCAGACAATTTTAAATGTTGCCATTGTGAGGAATAATTTGGAAGAGTAAAATCAACACTTTCGTTGTTAGACAGTATAAAAATCTTAAAATTGGTTAAATGTGTCCAGTAAAATTGTATACAAAGAAAATATAAAGATATTTATGCTCTAGAAGAGAATATAGCAAATAAAATATGTAGGTGCAGTTTTAGACAGTTTTGAATAATATATTATTTATATTTTTTAAAAAAGGTTGCAAGTAAATCTTGAGAATAACAAGAGGTTTAGCGGCGTGTGACTCATTTGAAAAATCCATGTTTTTCAACCGAGTCGCAATTTTTTTTTTTTTAATACATAGAGCTATAAAATGTCTACTTCAGCACAAATTTTCATAAAAATAATTTTCATTTTCAAGGCATTCCTTGATTATTTTTCGATGTCGAAAATAGCAAAAGTTTTTTAGCGATTTTTTTTATTAAAAATTTGACTGGATTAGGAAAGTCTTGAAATGGTTTCAACCAAAATGTCATTGAAATATGTTTATTAATCAAAAAGTTATAAGAAAATGAATTTTCAAAAATGCACCGTGAATTAGTCCGAAAAATGCCTTCATATGGTTACCATGACAACCAAAAATTTTCATGTTATTGGAAGCCATTCACGGTGCATTTTTTGAAAATTGATTTTATTATAACTTTTTTATTATTAAATATGTATATTTCAATTTTGCCATAAAATTGTTAATTTAATCCAAAATGCTTCGTTGTATTTCTCGTCATGCCAGAGGCAAATTAAAACAATAAAATCGCTGTAATAAAAAATTCCTTAAGATTCCTGGAATGACTTCATTATTTCGAAAAGTCATCCTCATCGGAAAATATATTATTTAAATCATCTCTTTGTTTTATCGATTTCCAACAATTCAAGACTTATTTGGGAAAACCTTTTTTTTTGACATTCTAACAAATTAAAACAAACAATAAATTTTTTTCACACAATATATTATAGATTTAGGATTTAGGCAATATTTACAAACAATTTTTTTTCTAAAATACAATAATTTAAATTCACTTTATATCTCTCATTCTAGAACCATAGTTTCAATTTTAAGTTGTTACATATGTACAGGGTAAATGGGAAAAATTAAACGTATACTATATAGCTATACGTGGGAGAGAACATGACAGTAAACAAAGACGTAGACACATAATTTACAGAAAGAAAAGAAAATTTGTTCGCCTGAGCTCTTTTGGCTTTATTTGTGCGTTGAGCAGGAGGCTTTGGATTACCAGATATAGGTACCTATGTGTAAGAAAGTGACAAATAAAAATATCCCATTAAACACCTTAGTGGAAAGTTACAGGTCAGTAATGAGAAAAATGTGATTATTTTCAAAGAATCGCTGTATTTTTTAAAATATTGCAGATTTTGAAAAAATGACCAAATTTGTTATTGCAAATAGTCAGTAGATTACCGCTACATAACAAAATCAAATTTCAATCAAATTTAAAACAGCTATTATAAATTCTCGGTGTCAATGAAATTTTCCATAGCTCTTGGCGAGCATAAGAGCATAAATTATCTACTTGGGGCACGATTTTCACCATTACTACTTATCATGTAATACCTAATAAAATACAGGGTGTTAAGAAAAAGTAGGTCATGCCTTTAACCACAGATTCTTTGGGCGAAAATAATGTGACTTTTATAATGTGATTTTTTATTTTGGAGCGTAGTTTTTTAAACAGGGTGTTAAAGTTTACATTTTGAAAATTATTTTTATTAATAATTCTGTTACTGTTTAAAATTTTTACCCAAATTTTTGCACAGACTTTCATCTTATACAGATACACTTTTTGTGTAATTTTGGTCAAAATAGTCAAAGCGCAAACGGGAAATAGGGGGGTTGTGTTACCCATTAACCCCCCAACTTTTTCATGCGTACGCCTATGGTCTCTAGATATTTATTTTTAGATTAAACACTTATTTCCCCAATTTTTTTTACTCTTACAAAATTTTGATTTAGGACTTGATTAACGAGATATTCCAGTAAATTCAGATTCATTTTCAATATTTCGGTTTCGGAATTTATTGTTTTTACTATTGTTGTTCGTAGTAATCCTGGGTTTTCTTTAAATCGACTGCAAAAAATGCTAGAGTCTTTTTTTGTTTTAGTAATAATTGTATTTTCTGTATTTTTGCTGTCTGCTTTATTTACCATATGTACAATAACTGGATTCGCCCGTTGAATAAATTATTCAAAAATTAATAAATAATTAAAGTAAATAATGTGAAAAGTTTAATTTTAAACACAGCAATGTTTTATTTTTTATAGTATTTTCTTTAAATTAGTGTTTCTATTTGCTTATTTTACCTACCTCAGTGGCATAGATAACTAAGTATTAATTTAGGTTTCCTAAGCAAAAATGTGTACGCCACTGTTTTTTTTAAGATTTTTATTTTATTGAACTTTTCTGACTATGCACAACAAAAAAAGTCTCTAGCATTTTTTGTCTAAAAGTAGTCGATTTAAAGAAAACCCAGGATTACTACGAACAACAATAATAATAAAAACAATAAATTCCGAAATATTGAAAATGATTCTGAATTTACTGGAATATCTCGTTAATCAAGTCCTAAATCAAAATTTTGTAGGAGTAAAAAAAATTGGAGAAATACGTGTTTAATCTAAAAATAAATATCTAGAGACCATAGGCGTAAGCATGAAAAAGTTGGGGGGTTAATGGGTAACACAACCCCCCTTTTTCCCGTTTGCGCTTTGACTTTTTTGACCAAAATTACACAAAAAGTGTATCTGTATAAGATGAAAGTCTGTGCAAAAATTCGGGTAAAAATCTTAAACAGTCACAGAATTATTAATAAAAATAATTTTCAAAATGTAAACTTTAACACCCTGTATAAAAAAACTACGCTCCAAAATAAAAAATCACATTATTTTACACATTATTTTCGCCCAAAGAATCTGTGGTTAAAGGCATGACCTACTTTTTCTTAACACCCTGTATATTGGATATAAAATATATAGAGCACTACTAGTATTATTTTATTAAATTAACCGATGCTATAATGTGAGTATTATATGCATGCACAATTATTTTATTTTGCAATAACGTTGAGGACAATAGACTTAATAATTGTAAAATGTAATAGAATAGTAATACTTATAAATGCTCAATTTACATGATGACATGAGATAATATTTACTTATAAGGCAAGTATATATCCATTTAAAAAGCCAGCTTTACCACTCTTACTATGCATTTATATGGTAGATAATAATTCAAGATAATAAGTAACTATTAGAATTACAACCAGCATGACTATCCTTTATATTTAAGTTTTCTACGTTTTGCTGAAACTGGCAACTGGCTGACATATTTTCCTTCCCATTAAAACCCACGTAGGCAAACGTCTGTACGAGGAAACGGAAAAAGGGGTTTTTGGCCATTTGTGGGGGTGCGTAAGGATAAAAACTTTTTCGAATGTCATATTCGGGTTCAGCACCCTCGAAAACGGAGGAAGAAGTTGGTTTTGCAACTTTAGCAAAATGTTGCTACCTCTTCCGACTCCTGACCTCCACATATGTAATTGAATTAATAACATAGGCACACAAAAAAAAATATATATAAGTGTCATGTACCACCATATCCTTATACACAGGGTGAATACCAATAACTCATTTTAATTTTAAGGGATGGTAGGTCCCTTAATGGTAAGGCTATATACCAAAAATAAATATACCGTGTAGTTTTCGAGAAAGAAAATAAATTAAAATACGTCAACATTTTCAGAACTTCGTAACAGAAAATAAATCAGGATATGTCTTTGCCTCTGGCATTCATCTTGTTTTTTGCAATAATAAATTCACTAGTTTTTGCTGTCACTGTCAATTAACTTGTCTCCGACCGCAAATTTATGAAAGACCGTCGAACGGCGGCTTAACTTTATTAGACGTTTTTTGTCATGTTTTTTACGTTAGAATTTGGAGTCTGTGACTTGGATACAAGGCATGTTGTTCACCCCATAAGTGGGTCAGTAGAGCGACGAAGCGGTACTCAAAAGTTTACCAGAATTTTACGTAGGGTAGGTCAGTTTTTCAACTTTCTTTTTTATATTTTTTTGTTGGTAATTTGTGTTATAAATATCAACAGAAACCCCCTCTTAAAATTAAAATGAGTTATTGGTATTCACCCTGTATATATTTTGAAGCGCTGAATTAGAATCGCCAGATTCACTTCATCGGAATACAATTTCTTTTTAAACAAAGAATTGTTAAGAATTCCTTAAAGTTTCACAATTTTAAGGAATTATTGTCCTGATTACTGAAAGGGAATGAGACAACGAGAGTATATTATTCTTATGTATTTCGAGATCGCTGAAGCCGAATCTAATGTTGAAATTCGTCTGTCACAGTTTTTTTTTACCTAAAAAAATTGCCTAAACTATAAAATTTAACAAAATAAAAACGAATGAAATCATAATACTCTTATGCATGTTGAACTGCTGAATCCAAATCTGACATCATATTCATTTAAGCACATAAGAATGAACCGTGACCTCCGAGCAGTAGAGGCCGTGAAACACCGGTATGTCATGTGACCTGACGTCATAATAGTCGTCTGAATGGGATGCCTCAGTCTAGCTGAACCTTGGCATCGTTAAACTGTTTTGCGCAAGTATTTCTTTACTAAAGCTCTATATCAGAAAGTTTTACTAGGTGAAAATAATAATTTAGAAGTGTAGAAAACTAGAAAATGTAGAAATCCTTATTATAACAATGTCTCGTTCTTGGTGACGATTTCTAATAGTCCAGGAAAGTTAGACATACAAAGATGGAATAAGCGAACTTTCTTACTCTGAGATTTTTTTATAGAAAAGTGTAGGTTTTGAGGTCAGAAAATATATGTCACACATGCATCCACCAGCAACATACAGCGTTTTGAGATATAGATATATGTATAATAAGATTTTTCACGTTTTTTGACCAAAAACTGCTAATATCTCAAAAAAGATTTTTTCGACAAAAAAGTTTCAAATAAAAGTTGTTCAAAATTAAATTTCCTACAAAATTGCTTATATGAAAAATTTCGATTTTCCCAATAGTTTTTCCGTAAAAGTGGAAAAACCGCATGTAACAAAAGTGAATTAGAGAAAAAATTGCGGAAAATTCTCAAATTTAAACTTTTAAACAAAAAAATTGTCAAAAATAATAAATAAAAAAAGTTGTTTTTTAATTATAAATAATTAATAAACACAAAATTAATAAATCTTTTTTCATATTAAATATTGACATAAAAATTATTTTTTTATTATAACTTTGCAGCTCAAGAAAATGCCTTTCCTATTGTCAACAAATTTAAATTTAAGAATTTTCCGCAATTTTTTTCTAATTCACTATTGTTACATGCGATTTTTCCGCTTTTAGTCAAAAATATTTAAATAGTCGTGGATCAAATAGGGTATTCTACTCGCATATAATAATTATTATTCGCTCGGGTGATTTACGACACTCGCCTTCGGCTCGTGCCCTAAATTTTCACCCTCGTGAATAATATACGCCATTATATGCTTGTGGAATAAAATACTATTAACCTCCTCTAACTCATAGTCGTAGTAGGGAATTATATAAAACTAGTTTTAAAATTTGTGGATGAAAAATTATTAAGTTTTTTCAAAAACAGACGACACTGGCAACCTACAACTCAATACTTATTACTTCCCCAAATTGTTGCCGAAGTATATTCTACGCCATCAACAGGAAGTTTTGAGGAAAAAAAAGCATAAATCATACAAAATTAGGAAATTTTTGCTGCGGAAAATTTCAGAAGAGTGGATTTTTGTGAGCATTTGTTGGAAAAGGCGAACGAGGAGATTTTACCGATGAATTAACTTTTCCATTAATAACTCAACTCGCACACGATATTGGAAAAACGAAAATTTACATAACTTCACTCTCATTATCTTCAAAAACTTACTGTTTGGGCAAGTATACCTGGTGATCATAACGGCAATTTAACTGATCAAAAATATTTGGATCTGCTTCAGTAATAAAATTGTTCCTCATGTTCAAGACAGAATTTAGTGGTTTATTGAAATATTTTGGATAAAATTAATGACTTATAGTTGCTGAAGAATATCTTAATTTACTTTGAATGCTCAATGTGGCATAAAACTAAAACATGTGTACGAAATGTTTTCCCTTCCTTTACAACTTAATTACATGATACATTTTATTTATTAACTTTTGCATCATTGTTCATTATTACGTTCTAAACGATGTGAAAATATGCCAAACCGTTTGTCAAGGAAGACGGATATTTTATATTAGTCTAACTTACTACTGGCTCTATTAACGTTACCTTAATTGGACCCTAACAATTGCTGAATTTAAATATAGCTAGCTATCTTACAACCTACTCTAAATAAAAGTTAAGTGTTGCAATGCTGATGACTTGGGAAACTGAAATGAGATACAATTAAATAACGATAGACAATAACAGAGAAAGTAACTATGCCATGACTTTTAAGTGTTAATTTACACTGCTCAATGCATTTACATAATACGATTATTTCGGTTCTCTTTTCTTTTTGCTGTTGCAGCTAAGCGCCATCCTACTTGTGAAGATATCTAGAACACAGTAATAAATCGTTGCTCGCAGATCGCATTTGCACCGTTTATGGAAGCGTCAACATTTAGCTGTTAGAATTAACTTCTATCGCAACTTGTCTAATTATGAAAACCATTTTTTTATATATATAAATTAGACAACCACTTTGTTGTCTAGAATTATTTATAACTTTATTTCGATTTGTTTTTTCTCTTATATTTTTGGGTAGGTATTAGCCTCAGTAAAAATTACTTAGATATTCCTTAATTACAAGTCACCGAAGTAACTCCTTGAGAATCTAAAATTTTGTGTTAGGTAAAGTAAACCAATACCTTGCAGTTTATTGTGGAATTTGAACTACATACTATCCATATATTTCTACCAAACTTTCATATACTTCCGCCGTACCACACACTTTTACATATCTCATTTGCACCGTTTATATCCTTCTAACAAACTTTCAAATATTCAAAAAACTTAGAATAAGTTGTCATAGGAAGCACAGATCTGTATCAATTGAACGTTAAGAACGCTTATAATAAAAAAAAAATCTGGCGGTAAACCAAGTAAACTAAAAGTTCCATATACTTGCTTTCAACAAATTACCAAACTTTCACATACTCTCTATAGGCTTCCGAAATTTCCGAATACTTCTGAAACTGCTACTAACTTCCATAAACTTTTACATATTCTTAACAAATTACCACACCCTTCCAAAAAATTACCACATACTCTCACGTACTTCCCATATGCTTATACCAAACTTCCATATACCTACTTCCCAAAAACTGCTACATACTTTCACCATATTTCTAACAGATTGCCACGTTCTTTCCATATACTTCTACCAAACTTTCATATGCTTTCCAACAAACCGTTACATACTCCTACACACTTTTAATAAATTACCAAATGCTTTCCATATCCTTCGAACAAACTTCCGAAACCTTAAAAAAACTGCTACAACTTACACCAAACTTCCACAAGCTCTTAACAAATTACCACATTCTTTCACGAATTTTCCATATACTTCTGTCAAACTTTCATACACGTTCCAAAAGACTGCTACATTCACACGTTCAACAAATTATTACATACTTTCACGTACTTGCCATATACTTCTAACAAACTTTCAAATACTTCATAAACTGCTGCTAATTTCCATCAAACTTCAATAATTTACTACATGTTTCGCGTACTTTCCATATACTTCTACCAAACTTTCATACTCATACTCTCTATAGGCTTCTAACAAACTTCCAAACACTTCTGAAACTGCTACTAACTTCCATAACCGTATTTGGAGGTTTGTTAGAAGTATATGGAAATAACGCGGCAATTTGTTGTTGTTGAAGTATGTAGCAGATCTTGGGAGGTAGGTATATGAAAGTTTGGTATAAGTATATGGGAAGTACGTGAGAGTATATGGTCATTGTATGGAAGCATGTGGTAATTTGTTAAGAATATATTATTATAAAAGTTTATGGGAGTCAGTAGCAGTTTCGGAAGTATATGGAGGTTTATTAGTAGCCTACAGAGAGTATGTGAAAGTTTGGTAGAAGCATACGGAAAATCCGTGAAACACGTAGTAATTTATTGAAAGTATGTAAAAGTTTGATGGAAATTAGTAGCAGTTTATGAAATATTTGAAAGTTTGTTAGAAGTATATGGAAAATACGTGAAAATATGTAATAATTTGTTGAAAATGTGAATGTAGAAGTTTTTTGGAACGTATAATATGAAATTTTAGCAAAAGTAAATGGAGAAATCGTGAAATTATGTGGATATGCAAAGTATGTGGTAATTTGCTAAAAGTGTGTAGTAGTATGTGGCAGTTTTTTGGAAAGCATATGATAGTTTGGTAACAGTATATGGAAAATAATTTGTTGAAAGTCTGTGTTTCTCTCAAAGTGTATGAAGTATATGAGTAGAAGTAGGTGAAAGTAAACGATAATTTCTTAAAAGTACGTGGAAGTATGTAGTAATTTTTTGGAAAGTATACAGATGTTTTGTAGAAGTTTGATGGGAGTTAGTAGCAGTTTTTTGAAATGTATCATTGTTTGGTAGAAGTTATGGAAAGTATGTGGTATTTTGTTAAAGGTATGTGAAAGTATGTAGCAACTTTCTAGAAGTACTTGGATATTTGTTAGAGGTATATGGAAATAACGCGGCAATTTGTTAGAAGTATGGTGGAAGTTTGTAGCAGTTTTTGGTAAGTAGGCATATGGAAATTTGGTATAAGTATATGGGAAGTACGTGAGAGTATATGGTCCTTTTATGTAAGCATGAGGTAATTTGTTAAGAATATATAAAAGTTTATGGAAGTTAGTAGCAGTTTCGGAAGTATTTGGAGGTTTGTTGGTAGCCTACAGAGAGTATGTGAAAGTTTGGTAGAAGTATATGGAAAATACGTGAAACATGTAGTAAATTATTGATAGTATGTGAAAGTTTGATGGAAATTAGTAGCAGTTTATGAAGTATTTGGAAGTTACTTAGAAGTAATATAAATAAGACCATAAAACGAAAAAAAAGTACATATATTGCAAGTACGTGAAAGTATGTAATAATTTGTTGAAAGTGTGAATGTAGCAGTTTTCTGGCACGTATATGGAAGTTTGGCAGAAGAAAATGGAAAATTCGTGGAAGTATGTGAAGTATTTGTTAAAAGCATGTGGAAGTTTAGTGTAAGTATGTAGCAGTTCTTTTTAAGTTTTCAGATGTTTGTTAGAAAGAGATGGAAAGTATGTGGTAATTTGTTAAAAGTATGTAGAAGTATGTAGCAGTATTTTGGAAAGCATATGATAGTTTGGTAGAAGTATATGGAAAGTATGTGAAAATTTGTTAAAAATGTGTGCATATAGCAGTTTCTTTCAAAGTATATGAAAGTTTGGTAGAAGAAGGTGAAAGTAATCGATAAGTACGTGGAAGTATGTAGTATTTTTTTGGATAGATGTTTTGTAGAAGTAGGTATATGAAAAGTATGTGGAAGTATGTAGAAGTCTGACGGAAGTTAGTTTGGAAAGTATATGAGAGCTTGAGAGAAGTATATGGAAAGTATTTGGTATTTTGTTAAAGGTATGTGAAAGTATGTAGCAATTTTCTGAAAGTTTGTTAGAAGTATGGATAAAGTATGTAGCAGTTTTTGGTAAATAGGTATATGGAAGTTTGGTATAAGTATATGGGAAGTACGTGAGAGTATATAGTCATTTTATGGAAGCATGTGGTAATTTGTTAAAAATGTATAAAAGTTTATGGAAGTTAGTAGCAGTAGCAAGTATTTGGAGGTTTGTTAGTAGCCTACAGAGAGTACCGTAAAAGTACTATGGAAAATATGGAAAATATGTGAAACATGTAGTAAATTCTTGAAAGTATGGAAATTAGAAGCAGTTTATAAAAGTATTTGGAAGTTTGTTAGAAGTATTTGGGAAGTACGTGAAGATATGTAATAATTTGTTGAAAGTGTGAATGTAGCAGTTTTCTGGCACGTATATGAAAGTTTGGCAGAAGTAAATGGAAAATTCGTGGAAGTATGTGGTAATTTGTTAAAAGCATGTGGAAGTTTAGTGTAAGTATGTAGCAGTTCTTTTTAAGTTTGTTAGAAGGAGATGGAAAGCATGTGGTAATTTGTTAAAAGCATGTAGAAGTATGTAGCAGTTTTTAGGAAAGCATATGATAGTTTGGTAGAAGTATATGGAAAGTATGTGAAAATTTGTTAAAAATGTGTGAATATAGCAATTTCTTTCAAAGTATATGAAAGTTTGGTAGAAGAAGGTGAAAGTAATCGATAAGTACGTGGAAGTATGTAGTATTTTTTTGGAAAGTGTATAGATGTTTTGTAGAAGTAGGTATATGAAAAGTATGTGGAAGTATGTAGAAGTCTGATGGAAGTTAGTTTGGAATGTATATGAGAGCTTGAGAGAAGTATATGGAAAGTATTTGGTATTTTGTTAAAGGTATGTGAAAGTATGTAGCAATTTTCTGGAAGTTTGTTAGAAGTATGGATAAAGTATGTAGCAGTTTTTGGTAAATAGGTATATGGAAGTTTGGTATAAGTATATGGGAAGTACGTGAGAGTATATAGTCATTTTATGGAAGCATGTGGTAATTTGTTAAAAATATATAAAAGTTCATGGAAGTTAGTAGCAGTAGCAAGTATTTGGAGGTTTGTTAGTAGCCTACAGCCGTGAAAGTTTGGTAGAAGTATATGGAAAATATGTGAAACATGTAGTAAATTCTTGAAAGTATGGAAATTAGAAGCAGTTTATAAAAGTATTTGGAAGTTTGTTAGAAGTATATGGGACGTACGTGAAGATATGTAATAATTTGTTAAAAGTATGAATGTAGCAGTTTCGTAGAACGTATAATATGAAAGTTTAGCAGAAGTAAATGGAAAATTCGTGAAATGATGTGGTAATTTGTTAAAACCCTGTGGAAGCTTGGTGTAAGTATGTAGCAGTTTTTTTAAAGTTCCCGGAAGTTTGTTAGAAGGATATGCAAAGTATGTGGTAATTTGCTAAAAGTGTGTAGAAGTCTGTGGCAGTTTTTTTGAGAGTATATGGAAAGTATGTGATAATTTTTTAAAAGTGTATGTTTTTTTCAAAGTATATGAAGTATATGAGTAGAAGTAGGTGAAAGTAATCGATAATTTCTTAAAAGTACGCAGAAGTATGTAGTATTTTTTTGGAAAGTATACAGATGTTTTGTAGAAGTTTGATGGAAGTTAGTGGCATTACCAAATTTTAATCTACGTTCCAAAAAACTGCTACATTCACACTCTCAACAAATTGTTACATACTTTCACATACTTTCCATATACTTCTAACAAACTTCCAAATACTTCATAAACTGCTACAAATTTCCATGGAACTTTGACATACTTTTAATAATTTACTACATGTTTCACGTATTTTCCATATACTTCAATCAAACCTTCAAAGACTTAAAAAAAAACTGACACATTTCCATTAATCTCCATATACTTATACCAAACTTCCACATACTACCTGCAAGCTGTCAGATCTGTGGAATTTTGACATTTTTTTACCCTAGCGTAATAGTCAAAAAGTCCTCCTAAGTACAGAGCATATTGCTTTTGAAAAGCAAGCACGTACCGATGATCTTCATCCATTAGTCAGCATCACAAACGCAATGCGCAAAAAATCATTGATTGTAGTAAGTTTGCAGCGATGCATATACTTTTAAGTATAAGGAACGAGCTGTGTACTGGTCAGGGTACAAGTACCATCCATATACAGATGTTTTGAGCGTTATCAGCATGGTTCAAGGTTGTTGTAGAAAATGCTTTTTTTCTTTAAACGGGATCTTGCTACGACGTGATTCTATACATATAAATATTACGTCTTCTCGGAAATATAGGTTTTCTAAAGAATTACTTTTTAATTTAATAACACATTAACCTCTCTCTCTCTCTCTCTCTGATATCCAAAATGTCACGGTTGATACAAGGTTTTTATTTTGATTTTCGGAATAAACCGTGAGCAATAAATAGCAGTCATTACCTATTAATTGTTTACTATTTTTCTGTTATTTGTTCATCTACAAGATCGCAATAAATTATTATACAGAATAGTTTTATTGGACGTTACAATAGTACAACTCGTTTTATTACCGTACAAACTATTTTCGTACATTCGTAATTACTTTATCCAAGACCTTTTAATAATAAAAAGTCATTAATTAAAGTTAAAATTAATATTTACGATATAGTCAAGGAGTAAATAACTGAACAGATAGTAGGTCAATTGCGTAACATAATGTGCTGCTTTTACGCTTATTTGTTTAATTTTATCTTATAAAATAGTGGTAATGGTCTTCTCTTATTAATGGGTACGTTTATCTTTCACAATCTTCATGAAAATATTACTGCTAGGTATGCTCGTAAATATGCAACACGAACAATAAATTAAATAAGAAAAAATGTTCATCTTAATTCTTGACATGAACTATAATCATTCACCAAAATATAACTTATAAATAATGAGTTATTGTTGTTGATAATTATCTAATAACCGCGTTCCTAGAAGCAGGTTAAAAATGTATGTCGAGTATTCACGAAATGGCGAAGGCGCCACTTAAAGACAATGAATGGAATTAAAAACGTTTTATTTTTATAAACAATACAATTTTCTCTGGCGTTAAATCGCTGTATACAATAGAACGAAATAAAAAAAGTTAGTAATGTTGATTTTATAGAGATTAAACAATATTAGACAGGCCGTAAAGCAATCTTTGTGGCTGACTTTCAAGATTAAAAAACGTTAATGCAAAAGAAGATGTGATAAATATATTTTTGTTTTGTATCTTTTAAACAGTAGGAATCTGCTGCTAGAAGAGTGAGATTCAAATGAATATTTAAATGTCAAAAATTGGCCACTATTTTTAAACATCAATAAATAATTTTTTGTACAGGTTAGTTGATTTTGTGTTTAAATATATTAAAAGACCTATTTTTTTATTTCTATGGCAATAGTGAAGTATAAATAAAAATTGTTAATTTTGTTTAAAAAAACATCTCTCTGATTGATGTCATTCTTTGATTGTGTTTTGTTTGGAGCTATGACGTCATTGGATTTTTTTTAAACGGCAATCTATGCATTTTTGCTTTTCTGCACAACTTTAATAGAGCTTAAATAATAATAAAAATTTATTTCATTCTTTAGGTATATAAAAATAATTTTATTGAAAGGTTGCAAGGAATGAATATCCCTTTTTAGAGATGGTTCTTTATCGGGCATTTCCAATAAAGCCTAAAAATAATAGAAACTGTCTCAAAGGAACAAATTTTGTTATTATAAAAATAATTCAATAATAATACCAACAAACGTGTATTTTAGGCATATAAAAATAATTTTATTAGGACGTTGCAAGTAGTGAATATCCATTTTTAGAGATGGTGCTCAGATCAGATATTTTTAATAGACCCTAAAAACAATAGAAACTGACTCAAAGGAATAGATTTTGTTGGTATAAAAATGATTTGACAATAAGACAAACAAATGTGTATTTTGGGTACCTAAAAATAATTTTATTAGATCGTTTTTAGGGGTGGCTCTACATCCTATATTTTTAATAGAGCTTAAGTAACAATAAAATTTGACTCAAAGGAACAAATTTCGCTCTTATAAAAATAGTTTGACAATAAGAGATCTTTTAGATATATAAAAATAATCTTATTAGAGCTTTGCAAAGGGGTGAATATCCCTTTTTAGAGATGGTTCGTTATCAGGTATTTCTAATAGATCCTAAAAACAATGCAAACTGATTCAAAGGAACAAGTTTTGTTATTATAAAAATAATTTGACAATAACATGACCGAACGTGTCTTTTATATATTAGAGCTTTGCAAAGGGGTGAATTGAATATCCCTTTTTAGAGATGGTTCTCTATCAGTTATTTTTAATAGAGCCTAAAGGCAATAGAAACTGACTCAAAGGAATAGATTTTGTTGGTATAAAAATGATTTGACAATAAGACAAACAAATGTGTATTTTGGGTACCTAAAAATAATTTTATTAGATCGATACAAGGGGATGAATATCCTTTCTATTCTATTCGTGTATTTCTAATAGAGCCTTATTAACAATAAAAATTGACTCCAAGGAACAAATTTCGCTCTTATAAAAATAGTTTGACAATAAGAGATCTTTTAGATATATAAAAATAATCTTATTAGAGCTTTGCAAGGGGGTGAATATCCCTTTTTAGAGATAGTTCGTTATCAGGTATTTCTAGTAGATCCTAAAAACAATGCAAACTGATTCAAAGGAACAAGTTTTGTTATTATAAAAATAATTTGACAATAAGATGACCGAACGTGTCTTTTATATATTAGAGCTTTGCAAAGGGGTGAATATCCCTTTTTAGAGATGGTTCTCTATCAGTTATTTTGAATAGAGCCTAAAAGCAATAGAAACTGACCCAAAGGAACAGATTTTGTTCTTATAAAAATGATTTGACAATAAGACGAACAATTGTGTATTTTGGGTACCTAAAAATAATTTTATTAGATCGATACAAGGGGATGAATATCCTTTCTTTGGGGTGGTTCCTCATCGTGTATTTCTAATAGAGCCTTATTAACAATAAAAATTGACTCCAAGGAACAAATTTCGCTCTTATAAAAATAGTTTGACAATAAAAGATCTTTTAGATATATAAAAATAATCTTATTAGAGCTTTGCAAGGGGGTGAATATCCCTTTTTAGAGATAGTTCGTTATCAGGTATTTCTAGTAGATCCTAAAAACAATGCAAACTGATTCAAAGGAACAAGTTTTGTTATTATAAAAATAATTTGACAATAAGATGACCGAACGTGTCTTTTATATATTAGAGCTTTGCAAAGGGGTGAATATCCCTTTTTAGAGATGGTTCTCTATCAGTTATTTTGAATAGAGCCTAAAAGCAATAGAAACTGACCCAAAGGAACAGATTTTGTTCTTATAAAAATGATTTGACAATAAGACGAACAAATGTGTATTTTGGGTACCTAAAAATAATTTTATTAGATCGATACAAGGGGATGAATATCCTTTCTTTGGGGTGGTTCCTCATCGTGTATTTCTAATAGAGCCTTATTAACAATAAAAATTGACTCCAAGGAACAAATTTCGCTCTTATAAAAATAGTTTGACAATAAAAGATCTTTTAGATATATAAAAATAATCTTATTAGAGCTTTGCAAGGGGGTGAATATCCCTTTTTAGAGATGGTTCGTTATCAGGTATTTCTAGTAGATCCTAAAAACAATGCAAACTGATTCAAAGGAACAAGTTTTGTTATTATAAAAATAATTTGACAATAAGATGACCGAACGTGTCTTTTATATATTAGAGCTTTGCAAAGGGGTGAATATCCCTTTTTAGAGATGGTTCTCTATCAGTTATTTTGAATAGAGCCTAAAATCAATAGAAACTGACCCAAAGGAACAGATTTTGTTCTTATAAAAATGATTTGACAATAAGACGAACAAATGTGTATTTTGGGTACCTAAAAATAATTTTATTAGATCGATACAAGGGGATGAATATCCTTTCTTTGGGGTGGTTCCTCATCGTGTATTTCTAATAGAGCCTTATTAACAATAAAAATTGACTCCAAGGAACAAATTTCGCTCTTATAAAAATAGTTTGACAATAAAAGATCTTTTAGATATATAAAAATAATCTTATTAGAGCTTTGCAAGGGGGTGAATATCCCTTTTTAGAGATAGTTCGTTATCAGGTATTTCTAGTAGATCCTAAAAACAATGCAAACTGATTCAAAGGAACAAGTTTTGTTATTATAAAAATAATTTGACAATAAGATGACCGAACGTGTCTTTTATATATTAGAGCTTTGCAAAGGGGTGAATATCCCTTTTTAGAGATGGTTCTCTATCAGTTATTTTGAATAGAGCCTAAAAGCAATAGAAACTGACCCAAAGGAACAGATTTTGTTCTTATAAAAATGATTTGACAATAAGACGAACAAATGTGTATTTTGGGTACCTAAAAATAATTTTATTAGATCGATACAAGGGGATGAATATCCTTTCTTTGGGGTGGTTCCTCATCGTGTATTTCTAATAGAGCCTTATTAACAATAAAAATTGACTCCAAGGAACAAATTTCGCTCTTATAAAAATAGTTTGACAATAAAAGATCTTTTAGATATATAAAAATAATCTTATTAGAGCTTTGCAAGGGGGTGAATATCCCTTTTTAGAGATAGTTCGTTATCAGGTATTTCTAGTAGATCCTAAAAACAATGCAAACTGATTCAAAGGAACAAGTTTTGTTATTATAAAAATAATTTGACAATAAGATGACCGAACGTGTCTTTTATATATTAGAGCTTTGCAAAGGGGTGAATATCCCTTTTTAGAGATGGTTCTCTATCAGTTATTTTGAATAGAGCCTAAAAGCAATAGAAACTGACCCAAAGGAACAGATTTTGTTCTTATAAAAATGATTTGACAATAAGACGAACAAATGTGTATTTTGGGTACCTAAAAATAATTTTATTAGATCGATACAAGGGGATGAATATCCTTTCTTAGGGGTGGTTCTTCATCGTGTATTTCTAATAGAGCCTTATTAACAATAAAAATTGACTCCAAGGAACAAATTTCGCTCTTATAAAAATAGTTTGACAATAAGAGATCTTTTAGATATATAAAAATAATCTTATTAGAGCTTTGCAAGGGGGTGAATATCCTTTTTTAGAGATGGTTCTTATCAGGTATTTCTAATGGAGACTAAAAACAATGGAAACTGAAACAATGCAACAAATTTTGTTGTTATAAAAATATTTGACAATAAGACAACCAAAAGTGTCTTTTAGGTAAATAAGTTGCAAGTAGTGAATATCCATTTTTAGAGATGGTTTCTCTATCAGATAGTTTTAATTAATAGAGCCAAAACAATGGAAACTGACTCAAGGGAACAAATTTTGTTATTATAAAAATTATTTGACAATAAGACGAACGAATGTGTCTTTTAGGTATAAAACTAATTTTAAAACATATAATTAATAAAGTATCAAAAAGTAAAGTTAATAATAATTTAGGCAAACGCATTACTGATATGAAATATATATTTTTATTTTAAAATGGCATTCTACTTGCATTAAGTTTATGTTCTAATATCCTCATTAAATTGATTAATAGTCTTCGTGAACCGATTTAATACCAAATAATATTGTTTCGATCGTTCGTTATATAATTGTTCCACTTTATAATGCCAAGTTAAGAAGAGTTGTACTAAAATAATGTTGCTTTTATTTAATTGAACCAGTTTGAGAATTTGATTATCCTGCGTATTTCTTGTCACAATAAACAAATATCGGAACCTTCAGAGAAAAGGACGTTTGTGGAGCTTGTAATATGCCATTTACAATACTATTACAAAATTAATGTATTTTCTCAAATTGTGAAGAATGATACTGGCGGAATTTCAAGTGCATCACTGTGTTCACGAGATTATTGTTTCAGAGATTTCAAGATGAATAGTTAAGCAAAACGTGAGGCAAGGACAATAAAGCAATGTGAAATTTTACACAAGTATGCATATATTTAGTGTATTTAATGTGCACTTTCGTTTTCATATACTACTAAGTTACTATTATCTCAACAGCCATTCAACTAACGCTTGTAATTTGTGCGACTTGCTTACAATTATTTCACTTGTAATTAATAAGACGCCTTATCATGTGTGAAAAGCACACGATTGTTTGTATTATCGTAGGTATTGTTTAAAAATAGTAAACTGGAGTTAAAATTATGATAATTGTTTACTTCACCTCTAATTTTATGTTACAACTTTAACACATTATTTTTATATATTGTATTATAGTAATTCTAAAAGAATTAGGCAACTACCGAAAAGCTGTTAATTTAGTGCAAAACGAAAGACAGTAACGAATATTCAGCATATTCTATAAGAGAAATATTTTCACATTTTTGTTTAATATGAAACTATTATATTAAGTACAGGGGTAGTCACGAAAGGTTTTCCCCCTTTCACTTTTTGTCTTAGAAAAAAAATGGTAAAAACAAAAGTTGTAGGAAACTCTCTTCTCATCCCTATGCGTCGAACAAAAAAACAATCGAGCATCGTGTATTTTTTCCTTCAGCTCATCCGCAACATTAGACCTCTCTTTACCCTATGCTTTAAAGTGCCCCATAAAAAGAAGTCTAATGGACTCAAACCTGGATTCCTCGCAGGCCACAAAATTGTTGAAAACCACCCCTGAATTTCAAAATTTAATACCGACTCAAGTATTCAGAGTTAGTTATTGAAAAAATTCTTGTATATTTTTCTGACGTGGCTAATTACGAATCTGATGTCAAAATTTTTGAATTCTCGATTGCACCCTTAATATGGACGATATAAGAGGGGTAAAATGAAAAACATATTTTGTTTGTTTTGAGCAAGTAGAACTTTTTCTTTGCAAATTCTTATATTTTAGGACATAAAACTTATATCTTAATAAGGAAAATTATTGCTCTTACCCGTCATTTCCCTTACTAAGAGCAAAGTTTAAATATTCATTTAATTATAAAAATAAACTGTAGGTACATAAAATATATCTACCTCACATAAACAAGAATAATTTGTTGGTTTCCAATTATCTCTTCTCGTTTTGATAAACCATTCCTTTCTCCTTACTGGGCAAGCGTTTCATTAAAAAGCCCTTTTTTGCAGAGTTACTGCAATTTGCTGCTGCACAACCAGGCATTTCGCCCCTAACTCTAAAAAGCAATAAAATTCGTTTGCATGGCATTTCTTACAAATGCATTAAAGACTAAATTACCGCCAAACGAGCAATATCGTAATTTGCTGAAACGAGGCGCGCTCATTATTTCGGTCGTATCTTTGCAATTAGGCTAAAAATCATTCAAAAAAAGCATTTTGAAGGTCTTTTAATCCTCTTTAAGGCCAGCTAGGTCAAAACAGTACAAAGTTTTTCTATATTCATCTTAAATGCGTCAATTTAAAAAAAAAACGTTAAAAAAAGGTAACTTCAAATACTTCTATCTCCTAACTTATTATCTTTAGAAAAAAAAAAGGACCATTCTTTTAGTTTATTGCCATCATTTTTTGTCTCTGGAAACATTCTGCTAAGTTAGCCTTAAAGCCAAAAAAATTCGTTATTTAAAAATTTTTTAAAAAACATTTGGTGTAAAATCTTTTAGATTTTAGATAATGCATCCATCATGGTCAAAAAAAATTTGTGTAAGTATATAGCATTGAGTAAATAATAATAGTAATAACAAAAAACATATTTGGATTTTTTTTTCAATTTGGAATTTACTGAAACAAAAAAACAAGCACCCTTATTCCTTTTTAATATTTGATATTTGAGCCATTTTGAATCAAACTATCAGTTGACTGAAGGTCTCGAATTTGTCACTGTAAGTGTACAGGGATATCCAACGAAAATGACCACCCCTAATAACTTCTTTTATTTTTGATGCTATAAAAAATTTTTTTCTATAAAAGTTGTAGGGTTTCTTGAAAGCATTTAGAATATGTATTCAGAAAAATAAATGAAAGTCGTTTAGAGTAGATGTGGTTTTCATTTGCATTTTTTCAAATTTTTTGCATTTTTGAAATCAAGGTACTTTTCTAATTCTGAATAAGGTATCGGCTTTGTATCGAACATGAAGGGCGTCATTTTGAACAGTTTATGTAGGATAGTTTTAATTACTTTTATTTATAGTTGTAATTAATATTAATATCAAAATTAGCCAAGACTAATGCATTCTAAAAATAAAAATTTGTTCTGTTATTTTATTTCCTTGTTGTTTTCGGGCCACAAAAATTGCAATAATTAGAAAACCCTAAAAGATAATATGATATATATCTATATATTCGAAATGAGAAAAGTACCTTGATTTCAAAAATGCAAAAAATGGGGTGTTCCATTTGAAAAAATGCAAGTTAAAATCATATCTCCTCTAAACGACTTTCATTTATTTTTCTGAATAAATATTCTAAATGCTTTCAATAAACCCTACAACTTTTATAGAAATTTTTTTTTTATAGCATCAAAAATAACGAAGTTATTAGTGGTGGTTATTTTCGTTGGATATCCCTGTACATCTTTTGTACCCTTGTACCATGCTGATAATGATAAACAGCCAGAAACTGGTCCATGAATGGTGATAATAACCTTCCTGACGTAGTAATACTGCTTTAATTAAAAAAAAATTATTCGCTTTGTAATCAGCGATTCTTTGCCACTTGTTTAAAAAATTACCAGTGTAGCATATAACTAATTTTTGCGTAGGAATGATATTGCCAGAGAAATAAGACATTAATACTTATTACTATTCCTTCGATTTGTACAAAATTTTTATAATTTTTGAAAAAGAGCTTCGAGGAAAATTGTGGCTCCGGCTAAATTTGAATTTGGGGCCCCATGAATTTTTCTTCGGGGGGAAATTGTTATTTCTCTTATTTCTCCACAACTGGTCATAGATTTTCATATAACAACATTCGCAACAAATACCATATCATATTGTAAATTTTTTATAAAATGCCAAATTTTGGAAATACAATTTTATTTTAATTAGATATAAGCTAGCAAATATTTTGTTTGCCTATTGAAATTAGAATTTCTGTACTAAGCAGTTTATTTATTTTTTCGTGTTTTTCAACGTTATTATACTTAGTACACATTTATATTTCATGAGATGTCCCAATTAAATAAAAAAACAAAAAACTTCCTCATTATATCAACGTAATTCCTTCGGGCTTTCACTGCATATTTCAGAACCATTAAATCGTTACCATATACTTAGTTAATACAGCAAAAAAGTGCTTGGTAATCGTGAAGATCTAACCTAGGTCAATATGCGCCTCTAGTTATAAAGGTAATCAGGTAATCACCTACTACATTTGGTATTAATGAAGTAATGCCATATCTAGCGATTGCGAAACAGAACGGGTCGAATAAAAAAATTGGTAGAGATAAATTCAATATTTACCTCGAGAGAAAAACAAACTTGTAAACACCTACGCCTACACCTGGTCAAGGTAGCGCCAAAATTTGAAAGTAAATTAAAATTAAAAAATGTGTTTTGTTTCAGCATAATATGTAAACCGTATTTAATTTAGCAAAAGTCTGATTCAGTGGTGTAGTTATTGGTGGGGGGGGGGGGGGCTCAGCAAAAT
This sequence comes from Rhagium mordax, assembly GCA_963680705.1. Taxonomy (NCBI): domain Eukaryota; kingdom Metazoa; phylum Arthropoda; class Insecta; order Coleoptera; family Cerambycidae; genus Rhagium; species Rhagium mordax. Next base: position 9,734,255 of record OY796657.1, read on the forward strand.
TAGAGAGGTTTTTCATGAAATAACAAAATAACAATAGTAGAATCAAAAAAACTTGATTTTGAATTGAATTGAATTAACAACAGATTTTCCGGTATTTTTTTATCATCTGTTTACTGTGTTTTAAGCTCCCCTACGCTGATGAGGAACAATAATTTAGAAACACGTCTCCGTAGCTGTTTGGTTGTTTATTTTAGGGGACCATGGCAAGAAATCAATTCATGATTAAAGAAAACTTTTTTTTCTCGTTTATTTTGACTTTTTTTTAATTACTATTCATTTTGCTTAATAATTAACCTTAAACTGAAATTTTCAAATTTGCATTTGCATCATATTAAAAATGTCAAATATTTTTTAAGGCGAATAATAGATAATAGTAGTAGGATGATAATATATCATTAAAATACAGTTTTTCTGCCTTGGCAGCATTAAACAGGTACTTTATTATTTAGTTAACAAATAACTCTCTTCTGTAACCATTAAAATAGTAATATTTCTATTGATTTCAGTGTAAAATGAATAAAAGATTTACTACAGCGGTTGGCCTTTGTGAATGCAACCAAGGCAGAAACTCTGCTTTTTGCCTCGTTCGACTTTTGATGTTTTACTCGATTGTTTCATTTTTTACATTCAAATAGAGTTTATTTTAATTGAATTTGACAGGTTATGTGTCACTTTTATTACTTAGGCTGGAAAATGGCACTAAGCTTGTAAAATACTATTTTTACTGCCTAAGCAGTAAAAGTGACTATTTAGTACCTGCCAACTCTAAATGAAATAAAAGTTTTAATGTCAGTCAGCGAGAAAATCGTTTCTAACCTCATCAATGGCAATCAATATTAAAAAAAGTAAAACTGTGAAAAAAAATGGCATCAGAATTACTCCTATTCCTACTTTTTCAAATTTTTATAGAGTATTAGAACAGAGGACTATGAGGTTGATAGATAGACATTTGAAAATCAAATATTTTTCGTTAAATATTAAAATTAATTTTGAAACATTTAAGTAGCAAGTTAATATAGGAAATAAAAAAAAAAATTAAACTAATTAAAAATCTATATTAATTTGCGTAACTTTCTTATCCACCCAGTAGCATATAGTATGCATTTTTAATATCAACACTGCATTAAAAATATCTTAGTGCTAATAATACAGCTTATAGTGTCTGAAAATCTAGGTAAAATCGGTTGAGTATTTTAGAAGTTATATAATTTTACAAATGAGTCGAAATTTTATTTTAAATGTTTTATAATAAGTAGATTGAAATATTTTTTCATTAATTCGACAGAAAGCATTTATATTGAAAATAAATTTTCTTATCCAAAAATTATAACCAATTTTTTTCAAATTCTTCGAATAAAAAATCAAGCTAGGTATATTTTTAGGACACCCTTCAGATATATGTAAAAAACTGTAAGATAATACTTACATTCTTATTGTACACGACAATTTCTTTAAAACCACAAGCGTTGGATAATTATTCCTAGTTGAAACAAAATTATGAATATAAGTCACAACAAATAAATTGTATCACAAGTCACTGCACTTCGTGGATCCTTACCTGTGTAATATTTAATCCTAAACACTATAAACTAACTAAATGCATCTCTCATCATATCCCTTTTATATACGAACACACTGTGATGCTACTATGATCCCCCAATTGAATTTAACAACTTTCTTTTGTCATTGTAGCCGTTGAATTGTTTGGTCAATTGGATAGAGAGAGAGTAACTAGAGTTTTAAAATTGAAAAATATTTAAAATTGGATAATATGAGTGTAAATAAAAGAATTAAGTAAGATCAAAAATTATTTTCTGATGCATTTTCTTCGAAAAAAAAAATAAATGATGCCTTTTCTAGATTATTGTGTTGAAAACTGCAATTGCAGCTAATAATAGTGCTAATCGATATTTAACTTGAACAGGCTAGGTATGGAGAAAAGGTTTTGGAATTAATCCATAATAAGTATATATTAATAATAAATAATTAATAATTAATAAATCCATGATCGGAATTATTCTCACATAAATTAAATATTAAAGTAAAACTGTTTCAAAAATCTGTTCTCGTTAGACGTTAATTTTTAATTTTAGGTTAACGGTTAACTAAAAGGGTTAAGGCTTTAAAATAAATTCAAGTTTCTAACCTACAGAATAAAATGTGCAAAAAGTGGAAAGAAAACAAAATAAAATAATAGGCGAATAATAACCGGCTTTTAAATTTTTGTCGCAGTTTTTTTTGAAGTTTTTAAATCTTTGCGCTGTACTTATTTTATTGTATCACCATACAGAGTATCTTTTGTGGCCGATGGTCCAGAGTATCTACTATATGATATTTCAAATAATAAAATTAAATAAATATCTTTTAGATTTAAAATTTTGTTGAAATAATAAAAATCGAGAACTATCCACCAATGTCACTGTTAATGTCACTCATTAGGTTATAGAAATATTTGTTTATATCCATTTAATTAGTTGAAAGACCGACCAATTTGTTTTCAAATGAGTGACTCCATCAGGGGTGTTTCAAATTTTTCGATTTTGGCCATTTCTCTTACTTCTAGACCTAGATGCAGAGAAACCGATCTAGGTGTCTAGAGCTGAATTTTCGTGGAATGTCGATAGGCGAAAATCGTTTGATCTTTAAGCATTTTTAGATATTGGCAAAAATTGACATTTGACAGATTTAGAAAAAATAACTTTTTTATTTATAATAATTTTTTTCTGGCAGTAAGAACTTTCTGGAGGCACTTTTTAACATAGATTAAGATACATTTTCCAAAAAAATTTTCACTACTAAGTTTTCTCCAATTTTCTTCTTTCATTTAAATTTCGGGAAAATTCAAAGTTTCCAAAATTATATAAGTTGTGGTAGGTATATTATATTAGGTATCATCAGAAAGGATGGAAGAATTTTTCTACTTAAAATAAAAATTTCGTAACATTTTCCTAGTTGGCTATGGAAAATAAGACCTTTTGGCTAGTCAAAAATTTATTTATTTTCCCAGCCAGTTAGGTATTAAATTAAAATTCATACCGTGACTGTTAATTATATTATGAGAAACAATTAAAATAAAACTTTTTAATAAACTAAGTTATCATGAATTTCCAAAACGCAGTTTGACAGTTAAAAAAAATCTTATTTATTTTGTAATCAGTTAAAAATATTAGTATCATCTTGTTATATTGAATGTACCTGGAAACGTTTCAAAAGATTTATATTTTGAGCAATATCATAAGCATCCTGGCCTTCAAGTTTGTGCAAGGTCGGAGAACAATATGATGAATTATATGGGTCTTCTGCAAAACCAAGACTACTTACCAAGAGTAAAGTAATATGCCATTAGAGGTAGAGTTTATGCCGAAGCAAACGTATTTAAGTCGATTTTAGAAAACCCTTAGGTTTCTACTAGAAAAACAGCTCAAACTTGCAGATGTGAGTCGAAGTCGTAACCTCAGGATTCTCATAAATTCAAACCATATACAGATAAGTCCAGGATGCTTCGAACACGACAGGGATTGGGACGAATATACGAGTGGCCGACAACTCGCCTCAGTTCGAAATTTGTACATTAGGAGAAGGGCGCAGCAGTGCGCTGTGGCCCCTCACTGCTCAGCAGCAGTCAGCAGACTGTTGTTAGTATCTCATTAACCGTGTTGGGATGTAGAACTCATGTCTGAAAGAAATTTGATTTACGTATTCTGGACCAACGTTTTGAAATTTTTCTAACTTCAATAATTCATCCTAGATAGGATTAATTGTTGTAATTTTAAAAAAATCTCAAAACACATTTAAATATTTCCATTGTTTGTTTTTTCGCAACAAAAATGTGATTCTGCAACATAAAATTAATTGAAATGAAATCCAAAGAAGTCAGAAATCCATAGAGGTAAATTTTTAATAAGATAAAATAGTAAAATAAATTTTACTATTTACGTCAAAGTTTTTAGTCTTAATCCTCTAATGTCTTAAAAAGACATAAATACTCTTTTCAGAGCTTATTTGCAAACTATCTACATTTAACTGATAAAATGGTCAGTACTACGAATGTAGAAAGCAAATAATTTAATATTGCAATAAGCCTCACCAGACGGATTAATCCAAAAAAGGACTCCTTCTGTTATCAGGCAGCGCACGTCACCATCCCATGGACCGGTTTCTGGCTTATTAGCCTTCCTCAGCATGGTACAGGTAACGCACGCTGTATGACAACAGAAGGTCCAGTTCTTGATAACATCGATCGACATGAAGTCGGTGAGATGCAAATCATTCGCCTAGTCTGGGCACAGTCCACATTGCAATAGGTTTCACCAGAGGGCCCCACGGTCCACATTTGCATCTCACCGACTTCATGTCGATCGATGTTATCAAGAACTGGACCTTCTGTTGTCATAAACCATACTTTTTTCCACCCTTCGTATACCGTTGAAGGAAGAAAAAAAGTAATAGCATATATGAAATCTACGAAAAATTCTTTGTAGGTTTTGAAAATTTTGAATCGTTAATAATTGACCGAAATAAGGGGGGGGGGGGTATAGTTTTGAACGAAACGTCCTAAGTTTAAACTCAATTATTTACGCCATTTTTATAGCAAATATATATAAGTGTCATATGTCATATACAGGGTGGTCACTTTTACAATGTACACCATTGGTATCTTCTAAACAACAAGAGGTACATATAGTTGCTTAAATTAGAGAAAAGTTGCACATTTTCATGCTCTTTAAGGATCTGAAAAGAAATCCGGGATAACTTGCCTCGTTCCTGAGTATCCTGAAAAATCTGAAATATTGCGTTTTCTTATTTCGTTCATAACTTTTTTATTACTTAAGCCAATGTATAGAGATTTGGCATGTTTACATTAATCGATATGGGCTATCCACTGGACATTCTAAAAATTTCTTCTTCTTGTTGTTTAGAAGATACCAATGGTGTACATTGTAAAAGTGACCACCCTGTATATTTGTAATCAGAAGGACGAGGCGAATCCAAATATGTAAATATATATATAGGGTGTTCCATTTAAAAAAACCATACTTTTTTCTGCCCCTCGTATACGGTTGAAGTAGGAAAAAAAGTAATAGCATATTCAAAATCTACGGAAAATTCTGTGTTAGACCGGTTTTTGAAACATTAAAATCGAGGGTAATTGACCGAAATAAGGGGGGGTATAGTTTTATAGGAAACACCCTATACATATGCATTATTATTCTGAAGCGCATTTAGACAAATATTCATCTTGCAGTTATAGTAGCCGTATATTACATCTCCTAAGAGATTTACAGAATATTTAATATTCAAATTTAGGGAGATTTCAATGCGACATAAACAAACGAACTTCCTATAACCAAATGCACTAATAGCAGCGGAACTTTTTTAAAAACCATTTACCAAAAGAACTTATAAAAGTTATACCTAAATAACGTTTTCTTCCCGAAATACACAGGTCAATACAGTCAATATGACCGCTATTAGAAAATTAACATTTTTTCTAAAGATGCGCATCAGAATAAATCGGGGAGGGGCTATTTTTACATCTTTTATGAATGAACACAAATTATCATAAAACTTGTAGGAAATACTCTCAGGTACGTTTTGTCACTTTTCTCGAAAAAAATGCCTTTTAGCAACCTATTACAAAAGTACTTTTTATCCCATTATTAATTATTAATTTCGTTTTATAAAAAACTTATATGAAAATCTGGCATAAAAGATATGAAAAAATGTCAAAGAAGTGAAATTAAATTATTGTTTTTTAATTAAAAAAGAAACGACATTTTAACTAGATAAACAGATTCTGGTATATGTTCACAAAAAAGTACATAAAAGACCTACTTCATCTACTCCTAAAAAAAAAAAGTTTACCCTATGCCTATATACGACCATTTTGCATTAAATGGCAAGTGTTTTAATTTTTTTTGATAATGTTCAATTGCGACCGTAAAAATATATTTTTTTAAATTTAATCATGTAAGTATTTAGGAGCATGAAAATACATATTTTCCCCAATTTTCGTAAAGATCAGAAGATTTTTAACCCACTTATTGCATTATTAGTAAAAAAGAATAAACTGAGCAAATTAGATTTTTTAGGTTAGGATATACGTAGGCCTACTTTTAATGAACTATAGCCCAACAGTTTGATAGGCTATTCATTTACGAATATTTTGCTTTTTTTAATTTTTCTACGACCAATAGACAGGGTGAATTTGAAATACACTTCGCACATAAATTATGGAATAGGTAAAAAAATTAGTCAAGTTTATACATTCATATTTTTGTCAATATTGAAGCAAATTCAATAATTTTTTTATTGCGGATAGGTCATTTCTTCTGCAGTTTAATACTGTATGTTCGATTTAACTACGAGTTTTGTTATACAGGGAAATGCGAAAGTATGAGGGCATGTAAATTCCCTAAAATTTCAATTTGATCTGTGGCAATTAGGAGCCTATGAAAATCTATTTTTATAAGTGTTTCGGTTACGGCCTATCCTATTGTACTCACTGCGCCAAGCAATTTGCCATACGGTTCTTGGTGAATAAAAAATTGGCAATTCTTTGAAAATTGTTCTGTTGCCAATAACTGTTAAAAAACAATAGTTTTAGTGGATTTTGTTTCATTTGTTCAATGGGGTTAAGGTCTGGGCTTCTGGCCGGCCAATTCCTCAAGTTAATCCCAGTTTCAGCCAGATACTCCCTTACTACTCGCGCAGTATGAGGATGTGCGTTGTCATGCATCAGAATAAAGAGCCCAGACCTTAACCCTATTGAACATTTGTGGGACTATATGGGAAAGGAAGTTCGCTCGGCAGTTAATATGCCACAAATTTTGGCTGAGTTAAGACTAATTTTGTTGGAAGCCTGGCAAAATGTCGATCAAATGTTAATTCGAGATTTAATTTTAAGTATGTCCAATCGATGCCAAACTGTAGCAAATGCCAGGGGAGGTAATACCCTTTATTAGTTTGCATTATTGTTTAGTTCTTGTTATTGTTATCGTTCTTTTTCCTGTTAAATAAATTTATTAAGTTATTTTTATTCCAACTTGTATTATTAACCTCGATATTGGTTTCATAACTCTTTAATGAGAGGAGAATAAAACAAAATCCACTAAAATTATTGTTTTTTAACAGTTATTGGCAACAGAACAATTTTCAAAGAATTTCCAATTATTTATTTACCAAGAACCGTATGGCAAATTGCGTGGCGCAGTGAGTACAATAGGATAGGCTGTAACCGAAACACTTATAAAAATTAATTTTCATAGGCTCCTAATTGCCACAGATCAAATTAAAATTTTAGGGAATTTACATGTCCTCATACTTTTCGCGTTTCCCTGTATAACAAAACTCGTAGTTAAATCGAACATACGGTATTAAACTGCAGAAGAAATGACCTATCCGCAATTAAAAAATTATTGAGATTGCTTCAATATTAACAAAAATATGAATGTATAAACTTGACTCATTTTTTTACCTATTCCATAATTTATGTGCGAAGTGTATTACACTGAATAATTTTAATCCGTTAAGCTCTATGCTCCGTAAAAATTCTTAAAAATAGTCATTTGTAAAATAAATGAAATACAGTCAAGAAAAATATGTTTGAATATTTATTAAATATTCACCACGCTCCTGAGCAGAACAGCTGACGTGTGTAGCGACATAAATGCCTGTACCCCCACTCTTCTTAGCTACCGTGTTGTTGACGTAGTTCAGCCTGTGCATCCATAATGTTAAGTGTGAATTTTTCCTAGTGTTTTAGATATCAGTTTTGGTTCTACTTGGTAAACACTGCGAATACTGCGTAGAGGTATTTGTTCGTAACCAAGTCAATGTCAAGCTCACTGGTCAGTATATCCCCATCAGTGGGACGAGTTTAGGGTTTTTTTGTTGAAACATTAACTACTTAGGATTTTGAAATTAAAACACTGCAAATTCATTAATTATGCTATAAGAAATTACAGATTAAAAATATTCAGTGTATTTTAAATTCACCCTGTATAGCAATGCACTCGAGCATCAAAAATTCACTTTCATGCGCTTTTCTCGCGAAGTCCCAGCCCGATTTTGCTAATTTTTTCGGTTTTCGACTCATTTGCATTTATAAAAAGAAAACAAAGAAAAAAATTCAACTTCCCGATTGCATCACTTTTCATCAATTATTTTGACTAATTTCCCTCCACTAAAAGCATTCTTTTTTATTTAGACAAACGGGTTTTTACATAAATTTTTATTCTATTGTTGTTCTTAATTAATTTTTAATAATATTTGATTATGCGGAACAGTTCTTTTTATTATGGTAATTATATAAAATCACAATTTTTAGTTTTTTTCTAAGTTGCCTAATTTTAATTTCCTTATAGTTGAGTCCTTTTGGAAGTTCGCGTGTGTCACTCCTGCTACCCTTATAATATAAGTAGTTAAATCGACAAAATTCCACTTTTATCATAAAGTTTAATAGCACTGAATTTGTAGGTTGTGCGGAAGGTCACTTTAACTTTGCAGAATTAATTACTCTCTTCAGGTCTCTTTAAAGAATGCCAATACGTTCTATTAAAAAGCGAACCTTGCAGACTCAGCTACCGTTCCGGTAGGCTAGCCACAATGATTTTTAACTTGACGAGCGGACACAACACTCTAGCCCATCTGATAACATGATTGACAGATGTAAACAAGAAAGAAGTGTTCCATCAAGTGAATCCTATCTCAAGTTCAATATTATAGAAATTTCACTTTCTACTTCAATAATAAAGGGTCCGGAATTTGTAAATAACCGTTATATTGGCTATAAAATTAAAATATGTTTCTCTTCTATTATTTGTAGGTATCTATAAAGGATTAATAAAACGTAATTCCTTTAACATGTCTTGCCTTAAGCAAGTGTACAGTTCAGTTTAGCCTGTCAGAAAATAAAAAAATATGTTTAAATATTTTGTAACCCTGAAGGGGGATTTGGAGGTGATTTGTTAAATTTCTGTAGACAAAATTATTTCTTAAAAAAATGTTGTTGTTAAATGAAGAAACCTAATTAGTTGTCTGTCAATGACTATATAGAAGTGATATTTTAGATTATTGCAGCCGTCCAATGTGAACATTCCATAAATGTTTAACTTGAGATATAGAAAAAAAATGTATACTTTCAAAGATTATTTAGCTTAGGCAGAAACGTCATGATAAAGCAGAATTTAAGAATAACTCATAGCTCATATTATTGGTAACACAAAATCATTTTCACCTCTGTTATTTCATTAGTTAACCTTGCAATAATCGGTTCATGCTTTTAACCTTTTATTCAACACGGATTTTGGTACAAATCGGTGGGGGCTAATAAACCGTAACAATTCTCATTGATTCTATCTAGCTGTAGACGTGTCTATGGAGATTTTTAAAAGTATGTATATATCGTCGGTGAAAGTACAAACCGTCCCATTTGTACTTCTGCTAGTATTTTAGACGTAATCAAAAACAAGATTTATGCACACATTGTAAACCACAAATACTGAGAGGTATTCATGTCATCGGAATAAATGTTTATTTTTTTCTTTATTATTGGCAATAGTTGTTTATTTTTGTAATACACCTTTTAACACAATGGTTGTTTGATAGGTACTGCATTATTGAGACAAATCTATGATCAAAATCTTTTCTCTTTTGTTTTTTGCACGAACGATAGGCGTATTACCATCAGAGTGTTATTGGTACAGGAATGTCGAAAAATCACGTAAAAAATATATCTGAAAAACTGATGAAGTGGCTTCAATAGTTATGAATCTGTAGGATTGGATGGGATGAGTATCTAAATTTTGTCTACCTATATAGATACCTGCCTACTGTGAAATCAGAAACAATCGAATTGCCGCGTCTGTTCAATAGGTAGTTTGATATAAACAATATTTATTTAAGTGAAAACAAAAACCATTTGTTTATAATTTTTAGCATGGCCAGCTGCTTGTAATTGAGTAACACTTAAAGATAATAGCTTTGTTTGTCATCAAAGTGTAGTGCAGAAAAGTGTAGGTTTAAAAGTGTACAAAATGTTAACTAGTGCAGATGTGTAATTCTATAACAAACAACTTTAGAGTGTACGTACTCTTGTCAGAAAATCAACATAACCTATAAATAATAGCAATAATAGATTCACTACCAGTATCTTCACTCTCATCATTAAATAACTGTGACAAAATCACATTATTTCAATTCATACCTCTGTCAGACAACCCGTTTCAGTAAATCTCAAACTTCAAACCACAAAACAGCCTCAAACTTCAACTCAGGTGCCTGCGCTGCACTATCGACACTCGTTACACCTCCTCAGGAGTCAGTGTCAAAAGTGCAAGAAAGTGTACACTATACTGGTATACCAAACGGCTAGCACTGTCTGCACTAATTTATAACAAACGACTTATTGGCAAAAAGTGTAAAAAAGTGTACACTAGTGGCTGATGACAAACAAAGCTAATGTTTAGCATTAGATATCTTGAAATCTTATCAAAGATATATATTTCTAATGTTTATTTATTTATTTATTTATTCGGTTATTCGTTTATTCTTGTATTCTTGTATTCTTGTATTCTTGTATTCTTGTATTATTGTATTCTTGTATTCTTGTATTCTTGTATTCTTGTATTCTTGTACTCTTGTACTCTTGTACTCTTGTACTCTTGTACTCATGTATTCATGTATTCATGTATTCATGTATTCATGTATTCATGTATTCATGTATTCATTTATTCATTTATTCATTTATTCATTTATTCATTTATTCATTTATTCATTTATTCATTTATTCATTTATTCATTTATTCATTTATTCATTTATTCATTTATTCATTTATTCATTTATTCATTTATTCATTTATTCATTTATTCATTTATTCATTTATTCATTTATTCATTTATTCATTTATTCATTTATTCATTTATTCATTTATTCATTTATTCATTTATTCATTTATTCATTTATTCATTTATTCATTTATTCATTTATTCATTTATTCATTTATTCATTTATTCATTTATTCATTTATTCATTTATTAATTTATTAATTTATTCATTTATTCATTTATTCATTTATTCATTTATTAATTTATTCATTTATTCATTTATTCATTTATTCATTTATTCATTTATTCATTTATTCATTTATTAATTTATTAATTTATTAATTTATTCATTTATTCATTTATTCATTTATTCATTTATTCATTTATTCATTTATTCATTTATTCATTTATTCATTTATTCATTTATTCATTTATTCATTTATTCATTTATTCATTTATTCATTTATTCATTTATTCATTTATTCATTTATTCATTTATTCATTTATTCATTTATTCATTTATTCATTTATTCATTTATTCATTTATTCATTTATTCATTTATTCATTTATTCATTTATTCATTTATTCATTTATTCATTTATTCATTTATTCATTTATTCATTTATTCATTTATTCATTTATTCATTTATTCATTTATTCATTTATTCATTTATTCATTTATTCATTTATTCATTTATTCATTTATTCATTTATTCATTTATTCATTTATTCATTTAGTTTATTTGTCCAACAGATTTTACAATCCAATTACAGGACAACTTGGAAATAATTACAGAAATAAAATTTAATGTAGGTAATACAACTATGTTACGAGAAGCACAATTTGCAGAAATTCTGTTGAAATAGGAGCACATAACATAAATAGGACTCTTAATCAGAACATTAGTTCTAGTCATATCATTGTAAAATGTGATGTATTGTCTTGAAGTCTAGGTACTAGGAAATTTAAGTTGGATAATAGATCCGGACAATCAATATTATTATGCACTAAATTATAAACAAATTTTATTGCAAAAATGGCTCTCCTTCAGTGAAAAATAGTCTTTTACAGGTTAACTCCTCAGCTAAGTCATTAATAAAAAGTAAAAATAAAAGGGGCCCTAAATTTGACCCTTGAGGAACACCTGAATTAGCAATAAAAGAGGAAGATTTAAATGTGTTTTAATAAACAACCTGTTTTCGGTTTGATAGATATGACTCTAGTAACAAAATAATGGAAGTATTAAAGTCAGTAGCCGTCAATTTGTTCAGTAAAAGTTCATGGTCTATGCAATCAAAGGCCTTTGAAATATCCGTGTAAATAACATCTACCTGACTTCCACCATCAATAATTTCGGCAATGATGATGTAGAAAAGTATTTATTTTTAAATACGTTTTTTAACTAAAAAAAAAATGGTTGCTTAGGCAGTAATTTAAAACCTACCTAAGGGGTTAGTACCTATATGGTATGGAAAAAGGTTTTGATTAAGAAAGTCCATATGCGGTCCCCCAAGTAATTTGCCAGGTAGGCCCTTTTGGTCCCAGTCTGACACTGGAGGTGGTAAAGGTAAGAGCATTAGCAACCATCTTGTCAGTGTCTGAATCCGAGGATGATCGAAAACCGACCAGAAACATTTTCTTTTATCGTGAACCATCTTGGTAAGAACAATAGTAGTCCACCGTTATCCACCCGCACCGCCTTCGAATAAACACCGAGATTCGCCGTTGATTTCATCGTGTAAGTACCGACGTCTTGTAGAACTACTTAATTAAATCAGAGTTCGGTTTAAAGTTTCCGTTTATTTGTATTTAATGTTATATCACACATTCACCGGTTGAGCCCTATGGTGTTCTGCTCAGATAGTAGGGCCTAGCCATCAGTGGATGTATTTCAAAACGTGTATTTATCATACACAGGCAAAACAATTCGGTAACCTGCTCAGGTAGTTTGTGGCCAGTGGATGATTTAAATCTTTATTTTCCGGTAAGGAAGGAAATAACTTCCTTGTTAGCATAGCTCTGTATTTGAGGCAGTAGAAATCCGCGTTTGTTAAATAGTATCCGAAACCGAAATAAAAAGAATCTCTGTGGCTTATTCAGAGCGCTCTGATATTTTGGTGTCATACTTGGTAGCCCCAACCCCGGCCGTATCATTTCTCCGCGTGGGTATATCTCGATCCGTTCGCACTTCGAGTCCACCGCCGTCCGCAATTAAATTATCGTTATCAAATTTGTACACACTCGACTGCAAAGTCGCTGAAATATCCTGTTTATTTATTTGTTTATTACTGTTCTAATAAATAAATGCGTTGATATACATAGGTAAAATTCACAAGTTATTATTTCTAATTAACCCGTTTGAGAAATTGTCCAAGTCCAGTTGACAAGACAATCATCTTAAGGTCCCTGGACAAATAACCGTATCTCCATCTGTTAGCTACCCCTAAACGTTCTCACCCTGGAGAACCAAACAAGTGCTATTTCTTCCACTTAAAAATTAAGGAACTGGCGCCCGAGTTTCCGCCTAAAAAGTGTTACAAAGCCAGAGAGTTCTGTTTGTAAATAGCCAGTTTACAAACAGTAGAGGTTACGTAAGAAAACGCCATTACAATAGTAAATAGTCTTTGTCAACTTTTAACACTTTTCGGGAACGGAATTTGGGCACCAGTTCCGTATTTTAGAGTGTAAGGAACAACATTTTCTCTCAGTGGTCTTGACAGAGGCCGGGATAGCTACAGTGAAGACACGGTCTTATCCAGGGGTCTGTGGATGATTGTCGTACTGGCGAGGTAGTCAATTTATCATACGAGTTATTTATGCACAGACTGAATAGAATAAAAACTTGACGGTTTAGCTTTCGGCTGTTTAATTTCTTAAAATTGAGGCCTGTTTAATGGAAAAAATTGGAATGTTGTTAAATGTAGGTACTGACCAAAAAGTCTGTATACCTAAATAAAGAAGAAACGAATAAATATACTTATTTTTTTATTTCCATGTATAATATACAGTTATTTGTTAGAATCAATTTTAGAGATCTATTTCTATCCTCTAAAATTGGTCGTACCAATCAATCGTTAAACTTTAGATGATACAGGATGCTCCATAATAGGCGGCACAAATTCATGGACAAAATGTTAATGATTTGGCATATTATTTATTGCTATGTCTTTTATGCAGTGGGGAGATAACGGTGGTTATAGGGGGTTTTTATTTTTAAAAACATTTATGTGTATTATTTTTGGGTAACCAATAAAATAGCTACTCTAATAGAAAATTTATAAATTCATCAAAGATCTTCTTCAGTGGATGGCTAAAATGCATCTTTTTCCAGAAAAGCAAAAAAAATAAAATTGAGGGTTTCCTAAGTTTCATACAACACTTTGCGTTCTTTTTTAGTTCAAGGACAATATACAGGGTGTTCCAGTTTTTTGTAGCAGGAGTTTAACAGTCGATAGACAATTGAAAATTATTAAAAAAAGTTCCTATAGACATAGGTTGAAAAATGCTTAGTTTTCGAGAAAGTTTGAAAATAAATACGGATTTATATTAATATTTCCAGAATGCTAAGAAGTATCGAATCCAAACTTGCCAATTCTTTACATATAATTTAGAGGCCTATTTTAGAATAACAAACTACTACTATACTTAACCATGGGCGTAGATATATGTATTTACTAAGGCTCTTTTTTACAAAAAAGTAGTACGCCACTGATATTTTCCCATGTTTTTAGTTTAATTCAATAAAGCAAGAAAAAACAAAAATTTAATGTTTCTTGGCACTTTTTGATATGACAAGCCGTTTTCCAGAAAATTTACATTTAATCATTTGATGCACGCATCTGGACGAATTTTAGACAAACTTGAAGTCGCTCAGAATTTCACCAAATTTGATGGTACGAAAAGTCTTTTAAAAAGAAAGAATGAAACATTTAAAATATTTATTGTAAAAGTTTATTATCATGTAAATCAAAATTTTTATAACACAAATGTATTAAAACGCAAAACGGCAAATGTCAACCACCAATGTCTGGTGTTATAGCCTGTTCAATGCAAATAAATATTAATAACTCAGAAACAATTGATTTTAGATATAAGATATAATACATTAGAATTTTATAAGGAATTCGAAATTGCAAAAAAATGGGGGTTGCCATTTGAAAAATCAAAGTTGATCACAGCCCAGCTTTTTTGGGACATCTTGTAGAATAAAAAATATGTTTAAAATAGGCTTAATATAAAATCAAAATCGACCTGTCCGAGCGATTTTCCCAAAACTTGGGCGTTTTGAAGATAATGAATTTGTTCCTTACTATTCGCCCTCACAGTTATACAGGGTGTCCCGAAATTAACTAGAAAGATTTTGCCATCAGTTTCTACATCTAAAAATAGTAAAAAAGTTCATATAAATTTAGGTCCAGAAATGGCTCTTAGGGGGGGCTAGAACCTTTTAAAGGAGAGATTGGTTTTTTGTAAATATTTTGAAAACTTTTTGTGAGAAAGCAATGAAATTTTCTACGTTTGCTAATTTTTTTGTTCCCGGTTCAGAAATGTAAAAATGATTTTAAAATTCTATTCAGAAACATAATAATCGAAGGGCTAGCATGCCCCAACTTCTTTGCCTGTGAAATGTTTCACAATTTAACTACATGCAGGAAATGAAAATTTAAAGTTTTCTACCTAAGAATGGAACTATTGTCTAACTTCGACTTTTTTACATTTTCACATAGTAGACTATTATTGACAGGTAACTAGCCTATTATTAGACAGATAATGAAAATTTGAAATTGAAAAGTTTCCAAAATATTTACAAAACTTTACTACTTTAAAATGCTCTAGCCCCCTTTGGAGCCATTTCTGGGCCCATGTTTATATGAACTTCTTTTACTATTTTTGGGCGCAGAAACTGATGGCAAAATATTTCTAGTTAATTTCAGGACACCCTGTATATTTGATATAGTCTAGGCAACATTTCATTACATTTAGTTTCATTAACTATATGCCATTCACATTTTATTTACATAAGGGGAGGCTATGATATGTTTTTCTTAGGTTGTTTCAGGGTTGTCTACTATTGACAAAATATTGAAGTGTCAGATTTAATTGATCATCACTATCATTTATTTTTGGCTGAATTGCCAAATTTTTTATTGATAACATTGCTGTGCTTTCTTTAGGGTCTCACTCTGGCAACTATGTAGAACCAATTTGAATTTGTGGTTATGTTTTTGACTTTTCAACATAACCTCAGTAATTAAAACAGTCATTCATACCAACAGAATTCAGATTTTCCAAAGCCTACTCTAATGTAATGAAATGTGAATAGCATATACCGAGGCATATACGTACATTATTTAATTTAATGAAAATTAGGCCTATTCAAACAGTAGAACAATAAAATACGAAATTATATTTTACTACACTTTTATCCTTTGTTAGACATCAGAGTGCTTATGCATGTAGGACGAAACATTCAAATATATGAAAGAAAATAATACGTATTCAAGTAATAATTGTATCTATAATTATAATAAACAGAGATAATATCATGATATCTATAATTTGCTTTTGTAAGTCTTCTGTAATAAAACATAAACCATTGTATAACTATAAATGAAAATAAAATAACTTATGTTTAATCCTTGTGTGAAAAAAACTTAATAAAACATGCATAACTAAATATTATTTTTTAAAGAAAATATTATTGTCATTATTGATTTATTAATATTTAACTATCAATAAAAATAACATAGAAAGTTTTCCCTAAAACAGGAAATTTGTGAGGTATGGGACTAGCAACAACTAAAAGCAACTGTACGTTTATATTCTTGCTATTAGACATAACCCTAACCGATAATGCTGTCATTGTATATAATTCATGTCAACTGTAACGAAGTGATTTTTCCAGTCAAGTAATGTCCGTTTTTGATTGAAATATTACCGTCACTTGGGCACACCCTGCCGCCGCTTTTTAGTAAGTCCTGTTTTAGTTAAGTTAGTATTGGGTTGTAAAAAACCCGCTGGTAAACAAGCAGTTAAAGAATTAATTGATTAACTTTCGATAATCCCCCGTATAATTAAAATCCGTGAATTAATATAAACAATGACCGAGTCGGAAACAAAAATCATTAGTTACTAAAACCGGTTAAAATATTAATCCGTGTCCATTTTAATCCGTTTCTTTTTGCAATATAGTCTAGAAATTGCAAGCAACCCATTTCCGGTTATTGATGCTCCTACTAGTCAATGTTGCTAATTACATAATTCGGTCGACCTCCGTAAGTAACGTTTCAAGTCAGTACTCCCCTTTAACGCGCCGTCTGGATACGTCATAAAAGTAATAAAACTCCGGAGGAGCGTTCAGTCCAAATCCGTCCAGTCCGCATCAGTTGTAGATCAGTTGAAGATCAGTCCAAGATCAATCCGAAACTGTCACCGTTTTCACTATCCGTCCATAACCGCCGCTCCGACTTGTAGTAATAAATTTTCTTGAAAATATTATTGGTAAGAATACACCGTGGTCCGCTACTATCCGTCCGTACCGCCTTCAGTTAAGTATAGATACTCAGAGATCTTATTGTTCGTGAGTACCGCTGTATTAATCTACTAAATCAAACTAGAGCTACCTAATTAGTAATTCTTCCGTTGGTTTTTTGTTTCATAAAATATGCATCGGTTGGTTAGATTTGCTCGCTCGGGCAATCTTTAAGGCTTTAGTGCATAAAGTTTTACCGGAAAACTTAACATACGAAAAATAGTCATTGGTAAATAGCTCTACGTTTGTGGCAGTAGTTCGCCGTATTTATAGCTAACCGACTGCCCGCCGTTCATACTATATCCTGTTGGAAATTCCGTTTGCTTGCCGTCCGAATTCGTTTCAAGCCGCGAAAACAGACACTGGTTATCAAAACTCACCGTCTGCGTCTTCCGAAATAAAATCATATTCACGCGTATATACTCTTGATTGCCAGCCCGAATATTTCTTAACACTATCAAATTTGTACACACTCGACTGCAAAGTCGCTGAAATATCCTATATTTATTGATTTGTTCATTACTGGTTTAATAAATAAATACGTTGGTATACATAGGTAAAATTCACGAGGTATTATTTCAGTTATTTATTTCTAATTAACCCGTTTGATAAATTGTCCAAGTCCAGTCCAGACAATCATCTTAAGACCCCTGGACAATTAACCGTATCTCCATCTGTTAGCTACCCCTAAACGTTCTCACCACCGGAGAACCAAACATGTGCTTAAAATTTTTCAAATCCTGCAAAATAAAAACTTTGAAATTCAATATATTTTTTCTTCTGTCTGGACGAAGGAACCATTTTCTCTCCACGTTTTAGGGTTGAAAGTATACGATTTCCTCCAGTCGATTACACCGCTCTGCTATGACGACGGCGTGTAATGTTATAATAATTTCTTTTCACATTTTGGTTGACATACCTACAGCTTATTTCCAAATGTATTTTTATTAAATATTTTGTAATGATTATTAGAAAAAATCTAGTGCATAAATCAGGAGTAAAGCGCGATTTCCTTCATTTCATGACTGTACTGTTTTTTTTATTATAACTCTATTTCTAAGCCTCTAAGTCCTTTTCTGTATATAATCCTAGTTTAGCTCTTGTAGTTACAAATGCTGAGTTTCACGTATGATAACATTATATAAAAAAAATTACATAAAAATCTCGCACTGACAGCCGATGCCCACAAGAAATACACCCGTACACATAATCTGTGAGAATTACTTGAGCAAACATTAAGATTAAAAGTACTTTTAGCGTGCCTAATTAGAAGTTGTTAATAATTCATCTTCAAATAAAAATACTTTCATTTGAATCACGGACGTTAATGGGTTCTGTCTGATGCATTTTATTTATAAGATGTTAAAGATTAGTCAAGATGCAGTTCAGTTTTGTGAACAGTGAATTTTAAAAATAATGGTGCATTTAAAGGTCGAAAATGATAATGTCAGGATTTCATATGAACGTTCACCCTCAAGGATATTCTATTATTAACTAATTGAAACGACCGCAATGTTACATAAAGAGACAAGTAATGTAGGTAAAAAATATGGCTAGAAATATTTGTGTCACTGTGATTGTCCATCTTTAATCATCTGCGTGGTTATATATACGAGAAATACAACGAAATTTTTTACTTGTAGCGAGAGTAGAGCAAATAATCTTCTATATTCAATATGGTGTTTTTAATTAGATAATTTCAACCAATTTACAATCCAATTTGATATGACGTAATGCTCACAATGTATTTCTGATGAACGAGCTACGATTATAAATTGGTTTACTGTTTTTTTTTCCATAGTTTATGTTATCGATTACGTTCTTCTATATATGGAATGAGGAAAAAGGACTTTAAACCTTTTACTGGAAGGATTGAATCATTTTACGACACTCATACTGTACAGGGTTATCCAACGAAAAGGCCCACCCCTATATTTTGTTTAGGTGACGGTGACCTTTAAGTACGCATTTAATAACAACTTTTTTGCAATAATTTTAGTAGAAATGTATTTTTCATTTACTTACGAATGATCTTGAATGAGGATTATTATCATATATCTCTTCATTTTATTTTTAATAGCTGTTTTAATGCAATCATGTTTGACAGCTCCTCATTAATTCTGACTTGCGTTTGACGTGTGTAGATAACAAACTATGAAGGTGTATGAACATTAACTTTAGAATGTGGTATTATGCATTAACTTACATTGATAAAGTTCTAAATTACATTTAAATATAGACCGAGTAGATTTCGTGTTAGTTTTATTGTGCCAACATAGTTATGTTATATAATATATAAAATGATTATATTACGTCTTTATACAGATTTCGTGAGGTTAGGTTAGGTGTGCCAACATGGTTATGTTATATAATGAATAATGATAAATTAAAGGTACCTAGTGACTAGAGGTCCGCCGCGGCGGAACTAGAAGAATTTCTAGCAGGTCCGTCGCGGCGGAACAGAAACGGTTTCTTAAAAAACTTGCTATACTCATGTTTTGTCAGTGGTGCGATGGCCTAGCGGAAACGAGCCGGGCTGACAAGCATAAGGTTCCGGGTTCAAATCCTACACGTTCTTGTTTTTTTTTTTATTAAAAATGCATCAGGCATGAGGTCTATTGCGAGTTAGAAGCCGGAGGCGATAGCCGGAGGCAGGTTAGATATGTGTGTTATTCCCCTGATAAAGGAATTTTTATTAATTAGATTAAAGGAATTTTTTTTTTTAATGCATCAGGCATGACATGAGGTCTATTGCGAGTTAGAAGCCGGAGGCAGGTTAGATATGTGTGTTATTCCCCTGATAAAGGATTTTTTTTTAATTATATTAAAGGATTTTTTTTTTAAATGCATCAGGCATGACATGAGGTCTATTGCGAGTTAGAAGGCGGAGGCGATAGCCGGAGGCAGGTTAGATATGTGTGTTACTCCCCTGATAAAGAAGATCTTCTCGTTTCTGCCGCGGCGTACCTGCTACAAATTCTTCTCGTTCCGCCGCGGCGGACCTCTAGTCACTGCCTATATTAAAATGATTAAATTACAACACGGATTTCGTGAGGTTAGGTTAGGTGTGCCAACATGGTTATGTTATATAATGATATATTAAAATGATTAATCTTCATACGGATTTCGTGAGGTTAGGTTAGGTTAGAATGGTTCTTTCGAAAGAAATTATTATTGAAAAAACTGTGCCCCTGTGCATTATAGAATAATTTTAAGAACATAATTTGTGTAAAAAGTCGTATTTAAAGTGTATAAAGTGATAGAAATGGAAGTAAAAATTCACCAAAAATATTTTTTTTTGGAAAAACCATACGTCTCCGAAGAAAAAAAACTGCATATTCATGTTCAGAAGACCTAATTTAGGGGGGGGTAGCCAAAATTTCAGGGAATTTTAAGCATCTAGCTTTGCAAATAATTACCTTATAATTTTTTTCTCCCCTGTATATGGTTCATCCAACGATTTTTTTTTTTTTTTACTATTCTATAAGCCTTTTACCATCTACTGCTTTTTAGAAAATTTCAAAAATCGGCCGTACTTAAAGGTCACCGGACCCCCCTATATTTTTTTACATTTTTCAAATCTGTGTTTTTTGTGATTTCAAATATATATATATATATATATATATATATATATATATATATATATATATATATATATATATATATATATATATATATATATATATATATATATATATATATATATATATGTTGTATCTTATCTTTTACTGTTTTTTATTTATTACTCCAGGAAACGTAGGCTCAAGGTGGAAAACTATATAGGATTTGATTTTTATTTTTTTTATACTGGTCTAGGTATGCTCAATTTGGGTCTGAGTTTGTGGGACACAGCTGTCCCCGGAACATCCCCATCCACCCCCCCAAAGGGTCTTTTTTTTGCTTTATATCGAGCTTCCGGTGCATGCTATCTCAAAAGTACCTATACTTTAAAAGCAATATGGGTCCAAGGACTGTACCCTGCGGCGTACAAAATTTAGTTTATCTCTTTTTACGTACTTATAGTAGTTATGATATTGTCTAGGTTTTACTATAACATTAATAATACATTCAGCATTCACCTTTGTTAATCTTTTCGTATTTGTTACGTCTCTTCAGCAGACAGTTATGTTTTCAAGGTAAGAAACAAGAATCATTCAAACTCGAAATCAACCAAATATAAGTCATTAAAAATAATGAGATTTATTTAATTTGCTGGCATCGCCCGCCAGAAAATGGCATTGGCAATTGTCGTAAGCAATAACAATTAAATGATCTCTTATGTTTTTAGTAGATATTTTGTAGGGAAGTAATTCAAGACAGTTTGACATTTACCTTTGAAAACTATGGATTTAGAATAACGTAAGATGTCGATTAGTACATCAGCCTCGATAAAAGTTAATTAATATGTCTTGCTAATTGCGGCTGTTTTTATGTTCAAGCTGCAAGTATTTTCATTTACTGGTATATATTGAACGTGGACGACTGCCCATAAAATTATTTATGTCGAAAAAAAACATATTTTTTTTATTGAAAATACGTAATGTAAAATTACTATTCAACTACTTAGACTGCTTTATTCGCTTAATTAAACAAAACAGTGAATGAAAATATTTACCAAGCAATTATGTTTATTTTATAGAGGGTATAAATTACTTACGTAACCTGTACTGTTTGTAACAGGCTACTTACAAACAGAAATCTCTGGCTTTGTAACACTTTTTAGACGGAAACTCGGGCGCCAGTTCCTTAATTTTTAAGTGCAACGAACAGCACTTGTTTGGTTCTCCGAGGTGAGAATGTTTATAGGATGGAGATACGGTTATTTGTCCAGGGATCTTAAGATGATTGTCTTGTCAACTGGACTTGGAGAATTTCTCAAATGGGTCAATTAGAAATAAATAACTGAAATAACTCGTGAATTTTACCTATGTATACCAACGTATTTATTTATTAAAACAGTAATGAATAAATCAATAAACAGGATATTTCAGCGACTTTGCAATTGAGTGTGTACAAATTTGATAACGGTAATAAATATGCGGGCTGGCAATCAAGGGTATATACGCGTGAATATGATTTTATTTCGGAAGGCGGTGAGTTTTGATAGCCGGTGTCTGTTTTCGCGGCTGAAACTTTTTGTTCGAATAGTCGATTAATCGTTGATACGAAAATTATATATTCGATACACTATAATCCCGACTATCCTACCGACTGCGCCAATAACGATTTCGATAGATCAAAGTCTCTTTTTAAAAATAATTTACAAAAACTTTAATTTTATTCAATAATAAAATTATTACATAAAAGTACTATTCTACATGAGTTCTAACTAAAGACTGAATTTTTCAATGATGCTATGAGCGAAGATGCTGTAATCTCTGGGTATCGGATTACTCTGATGTTGCGTTGTCAGCGACGCATCTTTAACGTCTCTTATGGGGAGCGGTGACATAATTCGTGTGTCAACCAAAATGGGCAACACGTCGAACACCTATTATAAATTTTTCTAATGAATTATTTGAGGGACCTCTTTTTTAAGTTTATTCTTGAATTTGACACTTATTTATTTATAAAACGAAATTGGTAGCAATTAGCCATAGGGAAGTACTTACAAAAAATGTTCGTTTTTTATTTTTACATCACATCGTTGAAAAATATACAGGGTGTTCCATTTGGAAAAATTGAGATTAAATTTAAAAAGTCCTAAAAATTGAAAAATATTTTTTGGCCACCCTGTACAGTTTTAGGAAATAAAAATTATTCAAAAACATTAATTAGATGTCTCGTAACTGGTATTCACATAAATTTTTCTTAAAACCCATAATTTTGACTGTGGTGATTTTTTTATATCCATCTGCAGATTGCATTATTTCAACAAAAAAATTCATTACATTCAAGTGGTTGGGAGATATTCAATGCTAATATAGGAATGAATAGAGCCTAGAAAGAGGCTTCAAAAAATGTACTGATATACATAGCATTCCATTTAAAAAAAAGGCACTTGGTCCTGTAATTTCGTCTTGGCTCGCCCTGTATGTTCGAAAATAATTTCCAGTTATAGACTTTTTTATCTAATTTACTTGCAATTTTTTAAAAAATTTCACACACAACAATTTGTTTTTTACCATCCCGAACCTTAAACGGTTAATCAAAGCTCCCTTATTTGATATTACATTGGAATTACCATTTTGCATCACTTTCAACACTTCATTTCAATAAACAAGGAAAAATTCGCGACATTTACGGAAACATCGATTTTGTAAAGATTTTTGTTTTGGTTTATCCCATATTTGGTAATGTTTTTTCATAGTAACAGTATGATTTTTTACACCACGCTAAAGTAGAGGTTTCATCGAAAAAAATTCCGTCCTGAAATTTTCAAAATTCAAAATTTCGTTAATCAACTTTTTTATTGAAAGTTGGGCCTTTCTTCAAATTAAATTCCCAATAAAATCAAAAATTAAATATTTCATTTAAAAAAAACTACAACTTATTTGAGACACAAAAATGTACATTTTCACCAAATTTCATTAAAATCGAATCATTTTTGTGGGAGATGAAAGATAAAAAATCAAAAAATTGGTTTTTGGCGTTTTTCTCAATAGTTTTGAGGTTATATTGAAAAATGGAATTTTTCGATAGGAGGTCCAGTTTTGCCGGAAATCGTAAAAACCACGTTTCACCCCTAAACACCGTAAATTAAAACAAATTTAAATTGTGATAAAAATATATTCATTAAAACAAGAAATGTATACAGTGCTTTGTTTCAAGTAATAGTAAACAAAATGGGAAAATTGAAAATGGAAAGTTAAGTACATTATTTTGTTGATCCATTTGAAATGGTTGTGCTGTCTTCATGTGGGACCACATTTGATGATGTCGCAACGCCTTCTTTGTTATTAAAGTCTTCCATTTATTTAAATCAATCCATTTTCTGTTGGGAAAAGTTGCAAGTCCAGCCATGGGTTGAATATGATTGCCAAAATACCCTGCAAGAGCATTTAATCAATAGAATTTCCTGATTCAGATGAGTAAATGGGGCGCAGTCAGAGTATCAATAATAATAAATTTAGATCATTGTAATTTAATATTTCACAACAATTACAAATAAATTAAAATAACTTTATCTAATGATACTTACATTTGCTCGTTTCAGGGGATTCTTAATCATTGGCCCATTGAGAAACAAACTGAAGAAGCCATTTGTTGCTCCCATCGTCCGTCAGGTATCCATATGGTACTCCCAAATGCAACAGATATGCTTTAGCGATTGATTAAAACTAGCTTTTTTGAAAACTTCTGCGATTTTTGTAAAATTGTTCCTACTGTAAGTACCTATCACACCTAATCGTTTGCTATACATAATTGATATACATGAAAAAAATTTAGAACTATTCGTACACCCGATTTTCCTCCTCTTGACACGTATTTTATATTTTTTATAAACCAAGAAACGTTAATGTACTTTCAAAGCCCTGTTGTGAGCAGTACCACAACATAAACCTAAGATATACATTCCCGCGAAACTGGAACCTCAAGTAGCAGAAGAATTGCAGTAGATAAATCCACCCACAATTCCCCCTCGACTTAAGGACAAGTTCCGCTAAAATGAACCCTTAAGTCAGCAATTCTAAAATCATTACAGACTAGTAAAACCTAATCCAAATATTCGCCGGTTGTTTTTGTTTAAGCCGTGCAACACTTGCGTAACCGCTGGACAGGCAAGTCTCCGTATGCGTCCTGGCTGGGAACCGTCTAACCTAGGAGTTTACTGCCTGAGAGCTGCTATCCGAAAAGGTTGAACAAGCATGTGATAATTTAAGTCTAGCTTTATCTAATTTTTGAGTGCGAATGTGACAAATAAGTAATTTCCCTCTGTTGTGAGCAGTATCACAACTTTTTCCAGATAAATTAATATTATTTACATCATATTTAAATCAAGAAACGTAGGATGATTTTTAACTATTCCCCTGTTGTGAGCAGTATCACAACTTTTTTCAGATAAATTAATATTATTTATATTATATGTAAATCAAGAAACGTGGGATGATTTTTAACTATTTCCCTGTTGTGAGCAGTATCACAACTTTTTTCAGATAAATTAATATTATTTACATCATATTTAAATCAAGAAACGTAGGATGATTTTTAACTATTTCCTTGTTGTGAGCAGTATCACAACTTTTTTCAGATAAATTAATATTATTTATATTATATGTAAATCAAGAAACGTGGGATGATTTTTAACTATTTCCCTGTTGTGAGCAGTATCACAACTTTTTTCAGATAAATTAATATTATTTATATTATATGTAAATCAAGAAATGTAGAATGATTTTTAACTATTCCCCTGTTGTGAGCAGTATCACAACTTTTTTCAGATAAATTAATATTATTTATATTATATGTAAATCAAGAAACGTGGGATGATTTTTAACTATTTCCCTGTTGTGAGCAGTATCACAACTTTTTTCAGGTAAATTAATATTATTTATATCATATGTAAATCAAGAAACGTGGGATGATTTTTAACTATTCCCCTGTTGTGAGCAGTATCACAACTTATTTCAGGTAAATTAATATTATTTATATCATTTTTTAATCAAGAAACGTGGGATGATTTTTAACTATTCCCCTGTTATGAGCAGTATCACAACTTTTTTCAGGTAAATTAATATTATTTATATCATATATAAATCAAGAAACGTGGGATGATTTTTAACTATTCCCCTGTTGTGAGCAGTATCACAACTTTTTTCAGGTAAATTAATATTATTTATATCATATATAAATCAAGAAACGTGGGATGATTTTTAACTATTGCCCTGTTGTGAGCAGTATCACAACTTATTTCAGGTAAATTAATATTATTTATATCATTTTTAAATCAAGAAACGTAGGATGATTTTTAACTATTCCCCTGTTGAGAGCAGTATCACAACTTTTTTCAGATAAATTTCACAACTTTTTTCAGATAAATTAATATTATTTATATTATATGTAAATCAAAAAACGTAGGATGATTTTTAACTATTTCCCTGTTGTGAGTAGTATCACAACCAAGAGTTACTATCCGAGAAGGCTCTACAAACACGGGACGATTTAAGTCTTACTCTAAACACCGCATACGTTTTGTAATTTAATTTTTAAATTTGTAATTTTCTTCTGCTTTGAGCAAAATCATATATTTTTTTTTCTATTTGAAATATTACTTTTCTATAATTTCTATAGTACCTATATGAATGTAATGTATTGCAAAAAGTTTCAAAATCCCTTTACGTAAATATTATCTATTCATAAACCAAATCTTTCTCTTTAAATAAAAATCAATCTATTGCACCTGAAGTAATATGCTTATGGAACGAGTTACTCTGAAAATACCCTACAATTAATATAATTTCTTCAATATTAACGTGAACAGATGTTTTATTTAAATTTAGTACTTACCTAATTTGGTAAAAACTTAGGATTTCGAATTGAATGAGTTGGCCAATCTGCCCATAGAAGAATCCTATTATATGGTCATCTGGGAACGTTGATTCTTCTTGTAGATTTCAGCCCAGAATTGACATCATGATCCATAGCACCTCCAATGATCCATATGGTTTTATTGGAGGTGCTCCATTGGTGGTTAGTTTCCTCTTGATTGATCCTGGTGAGATCTTGATTTAGCCGGTAACCAGTTATGTTCCAGTGGTCTCTAAGACGATGAAGATTAATGATACCCGGTGGACTGGTGGAATGAAGTTAGTCCTTAAACGTGGTGAAACTGTAGGGGGCCCATGGATATAGATTAGGGTATTTGGCATATGATTTCCCTTAGTTATTTTCCTATTCTGAAAAAATGTCTTATTAATATAAAATAAATAAATAGAACGACGTAAAATACATACATACAATTAATACATACATAGATAAAATATACTTAATACCTATATAAATTTTTTTAAAAATTGGTGTGTATCTCTGAAATTAAAAACAGCTATTAATGAAAGAATGTTATAACTTTTTCGTAACATATCAATTTTACAACCAACTTGACAACGGAACAAAAAACCCAGCCCCACCTGGATTTGCAGTACCTCAAACTAACCTCACCAAAACGAATTTTCAGTTATTACAAAGAACCCAGCCCCACCTAGGCCCTTGAAATCGCAAAATGTATCTGTATTGTAGCCCCACACCTCGAAACTTGATACGCAAAATTACAATTGATAAATCTTAGACACTAAATGATATTTATTACGTTAATAAGTACATAAACCAATTGTATCTACCTTCAACTTCAATTATATCGTCGACCACAGCTAAGGCTTCTTTTTATTTCTAAAAATGTTGCAATTTTACTTTACCTTAATTTCCGAGGACTAACGACGGATTTTCTGTTACTTCTTCTTCTGCTTCATCTAAAGATGCCTTCTGACTTGAGTGATATGAGCTGCATACATCAGGCATGGATATTCATTCGACTTGGACCAAGACGCTGCGTCTCTAGTTGGCTGATGAAATCCGGCGATATAAACCAATTCTCCATTATTTTTCCACATATGTATTCCCAACCAAGAGTTTTTGAACTGCGCTGGTATTCTTGTTTCGTTTGAGTTTGATAAAGTAGGTATTGAAAAAATGTTCTGAAACAACAGAAAAAAAATATTAAAGAGTAGTTCAAAGTATTAGGGAAAACAAGTCTTGTGCTCCATTGGGTATCAAGTTTATTTTTGTTTAAATAAATATAGACTATAGTAGTCAGGTATCAAATGAATCTTTTTATCAAAACTTTCCATAATTCTTGTACGTAAAGAAATATTAAAGGCTTACTTCAGCCGTTTACGACAAAAACGTATTAAATATATTAAAAACGTTAAACAAATTACGTAAAGTCGAAATCAGCACTATTATTGCTTTTTATCCAATACATATCGAAAAAAACAGAATTTGGAAGATATGTAACCTTCGAATAATAAAAGTGGTACGGTGCTGAAAAAATTATTACAATACCGAGACGCACAGTGGGGTGGAGAGAAAAGTACTGGTCAAAATCGCTGTACACAGCAGAATTTATTGGATCATATTAATTTTTTTAAATGTTCGTTTTAAAATTCTTTATCAATCTCTAGCCGCAGTTTTGATTTTAAATTATAATTTAGATTCAAAATTGATTTTTTATTAAAAAATATCCTTTTTTGTAGAAAAAGAAATATATAATTGAAATTCTAAGAAGTCATACATACATAGCAGTAAATATTTATTTGATAACGGAGGAGTCCTTTGGGATTAATCCATCTGGTGGGGCTTATTGCAATATTAAATTATTAGCTTTCTACATTCGTAGTACTTGATTTTCATCAGTTAAATGTAGAATTTGCAAATAAGCTCTGTAAAGAGTTTTATGTCTTTTTAAGACGTTATTTAGAGGATATAGACTCACATTTTGACATAAGTAGTAAAATTTACTTTTACTATTTTATTTTATTAGATATATAATTCTTTAAATCCAAATCTTTCTATTTTTATAATTAAAATTGAAATAATGTTTTCGTCTTTGACAGCTGTCAAATTTTCTGTCCACTTAATGAAAATGCCATTTAATAATTATTTAAACAAATGAAAGTATTTTACAATTCTCTTTCTTGAAAGTATAAAACAGACATTTTTCTTTAAGTTTTGGAGGTACTAAATACGAAATTAATTTCATAAAATTATTATGTTGGTTGGTAGCTACCAAAACTGCTGTCAAATTTAAAAATATGCAAATTTGTCTTCCTTAACATTGAAAACAATGTGAATTTCCATTGAGGAAAGGATGTAAAGTGTTTCTTAAATTTACTTGTTCCATAATTGATATTAATATAAATTTTTTACTTTTGGCAGCTGTCAACCTAACCTACTAAAAATGTCATTTAATATTTCAACAAACTGAAGGACCGAGCGGACAATTTGTATTAGTTTCGCAGGTACTAAATGCGAAATTGATGTCAAAAAAGTATTATGTTTTGGAGCTGCCAAAACTACTGCTAAATTTAAAAATATAAAGTATTTCTTTTTTGTATTACTTCCGTATTTAGTACCTCCAAGTACTTTAATTTGTTAAAATAATAATAAAATGGCATTTTTATTAATTTGACAGAAATTTTGACAGCTGTCGAGGGTTACAACTTTATTTTAATATCAATTACTGAGCCAGAAAGTTTTAAAACATTTTATGTATCTTCTTCTATGAAATGCAACATTATTATCAAAATTACGAAAGACATACTTGTAAATTTTTTAATTTGACAGCTATTTTGGCGTCTGCCAACAAACATAATATTCTTTTGACATCAATTTCGTATTCAGTACTTCTGAAAACTTATAAAATAGCGATTTATGATACGAGTGTGAAAAATACATGTTTAAGGCACGCGTATGAGAGTTACACAAAACGCATTTTCACACGAGTACCTATCATACAAATTTTTTTCTCTACCAATGTACAAATATTAAAAAAAGTTATTGAAATAAATTTTGATTTGATTGGTCGTTATTAATTTCTCTTTATATCATTGCGAAAAGTGACAGTTCTTTTTGCACTGAGTGTGAAAAGTGACAGTTGTTTAAAAGTGACAGTTTTTTTCGCACTGGTCCACTGGTGCGTTAAAGTGACGTTTATCACACTAAAATGACAGTTTACGACGTTTCGATTATGAGTTAGATAAAAATATTTGTTAGGTACGTTTATTTCTTTAAATAATTATTATTATAAAATGACATTTTCATTATGTTGAAAAATTTTGACAGCTGCCAGAAATCAAAACTATTTTATTATCTATTATGGAACTAGCAAATTTCAAAACACTTAATAGCGCTTCTTCTATAGGAATTTACGTTATTTTCAAAATTACTAAAGGCACACTTGCATTTTTTAAATTTGACAGCAATTTTGACAGCTACCAAGAAACAAAATAATTTTATGAAAATAATTTCGTATTCAGTACCTCCAAAACCTACAGAAAAATGTCACTTTACTTCTAAAGTCATTTGTGGAAATAATTAATAAATGGCATTTTTATTCATTTGACAGAAATTTGACAGCTGTCAAAAGTGAAAACGTTATTTTAATTTCAATTATAAAAATAGAAAAATTTGAAATACTTTATATCTCTTCTTTTATGAAAAATTACATCGTTTCCGAAATTACGAAAGACATACTTTTCAATTTTTAAATTTGACAGTGATTTTGACAGCTATCAAGGTCAAAGAAAAGAAATGAGAATTCTATACTGGCAGACCTATTATCTATTTAAAGTAATTATTTAAAACTAAATTGGGCGAATCTATATTCGAAACCTGTAGACTCATTTTAAGTGAAAATAATGATATTTTTTAGTAATGAATAAAATTTTAGTTACAAAAAATAAAAAACTCTAAGGTCTTTCAAGAGATTTTTGAACGGAAATTTTTTTCCACTCCACTGTGGGACGCGACGCCTAGCTTCGTGTAGCCTTATTTTTTATTTCTATATAATTTTTTGTGACAGTCAGTAGGAATATAAAACGTTTTACAGAATTATAGATGTCTTAACGTTGCGTTTACGAGCAAAATTTATTTTCACCAAGAAACTGATCACCCCGTAGATGTGGCTATTATTAGAAATTGTAATTTTATGAATCTCCAAATAGACTGCCACGTGTGAGTAAAGGCATAACCCCTAATAAACTCTAATTATTTAATTTCATCAAACATAAACTCACTTTTAAACTTTTCCGTGTTTGACGAACTTTTTGGTATCGCGGTAAAGAATGGTTCTTTCTTATTAACAGAACACTATATACCGGGTGTAAACGAATAGTGGGCCACCCCTGTAACGTAACTTCCTCGTTTTTAAAGATATCGGGATAAAATTTTGTATCGTGAAATAAGGTAATATTTACAACTTTTTGAGACCTATCCGCCATATTTGTCACTTCCGGTTTCACCGGAAATGGCCCCAATAGTCGTTTCTAAATGGGCCACCCTGTATGCTTTTACATTTTTGAAATAAAGATCACATTTTGGAAACATTTATACTATTTTGAACAATTTATACAGAGTTGCACGAAAAATAATACGAATTTTAGTTGTCAATCTAGATGGCTGCGAATATGTTAAAATTATTTTTGTTCCAATGTAATTCATATAAAAAATACGAAAACGTCAATATGTCCAATAATACTTTATACAGGGTGCTCTAAACTCATTAATATCACATTTTTACAATACAATATTACCTAATTTCACGATACAAAATTTTATCCCGATATCTTTAAAAACGAGGAAGTTACAGGGGTGGCCCACTATTCGTTTACATGCACCTGGTATATATAAATAAACATTTTGAAACAATTTGTAGAAAGGCAGACGTACAAAATCAAAGAAAATATTTTGCCATTATTTATGTTGATATTATTATTTTTTTCTTATTGTGTTCCAATTCTTTAAATAATTCTTAGAAGCAAATACTTTGACACAATTTTACTTAAATATAACATTACAAAAATGACTAATTAATTATACTATCCGACAATATGGTGTGCAAATGTATGACTGAAATAGGCGATTTTTAAAAAATTCATCTACGTCCTCTTCGCCCTTTTAGCAGATTCATGAAAATTAGAAATTCGCCCCTCAACACACAAACTTGAAAATTGTAGTATTATAACACTATATACGCTTTTGTACGAAATATCTAACATAGAATTACTCACCAAAAATATACTTAAAACCACACACTCTACATTGAAAAATATATATTTGCACTAAATCAATGCTCAGTTAGTTATCCTAACCAGCACGGAAGACGAAATGAAACTAAATATTTGTTAAAGAAGGACGATAAAGTCCGAAAAAACGGTAAAATAAGTTATGCAAGACAAAAAAGCTACAGAAAACAGCAATATCTGCATTATAAAACCTTCATAGCATGTCGTTTTTCTGTAGTAAGAAATAGTTGTGTTTACCAATTTTATCTGAGTTTTAATATTACTAAATTATATTATTATATCTGCATTTTAATATTCATATAGGTACAGTGTGAACCTAAAGAAACGCACAAATTTCATATCTTTGGTATGTGTCATTTTTCAAAAAAATCCTTGAACAGGTCGATTTTAATATACAGATTGCGAAAGCTCCCATCTTGACATAGCCAATCTCAAAATATATACGCCGTGAGGTGCCGCTGTCTATAAAAAAAAACTAAAGCCAAAATGAGTAGGCAGTAGAGCAAAAAATTCACCGGCAATTCTTCAAAGTATTTAGCTGTTATGGAATACAGAAGCGGCAGCTCGTTTCACCATATAATCCCATATAATTCAGAGAAATATATCAAGTTTTATCCGCCTACCAGAGATGAAAACCACAACTAGGTCATTATGTTTAATTGGTATAGTCAACCAAATATAGTACATGCTTGAACGTGCCGCCTTTATACCCAATAATTTGTTCGACTATTGTAAAGGTCGTCCAGCGAGCCTAGATAGCGCATTCAGTGGCGTCACATATGCTGCAACGCAAAGGATGTGCGTTGTTCAACTGCGTTGCTATACCTAATTCGTGGAGATGATGTTGCCAGATGTAAGCATATTATTTAAAATTTAAGACATGGTAACTCATACTCATGCATAATTAACACAATCCGCTTTCATTTGTTTGAATTATGGAATTTATGAAATTCGTAAATCCGTACGCCCCTGGCTCTACTGACTACTCTTTTTGGCCCAACTATAGAAACAAGTGCTCTACTGCTCGTACATGTCCGTCCTTGGTCGCCGTATGCTAGCGTCTCTAACTGTTTACACATTGGAGCTGCGATACTAAACAAAACTAAGCGGCTAATTTAGGTCCTATGTCAAGATGAGGACTTTCGCATTCTGTATTTTATTTTCCTTAAAATCACCGCTATCTTTGTAAATTGCGAAAAACGACAAAATTTTAAGTTACATATGGTTTTCGGCTATACATATTTCGACGAGACAAAAGGAAATAAGCTGTTCGACGTGCTTCTCGATGTTAAGTTGTCTTGGAGATTGTTGGGCGTGACTTTTCTAACGCAGCGATAAATTTCCATGTAATAATTTTTTGTTAATTTTGATTAATCTACCTCATGTTAAAGTAATGGCATGGCACTCAAACCTCTAACACTCAGTAATACGTACAAATCAGGTATCGGCAACCTGCCAGAGCAACTCCGATCCTAAATCCACCCCTATGATTTGTCAAATTGCAAGTCATTGACAAAATTGAAAAAATTGCAAAATCACGAAAACTTCAAATACTATTTCCAAACGAATTTCCGAGAGACTGTTTTGGTAAGAAATTCAAGGTAGAGGGTCGAACTTAGAACTACATCGTGAATTGCACGGTCACGCTCTGATTTTAGGCTCAATAGGAGTGAACGAAAAAGTGTAATTTTGACGTCTATCGTTCTGAAACCACTGATATCTCACGCGTTACCTCATTCTGCCATGAAACTGATTTTCGACCCCCTACTAGGAAACTAAAAACATTTGTTTAATTCTGCTCTTGAAACATGCAGTTTCTTACTTGGATACAATACGGCAATTTTTCATCTAATTTGACTGCAATATAAATAGTTTGCAATACAAGATGATTCACGAGGAAAGGGACAAAATGTTATGGTAGATAGAGGTCACTTAGGTGAATTAGAAATGACTATTAAAAAAAGCCTGAGCCTTTTTTTTATTGACTACAGGCCACAGGGTGATTTATGAGTTTTGCCCAATAATTCTTAAGGTAATATCTTTTAAACTAATCACTAGAATCAGCTCGTATTGTGGGAATATAATATACTATTAATTGCCAATTTACATGCATAATCAAAAAATTCCAGGGCCGGCTCAACAAATTTTTATTTTTAGGGCTCATATATGAAAAAATTCACCCTGTGCACGTGATTTTTAAATTCTAATACTGAATTATGAAACTATATACAAAAATGATCGAAAACATGTATTTTGTTGTTTTACCACACTTTGGGCGAATTGTAAATAAACGATAAATTATTTTACTCAATTATTCTAAAAACCTCCACCACATATATTTGACGTTTTATTTGAAGTGTTGTACATATACCTATACACTACTGGAACCAAACCAAATATATTACTTAATATAATTATTGCACGTTATAATTAAAAATCACGATAAACTAATTATAATATAAGTCAAGCATTCATATCCACTATAATGACCTAATTTTTGTTAATTACTTATACAATAGCGCTCTATTACGGTTTATTAAATATGAAATCTAACAGAATTATAAAAATAAATATATAACTTGATGAGATTACTTAATTGTCATAAACGCTCATCTCATAACAGAAAGTTCAGTTGTGTAATAAGAAAACAATGAATTAAGCTAAGTGAGTGCTGAATTTTAATACTTTAGCTCTGTGAGAAGTAACAATCATCTCAGTGACGATGGTCTTACTGGTTCTTCAATAAGTGTACACAAAATATCGCGTCAGTATTAGAGAGGCCCGCAAAACTTTCGAATGGAGTCAAGTTCAAACGTAAATGTAATATTTCGTATTGTATGTTACAAAAAATACAGATGAGATAATAATGTATCTCACGACAAAATAAATTGCATTTAAATTCTATAATCCAATAAGTATATAAAAGTGATAAGAGAAGATATGCGGAAGATACAATTACGATAGAAATTCGATTACACCATAATGTATTAGTATACAATTCGGGCACGAACTCAATCTGAAATTCAATAGTAGTTATTTGTATATGTAAAAATAATTGTTTTGCCTTCCCAACTGTTCCAATTATCATAAACAGATAGACTGTGTCATCTAACATGCTCCCCACTACACGTTCTAAAACACTGGCCAATATCAGTTTTTACTGTTTGAGATATAGAAGTTATCAGCAGAGAATTTTATATTTTTTATTTTATTGGGAATCTAAAAAATACTACTACTACTACTACTTTTAAACTTTTAAGTAATGTATTGGAAATTTCATGTTGATATTTTAATATTTTAATAAATTCGGTTGTGGGAGATAGTGCCTCTTGCTTTTCATTTTATCATAAATTAAGAAAAAGTCTATTTGACAGTCACATTTTGTCACTTTGACAGCGATAAAAAAGGTGCATCGTTTTTTAACACCGATTATTTCACTCAGAAATTATTAACCAATGAAACTACTACAATTTTTAAATTTGGGCCAATGACAGCAGTATTATATCGATAAAATCCCTGAAACAGTTTTATCGCGATAAAATCATTCTTTATGTCAACTGTCACTTAATACGTTACTTTGACATTTCGTCGTTAAAGATATGCTTTTGTATTTAAATAATTTATTCGTGAAATATTCTCCGCAAATACCATTCGTGCTTGAAAATTGTACCTATAAATTTTTTCTCGAGCGATATTGCCAACAGTAATATTACTCGTGTAAATTGGTCACTTTATTATCAAAAATTAAATCCCTCGCGCTAAAGCGCTCGTGACTTAATTAGATAATAACGTGGCCAATTTACACTCTTACTATTACTAGGCAATATCGCTCTCGAAAAAAATTTATCGATAAAATTTTAAGCACTTATGATATTACATATGATAAAAATGCCTGCTCCTCAAAATCAGTATACATCTAGTAGTCGCACGTCACTTTAAAATCAGTACACCAAACCAAACCATTTATAGCAACTGTATTTTTAATAACTGTTCCTTCAAATAATTGTATAAATAAAAATAATTATTGTTGTTGTTCGTTCACATATTCTGTCGTTAATTTATCTTGCCAAAAAACACTCGAGCTTTTTCTTTATGGATAAATTTCTTTGTAACTCAAAATTTTGCCAATCAGTAATTTTGCTCGAAAAACTGACATTTGACAAAATCGCTCTACCTCCGGTCTCGCGATTTTTTCATGTCAGTTTTTCTCTTAAAATCACTATTTGGCAAAATTGTTTCGTTACGAATAGAATTGAAACTAAAATTCACAAATCTAATAAGACAAAGATGAATTTGGCTGCTAATGAATAAATAAAAGGGAACATGTCGTATATCATCATGAAGA
The DNA here is from genome assembly GCA_963680705.1 of Rhagium mordax. Lineage (NCBI taxonomy): Eukaryota > Metazoa > Arthropoda > Insecta > Coleoptera > Cerambycidae > Rhagium > Rhagium mordax. The sequence continues at coordinate 9,770,699 of OY796657.1, forward strand.
TAATTTGATGTAGAATTCACACATCACATAAAAAACATAGGTTCCTATTTAAAAAAAATGTGGAACATTCAGCTTTTGTTTTCAAATACACGAAAAAAAGAAAATGATCCTAGTAGGCATTATGCATGTCAAATGTTTGCAAATAATGCTATCAGCAAAGCAACAATAAATCATTTTTTTGTTTCCACAGCCTCCCAACCACGTTTTGTTTTCTGGCGGCGAATCAATGGCCAACTTAAATTTAGTATAAAAGTAATGTTTTGCCGCCATCTTGAAAGCAAATGTCAATGTGTTATACATCATTAGAAAGGGAATTTTATGTAGATTTCAAATATTGGAAAAAAAAATTGTGTTCTCATTTAAAATAAGAAAGTTGATACCACTTCCGGTTAAACCGGAAGTGGTGTTAACACATGATTTATGTCAAAATATGAGAATCTGTGTATTTATTTCACCATAAAATTTTGAAATTTTCATCTATGAAAATGCCAACAAAAATGGGGGGTAACTACTTCTTGTGTCACCCGGTATAGTACACTATTAATTGTCAATTTACATGCATAATCAAAGACAGAAAATTCCAGGGCCGGCTCAACTAATTTTTATTTTTAGGGCTCCTATGAAAAAATTCACCCTGTGTACGTGATTTTTAAATTCTAATACTGAATTATGAAACTACATTCAAAAGTGATCGAAAACATGTACTATGTTGTATTGCCACACTTTGGGCGAATTTTAAATAAACGATCATTTTTCGCCAAAATCGAAGGTCTGCACAAAATAAATTTATAAAATTACATTTTCCTCTTTTATTTAAACTAAAATATTTGTTATACAAAATTTTGTGATTTCATGGTTGATTAATATGAAATAAATAATCAAAAATAAATAATTTCAACATCGGATTAAGTAATTTTTATTTCTGGGGTTTCTGTGAAAAATCAGTCTGTATACATTTTTCTCAAATTCTGATAATAAATTATGGAACTACATTAAAAAAAACCGCTGCCAATTATGGGATCAAAACTTCCACACTGTGTGGTGGAGTTTATAACAAAAGTAATTTTTGACGTATTTTATTTTTTGACGCATTTTGTTTTTCTTTGTACGTATTTTGTTTTTTTGGCGTATTTTGTGCATTTCAACATTTGGACACAATATTATAATGAGTTGTATATCAGATCCTATTTATAATCTTTCATCACGAAGAAATTTTTTTGTAAAGTTAGAAATAGAAATGTTGGGGTCCGGTATAGACCCCATTCCAGTGGACCGATTTTGCTCATCAACGAACTCAATCTTTTCCTTGACCTCTAGAACGTGTCTACCAAATTTGAAAGCTTTATTTAAAAAAAAGAAAATGTTTGTGTATCGTCATAATTCGTTGAGAATCGTCCAGAAATTCAATAAAAATTTTCAAAATTTTTTTCACGAATACATGTCTTCCTCACTTTTGGTGAGGAAGTAACGAAATTGTTAATTTTTTTTATCACAGTACATCAATATACAGAACATTAATAATCCTGTCGTTATTAGGAAAGCCGTAGGAAATTTAATTTTACGACAAAGAAAATGTAGGGAGGCAGAAGGCTTTCATTTTCAAAATAAGTTATAAGGTTTTATGTTCTGTGAATTTGTTGTTTATAATGTTCTGTTTATTGATGTATTGTGATAAAAAATAAATAATTTCGTTAATTTTTAAATGTAGTTCCACAATTTATTATCAGAATTTGAAAAAAATTTATACAGACTGATTTTTTTCACAGAAACCTCAGAAATAAAAATTACTTAATCCGATGTTGAAATTATTTATTTTTGATTATTTATTTCATATTAATCAACCATGAAATTACAAAATTTTGTATAACAAATATTTTAGTTTGAATAAGAGAGGAAAATGTAATTTTATAAATTTATTTTGTGCAGACCTTCGATTTTGGCGAAAAATTATCGTTTATTTAAAATTCACCCAAAGTGTGGCAAAACAACAAAGTACATGTTTTCGATCACTTTTGTATGTAGTTTCATAATTCAGTATTAGAATTTAAAAATCACGTACACAGGGTGAATTTTTTTATAGGAGCCCTAAAAATAAAAATTAGTTGAGCCGGCCCTGGAATTTTCTGTCTTTGATTATGCATGTAAATTGACAATTAATAGTATACTATATACCCACAATACGAGCTGATTCTAGTGATTAGTTTAAAAGATATTACCGTAAGAAGTATTGGGCAAAACTCATAAATCACCCTGTAGATCAATAAAAAAAGCCTCAGGCTTTTTTCAATAGTCATTTCTAATTCACCTAAGTGAACTCTATCTACCATAACAATTTGTCCCTTTCCTCGCGAATCACCCTTCACCCTTTATAAAGGATAGTTGAGATATGACACTTAGATCTTTGGTGGAATCACATCTTAGTAAAAACATTCCATCAACAGAGTAGACATTCTGAATATTGCAGTGCTTTTTCGTGCATGTGACAACCTTACATTTAGAAGCATTAAGATGTAATCAATTTCAGTTACACATCATCTTTGGATTTTATTAATATCATCTTGTAGTTGGAGCAGTCTTCAGAGTAGGTTATTGTTTTATTTTAAGATCATCAACGATAATACTTTGCTACTATTACTAATGACTGAGGTAATATCATCGATGAAAAGACAAAATAGAAGTGGTCCAAGACTAGAACCCTGCGGGACACATGACGTAGCTATAAATGAATCCGGGTATATGAAACGAAATAATAGTAATGAATCGCTTAATCCTCAGTTACCTAATTTTCTTATTAAAATGGTGTGATTAATATGGTCAAAAGCCTTAGAGAAATCCATATAGATATCTATTTGACTAGATGTATTAATGGCAAAGATAAATTGTGTAAAAATAGTCAAATTGGTTATTGTTGAACGGTGATTCATAAATCCATACTGGTATATTGGTATTCGATTGCTGACTGATAAGTGGATGCGATCATAAAGGATGATATCAAAGACCTTTGCAAAACTTGATAGAACGGCAATGGCTCTGTAATTATTAATTATAGAAGAGTCACCTGTCTTAAAGACTGGACAAAGTTTTGCTTTCTTTAAAATTTTAGGCAACATCTTGTTCTGTAAAGCTAATTTAAATATTATTAACAAAGGTGCACTCAAAACATTGATACAATCCTTGACAAAAAAATTGGTATTAAGTCAACGCCAGAAGTTTTATTTTTTAATTTTAAGGCAGCTTCATCAACATCAATTTCAGTTACACTGTCGATATTAATAAAAATATTATTTTGCGCAGCTGTAACTGGATTATCACTCTTACTGTGCAGCTCTTCAAGTTATAACAAAAACAGTGGTCCAAGGAAGGACCCTTGACGTGCACCTTTCTTTCAGAGACCAAATAGAGATGAATTTCACATCTTAGGAGGTGGTAAGGACAATTCAATTCAATCTGGCCTTCTAAATGTAGAAAGGATTCAAATAATTTTGGTAACCTCAATCCGTGCAGAACATAGTCAACACATTTAAATTGACGTTCAGATTATTCATTTTGAAACAAAATTGAAAATCAGCTGTAGCTTAGGTAACTTGATTTAGTTGATTTAGCTTCTAGCTCAATTTAATTTAAATGAAAATTATAATTCATGAAATCATTTCAGCCTAAGATGCCAAATAAGCTTAAAAATAGTTCAAAAATTAAAAAAACAAAAATTGGGCGTCGCGGCGCTTACAGTTAAAAGGATAAAAATACAAATTTAAGAATTTTAAATAGGCAACTGAACATCATTCAACTTTCATTTATATTTTGTTTTTCTAAATCTTATCATTTGTGTTATTGGGAATAATTAAAAATGGCGATTTGCACTATTTTCAGGATATCTTTGAAACTACTGAACATTTTTAAAGTCTGTAAAAGGTACCTTAGCAAGCTTTAAAATGCACAACTTTTCTCTAATTTAACCGACCTTGTATCTCTTACGGTTTAGGAGTTACCCATACAATCCCATTAAAAAAGTGGACACCCTGTATACATCCCCAGTCACTTAACCATCATTCATATTGTAGTTTTGCTGATATCTGGAGAAGTGATGAAACGAAAAATGCATGGGAAAGCTAGTAACGTCATGACGCATTTGAAAAATTATGTATTATGTACAGTATCATTTATTCTGCAAGATTTTACTACATATATTTTACGTTACTTTCTATCTATGTGCGCTATCGAAAGAAAGGAAATACGTGAAGGAGCTTAAGACAAGATAAACCCACAGGTCCGTATCAAGAGATACTTACTTAATATTTTAGAGATCTTACCTGAAAAGGTATATTAATAAAAATTTAGGTATTCAATGGTACATTTTGTTGTTTATTCAATGCTCATCAATAATAATGAAAAGCAAAGCTAATATATGCACGTTAAATAAAATCTAATTACTACACATAGTCATCAATAGCATCAATATTTAAGTTCTCTGATTTGATAGCAATTAACCTATAGGTATAGAAATATTCATTTCCGTAGAGGAAATGCTCTTAATTTGGTTGCAGATGAAAATGTTAATTATTATATGAAAATATTTACGAATAAATTTTAATTTAGTTTAGTTTTAATTTAGTTCTACATATACAGGTTGATTCTAAAATGTATGGCCAAATTGATACAGCGTCAACAGGAGACCAAAATAGATTGATTCAACCCAATTTACCTATATACAAAAATGCACCCCTAAGAAGTTACAGCCCTTTAAATTTCAAATAAAAAAAACTTTAATTATTGATTATTCCCAAATGGCTGTAGATATCTTTTTCTAATTCAGTGTACATTCATTACCAATAAACGCCAATGTTTTGAGATTAACAGCAATAAAATATATTAAAGGGATGGGGTAATTTAGGGGCAGTCACCCTTTATTTCACACCCTTATTTTTCTGTGCGTTAACGTATAGTCGATTTTCCAGTATCATTTGATAGATAATTTAATTTGGAAACTTTTTTCTATCTTTTATTTTTTTGATATTATCAATAGTTTGCAAATTAAACAAGAAAAATGAAGAAGATGCATCGAACTATTTTTAACCTCAGTAGCAAATATGTAATATTATTATTTAATAGATAAAGTTTTTGCCATTTACCCCAAGAAAGAAACATGATGCAGCTACGGACACGTGTTTCGGAGTTATTGCTCCTCATCAGCGTAGCGTAGCTTTTTCTTTGTTTGATTATTATTTAATGTACAAGTCTGTTAATCTCAAAACATTGGCGTTTATTGGTAATGAATGTACACTGAATTAGAAAAAGATATCTACAGCCATTTGGGAATAATCAATAATTAAAGTTTTTTTTATTTGAAATTTAAAGGGCTGTAACTTCTTAGGGGTGCATTTTTGTATATAGGTAAATTGGGTTGAATCAACCTATTTTGGTCTCCTGTTGATGCTGTATCAATTTGGCCATACATTTTAGAATCACCCTGTATATGAGAGTTCTATAAGTCATATGCTTTTTAAATATTGTTAGAATTTAAATCTTGGTTTGTCGAAATATTTTAAATTACAATCTTGAGAGCCATCACATTTCTAATCAAATAAGTTTATTGTCCAAGTCTACGTAGACGTGGAAAGAAGCGCTTATTTGCAACTATTCATTAATAATAAATTGCTAAAGTTCATTGACAAAATGCCACAGAATCGTTAATTAATGTCTGCATCAATAATATGCATAATATCACAGGCTTGAGGTTATATTTTAATTAATCATTATATTGTAAATAATAGGTATAAGTATTTTTATATGAGATATTTTACATATTTGATGTAGAGAATGGTTTCCAATAATTGGTACCTTTATAAAGACAATTTCATATTTCATTTCCACTTTTTTTATGTTGAAAACATGCTAGACTAACATAAACACCATGTGAGTATAGGAATATTAATTTAATAAATCTTAATTGTGCAACTGTGGTGTCCCTAGGCATCCTGCAAGTCAATAAAATAACACATTACAAAACTTCTCCTATTGTTTGCGAGATATAGCCCTTGGTAATATTAATTTTTTACGTAACTCTAAGGTATTCTCTTAAGAAAAAGTCGCAGTCAGGAGTTGTCAGTTGATATCTTGATATCACAGTAGATAATGTTCCCAATAGGTCAAAAAATCTGGAGGCTCAATTAAAAGGTCTATATTAAATTTACATGATATCAAAGTTAAATGTTTGTGTCTAATTTAGAAACAAATATGTCAACTCCATCCTGTAATACCTGATGCTATAAATTATGTTACACAGAGGCAAACTTCCCGTCAGAAAATATATTTCGCAGAATATTTTCTAGTCAGACTTATCTCTAAAGCTGTCATAATTGCACGTTCCAAGTAATTACTATTATTATTGTACAATGTACATGTTCATGCTTATCTTCTTGGAGACATTAACAAAACGTAATTGTTACGGTTATCTTTACCATCTGCTACATCTGTAGTCTTCTACTTTCTGTAATATTAATGGTTGAAGAAATTCAGCTAATTCAAATATTATATTATACCTACAAACAAAGTGTCTCTATGGAGATGAAATCTCTGGGATCATGTTGAACGAGTGAAAGTAACTCCAAGTTCACATATAATTTGTTCCAACCACGCGCTTCTGCTGAGATATTCGCCCTGAAAGTTAAGGGATGAAATCTTTATTTTTATGCGTCGATAAATAGAGAACAACAATCACAACTCCTGATCCAATGTATTTTTTTTTGTGTTTAACTAATAATTTAAAATTACTATATTATAAATCAAATTGGAATGAATGACTCAATTTAGGTTGAAATCCAACAAAAACGGAATGGAATTTCCCCTGAATGGAAACCATTCAGGGCAATTCAATATCTTCTAAAGCAAACCTTATAATATACAAAAAATTTACAGTCCTTTGCAAAGATGCAACCGGAGGAGACATTGGAAATGACGAAGTAGAACGCAAATCTTGTGATATTTCGGGTGTGATAAAAACGAAAATTTGTTGCAAAGTAGTAAATAGTTATGTCATTAACACAAAACATTTTCAAAAAGTAAAATCCTATTATCAGTAGTTCTATTTAGAAATTAAAATAAAAAGTTATTTTATTAACAAAAACATTCTCATAATGAAAACTAAAATGGTATTACACAAATTTTTTTCACTAACAAACATTTTTAATGTTAAAACTGAAATAATTTAATATAATTTCGGGAAGATGAAAAGTGATTCCTAACAATTACAAATACCGATATCGATTAATCGCAAACTATTAATTAAACGCAGCTAATAGTACAGGAAAAGTGTCCAAACTGAACAAGAACATAGTGAATTCGTTGAAACTTGACATATACGTTTAAAAATATATACCTATGTTTCAAGAAACTTAAGAGTCCCGAACCGTAAGGGGTGTGTCGGAGCTGCCTACTTGAAAAATCGTGGGATGAACTAGGTTTTTCACATGCATAATAAAAATTGGCAATTGAACCATGAGAAATTTTCAAAAAATAAAAATATTTTCATTTATAGAGAAATATTAATTTTTGACTTTTTTATAAAATTTTTTTACCAATTTTACGTTTGTTTCCTTCACTTTCTGCTTGTTTATCTGTGAGTATATTCTGCAAAATGAAAAAGTACATAATCATTGTACAAGTGAGGATTATCGAGTTGTTTAAAATTTTATATATATTGAATGAAACACACTTTGTATCTAAAGAAGATCGGAATCGATAGCATTTAAATCTTCTGCGTCGTTTAGATCCTCGATAATTTTATCCATGTATGAATTTAGACATCGCACTCCCTGACAATTTCCGTAAATTTGTGAGCATGTTCAACCTGATTTTCTGTTGCGGTTGCAGGAGATTAGCTGCAATATTGATTCTGCTGTTGGCACAAAAAGTGTTGTCACAGGTTGTAAGGAGCCGTTAATTTTCTTCTATCCCCACTGTTGTGGATTTTTTTCATTGCCAAGCCATTTCTGAATTTTGTAGAATACTCGTAATGAATATTAAGCGACTGCCTCTAAAGTTGGTGGTAATAATTCCAACTTTGATTTTTGTTTGTGCAGCGATTTTTTGAATTGATTAAATCTGTATGAGTTGAGTGAGATATTTGTGATTTTCCTTGCACCGTATACAAGTAGGAAAAGAGTTTCACCAGCGACACCAGCCTATTTTACTTGTAAGGGGGTTGAATTCTTGCCATTGAAATTCTTACTACATTAACTAACTGCATTTCTTTCTGAAGAAGTTTGATGCCTTTTAATTTTTCTTTCTGAAATATTCTAGACGTGGTATCATAACCACTGAAGGCATGAGTCAGTAAAATTGTATTTTTCTACTACCGTCTATATAAATGAACTTTGTAACCCTAGCAACACGCGCGATAACGAAAGTACTTATGCGGCCAGGACAGAAAAGTAGAAAAACAAATTTTAAACGAAATTAATTCGTTCTATTTGAACAAATTAATACAACTAAACAATTTTGTATCAATAAAGAAAGGTGTTTCTAGGAAGTACGCCAACATTTTTGTCGACACGTAGTATCTACCTACTCCATTTTAAAAACGCTTCATAAGTTTGCATATACCTTTGGATTTCTTGGGGTAAAACAAGGCACAAGCAATATTCCCATTTATATCGCCACAAAACATATGTAGGTACCTATTTGTTTATTTTAGTTTGAAACCACCAGAAATTAAATTGTGTAATATTTCGTTGCCATGGAAACAATTTTCACAGGCAGCCTCCTAAACTATAAAATTTATTAAAAACGTCAATTAGTTTCATGAAATAATTAGTTTTAAATTAGTAAATCCCATTTTTTTTTTCGGTATAGTAGAAAAAATATAATACATTTCACGATGCGAAAACCCTTTTAAGTATTCGGTGTTTTTTGAAAGGTCTCGGCTTCGCCTCGACCATTCAAAAATCACCTCACACCTTAAAGTAACCTTTCGCATATAGTAATGTAAATAACTATTTCTATACGTTCTTGTCATTTCTGGATTTCTGACGAAGAAAGAATTTTCCATATAATTTTTCCTGTTCCTGGCCTTTCTTCTTTCTTTCTTCTGGAGTTAAAGCGATTAATAGAACAAGGAGATCAACGTCCTCATCAACTAAGTACAAATTTCAATTGCTATTTTAACAATAGGTGAATCCACATCATCTACAGCTTGTTTTACAAACAATCCTTTGTTTTAAAGAATTTTTGGCAACATTGAAATTAATCGGATTTCGTTTATATTATTTGACAAAAACTTTTCTTGAGGGAGGGCTACGATTACTGAATTTTGCCCAAATTTGGTTTTCACGTAGTTAACATACGTCGCGCACAAATGTCTTTATAAGATTTATTTGTCTGCCTTATAACTGGATGCAATAAAAATCCACCTTCAAATTACATAAATAATAAGTATAGAGTTCCAAAGATTTCGCAATATTCTTGCTTATTTGATTAATTTCGGTACATTTTGCCTGTACTGTAACCGTGTGACATATCGTTGGATCAGGCATTGAGAGAGGAGTTGAACATATATTTTATTTTCCTTCAAATCACCGCTATCTTTGTAAATTGCGAAAAACGACAAAATTTTTTTAAGTTACATATGGTTTTCGGCTATACATATTTCGACGAGACAAAAGGAAATAAGCTGTTCGACGTGCTTCTCGATGTTAAGTTGTCTTGGAGATTGTTGGGCGTGACTTTTCCAACGCAGCGATAAATTCCCATGTAATAATTTTTTGTTTACTTTTGCTTAATCTACCTCATGTTAAAGTAATGGCACTCAAACCTCTAACACTTCGTAAAACGTACAAATCAGGTATCGGCAACCTGCCAGAGCAACCCCGATCCTAAATCCACCCCTATGATTTGTCAAATTGACAAAATTGCAAAAACACGAAAACTTCAAATACTATTTCCAAACGAATTTCCGAGAGACTGTTTTGGTAAGAAATCTAAGGTAGAGGGTCGATCTTAGAACTACATCGTGAATTGCACGGTCACGCTCGGATTTTAGGCTCAATAGGAAGGAACGAAAAAGTGTAATTTTGACATCTATCGTTCTGAAACCGCTGAAATCTCACGCGTTACGTCATTCTGCCATGAAACTGATTTTCGACCCCCTACTAGGAAACTAAAAACATTTGTTTAATCCTGCTCTTGAAACATGCAGTTTTTTACTTGGATACAATACTCGATACGAAAACAAAAACATTTCCAATGTTAAAATAAAAAATTTAAAACTAAAAATATTTAAAACACACGCAAATACCATCCAGTATCCTTTGAAGAACATCCTTCAAATACCTAGTTGAACACGTATTACAATATTGAAAAGTTAACAATTAATTAAAGGTGATTTGTCCGTTAACCTCGTTCTATGGAAATAACCTTATGGACATATTAGTTTAGTAATTTAATTTACTTTTAATTATTCCCGGCATTCTTTCATCGGTTTTTTTAATGTAAGATCGTTATAAAGTACAGTACTTGGTACCCATCTTGGGTGGCCATAATAAAGAAATTTGCCAAACGCGGAATAATTTATAAACGTTTTTTTATGTTCTGATTTAAATTTCAAATGCATGTTAACCGATAATGGGTGCAATTTACCTTCGATAGAAAAAAGCAAATAAGGAACCGTTATTGTTAAATCAACAGGAAAAGAAACAAGTGTCTTTTATTGCAGATCTTTTAAGGAACTTCAACGAAATTTAAATACTATTATGACAATAGTGGAGAATTTTAATCGTGGTGTAAACTGAAGTGTTATTGCTAATCATATTCGCTACTCGAGGGAACTTTGTATTTATTTAAAAAAAAAGCTGATTAATTTTTACAGTTATGAACAAGCTGTACCAAAATTGAGAAGACTTGGGAGTTGCTCTAAACTATGAGATATAGAAGAAACCTGATGTAGGTAGGTGTTTGGAACTTTGTCTTTCTAACCCTCAATCTATTCGACTTCCGGGCTACAGAGAATCACAAAATCTGCATACATACAGGGTGTCCCATCGGGAACTTAATTGATCGATCGAAAAGTATATAACAAAAAATTTTGAAAATTTTGGAAATTACTAAAGCAAAAATAATTACAATCATTTGACAGTTCCGGTATAAAAAGAAGTATCAAATGGTTGTAATTATTCTTATTGGATTGGCCACGCTGACTTTAGTGTTAATGTGTGTCAGTATTTTCTTCAAAACGAAACAAATTCGGTTTTTATTACGAATCAATAATAATTATTGTCATGATTGCGGAATGGTTTCTAATACCATTACCATTCCATTAAACAAGCAATTTTCCTCCGGGCTACATTTCGTTTGAAATTTAAGTGCCTTACTGCATGGTTCGTGAGACGACAATTTTCATAAGAATAATAATGTAGACGACACAAGAGTCATAGGAGGTAAGTGCGTTAAGGTCAAGAAGTAATTGCCTCTTCTCGTCTTCACTTTCTCTAAAGAACAATATGTTACCTCTCAACATTACTCTGTCAATAGCGTAACGTTCACTTTTTTATCACTGTCGATTTATTGGTTTACTTGGTAGTTTAATATAGCTATGGACGCACAAGTATGTACCGGGTGTTTCAAACTTATTCCGTAACTAATTGTTCATGAAAAAATATAAAAGAAAGTTGGGGGGTCGTTCCTATAATAGCTACAATTATTATTCTTTAAAAAAGCCACCCCGATGAGCCCTAATTTTATGATTCATTATGTATTACGTTTGCCTTTTGAGAATAGTGTGACACCCTGTTATAATCCTTTATGCGCTCGTCAAAAAATTTTCCCGATAGAATTTGGTAGCTTAAATAGCGTATCTGGGCTGCATGGACTATGTCCTGATGCCATTAAAAAAATAGTTTTCCTCCTGCTTAGGAGCAACGACCACTTTAACATAGATATATGTACAGGGTGATCCTCTCTTTTCATTGTAAATAATTCGGTTGCTGTTAATATATTTGTACTCGTTCATCGGGAAAAAAACTTACGTCAAAAAAACCAATTGGTTATGCGCGCAAGTGGCGTCCCCTATCAAAAACTGCAAAACTGATAAGGTTAAAATATTTTACACATTATTTTGATGATGTGCATAAAATTGTATTCAAATCAGTTCAGTACCTTTCGGGAAATTTGAAAAATAGCGTTTTTCATGCGCCCCTTTTAGAGCCCAATATGACCCCCTAAAAATTAAATTTTGGCAAAACAAAAAAATACGGGTCTCTTTATTTTTAATGCTTAATCTGCAGTATCATTTTGGCAGCGTCGTTTTGAATCACCCTGTATAACACGTGATGTGCCTAAAGGTGTTTTTTTTCTAGTGTGATTTATAGCACTCGCCTTCGGCTCGTACTATAAACACTACACTCGTATAAACAACAGCTTGTTAGCCACTTGTTATATAAAATACTATTTTCGATTCCCAACTGAATTCTTTTAAAATAAATTGTAAATAAAAATTTTATGCTTTATTTGTAAAAGATATATCATAAACAATATTTAAACTAACAAAACAGCAACCAAAAACAAAAGGAAAAAATATTTTTAAAAACAAGCTTTTATTAAATTAATGTACTGAATTAGGAAATTACAAAATTTCGGGGGTAAAACAAAAAAAGATATTGTGAAGTAATAACTTAAATTGAAACTAATTTAAACCACAAAACATTAACACAGTTCTTGTATAGGGTGAGGCAAAAAAATAAACAAAGGAATCTCCTTTTGTAACATTGTAACCATTTTTTTCAAATTGTATTTTAAATCACTGATGCATGTATATTTAAAGGCCTTAAGAATATCTACAATTTAATGTGCCCAACATGGTCGAAAATAATACAGTTGCGAGTCTGGGGAGTTTTAAAGGCGCACCCGGGGGAAAAATGCAATTGACGCTAAAAAACATTACACATTAACAAGTAACTGTCATAGTTTTATAAAAATAATTACAAAATGTATCAATAAATAAAACATGGGTGTAAAAAAATATCCTATTTTTTCTATATAACCCTTAAATTATCCTCGTAGCCCAAAACATTTAAACAATGCCATTTGTATTATTGATGTCATGGATATGATATAAATATTATGTACACCGGTATATACCCAAAAATATAGGTACTTTGAACAATTACTCTGTAGCATTTTCTAGATTATTATCGTATTATTTATTATAGTCGGATTACATCATAATATTAAACTGCACAATTTTATAAGCTCAAGCCATACCAAATGCCATTGTTTGTGAATGTCGTCCTCTATTTGTAAAACTCTTTTTATAATGAGATGCACTAGATAAGATGCACAATAGAAATTATTATAAGCTGTAAACACGTGATAATTGCAAATATATATAATGTTAAAATATTATATTAATATTAGATTTTATATTTGTAGTAGAAAAAGCACTTAGATTTAAAATTTATAGATTGAGGAAAAATTAATTATTCTTTCAAATTTTCTCCAATGGACATTTTTTATTAGAAATGTAGATTGACGTGTGTACAGGGTGATCCATAACTCTCTTTTCATCGTAAATAATTCGGTTGCTGTTAATATATTTGATTGTTTTCAAATGTATATATTATATATATGTAGAAAGTCCTGCAGAATCCGAATATGTATTCAGAAAAACAATTGATTGCGAATTTAAAATAATAATAATAAAAATACGATTTTCTTAAAAAATTTCACCTTGTATATTATTGCATAAAATGATATGGTAACATATTATAGATACACACATGATACTCATTGATGTGTCCAACTTCCGGTTTGGCCGGAAGTGCTTACAATTTATAGCAATTTTTTATTAACCCTGTATATTTTAATTATTTCAGATAATATATCGATTACGAATCCAATGATATATAAAACATCATAGTTTCACCATTTTATAAGCGAGATTTTCAAAAAACAGCTTTACTTAATAAACTTAATTTAATAAACAAAAATAATTATAAACAAATGAATTAAAGTAACAAAAACAAACATTATAAAACTTCGCTTACAATAAATGTTCAATTAAAATTTTTCTATCACAATATTCACTAAATATTGTTGCAGAAAAATAAACGTATTAGAAAACGACAAAATCTCCAGTGGCACTGGCAACTATATTTAGAAATAATCGAAAAAACTATTCAAATAATTTAGGTAAGGAGACGCCATAGTTTATTGCATTTTGCTCGAAAACGGTGCCCCTTGGGGGAAAAATATAAGAGGCCCTTTTTTATTCAAAAATGAGTTTTGGATAAGAATATTGAAAAAAAAATGTACTCGTTCATCGGGAAAAAAACTTACGTCAAGAAAACCAATTGGGTAAGCGCGCAAGTGGCGCCCCCTATCAAAAACTGCAAAACTGATAAGGTTAAAATATTTTACACATTATTTTGATGTGCATAAAATTTCTTTCAAATCAGTTCAGTACTTTTCAAGAAATTTGAAAAATAGCGTTTTTCATGCGCCCCTTTTAGAGCCCAATATGACCCCCTAAAAATTAAATTTTGGCAAAACAAAAAAATACGGGTCTCTTTATTTTTAATGCTTAATCTGCAGTACCATTTTGGCAGCGTTGTTTTGTATCACCCTGTAGATATACAAATTTTTTTTAATCGACAATCGAAATTACATAAATCCAATATTATAATTTTTTTAAATACGACAAATTGACAAATTATAATGATTACCACCTCGTGATACTAAATTCTATTATTGTTTCCATAGAAACAAATAATAATATAGTGTCAAGATATTTTATTTCATACTGTGAGAAAAAATTTTTTCACGATTTTTTCTATTTTTCACCCTTGTCAATAATGACATTGTTTTGATTCTTTGAAACTGTCAAAAAATGACGTTTTAGGATATGGCGTTACAAAATATTGTTTTTTATTTGTTTCCCTAAAACCAAAAAAAATTTCGAACATGACATAATAACATAAATTGAAGCTAATTAAAACCTTCATAAGAAAAGATCAACACAGTTCATGTACAGGGTGAAGCAAAAAACTATACAAGGAATTTAAATTTCCTTATATAAAAAAAAATTATGTAATTTAAATCATTCTGAACGCATGTTTAAAGGCCTAAAAATATCTACAATTTGATGTACCCAACATGATCGTCTAAAAAATAAGAAAGTTACGAGTCTGGGAATATTTAAGTGGCGCACCCTGTATAGTAGCTACTAAGTGAATATTGTATTGAGATTATTTTTATCTATCCTAGATCAGCCACAAGCATTTTGAAATTTTATCACTTTGTTTGAGTATCAATATCACAATTTATGGGAAAAATGCAATGATTTTAAATTTTTTTGATTTTCTCGAAAACCGTCCAACCTATTGATCAAATTTAAATATGTACCATGTTTATTTTTGGTTTTATGTCAATTTTTGACTAATGTTAAAATTAATGTTATGTGTTTTACATAACAAACTGCCCAAACATATTCGAGATTTAAGTTTAAATGAATTTATTGTATGTTAAACATGTGGTGTGTCCTGGTTAAATGGTATAGAATATTAGTTGTAAGCTACTTAGACAGGATGTTAATATAAAAAAAACTTAGGTATGTATATCTATTATGCAACTGTAAAATATTAAAAATGGTAAATTATAGTATTCACCATGAACCGGAGTTTCTTTTGCGGTCAAAAACTGTAAGGGTTGTATTTTGAAAAAATAGTTGATGTGGTTTCCTAAGGGTTGTAAGAAAATAAGCAAGATGGTTTTAAGGGGATAATCTGAAGGACTCTTGGATGTCTTCCAGAATATTTTTTAGTTCGTTTTTCTATCTTCTCAAATAACGGAGTAAACGAAATTGTGGGACAACCTGTATACAAAGTGCTTAAAATCACAATTCCTAGAGGTGTTACTTTATTTCAACACCTTGTAGCACTTTATTTAATGGACGTGGATCTTATTTAGTTGCTCTGTATTACAAAAAAATCTTAGCAGTTTACCTGTATAGGTGTAAAGTGATCATTGCCTAACCGTCGTCACCTAACTTCAGAAATATATACGTTCAGAAAAAATTGTATACTAGACTTATCTTTATTGCATATTTCAACACTTTTGGCAGCTTTGTTTTACAATTATTGTATAATTTGCATAAATTCATGTTATTCTTAACATACAGGTGCTGGCTGGGTTAAATTAAATGAGCAATGAGCATGTAGATGTGTAGATTTTTGCATGTAGGTATGTCACGCAAATGCAAATGCAAAAACATAATTTTTACAAAATAGTTAAATAGTTGGCTATACAATAGACCTAATATCATTAGTAGTTTTCAAATAAAAGCATACAAAATTTCCCACAGAACGAAAAGAAAGTGCTAGCTCAACCAGATTCCGGTGCCATTGGCAAAGTATTTGGTAAACTTTGCCATTGGCATCTCATAGGTGAATATTTGTTCTTTCCATGTTCATATGATGTCATACTAATTAATCTACGTTTGAGAAATGGTTCGTCTAAATATATTTTTAAAATGAGAAAATTACGCTCTCTCTAAAAATGCACTAATATGCTTATAGTTAGTGACTGTCGGTGAATTTTCAATGTACAATATTTCAATTTAGAGACATGGGACCTATACCAAATTATAAGAGGTTTCATTTGAGATCAAAATGAGAATATAGGCGGAAAAAAACTCGCCCCCCCCCCCCCCTGGAAAGTCATAATATTAAAAATATATTTATTGTATAATTTATTTATTTATTGTATAATATTATATAATTGTATACTTGCATGGGGTGGTGTTGCTAAAACTCATTTAATACCTTTAGAAATCCTCCAAAAAAGATTTTAAAAAATAATGCTATCTAGGGACCCGATGTACCCGTCAGATCTGTTATACATGGAAGCAAGGTTATACGATATTAGACAACTATATTACTATAATATAAATATAAACTACCATCTTGTTAAAAATATAGGAAATTTACCCTCTCACACGTATGGTACTAGAAAAAAAAATATGTATACAATACCGTTCTTAACAAAAACTATCGGGTAAAGGTCCCATACCTTTTTAGCTCCAAGGGCGTACAACACTTTACCTAGTGAGATACAAAATAAAAGCAACAAATATTCATTTAAAAAAATACTAAAAGATTATATACTTAAACATCCAAGGCGTCTAATTAATGATATCATAGATCTAAAAAATAATTAATTAATTCCTGTGCATGTATGCGTATGTATTAAGTACGTATGTAACTACGTGTAGAAGTGCATATATTATGTAGACGTGCTAAATAATAAAAAAAAATATTCTTCTGATAATTTTAATAACTAGCACCTATCATATTAGTGTTTATATTGCTACTTATTATAGTGTTTATATTGCTACTTATTATAAAATGTCACTTGAGGAAGTTCTTAAAAATTCTAAATATCTAAATGTGTTAGTGTTAGAAAATTTATGTTGTATAAGTCTACTTTTATTTTATTTTATTCTATTATACTTAAAATTAAAAATATATTTCCGTGTCATTTACATTGTAATCCAAAACAAGTGTTAAGTCACTTATTGGTAAATCATATTTATTTGCTTATAACTTGTTCTTTATATTGTTTATTGGTTGTACATATATGTTTTGAGTAAATAAATATTATTATTATTATTATTATTATTATTATTATTATATTATTATCGAGATTATTATATTATATTTGAATTTTTTTAAATACATCAGAATAATCTTCGATACATTCTAAGACAAGGTTTTTTTGCTTTTGAAAAAATATGAATTTTCGGAAAAGTTACCAGCATTTGAAATTTTTTGCATAGTGCGTCTAAATTAAAAAAAAGTTTATAACAAATTCCGTTTTCTGATGTTTTTAATTGGTTTTAGTAACAAATTCTTGTTGTTGTTGGGGGAACTTTGGCCACTTTCGAAACTCTCCCACTCTCCGTAGTCTAATAACAAATTTCAAAAAAAATTAATTATTTTCATTCGACTGCAAAGATTTCATATTAACAACATTAAATATTATTACAAATTCCTAATTTCACTGCAACAATTTTATGAATCAGAGGAAAAATTGCCTGGACATGAGGATAGGAAAGAATGTCTTCAAAAACTGGAACGTATAAAAAGTTTGTCATAGGATATATCCAAACTTTTCCAACGCTCTAGTAGTAGCGGCAAAGGAGAACCCTCTTTACAGGACCAGGTTTGAATCTATTACCACAACACAACGAATACAGCGATGGTGATAACCTATGCTCGAGGGGTATAATGCTGTAGTTGGTGGTGAAGAGATGATGTTGCGATTTAGCATTATTTGGTCGACTTAGAAGGTATATGTCATAATTATATGAAAATCATACAAAACTTTTGAACAGCTTTCTTAGGTGTTAATTTCCCAAAGAAATTGTGGTAGATACTTATCCTTATTATTTACTTGTTTGTTGTTCGTTTCTGTTAAATAGTGGTAGATTCATAAAGCGAATGGTGGGTAATAGTTTAGGATAATTATTAGATTCTTGTTCTACCGCGGGAAATCAAAAATTGTCTTGGTCAAAGAAGGTCATGGAATTAAAAACTCCTCTCTTAGCTTATTTCACCCTTTTATAACGATTATAGCAATCATTTTTTTATTGTCAAAATATGGCAAGCAGTTCTGTTGAATTTTTCTTTCTTTCCTAATCTTGAAATCAGTTTTTGAATCACTTTCATCATGGTCTTCGCCACAGAACACAAAACTTACTTAATTAAATCCTATTTTCGAACTCTTTGTCATATTTTGAAAATCAAAAAACTTTGACAATAAAATTATTACAAAAGTATGAAATAAACAAAGACAGCACAGTAGGTATGTGTTGAATGGTTTAATTGGTTGTAATCATAGTTTGGTTGTATTGGACTCAACGTGGTGATCTGAATATTATTGCATATTTCAATCAACGATATTAAATTTTAATATAGGTACTTCAGTACCTACCTAAAATAATGTAACTCTGTTAGCTAAATAGTTAAATAAATGGTGTAATAAAGTCTCTATATAATTAAATTATGTACATTACTTCTCATGACTCTTACATGGTCCTAATATTATCTTAATTGCAGATGCTATTGAAATAGAAAGTGTTTTGTTAAAAGAGATTATTCCTGGTATAAACTCATATGTACATACATGGCATGCGGGAAACATATACATATTGAATGTGAGCTTAAAAAAATAAGCCTTTGATTTTAATTTTTAATGATAATGATAACCAAAATAATATCTGCAACACTTTACATTTAGAAAGTTGTAACTTTTCACTTTTTTGTCACAAATATAATCTCTAATTAAATTCATTTACAACATTAATTACAATATTTGTACTAATGTTACTAAACTATTAAATAACATCTCCTTTTTGAATAGAAAGTTATTAGCACGATGACATATTTTCTTTCACTCAGAAACTACGTAAATGTAAATACCTAACATGTTGTCGTTCATAGCAAATTTTAATTTCTAATAATCCTATACATCTAACAACACAATAAAACACCTCAATAACTGCCACGACAGGAGTGACGGAGGGATTTTTAACAAGTTATTTGTGTTCAGTATAGTACCAAATGTGTACCACCGTTGATGTTTGGATTTTGACGCGGTCGACAGGCGTCTTCCAGTTCTGAGCTCCTGCCGGTGCAGGTTCCTTCTATTTTGATCGTACATACACTGTATTCACCAATGAAGCAACGTAGAAATACCCTGTTGATATAACGATAAGCAACTTGATTGGTTAAAAATATATTCTTCATTTCACTTCTTATCTAAGTATTACAACCACCGAGGTAGGGTATAGCTTTAGAGTTGCCAACTATATTCGTAGGTCATTTCGGAAACGGCTAATGGGTAGACACTTTTTTTTTAGGAAATATTAATTTGATTTCTCATTTTATTGGTACATACGTACAGTTAGATACACATTTAACGAACTGTCGAACTATTTTACTACTATTAAACCGCCACTGTCACGATTACACGTGTCCTAGCTATTGTACAAATAAATATTTAGTGAAAGGCACAGGCTCATTAGAATAACTTGAATCCTACTGCCGGATAAAGTTAATTGAAGAAAAAAATTGGTGAAAAAAACCGGCCTAAGTTTCATGTGAATCATAGTTTGTATAAAACATAAAACGCCACTATTTAACATTGAATGTTGCGAAATTTACTAAAACAAATTACAAGATAAAGTTTTGTATTATTTTGCATCAAAATTCAAAATGATCATATTTTTCAAAGCAACGAGCACTGTTAACTATTATATTTTAACCAAGTTTTCCTTTCTTTTATCCATTACATAATACATTATAATTTCACTAAAATAAACGAACTATAGTGGTTTACTCTACTGTTTGACATAAAAATATAAAACGTCAGTACAATGTATAAAGCTTTCTATTGTTAAATATTAAACAAATACATAAATAGAATCAAATTAAAAAATCAATTATTTTTTAGCAAATATTGCAAAATATCGTATTATACAAACTTTTAACGTTTTTTTAAATCTACTTACTACTGTTTTTTGTTCGAAAGTTTTAATAACCTACAGTAAAAATAAAAATTGTAAAAATATAGGTAGGTACAGCATGCCTATAACGTTTTGAGATTTTACAGAGATACCTATTTTACATGAAATCCCAAACTTGGACAGCAAAAAAATAATGTGGACTATACTATAGACTAAGTATAGCTCAGTGGCGTAACTAGACGGGGGGGGGGGGCTAGAGGCACGGCCGTTAAGTTAGAACTCTCCGAATTTTTGAATTTATATATTATAACTTGTGTTCAGAAGATAGATTTTTATTTTCTGTTGAATTACCATTTCTTAAGAGTTTCAATATTATTTTTGTTTTTATTGTTTATTTTTCTAAATAATAAAGATCGTAGTGCTCCCCCAAAATAGTGCTCTGGTTACGCTACTGCTATAGCATTTGGAAAAAATAGTTTACACGTTTATACTCTTGAGAAACATATGACAAGTCTCGTTTGATCGACTTTTTGGATGAAGCATTTCGGAAGGCCTTTTATCAACTTTTTCTTGTGCAGATTTTCTTATCTTTCATGCATGGTAAAATATCTGTTATTTTTTTCCATATTATAAAAATAGCAGATCTGATATCTTGATTTTCCTCTCTCCTAATTTTATCATTTCCGCGCACACATTAGTATTTTTTATTAATATTAATTGCAACATAATACATTGTATATATTTTTTTGAGGTTTTGAAACTTATTTATTTCTGTTTATATACCTAAATGAGGATTTAACATGAGCAAGAAATTGATATCTACTTTTAAGAATACACTTTAAATTATTCTCTCTGGTGTTGATGAGTATTTTGAGAGTCAGAGAAACTTTGCCAATTGAAATTAAAGTGATAAAAATAAAGATATGTGATTCGTAATTCGTCATTCTAAAATCCTTGTTTTTTAAGAATAATATATGCGTGCTTTTTATTTTACTTTGGCAAATAGTATTTTGGTTATCCTTAGTTTAATGGGATATGTTAATTTACCTTGGACTTTAAAATGATATACGTATTTAATAATATTAAAGGTATTAAAATAGTTTAGTGAACAAATGAGGTTGTTGGATAAACACTTTTACTAGGTATACTTACTTTATCTTCATTTAAATGTCAGCCTCTTAATTATTACCTAATGGCATACAATTTTAACACATACCTATATAAGTTCGAAACTAATATACTATCAAAGTTCTACTTGTATTGTTTGTATTATGAAATATGCAGAGTAGGTACCTAATCTAAGTATTTGAAAGCGGGGCACTTCTGCGTAAAGTGGTTATTTTTGGTCCGATTTTGATCAACTTTCTTTTAGGTTGTTGCTCAAGGAAAACGACATATATTGCGGCCAATTTATAGATTTCTATCACACAAATCAAGGCTTACTTATTTGCAATTTTTTTGGAGCAAAAATTCGAGAAATCGTAATAGCGATTTTTTTTACGTGAAAACTAAGTGCGCCACTGTATTCAGCTTCCCCTAAAATGGGTCTGTACCAAATTTCATCCTAATGTGCGTGTGCCGCATATTAAAAATTTATATTAGGTATACCTACTTTTAAAAATTATAAGTTTATACCCGGAAATGCTCAAAAAATCTGCTCAATAAAATAATGTTTATGAGTTGCTTTTATTCACTTATTTCATGAGTTACGACTTTGATGTTCATAATATAATGCATTTCCGCGGGTATAATAAAATTTTTGAAAATGAAAGTATAGGTATAAATTATTAGTATGCGGCACTTTAGGATGAATTTTGGTACAGATGACCCATTTTAGTGGACGCTGAATGCAGTGGCGTACTTGTTTTTACGTATAAAATCGCTAATAATACGATTTCTCGAATTTTCGCTCCAAAAAAATCGCAAAGTAGAGGCCTTAGCTTTTGTGATCGAAATCTATTAATTTGCCACAATAAGCCGTTTTCCATGGGCAACAATCTAAAAAAAAATTGATCAAAATCAGACCAAAAAATAGCCACCTTACATAGATGCCTCGCTTTCAAATGGATCACTCTGTATATAAATTTTTTTATTAAAGTATTCATCCTTTATAGTAATTTGTTTATAAAATTTTATAGTAATTTACTGTTCGGTCAGCGCACAGTCTCAGATATCTCTCAGATTTTCTAGTGGAAATATTATTCCATTAATTTAACAGCCCACAGTTTTCATTTTAACAGTAGGTATTGATTGCTAAATATAGCTCGTACTTCTTTTATATAAAACTGAACCCCATATAATACTATTACTACTAGATGCGGTCGAGAAAGATCGACTTTACGGCCTTGATATACAAATAACTATTATTAGCATATTAATTTTCCAGAAACAGGTCACTGCTTATTCGCGAAAATCAAGGAGTGAGCGACATCTATATTTTTTTGCTTAATTCATAGTGAACAACTAACCGCTGTCACTACTGTCACTGTCAGTTGGCGGGTTTTTAAAATTTATCTTGTGATTTTTTTAAATTAAAAGTGTTGTTATTATATTTAACTAGTTTATAAACAATATAGCAATGCAATCAATTAATAAAACATGATACTTTAATATCGTAAAACACTGACAGACCCGTCATAGGCCTGTTGTTCACTACTAGTTCATATACATACACTAAATTTTCAGCGCCATCTCGTGATACGTGATTTTCGCGAATATTTACCTGCCAAAGATCCTCCCATAGTTCAAAATTTATAAAATAGTAAAACACGTACTCTTTGAGGTTTGAATTTGTCCTTACGATTACTTAATTTAAAATAAATGAAAATTTAATGCTGCTAGCTCTACCTAGTGTCACAAACTTTTTACTACAGTTAACACTGTTAACAGTTTACGATAGAAGCGTAGGATAAGAGGTGTAATGTAGCAAATGTAGGTAACTTCGAAAATAGTAGTAATAGTAACATTAAAAATTATAATTATTATCATAACTGGTGTTCAAAATAAACAAAAAAAAGAATCGATATAATAAATAGACATTTACGAAAAATCACTCGGAGGGCTTGGTTAGTAGTTTCATTTCAGGTTATTCGTGAAAAATTGCTTAGAAATACATCAACTTTTGAGAAGTTAGCTGCACAGGTTATATGCTCCACGGATGAGCTCGCTCGTTTCTCGTTCATTCACTTTCCTCAGCTTTCCTCTAATCTATGTTCACGATTCGAATCACGGGAAAGGATTGGCGATTGGCAACACTGAGGCCACTGAGCCTGTGACTGAACGTAACCTAACAAATTGTCGTTATGCTTCGAATATCTTTAAACATGAGAAAAAACACACTTTAAAAACCAAGTTTTACGCAAAAACGACATAAAGTTTTTATACGTTCTGTGAAATAAATATAGGAATAAAAGCTTCAATCAAAACTAGTTTTATAAAGACACTTAATAATGGCTGTGAACAAATACATGCATCCCCGTAATATTTACAAAACGCCGCCGAATTTTAAACAGCTAGCTCTTGAGTTTCCCGAATTTCAACCATTTGCAAAACAAGACATTACAGGAAAAATTACATTGGACTTTAAGGACCTCAAATCTCTGCGCGCTTTGTCTTGTACTCTACTAAAAAAAGACTTTGGGTTAACAGTAGAAATGCCTTTAAACAAACTTATACCAACAATTCCATTACGATTAAATTACATTTTGTGGGTAGAAGATTTATTGAGCCTAGCAGGACGATCTGAAGATATTAAAGGTATTGATATTGGTACGGGGGCATCTTGTATTTATCCACTACTCGCAGCTAAAAAAAATAAATGGTCTATGATTGCTACAGAAAAAGATGAAGAAAGTATCATTTGTGCCAAAAATAATATTGAAAGGAACTCTTTGCAAGATTTAATAAAAGTCGTTGAAGTTAAAGGAGAAAATTTATTAGAGGAGGTAATTGTGAGTGAGGAATACGATTTTTGCATGTGCAATCCCCCATTTTTCTCAAGTCCGCAGGAGTTGCACCCATTTTTTAAATCGAGAAAATCCAGCAGACCTCATCCAAAAAATGCTTTCGCTGCTAGCATTGGTGAAGTTGTGTCAAAAGGAGGAGAAGTTGAATTCATAACAAAATTAATAAACGAAAGCAAAAAATTACAAAAAAGTATTAAAATATATTCTTCAATGATGGGACATAAATGTAGTTTACCTCCATTAAAAAAACTATTAAGAGAAGTAAATGTGGCAAGTTTTAAAGAAACTTATTTTTGCCAAGGAAACACAACTAGGTGGGGATTGGCCTGGACATTCTGTGATAATATTGATTTAAAGAAAGTTACTGATCCTATAAAACAAATAATTAAAAATTCAAAAGTAAAACATCCTCTTCTGTTTTCGTTACCAGTAACCAGTGATGCTGACCTTTCTATGCATTTTGTAAGCGAAAAATTGTTGAAAATGTTTAGCGAACTTCAAATGGTTGTAGAAGACGTATCAAGAAATAAAAAAGTTCTTCGATATTTTGTTACTGCTTTCTCAAACACTTGGTCCAATCAAAGAAGAAAAAGAAGAGAAAAAACAAAGAAAAATGAAGAGGATTTTTCTAGTGAAATAAATTCTTCAGAAAATAGTGGAGGTATTGTGGATGAACATTCTAACAATTGCACAACTTCCGATAATAACAATGATAGTGATGTAAAATCTTCTGGAAAAAGAATACATGATGAACCTTTTGATGGCGCTTTTATGAAAAAATTAAAAATTTCAACAGCAAACAGTGATACAGCTACAATATTTTTTAAATTTATGATAGCAATTAGATTAGAGGAATCAAATATATTTTTAGAATTAGATTGTATGGAAGAAAGTGATAATAGAGAATATTTACATCAAATATTGCAATATATTAAAAACAATTTAAAAGTTTGAGTTTATCTATTAGCAGAATAGAACATGGTGTAAATATAATGTTGTGCTGGCATGTAATATCGTTAATTCAAGTGACGTCTATTGTAGCAAACTCAACCAGAACATATTTGTAATAATGATCAAGAAATGCATGTTAAGACATGTAAATAAAATAAAATTTTAATACTTATATTTACATATCTACTTAAACGGATGCAATACTTACATACAGCATTATATTTTCTTCATGGAAAATGTTTGAAAATTAAGGATATGTTTTTGTTGGCAATTAAAGAATAAATATTTATTTTTGGAAATGCACAAATTATTATTTCTCACAAATATATTTTTTGTCCATTCTTGCTGTTCATTAGAAAATTGGCCAGGTCCTTCTACTGAATTTATTAACTCCTATGATGGGCTTAGATCTAACAATATTTTGATACCACGGCGCTGAGTATATTTCTGGTGTATGTAAGCCATTCTGCAATAAATATCTGTTATATCTACATATTGATAGCACAAGGAAGTAACGATCTCGTATAGTAAGATAATGGCTTTGGTACAAAGAGAAAGATAAACAGTTTATTACGTTGAACAGTAATAACCCCCACACGTTCCCCCATGTAACGCAGTCAGTTAATGTTCAAACTGGCGATAACGCAATATTTTCTATTTATATAGGAGCCAATGTTGTATTGTATACTTCCTTGATTTAAAAGCAATTGTACCTGCATAAGGCATTTTATTATTAAAATTTTAGGTTTTTTGAAAGTAGAAATGAATAATGCCACACGACATCTTTCTTCAGTGGGAAAACGACTGCATTCTTATGTAGTTAACTAGCATTATATTAGGAAATTATTTAGTTAAACATACCTACTTAGTCTATCAGAATTAATAGGCCAAATCAGAGGAAATCTCATTCATAAACGACAATAATTTGACCTTCGTTATTCCAGGTGAATTTAAAAGGCTTTCACGGATTTGTTTACTATTTATTAGCATTTGATTAATTCGATGCCTTATTAGGTTTACTTTTGTTACATTTCTTGGAATACTAAGTATTTGTATTTTTATTATTTGCCGAATATTAATTTCACTGCGTAAACATAAATTTAAATTAAAATCAAGAGAATATTGAGCAACACACGACAATAAAGCATACTTAAATATGGAAATTAAATAACCCAAAAATATATGAAAATATATTTTGTGTAACAAATTACATTATTACCTTAAATTAATAACTGAAATTCATGTTCATTCTTACAATACTATTCCATTAACACAGTTTGTACAAATCATAAAATTAAAACTTTTATAATTCTAATATATATTGTTATGTTTATTTATGTACTTCTTATGCACATCTGAAATAATGGCAACATCAGGTGTTTTCATAAGCAAAGTTAATTTAAAACATCACAATTCTTAAATTTTAATCTCACATAATCTATCTTAAATAATACTTGTTGATAATGTGAAAATCAAATATATTTTCCTAGGAAAAAAATTAATTTTCAGGTATACCATAAGATTACTTCTCGAGTTATTTGCTTACCAGTGGCGTCCTCCTTTTTCGAGAGAACTACCTCGGATAAAATTTGATATTTTTTCACCCGTTATTAAGTTAGCTCTGAATTCATTATAAAACAATACAAAAACGTGCTGTGACCAGTAACTTCATAACTCAGTTTTGAGTTGAATTCACCATTTTTAGATATAAATTATTTATATATGTAAATAAAATATATTTCTACATCGATTGCATGCATTAAATATATAAAATTGATCTTTACTTGTGTAATTAATAATCGTTAAAAACCACACAATCCATGGCAAAGAAGACGCCACTGCTTGCTACCTGTTTATTGGTGTATTAAAATTTTATCCAATTTGCAGAGTTTACTTTATACTTTATTTGATGTTTTATGAAGCCTTTAACAACTCTAGTTTGTCCTAAAATTTCAAATTTACAGCGCAACTTTTAATAACTAATTAAATTTTATACTACCACTCTTAAAAGATGGCGACATTCATAACAAATAAAATATATATATTTAATATCTACACATAACAAAACTTTAAGAAATTATCACATTTTAGGATTAAAACTAAAAAAATTGTAGAGGTTTAAGAGGTATATTTGATATATCTGTATTTCAATTATCCAGCGCACAGAGTTTATAAGCGTACACTGAAATATTACCTGATAATATACACTATAAAGTTTTAGTAATTTGTATTTTAATACAAATATTTGAATAAAACTCTTATGATCGATAACTGAAGTATAGGTACCGAGTGTCAATATTACATACTTTGAAAATGACGCTCAATAAACTTGTCAACCAGCTTTACAGCTGTAAAAAATTATTATTACCGAATAGGTACGTCACAATACGACTTTCTATCACACAAATATTCTCAAGTTACTTACTAATACTAATCACATCTAAGAGAAACTATAAGAATATTTTACGAAAATCAATACTTAATTTGTTTTTCTCACATATTTGGATATACTTACCAGAAGTATACAAATTTGAAATTAATTTTAACAAATTGGAGGCTGCAGCTTATAATATATGAGCTTAATGCTTTCAAATCCTGTACAGAGTACAAATAAATCCGATATATAAAACAACTACAAATCAGCATATAGGACAATACGCTACTTTTACAACTTACTAATTACGTTATCTTTTAACAAATTATGTATTATTATCGTTACTTGTACTTGCTGAAGAGTTATCTTCCAAAAGTTTTTCCAAATTAATACCCTCAAATTTTGAAGAGTCAACATTATTAGATGCATGCGCAAGAAACAATTCTTTTAAAAACCCAAGTTCTTTGGTAAGAGTTTTAACTTTTTCTTCTAGCACTGTATTTTCATTTCGCAACTCGTTGACTCTGTTTACAGTTTCTTGTGTCTTCTGTTTTGACTTTACTCTGCTCCGTTTCACAGCCTGTAATAATATAAAATATAATTTGCCGTTTCAGATTTGAGCACAAAATTTTTTGACTCAAAAATAAATTTGGAGGGAAGTAATTTTGGCAGCGTTTATGTGTATGCCTCAAACATACATACCAAATTATTTCTATCTCTTCGTTTTCTGTATTCGTCTGAATCTTCTCCCGATTCCGGTCCTTCTTTCTTTACGCGACCCCTTCGAGGCATATTTCTGTTGGAAAATAACGGTAATAACTGTAATTATTAAAAAATTGGTCCTAAACACTTTCATCATACTCACCTACTTTTTTATGGATAGATGTAGAAGAAATGTTTATTCTGAGAAAAACTGTATTGTTGGCAATAACAATAATATTAATAATTAAATAATTAAGCAAATTATTACAATTCAACCACACGTTAACCATATGTCAAAAATGCTAAAAATAGAAATAATAACACTTTACACTACATCGAACATTATTTTCATCGAAATGATCGAAATTAGGGAGGTCAATAATTCATCGAAAATAAGCAAATGCAAAAATGGACATCATTTTATTTACATGAGGGGAGGCCTTGGAAAATCTGAATTCTGTTGGTATGAATGACTGTTTTAATTACTGAGGTTATGTTGAAAAGTCAAAAATATAACCACAAATTCAAATTGGTTCTACATAGTTGCCACAGTGAGACCCTAAAGAAAGCACAGCAATGGCCGCGTTCACCATACCCAACAGTTGATGAACTGTTGCCAATTTTTAGATTGTTTTAAGGTTACAACCTTCAACGGGAATTAAATTCAGTCATCACAGTGGCAGCTGTAACCTAAGCTACCTCCAACTGTTGGGTCTGATGAACGCGGCCATTGTTATCAATAAAAAATTTGGCAATTCAGCCAAAAATAACTGACGGTGACAAGTGACAATCAATTAAATCTGACACTTCAATATTTTGTCAATAGTAGACAACCCTGAGACAACCTAAGAAAAACATATCATAGCCTCCCCTCATGTAAATAAAATGTGAATAGCATATACACAGAGTAGAAATTTATTTTTCGTTAATGACATCAGAGTTATATCTTATATAGAAAGAAGGAGAAGTTAAATAAAATAAGGAAATATGATGCAGCTACGGACATGCGTTTCAGGTTTCAGCATATAAATGTGGTACACTGCACGTCATATAAATGTGGTACACTTTGATTTTATCAATGTAAATCTGGCTCAACTTGTCAAATTTGACATTATAAGATCTGTCACAGATACTTATCATCCGTATAGTTAATCTGTGTCATCGTCTTTATAACCGTGAACTGGAGACGTTGAAATTCTGATGTCTCTGATTTGATCATAACCTACAAAGCTCTTCAATGACAGTTTGCATCAGTCAAGCTCAGGAAGATCATACACAACTAAAAAAACCTAATTTTCGGGTTACCACTGTTAACTGTTGTACCACAATGTGCAAATGTGGTACAACAGTTGTAACCCGAAAATCAGGTTTTTTAGTTGTGTAGGGTAATGGTCAGATCAGAAGATCAGAGGTGTCGTTCATGTTATAAGTATCTCTGACAAGTGACAGATCTTATAATATCAATTTTCATTCGATACTAATAATGGGATCAAAACGCGTTATGATCCGGAAAACAACCAATAGGAATTGAGCAATTGGAGTAGCTTTCAAATACTTCATATCCATTGGTGCTTTTCTGATCATCATGATCTTTTCACTACTCGAAAGAATGCAGCTATGTCACTGACAAGTTGAGCCCGATTTACATTGATAAAATCAAAGTGTACCACATTCATATGCCGCGCAGTGTACTTAACTGATATTCGTTTTTTTTTTCGGTTTTAGAAAATTCGATTCTTTCTACATTTAATTTTAATTTATTATTTAATTTTTTTTTTTTTAATGAATATTAATGTATTCGTTAAAAAAAGTGCAGACGAAAAGAATAGAATCAATTTTTATCACCGGTTCACCACCGGTTAGATAATTGAACATTCTTATTCTTCCTTGCAGTTCTCTTCGTAGTTCCATGATCTGTGATTTATTCTGTCCTTTGACAGCTCTGACATTTGACATGATCCTGCGTTGTCGTTTTCCCCGTTCCGTTATCAGTTTGACGTCGTCGACGTATACAAATGATATCTCAAGTGGATTAATTTGCAAATTGTTTACAAAACTTACTGATAACAATGCTCAATTTAGTATATAAATCAAGTTGCGTGTTCGTCGTATTTTATTATGTCATCGTGCCTCTTGGATACTTGACGAAGTAAGTAGATAAGGTAAGTTTTTTAACCTATGAAATTTGTGTTCCTTATCATTTTTGAATGAACTTAATTAATGTTTTGCTTTTAGGTGGTGGGCGAAGGTTGAAGTTGAAAAAATGAAGTGTAATAGCACAATTTTGGTAACTGGGGGTGGAGGTTATGTAGGATCACATACGATTGTAGAATTATTAAATAATAACTACACCGTAGTAGTTATAGATAATCTTGTTAACTGTTACGCTGTTGATCATGAGAAGCCAGAAGCACTAAAGAGGGTTGAAAGAATAACGCGGAAAACAGTTACTTTCTATAATATAGATATTAGGGATAAGGACGAATTGGATAAAATATTTAAAACTGTATGTTTAATCCAACAAATGTAATGCCTATTTGTCACTAACGACATGTTAAATTTTAGCACAAAATTGATTCTGTCATTCATTTTGCAGCTTTAAAAGCTGTAGGAGAATCCGTGCAAATTCCTCTAGCTTATTATCAAAATAACGTTGGTGGATCTAGTATACTTTTTGAGGTCAGTTTAAGAGGTGTTGTTATAGCCTTAATAACCCGGGTATTTTAGGTCATGGCAAATAATGGTGTAAAAAATTTAGTATTCTCTTCTTCAGCCACAGTCTATGGTTCCCCACAATTTTTACCTATTACTGAAGACCATCCTACAGGACAAGGATGTACGAATCCTTATGGGCGGACTAAATATTTTGTAGAGGAGATTTTAAAGGATGTTTGTGTATCAGATTCGGTAAGTATATTGTTTTTATGCCAAAAATGATACTAACAATAATGTTAACAAAAAGTGTAACCAGCTTTTGTACATTAGGTATTTTCGAGGGTATTTTATTTTTATTATATTTTTTTTCTTATTCGGAACACTTAATTATTTTAATATTGTAAATCCATTTCTCAGAATTAGAACAAAGAAAAGAAATATCAGCCAAAAGTCTCATGTTCTAAATGTTTTAATTTAATCTTTAAGTAGTTATTTATTCACTTGTAGCATTTGCGTAAGTTCTGTAATCTAATCTCTAAAAAATATGAAATGAAATATATTTGCATAAATAGCTCTTCATGACCTTTAAATCTTTTTCGAAATTCTGTATGTTAATTAAATGTGTAAATACTTTATATATTTAAGTTATCATTTGGATGGTAGTAAAGAATAATATTCATGGTCAATGACTTCGAAACTGTAAACAATACAAAATAAAATTATGAAGCTAGTCGTAGTAGGGTCTTATACCTGACTAAATAACATATTTACTTAAATTAGTAATTGTCGAAAGTTTAGTATATTATTTTTGTTTCTGTGAAAACACGTCTTAAGAGTAATTAATTATTACCAAGATAAAAATGATTTTTTAATGTTTACTCCATATGTTTAAAACATAATATGGTGTTAACGCCGTTAACTATATTTTGAAAATATTTATGTCTCGCTAGATATACATTTCTAATTAGTGGGTAATTTTATAGGATTGTGAACCCTGTGATAATGTAATTTAGAGTATCATTTGAGTTCATGACCTTTCATGGAATTTGCAACCTTCCTTGTTTATATTTATTTGAAACAGACATAACCAATTTAAAGTTGTTTAGCTTTTAATATATTCATTTAATTATACATCATATTTATCTAAATATACTCACGTGTATGGAATTATAAATATTATTGTTTATAAATGGATTTAAAAATATTATAAAAATTTTTTGTAAATATAATTTAATTTCATTATATTTAAAATTAATTAATATATTTAATTTGTCTACAACATAGAATATAATAGTTAAGCAATTTTACTGTATTTCCAATAGGTATAACATAAAAATTTCGAAAATAATATAAGATGTGTATTTTAAATTTTAATGCTAAAAGTCAATCTCTTTTATTTACGTGGCCTATTCAAGGAGAATGATTAAGAATCTGCTGTTGAGAATTCTGTATTGCATCACTCATTCCACAGCAGCTATTAAGGATTATATGAGTAAACATTTTAAATTTTAAGATGATGTGTCTTACAGTTATTTATACCCTAATCATTACAGTAAGAAAAAGTAAAGGGAAGTATTTTTTACATACTTATACAACCTATATATTTATTCTTTAAAAAGCACTTAATTTGATTTTAATTTCCAAATTTTCACATTTATAAAGGTCAATGTCGGAATAAATTAGGTACTCTAAGGATTACAAATCGATACATAATTATATTGATTTCATCAACAAAACGGATGTTAAATCTGCTGTTAATATGTTCATTAATAAATGTTAACTGAAAGTTATTTTGTCCAACTATTACTGTTTAGTGTTTGGTGCTGAGAATATTTCGTTTGATGATGCAATAACTGGACAAGCTACTTTAGCATTGCGGTACATTATAATTAGGTTTTATTTTAAACGATAATGAATTTTAGCAAGAAATCATTTGAAATCAAATAGCAGCTGTCTTATGATTGATTGTCAATATAAATTTGCAATCATTATTGTCACCCCCATTTATTGTTGTATAAATGCCAAATTCTTCTATTAATAATGGCATAGATTAAATAAATAAGATAAACCATTCTATTATTAGAATACAAGGGATTTTATGCATTCGAAAGTTAATTTCTACTATATGAAAGCGAAAATGCCCAAAAGTCTAACAAGAAGTTTTCAGCTACAGCTAGCAACTATACAAAGAAACCTACTTTTGTGTGTATCTAATTTTTGAATGCGTAAAATCTTTATGTATTGTAACAATAATTTATCTTATAATTATTTAATCTATAATAATCAAAGGTTGGAATCTCATTTCCAGAGTACCTATACTACTGTTTTTAATTATATTGTACTTACCTTTATCGACAAGTAATTATTGAGATAAGTGTATATTTCATCCCTTTTTATGCTTATCACAATAATTACTTTAAATCAAAGTATGTATAATTTAATCAAAAGCAGTAATATAGGTATATGTCTGAAATTTCCAACCCTGATGATGATCAGCACATCAATTTGTATAATATAGGTACATTATAATATATATTATATATAAAAAAAAATTGATACTATTTATAGTCTAATATATTTTATCTTATTTATTCAGGAACTTTTGAAAATAATTTAAAATTCTTAACTTTTAACTATTAACAAGAAATTTTTCAAGTTAGCAAGTTTATTTAACAAAGAAAGTTTTGCTAACTTTTTCTGTTCCAATACGAGAAAAAAGTTTCCTTCGTGCTAAGCACTGGGCTGCAAGACCACTGACAAAAATGTGATGTATTCAATTGTTTCAGGGATGGAGAGTAATTTTATTGAGGTATTTTAATCCTGTTGGTGCTCATGAGTCCGGATTGATTGGTGAAGATCCTTCTGGAATTCCAAATAACCTAATGCCATATATTTCTCAGGTAAATATTTTAAAAAAATAAAAAAGAAAAACCCATGCCAACAAAGCAACATTCAATGTATATAGTCTTCACTAAAATAAATGTTACTGCTTATTTTAATTTTTCTTTGTCATGGGTATTTCGGATTTTTCTGTAAATTAAAATCCTATAAATAATAGTGATAAATTGTACTGATATTCAGCGCCATATATTCGAGTTTATTTATAATTTTTTTGAATGAAATATACAGATAGCAGAAATGGATTATAGATATTTACGATATAACACAATGGGATAAAAACATTAACGTGTGCATGAAATTTGCACGAGGCAATACCTGAGTTGTGTAATCACACAAGTATATTAATAATGTATTATCACACGTGTATTGTGCAATATTTTATCTACGACCAACCAAATCTAACATAGTTTGAAAAGAGGTTTCCACTATTTTTTGGACAAGTAGAAAATTGAAACTAATAATCCAATTAGCTATCAAAATGTGTGAAAAAATGTATTTAAAAGAATATAAAGATTGTGTTATCAATATTTTCAACAAATAGTTTAGGTCTTATAGTTGAATCGGTAAATTTTAATTTGTTGTTTTAACTCGCTCAAAATGAGTGAGAAAGTTCAAAAATGGCTCCTCTAAAGATGTAAAAACTTAAAAACCTAAAACTAACTTAAGAAGCGTACAAAACTAGGCATTTCAATTTTATTTATTTACCTGAGTAGATACTTTTCTAATTTGGTCGGCGAAATATTTTTTTCTTACAAAATAAAGCAACAAAGTATATTTTTTGTATTCATATTGTGCGCTTAAAATAATTATTATCTTATCGAAAACATCGTCTTCATATCTGTTTTTGTTTGAATATATGCATCATAAGTAGTA
Organism: Rhagium mordax; assembly: GCA_963680705.1. Classification (NCBI taxonomy): domain Eukaryota; kingdom Metazoa; phylum Arthropoda; class Insecta; order Coleoptera; family Cerambycidae; genus Rhagium; species Rhagium mordax. The sequence continues at coordinate 9,805,632 of OY796657.1, forward strand.
ATAAAACGTGTGGAATTTTATGTTTATCCGTAATAAATACTTAAAGGTATTTTTTTAAATATTTTATTTTCCTAAGATAAGGTTGAGTATATAACATAAGTTGTTTTAGTAAAATGAAACAAATACCATAAAATCAAAACGATATGCAATTTTCAAAACTTTCCTTCAGATATAATGTATTAAGTATATAAAACGTAATGATACACTCAGTTCCATAAAAAGTGACACACTCGATTTTTCGGGTAATTTTAAAGTTCTTTAGTTCTTCAACCGGTGGACCGATTTGAACATTTTTTTCTCAGTTTATAGCAAAAGTCATTCTCTATGAGCCGGATTAGAAGCAATGGTGAGTTCTTCCATATTTCATGGAAATTAATGGAGAATTTTAAACCTAAGTTTTTTCACAGGTTTTCAAAACACCCTGTGGATTATTCTCGCATTCATGGAAAAATCATTCATTCTGCATTCGATGAACCATTTTTTAATAAACATTTTGTTTTTTTGTTCACTGTTAGTAGTTACATAATATTTTATGTTAACATCTACAATTTAAGCAATCGTTTTGTAATTCATAAAGTATATACCAATTTAAAAATGCTTGAAAAAATAATCGATAAATTTTATTTGGTTCATGCTTTAAAATGAAATTTACAATAGTTGTTAAATATGCATGTCGTCTGTTATCACAATGCATTATTGTGACCATAATACTTATGAATAAAATTATTTTCAAGGAAACATTACAAACAATAATGAGGCATAAAAAATATTCACTTTTCCAATGGAATTCGTTAGAATTTGTAAAGTTTTAAAATTTAAACAGGAATATCTGAATTCTGCTAATTTTTATATTCCAAAAAATGTAAATAATGGTGGAATTTATTGCCAACCAGTCAATACCAATTTTAAATTAAAATACTGCCTATTTATAATTTATAATGCCATTTTTTGTAATATTTAAAATAATGTATAATCTAATTTTTTGATTTTTTGTTCGGGCAACTTTTGGTAGAAAGAAATAAAGCAAAATATACCTGTTATTATATAAAACATTACATTTTCCCACTCAGTTTCTAGTAATCCAGATAATCTCATTTACATACATTTTTATATTTTGCAGGTTGCAGTAGGTAGAAGAGAAAAATTAATGGTTTTTGGTGCAGACTATCCTACTCCAGATGGTACTGGAGTCAGGGACTATATTCACATTACCGATCTCGCTATAGGGCATTTAAAAGCATTACAAAAAATGCTTGAACCAGGCTACACATCCTGGAAAGCCTACAACTTAGGCACAGGACGTGGTTATTCAGTATTAGAAATGGTCAAAGCTTTTTCTGAGGCCTCAGGGAAAAAAATTGCTTATGAAATAGTTGGCAGGAGAGAGGGTGACATTGCTGAATGTTATGCAGATGCCACATCGGCTAGAATCGAATTAAATTGGACTGCCACAAGGGATATTGAAGCTATGTGTAGAGATACATGGAACTGGCAGAAGAAGAACCCAAAAGGTTTTAGAACAATTATAAGCTGTTAAACTTTACATGTCCCATTTTATTTTATGGAACATCATTGCATTTTGCTATTAATTTTCTATCAATATCGATATCTAATTTACAAGTATATATATATAAAAGTGATATTAAATAATAAATACAATATATTTTTAATACAAACACACATTTAAATCATTACATTATATATTTGGTGAATTTGAAGATTTTGCATTAAGTTTGTTTATCCGAAAATTCATAATTTATCTATAGATATTATTACATTATCTTTAACAGAAATTTTTTAATACTCTGATGAGTTAGTGTGGGTCAATTCATATCAAATATGCCAGTATTAGAAAAAAAAATGATAATAGTCTGAATTGTAGGATACAGCAAATGCATTTTTAATTACTTAATTTGTATATTATTTTTTTATATTTTTTATGCAGGAGGGGAAAATAGAATTAAAAAACTACTCAAAATTGTAGCGAACCGTCCTTGAATTGCGAACAAATGCATCATTGTGATGTGATACTGCACTGTAATTTCCATCAGTGACGTGAGAAGTGTTTATTCGCTACACACAACCATGAAATTTTTAATGTTTGACAATTCTTGTTGAACAAGTATTAAACTTCGTTGGTCAATAATTTTATTGTTTTAAAATTGAGGGCCATACTGTATATACTTTAGTACAACAATCCAGACAAATTTGAAACTAAAATGAATGTAAGTTGCTCAAATCCTAATTTTCAGGGTGGTCAACTTCAATTTTTGAGTAGTTTTTTATTTTTTTTATATTTAACATAAAAACTCGTACGTACTCAAATGTGATAGATTAATAAATTCTGTTTATTGTCAAGAATAATAATAATTTATTTCCTTTTTTAGTGTGATTAATTTTTGTAATTCGTAAGTTTTTTTAAACTGAAATCGTTTAGAAATGCAAAATTGTCGATAAAATTGATAACCGAATATTTTGTCAAAAGTAAATTATTTAAATGTATTATTTTTATGCTTACTAACAATCATCACAAATTAGTGAATAGTGATATTGATTTCCAGTATGTTTTTGCCTTTGCCATATTAAAATTGAGGAATCATTAGTAGTCAGTCGACACAGCAGCAGCAAAATATTGCCAACTAGTATTTTTATTGTCAATGATGATATAATTAAAATGTTTTCACAACTTGCACAACAAATACTGATGCTGTAAATAAATTGTAATTTAATTAAGAAATTAACAAAATTCCACAAGAAACAAATAATTGGAGGACAAACTTAACCATTTCTGTGGTGAGACAGAAAGGAAAATTTGATGATATAAGGATACTTAAATTCAGAGTTGCTTATTACTACTGAAAAGTACCTCAAAATATGTTGTGATAATATTTAAATAATATAAATATTAATTAAAAAAGTGTTCCACTCATTAAAATTATTTCTTGTTTAATTTGTGCTTACCTTTTAAAAACACTTTTATTATTACAAAGGATCTCGTTAATAAATGATTATTGGAGAAAAAATTAAAGCTTATGGATCATTATGTCCGATTAATAAAAAAAAAATAGTACGGTCCCATTTAAAAATTTTCCAAGGAACCCTACTGAAATGAAAATGAAATTCCTTTTTTTGAGAAAAACCTAAAAATAGTCGTATGTATCAGTAATTTAAATAACTCTTTTATTCTTTACAGACAAGCTTACTACCTTGCTAATAATTACCCTAGCTACTTAGTAATTTTCTTTCATCTGACGCGGCCATTTTGTAAAAAATAAAAAATCGTTTGTATCTTACTTATTTTTTGGAATTTTTGAAATTGGAAAAAACTGTTGCAATTAGAATTTCATGCTTTATAAAACACCATAAAAAAACACGGTCATTCTATTTAAGAAAAAAAGTTGATGTCACTTCCGGTTCAACCGGAAATGATATTTTCGTTTTTTAAATTAAAAAACAATAAAAAAATTGGGGGTGTACATTAACTCGTGGCCACCCGGTATACTGCACACTGCACCTAACTAATAAATTGAATAAAAAATAGCAATGTATATTCAAAAGAAAAATAAATCTTTAAAAAAATTTTAAAATTTAAATCATCAAATAACAAATTAACAAAGGATACCTTTTAAAATTAAATTCAACAAACTATTTATTACCTTATTCCACCAGGAAGAGTTGTAAGGTAAAAAACTTTGAAAACAAGTAAATAAAATAAGTTAATTATCATTTTTATTTATCAATATTTATAACGAATATTTTTCCGAGTGTAAAGAAAACAACTTTGGTATCGTTACTGTTACATTTTCTTTATTAGTCCCATCTATGTAGCTCATTTCGTTCATTGACTATTGTCATGCAAGATAAGACGGTAAACTTGAAATTTGATTTTTAGCCAGCCAAAAATTCTTTTTTTTCTTAGCCTAGATTTATTTCCACAAGTGGAAAATTTTCCAGTGGAAAAAAATCCAATCAACTTCACTAATTAATTTAATGGTTACTATGAGCCGTCACAACCCACGAAACTCCGATGGAATACTCAGAATTTTGCCCTGGATCAAAATATATTATACTATACAGAATATTCTTTTTAAAAATAAAAATTTTATGTCATATGTGTCTAAACAGAAAGTATCATCGCATTGCTCAAATTTCATTCTGATAATTTTAATATATAGATAGGAAATGTTTTAAAAGTTCAATTATTACCACACCTTTTCTGTTATTTCAATTCATTCATTTATTTTCCTTTCACACAGAAAAAATGTTTATGATTGGCAACACAATCATAATTCCATGTAAAAATAAAATATTGACAAAAAAAGTATTTTTTAATTTTTTTTTTGGTTGGTAGGTTTGGCCATTCGAATTATTTCATTTCTTATGCCGCTAAATACACATACACAATTTTTGTTTAACACTGTAATTTTAAGATCTCGCTTTGTTTCAGGATGCAAATAACTCTTCCACCACACTTAACTACAACGATTCCGCTTCAATTTTAAAATGGTAAACAGTTATTTTTTATAGCTAGTTATACTTAACACGTTCACTGCTGCCACCTGTAAGCGATACACTTATTCATGTTTCTGCTAATGCTGATGTTGCCAAAAGACGACATCACTATGTATTACGTAATTTCATAATGGTGTCGTTCAGCTTTTGTGATGTGTATGTAATATCTTATATACAAAGGGAACGTGTTAAATTCTAAAAAAAAACATAAAAATTCTTAAATTCTGAAAAACAAACAAGAGGCACAAAACATTTTTTTCTTTTTTAAATTTATACGAGTAGTCTTTCCCACAATCTATTTAGGGATGCAAAGGGTTATATTGCTTGAAAGTTTTATACAATATGCCCGTTTTATATAACTAAATGGATAAAATATATTCATGATATGAAATTAATAAGAAAAGTTTACATAAACCTACACCCTAAAATTCTTCAGAGCTTCAAGGAGTCAAATTTGATTAGATTTTGTGCTTTTCGGTGCTCGACCAATAGATGTCTAAATTATGGTGTAGTAAATATTAGTAAAAGTAGAGCTAAAAGACCGCTTTTCAGATCAAAAAGTCAATAATTATAGGTTTATATGAATTTTTCATCATAATTTCACACCCTGAAGTATTCCTTTCGTTTGGTAATTAAAAACCGACTCCATCCTGTATATACAGTGTGGTCCATTGTAATGCGAATATTGTGAACACCTCATATGTGAAGAAAATATTTTCCTCAGAGAAAAGGCATAGCTCAGAGCAGAAATCCATTCTATTTAGTAAATAGGATAAATATAGTAAAAAAAGGATGATGTACCGTTTTATCTGCAAATAAGAATTGTTTACGTATTTTGCCATTTTCAGTTCATTAATAAAAAATTTGCATTGTTTTTTTAACAAAAACGAATAATTCTCAAACTAGAAAAATAATGGGGTTTCACGAGAAAAAACTAAAAATGTAATTTAAATTAGAGCAATTGCTCAAAATATCCTTTTCTTGAAAAATACATTATCCCAGTCTATTCTAAAAGGTTCTAACATTTGATAACATGAATGGCACAATACTGTGAAAGCTTTGTGAGAACAATCACAAGTTTAGTGTAATGCACGCTCAAATCACAAGCTGGTTAACCATCGCACGCCGGAAATCATATCTCGCTCTAACCCTTACTGGTGGATCAAAATCAACTGGATATATTACTTTTTTGTTTGTTTTTAGACGGATCGATCTGTATAATAATTCTACTTACTTGTGATTCTTTTTTTATAAAATTATACATATAATTAAAACTGTTAATAATTAGATGATAAACATATAATTGTTTTCAAATTCATAATTGTCATCGTTTTGTGTATCTATCTATTAGGTATAATGTTGAGGGGCATGTTGGGTGCAATATTGGTAACGTTCTGTGAAGTCTTCTTTATGTTTGTCAAAGTCTAATAATAGGTAGAAAACACATTTTTTTTTTATTCATACTGCCATAAATTTATAATTAGCTGTCTGTTTAATTAAATATTTATTGTGTAACATATTTATTCTATTAGTGTATATAAATTAATATTTATATAAGGAGTTTCCTGGGTACATACCAAAATGTGGGAAGTAATTCCTCGACTTATTTAATGAGAATAAATATATACCTCGTTTAGGATATATTTATATAGACTTTCATCTCCTATGTTTTCGGCATGTATTTAGGAAACACCGGCAAGTGGTCGTATTTCAACTGCATTTATATTGTAATAGAGTGTAGCAAATTGCCATGTTTAATTCATGCAGTTTTATATATGTTGTATTCTAGAATAAAAAGCAACAGTTGGTCATTACGAACTGATATTTGTAATGTCTGTTACTTTTCATACATACAATTTATAAAATACTTGTAAAAGGCCATCTGTATATTTTTTTTGACAAAGTAAGAAAAAGATTTTAAAATTTATGGTCTTAGGCCTAAAATAAATATTCTTATAGTTCATAGTCACTTTTAGGTACACTAGAAATTTTCTCATGGCATTAATTAAATTAGATGGCGATACAACTATATTCCAAGGTCAATTTATGAGACCTTAAATGTACTCTGTAATCAGTATTTTATGCCCAGTTACGATTCGCTACTTTGAGCTAGAATCATATTTAACGACTTAATAGTGCGGTGAGCTAGTGTGTTTATGTACACTTTATGTATTAATTTATTTGGGCAAGAAATACTTATCGCTTAGTACATTTTGTTAATATTTGGCATTTTTGTGCTTTAGACCCAGTAAATTTACCCAGTGATTTTAGTCGAAAGATGTAGCTATTTAATTAAAAAGTAATTTAAAAAAATCTTTGGCATGAATTAAATTATTTTGCCAAGTATATGAAACAATAGGCATTTACGATAATTGGAGCGCTACATACCGCAATGTATCAGAGCGTTCGATAATAAGAACATATCTACCGAACCGCGTTCGGTAAATGTATCGAATGTATTCGCTACATCTACCCGATCCAAAATTTATGGATCGACTACATCGGTTGGTAAATGCGGTATAATCTTAAAATATGATTAAAAAAACTTAATTTTTGACATTCTGTGAGTATTTGAGAAAAATGAAACCCATCATTGACGAAAATAATGAAGTAATTTTAGATGAGGACGGAAACATTGTATATGTATAATGAATTAAGTAAGTAGGTATACCTAAATATGCAATACATATAAATGATTTTTTACTTTCCATTTTGACATGGCGAGCAGTATGAAGTATTGAATAAGCATAAAATAAAAAAGTAATTCAATTTTCAATTATTTATTAATTAGTCAAGTGATGTTTTGGGTTACATTTGAAATTTTGCGTTCGGTAATTCTTAGCTCGGTAGATGTATTGACAAAAAACAGCTGATTACCGCAATGTACCAGGATACATTACCCGCTCCAATTATCGTAAATGCCTTATATGTTCTAAGTTGCTAAAGATGTATTGTACAAATTTGTGAAAAATATATTTTCTGATTAAAATAATTTTTATTTATTATGCCTTTTTAAAACTAAACCTAAAAGGTGTACACAAGCATAAGATATTGTGTTATACCTATGACTTAAGGTATAAACTCAAATCTTTATTTTATATAGTTATCTTTATTTTATAATTTGTATTAATACAAAACAAATATTCCATATACACACAAAAATTTAACAAATAAAAATATGATAAAGGTAAAGTAGGATAAAAAATAATATTATTATAATAGACATACACGAGAATATTGCAAATAATGAACATATAAATAAAAAAATTACATTTCAAACATATTCTACATAAATGTTATAGTTTAATTTAATTTTTACTTATAATCAAGTTAATTACCATAGTTGGGATCGTTTAAAAAGACCTTAACCGCAATAAAACGTGCAACAAATGTAAACAAATCATACCCACCCTTTATTGAATGTCTTTGTCATGTACACGAAATTCCCAACCCCAACCAACCCAAGAAATTATTAGAAGATGTGTTATTACGATTGAAGTCTTTTAAAATGATCCCGACTATAACATTGTTCATAATCATTTAGAAAGTTTGGGTAAAAAAACATATAATTGTTTCCCATGATGTTCACAACATAATAAACAAAAATAAATTTTCATATTATATATTATAATAAATGTTATTTATCGATTAAAAATGGAATAAATAAAAGTAGAGTATTTATTACTTAAAGATCTGCACACTTTAGTCACAGAAAACATTTCTGTGCTTTAGTACTTAATTTATATGAAGAGCTGCATGCATAAAATTGTATTTATTTTCCCCGGTTTGAAGAATGTTATGACTTAAATTGTATTGCTTATCACAAGTGTTTTGGCAATATTTACTGTCTTTAAATTTAAAAAGAAATGAAAATCAAACATTGGTATTTTTTAAATCTAAGGAACAAAATAGTTAAAATATTTCAGATTAACAGAATAACTGCCAAAAAGTGTTTGACACCCGATGATTTTTAGATATAAATAAAAAATAAATCTCATCCACTTTCTATTTTTAAAAACAGAAAGTATGTCACATTCGTAAAGTAGGTTTTAATAAAGTGATTTCTGAGGTCATTATTACTGCTTTGGCTCCAAGTGAAATCCACAAATCGATCGTTATGACTGCCGAGGCAGTAAACCTGTTAATGAATAATACTACTTACTATGGTGATGCAATAGAGAATAAAAGTAGTAAAGATTGTACAAAAAATATTATTAAGTACAATCAGTTTAAGTTTCCAGTTTTCGCTGTAAACTTATTAGATAAGAAAATATTGCCCGATGAATTACATTACTTTATACCATAAATGCAGAGAATACAATTTTATTTGCTAATTCATTTTACTCCTATACTTAAATATTATTTACTTTTTTAAACTTTATGGATATACCTACATGTGGTAAATATCAAAATATGAGTAAAAAAACACTTTAATACAATTTAAGCAATATTTACCATTTCCAATCACCTTAAATGCTTAAAACAACAGACATTGGTTCCTATCAAATATGTAAAGGATATTGCACGTAGCACATATGACTATTATTCACATATATTTAATATTTTCTCACTTTGATTTTGGTTAATATTCAGACAACTGCACATGGCTCGTATCGTCAATTTTAATCTTTTGAAGTAAACTGATAAACACCGTAAACTAAACAAAGCACTGTAATTGTATACTTCTAGTCGTTAATTTAATGTTTAATTACAAAAGAAATTTTTATAAAAATTTACCACACAGATAATTATAGTTGGCATTTTCTTTATTACTATAAAATATCTAATATGTATACCATCTCACAGCTATTCGCACAAGTACAATAATTTCCACTATCAAAAGTGTCGTTCCAGTCATTCATAACAACAAAATATATAGTTTTTAGTAATAGCTAGGTTACATAATTGCTACTGATGAAACAAAATTATATATATATCAATTTGAATAGAACTATAGGGTCTAGTATAGCCTAGGCCAAAAAGGTAACGAACTCGAGGCAAAACATTTTACGAGTTTCACGATGATAGAGCATAGATTAATTAGCAGTTGCCCGATTGATCACACATTTCTTTATACACTGTGTAAAACCTATTCGCACTAGTTTTAATTTAAAAATATCATAAGCATATCAAATTTTAGAAAAATTGAAGATATTTGGTTAAATTTACCGTCATAATTACCACTCCGATATTTTATCACTCATGAATTTGTATATCTTGCTCTAATTGTGAATTTCTGTATTCAATAGTTCTTTTTAAATCATCCACCAACTGCTTTGGTAATTCCAGCTGTTCAACATCTCTAGTATTCTGGAAATAATTCCTAATTTCGATGAGCGTTCTATATTTTAAACTATACATTGGCAACGTAATGTAAGCCCTTATTCTAGTTTCAAAATTTTCTGGAATTTCCTTATTTGGAAATCGTTCCTGTAAATATTCCTTGCTGGTCCTTGGATTATAAACGTAACTTTTCTCTATATGTAATCGGTCCTTAGTTTTCATATCAAGTGCAATCCACGGATGGGTTTTATATGTATTTACATCTATATAATTATCCTTTTGCAGTATTTGGTATCTAACATATTCTCCATTAAAATTAAGCCAAACTAACTCTACAGTTTTATCCGTTTTATTTATAAAACGGACGTAAGCTTTTTCTTCGCTACGTAAAGATCTTGGTAACATGTTAGAAATTTGAAATCTCGAATCTCGCGCCACAAAAATCAGGGTGAAGTTAGAGTACACTATCGCAGTCAAACGTAAACATGGCAGTTTGCGTGGCAATAATAGGCAAAGATGTAAGTATTAATCAACCACTTCACTAAATTTTTTTCAATAACAAAGCGCGGAACAATTTTTGCATCACATATGTCGTCAATAATAAAAATAACGTAAAATTAATGTATTTTAGTTCATTTATGATTTGACCTGACCATTTTTAACTGTCAAACTACTAAATGTCAACTTGATATTTCCTGTTATAGAACTTTTCGAGTCAGTATACCGGTAGTAGTTGGTAATCACAATTAAATCCTGAAAAAACATAAATCGGTAATGACGACCAGACATGAACGATACGATACGATCAAACGAGATCATGGTATGGTGACGTTTAGAGTTTAGAGCACATTGTAGTTTGTAGTTTCGAAGGAGTTTAATTGCGTACTTTACCAATCAGAATGCGGAATTTTTTTAATTTTTTAAACCCAAAACCAACCCAGTCAGTTCATTATTAATTTTTTTTATCATTTATGTGCTTTAGATTAAGCTTTTATCTAACTTGATTTTTTTACAGAATTCCCCAAAATTTTTTTCTTCTTTAAATCCAGATGAAGAACTAAGTTTTCAGTATAAAGTTTTATCATCACTTGATGTAGTTGAGGAAAAATTAAATACTGGAACGAAGAGTGGAACAGATTTAAGAGAATTATATTTAGGAATGTTGTACTCTTTGGAAACGCATAAGATGTATCCTTTTTATTCATTATTAACAAATGAATGTTTATCGATATTTTATATATAAACTCTGCATATCATTTAAACATGCAGTAGGTATTTATACACAAACTCATGATGGGAGTAATATGATATGCTCATATACATGTAGAATTTCGATCATTTCAGCAAATAGAAATACTAGTAATATTTTAGTTTGTTGCGATTTCTCAACATATTCCTATATTTTAACACAACACTCAATAATATATATTCGTTCAGAAGGCAGCTAGGTTGTATGGGAATAAAAATCATTTGAATGCTTTACTTATGCATGGGCAAAACTAGAAAAAGACACTGTATTAATATATTATATAGAATGATCGAGTTTGGTATTGCGAATTAAATCAATTCAGATTTGTAGGAGTTATCGTGTTAGAATTAAATTTTCCCAATATTAAAAGGGTCCACTTTAATTTTTAAATACTCTCTCTCTCTCTCTCTCTCTTAAATACTATTCTTAACGTTCCATGAGATTTACAAGCATATATATGTAATTATTTCGGGCAATTAATATATGTATATAAAAATATACTTACCATTTTGTTTATCCTTAATGAAAATATCAGATATGGGTATGTAACAAATACCAAAATTAAATTTATAATTATAGTAGATTCAACTAATATGGCTCTTCGTGACAATGAAATCAGATCGGTGAGTTTTTCCATTGCACAATTTGCATGATATAATTATGTGAGAAGCAAGAAGGATGGCATATTTTTCTCACAATCAGTGTAGACTTCACTATTAACACAGTACCATTTATTTTTTGAGAACGCAAACAGCGATTTATTATAAAATGCTATGGAAATATAGAATATTATAGAGAACTTATTATTTTATTTCTTATTTTTTTACAACTATTTTGCATTAAAAATTGTTTGTAGGTATATATGTTTCACAATGTATTTTGCCTTCCCTCATAGTTTCTAATTATTTTTATAACAATGTTTTACATTTGTTTAAAATTTCAATACATAATATATTTAAAAAATAGGAGACATATTTTTTAATTTTCTGATATGTGAAAATTTATATTTTTTTTTCTTTTAGATGTTTAGGAAAATACATTCTGAATATGCAGATATTGTATGCAACCCGTTTTACATACCTGGAGAACCAATCTGTTCAAAGTAAGTGTTTTGCCATATTTGAATTGACTGTAGATATGCAGTCAAATAATTAAAATTTATTATGACTTTTTTTCAGGTCTTTTAATGTAAATGTAAAAAATATTATGACTGGGACTGTTTAAAACTACTAGGTGTAAATAAATTGCTGTATTTGTTAGATATAAAAATTAAATATATAAATAATTTAAATGTGTGTTGTTTCCATTTCCCACGTTAAATAAGTTTTATGATGTGTGACTTTCTATACACAGTGTTATCTAAGGGTGCGTTTGTTATAAAGATTTACAATTCCGAGCAGATTTTGTGATGAGCTCGGAGATATCTGAAATTGTCGAACGCGGGGAGTGGGGTAATGCATAATCTGTTGGCTCGGTCTCGCAAGACCGATTACATCGAGCATTTTTTGGAGCTCAGTGGGATGCCTATTACCAGTGACATATGGAACTATACCATATATCGCTGCTATTACGAACGATACGAGTTTTCTCAAAGTAATCTAAGCACTATAACAAACGCACCCTAAGTTGCCATATCTGAGCCCAAGTTGATTTAAAAATTTTCCTGTATAATCCATGTGTTGCTTTAAAAGTTGTTTATCATTTTGGAGCAGATTCAGACTGCCATTTTTCTGGACCTGCATTATGTTCATTAATTAGTTTTACCAGTGACTCATGAATCTGGGTTATCTGATGGCGGGTTTCGTCCACATTACCGTGGATAACATGAGAACCTACTGTAGTCATTAAAGTGAAAAGTAATAAAGAATGGACGGAAATATGAGTATAAACTGATATAGAAGAGAAGGTTGCCAATGGGTTATTTGGAAGAGATTTAAAAAAAATTGGTATAAAAGAACACTAAACTTTATTATATAAATTATGCAAAAAATAGGCAAATCAAGTGCCTTTAAACTACTGTGGCATAAACTCTAGAACATTTTGCTTATGACAACATTGCACGAACTTCGACTTAGTTCGTGCAACATTGTCATATGATTTCAAGAATGTATACCTGGTATTATGATGGTATTAACATTTTCCTTTAGAATTTAAGCAAATTACTTCTATCATGTAAGTATTTTGAAATCAATACAATTGATAGCAAATAATAAAAAATAAAAATTTTGACGATAGATACAACAAGCCGAATTGCACGTATAGATTATTTTGCATTAATTTGAATGGGCCTCGAAAAATTGGCACTTCCTTATACAGCGCAACAGCTGTATTTTTATATGTTTTAATTACGTCTTAAGTCTTTGTTCATCATAAAACGTGCGTTATGAGATCCAATAAATATTATAGATAAGTACATTTTTTCAAAAAAGATTTGATATTCTTAAAACAGTGATGTTTCTGGAAAACTTAGGGCAAAAATTAATGTCTGATCGATATAGTAGTATTTGTCCGCAGGTGTTTACTACTGAATCTGAACTTGTAATGTTCACTAAAAGAAATTATTTTCCAAGAAAATCAAAATTTATTTTGGCACACCAATCTTAAAATACATCAAGTATATAAATTATTATACACATTTTACACCAACATTAATAAAAATATAAGTAATAGTTATTAATCATCATCTGGACATCTAATAAAAGGATTAGGTGGTGTCCACCATCGTTTAACTTTCCAATCATTATTTTCATAATCCCAATTTGAAGCCAACCCTGTAATGGGATTTACCTGCATATCTATCTGTCGTCTCATTTGAGCCCTAACAGAAGCAGGTCTAAAAGTTTCCGGCAAATTATTATTTACACTAACTTGTATGAAAATAAATAGCCAAGTACCAACACAGCATAGCATCAGAACATATCCGGCGATTTTCATCCACACTGTCCTATTAGGCTCCATGAATTCGGCAAAGGTTTGGCCATAATTCGATCTATACAGCATCTTTTTTTCTTCAAGAGTGAGTAATTTCCAATCACCCTTTTGTTTTTCATATAATGCTTTTATTTCAGGAGTAGTTTCTTTGTATCTAAGGGCAGGGAAAGGAAAATCGTACCTATCGATATATAATGGTAAACCATTCATACCAAAACCAACCATTTCACGGGTTCCTACCCTTTCTAACCAATATTTAGTTCTATTATGATGCATATATCCTGCCATTAATCTACGGGATATGTAAACATTGGATCTCATTCTTAATAAGGACATTTTACGGAAATTATGTCACTCAAAAAATTATAACTTCATCTGTAGATACATAGCCAACTTTATCTTTTTAATTTAGCCAACTTTATCTTTTTAATTTAAATCATGACCTGATTTTTCAGTTCTCAAATTCTTCGATATACATTTAGGAGACATCGATTTTCCATTCTATAATTTATTTTAGTACCCGCAATACAGTATGTGTATTAAGAATTCCATATGAGCCGTACGACATGCTTTGGTGTATCATCTCGAAATCTTCGACAAGTTGTAGACAGAAAAATTCATCATTGTGTTATTTTTAAATTATATCAAACATTTCACACAGTATATACGTACAATTTTAAAATGTTCAACAATATGCTTAAAAATACTTGGATACCCCATTCTCCCCTACTCTAATATTTAATATTAAATTTACTATAATGCCTACAACAAATTAATATACTAATAAACTAAATTATACTTTGAGCTGAGACCTCAGGGTTGGAAGTGTGGAGGTAAAAGGAAAGCCACACTGTTTGTAAAAATGTATAATTAAAATGAAGCTAAAAACTAGAAAACACATGATTAGGTCACAATTAAAAGTTACTCAATAAACTAACACACCTAGCACCAGGGCACTGATGGGCACTATAATTATAAATAAAAATAATATAATTGCTAAAAACACACGTGGTTGCTGAGCACTTTTAGAAGAGAATCTCCGAATTTCATAAAGGAGGAAAAGAAAAAAGAACTCAGTCTTTAAAAAACGCGACAAAAATCTCCGCAAAATGAAAGGCGGCAAACTTGAAGAAATATGTAGAGTGGGTTGCCTACCTCCTGGTGCTAAATGGCAGGCGTACTGCAATACAAAATACAGAAGAGCGCGCCAACGGCGGACTTTGTTTGGCCATGCGCGTTGGTGCCACCTGTCAAGCCTCAAAATGATTTTATTTTATGCAATTAGTTACGACACGACTGTTGTGTTACGAGACGAGCTTAGTTTGCGTCAGAGCGGCGCGTATCGCGTAGTATAGGCTAGGCTTTGAGGTTACAATGGTTTTAAAATTTAAACGTAAAATAAGTCATATAATTTTCCGTCATTAGGGAATCCCAGTACTTCCAGGTGTGGTGATTACTGATTAGTGAACTAGTTAGGGACCGACTAATTGGTGGTAAATTTTATTGTGATTTAAGTGCACTTGTAGACAATCTTTTACTATGTTTTCTGTACGGTGTTGTGATTTGCTTGATGTATTATGAAATGGCTGAGGATTGCACGGTGGTGCGGTTTTCAAGAGATCCATCTCTTGCAAGAATAGATAATTTGAAACAACAAAATGATTCTCCTGATAAATTTTCGGACGGACGTTTCGGAATGTTTTATGCTGTTTGTATTGCTTTATCGATTATAACCTATGTCCTAGATTTGGTTCTAGCCTGCATATTATTGTATTTCTACTCAGTCAATGGGCATGGATTGTATTTCGCATTAACGTTGAGTTTCGTCATACTACCAGCGTTGTTTATGACAACGGTTAGTTTACGATGGTGAGTTATTTTTTATTTTTCCGACTTGGGCTATTTTTAGAATTAGAAGGTGGAAATTTTAATTACCTATTTATAAAGTACATAAAACAGACACTATAAAAAAGGTCCTTGTCATTTTATTGGTTAATAAATATCATTATTGCTGCTAACGCACGAGTATGTGCAGTTTTAGGTTAAAAACATAAACATGAGAAACTACCGTAAATTATTAATGGATAGTGTTCATGACGTGTTTCATATTGATTTTGTGCATAACAAATATTACAGATTTGATTAAGTGTCCTTTTTTGTGGTTCGGACTACACAATAAATTGTAGGACCAGCGTACCTAGGGCCTCGTCTCTCTTTACCTAACCAAAATCCTAAGATTTTCAGGTGGTTACTTCGGTGACTTGAGAGGGCAGTTAAGAAAACATTTTAACACAATAAAACATGGGCAACACAGAGCTAGCAGAGTTGTGCCCAGTCCAGTTAACCCATGTGGGTTTTTCCAATTAAACTCGTGAAAAACCAAATTACCGTCGTACTTAAACTTAATTCTTTTTTGTCCTTACCCAAGTTTTTTCTTATTATTATATAAATTTGCAAATGTGAAAATAGCGAGAAAAATAATGAAATGGTTGAAAATTAAAGAAATATGATTATCATGTAATATACAGGGTGTCCCACTTGTCGTGTTCACCATGGGTATCTTGGAAACGGTAAGAGATACAAGGTAGGTTAAATGACACCAAATGTAGAGCTTATCAAGGCGTAGTATTATTTGCAAAAATATTTAGATTTTGAGATATTAATACCAATTTTCATTTTTCAAATATCAGCCATAGCTGCATATGGCTTAGTTAAAACCCACTCCATTACCATTTTGTCTAATCAATATTATATCTATGTATTAAGTAATAGTTATTTACGATACGAGTGAGATATTATAATGTGTATCCATACAAGTACTAAGGCGCACATACACATATTTAGTACAAAATTTTATCTACGCCCGTTTAAAATATTAGCTTTGAAAAGGAATACTAGTGCGATAAGAAGAAATACTAGTACAATAAGAAACGACCAGTGAGATAAAAACGACCAGTGTGATAAGAACGAACAGTGCCTTAAAGAACTTATCGCACGCAAAATCCGTGCTTTATGTGCTCCTATTGCACTGGCGCAGATAAAAGTAAATTAAGAAAATTTGTCATGGTTATACTATTTATTTTCTTTCACTTCGTTTTTATTCAACATAAGTTATAACTAGCTAATATGCAAACCTTTTTTAACACGTTAAAAGACAACAAGAAATAAAACTCTGGACAGATTTAAAATTTTAATATGATATACCTATGAAAAATAAAAGCGGGTAAACTTAAAAAATATGCTCATATTTTAGACATTTTATAGCCAAAATGTGTCATTCAAATGTATTTTTGTCGTCAAATTGATTTTAATATGTATTAGAGGTACCTAAGTATGGACCAAGAATTTTTTTCCCAATTAGTATTTTACGGTTATTGATAAACTACAAGATAACTAAGCCAAATTATCTAATCAGAGATTTCCCAGAAAATGTTATGTTCTATACTTACATTACAAATTGTGTTGAGATTAAACCTAGGTACTATGCAAACAAAATTTGATTATTAACTTTTTCGACCTTTTTGTGTGATGTTTCTAAAAGACCTATTCCAATTCGAAATAATAAGTCAAATGAAATATAGGTATATGTTGAAATCAAGAAGACATTTTAAAGCTTTTTATGCAAAAAATTGTATTTATGTATGTATCTCAATTTTCAAGTCACATTTTCTACACACTCGGGAGAACTAAAGAATTACCTAGAATATATTAAAGAATTATAGACCGATGAATTAATACAGAGCATATACAGGGCCGGTGAACCCCAACTTATTTATTTCCTTTTAAGGGATGGTAATGATAAATCCATATAAAAAATATGAGAAATACACACGGCAGTATTCGAGAAAAAAAAATTAAAATACGTGAACATTTGGAGAACTTAACACTGACCTATCTCGACAGAAAAGAAAATAAGATAGGTCAGGTTGATCTTGTTTTTTACATTGGTCACAAGTTTTTACCGCACCACTTTCAATTAACTTTGCTCGGAATTCTATGGAACGCATATTTTTTATACCATTTATTTATACAAGCACATCAAACGTGCTAACTTTATTAGCGGCTTTTTTTGTGAGATTTTTTTTGGATAATTTATCGTTCGAAGTACATAAGAAATCTCGTAAGAAATATAACAACACAACTTGTAGTCCCAAGACAACTTTGTCGGTGATTTTATGGTGTTTTGTTAAATCTTTGGAATTTGTAATGAACTGCTTCGATAAACATTATGTGGATCGGTAGAGATATGCAGTGGTCCTCAAAAGTTCAGTAGATTTTTACGTAAGAGAGATCAATTTTTCAACCTTCTTTTTTATATTGTTTTACTCGTAATGTTACAAATAATATCTACAGAGATCCCCTTTAAAAGGAATTAAATAAGTTGGGGTTCACCCTGTATTTATACTATATCAAAATAATCACTCATTTCTTTTTTAATTAAAATTGTCTAAATACTTTATCAGTTAATGAAATAAAAAAGCTACGCATTCATACATTAAAGTATTGGTGAAACAGATGATTGTTTCCAATAACCCGCGTATATCAGATTTTTATTCCTGAAGGACCATACTGTGTGCCCAAGCATGTGAAACCTATCTCTACAACTTTTTTTCAGATCTTTTATGAATGTTGGAATAATAAAATTAAAAAATTCCTGTCCTAAGTTTCAAAATTTGATCATGAGGTGTTAAAACCGAGCTTAAAACCTTTTGATGGTATTCTGTTTTAGTAAAATGTTTGGTTTCCAATCATTTTATAGAGGACACTTCTGCACGTGATTCATGAAGTGTTTCCCGAAGGTAGTATCTCCTGAAGTAAATATAAAAGACAGTAATTTAATATATCCGCATATAAGACTTTAATCCTTTAATCCTAGTTTATTCAATAATAGAGTAAATGTTTTCTTTTTCTTTTTAGGTACATAATAGATCATGATGACCCGTTAGTTGGTCGTACATCAGTTGCGCAATGGATTGTGAGGATTATATTTCTTCTTCTACAATTAGCACCTCTTTTGAGGTACATTGACACTATGATCTATGGAATCAAGAGTAAAATTGCAGCCACCACAGATAACCAAACCAAACAAGCTACATTGTATCGTAGAATGTTAGACGAAGATACGAATGGTGCTCTTTTGAGGTTGTTTCATTGTTTTTTGCATTCAGCTCCCCAAGCCGTCATCCAGCTCGTGATATTGTTAACACATATTTCACGTCATGGCACAATAACATTGAGTATTAGTAAGTACTAGGTATATTTCAGTGGAACAATCGTAGCTTTGCGGCAGGGGTTTAAATGTGCAGTAGCAACAAAACTAGTGATGGCAAAATACTAGTTTTCCTTTAATTATAAATAACGCCATTTGTAGAACCCATATTTCTGACTCAGAATGTACGCAGCATTATAATGATCCCGTCAGCTCTTTCAAACCGCAATCTGATTCTTTATCAGCCACTGAGCTACAATTGTTTTCCTGTAACATTAGTTTGTTTTTAGATTAATGTTTATTAAATTTACTATTAAAAAATACCAAATAATGATAATAATAATAATAAATCGTCTTTATTAATGGAAGAAATAAATAATAGCTGATTGATGATTGGGTTGCTTTGGGAAAATCCATTTTCAAAGAAAAAAAATACTTTCTTTTGCAATAAAAAATTTTTTGCGGAACTGTTTTTTATTTACTTGTCAATTTCCACTTTATTTTATTGTTCTACGACTAGTTTCTTCCTATTCGGATATTTTCAAGTAGCTTTCCGTGAGCTATACTAGTCGTAGAACAATAAAATAAAGTGGAAATTGACAAGTAAATAAAAAACAGTTTCGCATGAAAAATTTTTTTTTTTTCTTTGAAGAAATAAATACTAAATGTACTTATAATAATGTTTGTGGATGTTGGGGAATGCTCGGCGAGGTTTAGCCAAGGACTACTCGTACACTTAACCCAGCATATTCAAATCAACATGGGTTTTCCCCAGGTCTTAATAAATGAAGCATGGTGTACCGTTTCGAAATAAGGTTGTGTGAATTGTATTACTATATTTTAAAATTTGTTTCAGATGTATCCGTCATACAAGCATGGACAGTATTAGTAGCATTAATGTCAATCGCGTGGTCCTTAACTTCCTATCATCGTTCAGTGAGATATTCGAGGGATGACAAAAATAAAATCAAATGGGCAGGTTTATTAGTGGCTTTCTGCTGGCAGCTTATGAGTGCTTGTAAGTGGTTTTTCTTATATCCTCATCATTATACAATTCTAGGTATGCGAAACGACATATTTAATCTTGTACTTGTAAAAATGGTTTATTAGTTTCTGAGAAACTGTAAATGTTTCGGATGTTTAGTAGTATTCTATCTCATAAAAATTACATATGGGGGCCTTTCTGGTTATACCAGAAGGTGACTGTAAGTATTAAATAGCATTCTGTATTTTTGTCATAATCAAAATCTACTTGATATTTTCCTGTTGTTAATTTTTCTATTTCTTTCGTGTAAAATATTTGTTGTATTAAAAAGAAAATAAAGTCAGTTTCGGCAACCTCGGCCTCTATTAAGTCTTTTATTTAAAATAATTGTGAAGCACCCTGTATAATAAGCCATTTCGGAAATATTAAATTTATACAGGGTGTCCCTCTTATTGTGCTCACCATGGGTATCTTGAAAACGGTAAGCTAGATATAAGGTAGGTTAAAAGACACCAAATGTAGAGCTTATCGAGCCTTACTATTATGTGCAAAAATATTTTAGGAAAATCAACTCATTTTTGTTTCATAAGCAAAAAACTGATTTTTGTCATTTTCGTTTTTCCTTTTTAACTCCTTTATTTATGAAAATATTAATGCAATTTTTTCTTTCTTGGAGCACTTTTTGATGCAGATTTTGAAAAAATTATAATATTTTTACTCACTCTTTTAGATTTTGAGATATTAACACCAACTTTCATTTTTCAAATACAAGTCGCATAGTTATATGGTTTAGTTGAAAACCTAATTTTTATTATCTTTAAAATGATATATTACAAAAAATTTATAGAAATAAAACAAAAAACACTCAAAGCATATTTTAATTTATCGATTAAAAACTGATTAGATGCCGCCTACGCAGTGGCGGCGCAAGCATAGTCGGGGCCTCCATTTTTTGATAAAAATTAAAAAAAAGTAAATTTTTATTAAAGTTTATTTTCACTTTGGGATGTTTTGTTTGCTTGCTGCATTTCTTGAATTTCGTATATTCCGTATGTAACAGAGAATCATATCGTATCTGTCTTCGTTGTTAATACGATTAATTTTTTCCAAAATGTACAGAACTAACCACGAAAATAAATTATTACAACAAAAACAAAACTTTGACAGATATCTATTTGAAACAATTTTTTACATGGCCTACTTGAAAATTAAAAGAATTTTTAATTTCTTAGTTTTTTAAAAGCCTAATATTATTTTATTAATGTCCTACCTACTCTGTTATTTTGCAATAATAGCCGTATTTTGACATACACATTATATGAGAAATAATGCCCTAGGGAATTATGAAATGAGATATAACCCCTAGGGAATTATGAACTCATTACCATGAAAATAAATCATTTTTACAATAGAAATTACAAAGTAACCTTCATTAACGTCAATATAAATTAAATGTCAAACAAATGTCATATCAACTATTTTGTGGGATAATTTCAAAATTTTCGAATTAAATAACAGAGTAGTAGGCCATTAAACGTTGAAGGCACCACGGGTGTTATCAGGATAGTAACATTCCTCGGGCCGGAAGCCCTCGGAAAGTACACTGCCAACCTCGGGCGTTATTATCCTTATAACTCCCCTGATACCTTAATTATACAATAATCAAAATATGTTGTGTGTTTCTTGTTTTATTTCATAAAAATTAGGGAAGAAAATTTTAAAAAATCATATAATGGCGATATCTCCATTATTTCTAAAAATAGTATAGTGTTGTGATATTTCATTTTAAAGACAATAAAAATTGGGCTTTAACTAAATCATAATCAGCTTGTTTCTGAAAAATTAAAGTTGTGCTACCATCTTAAAAATAAGAGTTGGCAAAAATATTATAGTTTCTTCAAAATCTGCATCAAAAGTGGAGTGGAATAATAGCTTTGCTAAACTCCACCAAGTAAAATAAAGGCCATTCATTATTATTATTATTATTATTATTAAAAAGTGCTCTAAGAAGGAAAAAATCTCATACCAAAATATTTTCATAAATAAAGAAGTTATGGAAAAATGAAAATGACAAAAATCAGTTTTTTGCCTATGAAACAAAAACGAGCTGATTTCACAAATATTTTTGCACATAATAGTAAGCCTTGATAAGCGCTACATTTGGAGTCATTTAACCTACCTTGATCTGTTACCGTTTCTCAGATAGTCATGGTGAGCACGATAAGTGGGACACCCTGTATATTTACTTGTCTTTTTAGTCCCGTGTGCTAATATTTTCAATAATTTTTTTAGTCCCGTATGCTAATCTTTTCAATAATTATTGTTACGAGGAAGTATAGTGTTGTTTTACACTTGATTTTTCCTCTATGATTAAAATAAGAATCCAGTGGACGTGTATCTGTGTATAATAAATTTACTACATAATTAAGAGAATACACAACACGAATTTAGAAACTTTTGCAATTTTTACTAACTGGGAAAAATAAGAATTTAAGAGTCTGGACAGTAGGTGGAGTGGCTATATTTTGAAATTTAGACGTTGCTGCGTTTCTGAAGTGAGGTAGATATGCGTAAAAAATAAAAATATAGTTCATTTTAATAAAATCGGGCTAAAACTACTTCCAGGTAACAAATACATAAATAAAAGTTGATAAGGAAACTGTTTGGGTTTAAAACTTACAGGTTTCATGGACTTAATGTACCTTTAATTGATACACAAACATGTTTTTTACGGTTTTTTATAAAAATACACGGCCAAAGATAACGATATAAATTATTAACATAATGACAACCAAATAGCTTTTTTATATTTTTTTGTATAACATTAACATAAACAATTGAGACTGTCTCACTAAAATGGAATAATTATTAATGTCTAGAAAGATTCTTAGAATAAAGTATACCACATTTTTTTTTTGTTTATTAAGACGAATACAAAAGTTCCTCAAATTGTACGTAAACGAAATCCTAGAAGTATCCCATCAAAATGCTAAAAGAATCCCACTCATACCTTGCATGGAAAATTGAAATGTTTATTTATTATCTATATTGCTTTGTTATTTCACAATTGTCAATAACATTTAACGTAAGCATCTATTTTCTCGTTAAACTGTCTTATTTTTAAATGCTTATGTAATGCTCATACTTAAAAAAGTCCATATTATATTCAACATGATGTCACTGTTAATATTAAATGAATCATTGAACTAACAAATTTAAATCCTAATATTTTTAACTTAACTAGTTTTTTATGAAGTGTCAATAATTTATTTGACTTTGGTTGTCCGACTCCTTAATTTTAAACTTTTTATTACGTCGTTTAAATTCCTTAATTTATTCAAATTCCAATGAGTTAACAATATTATATTATAGAGGATGTAATAATATTCCACCTACATGAAATTATCATAGGTTCTTGGAGGAATAAAAATAACTAGATTTAACTAAATTTACTTATATTCCAAATCAATTAGTTTAGCCCACTACAGGGTATCAAAATTTGGTAGAAAAAAAATTCTTTTAAAATTCATTGTGCGCTTTTCGTGCTTATATAAATTCCGTATTTTAATTTTGTATTTTTTTCTACAAAATTTATTTCGTTATGCAAGGGTTAAGAATTTTATATAATGTTGACATATTTATACTACCATGGGCGAAAGAGAGGACGCCACATTCAAATGTTTCCCTGAGTGTAGTTTTCCTTTCGCGTGACCTTGGTTCAAAAGACTCAAACCGTAATTTCTTATACTATTGTATAATATACTTACATTAGTTTGCCCGACAAAACTCAAGTCTCATTAAATGACTGTTCATTTATAAGAATTGTCTACACTTCTTAACTTAAATATTATTGATTTTATTTTTTCAGTGTCAAGAATACTAGCGCTCAGTTTGTTAGCTTCCATATTCCCAGCGTGGATGGGATGTGTATGTGCCCTACATTGGGGCGTGATGTCGATATGGTTAGCATTGGGTCAACACCAAACTGCCGCTTGCAGTAGCAGATGTGAAGAGTTGTTGTTATCTGTTGCTTTAGGTTTGGCTTATGTATTAGCTTTTATATCTCCAAGAGATGGGCCTACTCGTTACGTGTACTTAGCGTACTATTTAGTTTGTTTTATGGAAAATACAGGAGCTTTAGTAGTTTGGTAAGTTTTTTTTATTATCAGTGGTATAATTGTTTTATCAGTTTTATACAGGGTGGCCATTATTTATCTCCTTACATGGGTAACATTTTAGTTTTCAGAGCTACAGAGGCGGTTAAATTGGTAGAATTGTGACAAATTCATTCCGATTTTGAGAATTATGGTATGTTTACAGGTTGCTGAATTACCCTAAAAAACTGAAAATGGTTCTTTTTTTTTAAAATATATCCCAAAGAAAATAAGTAAGCTTAAAAAGAAATTGATTTATTGCGTGAACCTTAATTACAATTCTGAAAAACCAAGATATTTATTTAAAAAACATCTCGGAACTCGTGTTCGCTAGGGTTAACGGTTTCGAAGTTATTTAAAATTAAAAAAATCAACCATTTTCAATCCTCAAAACAAATGAATTGGATCTCATAATTCTGTCCAATTTTGCCTATTTAACCGATTCTGTAGCTCTAAAAATAAAATAGTTACCCATGCAAGGAGATCGATCGATATTAAAATTTACACACTTAATTTGAGTGGCCAGCAGTTTGCATCAGTTCGGTCTATTGTACAGAATATTTATTTTTCATATTCAACTATTTTTTTCTAGGTGTGTCACAAACAATTCAGTTGATAATCCTTTCCTATACTATGGAGCAGCAGGAGGTCAAGTACTTGCATTTTCGTTAGGCATAGCATTTCTACTTATTTATTATAAATATTGTCATCCATCTTTATTAAATCGATCTAAAATTCCTAGTTTAGATTCAGATTGTTTAGACGTGGACAAACCAGGTTTCAGTAAATCTTATAATGTAAGAACGAGATCCTGATCCATGGTTTATGTTTAAAGAGTGTGTCTTGTGAATATTTTACAATGTAATGAACCTAAAGTATGCGTTAAGTGGTCCAAAATAGAAAACGCAAAAAGACTAACTCCAACAATGTCTTAACTTTTCAAAATCCAAACGAAACATTTTTAACAATTTATTTTAAGTTAGATGTGAAACGGGTTAAATAGGTTAAAATATATTTTATTCTTAGAAATGCAGATGCAATAGAAATTTCAAATAAAAAGCTATTTGGGTTAGATTATTGAAACTTTTGTGTTTCACTGAATATTTTTATAAATATTTGTAAATATTTTATTCTGTGTGCAGGGTTTTTTGACACGGTAAAAATACTTAAATTCCTTCGTTTTCCAATACAAGTGGATGCCTTTTTTGTGTGTGTACTACTTATTTCAAATTAATATATTGCCACAAAGAGGATCTACGTTATTAACCATTATACACATTTTAGAAATATAAATAATTATTGTTGAAATTAAGACTTAAAATTGCCTTTTCTAATTGTTAGTTCATCCTTTGAAGAATGAGTGGCAGTTTAACTAAGTTGTTCACAAATTGATTATAGAAGACAAAGTTTACTTTTAAGACCATTTAATATTTTTTGATAATGTAAAAACTAAATATTAAAGACAACTTGTTTTATTCTGTCTGATTTCGAGGACTGAAGGTAGTTCAGTTGCTTTTTCTTTAACTTTAGGAAGTTGTAGAACAAGTTATTTTAGATAAAATTTCTCTAGTAAATGTATTCGTATATTCCAAGTTGCTTCCTAAAGTAGCAACATCCCAATAAAAAATGTAAGGGGGATTCAATTTCTTACAAATATAACACTAAGAAATACATAAATAAGGTACTCTTTGTTACAGTCAACTAGGTATACGGAAGAGTAGTAGTAATATATACTGGCAAATTTTGTCTAAAAAACTTTTTTTCCAACATCTTCAGCTTGAAAGATTAAAAACTGAATCGCCCTGTTGTATGTAGTATCTTAATAATAAATAGTGTTGGTAAAATTTATCAAATATGTTTAACTTTTGACGTTAGGATAAATTAATCTTTATATTTGCGAATTTTACTTTCTGGCTATTGTATGTATTTTATACATGTGTTTATATGTACTTGTCAGCGTCTTTGCATTTGTTTTTTTAAGAAAATTTCACAATACAGGTTTTTAAGCTGTAAGTTTAAAAAAAAATAACGTTTGTGATGAAAGTGTATTATACTGAGGCAAATTACTTTTCATAATACTAAACGCCTTTTTGTACTCAGTATTTGAATTGTGATAACTAGTTGTTTAAATGTATGTTTAAAAAATAGTTGATAGTGATTTCCTGTTATTAAACGACACGTCAAAGAAAGAGAAGTAGTTTACTATATTTATATTTAGCAAACACCAGTTCGAAACTGGTCGTACACAGTGTGTTCACGATTACTTGTATGTATAGTCCAAAAAAAAAGGAAGCCTTTTCAGTGCACTATATTCGTGACACCTAGTAAAAACCCCATGTATTTGAATATAAACTAAACTCTCGTGTAGGAATGAAACTTAATTCAATAACAATTACATTCTTATATTCTCTTTCTTTAGATGTTTTTGTTTTTTAAGATAACTTGTAAGATATATTTCCACTTCCCAGCAAGGAGGATAATCGTGACAATATTTTTATTTTTATCATTTTATTTTAATAGTTATAAAGTATTTGGCACTCATTGTAAGTTTACCTTAGACTAAGACTGCCAAGTGTGCCAATATAAGTATTCTGTGTCTTACAGCCTTAAATGTATATAGAAAGTACTATTATTGTTGATGCTTTAAATTTTATCGTTGTTTGAGGTAGATGCCTAATACTTGTTGCTTTTGTTAATTGATAAAGGAGCACATTTTTGTACTTATTGTAGACCAGGGTAACTGGATTGACTAGAGTTGTGAATTTTCTCCTTTTCTGCGCTATTGTCACCTTATATTATTTATTGTTTTAATTTATCTGGAGTGCAATTTTACTTTAATTATAACTTTGTTAATGATGGTGTCAGTTACCAAATTGAATCCATATTCTATAATGTGGAAAATATGTTGTTTAATTTAAAGTTATAATCTGTCTTTAAAAGTTGCCTTACATTGTATATTTTTCTTCTGCAAAGCATTTTGTATTTTGACCTGACTTTCATAATTTATGTTTTTGCAATTTGATTGTTGAAAAAATGCTCTCTGGTATAAAATTAAAAAGAAATTGATAAAAATCTTAAGGCACTCGGTTATTTAAAAAAGAATTTCTAATCAAAGTGGCAAAACTGTAATAACATATAGGTTTTTTAAAAAATGGGTAATTGTACGCTTTAGATATACGGAAGCTGAATTCTGGTCACGCAATACACCAAAACCACAGAATTAATAACAATCAGAATACTAACTCCTATTGGCGGGAAAAGTTCGCGCACGTTAGTCCGCCATGTTCTTAAGAAGAGAATGTGCCAGGCCAGTATTAGCGACAGTACGCCGCTAGTATAATTTTTATACAACTAGTGTTCGCAAGTCTCTAGACAATTTCGTCAATCTATAATCAGTTATTTAAGTGTTTGGTGTAATAAAAGTGGTGGTAGAATGAACCAATTCGACTATAAATTAATTTTAGGAAAATATTTTTCATCGGTAATAGTGTTTCCTAAATAGCAAAACCCTGATATCTATTGTGTATGAGTTGAATTGAAGTGCCTATGAAAAAAAATAATGCTAAACGGAGGAAATGATACAATTATATAAGACTGGTTTATGAAAGAGCTGCAAATTATTCGAGTACGGCCCTGAACGTTTTGACTAAGAATATGGCCGATGTATATTGAAGGTCACTGAATCTGGCTACAAATGATACATGGTGAAAACTTTGAGTTTGGGTTCTGATTGTTATTAATTCTGTGCCAAAACTTCCAGTAGTGAATAAATTAGTCGAGCACTTGAAATTTTGTCTCGATTTTCAAGTGATATTTGAATAATTCTCATGATAATATACCATGCAAAATAAGATAAAGATGTGCATGATTTTACATGACATTGATTCACTAATTATCATTGAAGATTTTATCGATTCGCTTAGAGTCCTACTGCATGGCCAATATGACAATCTCTATTGCGTTTCCGATAATCGTACCCTAATTTTTCAATTTCGGTTTATTTACTTGATAATTATATTTCCATAAATATGCGCAATAAGGTTCAGTCCCTTTTGAAATGGGAATAAACTTATGAACATTTTGTCCAAATCTTGTAAAATTATAAAATAAATATCCAGAGCCACAGTTCATACTTCATTTACATACCGATATCAATAAAATGGTTCGTTGTTTATGAAATATATTCACTATTCGTTTATTTTTATAATATAACATGATAGGGATACCAGGCCTGATACACTTTAGA
Organism: Rhagium mordax; assembly: GCA_963680705.1. Taxonomy (NCBI): domain Eukaryota; kingdom Metazoa; phylum Arthropoda; class Insecta; order Coleoptera; family Cerambycidae; genus Rhagium; species Rhagium mordax. Next base: position 9,834,201 of record OY796657.1, read on the forward strand.
AATATTCCATTTTACTTTCATACAGCAGTCTATAATCCATACAGCAAATTCCCTAAGTATTCTAAAGCCACGTGTATTAATTTGCATAATATTCACATATAGATGAGTTTTGCATACCTGTCTTCTTTCGTCAGTGTTGTGTTATAGCGGAAAGTATTAAGTAAAAATACACCGAGTTTCGAGGATTAAATATGACCAAGTCTAAATATTTTTAAAGACTCAAATATTCAGTTAATAGAGAAACTGCAGTGCCCCATGTGATGTATATTATTGTGTATTATAGTCACTTAAATCTCGAGGGTTATATAATATTGGACTATCTGGTCGTCAATATGTTATAGGAGTTGTAACTTCAACTTGCTATGGTAATCTACGAATCGGACTCGGAATAAAAAGTACCTGTTTTTAAAAACTTAAAACAATATGTGCGATCTTACACATACTTTTCATTTATATGATTTTACATGTTTTAAAACTGAGAACTAGAAAATCAATAAGGCTTAAAAAATAAATTTTAGAAGTGATATATTATTCTGCGATTTACAAATTTGTACCTAACGTGTAACTATATTAAATGCCTAAGATCGTTAAGGGAACAATATTTGTGTATGAATTTTAAACAAAAGTATTTATATTTTGTATTATATTTGAAAATATTGTATTATATTTAGAACCCTAAATATTGTACCATAGATATTTTAAGTGTTGATTTTCTATAATAAATTATTCATAAATTATTTTGCATTATTTATTTGAAAACTACTTAAATACAACTTAAATATTGATAATTAATTATTATAATTTAATATAATTGGTACAATGATATAAAAAACCTTAATCATTTTCATTATTGCCATTACTTTGCGTCAAAAATACTTGTTGAGCCCCTGTATTCTGCTGTGCTACCTGAAAATTATTATATTACAGATATTTAAAAATGAACATCGCAAAAAATAAATTACCTGTATTAATTGTGGTTGTGCACCAGTTGCAATGGGTCCTGTTTGAATAATCACAGGCTGTGACGAATTTCCTTGTAACTGCATTTTTATCATCTGAAGTTGTTGGGGCGTTAGCTGAATCTAAGAAATATTTAGGTTTATGCAACATTCGAGTAGTTTACTTTGTTACAATAAAATTATTGTTTGCTCAAATAAATTTTTGAAAAAAGTGTGTTTTTATGGCGATTAACTTACAGGTATCTGTTGAAGTTCTCCGCTAGGAGTAACGATTTGCTGGATGATCTGCACATTTCCAGGTTGTCCTTGTGCAAGAGCCTGGCCTTGTTGTAGAATGACGGGAGTTTGTGTTGATGAATTTGTTGGCGAGGATGAACCAGGTGCGGTCTGTAATAAATATGTATTTGCATTAACATTACGAGTTTTGAAATTTCCACTAGAAAATCCCATTTCCATTCTGGAAACTTCAATGAAACTGGTCATATTTTTATTTTCAATTTGTTTTAACGTATTTAGTCACTGATCTCTGTGTACGACCATTGAATGGAGGAATTATAAAAAAGTGTCGTAATATTGCTGGCAGCGAGTAATAGATGGCGCTTCCACAGCATCGGTTCAGATGAGGCTGCCAGTGTGGTGTCGAATACGTGTATCATGCTTTAGAAATGTCTGTGGAGATGAAAGATATTCTTGTACACAGAAAAAATAAATCTACAATGACAACGTAGGGTCTGTTCTCTAAATATGACAAACTACACAGCTTTTTCGCCTTACTATTCCACCCCAAGGCTATGAAGATAAAATTAGTTTCAACCTGTATATATTTGTAGGTACTCCATTAACGTTGGGAGTTAACGTGCAACAGAAACTTTGCGTCGAGTTTATATACCTGTTCTATAGTATTCACTTGAACTGTCTGGACCTGCTGAGGCTGAACAATTTGAATAGCCCCTTGAGGTTGTCCTACATTCGTCGTGGTAGTGGTTGTAGGAGAGGTATTATTCTGTTGTAAATTTGCATGATGCTGTTGAGCTAATTGAAAATAATAATGTACCTGTAACAAAAACGAGCGTAAAGTAGTAGAAGACAACTTACATGTTATACAGGGTGTTTCATTTTTAAATGTCGTCCTTTAAGGAGGTGATAGAGCATCGAAAAATAAGTCGACCTGCCCAAAAAAAAAATATCCAGTGGCGTGGGAAATAGGGTGAGAAATAGAGGGCGTCACCCCAGTATCTACGCCACTGGTGATTTTTGACATGAGTTATTCTTATAGGATTGTAGGTATGTAGTTCAGTACTGCCTGTGCAAAAATTGGTTAAAATCGGTCGTATGGTCTAGAAGTTATGACAAAAAAACGATTTTTTTATTCCAACTTTGAAGGCCTGTAACTTCGTTATTATGCATTTTTGATATAGGTTTTTTGGGCAGGTCGACTTATTTTTCGATGCTCTATCACCTCCTTAAAGGACGACATTTAAAAATGAAACACCCTGTATACATAATTGACTCTAAAAACATAGAAACCATTTATGCAATTTGTCAATTTTTTCCTGCTTAACAATTTTGCAAAAAGATTTTTCTCAATCATCATATTTTGCAATAAGATGGTATAGCCTAGACAGTGGCGCACAATCATTAACGCGAGCCAATTTAGAATTTAAAAAATTTTGGCGAGCCACAATTATATATTGCACTTTTAATGTTTCAATCGACGTAACTGAAATTCGACTTTTCCTTTCCCCTCTTGGCCATTGACTGAGAAGGGACTAGACGTGCTATACGAGCCACATGTGGCTCACGAGCGACAAGTTGGCCATCCCAGAGTCTAGCAAAACGGTGACATACTCATGGAAAGGTACATACAGGGATGTTCATATATAAAATTTGATTTAATTTAAAAGAAATATCTTAGTAGTTCTTATCTTACCTACCTGATCTGGGTTAGTTCCTGTTCTAGGAGCCCCTCCTCCTTCTTCTCTTACTTTATTTGGCTTTAAATCATCTCGGGGTACAATGTCAATCAAAAAGTCAAATTGGTCATACTTCGTAATAGCCATAGCTATATCGTTCCGCTACAAAATGTTCATTCTTATGTATATATATTGAATTATTTTTACTCAATATTTTTCTTACTTGTAACGTTCTCCTTTTATTATCTTCAGTATGTATCCAAGCTCTTAAAGTTAACTCGTGTATAAAAATTTCTGCAGCTTTTGCAAACAATAAAGGTGCTTCTGCGCTTATCATTTTTACATCTTCGTCTAGTTTCATAATCTTTTTAATCCTAGCTAGGGGAAGTACTTGTTGTTTTAAATCCATCTACAACGTAATCATTAGCATCATGAAGATTAATAATGAAATTAATGTTTACATTACGTATTGCTCTAATTTCCTCTAGAACCTTTGGCCAGAATTGGTTTAAAGCCTGCTGGGCTTCGCTTTGAGTTTGTGATTGATCGTCTACGCATTGTGAATCAGATTTATCCTCACTTGAATCACTGAAATATAAAATCGTGTAAATTTAAAAACGATACTTCATAAAGTCACCTTTATCAAATACTTACGCGTTTACAAAAAACACCGAAGTGGACATTTCAAATATTATTTAAGATTGAAAAATAAGGCGCCGCAAATAACCAATCACTATTTACTCGAACACAAATTATCCAATCCAGTATTCTTAACACTAAAGCAATATGGCTACCCGTAATTCCAAAATGTATTGTTATATCAAAATGCCATTAGTTCAAATTCTCACAGGACAAAAATTTTTGAACATAAGGGAAGTTGAAATCTTTCACCAAAAAAATAAGATTACCGTTACTCTTTAATGGTAAGTCCCCACGGGCGGAAAACGCGGAAAAGCGGAACTCCGTGATTTTTTGCGGAACGTTCCAATGGTAAGGTATTTTTGCGGAAACTGCGTAATCACCTAACCTAAAAGTTATACGAGTTATATTATACAGAGAAAAATGGAAATTATAAAAAGCGATTCGGTTTTATTAGCTATAGGTGCACTCGTTGTCAAACACAAGAGAACTTCTAAAATCCTTCAGGATGCGTCTCGTAAAAGAATATTAGCTCTCTATAAATTATAGGTATATTAAAATAGAAGAAATGAAAAAGGTACAAAGAGATTTCTGGGTCAGAGATATCTTTATGGAAGACGAAAGGCGAACGCAACATGTAATAATTGTACCATAACCTTATTCCACAATCACGGAATCCGCAAAAAGTTAAACTAAATTCAACTTTTTGCGGATAACCGGCGGAACATCAGGGGAATTGACAATTACTAATATGGCCGACTTTTGGCCAATCTCATGTCTAGAATAGTTCCGCCTTTTCCGCCATTTCCGCACGTGGGGACTTACCATAAGCCTTTAAGTCTCGATAAAATACTAGGACACCCTAAATTGTTAAACTGAATAGGTAGTAATTTTTAACAGAAATTTTTTTTATATGATATTAATATACCGTTTCAATTATTGCTAAACAAGGGGGCTAACCTCAGATGAACAAAAGAGACGTAGATAAGTAAAAGCTCGTCGTTGTTTGAAGCATTAATATGAGTTTGCTTACACCAAAGAGGTAATTTACCTCTTTGGCTTACACACAGTCGCGGGATGATTGTCACCGGTCACTTATTGTACTTTGCCCTCTCACTTTTCGCTCGTAGTCGTTCGATCTTTTTGGCCAGCGGTTTGTATATGCTGGAATCAAAGTATATGGTCATTTGTATTGTGTTATTTATCTACGTTTTTGTTCATCTGAGGGGCTAACTCGCCGACTACATGCAACTACAAATTGTAATTGGCAGTGTTGCTGCGCCAGAAAACAAGAGAAAATAATAGAAAAGATCAGTTTAAATAGGTTTACACGATGATTAATATATCACAACCAGTCGAAGTGATTTACCCTTTACGTGATAAAATCCCACCATCCGCAGTCCCTTTAACTTCGTTTAAAAATATGTTTCTTTCCTTTTCGAAGTGGTTAATGTTGTTTAATATGTGATCCCACTGGTGGCACACTAATGACGTCAGCGGTCAGCGTCACGGATTATAAATAGCCTATTCTATTCATTAAATTTATAGTCTGTGATTACGTTTTGTGCTATTAACGCTAACATCAGACTTGTTACTTTTCTTCCACTAAATTTGACATAAATTGTTGGCCTTGTTGCTAACTTCAAGCACAGGCTAAATAGAATCAGTCATTTCACTGAGCGTCGGAACCCTTTGATGTAGTGTCTCTCAATTTTAGTTTTTATAATAGTTGCGCAGATTCCCCTTTAATAAGGCCACGCTCATATGGTGTTCGTTTGTCTCATACCATTTACGTTCGTTTGTCCTCTGATACAAGTGATTGTCTCTACTATTTTTACGACATAAAACACAACATTTTATTCCTCTACCAGATATCTTGAATTATTTTACAAATTCGCAGTAACAGTTATTATAAAAACACTAAATACAATTTTAATTATTAAAAGCAAATAAACAGTCTATAACATGCACAATACCACAAGTGAACGTAGTAATATCAAAGTAAGTTTTAACACTTTTAACAAGTACAACACTACATGTGAACGTAGTAAATTGCGTCGAAAACGAATTTACGGTTCATTTTACCCCACGAGTTGATCTGGTTGATCATGCGCAGTGTAATTTTGTGGACACAAGTGAAATAACTGATTCTTTCTGCCTGTGCTTCAAGTCAGATTTTCTTTACTTCACCATCAACAACCAATTTTTGTGTCATTTTAGCCGGTTTTTTTTAAATTTAGGGTGGAAAAGCCCATTAAAGGAAAAAGGAATTAAATTTGAATCTAATATTAATAAAAAAACGTGTACAGAGATAAAATACGTATTTATTATTAGAAAAAGAACTACATTAAATACTGTTATTTATTTAATTCTTCACTCTTCCTAGTTTAGCATTGCTTTTTATTGTGGTTTATCGTTTTGCTGTAGTGGATATGTGGAAATTCCATAATCTACATCAATAATAGGAGTGATTTAAGGAATCGGTAGTGAAAAAAATTATTTACTTGTAATTAGTTATTATTCACATACCCATCGAGTTACATTCTCACAGATAAGTGTTGTTTTTATGATTTAAGACGATTATTTCAATAATACATTTGCTACAGCAACAATTTAATTTTAAAAATAAATTAATAAAATATATACTATATATGATTTAACAAGTCGTAATAAAAGATAAATAAAAGCCCCTACTGCAAATTTGTCAATAAGAAAATTGAATCTAATAGGCTGATGGGATTAAATCGCACTGATCGTTAAATTCCCCCATTTACTAAAAATTAGGAATCTATTACAGACGCTTTCATTTTGAATGTAAAACACCAAGTTGAATTATATTTTATTCCTCTCAAAGTATACGACATAACGACCATTCACATACATTTTGATAAGCATCGCTTACCCTAAATTTTATTTGTATACGTTAATATGTAAGTTTTGATAGAATGGTAGAAATCATGGTACCCATTACACTGATTCCATAATTAAACATTAGACTGTACATATATCCTATTCGGCAAGATTATATGTTGTGTACAAAATGCAGCAAGGGCCCATGTTACGCCTTGATAGCAACAAGCATAAGACACAAGCTGCGGACTATATTTTGGGAATTTTCTTTTTCTCAATAGAACACGAGCTCAAAACTCGCTTACAACCTTTCTCATCTTCAGAACTTTCTGAATTTTCATCACTCTCTATTTCGGAATCTAAAACGGAATAACCAAGAAGTCAATCATAATCGAATCGAAGAGGAAAGCATGTCTCTAACCTGCAATTTTCTCGGCTTCTACTAGTTCTGTTAAATATTCGTTAATACTAACTTTAAAGGTTGTTAAATTATTACGATATTCTTCCCAATTTCCTGTATTTGTTTCCAATGTGATCTTTTTCACATTTTTGTTGTTTTTGCGTAAATTAAATTTTAATGAATGCATTTTTTAAATACTACAAGCACGTGCTACAGTTTACAATTTCTCACAAATCACAAATCTCAAGAACATAAAAGGATAAAGGTAGCAATTTCTGCAGCAAAACCAGTGTTGCCCACCACAGAATATAAAATGCACAATAAAATGGTCACAGAAATCACTATCACTCTAGAAATTTGCAATTTTACCACAAGATTAAAAATTATGCTACGCTTGGCAACGTCGCAACGACCGCAACATCAGAAGGCACAGACATTATTAATTCTGTGGCACAGAACAACAAATAAGTATTTGTGACAGATTTGAAATTGCGTTAACGCCGTTAATGGCAACGCATGCGGCAAGTCGCAACGACGGCAACATGTCGAATGACTTTTGCAATTTTGTCATTTCGTCTACCCACCAGAAGATGTCAGGAATGTCAGAGCCATTAAATTTACAATTAAATAATATTGAAACACTATGTTTAATACAATACAGGTTGTTTCTATTTTTTTATTAATGCTGTGTGCTTCCCTGTTACTTTTTTAATAAATAAATATAGTTTCATCATCCCATAAAAATATGGTATGAGCTCTCGGGATACTCGGGATAGATATTTCAGGTTTCTTTTTTCGCTGGTGGTTGGACTGGTTGGTCGATAGTAAATATACTGTGAAGGTTTAGTAATCATGAAAATGAGTAGTTTAAATTAATTCATTAAAAATAAATTGAATAAGTGCACCAAATAATAATTTCTGTGGTGAAACCAATTATTGAATTTAACACAGTATAATTTAAAACTGGCGTAGAGAAGAGTAGTGGTTTACATAATTAAAATATTTCTGTTATTTTTTTTATCAATAGATAAATATTGATATTTTTATTTGATAAGGTATCATTCATAATGCAGTCATTATCCTCCGGGTGGTTGACCAATGTCTTGTTTTAAGTTGGCGTATTTATATTATTTTAAACATATTATTAAGAAATGTGATGCTGAAAATGTTTAGTTTAAAAATATATACAGGAATTTTCTGCTTTGTTCTACTATTTATTGTGGTAGTTGGTAAGTTAATGTTATATAGTCGTGAAACGTTTGTTATTTACAAGTATTTTAGGCAATAAACAATGTGAACCAGCGGATCTTACTAATTCACTTTGTTCAGATACTGAACTATGTGATGAATCTACACATTCTTGCCAATGTTTACCTGGATATGAGAGGAAAAACAATACCTATTGTATACAAACAGTCAACACTTCATCACAATCTACACCTAATTACTCAAGTCTTGTTGATAACCAAGGTAGTGGCTCGATCGTAGCAGGCATTTTAATTCCATTATTTCTAATAGTATTTGTGATATGCGGTATATATGTGAATAGAAGATATAAAATTTTAACATGGGTTAGAAATAAAGTAAGTCGAAGAAACGAAAATTATGATGAATTTATGATAGGCCAAGACCTAGATGATGACGATCCTCCTTTACGCTAATAGATATGTGCATATATATAAAACATATTTGATGCCAGTATTTTTATTTAATAATTTAATTTTGCTCATTCTATAAAAGACTTGCAAAGAGGTTGTTATACATTTTTTATGTTGAATTTTAAGGTATATATCAATTTGTTGAAATATTTTTTATAAATTTGATTACTTATTTTCTGTTAGAAATAATTTTATTTAAGTAAAGTTATGCATATTTATACTATGTATGCCTTGCCATATACTGTACGTATACACGCATATACCAAAGGTAAATTTATGTACTATAAAAAATAAAATTCTAATTTATTACTCTCATTTATTCGTTATTTTATATTCATTTCATTCGTGTTGTTATTTATTTAAATTAGGCAAGTAGTACAGACTCGGTAGCTTGGTGGGCTAGAACATGAGTGACAGTCAAATGGCTCTGGTCACATTGCTAATCGACTGAGTTCGAACCCCGGCGTCGGCACTGGCAATATCGGTCTGCGTTTTTCAAATGTATAACCCCCCTCCGGAAATTGTTTTGCAGTTTTTACTCCAGAACATATAGACTTGGTCTATTTACAACTACATTATGGTGGTAAGATATTATTGATATTCTTTTATTAACTTACTTAAATACCTTTAATGCAAGAACTTGATATAATTTTACTAAAAGAAAATCGAAAATTTATTCTCACTCACCAAATTTTATATGTTCCATTTTAAATGTTTGGAGCTGTTCAAAGATAATGGAATACAATATATTTATTTTAAATAGAAATTTCTAAAAATATATTTTTTAAATATAATTTACATTATTAATTAATTTCTGTAGATAAAACTGACGACTACCTTTAAAAATGATTAATACAGTATTCTTACAGTTATTTATATAAATCATAGAAAATTTTTTAAACCTACTGGTAACATGTAGATCACGATGTAGGTACGACTTCGATATACCTACTGTACCTAATTTTTTTCCAAACTTGCTAAATATATAAATACTTTATTAGAGCAAGGGGTGAAAACTGGTAATTAATATTGATTAGTTATATTGTGTAGTTCAATAATTTAAGTCTAATTTGGAAAATAGAAACAGGACTTTCCGAAATATGGCAAACTATCTATCTATATCCCCTATCAATAAAATGTTATTTGTAAACAACTAAAGGTATGTTACAAACTCAAAGTAGCTGCGCTTTACTTTGAACAAATTTCACGTCGCCAAGCCTAGGTGGGGGATCGATGGTGCGCATATATAGGGCCGAAGGCTCTATGTTGTTGTCAAAGAATATTACGTTTGAGGACCTGGCCCCAATAGGAGACATCAGTCAAGAAACTACCTACTCAATAAGAAATAAAATATAATATATGTTTAATCTATATTAACTTCGATCCTTTCATATTGTTCTATTTTCAAATTAAGTTGGGGTATGGCAAATAATCACATTCTAAAAATGACTGCATATCTTTACCTACAAAACTGTATAGTAAAATATATATTGACACTTATAAGAAAATAACAAAAAACTATATTAAATAGCTATTTTTCGCAATTGTTTGTAATAGGAACTTTGTATGTATAGACACAAATTGTGTGTAGGATTTTAGACATTTTTGGTTTTATCATTTACCGTGGCTTCGGCCTTCATATAGTTGCCTGCGCATTCAAAAATCGTGTGTATTTGATTAATTATAAATACTTTCTATTAAGCACAAAAAAATACATTCTAATATACGAAGTTACGTAATTATAATCAAAGACACAAAGGTTGTTTATATTCCATATAAGCAGTATACGATTAGTTTTTTTAAATCTTTTTTTATCTTGGTGGAGAAAAAACAATTATCGTTTTTCATAAATATTTAGGTCTGGATGTTTAATAACATTCCGTTAGACTTGCTTATTGATATTGATAATATAATTCCATGAACACAATCGTATATCCAAGAACACAATCGTATATCAAGAAATTTGCTGCATTGGCGAGAGGTTCTTTATTTATTTAGAATTAAGATTACAATAAACGTAAAAAAACACATTTTTGAAATTAAGATATTACTCGACTGAATCGACAAATATTTTTTTTTGCTGGGACCAAAAATGCTGAATTTTTATTTATAATCTGGCTCAGTGTGTAATAAAACACTTCAAAATCGGATAATACAGGGTTTAATTAAATGGGGTTTATCACCAGAAAAATAATGATGAAGCAGTAAATATAGGTACCTACTTATATAACGATAGGTATCATAAACAATAAACAGCCCTCTGTTTCCTGTTTTAAATGTATTCATTTATAAATTTATTAATTTTTTTTTAAATAAGATATACCTATATACCACAGAGGTAACTTAAGTATGACTCCCTTTAGTCCCTTTATCCCTAAAGACTCTCAAAGAGCCTTATGCGGAAGGGGGCTGGGCTATACATTTATAGAGACAAAGGGATACACACCCAACATCCGAGTATTATTATACTGCTAGGATTAATTTCTAATAGGTCCGAAGAAATAAGAAATAAAGAAATCCTAGTGTCACGGCCGGGAATAAACCCAGGACTTCTGTTCTTGTTCTTGTAATTTGTCAGGGTTGCCAACTCTAGATTTTTTTTCGTAATATTAATTTGAAAAAAAGGTAATAGATTGGGCAGTTTTTCATAATGAAATAATAGTAATTATGCTCTTAATTCGACTAAGACCGCTTTCTTTTCACTGCTTAGAGCTGTCCAGAGGCGCCCAAGGTCGTGATTACTCGTGTTCTTTTCACTTGTGGCTTGACGCACCAGAACCGCAAATGATACTTTCCCCTTTCCCCTCGAGGACCAACCTTTTTGGTAGGGCTTGAAGACTTGAAATAATTTGTGGTTATGTTACGGTTACGTTCCAGAGCTGAAGTTTGCACTTTGCAGTAAAAAATGGAGAATAATGCATTGATAGATTTGGAGGATCCAGAAAGTGGTATTAAATATCGATTAGCTGTTAGTAAAGAAGCCCAATAAACAAAAAACTGTATTAAATCTGATACAGATAATGTAAATTCTTACCTTTAGTATCAAATCGCTTTCTAGATCCATAATTATTGTAAAAAATTACATATTAACTGTTGAAATACCACAATCACTGCAAAAATAAGTTATGTTATGTTTACACAATAATAATAACAGTCAGCGCAAGTCGTAATAACATCTTTATTGGCCATTCTTTTCAGGAGCCGCCTAGGAGAGCTCAGGTTCTCAAACCCTGGGGCTTCATGATCGTGAAAAGAAAGCGCTCTAAATTAAAAATTAAGCAATCGAAGCACAGACTACAGATAGCACAGAATATATAAAGACAGACAGAGTAAGCTAGTCAGCTGACAGAGAGGAAAGTTACAAGGTTCAATAGTGCCAAATTAAAGATGTTGAAATAACTACCTAATTTTAAATATAGTTGAAAAATATTCATGAAATACGCATTATATATATTTCTCTGAAACGGAATAGAAAGGTAATAGAAATTGGAAATCGTAATAGATTTTACTTGGAGAGTAATAGCGTAATAGACAGGACAGGAATAGGTACATACTCTGTGACCAAGGAGACCTCTGTGACAGGGGCATAAAGTAATAGATCTGTTACTATAGTAATAGCATTGGCAATACTGATTTATAATATATTTAGGAGATCTAAATCCGATGAATCTTAATATTTTTACTTGTTTTCAAATGTCTTATAAGACCAAATGTTAATCCAGCCTTTAAAATAAATCAGATAACTGTAGTTCCTTGCAAATCGAAAATCCTAACTTTTAAAATATTCTGCCACTTGTCTGTGCTGGTTATTTCTTATTTCTTCTTCTTCTGATGGCATGGCATGAAAATTAACATAACCATATGGTGGGTTCATAGAGCCAACTAAACTAAGAATTGAGAATTAACAACTAACAATTATACAGATAAATGCCCATAAACAAACCTAAGCGTTCACCGAACCTACATTAACTTACAATTAGAAATTAAGCAATTATAAAGATGACCAACTTTCATCTTTTTAGTTTAGTTGTTAATTCTTAATTTTTGTCGTAGCATCTGCGCATACGCGTAATCGTGCCAACATTGTATATTTGGTGAAAATAATTGTAAATCCCTAGAAAAGAAACTGTTTATAAAGTAACGAATTCGAATAAATTTAAATATTGTGTGGTTATATTGTGTTGTGAACGTTGTTATTTTATTTACGTGGAAAGCAATGACTGAGATTTTGATAAATGACGAACTTCTTGTCGATCTAGTGCAGAAGTATCCATTTCTTTACGATAAAAAACACCATTTATTTAAAGATAAACTAGCAAAAGAGAATGCCTGGGATATGATAGCATCCATCGTGGGTGGAACAAGTACGTTAGCGTTTATAATATCTACTTTATTTTTTAAATGTATAATTTTAGGAGAGAATGTAGAATCTAGGTGGAACGTTCTGCGAAATAGGTATAATACAGAGAAGAGAAAGGAGAAAAGCATACCTTCCGGTTCAGCAGGGTCTTATAAATCCTTTTGGCCATTCTACAAAGTGATGGGTTTCTTGGACCAACATATTGTATGTAGAAGGTATGTGTCCATATCCCCATTAGTAAATAACAAAAAATTCAGAAAGGACACTGTTTTGTTTCAGAACTTATGGAAATGTAATTGATGTAAACAAAGAGACATCCCATGGAGCCTCACCTTGGAATAGCATGTCGACAATATGTAGGCCGCAGCAGGAGGAATTATCTATATCTCTCACCGATGAAAGTGAACAACAAGATAGTGATTATCTCGAACATAATGAAATTGTAGTACCACAAGAATGTTCTTCAACAGAAACAGTGCATCGTTTTCCTGTAAAACATGGGGAACAACAGCGAGCATTAACTTCTAAGATTAAACAGATTCGCGCTAGCAACAAAGAAAATAAGCCAAATCTTTCCAAAGTGATTGAAAATACATTCACCAATTTGCAAACGTACCTTCATAGTGACGAAGAGATTGTTAATGAAGATACTTTGTTTGGCAAAACAGTTGGAGAAACATTTAGAATGTGTAAAGATAAACAAAAAAAGGCTATAGTTAAGGTTAAAATTTTCCAAGATTTGGCAGAATTAGAAGACATCAATTTTGACAAATAAGTTTGTATTGAGACAAAAAGCATAAGAATATTTTATGTCTATGATAAGAAGCTAGATTTTTTGGGTTGTTTCATACTTTTTGTCTATAATAAAACTAGATCCAGGGTCCAGTCAGTTTTTCAACCTACTGTTTTATTGCACTTTGATGAAAAAAATAACATTAATGAGATTACTTTTTTTTAGAAAGTAGGTATGACAATATTTATTTCTTTTGTTATTGAAATGGTAGTTTAGTTATTGAAATGGTTTAATTTTTATTCTACTTGTTTTTTAGTTTTTAGTTAATGTATTTCTGTAGTTTGGAAGGAAACAAGCTAATATTGAAATAAACAAATGTTAACGTTGAGAAAATATTTTATTAATACCCTAAATACCACAGCACATTATTAGTAACAAATTTATAAAAACAGTATAATCACAAATTTAGTTAAGCCGGTTACACACGGTCAGGCAGGCCTGACAGTTCGAACTGAACAGTCCGCCTGAAGGCCGGTCGCCTCAACGTGTGTATGTTCCGGTCGATCTGTCAGTTAAGACTGTTCAGGCGGCCGGAACATACACTCGTTGAGGCGACAGGCCTGCCGGACCGTGTGTAGCCGGCTTTACATGTCGGGAACTGATCCTCTCATTACATGTTTTAATTGCCAAGGAACAGCTCCTTCATTACTGTCAAAATATTCAGCAAGTGTGTTTCTCTGTTCTTTAATCATATGTGCTGAATTGTTAGCTCCTATTCTGCCAAGAGGTTGTAAAACATTATGCAAACCAGCAGTGCGCCACTCTCCTGAAAATAAGATTTTCAAAATGAGGTAAAAATTTCAGTGTCGTAATAATATACTATACCTGGGATAACATTTCCATCGTTGTCTTCATAGTCTACCATTCCCGTGGGGCAATACCGCCTTTCATTTTGAGGTATATCTTTTTCATTCTTTTGTGCGAAATTGTGCAGAACAACAGTTGCCTTGACGATAGCTTCAGCGGTCTCTGTTTTGGCTATAATTGGTTTTCGAAAGATTCTCCAACGCTGGGCTAATATACCGAAGGTATTTTCAATTGTTCGTCTAGCACGGGCCAATCTATAGTTAAATACATTTTTTGTTTGTCCTAAATTTGCACCTGCATATGGTCGCATAATATTCTGGCTTAAAGGAAAAGCTTGGTCTGCAACAAAAAAATAGGGTAACATTTTATCTGAGTTCGGTAGATTTCTTGCTTGTGGAATGTTCAATTTTCCATGCTCCCTATTTAAAATAGCTTTGCCAAATTCAGAATTCCCAAAAACAATACTGTCATGACACGATCCAGAGGCGCCAATGTCCACCAAAGTAAAATTATAGTATGCATCACAGCAAGCCATAAGAACAATGCTAAAATAAAGATTCTTGTAAATTACAATATACCTAATTGCATCAACGCAAATGTACCTACCTGAACCCATGTTTATAATTGTGAAACTCGGAACCGGAATGCTCTGGAGCCTGTATGGCAATATGCTTGCCGTCAATGGCCCCTAGGCAGTTAGGCATATTCCATCTTAAAAAATATTCCTGAGCAATTTCACAAAAACGTTCCAAATTAGGTGCCTCTAAATAGATAGGAGACAAACGATTCCATAATACATTGCATGTTTCCTTTATGACATAATGGGCTGTAGACTTGCCTATGTAAAAATTCCAAGCGATTTCCTGCATGGAACAGCCTTCTGACAAGTAACTTAAATATTAAAATAGTAAAAAAGTACTTTAATTAATGCTCTGAAAAAACAACTGTAGCGAATAAAAAATCTAAATACTTACTGTAACGTCATTGTCAGACGTTGTGCTGGTGATATAGCATGTGGACGATGGCTATTTCGTTGTAAGTCATCTTGAATAATACCTAACAGGTGATCAAACATTTCAGGTGTGTATCTGTAAAACAAAATAATATTAAATTGATATACATGTGGCTCATGTTATTTAAATGGTTCTTACCTGGTGTATTTGAAATACTGTTCCCTATCGTTCAATTTCATAAATTGAACTAGATTGTTGAAGTGACCGAGATGCTTTCTTTGCCGGTTTAGAGGCCTTACTGAATATCGTCTTTTTTTTGTAACTAACTGAGTTGCCAGTGTAAGTAAAAGAAGCGAAAAAAATGATGCAACACATTTCCTTTTTTTAAAAATCTTCATGTTCAATAACTGCATCAATAAAAACTATAAAACAATAAAACAACAAACAACCCTAACCTTCAAATAGTTCAAATCGGTAAACAGAAACACAGAACTCACAGAAGTTGACAAAGTCTCCTTTGATGATCTGTGGAATCCTCTCTATTTCTGTGTTTTTTGGGCACACTGCGCAGCGTTTTACGCATCTTAATTTATTTCTATGAACTGCAAAAAATTTAGTGTAATGTTTAATTGAATTGTTAATTTTTAATTCTTAATTTAGTTGACTCTATGAACCCACCATAATAATAAATAATAATAATAAATCCAAAGACAATTATGGAAAGAAGCAAGAAATATTTTGACTCGATTTTAGAGGATTTTCAAACTTTTACCAAGGAACCAGATTACTTCTTAAAGTAAAAATAAATATGGGTATTTATGAACAAAAATTAATTTTTTTTATTATTTTTAGTGCTGACAACACCATATCAGGTAAAATCAAAACATGTCTGAAACAGACTTACGATTTTTCTAAATTTGAGGGAAAAAAAATAACTCTCTTGCCTTACCTGAATTTATTACAAAAAATTTTGATTTGGAACAGATTTGGCAACAAATTGAATTGCAAAATGATACGTTATTAGGCAGATCCATAGCTGATGTTAGTAAATTGATTGTGGGCAAGAATGACCTAGTATTTACCAACTTAGAGGAACAAATGCTTAATAATAAACATAATGATAACGACGAAGATGATAAAGAAGAAAACTTAAGTTCAGGTGAAGACTTTGGTGATAATGAAGACATTGAGGAAGAAAATAACCCTAATGCAGAAATTGAGAGTGATGAATTGGATTTAAACGATCAAAATTCAGATTAAGAAAGTAGTGATAACGATAATAAATCAGAAAAACTTGGATTACAAGAGAGAATAAAGAAAAAAATTGAAGAAGCAGAAAGAACTGCCGTTAGCGAGAAACCATGGCAATTGAAAGGTGAAGTAACAGCAGAGAGCCGTCCCAAAATTCGATTTTGGAAGAAATTATTCAATTTCATTTAACAGCAAAACCAGGTAAGTGGTTTTAAATGTGGTTTGTGTATCACACATCATAATTATACAATAAATGTTGTTTCATCTTTTTCATAAATCACCAACATACGAGTTGAGTGTAGAAAATGAGTAGAAAGCAACAGTGCTATTTTCCACTGTTATGTCTCTTCTACCAAATTTTGGCAACCTAGAAAGGACGTCAAAAATGTTAATATGTGTATTTGGGGTATTTTATTATTTTAACCATAAGGGAAACATATCTGTATTTGTATATCCATGTAGCATCATGGTTCGTTTTTGGGGCCTGTGACACTAGTGGCAAATTTTTTATATTAATATTTAACTTTTTTAATTTCAGCTCCAGTAATTACTGAACAAACAACCATACAGTTAGAGGATATAATAAGGCAAAGAATAAAAGATCGTGTATTTGATAGTGTAGTAAGAAAAATAAAGCCAGTAGAAACACCTTTAGAATATAAAAAGAAATTGGTATTAGATCAAGAAAAAACAATCTTTGGCTCAAATTTATGAAAAAGAATTTCTTGACAAACAAGTATCTTTAGACCCAGAAAACTTGGACAAAGAAGAGGTAGAGCCAGAACTGCATAAAGAAATAAAAACTTTGATGAAAAATTTGTTTAATAAACTAGATGCTCTTTCCAACTTTCATTTCACTCCTAAGCTGGCTATTCTCGAACTTAAAATCGTTAACAATTTGCCTGCAATCAGTATGGAAGAAGTAGCACCAATTGCTGCTAGTGATGCCACTCTTTTAGCTCCAGAAGAAGTAAAAAATAAGGTTAAGGGGGAAATTATAGGTAAGTAGATTTAGAAACATAGGTAGTTCATAAATGATGCCTTGGTCGATAAGAGTTTCGATTTACATTACATCCAGTATACCATATTTTATATTATAACCTTGAGAACAACCTAATTTATTAATGAATTAATGGACCTTAGATAACGCAACGTTCTCCTAAATCTCCATATTTGGAGTTAGCAGTCCAATATCTTACAGGCCCTAAATAAAAAATTCTACTTGCAATGAATAGAAATTGTAGGAAATTTCTATATTATCGTTTTCGTTGCATGAAAATGAGAATTTCATAATAATTTTTAGGTAATATACAAGCATAGTATACTGTTTCAGGTAAAAGTGAAAGAACAACTGCAGATAAAAATAGGGAACGCAGGAAGAAGAAACTAAAACAACGCGCTCATTCGAAGGAAAAACAAAAACGTGAAGTTCTTATTAATAAATTGAATCCTGGTTTGAAATACAGTAAAGAAAAGGCAAGAAAACTGTTGCACCAAGTTACGAAACATAAGAATGTGGAGAAGGTAAATATTTTCATATACTGCATAAGTAAATATTTTTTGGTTATTCTATCGAAATCGTATTGTTCTGAAAGTCACTGTTGTTACAATTACAAACATAGCTTTGTGCTGCTATCAGTGTCAGACACGGTTATTTTTTCGATATACTGTGGTGTCAAGTATAGGGCACTGTTACGTAAGTGATGCGATTTTGTGTACAAGGCATAGTTCTAATATTAATATTTGTCTTGTTTCTTAAGATGGACGAATCTGTTGGATCCAAGAATGTTAAGTCAACAGCATTTTTCACTCAACTTCAAGAAGAGGTCCGGACACATATTGGAAACAAAGTCAAAAGTAAGAAAACAAATAAAAACAAGGAACAGATAGAAGCTAAGAAAATTAAATTATAATTTAAATATTAAAACAATTTTTGTATATTATCATATATTCAAACTTTTTGATTGAATATTAGTTTAAAGAAATAAAACTGTTTTAAGAAATGGCGACCTTTTAATTAGTCTACGACTTTACTAGTTTCATTTCTAAATTTGTCTTAAAGAGTGGATATTTTAAATAGTCAAAACTTATTTGTTATATTTTTTAAAAGAAAAATATAAGCGTTTATGTATATTGTAAATAAATAAACTAGTATCGCTTCGGAGACAAGTGGGGCTAAAATTGTCACACTCTGATGATGCCTTTACTATGGTATACATAACGAATGTGACAATTTTAACCACACCGGCAAAGAACTATAGTCGTTGCACGCTGGCAGCCTCTAAACCGTTATTGTGAAAGCGCCATCTATTGTTCGCCGCCAGCAATTTTACGAAGTTTTAATTCTTTTACTCAATGGTGTGCCCCCAATTAAGACAGAAGCTGAATGAAATATAGAACAGGGACTTTATTGCGTACGAAAAATTGGAAGTAATTGTTTCGTAAAACACCCTATAGGTACACGGTGAATTTTTCGATGCCCACTATTGGTATCTCGGAAACTATAAAAATATAGAGGATCGGTTAAATTAAACAAAAGTTGCGCTATTTTATACTTTGCAATTTTCTGCCAAGAAATGCTGGATATCTTGATTCGTTCGCGGTTTATAATGAAAAAATTGAAAATCGTGATTCAAAAAAATAATAATATCTTCTATACCATTCATGCGAACTTAATGAAATTTGCCAAGGTTGTATTTTTGACCACTACCAATTGAATGGCGTTGATAGAAGTTTTCTAAGCCTTCTAGATTTTGTACAACGATAGTCAACTTTTTTTTTCTTATGGCCGCCATATTGGTTTTTACACCATTAGTTAGGTTAGAGAAAATAATTGTCTTTTCAGGCTATGTCACCGATACCAATGGTGGGCATCGAAAAATTCACCACCGTGTATGCATTTCCGCATAATTTATTTAAAGTGTTGAAAAGTATATTATTAAATATTAAATAGACATATACTTGTTTCAGTTTCTATACAGTACTAATAGTACCCGTCAGATGACGCAACGCAATTGAATTGAATTCCAATTTCTATGTCCTGCCTGCGATTGACTCTTCGTTTATGTTCTGTGGTAATTCATGTTGGTATGTTGGTGAAACTGTAATCAACATTTTGCTGTGGCGGTTTTCGTGAACCAATCAACAAGCAGAATTTTTCAAATCAACCAGTCAGAATACGTTGCCACAGATCTATTCTTTGACGTTGTTGCACGATCTAGAAGTTCGTGAGTTGTTGAAATCCTCCAACCTCCAACATGTGGTCAGTGGTCTGCTGGTTTTAGTTTTAAAAGCCCTATAACCTATAACATTTCTAACCTCAAATTTCATAATTTTCATGTAAATTCTTTTATATTTTGTGCAGCTATAGAACAATATGCCTGTTGTGGATGAAGTAATTGTGAACAGACCGGGTTTTCGACCAGTTTTAGGCAAGTAGATGTGTACAAAACGAGTATCAAATTTTGCAACTTATTTTTTTAGTTGATTTTCAAAATGGAAAAATTAAGCCAGGGCAAGAAAAAAATTTGACCTCAGCTTTATATAGAAGGAAAATAAAGGAAATGGTCAATAGAAAGAAAAAAAAGGAAACAATCGTTAGTGTTACCAGTTCCAATATGTTGTACACGGGGACAGTTGATGATGAAAATGACCTGTATAATAATTTTATACTTGTTCATGATAAACGATCCGATAAAGTAAGTATACTTAGGAATATTGTATAGTTTACACGATAGGCAGTGTGACCAGAGCCATGCCTGTCACTCATGCTCTAGCCATCAAGTCAATGGCGTTAATGGGTAAGAACTGTAAGAATTATCGAATTATTTGCAATATTACCACGGGTTTTGATCAATATCTGCTAATATATAAAAATACCAAAATGTTAATAATTTTCATTTTGATATGATTTTTATCGATTTATAGATTCGTCTGATACAAGTCGATTGCTGCACTGTGTCTCCTCTATTGGATGAAAGGAAAAGTCTATTGGATACATCTGCAAGGATAAGTGAAAATTCAATGTCAGAGTTAAAAAAACAGTTCGGTTCAAAGAAATCTAAGAAGCAAACTGAACAGCAGGAACGTTTAAAAATGAATATTAGCACGGTAAAGGAGCATTTGGAAAAAACTATTACAGGTACACTCATACAATATAATACCTCATAAGTCGCGGTAGCCTGTAGGAAGATTTCATTAATATTAAAGGAAAGTGAATAATAAGTACCTATCATTTAAAATATTTTATTTAATATATTCTGAATATATTGTACACATTTTCATGTTCTTAATTTGGGGTTAAATCGCCAGATTTTCTTGTCATAAATTTTATTAAACATTCCTTTCTTCACACTTTTTAGATGTTAAAATAGATGAAGCTGATATGACCTTGACACCAGATGAAAATGACAACCTTTATAGGCCAAAAATCAATAGGGATGCTTCAACTAGAGAACAAGTTTATATTTTGGAAGATTTGGTACCAAAATCTGTCTTAGATACGCTATCTGAAGAAGCTTTAAATATCCTCAATTCACGTGATATAGAAGAATATGGGTAAGAATAAAACCAGATATTCAGGGTGATTTACACCAACAAGCGGAAAATTATTCATTAGTGTATCATTTTTGCATGTCACACCACAGCCCAAAAAAAGTAATGAATAGTCAAAGAAAATGTTTATTAAAAAACTGTCTTTGTGTCCTAAATAGCCAAAAAGCATGTGGTCTTTCCTGGGCCATTTCTTGAATTAAAAATACTGTCCTTTGTGAATGAAGCCTCTCTGTCCATAAAATATTTCGTGAGAAATGGGATCTTGTCGAGTATGGGCCGGGCACAAACACCGTCAGAGAGGAAAGGGGTGGAACAAATTGCCTCAGATTGCTCGTAGGAGCTTTCCCACACGGAAGACTAGTACACTGTTTTACTTTCCACATGTTGGTGTAAATCACCCTGTATTTATAGGAAATTATTCTGTCTTTCATTCTTGAATATTAAATATATAAAGATAAAAATTAGTTTAAGTAGTTACTTCAGCATGGTTATGTTCAGAGATAAATTATACTTCACACATTTACCTCAAAATATGTATCCACTATAGTTTTAGTGATATAAAAAATTCCAATGGGCGAAAATATATTGGTTCTGTTCGAGCAGTGTTCAGAATATTTATTTGGTAAATGAGACAAAGAGAAGTTATTTTTGAACTGAGAATTATTTTTAAGTAGCTCACAATGTTGTTAAACCTTTTTTTTTTTTAGGTTAGTGCCATCTGTGTCAATAAGTATATCCCAAATGTTAACATCTTCTTTTGATGACTATATGATACAGAATGTTGCAATACTTCTGTATATTAACTATTTAATAAAATTCATGAGTGTTCCAGTGAACAAAATAACAAAAAAATTTGTAGTATGCGATAAATCTACGGAAGTCAGTACTCACATTTTGAATAATTATACAATTAATACTGGTAATAAGTGGTAAGTGTTAGATAATTATATTTCCCAATTTTTACTCCCTTATATATGTAATGAAATTATAAATTATTTACGAGGATTTATTGCGATTAATCTAAAATAACTTTTTTCTTAAAAAAATGTCTCCCATTTTCTGTCTATCTATCTGTCTGTCGTGATAACTTGAAATTATGTATATTGAGAAAATGAGTCGTTCCCCAAAAATTTATTTTTATGATGAAAACTTATTGAGACTACACAAATTAGACAGGAAAATCCACATTTATTAACTTAACTGAAACCTGCGTAAATAATCTAATATATTTAGGTAGAAATAGGGTATTCTTTTAAATAAAAGATATCTTATATCTAATATGATCTGACTTTGCGTTATGAATGCTATTTTGTTCTTAAAGTATTGCTGAAGTTGGGAAGCACCCACATTAATAATCGTATTCATAATTATATTTTATTTTTTAGGTCGAGACCAACCTTTATGAAAGACAAAGCATCAAGTTTTATATTAGTATTAGCAGCAATAGCTTCAGATTATGAGGTTAATGTTGAGGCATTTTCCAAAGATTTAAAAATTGGCATTAAGAAATTTATGGATATTTCGAAGGTGCTTGGTTTTAGTTCAACAAAAAACAAGAGTGTGGTTTCTTTAAAACTACCTTTACCTAATCCAGTTTCAACATCCTTCAGAAGAAAGAGAAAATAATGTTAATTAAAACGTAGCAGGATCAATTAAATAAATTTTTTCATATTGACGTTATTTTAATCTCCGAAAAACTTATGCGCATTCAAATACTTTCATCACCAAGAAACTTTTGTCTGGGGTTGATTATATAGGTTCCAGTTTTTAGTTTTAGATGTTTTAATTTTTAAATAATAAAATAATACATCAGGAAAATTATCAATTAATTTAATAATAAAAACATTGCACTCCAGTAATAAATTTTCATAAGGCAAGTTATAAAAAGAGTAGATAAAATACGTTAAAACTAAGGACTAGATTAACAGTGTAAAAACAATAATAGACTTTATAAACACAGTCTAAAAAGGAGGGAATTATTCTTAATAATATGTAAATATATTGATTAAACTCGTGCCGATATAGTATATTTTGGCAAGCTTTTAACAATTCATAAACAACTGCATTTCATTATCCCATTATTTAAACAATATAATACCTAAACACAACCATAAAGTGTGTTAAAAGTGTACATGGAGAGCCCTCAAATATAAGCCTTTTAAATTTTTACTATATAGTCGTCGCATTATTTTATAAGTACATAAATATTTTTAGAATTTTAATTGCTTTCTGATTTACTGCTAAAAGAATGTAAAATGTATTTATGCATTTAATAGTTGATTTTTCCAGTTAAAATGAAAAACTTCGGGTAAATCGTATAAAATAAAAATTAATTCATTTTATTTGTGTATTTATTATCCCTTGTCTAATTTATCAATTAATCTTGGCACAATTTAAAAGTAGTCAAAAAAAATTTAAAAAGTTTAAGTTTGAGGTCACCTTACATAGTAACTGTATTGGTCCTTAAATATTTTCACAAATATTTTGCGTATCAATCTCCATAACAAAATCTTAATATTACACTTATTACAAATTGCTTGTACAAAAATTTCAGTTGTACCTTGAATTATCAAGGAAACGAATTGGTGAAAATGCATCGTGTATACGAACATTGATATGTCGCTGTCCATCTGAATCATAGCATTAAAATTGGTGGATTATGCTGATGTGCTTTAATAGTATATTACGTAATGAGAGTTGTAAATAGCATATTACACACGAATGGAAAAATTGCGCACGACGCCGCGTAGCGGCTAGTGTGGCAATTCCATGAGTGCGTAATTGCTTTACAACTCGAATTATGTACTATACTTTACCTACGATCGTATTTATTGATATTAAAACACAATTTTGTATTATTTATTGCTTATGTCAGTTTTGACAGCGTTAGAAAATTAAGTTTTGCACCTGCCATTTTTAATAATTTTAGCCTGGTGTCAAAAACTGAACTACAAGTGTTGTGTAAAGTTGGTCACGTGGTCATATTGCATTGCACCTCAGCGGCATAGGTAAATAAGTTTTAATGTTAAGAGTTCACTTGAATGGACACAGAAACTGAAAATTATACGACTAATAGCATCTATTCAGGGCTTATGCGACAATAGACTTTGATCGACGGTGAATAAGATGTTAAAAGCAGTAGTGGCCGGTGAAATTTAGGTTAGGTAGTCATATTTTAGGAATGGAGCATACTTTTAAGACATATGACTACTAAGACTATAGTGAGGAAGTTTTCTCCAACTGGTTACATATTTAAAATCAGAAAAAATTGCCAAGTGTTGCATTACACAAAAAATTACTAAAAAAATAATGTATAGTACATGTTTGTTTTCTAACCACCGAATACAAACAATATACTGGGAGAACTAAATACTAAAATTTGTGTATGAGAAATTATGAGTTACAGTAGATTTAATGCGAAAAACGACTGATATTTTAAAATGTGGCTTACAAGAAACGTCTTCTAAAACTGACTTTTTTATATAATGTGAACAGTTTGAGAGGCAGTATTTTAGACTAGCATTTTTTACAGTGGCAAAACATGTAGATATCACTTTTGTAGTTCGTATACTAATTCATGTTGGTACAAGAATTTGATAGTTTCTTTCGTTTAAACTATATTTTAAGTTCTACTAAAATTTTTATTTTTTTAAATAAAAACCTAGCTTGCTTTATCAATATCTGTTGCCGAATTCATCAGTAAGCATTTTATTGTAAAAGACTTTGGTATTTTAAGTTGGCACCAAAATTGAAAGAAACACAAACCCAACCCGTAGTCACATGCTTGTTTTTTGAGCAAAATTTGTAGAGGAGTTTTTGGATTCTCTTCAGTGTTGAATATATTGATTTCCAGTATTGGCATCTTGTAAAGTCGTGGCCTTCTGGTTGCTATTAGTAATAACTTAAAACATCTATAATAGAGACAGAAGCTTAGAAAATATACCAAAAAATGGCCATTTTGCCACTTTTAGGTTAGAATATCTCAAACATCCTAGCGTGACAGCCAATTTTGGTGGACAGATTTGGATCAAGCACATTGAATTATGTAGGAAATGACTCTTGTTCTCAAAAATACCCTTGTAGGTCTGTTTAATTGATCTTGTCGCAGCCTCAAATTGCAAATTGTTTATCCATTTAAACGTGTCTTTCATAATGTACCAAGGATTTGCAAAATTTTATATTTATTAATTTATTATTAACGTAACCCCTGATTCACTGAAAGTAGCTGGGATCTGCGATTATCTAGATAAAAATAAAAAGGACCAGTTAAATTTTCATTTAATTAATACATTACCATTTCCAACTTAAGTGATTTTCTTCAAGAAAAAGAGAACGAACGAACAAGCACATGCGCAGAGTCACTGCTTAATTAATGAGGGCCCCCTTTACTCCCAACGCAGGGCATCACGGATTTCACTTACAGGGCAAAGTTTGGCGAATTACTTATTTACATCACTGATGCAAATAAACGCATTTTGTAATTTTTTCGTACGTGAGTTTCGTAAAAGCGAACACTTAACATTCTGAACACAATGGTACTTTTCGTACCATCATCTAATGGCCTGTCAAATGGAGATTGATACAATTTATATTTAAATTAAACCATTATTGCACCACTCACATTTTTCTAAACTTAGATTAAGTTTCATATATTGGCTTCCATTAAATGTTAAACATGTTTAGTCAGCATTAGTAATGTGTAAAAACTATTTTACTATATAGTGTGGCAGTATATTTACATTATGCACAAAATTTGATGAGCATCAGTAACACACAAATTAAAATAAGAAGTGATTCCAAGTAGAATGTATACACTAATATATTCGATTATCACCTTCCTTAGGTCTACTGCTCAACTATTCTAGAATTTCTCAACATGAATAATCATATATATATAACAAATACATAGACTCTACAAAATATTGTTAAGGTACAAAATCAACAGTCATACTAAGAGGTAAACATACAGAGAATACTGGTAAAAATAAATTAAAAAACTTAATAGATTAATACCATAATATGGGTAAGTAAATTTCAGACTGTAAATTGTTAAAGCTACTCGTTAATCTCTTGTGCGGAATAAACATCTTTTGTAGATGTATCCTTATGTCATTCATCTAGTTCGTCCATCCTGCACCTGACGGCCATCTCGACCACCTCCAAACTGGGATAGTCCAATTCTTTTACTAGGCACAATACAGCCGAAAGAATATTTGAGTTCTAAAAATTATAGAATATTAGTTCTTACCATTTACTTGTCTGTAAATATATAATTTTTGTAATTCATGTCTTGTAAATACATACAAGTTATTTTTGAGACAGCAACAATTGAACGTTCTCATAATATTCTAAGTGGATACCAAAATTTGAAGTTAGTATATGACGGCACATGCCAAAAATAGAATCCTACAGTTTGTAGACTAGACTGCAGGGAGAAATAATGAGGTTCAACGAGGAAAGAATTTCCAACAGGATTTTTCCAAATGAAATCTACATATTTAATTTATGTGTAGGTGTGAGCAGAACCCGACTTACCCTTGTTACGGGCCTTCTTGCAAAAGGGGGCCTGTGAGCAGCTGCCGGGCAAGTATATTTTTCCCTCTTTTCATGTCCTTGTGATACCGAGATCTCACTGCCAGCATGAGATTGTTGCACATACCTTTCACCATTTGTGTATTCCTAAAAAAATAAACAGACTTTTTATACCTTCGTTTGTAGATTCAAAATTAATAATAATAAAGTGCATGTTAAAATTATTTATTAAAAAATAAAGCAATACTAATTGGTGAAAGATGGTCCTTGCGTTAAGGAAGAATATACTAGAATATGATAAAATAGAATTATATTACAAGTACATTTGTCTCAATGAGTAGGTGCAATATAATAATAAAAATAGCCTACTACCAAGAATACAGATGATTTAATATGGATAAGGAGAAAATAGAATTAGTAAGCTTAAAGCTCTTGTCAAATCGATATGGTTATCACAGGTTATTGTTAAATTACCTACCTTAATGCAACTAGCAGACTGACTGTTAACGATTTTTGTTTCTCTAAATGTTGTGGTGTCACATGATTGCGTTTCTTCAAATGAGTTGTTAGTTGTTGGTGATTTCTGTTAATAAGGTGATTACATTAATTTGCGAGTTTTTAAAACTAATGAAACCTATTTATGACAAATACATGCAGAAGTTATTTTGAGTTTTTAAAACTAATGAAACCTATTTATGACAAATACATGCAGAAGTTATTTTATATACGCAGTTTATAATTAACAATTTTTCAACTCTCTTTTAATATGTAAAATTGGGAAACAACATTAAATGATACATAACAAAGTTTTCTTGGTGCATTTCTGTATTGGAGCAAGTACCAATCCTTATCAACAATAAATTTTTTCTAAGCAACAAATAATTAAAAAAATTTGCCGATATGACACGTACTATTGCGATCACGCAGTATTATACAACAAATGGTTAACCGAGACGAATTTAACACTAAACGATAATATATTGCCACACTTAATATAATTTCCTTTATCCCAGGCCCAGACTATGTGTGAGGGACTGACTTAAATCTATCTCTACAATAGTAGACAGCGAGTAAATGAAAAATGTAAATATTTCAGCTCCCTTTCACATTCTTTATTGGGGCGAAGCTCCATTAGGAAGCGATTGAATAAAGAGAGTATGTTTACCATCTCCTAAAGTTAAAGTATTAAATATTAGAACACCCCCATATAACTCAATGAATTATGAAAAAAAGAATAACTTACATCGTAATACTGTCCTTGCCTTGGAGACTCCCTCTCATAGCTATTTCTCCTCCTTTCAATATATTCCGGCTCTGGAGTGTAACTTCTTCTTATGACTTCAGTTTTTCTTGGTGGGCTAGCCTATATAGAAAGTTATTACTGATTATGCTAAAATTAAACGCAGACTTTTTTATTTTACATTTAACATACGTTATAAATTTACCACACCGATTAATTTGAAATAATGCACAAATTGTTATTTGTGGAATATATTGTCCGATCAAGGTCAATTTTGAACTGCAAACTAGCTAGCGAACATGTTTCGTTCACCATTGACTAAATCATTTAGGCTTTGTAAGTACTAGTCTATTGAATAGCTTTGGTTCTGAGATTCTACACGCTGACAGAATTTTAACGTACATACAATCGTTTTTAATTTGGCAGATTTAACTGGGCATATTGAATTTGGTGTTTATTCTGACAAATAGAGGTTATCTTATTAGACAACTTGTCACTTGATTTGCACATATTTAGGGTTGAATTTGCGTGACACTTGAAACAGTGCGGCAATTAAACTCTTAAAAATCAGACATAAATGTGTTATTTAATTTCAATAATTAAAACACGCACATGAACCTTGCTTCTTCGATATGATAGAAAATTTGTCTAAGGAAATATATATATATCACTTACATGAATATACAAATAAAAAAGTTATTATTTATAAGTATCAGAAATGTATATATACCATGCAACATGCAATACTGGTCTTTCAGGATAAATAAAAAAAATAACTAAAAATAAAACGTTTTCAACCTCAGTTAGTTTCGATTTCATTTCTAGATTTGTCGAACGTCCCACAGTTTCGAGACCATAGATGGCTATGTAACGAAATATTCATTACTAAAGTCGATAACCTATTCACTGGGTTCAAAGCCAAGTTATTTTCACTGGATCAGAGGTTAAGTTAATTAGGAATATAAAATCAAAAAAGTATACATTATATCATTATGTTATGTTGTGCTTCTTTGTTTACACAGATTGGTATGTCTCAGAGCTGCATAAACTACTTTTGAAAAAGTAGTTAACTACTAACTACTGAGTACTCATGGTAAATGCACTGTAGTTCAAAAGTACTCGAGTACTTTAATTGAGAAAGAAGGAGTTTAACTACGTGCCTTTAACTACTTTTACAACTACTTTTTGTAGGTACACTTTTTTACACTTGCACAGCACAAATTAGGTCATTACACATTGTTGCCATTTGCAACCTCATTAATTCATTTAATTATTATTTAATATTTTTAGGGCTACGTTTGTAGTTTGTACACCCTCGTCGCCACACGCCAGGTTAACTTTTAACAGTTAAAATTCTCTCCTAATATCGAAAAACTAGAACAGAAGATGAAAAGTGTGAGTTAAAATGACTACAGAATATCTAACCTAACTGCATTAGCGCGCGTGGCACGAGCTCGTATTAGTCGTGTTGCATCATATGCATTCAGAATGAAACTGTTGTTACTGTGTAACTGGGCCACATATAAAGATCACATTTCCAGGAAAAATATATCAAAACAAATTCTACGAAAACAAATAATCAGTAGTTGCAACTACTTTAGTAGTTGCAATTACTTTAGTTTAGTTTAACTACTTTAGTAGTTGCAACTACTTTAGTTTAGTTTAACTACTTTAGTAATTGCAACTACTTTAGTTTAGTTTAACTACTTTTAAAAAGTAATTTGAGTAGTGGGTACTTAAACAAATACTAGAGTATTCACAACTACCTTATAAGTACTTGTAGTTAGTAGTTAAATTGTAGTTAAACTACAATTGTAGTTAACTACTAGTCAGCTCTGGTATGTCTAAGTAGGAACGAAAACGCTGTAAGTCCACTCGACTTTCGATCGCTGGTAGTTAAGTTGAAATACGATTTCTGATGAACGACAATTAAACCATTCGAAAGCGTACAGCTGTATTTACTCATTTTGATTTGAGAAATGATACAGTCTAGTTGGTTGTGATATTGGTTCTGATATTTTCACAAAAAAGGTGTACATGCTGTTCTTATTACAATAAACCGTACTGCTTTGTAAAAATTTTAAATTTAGTGCACTTAATATTATTGTAAAACCACATTTATTGACAAAATAATTTTTTCGGAAGCTTTCAGTTTTACAGAAAAAGATTAAAATGTCTTAATTTTACCGAAACACTGCATACTTTAATTGACATACCTATATTTATTTCTGCATATTAATATAAAATTGCTTTGATAAAGTGCTTTGATCTAAAAATGAGGAAATCTTAATGATTAATTTCAAGCAGCGTACATACAGGGTCTGAAAGCCTAGGTCAAAATTTGCAAGTGAATTCTTTATAAAAAATAAGGTTATTTTGTTTCATAAATATGTGTCCTAAGATGTTTCGTTTCAGAGTTACAGGGAGTTTAACTCTCATGAAAAAAAAAATATGATTGGCCATCCTATCTCTCAAAATAATCAGCCGACATTTTTAAAATTTTATATGAGAGGTGCTACTTTCAAGATCTATTAACTGCCAAAATTTGCGGTCAACCCCTTGAGTCAGTGGCTTACAATGGCGATTTGTAGCTCCCTTCTATAAAAATAGTACGTCACTGATTTTTTTTTCAAAACATGACAGCGGATTTCTGTTCTTTAAATAACACATAAAAAAGCTATCTTGTACATTTTTGATAAAATGCACCGTTTTAAAGTTATTTAGCTTCAAGAATTTAACATATTTAGAGGTTAGTAAGCAAATCAGTTAACGCTGTCACAAAACCAGTTATAATCCTTTGCTGCATTGCTGCCAACCATATTTTTTTCCCATGAAAATTATACACCCTGTAACTCCGAAATGAGGCGTTTTAAGACACATATTTATTAAACAAAATAACCTTATTTTTTAATGTAAAATATACCTACAAAATTTTGACCTAGGCATTCTGAGACACCCTGTATAAGTACAAATACGGAAAAGTGTTAATTTACATATACCGGGTGTAAACGAATAGTGGGCCACCCCTGTAACTTCCTCGTTTTTATCAGGATAAAATTTTGTATGGTGAAATTAGGTAAGATTTCCAACTTCTTGAGACCTATCCGCCATATTTATCACTTCCGGTTTCACCGGAAATGGCCTTAATAGTCTTTTTCTAAATGGACCACCCTGTATATTTTTACATTTTTGAAATAAAGATCACATTTTGGATACATTTATGCTATTTTGAACAATTTATACAGGGTTGCACGAAAAATAATTCGAATTTTAGTTGTCAATCTAGATGGCTGCGAATATGTTAAAATTATTTGTGTTCCAATGTAATTCATATAAAAAATACGAAAACGTCAATATGTCCAAAAATACATCATACAGGTTGCTCTAAACCCATTAAAATCACATTTTTCAAAATAACTCTATTTTTAAAAACATTGATATGGGCCACCCATATTCAGAAAGCTCTATTTAGTAGGGGTTAAACGGTACCAAAAGTTCCATAATGTGTAATCGTTAACGGCAGGAATGACAATTTTTCTTAAGAAATTTATGATTTATATCTAACTTCAATTAAATTTTGATCAACCCTGTATATTTGTGTTAATATTTTGAATTGCAACAAGAATGAGCCAGAGGCCCATTCTGATTAACCCTGTATGAATTGTTCAAAATAGCATAAACGTATCCAAAATGTGATCTTTATTTCAAAAATGTAAAAATATACAGGGTGGTCCATTTAGAAAAAGACTATTGGGGCCATTTCCGGTGCTACCGGCAGTGACAAATATGGCTGATAGGTCTCAAAAAATTGGAAATCTTACCTAATTTCACCATACAATATCTTTCAAAAACGAGGAAGTTACA
This sequence comes from Rhagium mordax, assembly GCA_963680705.1. Lineage (NCBI taxonomy): Eukaryota > Metazoa > Arthropoda > Insecta > Coleoptera > Cerambycidae > Rhagium > Rhagium mordax. The sequence continues at coordinate 9,865,974 of OY796657.1, forward strand.
GGGGTGGCCCACTATTCGTTTACACCCGGTATATCAAATTAAGTGCGCATGCAAGAGTTTTGTAGCTTTAGCTTGGATCCATGATACATTTAAAAACCAACAAAAGGCATCTTTTGAAGGTCATTAATCGTGAATTTTTCACACCAAAGGATTTTTAAACTTTGTCCATACTTGATTTATTTTTATATGTACTCTGTTTCAAATTTTCATTTCCACAAATAAAGAAAAAAAAAATGTTTCATAATCTACTATCACCCGTCGCTCAGATGAAAGATTACCCAGAAAATAAACGGATAGAAAAATATCAATTTACTTTTGATATTTTAAAATGTTCTCTACTGCTATGAGAACAAAGCTAATACGTCATATGTATTTATTAATCATTTTTCAAAGAAAAAAGTTCTTGATGAAGTTGGTGTTTCCTATAAAACTAAAAATGCCCCAAGAAAACTTAAAACTTAAAAACTGAGAATGAAAAATGTTTGGAAACGCTATTCCGAATAAAAGTTGTACTTAAATTTGAAATCAGTTTATAATTAAATTTTAAGCAACCGTTTCAGAAAGGAGATTTTCTCGTTTAAGTTGTTTTTTACTACTTTTTTTAAGTTTTTCTAATTTTTTTATTTTACATCTCTGTATGTTGTTCATTCACTATTTTTACACAGTGTATTCTTTTTACAATAACGTGGCGAAATTTCTAGAACAAAATTTTTCAAGTTAAGCTTGTTTCAAAACTTTATCCAATTTTTATAAACTGGAGAGAGAGATAATAAAAAGTTTTCCATTTAATAAATGTTTAAAATGTATGAGGCGGGATGCAAATTTATCATTATAACAATACACAAAATAAAATTCAACAAATTCTTGAATTTATATTCTAATTTAGTTCACCAGTTCACAAATAAACAACTTGACCTACCTGCCTCGGCGGGGAATATTCTCTACTTTCTTCTGAAACGTCCTCTCTAGGGTACAGATCCTCACTTTCTTCCAAATCGTATTCTGTTGTCTATATGAATTGATGAGATTAATACGGTTAATTTTGTTAATTAATAAAATAAATGGCAAATACAGAAAACAAGATACATACAAAATAACGGCTATGTAGCATTCTAAAAAATTATGAAAAAAATAACTGGAAGTACGTGGACCATTTCATCAAAAACACATAATAAACACAACAAATATCTCAGTACACTGGGCAAGTTAGTTATGAAAACGATATTAATTACATTATTTTTGAACTTTGTGGTAATTTACAATATGTTTATATTATCCATACCTCTTGTCTTGGTGGACTCCTCTGAACAGGACTGTATTCAGGTTCTGAATATTCCTGATATCTGTTGTATTGCTGAGGCGGAGATGCAGACACATATTCTTCGTCACTCTCATCCTGTTGACTTTCGGGGTGGTGCAGATTTTTGCCTCTTCGTTGAGCTTCTCGCAGCTCTTCTTGAGTTATCTGAACGTTATCTAACTTCTGGAGTTGCGGCAAAGCTTTTATAACTGCCAATCGATATCTTGAAGTGTAAAAAACAACGGAATTATAATTCAACAAAAATGAATTCCAACGCTGAATGTTTCATATAAGTAGATATATTTCTCAAACAAAGAACATCTTTGGTCTGTTAGGTTAAATTAAACAGTTAATGAAATAAATGACAAATACACCTAGTGTTATTACTGCTAAGGTTGATTTATATAAAATCAATATTAGTAGCCAGTAATGTTTGCACATTAATTTCCCGCTAATTGCATGTTTATAAATGAATGACAAGGAAAACACTTCAATATCTAAATATTTTATAAATGATTTGTAATTTACATTATTCTACTAGAAACTAGAATATTTATATTTCTGTACAATATTTCAAGTGAGGAATACAAATAAGCCAACGCCGAATTAGGAGTTTAAGGTGTGCCTCTCTTGCCAAAAATTGAGCTTTAGTAGATAAATAATGTGCAACGTTATTGAAAAATAAATAAATGTTAAAAACTTACCCTTCTATGTTGGCACAAGGATTTTCACCCAACCATAGGTTTTTTAAGTTACTTAAGTCTTGTAGGTACATTACTTCATTGAGCTCTCGAATGTCATTTTGCCTTATATACAGTTCTTCTAATCGTTTGCAAACTTGAAAATCTATTAAACTGTTTATTTTGTTAATGCTAAAACAAAAATATATATATTAGCACGTTGTGACAAATTATTAACAATTTTTAATCTTTTGAGTACATGCGGGACCCCTAAATAATTTTTTTCTTATAACATTATTACACAGTGAGCGATGTAAGATTTACCATTTATTACGTTTCATCAAAATATTATGAAGGGTTTTCAAGTTCACATTATAGACAGTAAGACAGACAAGATATTTTTATTAAATAAATTGTATAGAGTGGAGATATAAAAATGTGTACTTCTTTAATACGTACATACTTTGATAAATTATTTTCGTATAACTGTAATATTCAATATTTACATCCCACGCTTTCATTTTTAGTCATAAGACTATACCATGATCTGATCCAATACCTATCATTGCAAGCCTCCCCTTCAGAAGGAATTTTTTAAGAAAGTCGCTTACGTCAGTTTTATATTAACAGGGACCTGAGCAAAACTACTTTTCCCTTTTTAGTACATTTTAATAATAGCTTGTTTTTAAAAGCTGTTTATTTACATATTACTAATTTTTACAACTGGGGCGCATTTTTATAAGTAGCATATTGCGGTTAATTGGATATATCAGAATATTCCGTTAAGCTTTATGTACTTATACCTATACAGATAAACTAAATAGGGTATTCTGCTATCGGAATAATGCCAATCAATGTAATCCAATTTATCAATTAGAAATTTGAAAACTCCTTTTTTGTAGCAATCCAGCGCGATTTGCTGCCACTTGTGGTTTCACCTACAACCACAGAGTACTAGTCTCGTCATTTAAATATCAACGTCTTCAACGCATAGGATGTCTTCGAAAATAGTCCGCACTTATAAAAGCTTATAGAGCACGTCATTTGCAACAAAAATACTTTTATTTTACGTATATGTTAAACTGAACTTTTTCAGTTTTTATCTGATTTAAACGAAATTGATCTCAAATGATAGAGATCATTAAGATCCACTTATGTTCACAAATTAATTTACTCTCTTTAAGTGCAAAGCCACCAACGAAGTAAGATTGAACAAAAAAAAAATATGAAAATCATATTAGGCATTATAAGTACACGTAAAAAATGTTTTACAAAAATTATTTGCAACCATCCAAAAAATTTGAGTCCAAATTTTGGTTCAATTGTTAACGTTTTTGTTATTTAGATATCTACTGGATAACTCTTTGACGGTTACATTAACCATATTTTGGATATTTGTGACTGTGATACAAATTTTTTTGCAAAACAATGCTTAATATGTATGATTTCTTTTTCATTCAATTTTGTACCGCAGGTAGTTTTGCATTAGAAGAAAATGATTTTGTAGTCAAAAATAGATCGAATCGGTTTAAATAGATAGTGTTTGTTTGAAATGGGTTATACTGTACAATATACAAAAAATAAAAATAAAAAAAATGTGAGAGAATTAGGAAAAATTCATTTATATGGCAGCTGTGCGATTCAACTTTTAGCCCCACTCTCCCAAGACAACGACAAGGCAGAATCGGCTCCAGATCCAAACCCTGAATTGTGTTTATATTTTTTTCTATTGTTTGGGGAGCAGTGAAGAGCAGTAAATCTATGAATAGAATAAATTCAAGAACATTTTTGACCCTTTCTTGTATAAATGTAAATTTTCTGGAGCAAAAGAATTTATAAATTTCATTCCCTAAAAGAATCCCTATACATATATTCAGCGTGTTTCGGGAGGAAAGGGAATTATTTTAAGGACATATTCTAAAGAACAAAATAAGAAAAAAATTCCTATAAATAAGAGTCCGAAAATGCTTCCTTTTCGAGATACAGGGTGTCAACAAAAAAATAAATAATATGTTTTTCTGCAAGCAAATAACTAAACTGGAACACAATTGAAGTGAATATCGGAGAACGATGAAATTTAACATAAATGTGTGGATAAAAGACACAAAAATCAGTTTAATTATTACTTCGAAAACGATTTCTCCTACCAGAAGAACTCTTAAGAGGCCTTTTCTTTTTAGAATTGGCTGCTAATTAAGAAACCATAACTTGTTTTGAAACAGAGTAGTAGCGAACTATTTTTTTTTTGTCAAAATTATTTAATATTTTGCTGTCACGCACGTAACTGGAATTTTCAAAACTTGTTGAATCGAAAAGAAGTGTACACCACAATTTAATATCTTAAATGGTTTTCAACGTATTTAAACAAAAAGGATTATTATTTTTTTGACGCCCTGTACGTCGAAAAAGAAGCATTTTCGGACTCTTATTTATAGGAACTATTTCTTACTTTGACTTCTAGAAACCGTTCTTAAAACAGTTCCCTTTCCTCCCGAAACACCCTGTATAAATCCCTAAAAAAGTCCATAGGTGAAATATCTGGGTATCGAGCAGGCAGTATAGGTCCTCGATTTTTACTAATTCGGTACCTACCCAAAGTGTTATCTTAAATATTGCGACGCTATTCTGCGTCTGCATCAGATTTACAATTTTTTTTTTTGGTACAGTTTTTTGAACTGTCAAATGTATCAATAACATTCATTTTTCATAATCGTTTAATGCTACCTTGATTACATTTTCTACCCAACGCATTACGTAGGTATTACAAAGTTTTAATATTAGTAATAGCAATTAAACTTTCATATGTATTATTTCTGAATGAAAATTATAAACAAAGAACAAGAAAGCATAAAATAACATATAAGTATATGATAATAACAGATTACAGGAAACTGGTTATTTTTAATATTTAAAGAGTTACAGTTCATAAGTTCTAAAGAGTAAAATAGTTTAGGTAGGTAGTTGAATAAAATCTTTTCTTAATGTTGGTGCAAAATTCCAGGCCCGTATTTAAAATATTGAAGTCAAAATAGAAGTCAGGGTACGATACGTTGTAAACTCTTCAAATGTCAAAAAAATCTAAAATAGGTAAGTACTTTAATTTTTTGCGTACATATCTGGGGAAACAATTAAAAATTAGTTTTGTAAATACGATAAAATAATTGGTGTAAAACAACAATGTACGTACATTGTACCTACTTCCTTATAATAATTATGATTATAAGCAAATTAATCGAAACTTGATAAATCCAACATGATTTAAATTGTATTTTAGTCTTATTGAAAATGCAATAAATCCAAATTGTCAGGTAAGGCAGTACTGTAATGTCTGAATAATTCGAACTAGGTACTCTATAATCTGAGCACCACAATAATCGTGTAATCCAAACTCGCATGTACAGGGTTATCAAACAAAGATGTCCCGGGTCATCACTCTTTTATTTTTCACTTTGGAAAAAAAGTGTAATATGAAAGTTATAAGATGTTTTAAGGGCTTTAAAAATGCATTTTCAAAAAAACAATTGAGCATCGCACATAGAAGTTATAGATGTAACACCCTGTATATTCTACGATTTTTGAAATCTACGCTTGCTTACGATTCCAATGATATATATGTTGTATTTGCTCCAATCGCTTGTGCAACATACATATATTATATATACAGGGTGTCCCAATATTCCGTGTACATGGAGCTACCACAGGTTCTCGAGGTCAAAATAAGTCGATTTGACTAAACTTACCTCTATACCAAGTTGCCTCGTTTAGCCGCTAGAGGACATCAAAGTTGACATCATATTTTAGTTTTGTACGTGGTTTTGTACAAATAATTTTATAACGCCCTTTTTATAGTTTTAGATGTCCAGATGTCGTCTGCTTAATTAATTTTGAAATGAAATATAAGTCTAATTGTAATCGAATAGGTATGCGTTAGTGATATACAAAAAAATTAATTAAGCCAAAACTGTTAGGAATACAACAATTATACTAGAGAGCAATATTTTTAAGAATAAACTTATCTTTATGATACAACATGAATTGAAGCTGTAGTGCTACCCAAAAAAAAATTATAAGCAGATATGTTTAATGGTGGGGGTATTTTTCGCACTTCTGTTCAAGCAATTACTTCGGCTATGGTGTCATAAAGTGCCCATACCAAATTTCAATAAAATCATACAGGGCCTTCCAAAGTTATTTGCACAAAACTAGAATACTATGTCAACTTTCTAGCGGCTAAACGAGGCAACTTGGTGTCGAGGTAAGTTTAGTCATATCGACTTATTTTGAGATCGAGAACCTGTGGTAACTCCATGTACACGGAATATTGGGACACCCTGTATATACTGGTTTTAATATTGATTTTTTTTATGGCGCATTATTCCCAATTGTATTAGCCATGAATAAAAACAACATATTGAAAAATTAATACACTCTTTTTATTAATCCCTAAAAACTTAATGTTGATTTAATTTATATTTATAAGAACTGCTCAAAACGAGGCTCAAAATGACGTCCAGCCCTGTTCCAAACAAAGATGATGGTATCTCCGTTCTAAATTACTCAATTTAGTATATTTTGATTCTTATTTTGTTTTACTGTTCTAAGAAATGTTTTATATCCCTTTTAATGTGCAATTATGGTTTAATAAGGTATTTATAATCCAAACAGCGTGGATTATAGATATCACTTACTATGAATTCTATAATTTGAATGTTTCTGTAACTCAGATAAACCTTGCAAGATAGCACCAACGACATAATTTTTTAGAAAAACACTATTAATACACAAGTCGTAATAAATACCATGTGAGTCGAGTAGAGCAAAATGTATATTTTTTTTGTTGTAATTACACCTCTTACAAAACAAAACATTTATCCAGCAGAAAGTGGATTAACTGCTACGTTCATTTATAGTTCATGATTCCGAAACGGCGTGTTTCTATACTTGAGGTTGAGGAAATTGTACCTACCAAATGGATTTATTGCGTTTTGCATTAGCCAAATAATTTAAAAAAATAAGTGTCTTGAACATAATAGCGTATAATGTTAGTTAACTACGAAATTAATGATCGATAGCTCCCAAATTTTTACAAAATATCTGAAATGCTTATACCTATATACTATACCTAGGTATACTGGCAAATGGATATTAAAAAAAATTCCTTGGATTCAGTAATGTCTAAATATACATATTGTACAGTGTGACCCATTTCTTTGCGGGTCACCCCTGTAAAGTGGCTATTTTTGGTCCGATTTTGATCAACTTTTTTTTAGACTGTTGCTCATGGAAACTGCATTTTGTACCAAATTGATAGATGTCTATCACAAAAATCAAGGCCTACTTTGCAATTTTTTTTTGAAGCGAAAATTCGAGAAATCATATTAGCGATTTTTTTATGAAAACTAAGTACACCACTGCGTCCCATAAAATGGGTCTGTACCAAATTTCATCAAAAAATATCACATGTTAAAAATTGATATTATTAGTTTTATGCATTGTGAACATCAAGTAACTGATGAAATAAGTGAATAAAAGCAACCCATAAACAAATTATTTTATTGAGACGATTAACATTTCTGGGTATAAATTAATTTTTAAAAGTAATAATATCAATTTTTAACATGAGATATTTTTGGATGAAATTTGGTACAGACCCATTTTAGGGGACGCTGAACACAGTTGCGTACTTAGTTTTCACGTAAAAAAATTGCTAATATGATTTCTCGAATTTTCGCTCCAAAAAAATTACAAAGTAGGCCTTCATTTTTGTGATAAACATTTATTGATTTGCCACAATATGCAGTTTTCCATGAGCAACAATCTAAAAAAAGGTTGATCAAAATCGGACCAAAAATAACCACTTTACAGGGGTGACCCGCAAACAAATGGATCACACTGTATATTTCCGTTAAAATTTCAACGAGTTTTTTATACCATTATAGCAATAATAGCTACTTCCTACATATATTGTATATATTAAAGGAATAAAAATAAACAAATCTATAAAATGATTTTTAGTTTGCTCACGCACATTCATATTATGTGAGTTTACTATATTATTTTTATACGGTATTTACAAAATAAACGTTTTCCTATATTATTATTGTACAATTAATCATGAAGCAATTAAATTAAAAAAATAATATTACAAATGATACAAGGGGAAATTAGTGATATATAAAATCTGGATAACAACATGCATAAAATGTAAAAAAACATTTAATACCGTCTTTTATACTGATGCAACAAAATTAAAAGAAGTAACTTGGCGGAAAGGCATTTGTGGCTCCACCGCATTAGCGAAAGTTGCAGTTGCGATACTTCGATGTCCTCCTACATCTAAAAAAAAGATCTTTTCCTACATACTGGGGGTAATCCTTACGGCTAAGCTAAGCAAAACAGGCTCACAAATGCGACACATTTTTATTAAACACAACTTAAAACTACAAATAAAAAAATAATAAAAAAAATATATACAGGGTGATTCACTTTTCGTATCTCAGGAATTAAAAAACGGATCAATTTCAAATTTAGGTGGGAAGTATATATGTACTCAAAGTGTAATTGTTTTGAGGTGATCAACTTTGATATTGCTCATTGGCGTGCGACCATGTGGGGGAAACTGGGGTCGATTTTTCAAGAAAAAACTTTTAGCGATTTTTTTATAGAAATTTTGATTTTAGATTCGTATTCAGCATCATCAAAAACCCCCTTTGGTCTACATTTGTGTATATTGGTTCCTCAATAATAGTTATGTCAAATTGAAACTGGAAATATTGAAATCGGTCCTCATATGTGAATCACCCTGTATAAACAATGGAATGGATATTCCTGATGAACATTGTCAGCTATTCAATTTAATAACACCTTTTATGTTCACGTTTACCATTCACAAATGCATTATCCGTAATATCGTTGCTAGCTTTGCAGGTAACGTTGTCGCGTGATAAACATCGACCACGTACCACACGTATATGTAGATGACCACCAATCAATTACCATGTGAGTCACAGGTGGGCATGCGGGAATGCCCTACAAGGCATGCCATAATATAAACTCTCAAATCTCAAACACCTCACCAAGGACACTCGGTTGGTCTGTCTACAGGTCGGTCCCACGCACTACATTCGTCTTTGGGTATTTCTTTCGTCATTCCTAAATATAATGAAAACAAACGGCGAATTACGGTAATCCGGAGATTTTCTCAAGATCGTTAGTTTAAATTTATTTTTTATAGCTTAATTTTGTATAATTCAGAAATGTGGAACGTAATTTAAATACATCCGTGCCATGGATTTCACGAGATCTGAGATCGACGCTTTAAGCTGGTTGGCACGTGAGGAACGGTTCACTTTCAGGCCCTTGAGAAAACGTTCTAACACATATTAACAAAATAAATAACAACGTATTCGCATGACACGATTGACACGTTATTCTAGTTTATAATAGCAATACCTGTTTCACCTACGTTTGTTTTTCTGATTGATAATATAAACAGCTTCCTCCTCACATTAACATGTTTACGGCCAGATATTTGCTGTGTCTCTGTATATGGGCGTAAACAGAACCACAGGACTATTAAACCATTTTCTCCTTTGTTGTTGTTGGACGTATAACTGGGGAAATTTTATAAAATTAACTTTTCCTTAATGCCTTTTTATCATGCTTTATCGTGTAACAAAATTTTTTAAAAATATTCAATTAGTTTTGAAAAAAATTAAAATTTTGCAACGAGATCAGATAGAATTTGGTCCGTATAGATTCCACGGCCATTTTGAATGTACACGTCACTAAATTAGAAAATAAGTCTTATATACATGTTTCAAAACAGTTGGTTCATAAACAAAAGAGCTATAAGCCTGGGACGGTTCTCGTGGCCACCCGGTATATGGAGTTGGAAAAATCTATTTAACCTCATCAAATAAGTGTCGTTATAAAATAATGTAATAATTTCCAGTTATATTTCGAAATAGACCAAAAAAAAAAAAAAAAAACGGTGGTGTCATAACTAATACAAGCGACAATTACCAAATTAAGCCACAAAATAAATAAATTACATAAATTCTCACAGACAGAAGATATATAAAGTTTTAATATTGTAGATTATTAAAAATAGACGGCTAATTATAGGTTGGATTTCTAACCAAAAAAATTATCTTATTTTATTAGATCAAGGCAATTAAAACTTCATTCATAATGCACTGAACAAGATTTTAGTTGATAGTACAGGAACCAAGTAGAAATTTTGATAAAAGCGGCATAATATTAGAAAATCGTAAAAGTACATATTTTTGAGGTTAATATTGTGACGTCAAATGCACAAACGAATTTGTTTGGAGTCTAACCAATAGCAAGACGTCATTTACGGATAACTGGCGGGACTTTTGAAATTGATACAACTTATTAATATTTAAAGCATTTAACTTTGAGGAAGATTTTTAATTCAATTAAGATGTAAGAGCCCATTATTGTGTTTAAACTTGACTTCATAAAACATCAGATCGAGTTTCAAAAGTATTTATTTTATTAATAACATTATATTTTATGTTTTTTTAACCTAATAATGTTAAATGTTACAGTTAATCCAAGATAACACTGTGACTAGGAAAATTAAAAATGAGAAAAAACTTATAGACTAAAAATTTGAGGTTATGCGAGTCATATACGTAACATAACCTCAAAGTTATACATTATTATGCAGGGTGATCCGGTTTTCACGGCGGAAATTTCCGGGACCGATAGAACAGGGAAAAATATGAGTTTGCTTTATAAACATTACCCTTACACCGTTTTTAAGATACAGGGTTTTGAGGTTATTATTAAACGACAATTAACAAATGAAGCCCGCTTTGAAAAATAGTCTTTTAGCTATATTAAGGAAACTATTCATCCAAACTACCATATTATATGCACATCATTGTATTCAGAAAAAAATTAGTCTATTAAATGGTGCAAAAATATATAGGGCGTTTTATTAAAAAAAACTCGCCTAACACTAATATTTTCCAAAACGGGCATCATTTGTTTTTTCTCTTTAATGCATGAAAAACTTTTTTCTAATCCTCTCACATGACGTTTTCCTAATCATTCTATTTTTAATAATAACCTCGTAATAACCATGTAAAACCTTTCACACTCAAAATGAACGCACTGTACAATTGTACATTATAAATTACCAACCCCTTATTATCGTTATTATTACAGATACAAAAAATTCTTTTAAAGTAAGAGTTGTAGGGTTATAACTGAATTATTTTAATATTCCATTAAAAGTACAGTGACGTACGGAAGTTAGGGGATACAAAAAAATATTATTTCTTTAAATGGAATGGTAAGTATATTATTACATTTTTATGAAGATCATTTTATTCTGATTTCAAAAATATATCCATAATATGATAACTTTACCTTTAACCATTCTCGAGTTATTAAATGTTGAATATCGTAGTTAATACTTTAACTACGCAAAAGCCAACATTATCTATTAAAGTAGTCTATGAAAATGACAGTATTTTGTTTGTTAAATGACATTTCTTCAGTCAAATAATAATTTTCATAGACTACTTTAATAGATAATGTTAGCTTTGGCATATAAAGTAACTACCTTAACTACGATATTCGATGTATAATAAACTCGAAAATGGTTAAAGGTAGAGTTATCATATGGTATATTTTTGAAATCAGAATAAAACGATCTTCATAAAAATGTAATTATTAATATACCATTTAAAAAATAATATATTTTTTTGAATCCCCTAACTTCCGTACGCCACTGTGTTTTTGATGGAATATTAAAACAATTCAGTTATAACCCTACAACTTTTGCTTAAAGCATTTATTTGTATCTGCAACGATAACGATAATAATGGGGTGGGTAATTTATAATGAATAACCCTGTACTAATTGCCCTATTACAAAAGTCTCAGAATATCACCAGTGGCGTCAAACTGGGAGGTAGTGAACCTTCTTCCTACCAGAACTTCCACGCCACTAGTCCTAAAAAAATTTCAATATATAGCCGTGCATAAAATACATCAAAATTATGGTTAAATTGAAAAACAATAAAACTCCATCCAATCATTCAATTTCTACCACTACCTAATCCTAATGTAAAGTGGATTTTAGCTACTGTTGCTTCATTAATATCAATTTATTAATCAGAAATTCTTAAATGATAAAAAAACTAGAATAACTACTAATAACAAATTCTGGCATTGGGGTTATTACAAGAGGGGCTTTTTATATAAAAAATATCATAGAAACTAAAAAAATCAAAATTTGTGGCTAGGACCAGTGGCGTAGAAGTTCTGGAAGGAAAAAGTCACTACTCCTCAGTTTGACGCCATTGGTGATATTCGGAAACTCTTGTAGTTGGAAAATATTAGTGCTTCACGAGATATTTTACATTGGCAAATATTTTTATAATATTGTCGTTCGAGAGATATTTAAAAAAAATATTTCATTTAAAAAATAAAAACTTTTTTTAGAGGTAATGTTTATAAGTCAAACTCATATTATTTTTAGATGTTCTATCGTTCCCTCAAGTTTCCGCCATAGAAACCGGACCATCCTCTATAATTCGACATACGAGTTCAAGCCTACTACTTACTATTTTGCACACTCGTTTTTACAAGTTAGGGTCACTGGCCTACGTCATGACAGCGTTCTGGTCTGATCGTATCATGTCCACCGCTAACTTATTTTTTCAAACGTAAGGGTATGTCATACGGGGTGAATACCAATAACTCATTTTAATTTTAAGAGGGGGTTTCTGTTGATATTTATAACACAAATTACCAATAAAAAAATATAAAAAAGAAAGTTGAAAAACTGACCTACCCTACGTAAAATTCTGGTAAACTTTTGAGTACCGCTTCGTCGCTCTACTGACCCACTTATGGGGTGAACAACATGCCTTGTATCCAAGTCACAGACTCCAAGTTCTAACGTAAAAAACGTGACAAAAAACGTCTAATAAAGTTAAGCCGCCGTTTATAAATTTGCGGTCGGAGACAAGTTAATTGACAGTGACAACAGAAACTAGTGAATTTATGATTGCAAAAAACAAGGTGAATGCCAGAGAAGACCTATCCTGATTTATTTTCTGTTGAGATAGGTAAGTTCCGAAGTTCTGAAAATGTTGACGTATTTTAATTTATTTTCTTTCTCGAAAACTATAGGGTATACATTTTTTATTTTTGGTATATATGGCCTTCCCATTAAGGGACCTACCATCCCTTAAAATTAAAATGAGTTATTGGTATTCACCCTGTATATGTCAAGTGACACGTCGTTTGGAAGCTCATTTTGAGGAGAATATTTCCTTCTAAATTTCCATTTTCAGTAAAAAAAAACCTGCATATTCACGTTATAAGATCTGTATAGGCATTATTAAAAAATTATTGAAATAATAGTCATTCTAAGTGATGTATCATGGATTTATATAAAGAAAATAAGAGAAACAACATAATTATCAACATTTCTTGTTTGATTAATGATACATATATATACTGTTTGATTTCATTAAACTTCTTTAGCAGCTACCTAACGGTGTTCTGGTGACGTCTGGTGTTCTGTTTAGGATTTCTAGTTTAAAACAAGAAGAAACATCACAGATGGGTAACAAAACCGCACTTATATAAACTGAAAAAGTAAGCATTTATATCATACGTAGGTAGGTACATCCAAACAATAATATTTTGAATATTTTTGTTTACCAATTATTTATAAATGTAAATTACATGCCCACAAGGTTTATTTTTGTATCGAATCACTCTCACTATTACGATATTGAGGTTTTTTTCTCTAGAATTGCTGCGCTTCACGGAATCCGCTTGTCTAATTAGGTAACCAGCAAGTTCTGCAATCAGCATAATAATAACAAAAACATCCAATTTAATATTATTATTTATACTGATGTTCTACTTCTGGACATTAAATATAAAATCTGTGAATATAACAATCTTAAAACGCTTTAGAATCTGTTAAAACAACTACTTCTCATGACTATATGACATAAAACATTGAATTACAAACAGAAAAATTTTTCGACAATTTCGAAAACCCGAATTTCACTCCCGTTAAGTCTCATTATCTAAATTATACGACATAGGTGTAGACATACGCTTCGACATGCTGCACCTACCTTAATTGAATTTTTATTTGCACACTCGTTATTGATTTAGATGAGAGTACACGCAACGCTTGCCAAACATTGGGAAACGCGGGCGGCACCGCATATATGAGCTAACAGTTTTTTTTAAATCATACTCATATCTATAACAACCAACAAATTTTTTATGATTTGCAATTTTAAATAGTTTACTCAGATGTTGAAATTTATTTATTTGTTTGTTTAGTAGGTATACCTAATATGTATATCGGTGTAGAATTTTTTTTATTCTGTAATACACGCAACCCTAAAAAATACTTGGCCCTCGACTTGGCCCACTAGCAACTTATTTTATAAATCTGACACAGGACTGTATTTCATATTTTTGAGCACCTATCTAAAAAGGTGCCTTTTTTATAAGTTTTACAAGTTCATTTATAGACTTTTACGCTTCTATTACACCTAAATAAACATATTTCTGAATGAATGCATTTAAAACGTGAACACTCTTTATAGCACCAGAGCCACCAGGCACCAGAGTAGAGTCCAAAAATGAAACCCAATATAAGATTTGTTCATCACATAGGTTATTTATTAGAGAAAGTGTGTCCCGAAAATTTATAACGAGTGGAGAGGTTGAAAGTGCAAAAAATAAGACGAATAATAAAGAAAAATTACACTGACTCGTGGCCAAAATTAAAACACGGTCCTTTAAAAAACATGTATATTTTTGGTAAGGTATCTTTTTAATTTAACATTCAATTTGATTCGTTTGTCTTTTGTAATTTCAAAAATGGGCACTAAAGGCAAAACTTAAGTGGCGACTTTCATGTGATAACCCCCGGTATACTTTTGCTTCACGAATAAAAAAATCGAGGCGAAACGAAAATACATTGTGTTAGCATCACCTCTTGAGATGGTCCCTTTGCGGGGTATGCGGGGAGCGGGACCACGCCGAGTCGGGATTGAGGGAAGCTGAGGGCGAGAGTCACAGGTGGAGGCATTCATGGTTTAGCGGCTGAAGCCTTAAGTACGCTTACTTAATTATCGTCTATGTATTGTACGCGGTGGCCCAATAAATTGTGTTGAACTTTTAAGTATATTTTATTTTTGTTGTGTTGATTTTCGTTTCTTTTAAAATAATTTAACATCAGAAGTGGGATAAAGGACCTAGCCATTATTAGTGAATACGTGAATAAGTGAAAAGTGAAGGTTAAAAAAAAAAAAAATGCCAAAATACAAAGTGGGGTTGCGGCGACGAAAAAGTGTTAAGAACCGAAGAACGCGTAGCCGGAGTCCAGTTTGGGGAAGTCCTCAGAGGGAAGCTTATACTGAGCGTCGCCGTCATAGTAGAGAGGCTTCTAATAGTAGGAGAGAAGTTTCTGATGAGCGACATAGTCAACGGAGGGATGCTTTCGCTGAGCGTCGAGGTCATCGAAGAGAGATTTCCGGCAGGCGTCGGAGGGAGGCTTATGATGAGGGACGAAGCCGTCGTAGAGAAACTTTTGCCGTGCGTCATAGTGCTCATAGGAGAGGGTCTCCTGATGAACGACGTGGAAGAACAAGTTTCTCTGGAAGTTGCACGAAGAGTGAGGTCACTGAGCTAAGTCAGGCTATAGTTAAAGGTATGGGCAAAATAGTCCAGGATTTAGAGGTGAGGAATAATAACCAACTGGTAAGTGTGACATCTATTACAAGTAGTATTATTCCTGAATTTAATCCGCTTCACCAAAGTGTGAAAGATTGGCTAGAAATGGTGGATGAGTTTATGTATTTGTATAAATGGGACGATAAAACGGTGTGCCATTTAGCTTTAAACAAATTGCGCGGTCCTGCCGAGACATGGTATCGAGCGTTACCTACACATATTTTTAGTTGGCCTGAGTGGAAACAAATGCTTCGCGATAACTTTAGGTCTAAGAGAAATTTGCACAATTTGCTAAAAACCATGCTCGATTGTACGCCTAACGCTAATAAGGGATTATACGAATATTTATTTGAAAAACTATCTCTCATTAATAGATTAAAAATTCCTATTGACGATGAAGATAAGGTAAATTTAATAATGGGAACCATTTCGGACGAACAAATTAAATTCTCGGTTTCGGCCGCAGAAATAACAAATCCTACGATTTTAGCTAGTCATTTCAAAACGCTAGATGATCAGAGGAAAATATATTCAAATACAATTTCAATAACCTCTGGCAAAAATATATCTACCTCCCGAAGTTTAGTTAGGCCACCCAGTAATAGAGTAAACCATACGTGTTTTAACTGTAACCAAGTCGGTCATTTCAAACGCCACTGCCCTTCCCAAACGTATTTTTAACAGCAGGGGTTTGAAAATCTTTACGTAAACTAGGTCCTAATAGCAAAGATAAATTCTTTAAAACTGTGCTTGTTAATAAACAAACTATCAAGTGCTACATCGACCTGGGCAGTGAGTGTTTACTTATCAGTAAAGGGGCTGTTGAAAGAGGAGAATTAACAATAATACCCATTAAGAGCGATATCGTTGTAACAACTCTTTTAGGGTCGAAAATTAAACCAAAATATTCATAATATTCAGCTAGGGTTAAACGGCACTATTAATAAAGCCATAGGCGTCACACCTAGTGAATCATTAATGGGGTATAGAGTCTTTTCACAAGTCAGTTAGAAACAGATGAGCGCAAAATTTTGAATGTTACAGATATACGCACACGAGTGGAGAGAGATACATAAGCGAGTATCAGGCAGATCAAAAGCGCGGGTGTGATCAGAAAGAAGACCCTTGCGTTTACAACGAGGGTAGTCTGGTTCTGTTAGAGGTCAGTAGTAGTCCAGCTGCTGGGCGGAACCAGAAACTGCTGTCCAAGTGGAGAGGACCATTTGGGGTTGTGGAAGTTCTGGTTATGAGGTGTCAGACATACCAGGGTGAGATCGTTCTCAAATGAGGTACAGTGGCGTGGTTGTAGTGGACAACATGAGGCCGTGGATTCATTACGAGCAGTATGGGTGACGATCGCTGGACGGGATTGCCATGTGGAGGTAGCATTGCTGGACAGGAGTGCCAGGTGGTGGTAACATCGCTGGACAGGATTGCCAGGTGGTGGCAACATTGCTGGACAGGGTTGCCAGGTGGTGGCAGCAGCATTGCTGGACAGGATTGCCGGGTGGTGGTAACATCGTTGGACAGGATTGCTAGGTTGTGGCAACATCGCTGGACAGGAAAGCCAGGTGTTGGTAACCTCGCTAGGCAGGATTGTCAGGTTGTGGTAACATCGCTGGATAGGGTTGCCAGGTGGGTAACCTCGCTAGGCAGGATTGTCAGGTTGTGGTAACATCGCTGGACAGGGTTCCCAGGTGGTGGCAGCATCGTTGTGGAAACATCTCTGGACCAGGGTTGCCAGGTGGTGGCAGCATCGCTGGACAGGAGTGCCAGGTGGTGGTAATCTCGCTGGACAGGATTGTCAGGTTGTGGAAATATCGCTGGACAGGATTGCCAGGTGGCGGTAGAGTCACTGGGCAGGATCACCAGGTGGTGGTAACGGCATTGGATAGGATCAACAAGTGACGGTAGAGTCACTGGATAAGGTTCACCAGGTGGCGATGAGATCACTGGTGAACAGGGTAAGTCAGGGGTACGTGTTGTTCCAGTTACTGATGGGGTAAGAGAATAATGAGCGTAGGTAGCGCGGTAAGTAAACTACAGGAGTAGTGCTACTGAAGGGTTCTCTTATTTCCGGGTTAGGTAACGGTACCGAACAAACGTATTTCCTGGGATCACTGGTGGTACAGGGCTGGCAGGGTACTAGGTGATCATTACGATAAGTTACTGCTAAGTTAGTAAAAAGTTATTATAGTTTAGATAAGATTATTAGTTGGAAGTTTTTTTATATATGTATATTATGTGATTACTTAATTAATAATCAACTTGGCCAAGTTCATTGTTTATTTACAGGATAGGTCAGATTGTTGGTGATTGATCTGGAGTATCAACAAAAGTTTAGGTCACCTGTGTCCTCGCAATTTTTATTTTTTTTATAATTTTTGTATTAGTGACTCGGATGACATCTCGAGATTCTAATGCAAACAATTCGAGTTTCAGTTTCCTTGGGCATGAAGAGTGAGGACACTCTTGGGTCAGGAAAGGCCGAATGTTAGCATCACCTCTTGAGATGGTCCCTTTGCGGGGTATGCGGGGAGCGGGACCACGCCGAGTCGGGATTGAGGGAAGCTGAGGGCGAGAGTCACAGGTGGAGGCATTCATGGTTTAGCGGCTGAAGCCTTAAGTACGCTTACTTAATTATCGTCTATACTCGGGCCAAAAAGAGTAGTCAGTAGAGCCAGGGGCGTACGGATTTACGAATTTCATAAATTCCATAATTCGAACAAATGAAAGCGGATTGTGTTAATTATGCATGAGTATGAGTTACCATGTCTTAAATTTTAAATAATATGCTTACATCTGGCAACATTATCTCCACGAATTAGGTATAGCAACGCAGTTGGACAATGCACATCCGTTGCGTTGCAGCATATGTGACGCCACTGAATGCGCTACGATAGACTTGCTCGACGACCTTCCTAGTAGTCGAACAAATTATTGGGTAGAAGGCGCCACGTTCAAACATGTACTCTATTTGGTTGACTATAGCAATTACACATAATGACCTAGTTGTGGTTTTCGTCTCTGGTAGGCGGATAAAACTTGATATATTTCTTTGAATTATATGGGATTATATGGTAAAACGAGCTGCCGCTTCTGTATTCCATAACAGCTAAATGCTTTGAAGAATTGCCGATAACTTTTTGCTCTACTGACTACTCTTTTTGGCCCGAGTATATGTATTGTACGCGGTGGCCCAATAAATTGTGTTGAACTTTTAAGTATATTTTATTTTTGTTGTGTTGATTTTCGTTTCTTTTAAAATAATTTAACAATTGTAATGAGAACTACAAAAGTTATTTCCGGCATTTATGATATATTACACTCATCTCTTCATTATTTACCCTTTGAACATCCCCGCCCGATTAGCTTTGTTCCTTATCTGGGGCAACGCGATTTAACGTAACGACCAAACTCTATTTTTGATCATTTGCATACTTTACCAATCGATAATGGTAATTTTCAAAGCAAACAACCTTTTAGGTTAATATTTTTCTTATAGATATTGAAATATAAAACAAATATAATGTTTATAAATAGTTCAACTCATTTATATTGCAAAAATCTATTTTTTGCAACAAATATAACTACGAAAAAATAATTTAGCCGGGTAAAAATTGTTTTTAGCCAAAATTCCCGCCAAATGCCAATATTTGACGTAAATACATAACCTATACATTATTTATGATTTAATTCAGTTTTGTATAAAGTGTGCTGTGGAAAACAATGAAATCAACTGATTTCTTGCTTCATTTGCTTTCACTGTATACTTGATAATACAAAATTTAATGTAGAAACTTAAAATGGCGCTTTTAACGGTTTGTTACTTTAATTGTTTTCTGTAGCACACTGGATAATTTTATTAGAAGCCCAAATTGATATTGATAAACTTTTTACTTATTTTTTTCCAACTTTACACGAAAATCAATTTGTTACACATCATTTGATTCAGACAAAAACACCACCAGACTAAGAAAAAGAAATATAGCCGTCCACTAAAAAAAAAAACAAAATTTTTCCCAGTTTTTTGTTTTTCTATAATAATCAATTTCATAGTTTTGTTCTTTAAAATTCGACATGAAATAACGTTATGACTTGTGGCATTTTTTATGAGACAGTTATGACATATTAATTTAATTTGCTAAAAATGTTATTAACCGACTTTAGGGTGTTTCGGGACGAAAGGAAACTATTTTAAGAGCGTATTCTAGAGCTCAAAATAATAAAAAGTTCCAATAAATACAAGTCCGAAAAAGCTTCCTTTTCAAGATACAGGGTTTAAAAACAAAGAGAATTATGAAGTTTTTTCTGCAGTAACTAAACTGGTGCACTTTCACAACGATCTCAACAAGCCGTATCAATAATCATCTACATAATTCCAAAAATATTGAGGTTCAAATATAGCCCATATTTTTCGAAAAAAAAAAAAAAAAATCGGTATTGACGCAGAAAACCAGAGTTTATTATTACTCGAAAATGGTTTGTCATACCAGAAAAACTCAAGAGGCATTTTCTTTTTAGAATCGGGCATGTTTAAGAAACAAATACTAATTTTGAAAAAAGCAGTGGCGTACAATTTTTTTAGAATTATTTCAGTTTTTTGCTGTACCGCACGCCACTGGTGGAATTCTCAAAACTCGTAAAATCGAAAATAAGTCTTTCCGCGCCAGTATAGTGCATAGCAAAGTTCATTTAAATATCATAAATCGTTATCGAGATATTTAAAAAAAAACGTATTTTTAATTCTCTTTTTGACACCCTGTATCTCGAAAAGGGGGATCTTTTTTCTCATTGTGGGTCTAGATTCAGAATACGTCCTTAAAATAGTTCCCTTCCTCCCGGAAATATTTGGTTCTTTCGTAAAGAAAATATAGAAATATAATAGCTATATTATTATTAAAAATTATAATGCATTGATCATTGATAAAATTAATAATAAAACAGTTCTAAATACTACTGTCAATGTTTTTAAAAGATAATACTACAGAACAATAGGTACTAGTAAAGAATGTTGAAATTAAATTATCTTTCCGCAGATAAATGATATGCAAATGCAGTACCACAATTCGCAGTATTTTTAAAATTTTTATTTGTTATTATTTCCTTTAAATAACTACCGCCTCGACTACCGCTTAAGTTTTCATGTTTCTGACAATTAAGATTCGTTTACAGGACAGGCCTTGTGTGTTCTAAAATCTGAAGTGTTTAATTTTGAATCCGGTGTTACAGTTAGAATGAATTTAGGTATAAATTATAAATGCACGTCTTTCTTATGATTCTTGTGCATGTGACGGTACTACTAAACTGTTCAATAATCTATAAAATAAACTTTTCGAATCTGTGTCCGTTTTAAAATCCATTAAACAATTTTAAAGTTCCAAAGTTTAAAAATTGAAGTAAAATTTCTCTCTCAAGTTTTCAATTAGGGCAAACAAAAATGTTACTGTAAAAAATATATTTATTTTAACGCGTATTTTGGAACTTCCTCTATACTAAAACAAGAAACTTATCAATAAGGGGAATGAATAAGTATATTTATTTCCTGTAAAACCAAAAAAACAGCTTAAATTGCTCCACAATTGACGGGAAAAATGAGGCGGAAAATCCTCTCCTGTGACCTGAGCTCGGTTTCTTAAATTTGGTAAAGCCGTAGTTTTCTCTCGTGATGTTCTTGTAGATTACGAAATCAGTTCGATCAGAGTATTAATTATATGCCAAAAAAATTACATGTTGCGAAACGTTTTAAGTTAGTGTGAAATGGTGCAGTCATGCGAACAGACCATTTGATTTCAATTAATCCAATGCTATTGCTTTTATAAGTATTTTATTTTAGATTTATTTAAGACAATGACATGTCAGGATTACAACATCTAACTAGGTATATTCTATTACAAAATTCGAGTGGGCGTTGATATATTTTGTTGGGTCGTTTATTCTGGCATAATTACAAGAGTGACAAATTCGCGTATACCGAAATAGTCGGGGAGTGTGGTAGCCCTGATAGTTCCCAAAACATTCAAGATGTAAAATTGAAAGTCGGAGGGCTTATCATGGAACTTTCCATTTCGTTTCATTTTCCCAATATTTCCAGTTTTTTATGACATTCCCAATACATATTTTCGTTAACCCAACAGGGTGTTTTCTGAAAATGAAAATCCTAATTCTATATATTAAAATATTAATAAATTGTATCAATTTCAAATGTCCCGCCAGTTATTTGTAAATGACGCCAAAAACAGGCGGTCTTGCTATTGGTTAGACTCCAAACAAATTCGTTTGTGCACGTCACCATATTAACCTCAAAACTATGCGTATTTAACGATTTTCGAATATTAGTTATGTCGCTTTTATCAAAATGTCTGCTTGGTTCCTGTTCTGTCAACTAAAATCTTGGTCAGTGCATTATTATTGAAGATTTAATAATTACCCTGATCTAATAAAATAAGATGCTTTTTGTTGGTTGGAATTCCAACCTATAATTTTATTAGGAGTCTATTTTTAATAATCTACAATATTGAAACTTTATAAGTCTACTGTTTGATTAGAGCTTTTAAATGTTATAATGGATCCAAGCTAAATCTACAAAACTCGCGCATGCGCGAAGTTTTAATTGCTGTAATAAAAAAAATAAGATTAATTTTGTTGGTTTGAAATCCAACCTAAAATTAGCCGTCTATTTTTAATAATATACAATATTAAAAGTTTATATATCTTTTGTCTGCGAGAGTAACTACAAAAATTAAAATTAAAATTGAAAATATATTTCCAAAAACAAAAAATTTAAGGTTATGTGTCATATGATATACATGATCTTTACCAATGACTAGGTATCCGCTTTTGACGTCACAAAAATTAATTTAATTTAATTTTTTTTTAATTCTAGATTGACAAATAAAATTCGAATTATTTTTCGTGCAACCCTGTATAAAATGTACAGGGTGGTCCATTTAGAAAAGACTATTGGGGCCATTTCCGGTGAAACCGGAAGTGACAAATATGGCGGATAGGTCTCAAAAAGTTGGAAGTCTTACCTAATTTCACCATACAAAATTGTATCCCGCTATCTTTAAAACGAGTAAGTTACAGGGGTGGGCCACTATTAGTTTACACCCGGTATTTAACATACTTTATATGTACATTTTAGTAATCAAAACATGCTGGGCTTGCAAAAATCTTGCATTTACAAAAGCCAATGTTTCTTGCACTAATATTTTTCTTTGGACAATAACACAATTAATTTAGTTTAGAGTTTGGGTCACTTTTCCAGATCCATATGCGATTTTCGAAAATAAATGACTGCAGCAATAATCTCAAAATGTGTTTTCATTATTCTATTGCAAAAGTTAAACAAACACACGCACGGTTTTCAAGACTGGCAATTTCTCCTACATTTTACAATTCACAAAATTTGAGTGTCCAAAATATTTTTTTAACCGACCTCAAAAAAGGAAATTTATATACCATACCCATAGGGGTTGAAGTCGGTTTCGTATTTCTAATTACAATTATTACTACTGTATTCGTTCCCCAGAATTAGCAAAACGCTTCTTTCCAATTTAACGACATCCGTTACATTTTTGTTTGTTAATGTTAATACGTCGCCTTATGTTTATTTTATAGAATGAATAATGTAGGAAAATTTTAATAGCGCAATTAATTCTTCCGTTGTTTGTTTCCGAATTTTACGTAAATCTTGAGCGAATTAATAAGAAACAAAGAAGATTAATATTTCAAAATATACAAGACCACCCAGCCCCTCATCATTAGCTTTCTAAATTATACCTATTGCTAGTGATATGTATTACGAAATCTTTTAGTGTACAGGGTGTTTCCTATATAAAACTATACGCCCCCCCCCCCTTATTTCGGTCAATTACCACCGATTTTAATTTTTCAAAAACCGGTCTAACCGGTTTTTTTTTTATCGAATGTATTGTATTTTTTACATATTTAGATCCGTCCTACTTTTCTGATTATAAATATATATAAAATTTATATATGTAAAAAAATACAGGGCATTCCATAAAAAAAACATACTTTTTTCCACCCTTCGTATACCGTTGAAGGGAGAAAAAAAGTAATAGCATATATGAAATCTACGAAAAATTCTATGTGTAGGTTTTGAAAATTTTGAATCGTTAATAATTGACCGAAATAAGGGGTTTAAATTCAATTATTTACGCCATTTTTATAGCAAATATATAAGTATCATATATATTTGTAATCAGAAGGACGAGGCGAATCCAAATATGTAAAAATATATAGGGTGTTCCATTTAAAAAAAAACATACTTTTTTCTGCCCCTCGTATACGGTTGAAGTAGGAAAAAAAGTAATAGCATATTCAAAATCTACGGAAAATTCTGTGTTAGACCGGTTTTTGAAAAATTAAAATCGGTGGTAATTGACCGAAATAA
This sequence comes from Rhagium mordax, assembly GCA_963680705.1. Classification (NCBI taxonomy): domain Eukaryota; kingdom Metazoa; phylum Arthropoda; class Insecta; order Coleoptera; family Cerambycidae; genus Rhagium; species Rhagium mordax. The sequence continues at coordinate 9,890,130 of OY796657.1, forward strand.
GGGGGCGGGGCGTATAGTTTTATAGGAAACACCCTGTACATGTTAATCCGTGATAGCGTCTTAGAAAAAAGGGAAAATTATTATTATTAGTGACATTTCAATTTTATAATTTACATATTATGTACATCAATGTACAGAGAATTAACTACGCAACTGAGCAACCATAAAATAATAGGAAAATTACTTCTCACGATGCAATTTAAGACCATCCACGCGTGCATGATTAGATCGAGTTATTATTGTTAATTTTTAACGGAATCATAGTTTGTTTCCGTTACCACGATTTTAAGCAGTTACTTGGCTTTACTGTTACTAAATGGATGTAAACACGAATACTCTTAGCCACTGAGAAATATAAAATGCTGGAGAAATATTTTAAAGTGAAATACCTACCTTTAAAACGAAACGAGGAAGCGAGATGTTAATTTCGAAATTATCTTGCAAATTTCATCTGAAATAAATTGCCCTCAAACTACCAGGGTGTGTAAAAAATTATTCGATAAATATGAGAATACCTAGGTACATAGAATTTTACCAACATTTCTGAAAGTTACTTGAAAATTGGTAAAAGACTTATTTTAAATTAACCTCGAAAGTAACGATTGTATGTTAAAAAATATCAGACATATTAGGATTAAGGAGCATTCCATCGATAAAATCTTACACGTTTTTTTTTGGAATTAATAAAATTTTGCAAAATTATCGAGAAAATTATAATAGTACTCCAGTTATAATAGTTCTCCATTGTAGTTTGATATCTCTTCCTTTTGAAAATATTCTACCTCAAAATATCCCTAGTTTACACCTTAAGTTTTAGTGCCAGCAGTTTAGGTTTAGATTAATAAGTTTTCAGAAAGTCGCCAGAACTGAAGCAGTATTCTTTCAACTTAGATATTAAAAACACAGTACACAAAAATAATTATGATACATATTAACAAAAAATTATCTTGAGACAACATTCATATTAAAACACATGCAGTGAGGTCTCCTCTAATACAAGTTCATTATTGTCACAATCGCTAACTAAACAATCCTAATTCCTAATTCAAATCACAACTAGAATCGTCAAAACAAAAATAATAACTTTATATTCCTTAATATTTTTACCACTAAATTGCCGAATGCTCTTTTTCCAAGTACGTATAAGTATGCAAGTGGATAGAATTGAACTTGAAAATTTGATATTTTCAAATGCGAATTTCTCTATTTAGAAATTTGCATTACAGTGATAAATAATTTAATATAACAATTTACTATATACACTATTATAAGAAAAGCTGCGCAGGTATGGCCTACGTAGATGCATTTTTCGATGAGTACTTGTTTTGATATTATAAACTATATTTTTTGATACAAGGTATACGCAATATAGTTTTTGTTGGAACATTAAAAAATATGAAAAATACGGAAATATTATTACAAAAAAATAATCAATGCAATAATGCCATCATGGCCAAGACGCCATCCCTATATCAACGAATTACTATCGGTTTCCTTCATGTTTTATCTATGCATACTGGCATATGACGGGCAAATTATAGGTCAGTGAGACATGAAGAAATAAAGTCGTAATGGCTCATCCCAATTCTTATTTTAATCCTAGCATAGGACGTAGTACTTATAGTACTTATATAATTATTTCAAATATACTCTGAGTTTACTCATTTCTCTTGCTTTTATTTAATGTATAATACATACAGATATTAAATATTTATATAAAACAATTAAAAATACTTTCAAAAATACCAGGTACACACTCGATAACTTTCCCTCCAACCCAATTCTAATTTTGTGCAATAATCACTGATAATAAGTAAAGTTAAACATTTATAATGCATATATTTATGAGTTTTCACTCAAAACCAAAAGGTGTAAGATACCGTTCCAGTGAATAAATATCTTACTTACCTACTTTATTATTAATATTTAAAAAATGGTATTATTGAAATAAAAACTAGATCTAACAACTAGGTACTTGCGCAAAATACATTATTTTCAATGTAAGTATAAAATAAACCAATTAAATGAGTAATTACTCTTTACTTCTATAAAATTCCAAGATTAATTAAGGCTGCGAAACTCTCGGTATACCTAATACAAATATTATCCTTTAGTAACGTACTCTACCCTCGAATTTAAATCATACCCCTTCTATGTAATAGAAAGTATGTTCAAAAAAGCAATAATTAATAATTTAAAAAGTAATGTATAATTACAACCTAGGGTTCGGAAGAAGTGTAAACTAAACTATTAGAGACCCAAATACTTAATGACTATGTTGTGATCGAGTTTTTAAGATTCGTGTTTGCGAATGTAGTTCGCTATGGTGAATATCTGCCCAGGAATCCTTTGCAATTAAAAACCGCTCATAAAAAAAATAAAAACAATAATTTTAGCTTACCTTAACGACAAAACTTCAACACATGGCATTTTTCTTAGAAGGGAAACATCAACAAGTTCGCTACCCCTGTAAAAAAATATGATTATAGATAAGCATCTATAAGATATATTTAATAAGCGTTACTATTATAATAAACAATTATTCTTAATACCATTAAATAAAGAAATATAAAACCTTTCCTGAAAACACACCTATATTTTTTGATATTGACCGTATACCTACTTGAATTTTTAATTATAACTTTTTCAAGGTAGATTTATTAGTAAATACTATCTATGTACTTAACATATATTTTCTTTAACGATAAAATTAATCTTAATACAATTTATTCACTAATCGTAAACTTTTCTTTCTTTGGTTCATTAGGATATTAATCTTTATTGTCTAAAATTAATCAAAATATATTACAAACGTAAATATGTTATTGTAGATAGATATATAGAAAATATTTAATTATAATTTATATTTATATATAGGTACCTATTATTATGATTATGGATTTTACAGTATTTTAAAGAAATTTTTTCTTGAGGGGAGTGATCAAATTATGAATATTTTGTCTTTAACCACTCATTTTAATTACACTAAACAATTATTTGAACTTACCAACAATTTAATCTCTTTATTTTCGATAAATCTGATATTTTGGTTCTTGCAATAACCATTTCCTCTGTTAACCTCTTTGCCATTTTGTCAATTTTATTTTTCACGAATATTATTATTTAATGTCCGTAATTATTATTATACACTAACAAATTTCTTAAAATAAGTCATTTTTTAACATCACTCTTGAAACGAACGACACGAAGACTGAGAAATAACTAACTGTCATTCATTCATAACGAACTGTCATGTCTAGTTTCATTTGTCAAATACTCCAAAACAACAATACTACCAACAATAGAAACAGTACGTGCGCGTGCGTGAATTAATATTGGCAAACCTGTTACACCTGTTTCTAAAGATCAGTGATCACTGATCATTCGACACTCAGTGATCATTTCTGACTGAATGTGAATCAGAAGAAAACTGTGATTTAAATTTTACAACAATTTTAAAACAATAATGAGAATTTAAGTAACATAGGGCGAGTTGCTTATTTCACCGGTTGATCCACCAGATGTGTTTTATCTCGTTCTAACCTCGGAGATAGAACGAGATAAAACACATCTGATGGATCCACCGGTGAATAAAGCAACTCGCCCATATATACCTACCTACGTCATTTCATAAGATACTTTTCTCTCATACTGCATTCGTAGCACTTAACCCTTTTCTATAAAGAGCAACCTAGGTTTAGAAAGATAAACACCTCTAGCATTAAGCCGGCGCCACACACGCGGCATTCGGCGAAAGGCGAGCGGTTACTCGGCGAAAGCCGCATGTGTGTAGCTGACGCTCGCCTCGGCGTTCACCATTCGCCATTCCCGCTTCGCGTCGGTAAATTGACGCGAATCAAAGGATTCGCGCGTCATAAATTCGATCGGTACACACATTGGGATTGTTTTTTGCCAGTCTTGACACTTGGCAGCGTTTGTGTTGGTTTTCGATAGTTGTTTAATAAAACGGAGTGGTTAAACGACGCTCGCCTATCAAAGCTTTCGCCTTTCGCCAAATGCTATTCGACGAAAGCCAAAGTTCGCCTTTCGCCGAATGCCGCATGTGTGGCGCCGGCTTTAGGTGTTTTTCCTTCATCTTCACTATTTACCCTTCGATTGGTGTCACCAACTAATTTTCTGTCGCTAATGTTACAATTACACTATTTACGTTTGGGTATTTCTTTCAACGGTGTATCGACTAGGTGTTTTTCTTCTACTTCTACTAATTACACTTTCTACTTTAACTCATTTTTCTCGCTAGTGCATTTTACACTTTTTGTATTCCGTTATATGGTGCAGCTGTACTGAGACTTACCTACTAAGTGCAACCTAATGTAAGTGAAAGAAAAATTACACTTTTTTTAGGAGCATACCTACACAAAACCGTTGAGTGAAATAAAGTGCAACCTAGAAAGAAAATATTTTTTCCTTTACTTTCGTCACCACTCATTTCTATCGCTAGTGTTAAACTTTTTGTATTTCTTTGTTTGGCATACTGCACTAGCAACCTAAGCTGCAAAGCTGCTTTCCAGTGCCACGCTGAAGCGCTCCTGTACAGCTCGGGAGCACTCCAAGAGCGCTTTGTAGTTACCCAAGGCTCGTAAACTTACAAGGTTACCCCATCCGAACCTGACCTATCTCAACACATCGTACGTCACAAGGAGCCCGGCGCGCTCAGGCCGAGATCGTCGTCCTCAAGGATTGAATTGAATTGAAAAAGAACTGTATTAAACATTAATAACAAAACAACGTCAATAACAGAGCTATAAGTATTGTTCGAAATGCAAACCATTTTTAATATTGCACGTTTAACACCTTGTACACCATTTTTATTCTTGATTTCAAGATGTCCACTTTACTTAAATGTGTAACAATATATTTATATTTTTTAAAATTCAATGTAAATATACAGGGTGTCACGAAGCCATTTCTAGAACACCACACGTACTGGTATTCTAAAAATGTGTATACAGGGTTTACTCACAATGTTTTATCAATTAAAAATATTTTCGCTGAGATGGGACTCCCGGTTGCACCCGGAAGTTGGCGTCAACTCACTTAATTCAAATGAGATGTACTATTTTTTATTTCATTTTTGGATTCTACATCGAAGTTTAGGGTGAGTCTTATAAGCATACCCTATCCTGAAACTTAATAGTTTTCGAGATTTTCAAAAATTCTGGGAAAAACATACTTGATCTTAATCGGGTCTATCTCTTTTAGTTCTTAATCTAGAATCTAGAGGGTTCAAATTTTAGATTAGTAATACTAAAATGTACGTTCTTAAATATCTGTAGTATGAGAAATTTGTTGAAAGTTATACAGGACGTCGAAAACAGACCGGCCAATTAGGTCCAATTCAAAGTTCAATAACTCGCTTATTTTAAATAGAACACCCTGTGTTTTATGTCATAATACTATTTATATACTGGATAGCGAAATGGTGTAAAGGTTTGATATATCTCCTTTTATATAATCTCCGATCCGATATGTTTTACAAATTTTTTATTGCGTAATAATATATTATATTGCTAGCTTAAGTCTTAGGATAGGGCAGCGAGCGGAGGACTGACTTGACACACTCGTATTGAACACGAGTAAAGCAACAGTTGCCGCGTGTAGTACGTGGATGGGTGACTATCCACGGAAGGCCGCTGTTTCGTTTCCCCACTTCTAGTGGTTTGCATATCAGCTATATTGCAGAAGCTATACAACTGTAGGCGAGAGTTGTATGTAAAGCCGTCGGTCCCTTGTCTATTAAATGTTAGGCAAGTAAAAAATCCCTACTCTTAGCAAGGTAAGAGGTTCGGCAAAATTTCCAGGTTGGGGGTTGCTCGTCTCCTGGTGTCGGTGATTGGCCCTGGTAGCGGAAATAGGCCGATGTTAAATAAGCGATAAAAAAAAAGTCTTGCGATATTGCGATAACTTTAAATAATTATGTTAATGGTACTATCGCGGCCGAAAAAAGTAATTGATTTTTTATCAAGTAGTATGTTTTTTCGAAAAATTTTCCTTTGTAAATGGGAGTGTGTACAGGGTCATCACGCGAAAATGTCCTTTTTTGAAATAACTCAGCCATTTTCCATGTTATGACATAGATGTAAAGACATTCTGAACTAGTTTTTTCCACAGAATCTAAATTTTCAGTCAAAAAAACAATAACGAATCGCATTTCAGAAATACGACATAATACTTTTTACATAATATTTAACATTGTTAATTTTTTGTTAATATTTTTTAATTTTTTAGTGTTTATTAATATTTTTTTTGTTAATTAAATCTATGAAATCAACATTCTATGTTTCTCAGAGATCATTTTCTCATTATGGTTAATGTTTTCTTTGTTTTCAAAATTTATTTAACAAAATCGGTCACGTTATTTAATATCGTCAGATTTTAATATCATCAAATCTAAATATCTAAAAACCGTTTGAGATAACATAAGATATGTTGACATTTTTGAATTCAGAAAGAGAAGTAGAAACGAAATATTTCAAAATATACAGGTGTTCTATTTAAAAGAAAAAGTTTTATGTCGTATTTCTGAAATGCGATTCGTTATTGTTTTTTTGACTGAAAATTTAGATTCTGTGGAAAAAACTAGTTCAGAATGTCTTTACATCTATGTCATAACATGGAAAATGGCTGAGTTATTTCAAAAAAGGACATTTTCGCGTGATGACCCTGTACATCAGTTATGTCAATTAAATTATTTTGACAAGAAATCATTGGTGGGGTCGTATTTATTTAAAAAAAAAACTAATAAGAAATAAGTTGTTAATATTTTTTAATTATAAGGAAACAATTAATTAGTATGGTTTTGAGAGAAGCAGAAAAAAGCTACAGCATCACCACACTTGGAGAAGGGTGGTCTTAACAACGCATGGCAAGTCAAATTAATTGCAGCAAAGGCACAATTCAAAAACTAAACAAAAAGACAGACCTTCCGCTATTATCTGTTTTGCACAAATATTCTTCATCAAACTTATGACCCCTGAGACGGTAAACTCGTAGTTGACCATTGTAGCAGGACTGAAATATCTTTTCGTCAGAAAAGACCACTCTCTCCCAGTAACGATCTTATTCATTAATAAAAGTATTTGCAATTTGCAAACTGCATTCTTGCCTCTTTATTATCATCTGTTTGTCGGTGCTTTTTAGCACTGGCACAGTTAAATAGACCTTGCTCTTGCAACCGTTTTCTTGCTGTCCTAACAGACGCTGGGAAGTTGGTTTGCTCTTTGGCTTCAATAGAATTAGAAAATGGGTTTAAATTCACATAGTTAACCAGGGTATTGTCGTTTTCTAGAGAACTCTTTCTTGGCCGCCCAGAACCCACTGCCCTGCTCAGAGCATGAGTTTTTTTCCACTTTTTGTTTAGTTTTTGAATCGTGCTTTTGCTGCAATTAATTTCACTTGCTATGCGTTGTTGAGACCACCCTTCTCAAAGTTTGGCGATGATGTAGCCTTTTTCTTCTTCACTCAAAACATGATAAGGCATGATTAAGTAATACAAAATTTATTTTTGCTTAATATGACAATGACGTTGACACTAATAAAAAAATATTGGGATTGATGCGACACTGAATAGAACCATAGTTACAACGGGAAAATCAGTCGATTACTTTTTTTCGGCCGCGATAGTACCTATAAGCAATTGTATCTGATATTGATATAATGTCATTGCAACGATGATGTTTTTCACTGTTTAAATCTCGGTTTAAATTAATCATCTATCATTGCGGGAATATTATTGTTGCGTTGCTGCTCTTATTTAATTTAATTTAGAGCACTGTTCGTTAATTAGCGTTTTCCCATTCTGGTTCTCTAACAATCTTTAGGTTTATTTTTGATTCAGTTTTGCCGGCTCTTCTCGCTTTGCATTTGGAAATACCTAGCAAAGGACTGTCTTAGTCTTGGACCCCTCCAGCGGTTAGTCATTTACACACAGTATGTCCGACAGGAGTTTCTAACTTTGCATGATGATATCGAAATGCTTGATTCTTCCTCTGGCTTACCTGCATATTAATACATCCTGAACTTTATTCAACTGGGCATTTTCTTTTTGTTGTCTTTTCCTTTGAGGTTAATTTCAAGATCTGCGCAAGTTCTGGAGGGCATCAAGAAACTTTTCTATACCAATATTTTATTTACATTCTTCTACTTCTAGCTGACATATTTCTTAATTTTTAACCGTATTCCACTTCACTTTATCAAAAATAAATTTTGGTTATTACAAAATACAATCACAAAATTAGATCGTTTGTGGGCAGAAATCTGGGGGAATTTTGTGGCTCTTTTTAGGTTGGCACTATTGCTACTAGAAGTTTTATTTTGTTATCTTATGGTTGGCCGCACTTCCTAACTATCTTTAAATTTGAAACAATTGAAACAGAGCAAGCTTAGAAAAAAAGTGAAGTACAAGTTTAGAGTGCTTTGTGCGTTTATTTAGTGTTAAATCGGTTATTTAGATATTGTGACCGCGGGAAAGTGTATCCATCTGTTATTGCAGTTTCTCTGACCAAAAGGAAATGGAAAAGTAGAAAAAATCAAAGGTGAGTGCTGCTTATCGCTATGATCTTAGATTTCTACATTAGTGCCCCATTTAAGATTATTCAATTAGAAAAGTTTGCACACAGCTACATTATCTGTCTCCCCAGCCAACTTTTAATTCCACCGTTAATCCATTTTCTTTCTATTTTAACTATTTTAAGAATTACGATACCGTATATACGCCTTTACTTTTTGCATGTTTTTGGAATTGGAATGTAAGTTGCCCTCAAATAGGGAGAAGCTCGTATAATTTATTTTCATTCGAGGACAACTTACTAACCTAACAACAAAAATAAGGAACAATTTATGAATCTCGGAGAGAAAGAAAACGGCAAACTACACGCATCGGAACACCCATGGACAAAATTAATGAATATTTTAAATTTTCCCAATTCTTTTGTATTTATGAATTTTAATGAAAGAAACACATTACACAAGAAAGAAATAGTTTATTTCAGTAAAGAATATTGTTTTCATTAGCAGAAAATGCTAAAAAAATTTAATGCAAAATGTTATATAAAAATTAAGAATAATTAGTTTCAACTTAAATTATTCGACAATTTTGTCCATGAGTGTATTTTAAATACAAAATCTTGCTCGTTTAGTTAATATATAGAAAAATACTTAATTTATTAATTACAATTATACCTATACAGTGTGTCGCACTTTCGAGTGAAACACCCTTATAACTTTTTTCGTTTTTATCCGATTTGAACCAAATTTTACTCAATGATAGATCCCATTTGGATCAACTCATGGCCAAAAAAACCATTCGCGCCCTACTAATGCAAAGCCACCTGCGATACCAAAATAAACGCAAAAAATTAAGAAAACATATAGGCATTTTTTTATCGTAAAATTTTACTAATGAAGTTGTTCAGAATTGTCTAAAAACCTTATATATCCAAAATCTCATCAAAATTAAAAAATATTGATATTTTGATTTAAAAAATGTTAAGTCCGAAAATATAATTTTACAATATCAATTAATAATTGTCATTCGTATTTGGTTGCCCATTAAAATTATATTTTCAGACTAAAATTTTTTCAAACAAAATATTAATATTTTTTGATTTTGATAAAATTTTGGACTTAAGGTTTTTAAACAATTCTGAACCACTTACATTAATAAAATTTTTGATAAAAAATGCATAATATATATGTTTTTTTGATTTTCACTGTTTATTTTGATATCGTAGGTGGTTTTGCATTAGTAAGGCAAATGGCTTTTGGGCCATATAAGTTGATCCTAATGGACTCTATCTTTGAGTGAAATTTGGTTTAAATCGGATAAAAATGAAAAAAGTTATAAGGGTGTTTCACTCTTAAGTGCGACACACTGTAGATAAATGTGAGTATCCGTCCACAATATATAGTTTTCCTGGGCCTTCCTGAATTCGGCATTTGGGCAAGAGAAGCTGCCTAGAAGTCGTAGCTATACTCGTATTCCTTCTAAGAAGCATATACCATCATTTGTATTAGGTAACTCTACACAGGTTGGTTTACCTTTTGGCATATTTATTTCTGTAAAAATAATATAGCGAATCAGCTTATAATTAATCCGCAAAATTTCTTTTTTAAACTTAAATAAGTTATTACGTACTAGCTTTATACGGCATTTGAAAACAATCTCATTTCATCTGTGACAGCAGCCTATACTATTATAGGCCTCCAACTAAATGGTTTTTAATTTCCACGGCTGCCAATATTATTTTAAATATTTAGTTTAAAAATTTGATTTTATCGTAAGAGCTGCTTTACTTTTGTCCAATAGTGTACCTGTAAAAGATTTATATACCTACAATTAAATTTATATTTACAACAATAGAAGATTAATCAAAACATTATTTTAAACTCTATGCTTTATTAATTGTGCAGAAATAAGGAAAATCTATATTGCGAAAGAAAATAATTTGTCTCTACATATTTAAAATAAAAAAATTATAATAATACCTACTAAGTTTAACAAAAATGTTCAGAGTATATATATAAACACGTGATCACTCCCAATTAGTATTATTGCAGTTTTCGTATGGCTACCGTTCATTTAAAATAATTCACGTTATAAATTATAACAAGAAAAACGTCTGACGGCAGTGTACTTATTAGCGGTTTAGAAATGAAAATATTTTATTGATGTTTGGAAATTTTTTTAAAATTCAATGCGAGGTACACAGAAAATACTTTGGAGGTCAAGTAAATATGCTGGATAGTGTAACGGTGTAAAGGTTTGATATATTATCTTCTTTTAATCTTCGTTATGTTTTACAAAATTTTTCAATATATTTTATTCTTATTAATTTGCGACTGTCCTTAGTCTTAGACCCTTTCAGGTTAGTCCTTTACACAGTATGTCAGGAGTTTCTAACTGTCACGCATGATGATATCGAAACGCTTGCGGAATATGTGTTTTTAGGTATCGCTTAGTCTTTTTACTGCATTTATATACTATTCGCATATGTTTTTATGTTGTTTCATGAGGACTCGGATTAATTAATCTTTGCAGTTACTAGGAATCATTTTAGCCTCTCCCTGATGAATCACTTATATGCCACACACCTAAAGGGTCCTGCACTTGCGCTGAGCGGTCTTCGATTGCTTGCTTCCTATTATAGTTAGAAACTTCATCCAAAAACAGGATTAAATTAGAGAAAAAGGGGCATTTTTGGAAATTATTTTCCAATATACGGGGTGTTTAATATTTTACAAAAGAATTATACTCCTGAACTGGTACGTGTATCATAAGGGCGAAAAAAATCTATGTGTCACCTGTTCCAGTTTTTTGTAGCAGGACTTTAACAGTCGATAGACAATTGAAAATTATTAAAAAAAGTTCCTATAAACATAGGTTGAAAAATGCTTAGTTTTCGAGATACAGGGTGTTAAAGTTTGAAAATAAATACGGATTTATATTAATATTTCCAGAATGCTAAGAAGTATCGAATCCAAACTTGCCAATTCTTTACATATAATTTAGAGGCCTATTTTAGAATAACAAACTACTACTTTACTTAACCATGGGCGTAGATATATGGATTTACTAAGGCTCTTTTTTACAAAAAAGTAGTACGCCACTGTTATTTTCCCATGTTTTCAGTTTAATTCAATAAAGCAAGAAAAAACAAAAATTTAATGTCTCTTGGCACTTTTTGATATGACAAGCCGTTTTCCAGAAAATTTACATTTAATCATTTGATGCACGCATCTGGACGAATTTTAGACAAACTTGAAGTCGCTCAGAATTTCACCAAATTTGATGGTACGAAAAGTTTTTTAAAAGAAAGAATGAAACATCGTTAATGATGCTTGTAATGAAGTAAGACACTTTTATATGTTGTTTTTGTGTTTGTGTTTCTAATAATTTATTTTAGTTCGACCGTTGCGTTTTAACACATTTGTGTTATAAAAATTTTGATTTACATGATAATAAACTTTTACAATAAATATTTTAAATGTTTCATTCTTTATTTTTAAGAGACTTTTCGCACCATCAAATTTGGTGAAATTCTGAGCGACTTCAAGTTTGTCTAAAATTCGTCCAGATGCGTGCGTCAAATGATTAAATGTAAATTTTCTGGAAAACGGCTTGTCATATCAAAAAGTGCCAAGAGATATTATATTTTTGTTTTTTCTTGCTTTATTGAATTAAATGGAAAACATGGGAAAATATCAGTGGCGTACTACTTTTTTGTAAAAAAGAGCCTTAGTAAATCCATATATCTACGCCCATGGTTAAGTAAATTAGTAGTTTGTTATTCTAAAATAGGCCTCTAAATTATATGTAAAGAATTGGCAAGTTTGGATTCGATACTATAAATCCGTATTTATTTTCAAACTTTAACACCCTGTATCTCGAAAACTAAGCATTTTTCAACCTATGTTTATAGGAACTTTTTTTAATAATTTTCAATTGTCTATCGACTGTTAAAGTCCTGCTACAAAAAACTGGAACACCCTGTATAATGCCTACAGAAAGAAGTTTGCCTTTCAAATGAACTATATTCTAAGCGAAGAAAACACGTTCAGCTTCGATAACCACGAATAAGTTTCACTACTGACCGGCAGATGGCCATAGCAGTAGCTGTAAACCATAGACATATCTGTAAACGCAAATATATTAACAGGTTTGCCATTTCTTGTTTGAGGTACGTACGTTCACGTTCATGTAGAATTACTTACCCACTCCCTTATTATGCCCAGTTTGCAAATTAATCCCTGAGAATAATTCTGAGTAACGATAACAATCGGTAGTGCCAATAAATTGGAAAACAATGAATATTGTTTTTAAAGAAATTGATAAGGACGTAGAAGAGTAGAAAGAAATGGTCCTGAAGAGGTTTTTGAATAAAGAAGTTTTGTAAAAAAAAAATTGCTACTGAAGTTGAAAAAATGGCGTGCTCATCCAAATTATTTTAAAAAATATTTCGTCGAATTTCGTTAACAAATATATTGCTTTTTTAGAAAGGTGTAAATCATTTTGAAATTTGAAGAATAAAAAATAAACCTAAAATAAAATATCAAAAGTCTTTTTGCTTTTTTTTCGTTATGTTTCAAATGTATACGGTTCAAAAAAGTTTAGATTTGTTATAAATGTATTGTGTATTTTTTTTCACCCCTTGTGTATTTAAACAGATTTCGTTTTTCATAAAAACATTTTTTGAACGATTTAAAATGATAGGTAATACTATAACGGAAATAAGGAGGGTATCAATTTTAAGTGGTTTACTCTATACTTCTAAAATTATAATTTTTTATCTTTCATTTCTCCATTCCACCAAATTCAATCGCTTGTAAAAAAATTAATAAAGGTGCGACAAAAAATCTGTTCACATGCTTTTGTTTACTGATGCATGGAGTTTTATAAGTCCCCATATAATTTGAAAAAAATATTATCCAGGGTGATTTTCTCTACAGAAATAAAAAAACTAGATTTAAAAAAGTCCGGTCCTGGAATTTTTAAATATTAAAAACGGCATTATATCAACTGTGATAAGTACACAAATTGTATAAAATTTTAACAAATTGTGATAAATAGTAAGGAAGTTCTGGCAAAAAAAAAATGGCCATAAGTAGTTTATCACCCTGTATCTCAGTAATTAAGCGCAACAGACAAATTTCTATACCTATTCGTGAATAGTCAAGGCGAATCCTCTATCATCCTCAGGAGTATGTACAGTTCGTCATGAAACACCCTGTATACCGGGTGTAAACGAATAGTGGGCCACCCCTGTAACTTCCTCGTTTTAAAATATATCAGGATAAAATTTTGTATGGTGAAATTAGGTAAGATTTCCAACTTTTTGAGACCTATCCGCCATATTTACCACTTCCGGTTTCGCCGGAAATAATAATAATAATAATAATAATAATAATAATAATAATAAGGGGAGCAAAATTCGGACCGGCAACCTCCTCGCGGTGCACCCTGGGCAGGGAGGGGCAACCCTCTCTGGCTAATGTCGGACGTGGGATTACAGGGCTAACCACCCTGTAATCTCAAATCTTCTGGTTCTACCAATTAACAGAAGAAGGGCCCCTCACAATCGACCCCAACCGGATGGGGGTCAGAGACAGGTGGGAGGGGCCTTACCGGACCGTCTCAACAATGATGAACGCTTTGAAAATGGACGCTTTAGGTGGACGGAGGAACTAAGAGATGACCTGCTTAACTGCTATGAGAGCAGCGAACCTGCGCGCAGGGGATACATGGCGCGACTACACCGGTTGTGGTGCGATATGCATCCGGAGTATCGCGCCTTCTCTCAACAACATCTGAGAGATCAAGTATCCTTCCTGCGCAGAACAGGTTTTGTAAGGGCACCTCGTCAGCGTGAGGAACTGCTAGCCGCAATTCCACCGCGGCAAATACCAGCTGACGAGGGACATCCTCTTGAGTATACCGACGTCGATTTCAGGACGAGGGTTAACCTTAACACCAGGGTTAACCCTAAACCACAAGACCTGGCACGAATGGACTCGTTGATCAGTGAGGAGCTTCCAGAAGATGCCAACATCTGGCAGATCAACAGCGCGGTGTACGCTGCCGCCAAGCAACTCGTCCCACAACAGCGCCTGGCAAGCGCAGTTGATAGGGTCGAGAAAGCTAAGCGGCGCGTACAGAAGATCGAAGCTAAAATTCGATCAGCAAGGCAACACGCTTCTCGAATCCAGAGTGTGGTGGATTATATAGTCGCAGGTAGACCATTTACACCGAAGGTCCGGCGAGTGGCAGCCGGACTGAGACGCCAACACCACACTCTAAATCGCACAGTGCTGCAGACCATCAAGCAGCACTGTCTAGATAGGATTCGAGCGCTTATGGCTATTAAGAAAACTTTGGTCAGGCGAATGCGGAGTTTGGAACAAAACAAATTGTTTCAAACAAACCCGTCTCGCCTGTTCCAAGAGCCACAGCGTGGTGTCGAAAATCCGCCAACTGTTGATAATGTCGAAGCCTTCTGGAAAGGAATCTACGAAGTCGCGAGTCCATTCGATAATGACACTCCAGCTATAGCACACTTCGAGGCTCTCTGTCGTAGAGTCTTAGAAGAGCCAGACGAAGTGTGCCCGGCAATCAGTACGGAAGAGGTTCAACAAGCACTTGTTGGAACCAAGAACTTCGCTGCCCCGGGTCCAGATGGTATAAACAACTGGTGGTGGAAGAAGTTTCCTTCCACCCACCGCCATCTGGCCCGAGTTTTCAACTCATGGTTGAACGAGGGGCAGCAAATTCCGGACTGGTTTGTCGAGGGGCGAACTGTGCTAATCCCCAAAAAGGGGGATCTGTCTGACCCAAAAAATTATAGGCCGATTACCTGCCTCAACTCCTGCTACAAGTTATTTACTCGTATCTTGTATACCAGGATGTTGAGGTCTGTTGATCCGGTCTACCAACAGATAAACGAACAGCGTGGTGCCAAGAAGGGCCTGGCAGGTTGCAAGGAAAACCTGCTGATAGACCGCTGTATTACACAGGATTCTGTGCAGTACAAGCGGAATCTGTCAATGGCCTGGATTGATTATCGCAAGGCATTTGATACAACATCCCACGAGCTTTTGTTACACTTGCTTGGATGCCTTGCGGTACCAGCACCACTAGTGAGATGCATCGAACAACTGTTGCCGCTTTGGAGAACTCGCTTCACCATAACATCCGGTGCCGAGCGAGTTTCGACAGAGTTGGTGACATTTAAGAGAGGAGTGTTTCAGGGTGACTCTTTGAGTCCGCTCCTCTTCTGCATCTCACTGCTGCCGCTATCTGTTGGACTCCGCCAAACTCGCGGGTATCAGTGTGGGCCACCCAGCAACCGGAGGCATAAGGTCACCCATCTATTTTATATGGATGATCTTAAACTCTATACCTCCGGAGAGCGAGAACTTCAAAATGCTCTCAGGGTGGTCGAGGAATACACGCGGGCAATTGGAATGGAGTTTGGGTTGGACAAATGCGCAGTCGTCCACCTCAAGAGAGGACGATGCGGGGAATTCCACGAAGATGCGCAGCTCGCAGACGGAAGCATCCTACGACATTTGGATGCCGGAGAGACCTACACATACCTGGGTGTGGAACAACGCCACATCCAGGATGTGAACCAAATAAAGGATTCTCTCCGTGGCAAGTACAGACACCGACTCCGAAAGATCTGGTCATCAGAACTTTCGGGGAAGAACAAGGTGTCTGCCACTAATATGCTTGCCGTTCCGATTCTGCTCTACTCCTTTGGCGTAGTCAAATGGGGAGTAGATGAGCTGCGTCAATTGGACAGGAATACCCGCAAGATGATGAATATTCATAGGAGTATTCATCCTAGATCGTCCGTTCCTCGTGTGTACCTCCCACGTCAACGGGGGGGCCGAGGACTCTTGAGTCTGGAGTGCATGCATGGCAGAGTGGCACTGAGTATGGCATGTAATGTCATCAGGAGCTCGGACCCACTCCTACAGTTAGTGAGAGATCATGAAACTGTGGGAGTTGGCGCTTTATTGTTTAGGGCAGCACAGAGGGCCGCAGATGAACTCGGTCTCGTGTTCGACTACAGGCGAGAAGGCCGGCGAGGTGACTCAGTCACTGAGCTTCCGCCTAATCGTCTGACAGCCCACATCAAAGCTGCCGAACAGAGAAATCTGTTCAGGCAGCACGTCGATAAACCCCTGCACGGTGTTTTCTATAACAACATAGAAGCACTGGGTTTATCGACAGAGCTGACCTTCGCATTTTTAAGGTCAGCGGGGCTGAAGTCGGAGACCGAGGGATATATTGTGGCCTGCCAAGATGGTGTTATTAACACATTGGTCTATCGCAGTCGCGTGATGGGTGTAGAGGTACCTGATATCAACTGCAGGAACTGTCGGCAGGCGCCGGAGTCGCTCATGCATTTATTATCTGCATGCCCGATTTATGCGACTTCGGTCTACATCCAACGACATAACGCGGCTTTACGAGTGCTATACTACCATCTACGGCACTCGTACCAGATAGACCAAACACCAGTGCTGCCTTACGTCCCCGGAGATATCGAGTCCGTTGTCGAGAACGAGAAATGCCGGATTTACTGGAACTACTCGTTCCCGACCGTCAGGCGAATTCACGCCAATAAGCCTGACATAGTCCTCCTCGACCATCAGACCAAGGTGATGTATGTCATCGAGTTCTCAGCACCTGCTGAGACAAACATCGCCTTGAAGGAGGAGGAGAAACGGACTAAATACAGAGATCTCCGGTACGAGCTCCAAGTGCTATACCCAGGCTACTCTGTCAAAATGGTCGTCCTGATAATCGGTGTACTCGGAGGTATGAAGCCCACGCTGCTCTCCGCATTGAAGACCATGCCTGTCTGCCAAACATCGGCAGAATGGTTGGCTGGTCAAATGCAGAAAGCGGTCATCCTGGGATCCCTTCGTTTACTTAGAGCACACGAGTCTGGAATCTACAGTGACTAACCCTGCGGGATGTGGGGAGTTGCTGTAGATTATTCGCTGGCGCTCTCTCTGTGTGGTGTCGGAGGCCACAGGGAGACTGTCCAGCACTTTCGTTCCGAAACGGAAAAAAAAAAAAAAAAAAAAAAAAAAAAAAAAAAAAAAAAAAATAATAATAATACTGGGGTGCGAAACCGGACCGGCAACCTCCACGCGGTGCACCCTGGACAGAGAGGGGTAACCCTCTCTGACAAATGTCGGACGTGGGGTTTCAGGGCTAACCACCCTGAAACCCCCCTATTCTGGTTCCACAGACCCCAGAAATGGCCCCTCACAATCGACCCCAACCGGATGGGGGTCAGAGACAGATGGGAGGGGCCTCACCGGACGGTCTCAACGTTGACGACCCACGCAATGAACATGGACGCTTTAGGTGGACGGAGGGATTAAGGGATGACCTGCTGACCTGCTACGAGAGCAGCGAACCTGAGCGCAGGGGATACATGGCGCGATTACACCGGTTGTGGTGCGATATGCACCCGGAGTATCGCGCCTTCTCTCAACAACATCTGAGAGATCAAGTATCCTTCGTGCGCAGAACAGGTTACGTAAGGGCACCTCGTCAGCGTGAGGAAGTGCCTGCCGCACTTCCACCGCGGCAAATACCAGTTGACGAGGAACATCCTCCTGAGTACACCGATATCGCTTTAAGGACGAGGGTTAACCTTAACACCAGGGTTAACCCAAAGCCACAAGACCTGGCACGAATGGATTCGTTGATTAGTGAGGAGCTTCCAGAAGATGCCAACATCTGGCAGATCAACAGCGCGGTGTACGCTGCCGCCAAGCAACTCGTCCCACAACAGCGCCTGGCAAGCGCAGTTGATAGGGTCGGGAAAGCTAAGCGGCGCGTACAGCAGATCGAAGCTAAAATTCGATCAGCAAGGCAACACGCTTCTCGAATCCAGAGTGTGGTGGATTATATAGTCGCAGGTAGACCATTTACACCGAAGGTCCGGCGAGTGGCAGCCGGACTGAGACGCCAACACCACACTCTAAATCGCACAGTGCTGCAGACCATCAAGCAGCACTGTCTAGATAGGATTCGAGCGCTCATGGCTATTAAGAAAACTTTGGTCAGGCGAATGCGGAGTTTGGAACAAAACAAATTGTTTCAAACAAATCCGTCTCGCCTGTTCCAAGAGCCACAGCGTGTTGTCGAAATCCGCCAACTGTTGATAATGTCGAAGCCTTCTGGAAAGGAATCTACGAAGTCGCGAGTCCATTCGATAATGACACTCCAGCTATAGCACACTTCGAGGCTCTCTGTCGTAGAGTCTTAGAAGAGCCAGACGAAGTGTGCCCGGCAATCAGTACGGAAGAGGTTCAACAAGCACTTGTTGGAACCAAGAACTTCGCTGCCCCGGGTCCAGATGGTATAAACAACTGGTGGTGGAAGAAGTTTCCTTCCACCCACCGCCATCTGGCCCGAGTTTTCAACTCATGGTTGAACGAGGGGCAGCAAATTCCGGACTGGTTTGTCGAGGGGCGAACTGTGCTAATCCCCAAAAAGGGGGATCTGTCTGACCCAAAAAATTATAGGCCGATTACCTGCCTCAACTCCTGCTACAAGTTATTTACTCGTATCTTGTATACCAGGATGTTGAGGTCTGTTGATCCGGTCTACCAACAGATAAACGAACAGCGTGGTGCCAAGAAGGGCCTGGCAGGTTGCAAGGAAAACCTGCTGATAGACCGCTGTATTACACAGGATTCTGTGCAGTACAAGCGGAATCTGTCAATGGCCTGGATTGATTATCGCAAGGCATTTGATACAACATCCCACGAGCTTTTGTTACACTTGCTCGGATGTCTTGCGGTACCAGCACCACTAGTGAGATGCATCGAACAACTGTTACCGCTTTGGAGAACTCGCTTCACCATAACATCCGGTGCCGAGCGAGTTTCGACAGAGTTGGTGACATTTAAGAGAGGAGTGTTTCAGGGTGACTCTTTGAGTCCGCTCCTCTTCTGCATCTCACTGCTGCCGCTATCTGTTGGACTCCGCCAAACCCGCGGGTACCAGTGTGGGCCACCCAGCAACCGGAGGCATAAGGTCACCCATCTATTTTATATGGATGACCTTAAACTCTATACCTCCGGAGAGCGAGAACTTCAAAATGCTCTCAGGGTGGTCGAGGAATACACGCGGGCAATTGGAATGGAGTTTGGGTTGGACAAATGCGCAGTCGTCCACCTCAAGAGAGGACGATGCGGGGAATTCCACGAAGATGCGCAGCTCGCAGACGGAAGCATCCTACGACATTTGGATGCCGGAGAGACCTACACATACCTGGGTGTGGAACAACGCCACATCCAGGATGTGAACCAAATAAAGGATTCTCTCCGTGGCAAGTACAGACACCGACTCCGAAAGATCTGGTCATCAGAACTTTCGGGGAAGAACAAGGTGTCTGCCACTAATATGCTTGCCGTTCCGATTCTGCTCTACTCCTTTGGCGTAGTCAAATGGGGAGTAGATGAGCTGCGTCAATTGGACAGGAATACCCGCAAGATGATGAATATTCATAGGAGTATTCATCCTAGATCGTCCGTTCCTCGTGTGTACCTCCCACGTCAACGGGGGGGCCGAGGACTCTTGAGTCTGGAGTGCATGCATGGCAGAGTGGCACTGAGTATGGCATGTAATGTCATCAGGAGCTCGGACCCACTCCTACAGTTAGTGAGAGATCATGAAACTGTGGGAGTTGGCGCTTTATTGTTTAGGGCAGCACAGAGGGCCGCAGATGAACTCGGTCTCGTGTTCGACTACAGGCGAGAAGGCCGGCGAGGTGACTCAGTCACTGAGCTTCCGCCTAATCGTCTGACAGCCCACATCAAAGCTGCCGAACAGAGAAATCTGTTCAGGCAGCACGTCGATAAACCCCTGCACGGTGTTTTCTATAACAACATAGAAGCACTGGGGTTATCGACAGAGCTGACCTTCGCATTTTTAAGGTCAGCGGGGCTGAAGTCGGAGACCGAGGGATACAATGTGGCCTGCCAAGACGGTGTTATTAACACATTGGTCTATCGCAGTCGCGTGATGGGTGTAGAGGTACCTGATATCAACTGCAGGACCTGCCGTCAGGCGCCGGAGTCGCTCATGCATTTATTATCTGCATGCCCGATTTATGCGACTTCGGTCTACACCCAACGACATAACGCGGCTTTACGAGTGCTATACTACCATCTACGGCACTCGTACCAGATAGACCAAACACCAGTGCTGCCTTACGTCCCCGGAGATATCGAGTCCGTTGTCGAGAACGAGAAATGCCGGATTTACTGGAACTACTCGTTCCCGACCGTCAGGCGAATTCACGCCAATAAGCCTGACATAGTCCTCCTCGACCATCAGACCAAGGTGATGTATGTCATCGAGTTCTCAGCACCTGCTGAGACAAACATCGCCTTGAAGGAGGAGGAGAAACGGACTAAATACAGAGATCTCCGGTACGAGCTCCAAGTGCTATACCAAGGCTACTCTGTCAAAATGGTCGTCCTGATAATCGGTGTACTCGGAGGTATAAAGCCCACCCTGCTCTCCGCATTGAAGACCATGCCTGCCTGCCAAACATCGGCAGAATGGTTGGCTGGTCAAATGCAGAAGGCGGTCATCCTGGGATCCCTTCGTCTACTTAGAGCACACGAGTCTGGAATCTACAGTGACTAACCCTGCGGGATGTGGGGAGTTGCTGTAGATTATTCGCTGGCGCTCTCTCTGTGTGGTGTCGGAGGCCACAGGGAGACTGTCCAGCACTTTCTTCCGGAAACGGAAAAAAAAAAAAAAAAAAAAATAATAATAATAATAATAATAATACTTTATTTATCCAATTGATCAAATTACATTGATATAGGACAGGTCAAAAGAAAAAACAATTAATAATTAATTATCATTTTAACATTAACACAAAAAAAAAGAAAAAAATTAAAAAGCTATAAATATTCATCTACACTATAAAATGCATTTGTAAGTAACAAATTTTTTACATTTGATATAAATTTTTTTAAATTACAGGATTTTATGTTTATACCTAATTTATTGTATAGCACCGTACCGACATAATAAGGATTTGATTTATAAAGTTCTAATCTATGTAACGAGTGCTGCAAATTCTCACCGTGACGTGTATTATATTCATGAGGTGTATTTTGAAAAGTGAAATTGTTCAAATTTTTCTTTACAAATGTTAATATTTCGAGTATATATAAACACGGTAAAGTAAAAATTTTTTCAGTAATAAAAGTCCGTTTGCAAGATTCCCGATACTGCAAACCATAAATAGAGCGTAAGGCTCTTTTTTGCAGCACAAATACACGATTAGCTGTACTAGAATTTCCCCAGCAGATCACTCCGTATCTAATTGTGGATTCAAAATTTGAATAGTAAAATATTTTCACTACATTTTTGCTCGTAATTTGGCATAATCTTTTTAGAGCAAAACAAATACTTGCACATTTCTTGCATACATAATCTATGTGAACTTTCCAGTTTAGTGACATATCTACATAAATACCTAGAAGCTTATAGTCAGTTACTTGCTTAATTGTTCTATTCTGAAATTTAATAAGTGTACTAGATACATAATTGGCGCCAACAGGATGAAATTGCATTGAAAACGTTTTATCTTGGTTCATTGCCAGGTTGTTTGAAGTGAAATGATTTGAAAGGGAAAACAGATTATCCTGCACGAGTTCGGACATTATATTTACAACATGATTGCATGATTGGAGAGACATATCATCAGCAAAAGCACAATAAAACGTGGAAATAAAGTTTTCTATATCATTTATATACAGGGTGGTCCGGTATCCATGGCGGAAACTTCAGGGAACGATAGAACATCCAAAAATAATATGAGTTTGCTTTATAAACATAACCTTCTAAACGTACCGTTTTTGAGATACAGGGTGTTGAAGTTTTGATTTTTTTTTGCACAAAAAGTCACTCTTGCGATTTTTTCGTAAGATGCTATTAAATCTGTTGTTATTTTTGTGATATTTTTCTTCCTAACTAGAGCTCAAAAATTGTTAATAAAATGTAATAATGTTAATAAATTTTTAATAATTATAATGCTACTATTTTTTTTAAACATTAATATCTTTACATGCTATTAACTCGAAAAGGTGCGAAAAAATCACAAGAGTGACTTTTTGTGCAAAAAACATCAGAAAATCCAAAACAAGATAGAACTAGTGTCTAGGACCAGTGGCGTAGAAGTTCTGATAGGAAAAAGGGTCACAATGCCCCAGATCGACGCCACTGGTGATGTTCGCAAACTTTTCTAATGGTGAAATACTAGTGCTCTGCGAGATATTTCACTTCACCAAATAGTTTTTTAATATTGTTGTTCGTTAGAGAGATATTTAAAAATATATTTAAAAAAATCAAAACTTCAACACCCTGTATCTCAAAAACGGTACGTTTAGAAGGTTATGTTTATAGGCAAAGTCATATTGTTTTTTGGTACTCTATTGTCCCCTGAAGTTTCCGCCATGGATACCGGACCACCCTGTATAACAGGAATAGGAGTGGACCCAGTACACTGCCCTGGGGGACTCCAATATTAACTTCCATTTCCCGCGATCTTTTACCATAATATTCAACGTATTGCTTCCTGTTCATCAGATAGGATCGTAAGATTTTATTGCACTGACCACGCAATCCATAACACTCCACTTTTTTAAGTAAAATGTCATGGTCCACGCAATCAAATGCCTTCGATAAATCTACAAATAAGGCCATAACTTTGTTACCTTCATCAAGATTTTTGTAAATATGATTTAGAAAACTCAGTAGAGCAGAAATTGTAGAGCGGTTTACTCTAAAACCATGCTGGTTAGATGATAAAGTATTATTTGATTCTAGAAATAATATTATTCTGTTTGCAAGCAACTTTTCGATTATTTTGGAAAAAACTGACAGTAAAGAAATGGGACGGTAATTACAAATTTGCTTAGAATCTCCTTTTTTAAAAAGGCATATTACTTTCGAAATTTTAAGTAAGTCTGGAAAAAGACCTTCAGGGTTTTGCAAGAAAATGGGCACATTGTTTAATAATTTTTATAGAGAAATTGTCATGTCCAGTTGAACTTGAATTTTTCAGATTATTTATAACGTTAATAATTTCAGACTCAGTAACATCATGCAAAACAATTGATTCGTCTACAATACTCAACATATTATGATTATTAGTTTTCTGTTGATTAGATTTTATAATAGATTTCGGCAGATTTACAAAGTATGAATTAAATTCATTTGCAATGAGAATTTTATTATCCACTTCTACATTATTTATTATCATGGTGGATGTTTAATTTTTTATTTGTTTGTTTGCTCCCCTAATAGATGAATTAATAATATTCCAGACAGTTCTTGTTTTATTTTCAGAATTTATTATAATATTGTCAAAATACATTTTCTTTGCATGCACACGGTTATAAATTGTCTTGTAATTTACGTAATAGTTTTTCTCAATTATACCTAGATTTTGCAAATTAAATAACTCTTTTAAGCGTTCAGATGAAGTTCTTATTCCTGTTGTCAGCCAATTTTTATTGTCTGATGAATGATTACAATTTTTTGTTACCATTTTAAAGCTGGCATCATAATAATATAATAATATTTCGTAAAAAAATTTATATTTGTTTTCAATATTATTTTCCATAAAAACATTTTCCCATGTTTCAGCTTTGAGATAGTCAGTAAACTGAGAAATATTTTTTTTAGAGAAGAATCTGTATTTGTAAGGCTCGGAGTTTTTGTTAGTGATACAGTTAAAAGATATCTGTTGAGCAGAGTGATCTGAGAGGCCAGTATGAAGTACATTTTTTTCAACTAAATCATCATTAAAATTTGTGAAAATATAATCAATGGCAGTACTACTTTTATTACTAAATCGGGTAGGTTCATCAAAAACAGGTTTAATATAAAAGGAACTAACAAGATGAAATGGCCCCAATGATCTTTTTCTAAATGGACCACCCTGTATATTTTTACATTTTTTAAATAAAGATCACATTTTGGATACATTTATGCTATTTTGAACAATTTATACAGGGTTGCACGAAAAATAGATGGCTGCGAATATGTTAAAATTATTTATGTTCCAATGTAATTCATATAAAAAATACGAAAACGTCAATATGTCCAAAAATACATCATACAGGGTGCTCTAAACTCATTAAAATCACATTTTTCAAACTAACTTTTCTTTTAAATATTATGATATGGGCCACCCGGATATTCAGAAAGCTCTATTTAGTAAGGGTTAAACGGTACCAAAAGTTCCATAATGTGTAATCGTTAACGGCAGGAATGACAATTTTTCTTAAGAAATTTATTTATATGTATAAGTTGTTCAAAATAGCAAAAATATCCAGGGTGGTCCGGCGAAACCGGAAGTGGCAAATATGGTGGATAGGTCTCAAAAAGTTGGAAATCTTACCTAATTTCACCATACAAAATTTTACCCTGATATCTTTAAAAACGAGGAAGTTACAGGGATGGCCCACTATTCGTTTACACCCGGTATATCGTTGCAATAAGAAAAATATGTAGATTTCAAAAAACTAAAAATATATACTTAGGGTGTTCTATTTAAAAATATGCAAGTTTGCTATGTCCCGCTTTTATGGAGCATTCAAAGATATCTCCATAAAAAAATTAATAAAAGTTGTAAGTATGGAATTTTATTTAACATTTTTTTTAACTTGAAAAATTAAAAAGTTATAGGGGGTCAATTCTCGTGTGATACCACTGTACATTTAAATTCATCCTTCTATTGTAATTAATTTTTACTTTTACTTAATTGTTAAAGGTGCTTCCCCTTTTATTTTTTTCTATAAAGAATGTTAGGAGTGTACTTTTTTCTTTTCCTTGTGCTTGCGTTTTATATTGTTAACATAGAAACAACAGTCCAAACCACCCTGACCTATCAGTTGGAAAAAACTGGAAGGAAGCAAAGCAAACTTTTTAACTACCTGAGCTTTCTTTATAGGTTAATATACAGACCCCCTGGCATTACCGTTTCTTCACTGCAGCTACCTATGCCTCTATTATCCTGCTAATAGAGAAAAGTGGTGTGTATACGTTACGTTTATTTATTGTTATAAAATTTGAGGCGCTCGTAGAAATAAATCTTATTCATGGTCGGGAAAACTGTTTCCTGACTTATGAAAATAACTATCGCATATTAGCCCCCATTGCCATTCATACTTGGTTCTCCATCCACGTTTTCTGTTTTTACAAAATACCAGCCTGAAGGGGATCGTTCGACTTTCGCAACGGCCGCACCCCGACCATTAACCGACGCAAGGTCAGGCCGTGCGGATTAAATCATTTAACTTTTTCCGAACAAAAACTCCCATCGAGCGGAATTGAATTAAATTCTAATTCAGCAATTAACCGTTTTTAATAGGCGATTAGGAAACTACGTGGCATTGAGATTACGCATTCGCCGGATCCCTTTGCAGCCGAATTCGGAAGGAACCATGTCTGCAATAATCCCCCCGAGGAACATTAGTCGTAGTTGCACAGCTACGTCATGGCCCCCTTGCGATCGCTTGCTTAAATAGATGACACCGATTGTCAATTATCTCGACCCTGGAAGGTCAAGCAATCTATCTGTTGGGCCCATTGCGGGTAGGTGCATTGTTAAGGGTAGTTAAGTTTTTGGCGGATGCGCTAGTGATAAAACACTTATATCTGGATAGTAGACAATGTCTGAGTGTGAATAAAAGCATTACACTTCGTGTAACGAGGAAGGATGCAACATTTTCCCATTTTTTTTGTCTTGAGGTTTAAAAATATCTTTTTTTGTAACGAGGAACAGCCAATGCTTATTAAAGAAAACGAGTTTTTCTTAAATAAAAACACTCATTTCAAGATAAACTTAGAACAGAAGCTACAATAAATACATAACTCGCCCTCTTGAGTCGGCTCTCCGTTTCCAATGATTGTCTGTAACTAAATATATTGTCCCTATATTCTATTACTAGCTTATAAGTTATATTTTGAATGAAACCTTTTCACACTGCTTTTTTTTTCAGGTTAAGCCAATGGACGAACTATTAGGGAAAGAGACAGATATTCAAGTGTGTTGTAGTTTCGACATTCATACCACGGGCGACAAAGTGCATCGGGAGTGTAGATAGATAGATAGGAGATGCAGACAGATAGATAGATAGATAGAAGGAAGTGCATCGGGAGTGTAGATAGATAGATAGGAGATGCAGACAGATAGATAGATAGATAGATAGATGGACATATCTAAATCCGTCTACTACTTCTTGTTGCTGGTGCTTGTTGGTATATAAATAACGTCGTAATATGCGGCCGAAAATTGGATTCCATTGTCAATTACTTTGATCAGCAAGAATTAGCGGTGGAATAAAATTATGAGCACATCGCATAAACTTTCTAACCAACCGGTTCGTGGAGGGCATACCGCGACAGGTCATACCGCGTTAGGTGTGTCCTTATTGATAGTACCGGAAGGCTAGAAAGTCATCATATTGAGAAAAGCAGCCTCATCGACACTTTATTACATGGCGTATTCAATTGGATACCATTTTTAGTTAACTAAAATGTTATTCAATTGGATACCATTTTTGGTTAACAAAAATTGGAATCGAATTATACAATGTCATTAATATATCCGTCGGCCTACCCTCCGGAACGCAATAGTTTTTCTATCGTGAATAATAACAATAGTTTTTCTATCGCCTAGCTGACAGCCGGTGGGAAGCTGGGGGAGTGTGTCTTCCGACCTAGAAGAGATCCCACATCAGATGAATAGCTATTATAGCAAAACCAAACAGAATTAGTTATTGAGTTAAACGACAAACGGCAAGAATAGTTGGTGGGGATCGGAACATCTTTATGTGGGTAATATGATGGGCGGTTTCGAAGGTTATTGGCGGGGGAAACGTGGCCCTAAAAAGTTAGTACCCTGCACACTAATTATTTCGAGGCGTCGTGATTTGCGCCTTACATGTGTAACCAACGGCTTCCTCAGCCTCATGCCACAGTTTCCTTTGTAAAACGAAGAAAAGAAGACTTCAGAGGTTGAAGGTTTATATATCCAACAAGTTCCAGTGGTGAGGGCAGTAGTAAGGATTTGGTATGTTCATAGTTCCTCTTTCGTAAGGCGGTCTCACGATTATATTTTAGTTGTTCAACTTATTAGTGGATCAACAAAAATCGAACGAAGATAGCTGTGAGAACATATGTTTAAGATTAAACTTGAAATATATGTTCTCACAGCTATTTTCGTTCGATTTTTGTTGATCTAACTAAAGTTGATCAACTAAAATCGATCGTGAGACGCGCCTGTAGAGCGAACCCGGTTTCGTCAAACCAGAGCCGAGATCTCGACGAGTATCTTGTCTCAATATCTTAGTTATTTCTAAAATAGCTGGGATATTACAAGTGTTAAGGCTTGTAACTGTATTCGGGGATTTTCTGGGGGCTTCAGGGAGCCCAGAAGAGCAGTTAGTAGGCTCTGGTTTGCGCGTCGAGTGATTGCGAGTGATGGTACTATGGAGACGAACCGCTTTAGAGAAAGGAGAAAAAGGCATGTATTATTATATTATCCAATTATTATTCTTACTAATTTGTATTTTTCTATATGTAGGTAGGTTCCGAACGAGATAGGACATGGTGAAAACATCGTAAGGTAAATATACATTACCACTGTTTACATCCTATTTATTTTGATCACGAGAAGGACCACTATGTGCATAGATATCTTCTAGCAAAATAAGAAAAACCTGTTTTTACCAATCAGTCAAAACGTCGTGTCGTCCTTCCCAGATCAAAATGATCGAAAGCATTGTTCAATAAAAAAGAATTATTGAAGTTTTAATCAAAATCAGTTAATAAAATATTCTTTAGTACAAGTAGGACCGGTACGGTTTTTTTTTCAAAAAATTATTAGGGTTATTTCTAAATATCTAACTATTTTCTCTTTTGTTTCAGGGTGAGTGGTGGGGTTTATATTGTGCCCCCTTAGAATGTATCGTGAAAGGGAGAGGGGGTGCAAAAGAAAAACGTTTAAAAAATGGTATGTCTTAACCACCTGGCAATTATTTAACTTTGTTACCTATTATTATCAATTTATATAATTATTGATACTGCTTTCTTATCCACAGGAGAGCCCTCGTCAACAAAGATAAATACCAACGTGTGCGTCCTTTAGCACTAGCCTAGAAGGTAAGTCCTGTAGTGCAGTTTTACCGTTAGATGAGTAACTATTTTCTCCTTTCTTTCATGGTGAGCCTTGAAAAGCGACAGTGTTTGAATTGTGAAACAGGAAGAGACAAATGCCAGTTATTCTGTGGATTCTTTTAAATGGTCAAAACGAAAGAACTTATGCTTTGGCACTTGCCTCGATGGTAGGTATGGTTAACCTTTTGGAGCGTTATTATTAGACTAATTGTTTCTTCTTTTGTTCCAGGGCCAGTTTTATAAGTGGTAGTGGTTAAATTGCGCCACAACGGGACGTACCGCAAAAGGGAGAGAAAGGTGTTTCAGGCAGATTCAGAACGACATGTAGGTAATATGGTCAAGTGGTAAGATATCATAATCTAATAATTAGCAATAGCATCACTAAAGACCATAGAGATAGAATATTATATTATATCTCTATGCTAAAGACTGACGCGTATTGATTTGTTCCTGCGCAACGTGATAATGAATAAATAGAAAACAACGTGCAACGTTGTGCCCCAAGCGATTTTCTCTTCTGGTTGATTTATTGGCCTTTAACGTCGGCGTTTGGTAATCAATTAATTATTTCTCTTCCCTTTTTTTTTTTTTGGAATTTACTACCACATTCCTTGAGATTCCTATCCAAAAAATTCGATTTATTCGAAAGGTTTTTACCTTTGATGGAAAAGGGGCATTAAGTTATCAATAATGCAAAATATTTTCTCCATATAACTATTTAAAATAAAAAAAAAACTATTACAAAAGTTTAAATACTTTATTTGGGACAAAAACAAAATTATATTCTTAATTAACTGTTTTTCTCATTTTTTTATGTGCTTTTGTCTTTGTGTCATGTGTCTCAAAGCCACGGCGTTTCTTACTGTCCTTATTTTCTTTTGTTTTTTCATTAATATATTTAATCCTTACGAAAGTTCGTTGTCGTATGAAACATTTTGCAATATCCTTTTTAGATGCCTGTTCATTTTTGTACAGTACTGGTTTCTCCAGATATAACAGTAAGTTTTTTAATTTTAGCGAAATATTCTGTATAGGTATTAAAATTATTATATTTTTGTAAGAAGATCCATTTTGATTGGGTTCTAAGGCCACTTGATTTTTTTAAGTAAAATTGGTCAGAACAAACGCGGCAATTATCGGGATTCCATGTTCCGTGTCTTCTACAACTTTCAACCCAAATTTGTCGCTTGTCGCAGTTGAGTTGTTTATTTTTTGGAAAGCGATAAAAATAAATTTGTTTCCTGATTTGTGTACATTTTCTCTGCTGTTGTTGCAGATTGCTATAGTACATCGCATTCCAGGCATTGTGTAGTTCTGTAAAGAATAATATATAGACTAAAATATGATTACCTAGTCGTTATTTATTAAGAAATTATTACAATATATACAAAAATTTGGAGAGAAAAATGTAACAGAGTGGTACACACAAATGAACATAATTTAAAAAATTAGGCGAATTTGCACCATCATCGATAATTAATAGGTCTTAAAATTGTAGAATATTATACATAAATAATCTATTTATTGTATTTATACTTACTTGTAGGTATTCTTTATATGTTCTAAAAGTTTATTATTTCAAAATGAACAAAAATCCGCTATATAAACACACTTAACTAAATATTATATAAAACCGAGTATAAAACTAGTACACAAGTTGCAGTTCTGGGCAACCAAACAGTCCGTAATAAAACGGCAAAGTATAATAACACATAACACAGAATGTAAATAACACATCACGGTCGCCACAACCTCTGCCCACACGCCGCATTTTCCTCGACCTAATGCTGCTCATCGAGGCAACCTGTACAAAAGCCTTGCTTTGTACCATTGCTAAGCGTTCCACCAGTGGTTTCGGGTTTGACGTATCTGAACTGTTCAAGGTCTGCATACCCCCGTCCCCTCAAGCACCAAGAATTTTCTGGTGCTTAATGTACTAAACGGGAGGGGGAATGTCAAATTTGAATTTTGTTTTGAGTTTTAAAGGGTATAAATACAATTAAAAATGAATGAAACATTAGTCTAATGCCAATGACAATGACATTTTATCATTCTTACCATCATCTTTATTACGGTGCACACTTATAGTTATTGGTTATTTTCAATTTATTGGAAATAAATTAATAATTAATTAAGGATACACCGTAATAAGCCGCAATATCAATAACTTCATTAGACATCGTCAGTTTTCACAGAAAAATTCAGCATATATACCACAAATTATTATTGCTTTCAGAGGTTATATTATAATAATCATAAACCTTACAATTTTGGGCGTTCCAGTGGCAAGCTCACTGATGTGCCAAGCACCTGAACTGTTCCGGGGCTTGATGCACTTTGTACCGACACTGGAAAGCAGCTCTAGTATAAACTTATTTAATCTGTGACTAGGGTTTTTGTTTCTACAGTGTTTTTAATATTTAAATATATTTTGGCATTCGTTCTGTCGGTAAATCACGAACTTCGGTTAAATGAATGGTTTTTTAGGTTGGTAATTTTTTTTCAACGATTGTGTGTGTTTTTTGTACCGTCCAAGAGAAGTATTTGTAGAGCTGGTTTCCTTATAAATGTTTTGTGGTTGTCCTAGTTCACAAACTTGATATTCAAATTGACTGACAGTTTTTTAGATAATGGAGGTAAGATTTTTTATTTGCTTAAGAAAATTGTTTTTTGATATAAAAATGCAATGCCATTATCAAATCAAAATGTATGACGGGGTTTCACGGGATTTTGTATTTAACATAATAACTATCATGTGACTAGACACGATATTTATGTGTCCTTACTCCTTAATAATGTAGGTATATATTATAATATAAAACACTTGAAAAAGTACATCTACAAGTGTAACCTTTATTGAATTAAATTAAATTAAACTGCCTTTGTATTCAATAATCAATAATTTCATGATATTAGAATCTATGTATCCATATTGGTATTTAGCAAATCCGTACTACCACAAAACTAAAAGAAAACAATTCAATTCGTTCTTATAATGTGTAAATATATGTATACTTCAAATCACGAGAGATGACCGTTACGTCACAAATTAATTTCTAATCTTCAACGTACGCTGTTCAAGCGTTCTTTGTTTACAACACAGTAAAACGAGAGAGACAGAGAAAGGGAGTCCATTATATGTGACTGTTAATATCTCCGACTGACGTTGTTGATGCGTTATACGAAAACCTATCCGCCTTGACGAAATAGAAAGAGAGGGCCCGATTTCGTATGTCTCAGTAATAAGCAAAAATTCGATAAACTGATCGAACGCTTTTGACTAGCGCCGTTGTCGCATGTTTCATAGTTTCCTGTTTCTATATGCCATTCACATTTTATTTACATGAGGGGAGGCTATGATATGTTTTTCTTAGGTTCTCTCAGGGTTTTCTACTATTGACAAAATATTGAAGTGGCAGATTTAATTGATCGTCACTGTCATTTATTTTTGGCTGAATTGCCAAATTTTTCACTGATAACATTGCTGTGATTTCTTTAGGGTCTCACTCTGGCAACTATGTAGAACCAATTTGAATTTGTGGTTATGTTTTTTATTTTTCAACATAACCTCAGTAATTAAAACTGCCATTCATACCAACAGAATTCAGATTTTCCAAAGCCTCCCCTCATGTAAATAAAATGTGAATAGCATATACATGTCAGCCATAGTTGTCAAATTTGAATTTGTTTATCTTTGAGTTTGAATGTTACTGTTTTCCTTATTCCATTGATTTTTGCACATTAAAAATAGTTCATTATGGAATTAACGATAGTTGAACTTCAAGACATCTGCTTTTTGCCAAATTATACATATTAAAAACCTCGATAACAATATGCAATTAGTTCAAATTTAGACAGGCGAGATTGTTAAATTATTCTGACATTTAACAGACAAATTGCAGGTTATGTTTTGTTTTGACGTTTAAGTTTATTTACATCCGGATGTCATTTCAACAAGCATGAATTTGACTAACTCAGTACTGATTTGATTCATAAGAATTATAACGATGACGTAACGGTCTTCTTTCGTGATTTAAACTATATATGACCACACGAAATAGTTTGGGAAGGAGTCATAATAAAGATGACGATAGGTTTGAATGGATCATTTTCTGCTTTCAGGTGGTTTCAAGACTATTATTGCTTTAGGTAGATATATAATGAAAAATAGAAAGACTGAATATAAGCAGGATCTTTGCAAGACCAATAAAATGTAGTATGGAAGGTTCGCCTGATTTAAATCATTTGATTTAAATCACGATTTAAATCAACGATTTTAGTCAAGTGATTTTGAATCGATGATTGAAATCAAAAGAAAAATCTGATATCAGATTTACCATTTATTTAACAAAATCGTTGAAATACAAAACAAATTAAATCAATACCTACTATTTATTTTACAAAAAGCAGACGAAACCATATTATATTCAATATGACCGAGAAAATAATTTCCCCATAAGCTGGCGCGGTCTATATGACCGAGAACATACAAGACATATTTTCATGATTTTCTTCGCAGGGGCGACGAATATTTAAAAATTTTTTCCGTGAGACTTCCTTACTCGTAAATATCTATTTCTGCGCATCATGGCTCAAAGAATGAAAATTTTGACCCCACATGAATATGCCCCTGACCCGAACGGAAAATACAATAAAATACAATAAATAGTGAGATGGGGTCATGCGTACAATTGCCGGTCTTCGATCTTCGGAGCAAAGCAGCGGTGGTCGGAGCCGGGGAATGGATGGGTGACCGTATCTCATTACATTACCGAGGATAGTGCAGCGGGCTAGATCGCCCTTGAGTGGCACAAGGCGACTAGTTACTGCCTATCTCTCCTGGGTTCGAGTCCCAGCTCCGGCAGATGGCAATGTCGAAGGGAATGGGTGTATGTGGTGTGTCCTGGTTAAGTGTCAGAATAGCTGTAAGCTAAACTTCGCCAGGACGTTAATATAAATAAGACGATTAAAAAAAAAAAAAAAAAAAAAAAATACGCTCCGACAGTCAACGTGTTAGCTGATTAAATTATTAACAACGAGATTAGCAATAACTTTATTACCTACTGATTTTCATTATAATATTTGTACAGAAACACTAATGTTCTGGCTTTCTCCATTCCTAATTTCGAGCCTAATTTATTTTGTAAATTGGATTGCACTGATTTTTTGATTTTTTTTTTAAATATGATTTTTTCCAACCCTGGACTATTCTGTAATGAAATGAAATTCATAAATGTTAACCATCTAGCAAAGAGCTATAAGTATGATTTTTGTTACTTACTTTCTTACATTATTACAGACGTTCTTAAGGAGTATTAAGCTAATCAATTCACATGTGAGTCTAAAGTTGGGCGCTTGTGAAATTACAGCCTTCTGAATATTAATATAAGGAGCAAACATACATTTTTATTAATAAATTGACAATGATTTGTCGCACAATTTTTATACTTGGCTTGGCACAAACAGTCTATGGTGGTACATACATTACATTGAAAAATATTGTCTAAACTTCCAATCTTTAATATCTAATACCGTTTTCAGAGGAGTGCATTATTTCTTTTTTTTATTTACTTGTCTAAAAGGACTGTAATTTATATTAATAATTAATGTTTCATAAATATACTATTAGGTATACTGTAGAAATCACATTGATTACAAAACATTTGCAAAAAAGTGCGAAAGTCTCATGGTGGTACGATACTTCTTATATTTAAGTATGGAATTACATTTCTGTGAACTTTGGCATTTATGATTTGAGAAATGGGAAGGTATAAGTAGGTATAAACGTTTAAAAGAATATCGTCCTTAGTAAATGATTCTGTTGTTCAAGACTAGAATAATTTAACAGACTTCGAAGTAATAATCGTAACGAAATGTTTCAGGTGGAGGATAAAGCGCCTTATGAAATTCATGGCGTTCTTAGTTCGGATTCAGATAGTGATATGGAAAGTAAAAAAGAACTCGATGAGGAATACCATTCATTAAAACCACCTCCTATTAACTATGATTTAATTAAACACAATATAATTAAAATACCCGCTAAAAAGCCTCCACCAGTTATTAACATTTGGGAAGAACGAATGAAACAGATGGCGAATAATAAAAAGGATGAACAAATGGAAGAGAACGTTGAGGTGGCAAATATAAAAAAGAACAAAAGAAAGTCAAAGTCTCCAAAACAAGCTCAAGAAACTTTAGTACCTCCTAATAGTCCCATTTGTGGTAATATTACGAAAGAAAAAAAGGTGGAAGCGCTGACCAAAACGTGTAGAAACATAAATATGAATATCAACATTTTAGAAGGTAAAACTCCAGTTTTAGGGGAAATTATTAAGAAAAAAAGAAAAAGGAAGAAGAAGACCACTTTGACGACTGTCGAAAATAACATGTTGAATGAAACTCTTGCCGTTAGCTCTTCTGTTGGAAAGGGAAAGAACCCATCTTTGAATGTAGCTATTAAAACTAAAGTCAACAAAACTAAAACCCCTAATAGCCTTGCTAAAAAGAAGAAGAAAATCACCAAAAAAAGTAATCCTCAGCTCGATATTGCAGAATTAAACAATATAGAAAAACAAATGGATAAGTTAAATTGCCCTGATTTTTGGCATGCAGGAATGAATGAGAAAACAATTGGAAAAGTAATAAAACGACTTAAAGAAAAAGAGCAGGAAATCTATGAAAATTGGTTCCGGCGACATAGGTCTTTACAAAACAATAAACAATTAGATCAAAATATGGTTCAACAGTCTAATATTGAAAGTATTCATTCCGTCAATCAAAGTAATAATTTAGGAATAATTAGAAAAAATAAAAACAGGAAGAAGAAGAAAGCCAAAGATAAATGTCAAACAAATTCAGAAAATACTCACAATAATGTAAACACTAATGTTAAAGAAACTAAAAAGAATGTCGATAAAACAATAAAAGCTAACAATAAACAAGATGTCAAGAAGCCTAACCTGAATTCCGAGGGAACCTCCAACACCAAAATAGTTAGTCCTAAAACGAAAATTAATCAAACTTCAGGAAAGTCAGAAAAACCTGTTGCATTAGAAACTAAAAGAGAAGACCACGAGCAGCCAAAGCGGTTAAAAATACCAAACGTTTCAAACATTGAAAATATTGGTGCAGTAGATCAAAATGGATCAAAAAATATGCAAAAAATCAATACGTCGCCAAATAAAAAAAGTAAATTAATGGCAGTTAATCATACAGCTCATAATCATTGTAAAGAATTGACAAACATGGGATACAACAACGTGGCTTGTGACAATGTTTTTGGTGATGGATTCAGAGATTTTATACAAAATATGTATGTAAATGATGGTCATATTGTGCCTGGTCTAAGTAATTTTAATTATGAACAGTTATATCGTGCTTTTAGAGCCTACCAAGAAAAATTAATAAACGACCAAAATAAAAATGTTAACAAAGAGAATAATCCAGTTAGCAAAAATAAAAGTAAGACACAGACAAAATTGAAATTGGAACAGAATAATCATGGAGAAAATAAACAACCTTTGCACTGTTTGAGAAACTTAAACAGTGAAGTAAGGTGTTATTACTATGAATTTGAAGGAAAAAATGTTCAACATTTCATGGATTTCAGGGAGAGATACCTTTATATGTCTTTGGAAGAAGTAGCAACGAAAAGAAGGTCCAAGAAAAATAAAAATTCTGATGTTCATGTTATAAAGTTAGATAA
Source organism: Rhagium mordax (assembly GCA_963680705.1). Classification (NCBI taxonomy): domain Eukaryota; kingdom Metazoa; phylum Arthropoda; class Insecta; order Coleoptera; family Cerambycidae; genus Rhagium; species Rhagium mordax. The sequence goes on from OY796657.1 coordinate 9,926,597, forward strand.
CAAATGTGATTTAAGTGGAAAAGCTAATATTGCTGGAAACAGCGTAACATTCCATGACGCCTTAAAAGAGAATGAGAGATGCTACTACTATGATTATGAAGGGAAGAATTTTTTGCGTTATATGAAATTCAGGGAAAATTATCTTTGCATGTCTGTGGATGATATACAAAAAACACAAAAAATTACAGAAATAAAAAGTATAACTCCACTTACAAAATGTGATATCAGGGAAAATTATTCTGATGTTCAAGATTATGTATTACAAAAAAAATATACAATTGATGATAGTTATTCCCCATTACTTTTAAAGTTGATACATTTAGCATTTCTGGTAATTTTAGCATATTTTACAAAAATCGTGTTAAAGAATATTGGGCTGTGGATATTGGAGTATCATTTATACATTTGTTGTTTTATTGTTTTGCTAGTTCTTATAAGTTTTGTAAAACATTAATATAAGAGGATTAAGATTGTGTACGTGTTATTTAGTAATAATCAATATAATATTGTTGCAATCAAATATCGAAAAATATTTTTAATTTTGTTGATATTTGAAAATTTGTGATTATATTCGCGTTTAATGTGTTTTGTTTGCACTTGTAAATGAAACATATTTTCATTTTATTTTATTATCAACGTAAGGTTTATTTATGTTTTTAAAACTTTTAATACCATTTCCATTTCCAATATGTGAATGTGCTCTGAGATGTACTCATTTTATAGATACGAAATTGTGCATATAATGACAGGAAAACGGATCACCCTCCACAACTTTTTTATTTTTCACGATAAAGTTTTGAAAGGGTACTCAAATTGTGCATGAATTTTTAGATATAATAAAGTTAGAAGTAATATCAATTTTTTTCTTAAATGGCAACTTTACTTTTTCTTCAATGTACCGATTAAGATAAAAATTCTGGAGTGATGAGGTGGATTCCAAAGGACACTTCTAATATAAATAAAAAAATACCTCACAATTTACGGCGGTTGTTTTGGGCTTTCCCGGTTTGAAAAGAAATTGCTTTATAACGAATAATCACTGATTTCTTCAATACTTTAACCAGTAGCATATGTTTTCTATCTCATTATGTCCAAATGCTCTTTCAGTTAACGAAAAAAAAAGTATGTTATTTAAAGAGCTGGTGAATAAGTGATTAACTCCAATAAAACGGAGATTTATTTTAAATGAGCTCAAAATATCTTCACAAATGTTATATAATTTTATTTGTTTATTTTAGAAGTGTTTTTTAAACTCTGGTTATAAATTCCAAATCTGACTTATGTCAATTTATTCATCTTGAGGGATTGCGTGCCTGAGTAGGTCGCGTCTGTGTCCTTTGTCAATCATAATAAAAAATTTTACACGTTTTCAGTTTTTTTATCTATCGGAAATTCAAATTAAAAAAGCAGTTGCTATTAAAAAAAAATTGTTGCTACTTCAAGCTAGGCGAGGATATCATGCAATCATGTCTAAAATTGGGGTTTTCATGGCCAACGTCTGTGGCCTAAGAGTCAAAATTTTATGAAAAATAAGAAACTTGGAGGGTGACCACTCACCACTCAAGGACCTGTTTTGTCAATATATACTTCATTTGTGGTTTCACTGGTTTTTTAGTTTTTATAAGTTTTGTAAAACATTAAATATAAGATTAGGATTTTGTACGTGTTATTTAGTAATAATGAATTTAATATTGTTGCAATCAAATATCGAAGATTATTTTTAATTTTATTGATATTTGAAAATTTGTAATTATATTTGTGGTTTGATGTGTCTTGTTTGCATTTGTAAATAAAACATTTCATTTTATTATCAACTTACTTATAAGGTTTATTTATTTTTTTTTTAACTTTTAATACCCATTTCCAAAATGTATTTAATTGTGCACTGAGACGGACTCATTTTGTTAATACGGAATATAATGACAGGAAAGCGGATTACCCTCCATAACTTTTTTATTTTTCACGATAAAATTTTTAAAGGGTACACAAGTTACGAATGAATTTTCAATTTTTAGATATGATAGAAGTAATTACAACTTTTTTCTTTAATGGCAACTTTACTTTTTCTTTGATATACCAATAAAGATAAAAAATCTGGAGTGATCAGATGGATTCCAAAGGGTACACTTCTACCTAGGCCAGGATATCTTGAAATCAGGTCTAAAATGGGGGTTTTCGTTTGTGGTCCAAGAGACAAAGTTTTATGAAAAATAACAAACTTTGGGTTGACCACTCTGTCACTCAAGGATCGGTTTTGTCAATATGAGGCTCATCATATTCCTGACTTAATCGTGAAGAGTTAAATATTAACAATTTAAAACGATTAAAATTCACTATAAATTTCAATTTCTCGTTTGGGATTTTACTGGTTGGAATTAGGTTAGATTAGCACTACCACGTATAGAGATTTTAATGCAGTACCATTGGCAGCATGGAAAGGACACTTGGATTTTGATTTTTGAATATTGAACAAGTCAATTGTCTTTGCTTTGCTCTTACCTGTTTATAACCTCGGACTTACAATGGAATCAGTTGTTATCACAGTTATTTAAAAACGATGATGCTGTACATCTATCCTGCAGTGTCAAATATGATTTTTTTTTTACTTTCGTAAATTACAGTAATAAAATTGCTTAGAAAACTAAAAGAAAAAAAAGTGTTTCTTAAGAGTTCATTGTTTTATTACAAAATGTCTATACGTTGTAACTTAAATTACAATATAATATACTTAGGTATATTTAAATCTGAAATTTTAATAATCTCTAGCCTTCACTGTATTAAAAAATCTAGAACCTTTTTTATCATAACATTAAACCAGTTCTCTTGTGTCATTAATTTTTATAATTCATTCCTTTCTTCTTAATCTAACTGAAAACTTGTCCCTTCTTTAAACAGATAATAGTAATGAACAGTTCAATATTCTTTTTGGTAAAATTCACCAATAAAAAATATATCGAACCGAACAAATTTAGTGTTTAGTCTTTTAAAGTAACAGTTCTCAGTGCATCCTCAGGCACAATTTCAAGTAATGCAATTGTCCCGTCATTAAATGTAAATGCTACACCACCATCAATTACTAGACAAGCATCGAAGCAGTTTGATTTAACTTCAATTTTTGTTGAGAAACCTCTAGATTTTATTCCTTTCGGTTGCGGCCACACTCCAGCTGATATTAAATCTCGAATTGTATAACCCATACGTTGATCATCTGAAATAAATATAAATATTTAATTTTTGTTATGAATTTTTAAAGAAACTATATAAGTACTGAGCAAGCAATAACGATCTCCAATTTCAAAAACAAAGCCTGTGTGGAAGGCGTTGCAAAAAAAAGTACAAACAAATAATTATTCGATAATAGCCAGAAATTTATTTTGTCTTTTCTTGTATTGTATTCAAAAACTATATATTTCCAAAATTTCATATTAATTAATATAAATTACATTTTCAGTTTCATTTCATTATAATACTTACAATAACGTCCTACTTACTATATATACTAAGTCGTTTTGAAAGTGGAACAAACCTGACACTCCATATTTTTAGATTTCTCAAACAAATAGAATTTTTAGCTACATTTTATTTATAGTTTTCCACTTTTACTCTGCTTTAATTAACGTTCCACATTCAAGAATTCTCAGTGTACCGATTTTGAATTTCTACATAGGTACTTTGAAGCGTTTTTAGTTTATTGACTAGTTGTAAAGAATCACTCAAATATACATAAACACACAAGACATAATAAGTGTTTAATGGATAAAAAAAATTGACTAAATTCCTGGCCTATATATAACTGATTGAGTCTTTTAATGGTATTCACTGTACGTCAAATGTATACCTGGTGAAAACATTAAGTTTTGGTTGTAGGTGTCAGACAAACGTTTGGCAAGACCATCCTCGGCCTCCGTTGTTTCAATCGAGATCAATCTTAACAGTTCTGCAACACTTTGCGTTGGTAATCTGTTAATACTCAGATGCCATGAGGTGGAACCAGTACCAGTGGATACACACATACCAGAACACTTTAAGCGTGTAATTTCTGTGGAGCCATTTAACCTCAATTGGAGATGTGACACTCTAGCAGATAAAGATTCTCCTATAAATACCTAAAAATTTGTATATGTATACTACTATTTCAACTGACTTTTGTACTGGGTTTTGGAATAGCAAATTTGTTGGAAAAGATAATTATAAATGCTTATATATGTGTGTGAAGAAATTAAGAAAAAAAGCTTTTGAAATATGTGATCCTTTCATAAGAATAAACAAATGAATTATGGGTGTATTTCACAGAAAAAAGAAAAACACAGAATTAAAGTGAATATATGAAAGAACGTGTTGCATACGAACGAACAAATTTATTAAATATATTAAAAGAGAAAAATAGAAAAAGACAGAGTTATTTCAAAATAATTGCATATGATGTTATTGAAGAAAAGATAATGAAATTTGAATATACGTTTACTATACACATAAAACCGCTTGCGCTGTGACAGCATTTTTTTGTGTTTGCAGTTTCGGCAGAAATGGCCTCAACTGTCTTATTTCAAATTCCAATATTATATGTCCCCTTTTAAACTTTATAAAATTGCTAATTATGGGTGTGCAAATAATGCAGTTGTCAAAATATGCATTTTTTTTAAATTCTCAGAGGAGACACCTCTTTAAAAATACTGTTATAATTTAAGTGTTAAGTTACCTCATTTAGGGCCAAAACTGGCAAGATTTTGACGCCTTTCTCTTTTTGTGGATGAGTATCTATGTTATCACATTCAATTTCATGTAAATAAGTCGGAATCAAATGTTTTTCATCGCTTACCACAAGAGTTGTTCTTATCCTACTTCTCATTAACCATTCAAAATTTCCCTTAAAATGTCACATTATAATTGGAAATATATTGTAATAGAGTAAGTTACCGTTTGTAGTCTTTCAATAGCAGCCCTGATGTTGGTGGAATAACGTTTAGGAAGACATAAATGACCCTCTGACCTATTTGGATCAGAATTGAATCCTATCACTGGTGTTTTGTTATTAATTACTTTACTAGCTGCTAATAGAAATGTTCCATCTCCTCCAACTGGTAAAATAATATCATGCGTCGCAATTCTATCTCTCGTACAGTTAAATCTGTTCAACAGCATATACATTGTTTTCTAATTACCATATTGTTACAAACATTTTCTTACCTATTTACCACATTTACATCCACACCCATGTTCTTCAAGGTGCTGACAACGTTTTCCTCGAAACGTTTGTGTAAGTCATGGAAATGTACTAGTTTTTCAAAATTCGTTCCTCGTTTCCTAAGTAACTTCTCTAATTCATCATCCTTCATCCCTCGATGTTTCCTTCTCTCGAATTCATACCTTGATAATTTTGACACAACTAAAATTTTGTCGATTTTGATTGTGTTTGTTTCACTAGAAAAGTTTTGAATTGAGATACCATAAAAATTACTTATTCCTAAAAATAAATAAAAATCATAAAATTTAGAGATACTTCCAACGTTGGAAAAGTACATTTTATACCAAATATAAATATACATGCATGGCTACTTATTAAAAATATTTATCCAGTCACCATAACGATAATAAATAATAATTTTTGTATATAATTAAATTCATTGATACGAAGTGCTGTTAATATCGAGACGAGGGATCAAAGGTGGGAGGTGAAACTGCACTCAAGGCTGTATTTAATTAAAACAACCACACAGATCACATTTTTAATTTACAAATAATAGATATTAAATTCAATATATTTTTAAATAAAGAAATTGAACAAAATATAGCTTGAAAAAGAAATAACGGAATTTAATATTTTTGTATTTTAGTATAATCAAAGCAAAATATTGTTCATTAATTCTCTTTATTTAACCTCGCTTCAAAATAATAATAATAGTGGTTTTTATCATATAAAATATTCCAGTTATATAGGTACAGTGTGTCCCACTTTTCATGGAGCTACGCCCTCATATCTCGCTCATCTGATATCTGGTATACAATGAATACAATGAATTTCGAGTATGTTCTCTCCAAATTATAATTATAATAAAAATAATGCCACATGTCATCGATGGCGGAACTTCTTGGGAACGGCCAAACGTGTCTGCCAATCAAGATAGATAAGGGTGTCTCAGGTTTTACTCGTGGGAAAATTTAATAGACGATAGATCTTACAAAAATAAAAACAAAATTTCATATGAACTTGTATTTTTTAAAGCTTCGTTTTCAAGATACAGGGTGTTAATGTTAATTAAAAAAAATTATTTCTTCAAATATCTTAAAAACTATACTTGACCGATTTTAATAAAATTTGGCACGTTTCTAGCAATAAATAAGGAGCTTAATTTGATGAAATTAGATTTAATTTAACTATTCCAGGAGTGGCGCTGCGGGGTATCCTTAGATATTTTAAAGCAAAATTTGAGCTCGTCACTGTTTTCTCATAAATTTTTTTGCCTCCTGAATTTTGAAAATTAATAAAAAATTCAAGAGGCAAATAAATTGTATTTTAAATTATTCAATCTATAAATCAAATTAAGCTCCTTCGTGAAAAGTTTTATCAAAATTGGCCAGATATTTGAAAAAATAAGATTTTTTTAACATTAACTTTAACACCTTTGTATCTCGAAAACGATCGAAGCTTTAAAACGTAAAAGTTCCTATGAACTTTTCTTTTTATTTTTGCGAGATATCTATCGCCTGTTAAATTTTCCTGAGTAAAATCCCCTGTGCAATGACATAAAAACAATTTTTTCCAAAAATAAAAACATACATACATATGTAGTCAAAATAAATCAAATATTCTATTGAATTAACAATTATCGTTTTCTCTTGAAAATATAGAAATTTAGGGCAGGGCTATTTTCATATTAAATATGATTTTCCCCAACGATACCCTTATTTAGTGTTATGAAAAATTAAATAGCATTTTAATTTTCTTTCAATAATTAATGATGAAGATTATTAATTATTGCTGGTTCACCTATAGGCTGTGTACATATTATTCAAGTAATAATGCAATAAATTACATATTCATAATAATTCCTTTTTCGATCTAGATTTTTCTTTTGGGAAATATAATTAGAACTAAATGTTTATTATAAAAGGGTACTATCTTGTACTATTTAGTATTTTCCATTTAATTTATCAAATAGGTTTAAATAAAAATATAAAAAACACAGGTAGAATTGTTGTTTTAAATTAACGATTAAAACAAAATTTTCCATTGTGTATTTAATTTAACTGGTGTGGCATTGTACAAGCTTCTATATGGTATTATTAATATTGTCTGGATTTTTGACTTCTTTTCACTAAAATAATAAAGGACATTTAATTATAAATAAAACTAAATTATATATCTCTAAAAATGAAACTAAGTATATCCGTTCGACAAATAAAGAAAATAAGAATAAGAAATAAATAACAGAGGCTTTTGAGTTAATTTTAGCACCCCCTCTCCAGGTCTGCCACGCCACTGCCAATTATACGTGTGATTTTGAGAAACCAAGTTTTTCATTATCTAAAATGATTCTGATTTCCGCAAATAAAAATAATGAATTCAAAAAACTATAGAAAGCAACTTTAACATACTTTCAATGTTCATCGTTGCTGTTTTAAATCATAACATAAATAATTTGAATATTCAAATCTTACATAGAGTATAAAGTAAAGCCTAGTACAACACATGAAAAAAATAAGATTATTGTATTGGATTCCCATAAAATTTAATTTATTCGCAAGAAACAGTATTTTCAATTCTATGCCAATTTGCAAATTCAAATCAATGTTGGTTGGGAACACTGTATTAACAATCCAACGTTGCCGTTGCCATTGTTGCCAATCATAATTATGACCAAGTATTGTGAATTAACAATTAACAGTGATTTAGTTCGCTAATTCTGAACAATAAAGCAATAAATGATTCTTTATTGTTATCAATCATTTATTTTGGTTATTCAATACAGGTTTTTGGGAGAGTAACAGTGCCCTGATCGATAATACACCATAAACACGTAAATCGCACGATGCAAACGTCACAAGACTTGTTATGGTGTGAAGGATATTCTACTCTTTTATTGGAATATTTGGTAATTACTTACCTAAGTACATATTCTTAAGTAGTGTCCGTGGATTATGCATTGGAAAAAGTGGTATTATCTATAACTAAAATCATTAAAAACTTATCTTTGATTAGAAAACTTTCGATGATTAGGTTAAGCTTCACACTGTACTTTGCACTTTACAAAAAAGTTATCGGTTTTTTAAAATAAACAAATGTTTATATCATTTCTAATCAATTTTGCGACCCATTTGAGCAATAGTTTTGTAATAGTTCATATTTATCCTATTTTTTAACACAGTGGTCTTTCGCGAAATATGTTTATTACTGACTTGTAAACCGCCATACTTAACCTAAAATTTTGGTCAGGATTCTAGTGATAAAAATACACGTAATGGAAATAGTAAATATTTATTTTACATTTTGATATGATTAAAACTATTTTAACAATAATGTAATTTATAACATTTTAATTCTATATACATACTATTTTTAAAATATTTTTAAATCTGGCATTCTCCCTTAACGGCATATTACACGATAAAAAGGCAAATTATCGGGTACTATGTCGTAGAATTGGAAAATCTCAGTAGCATACATAACGTAAATAACGAGAAAGGCCTTAGATTACTTTTGTGAGGCGGATGGTGGGGTGGAGTGTGTTTTGATTTTGGATCGAAGCATTTATCATGCAATGTAATTATTATGTGTGGTAACAATTTAAATTTGTGAGAAATTGAATTACTAGGATAACTGAAGAAGGAAGCATTAATAAATCGGTGTCTATGCCAAACGTCACTATTGGTTTACTCACACACCATACCTCGCATTAGGTTTTTTGAACTATAGGTACATGTTATATTACTTATATTCCCCAAATTTTGCCCTCTCCAATTCCAATAGTTACGCTCGTATATTTGACAACGTGTAGGTTAAAACAAAATATATAATCATTTAGGAGAATTCCAGACACTCGTTAACTTTTTTCATTGCATATCTTGAGAATCATCGAACCTAATTATACATACATGCTTGCCTATATGTAAATATAGGTTTAGATTATTTTTTTACTAAGAGTTTACATTCATTTTGGATAGACTAGACACGCTGACGTCTATTCTTGTTAAAACATAATTTTGGTATTTTAAGTGATTTCTAAGAACTCAAAAAATTGTTTCTTATTAAGAGACAGGATACAAAACATACTTAGTAGATAAAATAATTCACATACGGGAGCAAAGTCAATACTAATAATCATATAATTTTATTCGAATTTGAGTCAAATAAGTATAAAATTAAATCTGATTAATGTAATTTTAAAGAAGGAATATTGTAGATTGACCAATTTCCTTAATTTATTTATTGTCAATATTGATACGTGTATCGATGAAAAGAAATTAATTTATTATTGTTCACAACACAAAGTTCACTTATATGTAGAGAAATAGTCAGGATTTGATTTGAGAGATGGTACCAATTACTTATATATTAAAAATACAGAAATATTGTATATATTCAAATATTCACATAGGTAATATAAAAAGTTGTCTTATAAACATTATTAAATGAGATCTGCAAATGAAAATAAGTGTATATCGGCATCAGTTCTTTTTAACTTTGTCTGGAGTTAACCCTAATTTTTTCATGCAACAATTTGCAGGTTTTTTTCTAACATACGTGTGCAAATCGTGCAAACATGCTTTCTAATCCTAACGTTATTTCTAACTTATGATTGAAAATAAACTCTGTAGTAAGAGCAAAATAAATGCTCACTTGGAAATACACAATTACATTAAATAAATTGGAATATACCTTGAAAGAAGTTGAGCAACAATATTTATACAATAACAATTAGGAATATATTATAATATTTTTGAAAAGAAACAAACGTGTAGGTATATTGGCCATAAGTTTAATACGTTAAGTTTCTTTTAAAAAATATATATATACATTATGATATGAAATGGTTACTGGTAATGACAATTAGTTGATATGCATTTTGCAATGGTAAAAAAAAATAATGATATTTATGAACATACACCAATCAGTGTGTTAAAGAACTGTAATATGAGTTATGAAATTAGTCTAGTTTCCTAGCTCAAATTAAAATATGATTTAACGACTAATAGTAGACCTTATTTGTTTTTAAATTGTTAATGTTATTTTTATTATTTAGACAATTGCAGCAGTTGTACATTGTACATAGTTAGAAATTGAACATGCCTATGTACAGGGTGATTCACTTAACTTTCCCACTCCACTTTTCTCCGTTATTTTTGCAATTACAAAAAAAATATTATAACAAAAATTGTAGACCTTTTTATGAAGTTTTTAAATATGGTATCAAAAAAAAAAAAAAAATACTCGAATATGCGATATTGTCTATAATTTATATATTTAAATGCAAATATTTCGAAAAGTATTACAAATAAGTACCATGTGTGCTATATTGTCGAAATCAGAATAAAATTTTATGTCGAAAAATGTAATAAAATACAGGGTGTTCCATTTAAAAAAATGCAAGTTATATCTGTAACTTCATAATTTGTTTTTCAATTGTTTTTTTGATACCATATTTAAAAACTTCATAAAAAGTTCTACAATTTTTGTTATAATATTTTTTTGTAATTGCAAAAATAACGGAGAAAAGTGGGGTGGGAAAGTTAAGTGAATCACCCTGTACAAATGTTAAAAAGTAGATTTTAAACAACTTTTTAAAAGTTCTCATTGATACGATATGAACTAACTACCACCATCTTGAATCCTTTTTAGATATACATTCAGTCGAAAAACCAACGAGCATTAAATTCTGTATATTATGATTAAACCTCGCGCCTTTTTACGTTTCACTCATATTCAGTAATGTTAAAAGTTAATTACATTTTACGTAGGTATATATAATTCAGGATTTCTAGTAGAAAATATTGTTAGAGAACTGGTTTTTAGTACAAAAATGTGACACCTGATTCTTGCAACTGTTGATTTATAGTATAACTGCTAACATCTAAAACTGTCGTTGGGAACCCTGGGGACTCGGAAAGTTTTCAGGAACATTCCCGCCTGTACCAATACTGGCAACTATGATTCAGCTTGTTAAATGTGTAATTTGGAAAAAAAGTCAAGCCTATATAATCGACATTCTTTATCAAAAAAAAAAATTCATCCTACACATCGATTTATGCAGTGTTGAAAAAACAAGCTAATCTCCGTCTGAGTATATTTATTCTTCAACTGCTATAGATTGTATCACAAAAGAGATGATCTGTTTAACATCGGCTTATATCACTAATCTGTATGGGTTACTTGAGAAGATAATTTTAACTATTTGGTAATTATTACGAAGCAAAATATTTTGGAACAACTCAATGTCCAAATATCTTATTTCATTTTTATATACAGGGTGTCTCAAAAATAAGTGCACAGAAAGATAAGACATATTCCTGGCGTCAAAATAAATCGATTAGACCAAACTTACCTGCCTTAGGAAGCATTTTGGTATAGACCAGGATGCTTCCTAAGGCAGTTGCAAGGGCAGGTCAAGCCGTAGGGGTGGGGGTAAAAATGAGAAAATCACTAGGCATGTATTAAACTTTTGAATACCATTTTACTTGAAAACGATGGCTCTTATCGAAGTTACACAAGAGGACATTTCTTTTGTAAAAGACTGGTAAACCATAATTTGATGTCAAAACTCGAAAAAAATTACAAATAAAAAAGTTGTGGTCATTTTTACCCCCCGCCCTAGAGCTAAATTTTATTAGGCTTAAAAAATTTAGTGGTTGTACTAAATTTTAACACTTTAACTTGAACAGTTTTGGAGATAGAAATAAAAACCATCTTCCTCTTAGGAAGCATTTTGGTACAGAGGTAAATTTGGTTCAATTTAACTATTTTGACTTCAGGAATATGTGGTATCTTTTTGTGCACCCTGTATATAATATGTACTTAGTTTATTTATAACTCAGATATTTACGTAAAATTTACAACCTTATGATTTAAATTAGTATGTACAAAACCGTGTTACGTTCATGTGCTGGTTTATACCTAGAAATAGGTTTAATTAAAGATTATACGAAATATACAGGGTGCTTCATTTTTAAATGTCGTCCTTTAAGGAGGTGATAGAGCATCGAAAAATAAGTCGACCTGCCCAAAAAACTTATATCAAAAATGCATAGTAACGAAGTTACAGGCCTTCAAAGTTGGAATAAAAAAATCGTTTTTTTGTCATAACTTCTAGACCATACGACCGATTTTAACCAAATTTTGCACAGTCAGTACTGAACTACATACCTACAATCCTATAAGAATAACTCATGTCAAAAATCACCAGTGGCGTAGATACTGGGGTGACGCCCCCTATTTCTCACCCTATTTCCCCACGCCACTGGATATATTTTTTTTTGGTCAGGTCGACTTATTTTTCGATGCTCTATCACCTCCTTAAAGGACGACATTTAAAAATGAAACACCCTGTATATAATCATGTACGTCTACTATCAATTTTGTTCTTTTAGATACAGGACGATTTCGAAAATAGTGTACTATTTGTTAGAACGGTGATAGAAGAGGTTGCTTGCATAAAAAAAAATTACATTTGTTTTACGTAGAAAAAAAATTTCTGAAAAAATTGTGATTTATAATAATATGAACAAAAATTATGTTCCAGATAAATTCCATCAATAATTTTAAACTAATAATTTTAGTTATTGCATTCTTCTAATAATTTTACTATTAATATAATCGTTACATATTTACCTACCTATTACATGTTTTCGACCCCTCCGCCCCCCTATTTACATCATTGACCAAAGTAAATATTATTTAAAAATCTAAAACAAAAAATGTTAAATCAAGTACTCTTGAGTGCATCTATATTATTACCAAAATTATTGAATTTACTATTCATTAAGTTTAAAAAAAATAAAATTCCCTAACCTAGACCTGGTTTTTAACGACCTGATGAAATTCTCATGCGAGGGAAATTATTACAGAATTCCAAGTAAAGAATATGTGTAGGTACTTCGTGAAAATACTAATTAATAATATAATTATGCATACGTGCTTAGTTAGGTAAACAGTGGCGTAGCTAGAATATATAGGACGCATTTGAATATTAAAATGAGCAATATTTTTATAAATCGTTTATATCTTAGTATACAACCACTTCCGAAAGCAAAGGATCTTGAGTCTAAGTTGAGATTTTGGATGGATCATTTCGTGTCTGAGCCCATTGAAAAGCAGTTGTGGCATCTATACTAGGATCACTGATGACATTCTCTGATTTAGGTCTGCTTTATACGATATAGAAGAATAAAGCCGGCTTTAGAGGACTACGTCCAGTGCCAGTAAGACAGTCACTATGTCGACATGCCGACAACGTTATAATACTACGTTGGTCTCTAGAGCGGGCTCAGATTTTCTTTCGACTTTTCGTTTACCGCCGATTGACTTTTGTTACTGGCAACGCCACATTGCACTTAACTAGATGCGGTTATCTTAACTTTTAATTAGACATGGTTAAAGCATTTATTTTAGTTTACTTGTCGATTTTTTGATGACAGTCGCTGTTTTTAGTTACTTATAGCACAAAAAAGCTGAAAAGACGTTTTCCAGCAAACTGTGTGGAAAGGCCTGTGAATCAAATTTAAAGGAAAAATCTGACGATACATTTAATGAATACATTATACGTGTATATCGAAGAGACTGTTGTTTATATTAGTCAGTTGCTATACAATTTAATTAAGTGCCTACCTATCTTAATTAATTCTGTACAGTAATTTTACATAAAATTTAATTTTTGGTGCATAGCTAAGGAAGACAAAACATAGGTTCATAATGTGTCGAATCAGTACTTACAATGTTTGGCATAAGGTCAAAATGACTAGATTATATATTATATATACAAATTTAGTGATTTTCTCGCTAGGTACATAATATACATGTATTTGTTAGCTACGCCACGTGACTAAGCACTTTTAAGTGAAAGGTGGTCAGATTACTAAACTCGTAGTATTCACTAATATAATGAGCATTCAATAAATAACCGCATATAAAGATCTTTGTAATAAACCGTTTTAACTGTCGCTACTTCTACTCACTACAACAAATATATACATTGCTTCAAAACAATTGACTTCTTAATTTCAATGCCTGGTCTTCTAAATGTTAAATTTTATTGCATTTAGTGCAAGGAAGTTATAGAGTATATTTTATAAATTTGAAGCAATGCCTTTGGGGTGTTCGTTAGGATTTGCATTCTGTATATCCTTGTCTATTATCTACCTATTCATGCACAGGCGAACGAGTACAGAAACTACAGTTATCAAGGTTGTTAACTGGGTGGTTTTCAGAGTGTTTTGTGCCCTGTTACACATGTCCTCCTCACAAAAGCACATGTGACCCGTTCCGCTACTTTCCATCATGCACACATGGTCCACCATGAATAAGTTGATTTGAAGCTGAGATGTGCAGGTTCTTCTCACCACCTCGTACGCTAAAAAATAATTCAGGTTAAATAGAATGTATTTACAACAGTGACTTCGGGGGAGATCCACCCATTCGTCATATTGGAGTATATTAAATTAGATTGGATTATTTTATAGGTCTTGTAGAATAAATATCGCAACAGCGCCTAACAGGGGATATTTTGTATCAAATGCAATTATTATTCATTTTGAATAATATGAATTTAGAGACAATAAAAGTGGAATATTTCAACAACAAAAAATAGATACAAACTTATTTATTTAAATATTTTGAAAATATGGAGTCCTGTCCTGTATGACAAAAAAATAAGCAACAAATTTTGTTTTTTCTGCATATGTAATACCATTGAATGTATATCTGGTTGACAAATTCTGTAGTCACGTTTAAAATTATTTATGAATTCTTTTAATAGGAGAGGTTGAAGTCTCAATGGAAAGCGTTGCTTTCTCACACAGAAATAACAGTTTTGTGTGTACAGATCAGAGAAATAGAGAGGTTATATGATTAAATTACTGGTTGGCTTAAAATGTGAAATATTTTCAAATCAAATTTTCAATAAGGCGATTCTCATGAAAAAAGTTTAATATGGTAAGTAGTAAAGGAAATTTATAAATAATTGTAAAATACATTACAACATATTTAGGCAACCATATATACACATTCAACGGCTTTACATTCAAGGCTGGGTACTTTACATTGGCAGAAAACAAAATGTATACTTGGTTGCCTATTTTAGATCATGTAGTTTATGATTATTTATGAACACTTATTGTATTATTCAGTTTTAAAAGGAAAGTAAAGTACTATTTTAGAGAACACTTTTTATATAACCTTTTAATAATCTATCGGTTTTAAACTGACCATTAAAATATAACTGAAAAAAAAATAAAAAAAAAATAAAAAACAAAATAAAATATCGGTTGGTTAATTAGGGCGCACCGTGGATAGTACTATTATTAAATGAAGTTTTAAATGGATAAAATGAATGGATGTGAATATTACGAGTCCCAGTTTATTAAGTTTTCGGATGAGCATTAATTAAAGCCTTGAATAAAGCAAAAAAGAAAGTTATTAGTGTAAAGGTGAGCATATAATTAATTGTAGTGGCGCTTTAGTTTTATTTCTAAACTATCAAAAAATCTTACTACCTCTTTTATACAGAGGTTCGTGCGCAATAGGTGAATTTTAAAATTTTTCTTTTCTTGCAGTTCGAAAGGTTGAAGAATATCAAATTGTCCCCGCTTAAATGTATATGCAGTTTCGGGAATTTTCTTGGGTCACATTGGGTTATAATGAGGAAGTTTATTTTTTTTAAATAATTATACTACTAACTTGTCTATGTTGAAATATCAGAAAAATCAAGAATATTTATTTTGCTTTTTTTTATTTTAAAAATTCGTTTTAATTTGAATACTAAAAAAATAACGATTTAATAGCCCTATTAATAACTTAATATGGCTAGATTACAGAATAACAAACATCGAGTATCTCTTGATGCTTTCTCTGTTTCCTTGATACTAGGGATCCCACAAAAATTGCAAACTGGCATTTATTTATGCGAATCAGCCTCACATGCGCTAATTTCCTATTCAATAAATAGTACCTATTTTACTGACCGCACCTTTATTATCTAACGGTTAATACAAACTGGGTTTATAAAGCATGTAGCTCATCTCAGATATGGAAGAACCAACTATCTTCAGGATTATTACTGGAGATCGGATCTGAAGGCCCCGTAACATCAAAATCAGCTACCATTTTCTTGGGAATATACAATATCTTACCTTAACGTATTAAGTGAATTTTATAATGTTCAAGATTAAGTAGTAGTCAAAGGGTTCTAAACGTACCATATGAGTGTATGGGTGAATTTATTGGTTGGTGCAACACTTTTCTACGTTTGCTATTTTTTTGTTCCCGATTCAAAAATGTAAAAATGATTCTAAAATTTTATTCAGGGACGTAGTAATCGGAGGGGGCTAGGGGTGTTTAACTATTTTGCCTGTGGAATTTTTCACAATTTAACTACAGAAAATGAAAATTTGAAGTTTTCTACCTAAGAATGGAACTATTGTCTAAGTAGTGTCTAACTTCAATAGAATGCATAGTTTTCGAGTTAAATTGATTTTAACATTCTATTCCACGCCATTAGTTGGTTTTTAAATTCATACTTTTTTACATTTTCACATAGTAGACTATTATTAACAGGTAATTAGACTATTATTAGACAGGTAATGAAAATTAGAAATTGAACAGTTTCCAAAATATTTACAAACAACCAGCATCAAAGGCTCTCCTTTAAAATGCTCTAGCCCTCTTAGAAACCATTTCTGGACACGTATTTATATGAACTTTTTTTTATTATCTTTCTAGCTAATTTCGGGACACCCTGTATAACGTACTACTATTTTATTCCTCTTTTCCGCCCCCCCAACGACAACTTGAATTATTTAATTAGAGAAAACTTTTAATCAAGCACAGTTCTTGTGCAGCACAATTAAAATTCTTAAACTTGGAACTGTGCGAGTAATTATCTCTAGTGAAACTGAGCCTTTTAATAAGAAAGTAAACGCATTAAACTACTGGAAAGTTTTAAATTCTGATGGCCTGCATCTTAATGCTTATAATGGAAAATTTTATTTAGCAGGATTTGAATCAAAGAGCCACGGGGATTATGGTTTGGTGCACAAGTGGACTTTTTTTGACTTGAAAATTTTTATTGCATTTCAGGACGAGTTATGACGATACACAAAATTTCAGACAAAAAAATTCTGTCTGCGTGTGTGTGTCTGTAAGTATGTATGTATTGCGATAGCAGCTACAGTTTTTGAGATAAAGCTTTCAAATTTGGTACACACGTTCTAGAGACCAAGGAGTAGATTGAGTTCGTTGATGAGCAAAATAGATCCACTGCAACGAGGTCTACCGAACCCCAATATTTTTATTTCTAACTTTACAAAAAAATGTATTGGCGATGAAAGATATGCAAACCCATTGTAATATAGTGTCCAAATGTTGAAATAAACAAAATATGTCAAAAATTTATACTTTTATTATAAACTCCACCACACGTTGAGGAAGTTCCAATCCCATAATTGGCAGTGTTTTTTTTTAATATTGCAAATAAATTGAAAAAATTGGAAACACGAGTTTCTTAAAAAAATACTTTAATGGTTCATTCCAAATTTGTACATAAGAAACATGGAAGCTTAACAATAGCTACGAAAAATTTTATATAACACAAACAAATTGACACTCTGCTACTGGCTGAGTTTCTGCTCACTGTAAATGACTTTCGATGGTGCCATTTTGAATCTTCGCTCCGCTTATTAGGAACACAAGATGCTGCATAACGGACTGGATTAGGCACTTTGCATTCATTTTGTCATATTACTCACTAACATATTTCAGCAAAGACTTCATTCATGTCTAATGATTGAACGCTCCCCTTCTGGCTTCAATCGTCTCGATCTTCAGATAACGTACGTACTCAACATAAACTGCAAGATAGCCACTACATGGAGACAAAATTCTCTAACTATTTTAATGTAAGTAATTTAAAACGACGTTAGAGTACATTTAAATTAAATTTAAAAGGAACATAAAATGAACCGTTACAGAATGATAAAAAGATCAAGAACAATTATTATCAATACTAGCAAGATGACAAACTTACGGCAAAACTTCGGGCCTCAGACCTGATAAGTTGCATTGGCTTTAGATCAGAGTAATAAGGCTTATCATATATTCTCCTTTAGTATGAAGGAATTATAGAAATTAGAGTAACCATGTCAACCCTACTACATATTACAATTATTCAGAATGAGGGTATAGATGCTGCAGAATTCATTCCACATTCCACCTAGGTCTTCATGGAACAAGATTGGATGAATGATAGTGAATACTGTACAAGATCCCTTACTGAACGTGAAGCCGAACTCGACAACATTATTGGAAACAGAGGGTAGTGGCTAAGAATAATCCTTATGTGATGGACCAAAACTGACAAAAGAATTATGCACATGAAAAACAGATTCCAGTTAAGAACAGGGCTCAAGAAACTGTGAAACGCACTTAAATGGGAGGTATTGACTTGCAAGAGATATCACATTTAAGGTCAAACACAAACAGAACTGGAAAATAAAATAAATTAATCTATAAATAAGACCCATCCAGTATATCTTGAGCAGAGGCACTGAGGTGCTTAATTTTGGCGAATGCGCCAGTGTGGAAACGATTTTCTCTCTTCTTTTTTTATCTTGGATAACCAAGCTTATATGTAATGTAGAGAAAATGTTTTTATATTTATTCGAAAGTACATAGTAAATAATAAATGATAAATGAATAGTGCCATATACCCTGAAAAAGAAACATGATGCTGCAGCTACGGACATATTGAACTCTGCTAAACATCACTATAGTAAATAATTCCCATAAGATAATAAATACGCTCAATAATTTAGTCCGTAGTAGATGCATAAATGTTTTCTTTACAGTTAAATTCAAACCAGTTGAGGTGTTGATCGTCTGAATAATTCGAATGACGTCTTTCAACTATATTGATATACCTACCTGTCGACATATTTATTGTAAGTATGACTTTATAGCTGATGATTCATGGTTTTAGCAAAAATGCACGCAATATCTTAGCAGAGATTAAAATGTTAAAATGACTGATTTTTTTTATAAAAAAAATCATTTAACGATTTTTAATCGTAGTTAATGAGACGCAAATTTATAAAAAGACAAAAATGGAAAATTAGATATTTTTTTACTGTAATCGTTGAGTGAGGCCTTCATTCAACGCTGTAATACTGGCAATTTTTTTATCGAATGGTACTGCATAAAGAGCATGCCCTTATTTGAAATTCAAAAATGTTTTATTAAAAAAAGAAAATGGTTGCCAGTGAAAATATTTTCATAAACGAAATTATATATTTCTATTTCCATATCGCGAAGTGTAAACTTTAACCGGGCTGTTTAATTTCCGGGGTTTTATTGTTAAAAGAGATAGAAATATCTATATAGAAATTTAAGAACTAGTTCTATAGCAATTTTTCTGGGGAATGTAAATCTATAAAGAAATAATTCACTGAACATTAGGCCAAAGTTGTTGGATTCAAAAGCACGTAGGTATTGCTATACCATAATAATATAGCATCTCATGTCCGCTCTCTTGAGAAAATTTTAAAACTTTTTATCTTAAATTGAACTAGAAATTTAGGCATTTACTGTACTTTGTTAACCATAGGTATAGGCTATACGGTATTTTTATTCGCTGTAACGACGTAAAGAAAAAACATATTTTACATGTCAAATTAAATTGAACTTAGTG
The DNA here is from genome assembly GCA_963680705.1 of Rhagium mordax. NCBI lineage: Eukaryota > Metazoa > Arthropoda > Insecta > Coleoptera > Cerambycidae > Rhagium > Rhagium mordax. Next base: position 9,946,486 of record OY796657.1, read on the forward strand.
CCTACTTAATGTACAGGGTCATTCCTCATATATTGACACCTTACTTACAGCAGTTAATTGATGAGTTATTAAAAACAAAAGGTTTATGTTCTACTCTATATTTTTATAATTCGTTATCAGAAAAAACAAATAAACATCGAAGTGTAATATTTCTGCACAAATTTTTTTAAATGAAACCCCCTGTATATGGATCCACGTGTTTAAAGAGCACATTTCTCTGATTCCAAAAATTTGTAGTTTGCCTATATTTGGATATTGGGTCTTAAAGTTTTAAAAACCATATTAAATAAATAAAGCATGTTGCAGCCATGAATCATCATGGCTGCAACATTACATAGTTTAATGTTAGATTCTAGGGAAAAAATAAAAATAAATTAGCTCATTTTTGTATTAATAAAAATATGCCACTATCGAATCTGATTAGGTAAATTAATTTTAAAAATGGTATAATGTGAAAAATAAGTTAAAGGTAACTAAAAAAATTATGCAAAATAACAACGCAAGGTCTATTATTTAAGTAGAACAAATATTCCATATGACCTCCAAAAATCCGCCTACACCACAAAATGTCAAAAGATTCGAGCGATTTTTTTTTAAATACTCGTCAAGGATCATATCTCCACTTCATTCTTATGGGTTTTGGGTTAATGGCCATTAAACTCATAAGTTTTGGTAAGAATTTAAGGGTACAATTTAAGAATTATTGGTTATCTTACGAGTTTACCATCGGAACTGTCGGGTCCGGTGTATTCTGAAATTCCATTGAGGTTATGTCCAATATTTTAACGAAATTTTTAGCGGTAATAATCCGTTGAAGTATGAACCTTTACGGCTATTTAAAAAAATCAGTCAAGAAGATTCCGAAAATCCCACCGTACCTAGTTTAGATGACGTGTATTAATTAATTCTGCTGATATGTACCTATTTACAACAAATTTTCTGACACTCATAATGCTTTAATTAATTTCTTGAACATTTGTAGAAATACGTAGATATTATTGAAATTAAAACACAATTTTGTATTATTTGTTGCCTACGTCAGTTTTGACAGCGTTAGAAAATTAATTTTTGCACCTGCCATTTTTAATAATATTAGCCTGGTGACAGATATATGAATTACAAGTGTTGTGTAAAGTTGGTCACGTGGTCACATTGCAACACACCTCAGCGGCAGAGCGTGCGATTTGTTTACGGTGTGTAAGGTTCAATTTATATAGGTGGCGGAGAGTGCGTTTTCAGCTATTTACGTTAGTGATCTTAGGTAAAATTATATTATGTCCCTTGGCGAACTTAAATTCCTAGAAGTAGGAAAGACAACTAAAATAACATGGTATTCAACAAACTATCTCTTTTATTCCATAAACGAGCGAAAGATTTCACATACTCAGCTCAGCACTATTAAACTACTGAGAGTACCTACTAAAAAGTTATTGACCATTATGTTGCAAAGCTTGTAAATATTTAACCGCTCTGTCTGTGCTAACACACTTTCATTCTGATATTTAGTTGTGGAACTATCACATTCGTTGGTCAAACATTCTTTTTAGTAATTGCAAATGACAAAAATACAAATATGTATAATAAAAATAAGCAAATTCATCATACATAGGTAATGTTACTCGTATTACTGCCAGGAACTGTATGGTGCGGGTTGCTATTTTTCTATACTTATTAGTTTTGGGCAAAATATTATGTATGTAGGTCATATCTATCCACGTGATAAATAAGATATCCTTACGATAATTTGTCAAATTCTTGCTTGCACTACAGTAAACAATGTGTTGTTTAAATCGAGATATGATCTTGTCTAAAATATTCCACAATATTTTATGCTGTGGCTTGTCATCTGTTCTTTAGCTCCTTATCTACTGTAATAATCAAAATGTAAATAAACTAAGCCACTAAAGAAGGCAATTTAATTTAAAACTAGTAAAAAACCTTAAAGCAAGATAAGATTAATTTACCTACTGTTCAATTAAATAGATTATTTGCGGATTTCACACTGGCGACTTCGCCAAAACCACGGTTCCTTCGAAGCAGACTGCAAACCGTTCTTTAAAAATTGTACAGGGTCATCACGTGAAAATGTTAGATTCTACTGTAACTTTGTTGCCTTTTTATTTATCAGAAAAGTAGAAATTGCTTTAAGACCACGGTGTAAGATAATTAGGTGGTGAAACGCCTCAATGTATCGTATGGTTAGAATGTCTCCAAACTGTTAACGCTAGAGACGCGAAATCGTAAGACAAAGAGAGAGAGTATGGGGCCACCAGGGCTGCGCGGGCTGCGGCCCGTATCGTCCCTAGTTAATTTCCACTTCATTTTACCAGGTCGAAAAATATACCATTCGATGCAGAAAAATATGTAGAACACGATTGTTGAAAAATTATGTGTCTAAATTGTCGGCTAGTCTGCAAAAAAAAATAAAAACCGAAAATGAAATTGGACGCCGGCACGTTTAACTCGAAACGCTGCTAAAACCGTTCGAGTTATGAAAAAAATTAACATAAACAATTTTATAGAGAACTAAATTTCCTATAAAAAAGTCAGTGACGGCATATGTCTATCTTAAATATTTTAGGCGTGAGCACGGTGTAAGACAATTCTTACACCATGGGCCTGAAAGTTGTGCGCTGGAAAACGATAAGTTTAATTTAACAAAAGATCAGCGCGCGAATTTGAGGCGCCCTCACACCAAAACTATTAAAGATAGACTAATGCCACCACTGACTTTTTTATAGGAAATTTAGTTCTCTATAAAATTGTTTATGTTAATTTTTTTCATAACTCGAACGGTTTTAGCAGCGTTTCGAGTTAAACGTGCCGGCGTCCAATTTCATTTTCGGTTTTTATTTTTTTTTGCAGACTAGCCGACAATTTAGACACATAATTTTTCAACAATCGTGTTCTACATATTTTTCTGCATCGAATGGTATATTTTTCGACCTGGTAAAATGAAGTGGAAATTAACTAGGGACGATACGGGCCGCAGCCCGCGCGGCCCTGGTGGTCCCACACTCTCTCTCTTTGTCTTACGATTTCGCGTCTCTAGCGTTAACAGTTTGGAGACATTCTAATTGAGGCGTTTCATCACCATGTTTAAGACTAATTTTTTGCCAAAAAAAAACAATCGAGCATCGCATTACAGAGATATAGCTATCGACTTAGCTTTTTCTTAGTAGGTACCCTGTGACAGTAACAATTTTCTAATCAACCCTCCCAGCGCACCATCTTCGAATGCAAATTGAACGACTTATACAGCGTGCATCCATGCGGGAGCTTACACGATCCATATCTCGGAAACTATACAACAAATTTTTGTGAAATTACGTATTTTGACAGTTATACCACTTCTGGTTCTACCGGAAGCAGATGTCAACTCTGTTATTTTAAATCGAACACTCATGTTTTTATTATCGGTGTTAATAGGTTGCTAAATTTTTTTGTATAACAAGCCCTATATAGTTTTTGAAATATTAACAATTTTACCAAAAAACCACAGGCATATCTCTAAAGAACTTCTTCCTGTGAATAACCAAGAATGCAAGAAATTAAATTATCTTTTACTGTGGAAGTAATCAGCATAGCAGTGAATTATTTAAAAATAATTTAAAAAATTTAAATATTATACAGGGTAAGTACAAAAGTGGTCACAGCTTTAAATTCAGAAACATCAAATATCTTGCATTTTTTAAATGAAACCCCAAATCAAATCAAATCAAACCAATCAGATCAATTTAATCAGATCAATCCAATCAAATCTGTCCAGTCAGATTAATCCAATCAGATCAATCCAATCAGACCAATCCAATCGGATCAGTCCAATCACATCGATCCAATCAGATTAATCCAATCAGACCAACCCAATCAGATCAATCCAATCAAATCAATCCAATGAAATCGAAGCGATCGAATCCAATCAAATCGAAACAAATCGAATCGAAACGAATCGAATCGAATCAAATCCAATCAGTTTTATTATGGCTACATGGTTCGTTATAAGAAATACCGGGTGTAAACGAATAGTGGGCTACCCCTGTAACTTCCTCGATTTTAAAGATATCGGGATAAAACGAGGGGTAAAATTTTGTATGGTGAAATTAGGTAAGATATCCAACTTTTTGAGACCTATCCGCCATATTTATCAGTTCCGGTTTCACCGGAATTGGCCCCAATAGTCTTTTCTAAATGGATCACCCTGTATGTTTTTACATTTTTGAAATAAAGATCACATTTTGGATACTATTTTGAACAATTTATTCAGGGTTGCGCGAAAAATAATTCGAATTTTAGTTGTCAATCTAGATGGCCGCGAATGTTAAAATTATTTTTGTCCTAATGTAATTCATATAAAAAATACGAAAACGTCAATATGCCCAATAATACATCATACAGGGTGCTCTAAACTCATTAAAATCACATTTTTCAAAATAACTTTTTTAAACCTTATGATATAGGCCACCCGGATAATCAGAAAGCTCTATTTAGTAGGGGTTAAATGGTACCAAAAGTTCCGTAATGTGTAATCGTTACCGGCAGGAATGACAATTTTTCTCAAGAAATTTATGATTTACATCTAACTCCAATTCAATTTTGATCAATCCTGTATATTTGTGTTAATATTTTATGATATAAATAATAAATTTCTTTAAAACACGTTAGCTGCCACCCATATATAATCATATTGATTACTGGGAGGCCGCGTGGTCCGCCGATGACCTAATACAATAGATGATTTCCAGGCCACGTGGATCGCTGTTGACCCACGTTTCTATGTATTTCTAATGGAACATAACTTCCAATGGCGCTACGGTAATGTAACTGTCTTAGCACTGCTGGCTTAATGTGAATTTAAATTTTTTTTCGCGTTTTTTATTTTTTTAAATCTGTTGAGAATGGCGTGGTAATCATGCAATGACGTGGGTCAACGGCGAATCACGTGGCAGCTAACGTGTTAAAAAAATTGTCATTCCTGCCGGTAACGATTACACATTACGGAACTTTTGGTACCGTTTAACCCCTACTAAATAGAGCTTTCAGAATATCTGGGTGGCCCATATCATAATATTAAAAAAAAGAGTTACTTTGAAAAATGTGATTTTAATGAGTTTAGAGCACCCTGTATGATGTATTATTGGACATATTGACGATTTCGTATTTTTTATATGAATTACTTTGGGACAAAAATAATTTTAACATATTCGCAGCCATATATTGACAACTAAAATTCGAATTATTTTTCGTGCAACCCTGTATAAATTGTTCAAAATAGTATGAATGTATCCAAAATGTGATTTTTATTTAAAAAATGTAAAAACGTACAGGGTGGTCCATTTAGAAAAGACCATTGGGGCCATTTCCGGTTTCACCGGAAGTGTCAAATATGGCGGATAGGTGTCAAAAAGTTGGAAATTTTACCTAATTTCACCGTACAAAGTTTTATCCCGATATTTTAAAAAACGGGGAAGTCACAGGGGTGGCCCACTATTCGTTTACACCCGGTATATGTAATAATATATAATTTCATGTGAATAGAAAATTTGCTAACTCACTTTAGAATCAAATAAGTACCTACCTACTTGCAAATTCTTGGATGTTTGAATCTCTAGAAGACATTTTCAGTACGCCAATGATCCAAAACGATTTTTATTCATACTGATATATCTGATAGTTCCAAACGAAATGAATCGTGGTTCTCTTAATTATAAATTATAGGGTTTTCTTCAAGAAAATGTATTTCGATTAATAATAGACATAACTAAAAAATTCTAAAATCCTTTTCGGCAATATTATTCAAGATTCTGATATATTCTATAAAACATTATTTTCAGATTTTTGACGCAGTGCCGAATATAAGAAGATTGGTGAAAATATAAAAACTTTTAATTAATTCTTGTCAGTTAATTTCCTATTACGTTATAAAATTTGTTGTTCAATTTGCATTCGAAGAGGGTTCACTGGAAGCGTTGAATATCGAAGAAAACATTGTTATTATAATCATATTAAAATTCTGTATCTAACCTAAAATGCAAAAAATACGCCATTTTTTCTATAACAAATGAATGAATGAAAAAACAGAGGTATACAAAAATTTGAAATTAGTTCTTAAGATTACTTATAAATCATAATGAACATGTTTTAAGAAATTCCAAAATTTGGGAGAACGATGAATTTTAATATAAATGTAAGGGTCTGAATAATCACTGTAGATAAAAGAAACACCCAGAATTTAAAAATCTATTTATGATGGATGAAGGTCAATGAATTTTATTAACGATCACAAAAAGCACCAAAGAGCATCTAATTCCAAAAATATTGCGAGGGTCAAACATTGCCCATTTTTTTCAATATCCACTTCAATTGTGCACCAGTTTATATTCTTAGTTGCATGTAACATATCATATATATTTTGCAAAACATGGTTTATTTAAAAAAAATACTGAGGAGGCCTGAGAAAAATTGAGCACCATTCACTTTCTCTTTTTCTGATAGGTATGCTTCGGTGGAATATTTTTACAGTCCTTCACAATTCTCCGTTCTATATCCTGCAAAAATTTCAGCGTCTTGTAAACAAGACTGCGTTCAGATGACCTTATAAGAAGAAGTCCAGTGGCGATAAATCCTATGAACGTTCTGGTCATGGGTCTTCTCCCAACCCCTTGATGCAGTCAAATGCAATTTGCTTATAATATGAGAAATAGAAATAGGAAATAGCCCTTTTTGTATGCGAGATATGCTTATTGGTACCATCATCCAGAATAGGATTCGAAACAATTTGTTTGTTAGTTAGAGCACATATTAATTTTATATGAACTTTGTTACTATTTTGGCGAATAGTGATGAATATGATTTCTTATAGGGTTAAAGAGGATTAAGTTGTATTTCTGCTTGTTTGTCTCTTTCATAATTATTTTTTGTGTGAGATTGTGCCTGTTATGTGCCTCCTCACTTCCCACAATAATTAACTAGCGCCCTATTCGCATTCGAGTTAATAAATATTAAAGCTCTTATTAATAATGCTGATGTGTACTCTCGTTATTAAGATAAATTTTCAAATAACATGAGGTGACCTATTTTGAATTTTTTTCCCCATTTTCAGATTCTCCAAGCAAAAAGATACACATTATTGCCCAAATATCGATTTATTAAAACAACTAAGTATTCATATTTATGGATGGTTAATTTGAATTTTACAGATGTACAGGGTGTTTCCTTTAAAATTGTATCCCCCCTTATATTGGTTAATTATACCTACCGATATAAATTTTTCAAAAACTAAACTTACGTAGAATTTTTCGTAAATTCTATGTAGGTATACATGCTTTTACTATTTTTCCTTCAAAGGCATACGAGGGGTATAAATTTAAATCGAGAATATTTGACCGAAATAAGGGGGGCATAATTTTAAAGGAAACTCCCTGTGACTAAGTAAGCAGTGGCGTGCATTCATCAAACTCAACGCTGCTAATAACAGATTTAAAAAATATTATGGTACGTGTCGTTGTCAAGGAATTATCGCGGTTGCTAGGGGGCGGGGCTTCGACGGACGACCGTGCAGATATTCTTTGATGACGCTGGTGGCTTGTTCTTATAGTGGCCGGAGTCTAGTACGGGGTGTCCCTAAACTATGTTCGGAAAATTCGGGAGGTGATTGTATGCACGAAATTATGAAGAAGAAAAATTCCTATGGATATGGGTCCGCAAATGGTTCCTAAGAGAGCTAGGGCCCTTTGAAGTTGGCACCCCAAATGAGATTTCTTTTAAATATCTTTGAGCCACTAACATCAAATTTGACATGCTACCTAACTTATAAATCTGCATTATCAACAATAGAAAATATTAACCAGGGGCGTACTAAAATGGAGGAGGCTACTATATTTTTCCCACCAAATTTTTTGTTTGTCATTCTTGATGGACATTTTGAACTTCTCCTTTAATAATTATTTATTTTTGTTTTAATTATTTGTTGTTTTAATTAGTTAAATACATGATATTCTCTCTTTTCATAACATACTTTTTAATAAAATGTTTTTAAAGCGTTAAATACAATTACTTGCTAACTACAGGGGGGCGTAGCTCCCTTAGGAGCCATTTGCGGACCCATGTCCATAGGAAGGATTTTTTCATATTTTCGCGCATGCAACCTCCCGAATTTTCCGAACGTAGTTTAGGGACACCCTGTATACATATTTGCTAAGTATACTTTTTTTTGACTCAATGTTGCCAGTTTGTAAAAATTATCGTATCTTCCAACGAAATTTTATTAAATAACAATTACAAGATTTATTTATATTGTAAGATTTATTGATACTTATAGATTTGATTGCTTGAAGGTCGATCGAAAATCAATATAGCTATTGGTGTGCTTGCGTATTTGTCTCTCCTCTAAATTTAATTAATATTAGAAATGTTAATAGTTAATGCTTTATATATTATTATCTTCAAGTATAATGTGTCAACTGTCAGCAGAATAAATTACCCTTTGAAATTAATTATCATTTGCAGGATACCAACTTTCATAGACAATATGTGTTTCTCGGTAATTCGAAACTGAATTGCAACATCCCTATTTAAATTTATATTAGGTGTAATTCTTGAATACGCATATTTGGAATGCCGTCAATATTAAATTTTGTAATAGTATTTAGAATATTCAACGACATTCCACAAAATTTGTATAATATGAAAATGATGTGGATGATTATTGATTTCATGAACAGTTGCGGGAAACTTTGTTGTTTACTGATTTTACACAAATTATTTAGTCTGGTTAAGTACCCAAATACTTTAAACTTTCATGGATTAGGGGATTGTCTAATTGCCTAAAAATCGTCTTATCTCCTTGCTCTACGACGTTCTTAACTTTTTACCTCTGGCCTTTATGTGCCAGACAACTGTTAAGAATTAACTTGGTATATTTTATTTAAATATTGCAAATATGAAGTGTATCTTTGTCTATTAGGTTTACTATATTTAGTTTTTACCGGATAAGGTTTTTTTAAATAGGAGATTTGTTTAATGCATAATTTTTTTATGAACGAAAGATACTAAAATTTTGAATTTATTATTTTTGATATACCGGGTGACAACGATATCACTAGCACCCCTGTTTTGCACTTTGTTTTTAAAGATATCAAAATGAAACTCGGCGTGGTCAATATAGACGTAAAATGTCACATTTTGACGCATTTGAAAATTTTTTGAGACTTTGGGTTTAGACGAAAGTGACACCACCCAACTAACTATAGTTGCTCTATAAATTTAAAATAATACCACAATTTTATTTTATTACTGTTGCATTACTGCTCTGCAAAAGCTATTTTGTTTTATTAAAACCACCAAAGTGATTAGTTAGTCTTCGCAACTAAATTGTCATCTAAATAAATGCTAAGAATGTTCTTACAGCTAAATTATAAAACATTTTATAGAATTTGTTATACGCTGTTTTATAAACGTTTATACAGCAATTATTATAGGATGTTTTAGCCACGGAACAATATTAATTTGTAATAATGACCACCGGCACTTATTAGTCAATTTACGAACCTCTATAATTATTGTTTAAGAGTTTAGCCAAGCATTAAGAAAACAATTTTATAAGGATTTTTCTTAACACAATATTATTTCAGGGAGCATATTGTATTCGGCCGGGCCTACTAAACAATTGTTATATAAACGAAGCAACATTGCTCTCATAAATCACTTATAAAATAGTTAAAAAACTAAAAATTGTCTTCAAAAACTAATTACGTCCCCTACCCTAGGTGTTTATTCACCATATTGTTTTTTTTTATTTAAACAGTAAAGCCACAGGACTCCAGAGTGTCACTGTGTAATATGTCGAAAGTACATTTAAGCAATTGGAAAAAAGTGAAAACAAGGGGTGGTTTTCGTAGAAAGATTGATAAATATTATAAAAAAAACTATTTGTTAGCGGCCATTTTGGACTAAAATAAAAATAAATTAAAAACAATAATTATTATGATAGGTACTACCATTTTAGCAAAAATCTATTATTGTAAAATATGTTATCTACGAAATACAATTGGTTGCGCACCACAAAAAGATCGAATACAAAAATTTTCGTTTTATTTTTTAAATTTTGATAAATAATCGTTATTTTTAGGGCGCTCAAAAATTTCATTGTATATATACCACATATTTCACAGAAAAATTTCCTTCGCAGTCCAAAATCGCTTTGCTGTTGACGAAACGAAGTCTTAGTCTGTTAGCTTTTATCTTATATTTCGCTAAACATGTTAGTTACGCCGCCATATATCTCACATGTCACATAGAATCTATAACTACCTTTCTAATATTTTAAAACTATTTTGAGAATTATTATTCTCTACAAAAACACCTAAAAAATTAATAACTTATATTGTTGTTGCCGTACATAACAAAAAAGTAGCAATGGAGATAATGACAAAATGCTTATAAAAAGAATTTTATAACTGTTTGCTATAAAACTATTTTATTACTATCGTATACTAATTTTTTTATTATTGTGTAAACGTTTATACAATTATTTTATAACACCTGCGAGAGCCATAATAAAACAAATTAAAGAACTACATTGTTTTATAAACTGTGCCCATTTCGCGTTTATAAGCGTTGTATAAACGTTTTGGAAATTGTTTTATAAAAATGTTCTGTAAACATTCTTTCAGCTTCTACAAAACATAAAATGCTAGTTGGGCAATTTTTGATTTTTAAACCCTATACTCGTATATTACTGCATTTTCAGAATTCTGGGAAAATTCTGAATTGGTTTGAACTATTTTGGTGAGTTTTTAAGCCGACTTGATTTTTTTAGAGCTATGTTTTGTTTTGATCTAGAGTGCTGCGATTAACTTTTTAATTAATTTTTGACGTTTTCGTAGTATATTTTATTATTCTAATAATTTAGGTCTCGATCTAAAACATTTTTTGGGTGCCATAGTACTCTAGACTGGAAATAAAATTTTTAAATAGAATTTAAAATTATTGTCAGTATTAAATATTCAGAATTTTCTCTATAAAATATACAGAATGTCATTTGAAATTCTTAAGTTGGGCTCATTTACATTTAAACTAGAAGTGCGTCAAACTTAAGTTTTTGTTGAATAGTTGCCAGCTTAGTTCTAACCTATCTGTATCAACTTCTTGATATATAATTTCGCGATTATTTATCTTATACAAAATAATTTTTACGAAGTGTGAGGAGACTTTTCTAAATGTAGAATATGGCGCAATATAGCTCCTCAATAATAGTTCCTTAATGATGCTGAAAATGCAATGTTCTTCCTAATTTTACACAGCCAGCGAGGAAATTGGGACAATTTCCGTATTTTATTTGTACGAGATTAAATATTTCATTTGAAATAATCACAGTACCTACTTTCAATTAACTATTGGTTGAAGCAATCGGTTTGGGAAATCTAATTAGGGCTGTTCAATATAGAACGCAAATTGGCAACGCTGACCAATGAATCAATACATTCAAAGTTCAACTTAATTTTCTACTTTATTTTTATCAAAATATAACCTTGAATGATGTCCTGAGTACAATTTGTAAATAATTTCTAGAGTTATAAATCAACTACCAAGATATTAATATTCCGTGAGCGAATTCCTTATAAAAGAAACAGGGTCGTGGTGACATTGGATTGGGGATAGAAGGTTTATAAAAAAGTAGGTTCTTTATTTTATTTTTAAATACCGCTTCAAAGCATAATATGTTCTGTGTTTTTTTATGATGCTTACAGCAATATATCGGGTGGCCAAATGAAAGCTGAAAATATGCCCTTTCTTACAATGCAAAAAAATGTATGCTTCAATTTAAAATCGACTTTTTTAAAATGTTTGCAAATGCAAACTCTACAGGGAAATACGCTTCTTTAATTGGAGTGGAATCATCACATTTTAACAGCTTACCTGCTAGTTATTTCATTCATAATAACGAGCCATGAGTTTTGAAGTTGATGAGCCAATGTTTTAATAACTATTTAAGCATTGACCACCAATAAAGCGGTACATTTTAAAAGTGGCATTATTTTAAAATTTAGTTGTGATTAATTAAGTTAGGAATGTAGGCGATAATCATAATCACATATATATCTATTTTAAAAGGACTTCCTATTTTTACCTGTATAGAATCGTCCAAGCGGTTTACAATATAATTTTTTTTGAGGAAGAATAATTCTTGGGTGAATAAATACGCTGAAAAAATGTCAATAAGCCGCTTCCGGTTGATTTTTTGATTAAGTATGAACAGTTTATTAGGCTCTCAATTGTGCCATATGAAGAGAACAGAACTTGAATTTCTGACTAATTTCAGTTTCAGTGAAATATTGCGTTTCTCTCGCTTGAATTATTTTTCTCTGATTTCAGTGGAATATTGAGTTTTTCGTGTTCCGTCAAATTATGAAGCACATGGTAAAATCAAATTTTCGAAATCCCTAGCAGACTAACTAAATTTTTCGGATATGCCATTCTCGTATCATTTAAATTTTTCGAAAATTAAACGTGGCCCTGAAAAGATCACTTCCGACGAATCGATTCCAACGTCCAACAATAGAAGTCACCTGTGGCCGAAGACCCTGATGGAAGGTTTTACCAAGTATCGTGTTATGCGTACGATTTTCCGAAAAGGAAGTTCTCCACGAAAAAGTTCAATTTTCTTTGACTTTTCTTTAGGGCCAACCAAGGAGCATCTTTCGGTCTTCATTGCCTCCCGACCGGTTGAGCCGTGTTTCAGTTATTCAGTGAGCCAGTGTTTTAAGAAAATTTTCCAATTATGGTATCTCCACTTCTGGTTGGCAGAGAATTTTCCGTCTCCGGAGTTAAAGTATTTTTCATTACTTAGTGTGAATTTAATAAAAAATCAGACAAAGGATTCGGGAATTTTTTATGACAGACCTTCAGACAATCCGATAGAAAGACTGACAGACAGACTAACAGACACACGAACAGATAGATATACAGACACATAGATTTGTTTTAAACGTACGAACAAGCTAAAATGCTGAAGAAATGGAATGTTGCAGAATTTTAATCTAATTGGCGACAAACCGTCATGAACAGGGATTAGGTTTTTCATATACAGAGTGCGTTACACAAAGCAGTGCAAACTATGGCCGAAATTTTTGTATCTTCCAAATTTATCACCAACAGATATTTTTTAACATAATTTATATTCATAGATTATATTGTGAAACAATAATTTGAGATTTTTGGATACCAGCAGTGTTTAACCGGGTACAATTTTTCAAAAGTAAAAATATAGTGTATACTAAAATTGTTTAATGCTTCTTATTTACCATAAGTGTTTACAGTTCCCAGTTTACAGACTGCATTTTGAAAAAATCTACAAAGGCGCAATTTAAAAAATATTACTAACAAAATGCAACGATTTACATCAAAAATACAATGCTTATTGAACTACCTCTACATTGAAAACAGACAATAAAGCCGGATATCAGTTTATATGGATGATATTTGTACACTATTCGAAACATGGACAGTTCCTTATAATTAAAAATAGGTTATTCACTGCTAACTTACTGCAATCAATGATTTTATTTTGGGTACTGCATTCATGATGCTAATTTTATTGTTGATCATAGGTATGGTATGCACGTATCTGCTCTGCTGTTTAAAAGTAGTTTGCTTGCCATCTAAGGAGATGGAGGAAAGGACTGACGAGTAGGGCAATAGTGCCTCGGACTTCGATAGCTCGAGTTCTATGATAGTTTGACATTAAAAAAAAAATACAAGTAAACTAGATAAAAAGGCATATAACCGGAAATTATTTTCGAATATACAGGGCGAGCCAAGATATTTACAGGATCAAGTGTCTTTTTTTTAAAATGATGATATGTCAGTAGGTACATTTTTTGAAGCCTCTTTCTAGACTCATTTCACTCCGAAATTATTCTTGAAAATCTCCCAACCACTTGGATTTAACCAATTTTTTTGTTGAAATAATGCCATCTGCAGATGCATATTGAAAAAATCACTAGTCACTTCCTAAAAATATAGAGGATGGTCAAAAATGATTTGTCAATTTATAACTTTTTTATTGAATTTCATCATTTTTTCCAAATGGAAAATCCTGTATATTTTTCGACGAAGTGATGTAGAAATGAAAAACGAACACTTTTTATATGTACAGGGTGATTCCTATAACGTTTTCACCCCAATTGTTTGGTTTGTCTTTGGAAATAAACTAAAAGTCTTTAACGTAACTTATAGTATTTTTTCCAAGGATTTCCAAAATATCAACAAAAAACAATTTTGAAGGTCAAATAAAAGTGAGACATGTAATGCCCTGTCTGTTTTTACAATTTTGAAAATAGATTTTAGTTCTCTTTCCAAAAATATAACATTTAACTTAATTTTTAGTAAAATACTGAGTTCAAAAAACATTCTAAGCCAACTTGGTGTTAAATTATTTCAATTATTATCAGTATGCTTTGTTTTTTCTCGGTTTTATTTGACCATCAATTGTTTTTTGTTGATATTTTCGAAATCCTTGGAAAAAATACTATAAGTTAAACACTTTTATTAAAATTGGGGTGAGAACGTTATAGGAACCACCCTGTACATCCCTATAGCTATTTGTAGCTATTTTCGATTTATTAAGCAATAAGTACAAAATTCAAGAATAAACAATGTAACGAAGTGATTTTTTCGTTACTAGTTCCTGTTAAATAAAAATATTATTCGATACACCTCGTATAGAATTAAGTTATTGTTTTCCGCATTTTTATATTATTATCACCTGTAACCAGTTAATTATTTTGATTAATAATATAACCTGTCCTGTTATTAATAAATAATAAATAAATCCGTAAATTAATGAAAGCACAAACAAATAATATACCGCGCTGATATCTGTCCCTTCCCACCTATGAGTGAAAAGCGTATCCGCGCCGAGGCCAGTCCGGCCGCAACAACCAGCGAATGTAGACGTGTCGATGCAGCGCTCCAGCAATTGAAACACTGCACTACGTCAGAGCCTCGCCGGGGCGCATTTATTCACTGCGCTGCGACATTACGCTTATCCCTACCACTCCGCTATATTATAGAAGATTAATATTCCGAATCCAAGAGAGCTGAAGTCAGTCAAGAGCTGTCATCCAAAGCAAGCAGACGTACCCACCGTAAAGTAAGTTAACCAGGGCCCGAATTTCGACAAAGTCCAGCCGTGACGCATTTATTCACTGCGCTGCTTATTTTGCGTTCATCCCAACTACTCCGATATTTTACAGAGCACTGATATTCCGAATCCGACACAACTACCTTCAGTACCCGTCCGCTGCTGTTCCTGACCAGTCGTTCCTAAGTAAGCAGAAGTAAGTAAGGAGTAGAACTCAAGAGTAAGGTTTGGCTATTGAAAGGTATGTCTGTGTGATATTAATAATAAATTTCTTTCAGTCCGCTGCTGTCCGCCCTTTGTTCGTTATGTTATGTCTGTGTGATATTAATAATAAATTTCTTTCAGTCCGCTGCTGTCCGCCCTTTGTTTCGGTAATTAGTATATTCTCTTCCAGATGAAGTGAGCTAGCTATTGGTCTATGCTGTATACAGGGTGGTCACTTTTACAATGTACACCATTGGTATCTTCTAAACAACAAGAGGTACATAGATGCTTAAATTAGAGAAAAGTTGCGCATTTTCATGCTCTTTAAGGATCTGAAAAGAAATCCGGGATAACTGACCTCGTTCCTGAATATCCTGAAAAAATCTGAAATATTGCGTTTTCTTATTTCGTTCATAATTATTACTGAAGCCAATGTATTGAAATTTGGCATGTTTACATAAATCGATATGGGCTATCCACTGCACATTTTAAAAATTTTCTAGACCTACTAGATCTTTATGTTTTTATAGCCAATTTTTTATTTTCTTATGGACGACATATTGGATTTTTATACTGTTGGATAGAGAATAAAAATGTGATTTCAACGATGTATCACACATGAGTCATCTGACTTGATTAACCACCTTTAAACATTAATTTAATAATTTTTTGACAAAATCAAGTTGCCATGAAATAACAAATGATCAAGCAAATTATTGACGGTAGTAGAAGTAATGCTAGAGCTCTTTCGACAAAATCAAGTTGGCATGAAATAACAAATGATCGAGTGAATTATTGACAGTAGTTGTAGAAGTAATGCTAGAACTGTTTTTGTAATTACTGTTAGTGTTATTTTTATTATACCTACATATCTAGTCTTTCATTAACTGAAAATCTTACCATAATGAATAAATAATAATAACACTGACAATAATTACAAAAACAGTTCTGGAATTAGCAATTCTCACCAATGCAATGCAATGAAAACTATACAAATTGAATTAAGCTGTTGTCAAACATCCACTTTCGTAACGTTAATACAAACGAGTTGATTAAGCCAAGAACAGGATGTTGCAGTTTTTTTAATTTAAAATTACATCTTGCTTATCTAAATATATTACCAGTTATTGGTTGAAATTGCAAAGCGTCGTTATGAGTCCGATTAATACTAAATGGTTACCATACAATATTTTTCTTGCAAAAATAATAAAATCGTAATAACACAACTATCAGACGTTTTCCTTTTATGAAACATTTTCAAAGTGGAATGATTTGATTAGGAATTAAAAATATTAGGTTAAATTAATTTCTTTGTACTTACGAGATTTAGCGTTGCGCACCATTTTCACGCAACAGCCGTTGCACGTCATCAGTGGCGGTTGATCTCTTGGTAGAGCGGTGTAATTGAAGGGATCCTTGCACCTCATGTCCGACCAACTATCGCACTCGTAGCAATAGATTTGCCGTGCTGGAAATACCAATAACGAGTGCTTCAATTAAGGGAAAAGATTACTTTAACAAAGTTAAACTATTTGTCGTATACATGCTAATTGTTTATAATTGTTACTAAACAATGTATGCAGCGAAAATTTTATAGATAATTAAATCGTTATGTTTCTAGGTGTTTGGGGCCACATACAGAATGTCACTGAATCCCACAGAAATGTTTCAGAAATCAAAATTTAGAAAATTTTACAAAGTAGCCATCGACGCCGGCGGTGGCATAGTTCCAAACCAACAAACTTTAAGTCTGTTAATTTCATCGGTAAGTATAAGATTATTATACAATTTTTATAGTATCCGGAATTAACGACTTTTATATTTATTTCTAAATGTTTATTATACTCGAGATTTTTTTGAGGTCAAACTAGAGAGACCAAACGCTTAACTTGACACATTTCGCCAACAAGTGTGGCATCATCGAGGGCAGAAACTTTTTAACTTAGTTGACAAATGTTGGTATTAATTGGTTACTACATCAGTATTTGTCATTAAAAGTTTCCTTTATTTTTTCATGGATAATCTTGCGGTAGAATTAGATGACATTCTGTACTAATGTAACAAATTTTTTTTGAGCAAGTTCCGAATCAAACTTATTACATATCAACATCTAATTGGTATGACAAAAGAAGGAAGAAAAAAAAATTGAATTACGAAATTAAAAGGAATTTGTGCAACAAGTTTGATTCGACCCTCACCTACAAGGTGGATTCCTAACCAAGCTTTCCACTGCTCGCCAATTATTGTCTGCATTAAAATCGTCCCCATTCTCTAATTTTAGTTTGGAATTTCGCGCCGCAAAAAGCTTGGTTCGGAAAGCACTTTTAAAGTAATCTAAGGTACCGTCTTTAGTCGCTAATTTCGATTCTTGGTTTCTGGATGAGTTTCCACTTACATAAAATTTTCACCACATTCTAAAGAGTGTGTGAAGTATGTACAAGAATAAAAATGTCTTCTGGAGAGCTACATTCAGCTGTAACTATAGAACTAGATAAAAATAGTAAAGAGTTAAAGCAGACTATATTTATTTGTTAGAAACAATTATTATTAACACATAGAACATTAAAGAAATGCATACATAACAAACTTACTTTGGCATTCAGCTTTACAAACTGTTGTTATAGCTAGCAATATTATCACTGAAAAATAAAGCATATATAATGTTAATTTATTATTATCTTGTGTTAAATTTAAGTATTTTTTTTTTATTTATGATACTTTTCTACACGTTTTTTAAATTTGCATAACGTGACAGTTCATATTGTAAGTACAAGTAAAACGTCAGTGATTTTATTTTGGTTTTAAATAATTTATGTTCAATTTAACCACATTTGTCTAAGGCAATTTTGACGAAAATGTGTGTAATGTAATGTTTCCAGGCGGACGATATTTTGAATTTTTCTCTAAATTTTTCGGCATGTACACATACAGTCCGTTATATTGTTTATAGTTTCTTTGTAGTTTATAATAAAATATTCATAGTGCTTTGCAGACTCAGAAAAATGTTTGGATCAGTGAAAGAGTAACAAGGAAGGAGGGACGTGCTAAAGAAAATAATTAAATAGGTAGGCTGATGAACGGAATAGATGCGACAATTGTCAAAACGCAGAGATCTAGATGGCCGAGGATGATGAAACAAAAGTAGATAAAAAAAGGAAGATCTGTTTGGTCGGACGGGAACCTAAACGCTGGCTTTTCTATAAGACCTGCTTGGTCGGACGGTAACCTAAACGATGACGTCAGCTTTTGTAAGACTTATTTGGTCGGACGAGATCCTAAACGGTGACATCTGCTTTTGTAGGGTCTGCTTAGTCGGACGGTAACTTAAGCAGTGACGTCAGCTATTTTCTGCTTGATTAAATATTTGTCTGGATGGCTTATACATGAAATGAAAATATAAGTCAATGATGGTTACTCGAGGAAGAAACGTCCATTAATAAAATTGGTAACGTATTCTTTGAGTTCATTAAAAGTTGCTGTAAAGAAGTTTTGGCTTTATCTTGACTATTAACGCCAGTCATTTTGTTAGTCCTTTAATTACGTATACGGTATAATTTTATATTGGAAAATTTAAATTTCAACAAAAAATATATCTACTTATTGAAATGTGTGGTGGAGAAAACGATGTTTTTTTCACACAAATAAAACCAAAAAAATATTATCTTTAAAGTTCCAAGAGCTACCGCAAATTTTTAAAATTAATCACAGTCTTGTCCGTATTATTCGATTTTTATGATAATTTTCAGTTTGAAGTCCCTACATTTAAAGAAAAAAATTACTACATATATAAAACAGCAGTTGAAAACAAAAATAATTTGGTTAGTTAATTTTATGAGGTTCTAATTATCAGTGTTGAATATTACCATGACTAGATACGATCGGACGAGACGTAATCACTAGAAAATTATCTGATTTCACTTCAAATATTAAACTTATAAAGGGTAGGTACTTGTTCAATATCGATACTATTTTTAATTTGAGATATAGATCAGTAGCTAAATAGGGTCAGTAGGTCACAATATTAATTAGTTAATGGTACATTATTTTTGGACTCGCAAAAGAGAAAGGCATTAAACTGTTTAAATAATATTAAACCGACATTCAAGATATACAGGGTGGTCCGAATTGTACCTTCGATAAGTTGAGAATCAATAGAAAATGTGAAATTAATGTGAGATTTCTTAATAAACTTATATCGATAACTTAACCGTTTCGGAAATACAGGACGTTGAAGTTACATTTTTTTTTGGTATTTTTTTTATATCTCCTGAATGGAATATTTTACTGAAATTTTGTGTGTACATGTTCCTGAATAAGTACCGCGTTTAAACATTATTTTCATTTTCCTACTTCAACCAGAGGCGTAACCACAGTGGTGTGAATCTCTTTGTTTAAAGTAAAAAGGTACGCCAATGATCGAAATTGCATTTTTTTCCATTTTTGAAATCTACAGTCAGCTTACGAATAAAAAGTCCTCTTTTAGTTTTCTGCAAAACGTATCGTTTTACAGTTAAATTTTAATTAGAATTCATTGCATATTCATAGGAACAAGTATTTCAAACATTAATAAGAATTATTTAAAAAAGCGTAATTAAACATAAATATTTCACAAAATAAACTCAAATCGTTAGAGGAGCTGTTCAAAATATGCAATGAATTCCAATTAAAATTTAACTCTAAAACGATACGTTTTACGGAAAAACTAAAAGAGGGCTTTTTATTCGTAAACTGTCTACAGATTTCAAAAATGGAAAGAAAGTACAATTTCAATCATTGGCGTACTCTTTTTTTTAAACAAAAGGATTCACACCCCCCGTGGTTACGCCTCTGGTTGAAGTAGGAAAATAAAAATAATATGTAAACGTGGTACTTATTCAGGAACATGTACATACAAAATTTCAATAAAATATTCCATTTACTTCAGGACCAGGAGATATAAAAAAATACAAAAAAAAAATTTAACCTCAAACGGTGAAGTTTTCGATATAAGTTTATTAAGAAAACTCTTATTAATTTCACATTTTCTATTTTACATCATTGTGTTAATCATCAAATACTGGCCATCTCTCAAAATGTCTGTTCGATCGTCCGTCTGTCGGTCACGCGTCTTGTAAGCACGATAACTCAAGAACAGAAAGTATATTCGTATTGAAATACGAAATTAAATTAATTATAGGTTTTGTTTTAGAAAAAAAAAAAAAAATTAAAAAGGAAATAAAACAATTTCTTTTGTTTAGTGATCACAATATTGCATATTTCTTTGATAATTTGTTGTGATGTGGTCAATAAATATCTAAAAACTAGGTTTTAATTAGTTGACGTTACGTTTCTATTTATGACAAATGATACTTTTTAAATTTGAACATTAAAATATATATTATTATTTACAGGAAAATGCTCGTGCCCCACGCGTTTTATTTTTCTTCCCAGGTAAAACGGTGCTTTCTTCATTATAAATAAATAATTTGTTTATGCCATCTAGGACGCCATTTTGAAAACAAATTGTCACTTGTGATATATCTTTAAAAATGGATTTTCAAGCCCTATCGAATGGTCAGAAAAATATACAGAGTTATATTTAAAATTCTCGGCATAGGTCCACTTCCGAAAAAAACCAGAAGTGACTATCAAATGTTCTTTCATGGAAAATATGGATCGCAATGAATTATATCTTCGACCCGAAAACCAAATCTGGTTTGTATTATTGTTCAGAGTTCCGAGGATGTTTTTAAATAAAAATGAAAGGATGACTAATTCATCTTGATTTTTATTGATCACAACCCCAACCAATTATCAGAGAAAACATAAGAAAGTTAAGGACTGTTTTTAAAATAATCCTGAATAGAGTCACAATTTTTAAAAAAGAGACTATCACTAAATTTAATTTCTATAAACACAAAAATAGTTAAGCGCATCCCTACAACTAAGTTGACATCAGCTGAAACTAAAGGTAGCCCTATTTTTACTAAAAAAAAATTGAATGAATCATATGAATAATTATTTAAAAAGTTAGAAGTTAGAGCTTTATATTCTTTTTTAGGTTTTCTGTATTTGTTTGACCTTGACAACGCTTTCATTATTAATATTTAATTCCATCTATTGATAATTCTATCAAAAACGCCAACACAACTAAAAGTTTTGAATAATTCAATGATGCGGATTTACCAGGTTATTTTATATCATCATGATAATAATTATTGTTAATAGTGGAGGGAACTGGGAAATTAGTCAAAATAATTGATGAAAGTGATGTAATTGGGAAATTGAATTTTTTTTTGTTTTTTGTTTTGTACATGCAAATGAATCGAAAACCGAAAAAATGAGCAAAGTTGTTCTGCAGCTTCGCGAGAAAAGTGTATAAAAGTGCATAAAAGTGCATAAAAGTGCATTTTTGATACATTTCGAGTGCAACGCTACACTATTTTTTAAATATTTCCGGCTCTATTGGTCGTAGAAAAATAAAAGAAAAACTAAAATACTCATAAATGAATAGACTATCGAACTGTTCGGGTATAGTTACATTAAAAGTACATCCTAACCTCAAAAAATCCAAGTTGCTCAATTTATTTTTTTTTTTAATAATAATGCAATAAGTGGGGTAAAAATCTTCAGATCTTTACGAACATTGGAGAAAATATGTATTTTTATGTTATAAATACGTGGTTTTTATTTTTGCGGTTACAATTGATTATTATCGAAAAAAATTAAAACGCTTGCCATTTAATTAGTAATGGTCGTAGGGTAAACTTTTTTTAAAATTTTTGTGAACATATGCCTGAATCTGTTTATCAGTTAAAATGTCGTTTTTTTAACTTAAAAGAAAAAAAAATTTGACTTTATTGACATTTTTTCAAATATGCATATCGTATCTTTTATGCCAGATTTTCATATAAGTTTTGTATAAAACGAAATTAAATTATATTATGAAGATAATATGACAGTCAAAATAATTATTTTAAAAGGATAATCGTTTAAGCGAAACTTGTTTGACGCTAACGAATATCTAGACATTAAAAGAGCTTTCGTAAGGTGTTTTATTATATTTACTTTTTTTCACTATACATATAAAATACAAAGTAGCGTTTTAATTTTTTTCGAAAATGTTCAATTGTGACCGCAAAGAATGAAATTCGTTTTTAAAATTTAGTCACGTATTTGAAAATACTTTTTGTAAAAAAAAATAAACTGAGAAATTTGGATTTTTTTGAGGTTAGGATGCACTTTGTAACTATACTCCAACAGGTCGATAGTCTATATATTTACGAGTAATTTAGGTTTTTTTAAATTTTTCTACGAGCAATAAGAACCGGAGATCTTTAAAAAATTTAAAATTTAAAAAACAAAAAAAATTCAACTTCCCGGTTAAATCACTTTCAAATTCTAACTTTTCTCCACTGTAATGTTCGCATTTACGGTGTGGAATCTGTTAATTGTCTACAGCTAATACTCAAAGGAAAATTATAAGTGAAGTATGTATAACTTAAATTCAATATAATTAATGTATTTTTTGGGGCATAATGAAATTGAAAGAGTAATTAAAGGCATTTGAAACATTATTAGACATTTTGCAGATTTTTTTAATTATATTTTATTCTCCAGTTACAGCCGAATTATTTTTTTTCCCATCTAATATTAAATAATACATTGAAATGTGTCACAGGTCACATATGATATAAAAATGTCAGATGGCAGGAAAAGAAACTATAAACAAGCTAACGGTTGTACTAAAAGTAAATCCCATTGTAAATCAATGCAAACATATTTTAGTGTTAAATTTTCTCCATAAATTACGAATTGGAAATATTGTTTTTACATTTTTATACTAAATGGGCAGCACCATTAATGATTGCCCTACTATTTGAATGTGGTACTGTGTCTGATTATAAATAGAATATCTAATCATCCAAAAAAGAAAAAACAAAAAGGTATAAATTTATACAAACGAATAGAACAAGTGTATAGGATCTTATTATTATTTTTACAAGCATGCTCATAGTAGTGCTAAACTTAACAAAAACTCATAGTGCAAAAATGTTTTACGAAATGTGCGTTGGATGGCCACTACGAAAAATAATTAAAAATGAATATACAAATTTGAGTTTATGAAATTATTTTGAATATATCTACCTAGATGGATAAAATAAAAATTATGTGAATTGGAATTGGGATTTCATTGCAGTTGCCACTATTGCTATATGTACAATTAGAGAAAAATGTGGTTAAATGTTACACAAATTATATTGTGAAAAAATTATTTATAATTTTGATAATATAAGCATTTTGTTATTTTCATGAAAAATTTTAACTAGTTTTCTATAAAAAATCTAAATAAGTATTAGTAATAATTACTTCAAGCAAAATTACAGAAAAAGTTGTTATTTTTTACTCACGAGCACACTCCCACTGAGAACTTCCAAAAGATACAAAATAAACTGCAATAAAGTTAATACTTTGATTAAAAATTCGCGAAATTATAAAAATATTATAATCAAAACTATATTCCTATTTATATAATTTATTTAAAGACACTTCTAAATCTATTTTAGCATTATGAAGCAAATATTTGTAGATCAACATCAAAACTGAACTTTTCAAATGTATTTTATTTCAAACAGAACAAAAAATATTTAGTATAATAATTTAATTTTATATTACCTAAGGAAGCCAATATGATTTTATACATCTTGGAAATTGTCTAAAATTAAGGTAATAACACAATCACATTAATTTCAGGTACCTAATATTCTAACATTGATTAATTTAATTGTTTAGTGTCACAATTGATTTATGCGTCTCATGTTAGAGTTGGCAGTAGTCTATTGGTAATTATGTTTGGTTTACGTTTCGTATTCATTTTGCACGTTTTTTAACGATAATTTTTATGTTAGATATTGAACTAAACTGCAAAGCTCCTCGCAGTCTGCGACGTCTTATATTGATCCGGTTTGGTCGTTTCTCTATCGCTGTCTCTCTCTGTTTTTTCACCGTGGATTCCCGTTTTATGTCGAATCAGATATTTTAATTTTAATATCACATAATTGTGCATTGTTGACATCAGCATTATTGACGTCGAGGTTGTCCCCTAATCTTAATTCAGTTTATTTTTGGATATTTGGTCGATTTAATCGTTTAAATTTTAAATATAGCTTAAAGTACAACGAGCGCATGCGCAGTGTTAGGAGCATGCTGCAGTGGTTGGCAAGAACACATATCTATATTTTTTGAAACTTGCTAATTCAATTATTTAATTATATAATTTTTTTTTCATGGCATCCTAGTTGGGAAAGTCGTAACAAGAAAAAAATATTGAAGTGCCTCTTGAAAAATACTCTCTGATGTGTATAAGAAATCAAAATCATAATCATAACTGATATCCACTTGTTTTATTACTTATACTTATACCTATATACAGAGTTGGTATTACAAAACTAGCCATAATGCGACAAAAAGATATGTTTACTGCAAATCGTTAACGATAAATAAGAACAGTTGGTTGCCAAAATATGGATGTAAAAGTTTACCGCTTCGGATACTAAAGTCAATGTGGCAGCTGCGAAGATGTTCCTTCTCTGCATGATTATTTATTATTATTCTCGCATTATGCGAGTATTTATTTAATTGACCAAAAGTATAAAACTGGTTTAGAGTGTTCATACCTGCTTATAAATAAGGATCTTGTATTAAAGTTGAGCTCCCCACTCCTCTTCTTGTGTTCTCTCAAAGAAACTCATTGACCGGAGGTTTAAAATTAACCCAGAGTAGTTTTATTAGGTATTATTTACTAACTAATAATAGTGTTAATAGTGTTCCTCAGAACAACCTATTGACCAATGGTCTAAATTTGGGCTCAATACTCTTTTTTAGGATTCTTTATTCTTGTGGTATTTCAGATAACTCCATTGGTCTAGAGTAGTTATATTAGTTATAAAGTATAGTGTAGTGTAGTCACATTAAATATTATTAATTATTAGATATTAATAGCTATTTATAAATAAGTTGTCTTCCAGTAAAACTTGTTCCACTTCTTAGGGTATTCAATTTTTGGGTTTTCTCCGAAAATCCAGCATAGAAAATTGATCTAGAGTAGCCATATTAGTCATATTATTAACTATTTATAAATAAGGTGACTTCCACTAAAATTTGAGTTCCCTACTTCTCTTTTTATGGCAGATTTTACTTGTTCTTTTCAGAAAACCTTATTGACGCCTTCTGACCTCAACTCGAGTATTTAAAATCGACCCAAAGTAATAATATTACGGGGGTTTAAAATCGGCCTAGAGTAGCTATACTATAATTAACTATTTATAAAAAAGTGGGTTTCATTAAACTCTGGGCCCCATCCTTCTTATTTTTACAATATTTTACTTTTATTTTCTTTGAGAACTCTATTGAGTTTACAATATCCCTCGAGTAGTTATATTAGATGTCATTAACTACTTATAAATAAGTTTTCTCCCCCTAAAATTTGAACCTTTACTCCCCTTTTTTGGAGTTTTTTACTTTTTTGTTTTTTAGATAAATTAATTGACTTGTGGGTTTAAAATCGACCTAGAGTAGTTATATTATTAACTATTAATAAAAAAGTGGGTTTCACTTAGTTCTGGGATCCTTACTCCTGTTTTTACGAGACTTTACTTTTGTTTTCTTAGACAACTCTATTGGGTTTACAATGGACCTCGAGTAGTTATATTAGATGTCATTAACTACTTATAAATATATTTTCTTCCATCAAAATTTCTACTCCTCTTTTTGGAATTCTTTATCTTTTGTTTTCCTAGAGAAATTTATTGACTGGTGGGTTTAAAATCGATCTAGAGTAGTCACATAATTAACTATTTATAAAAAAGTGGGTTTCATTAAACTCTGACCTCCTTTACTTCTCTATTTTGCTACTTTGTTTTCTTAAAGAACTCTATTGAGTTTACAATCGGCCTCGGGTAGCTATATTAGATATCATTAACTACTTATAAATAAATTTTCTTCCACTAAAATTTATTCTTCCGTTTTCTTGGAGAAATTTATTGATTGGTGGGTTTAAAATCGACCTAGAGTAGTTATATGATTAACTATTTATAAAAAAGTGGGTTTCACTAAACTCTGGGCTCATTACTAATCTTTTTTTAGAATACTTTACGTTCGTTTTCTTAGAGAACTCTATTGGATTTACAATCGATCTCGGGTAGCTATATTAGCTGCCATTAACTACTTATAAATAAGCTCTCTTTCACTATTAATTTGGCTTTTCTACTCCTCTTTTTTGGAGTTCTTTATTTTTTTTGTTTTCTTAGGGAAAGTTATTGACAAGTGGGTTTAAAATCAACCTAGAGTAGTTATATTATCAACTATTAATAAAAAAGTGGATTTCACTTAGCTCTGGAATCCTTACTCCTGTTTTTACTAAACTTTACTTTTGTTTTCTTAGACAACTCTACTGGGTTTACAATCGACCTCGAGAGTTATATTAATGTCATTAACTACTTATAAAAAAGTTTTCTTGAACAGAAGTTTGTACTTTCCACTTCTCTTTTTGGGGTTCGTTATTCAATTGTTTTCCTAGAAACATTTATTGACTGGTGGGTTGAAATCGACCTAGAATAGTCACATTAACTATTTATAAAAAAAAGTTGTCTTCCAGTAAAATTTACGCTCTGTTTTTAGGATACTTTAGATTTATGTTTTTCTAATGAAATCCATTGACCGACCATTTAAAACAGAACTAAAGTAGTAATATTAGACATTAAGTACTTATAATTTGAACTCTCTACTCCTCTTAAACTCCTTTGTCTTTTGTTCTCTAAAAGCAATTGATTGACGTGGGTTTAAAATCGACCTAGAGTAGCTACATAATTAACTATTTATAAAAAAGTATTTCACTAAAGTCTGGGCTCCTTACTTTTCTTTTTTTATGTTACATTACTTTTGTTTTCTTGGAGGACTCTATTGGGATTACAATCGACCATTAACTACGTATAAATAAATTGTCTTCCATTAAAATTTGGACTTTCTACTTATTTTTTTTTGGAGCATTTTATTATTTCGTTTTCTTGGAGAAGTTTATTGACTGGTGAGTTTAAAATCGACCTAGATGAGTAGTTATATAATTCACTATTTATAAAAAAGTGGGTTCCACTAAACTTAAACAACTCAATTGAGTGTACAATCGACCTCGAGTAGTTATATTATTAACTAATTATAAATAAGTTTTTTTCAACTAAAGCTTGTATTTTCTATTCCTCTTTTTGGGGTTCGTTACTAATTTGTTTTCTTACAGAAATTTATTGAATGGTGGGTTTGAAATCGACCTAGAGTAGTTATATAATTAACTATTTATAAAAAAGTGGATTATAGTAAACTCTGGGCTCCTTACTCCTCTTTTTTTGCGATACTTTACTTTTGTTTTCTTAGAGAACTCTATTGGATTTACAATCGAACTCGGGTAGCTATATTCGATGCTATTAACTACCTACTTATAAATACGTTTTCTTTCACTGTTTGGATTTTCTATTCCTCTTATTTGGAATTCTTTATTTTTTGTTTACTTAGGGAAAATTATTGACTGGTGGGTTTAAAATTGACCTAGAGTAGTTATATAATTAACTATTTAACAAAACAGCGGGTCTCACTAAACTCTGGGATTTTTTTTACGATACTTAACTTTTGTTTTCTTAGAAAACTCTATTGGGTTTGCAATCGACTTCGAGTAGGTAGTTATATTATTAATTACTTATAAATAAGTTTTCTTCAACTAAAGCTAGTACTTTCTGTTTCTCTTTTTGGAGTTCGTTATTCATTTGTTTTCTTAGAGAAAATTATTGACTGGTGGGTTTAAAATCGATCTATAGTAGTTACATAATTAACTATTTATAAAAAAGTGGGTTTCATTAAACTCTGACCTCTTTACTTCTCTTTTTCGCTATACTTTACTTTTGTTTTCTTAGAGAACTCTATTGGACTTATAATCGACCTCGGGAAGCTATATTAGATATCATTAACTAAAAATAAATTAATAAATTTTCTTTCACTAAAATCTATTCTTCCGTTTTCTTGGAGAAATTTATTGGCTGGTGAGTTTAAAATAGACCTAGAGTAGTTATATAATTAACTATTTATAAAAAAATATGTTTCATTAAACTCTGGGCCCCCTTTATGATACTTTACTTTTGTTTTCTTAGAGAATTCTATTGGGTTTCCAGTCGACCTCGATGTCTAACTATAAATAAGTTTCTATCCACTAAAATAATTTCAACTTTCTACTCATCCATTTTGGAGTTTTTTTATTATTTTGTTTTCTTATGCAAATTTAGTATACTATATTATTAACTATTTATAAAAAAGTTGACTTTATCTAAACTCTAGGCTTTCTAAGTACTCCTCTTTTTTAGGACACTTTATTCTTGTTTTATCAGAAAAATCCATCGAGTTAAAAATCAACCTAGAGTAGTTATATTAGATATCATTAAATAATT
Organism: Rhagium mordax; assembly: GCA_963680705.1. Taxonomy (NCBI): domain Eukaryota; kingdom Metazoa; phylum Arthropoda; class Insecta; order Coleoptera; family Cerambycidae; genus Rhagium; species Rhagium mordax. Next base: position 9,975,298 of record OY796657.1, read on the forward strand.
TGTCTTCCACTAAAATTTGGACTCTACGTTTTTTTGTGTCTCTAGCATTTTTGTTTTCTCAGAGAAATTTATTGGCTGATGGAATTTAAAATCGACCTAGAGTACTTATACAGGGTGCGCCACTTAAAACTCACCAGGCTCGTAACGTTCCTATTTTTTAAGCGATGTTAGGATCATCAAATTGTAGATATTTTTACGGCCTTTAAACATACCTGCAGATACATTTAAAAAAAATGTTTTGAAAAAATTGTTACAAACGCAAACTTAATTTCCTTGTATCTGTTTTTGCCTCACCCTGTGCGTGAAAAGTGATAATGTTTTCTATAAAGGTTTTAATTATAATTTATGTTATTATGTCATTTTCTAAATATTTTGGATTTTAGAGAAAATAATAAAAAAACACTCTTTTCGATTCCAAACCGAATTATTTTAAAATAAATTTGAAAAGATTGCAAATAATAATTTTATGCTTTATTTGTAAGACACATATCATAAACAATATTTAAAATAATAAAACGGCAACAAAAAACAAAAAGACAAAATAATTTTAAAAACAAGTTTTTATTAAAACATAATAAATAGGAAATTGCAAAATTTCGGGGGGTAAAACAAAAAAAAAATCGAACATGCCGCAATAACATAAATTAAAGCTAACTAAAACCTTTATAAGAAAATATTAACATAGTTCATGTACAGGGTGAGATAAAAAAATATACAAGGAAATTTAATTTTCTTTTTGTAATAACTTTTACAAAAAATTTTTTTAAACCACTCGCATGTTTAAAGGCCTTAAAAATATCTACAGTTTGATGTGCCCAACATGGTCGTTGCTTAAAGAATAAGAAAGTTACGAGTCTAGGGAGTTTTAAGTGGCGCACCCTGTATATTATCAATCAGTGACATTTTATGCCTGTGGTTTGATTATAATTATAATCTTAGCACATAATGGTGGATGGTTTGTTTTGGTATTACGCTCAAAAATTATTTAAATTGTATTGACCAACAGGCTTAGGTTGGGGAATATTAATATGAAGGAAGATCCATTTTTCATGAACATAAAATTTATTAGTAAATATGATAACAAACTTATACCTAAAACTTATGGAGTAAAATAAGTACCTACAATATTCTACTTTGTATTGAACAAATCAGTATAAAAAAATAAAACAATTTAAAAATAATTCGTTACAACACAAACTATTTTATCATTCGAGTAAAAAAAGCAAAGTTCAAAGTCTTTATAAATCAGTAGTTAATACATATATTCCAAATCACTCATTTATATCACAGAATGTTTGTTTTTAAATATGACGCCATTGCCCTTACAAGCATAACAGAAATTCAACTCAAATTTCGAAAACATATACGCTCCTTTTATCCAAAGCTTTTGGTGTACCTTTGATTATTGGTTATTTTTCATTTTATGTAAACTCACATTTACATTAGTGGTTAATATTACTGAACAATAAGCGTTAGGTAGTGTAGAAGATTATTGAGCTCATAGGATGAGTATTACTTTCTTACACAGATACTGAGTAAAATTTATCTTAGTCAAATTTATTACGAAAAAATCACGACGAGGTAAGAAGGTCGTGAATTCATTGAAAATAAAATATCCAGGTACAGTGGCGGGGTAAATATGATATATTAGAAAAATACAAGCAAACATTAAAACAATTTAAGAAAACAACAGAGAGTGCTTCTGAAATGGTTGAATTATCTAAAACTGTTTAGTATACAGGCAATGTTTCGTCTTAGCATTGATATCAATAATTTTACGATTTTAAATGAGTAATATGGAAATATATTTACGAATTACTATGTAACATTTATCACTATTTTAAAATGGACGTCAAGCAATCGAGGAAGTACTTTTATTAAAATAAATCTCCTAATATTTATCTGCCCAGTTAGTAATAGATGAAATTGCAACAACAGATTACTTATAGTCGACCTACATCATCAGGCACGTTTCAGATTACATAAGTTGGTTAATATAATCCAAAAATTATATAAAGTAACGCTCAGTTAGCCTGAAGAGGTAGCAGGAAATATAAAAATCTACGTATTGTACGATTAAAGCCATACATTTACAAGGCATAGACAAAAATTCTAATATATCTCTACAATATACAGGATTTATATTACAATTAAAGCTCAACAGCAATTCAAAACTTTTCCACGTTCTCTTTCTCAGTGGCAGTTCGTTTTTGATATACAATTACATGCTACATAAAGACTATTTAAGAACACATTTAGTTGTTTGATTATTTATTTAAATCAACAAATGTAAATACATGAATATCGTTGTACACACGGAATAACGGGTTTCATAATGGTAATATTATTTTTTGAGGCAGCTAATGTAAATGCTTCAGAATTTCCAACCGTTAAATAATGATTTGGTAATGTCTATAAATTTTGATTATTTCCTTTACAAAATGGGCTTTCATTTTGGTAGCTTTAAGGAACAAAACCAATATTATAGTTACTTTTCTTTTCAAAATATATATCGTGGGCGCGGTCGCTGAGAGGGTAAATGCATTGGTACCTACTCACTTGGTTGCAAAGTTGAATGATCTGATTCCACTCTGAAGCAAATTAAAATTTATTTGTGACTAGCTTTGGACCAAGATGGAGGTAGAACTGTCGAAGATCTAGTAGTGGTTCAGACTCCACAATAAATTGTAGAATCTAGTCTTTTCTATGCAAATGCGACTGCTCCAAAATCTAATGCTAGGCATAAAAGTTAAGCCTTTTGTGAGTTTCAGGATACTTCAGTGTTACACTGAATACACAGCAAGACCCAAAGGCACACTCTGCAATTCGGGTTTCCATTTGTAAAAGAGTTTCCGGGTTGATTATTTTCTTGCCTCATGTTGGGTATTACAAGAAGACAGGTTTGGACCGCTCTGGATGACCTACCTGTAAGAGTATGTTAAACAGGTATGATGAAGATTTTGTGACAAGCTGGGTCAAAGCAGAAGAGCTGTAAACAGCAAAAACACCATCACTGGTGGGTGTTGAGAAATATCCTACCTGCTCCTATGATTGACAAATGGTGTCTTCGGCGCTGGAACGTTTCTAAAGGAGGAGGTGAAATCTTAAATGGAACGATATCCTTATCTTCATCTGAATGATTGATTGATGAAGATTGAAGAGGAAGCAGGTGGAGTAAATAGTTGAGCGAAAGTATCTAAGATCTCATCTGTGACCCCTTTGCTGCTCGCCAATCTCTTCCGACCCTTTTGTATTACTATTATCATCTGTTGGCAGCTACATGGTTCTATATTTAGATTTGTAGGTAGTAACAAAACATTTTTGTGACATATTTAATAAAGTTGAGGAAATTTGGTAAACGAATTATCATCAAATAGGTCTCATAGACACCTCTGAATCGGTGCCACATTAAGTAAGTGAACAGGCGATTTTATCCTTACAGGGGACCTTCAAGTATCTTTTAATGGTAACTAAAAATTTGTTAATTTTTGTAACAATAGTTTCAAGTTTAAATCTTGGCCGTTGTAAAATATTTCCTCTTCTTCTCCTCCTCCTTCTTCTTCGTTGTCGTCGTCTTCGGCTTTTTCGTCTTCTTCTATTTTCTTTTCCTTTTAGCTTAAACACTATGATTGTAAGACCAAAAAATCGACAGAAAATATCTTCCTTACTACAAACTAAAGTATAAGCTGCTTTTTGTGTGGTCTGGCTTCATATTTGATCGCACCATTGCTTTGCTTCCAAGGATGTTCTGTACACCTTTCTTTCGGGAGATCCTTCTTGTTGCTTGCTTTGTAGGGAAAGGTTTTTTAAATTCCGTTGCACTGTTAATTTTTAACTATTTCGTTCCTACTACCTGGTGTATGTATCGCGATAGCAGCTACAGCTTTTGAGATAAGGCTTTTAAATTTGGTACACACGTTCTAGAGGCGAAGGAAAGGATTAAGTTTGTTGATGAGCAAAATCTAAACAAAAAAAATTTTTTCTCGAATACGCCAAAAAAATGTACTTTTATTATAAATTTTACCACACGGTGAGGAAGTTCTGATCCCATAATTGGCAGCGGTTTTTTTTGGTTGTAAAATAGGAACATCGCTTTTGCTTTGTTTAAATTATTATTATCAGTAGGTACATGTGAAGAAATTGGGTTGTTTTTAGTGCATATTTTCTGCTTTAACTGACTAAAATCCACCTTGTAGGAAGAAGAGACGCTTTGCGTGCCCTAATCATTTACAGGATTCTGAACACATAATTTGATGTAGCTTTGAGACAAATCTGAACATTTGAAATTTTGTAATTGGTAAAATGGTAAACACAGATCTATTGAATTTCATAAAAAAACTAGGTAAGTGAACTTTTGTTATTTGTGTTATTTAAATTTGCCAGATAAGAGGAATTATAATTTTCTGGTTATATACGCCAGGAGGAGGAGGAGAAGAAGAAGATGAAGAAGAAAAAGAAGAAGAAGAAAAGAAGAAAATAAGAAGAAGAAGAAAAAGAAGAAGAAGAAGACGAATTCGCATAAGAAGCAGAAAGAGGATAAGAACATATCACTATTGAAGTAGGATTATAAATCGTAACGCTGTTTTTTAAAAACCAATAATAGTCAGTTCCGGTTTGATAATTGACCACGGTACCGTTTTCTTTAATAAATAGATCTGTTCGTGTTTAATTAGAGATTACAGATACAGATCCTGGATAAATAAGGGGACACCACTTAAAAAAAGTGCTTTACCTCGAAGGTGGTGTGTAAAAGAGTGTATGGTATGCAAAATATGAATTTTCCAATTTTTGATATCGCGATATCTTACGAAACATCATTTAATTTTGTAAGAAGAAAAAAGTATAAGACTCTCTTCTCTAGAGCATAATCTGCAAATTATTTTTACAATATAGGCCGTTGGAATTAATAAAAAAAGGTGATTTTCAAGAAGTTTTATCTCCAAAAGATTTTATTGCATAGAATGCATCTCTTAGGTATAAAAACTTGAAAAATCATAGTCCGTACGCACAGAATGACGGGGAAGTACCTAAAAATGCATAATTATGCAAAAAAGTGCATTTTTTGCTGTCTTATTGTGCATTTTTCAAGGGTTTTCCAAGATATTCATTTAAGATTCATAAAAATTTGAGAAAAATGGTTTGTTTTAGTATTATACAAGCCTTAAGTAACATATTGGGTCATTTAAGACCCCTTATGGGCCGATTGTAGCCATCAAACGCATCCAAAAGTGCATAATTTGCATCCGTTTAAAAGAAATTTTAATAATTGCTCTAAAATTAATAAAATATCGTCCAAATTTTATACTCGGGGGTTTTCGGGGTCACTAATTACGAATTTGAAGAGAAAATCGAAAAATTCAAAATGGCTGACTGATAATGGCGCGAAATTCAATTTTAAAAGTACATTTTTTCCCTTTTTAATATTTTAATATTGTAATTTTTGTTTTTCAATTATATAAACTGTAAATAAATATGTAAATTAAATAAATTTTAATTTAACACAATAATTTTTTTTTCTATTTTTAAAATTTTTCAGCGATACAAAAAAGTTAATTACAAAGGAAATCACATTAAAAATCAAGTATTAATTTATTTTTTTCTAATTTTGACATAAAATTACACGTTTCAAAAAGTGTCAAAACGTTCTACCTTTCATCAGCAATTTAAACTTTTTCTAACTGGTTAGGAAAAGTTCGTTACGTCACCAGTTAAGAAAAATAAAGAAGCCTCAAGAAGAAACAGAAACAATGTATATTCAAAACATGATACAAGTTTATAGGAATTATTTTTAATTTAATTATAAAATATGAACTTTAATTTGTAAAATTTGTCAAATTAATTCCCGAAGAAGTTTTATTTGTTGAATTTGTCATTATTATGTGCTGTATTATGCACTAAATTAATAACGTTTGTCATTTGTCACTTTTGACATTAACATTAAATGCGTAATAACAGAAACAAAGGTAACTATGATTACATGCATATTTCATTTTTTAAGACTTTTAAACATTTTATTTAAAGAATTTTAGTTTTAGATGTTTAAAATTAGGAAAAATCTTGTATGTGACACGTTACGAAAACCATTTTGTGTAACTCATGTCATTTTGCGGGAACTTGCTTTGCTCGTCCCGCAAAAATCCACTCGTTACACAAAATAAAGTCTTTCGTAACTGGTTACATAAATAGCTATTATTCAACATTACCAATATATTACCAATGCATTCTTCTATTTGTCAGTTTTTTTATTAAATCGCAGCGCGTTAAAAAATAAAATATAGGAGGGGGAGAGGGGGATATGCAAAAAAAAAATTTGAAAATTTAGTTAAAAAAGGACGTAAATTCATTTTTTTATTTGCTTTGTATATATTTAATGTGAAAAAAAGGAAAAAAATGTACTTTTAAAATTGAATTTCGCGCCATTATCAGTCAGCCATTTTGAATTTTCCGATTTTCTCTTCAAATTCGTAATTAGTGACCTCGAAAACCCTAGAGTATAAAATTTTGACGATATTTTATTAATTTTAGAGCAATTATTAAATTTTTTTTTAAACGGATGCAAATTGTGCACTTTCGGATGCGTTTAATGGCTACAATTGGCCCATAAAGGGTCTTAAATTAGGTACCCAATATGTTACTTAAGGCTTGTATAATACTAAAACAAACCATTCTTCTCAAATTTTTATGAATCTTAAATGAATATCTTTGAAAAACCCTTGAAAAATGCACAAAAACAGCAAAAAATGCACTTTTTTGCATAATTATGCATTTTTAGGGACTTTCCCCGTCATTCTGTGCGTACGGACTATGATTTTTCAAGTTTTTATACCTAAAAGATGCATTGTGTGCAATAAAATCTTTTGGAGATAAAACTTCTTGAAAATCCCCTTTCTTTAATAATTCCAACGGCCTAATAAGACTTACCGTTTGAGAGAAACTTGCGAAAAAACGAATTTTTACCTTTAACTTTGAACAAAATTTTTAGCACAAGTGACTTATTTATTATTTAAAGTTTTGTGGTGATTTTTAGCTTCTTTCCTATTAGTCAAATTTATTTTTGATTTTGTGAACTTTGCAAAAATAATTTTTCTATATACGGTTTGGCATGTTCAATACACTTGCTGGATTGCATTTTGGTGTTGTCTGCGCAAGAATATTAAATTAATTTGCAGTAGTTTTTTTATATTAAATTATTAGAAGAGCAAAATACTTGGAGCCTTTGCAAACTTTTTGATATCAGTTTACGCCTGAAACGGACTACACTTATCCACGAATAAGACTTCTTCAGGAGTTGCATATAGCCAATATTTTGCCACTTAGTAGTAAGTGTTATTAGTAAAAGTTCTCTTTTCTAAATGGTCGCTCCATTTTTCTTGTGGTTTTTCCATCCTTTAATACTTCTGTTATTTCTATCCTTCGTTATCATTCAACTTTCACAACCATGAGTCAGAGCTATCTGCTTAATTATTTCCAATGCTAGTTTGATACCAATGTATATAGTGTTATTAAACCATTAAGACAAATAAAGTTTCATTTCTGGTTGGGCATAAAGCGAGATTCGTTTTATTTTTACATAAAAAAACATAGCCCTGATTCGTTGATACCATCAGACGTGCTTATATGGTAAAATTTTGATTATATAGCAAACCTGAGGTTATTATTTGATTATACTTAAAGGGTTAAGTTTAGGTTAATCTCGGGTAAGGAGTCCCTAAAACGATGAAATATCTTTGCTAGGTAACTGTGGTGTACTATAGCAGTTGGAAGTTGGCATTTACATTGGCATTTCTTCAAAAAGCAAACGAAAAAGTATGTAGGGCTCCAATTGATGTGTTATTTAAAACCGCTGCTGTCGTTGTTAATGGCAGCTTGATAAAAACCAATCTATAACTGAAAACTAACTATATGTATATATTATTTAGTATAGAAACAACTACTGTATTCTTTATGTAGCAGCATAATTCACAAATTAAATTAAAATGTAAACTAAAACGCTTAAACTGAACCAGAATTTTATGGTACAATATCGATAAATTTCTCCTATTAACTAATTTCGGTACATATATATTTTTTAATAAATAAAATACAACATAATATTTAATAATATTAAATACAATTAATATAAACATAGTTTATACACAAACGCTTAAAGCGTATAAATATTTAAATGCTTATTTATATTAAATAGTATAATGTTATAATAAATAATTAGTAATGTTTACTTTCTTATATTTCAATTTCTTCTATATTATATGTTCAGTTAAAAAAATGTACAAACACATATATTGTTTCATACAAAAAAAACTTATTGTATGCTTTATCGTTGGTGAAATATTTATTTGGCTCGAAATTTTGTTATGGAATGGAACATTCTCGTTCATTTTCCAGGAAATTACGTTTTTAAAAAAATGTATTGTTGCCAGACCTATTTCTCGCTTATCACGAGTGGAATGAGAAATTAAAATGTTTTGAAGTTGATTTAGGTATTTTTTAAGGCGTTTAAAAAGTTTATTAAAAGAAATGTGTGTCAACTTCAGACGTAGAGCCCCTCAAGAAAAATATTAGAGTTATTAAGTGGACGAAAACTTTGTATACTGTTATACAAAATGTTCTTTTAGTAAAATTTTTTTGTCGCATATTGGAGGGACTATATTTTTATTTCAATTATTTTGCCGGAAACAATATGAAGAGATCGAAATAGTTGTTGCAGGAACTTTTCAGGAAGAAGAAACTGGAAGGAAGGAGCGGTTTTTTAACATGTTTTGGGTATTATCAGGAATAAACTTAATACTTACCATTTGGTGACCCACTGAAACCGTTTTTTTTTTTTCATTTAAAAAGAAAATCCTTCTTTTTGATACATTTTAGTGAATATCTCTGATTCTATTACTTGGATTAATATAATAGCCCTTTTTCTAAACGCTGAAAGTTCGCCAAAGTTCTAACTCAAAACCAATTTTGATGATTTTTTTTGCAATTTCGGAAAAAGTTTATAGAAAAGTTCTTCATAGGTGAGAAGGTGTGATTTTTAATTTTTTTTTTAATACACTCTTAATTAAAAAATTTATAACTCATTTATTTATTTAAACAATTGCCTGAAATTTGATTACATAAAGCTTTTGGGGTCACAGATTACGAGTCTGGCCTCAAAATCGGTTTAAAACAAAATGGCGTCTATAAAATGGCGTCGAATATCTAATTCTTTATAATTTTTTTTTTATATTTATCAGATATCTGGGGGTTTTTGGAGTCAATGATTATGAATTTGGCATTGAAACTAAAATAAAATAAAAAATGGCGGATCCAACATGGCGGAAAAGGGTCAACTTATTTTATTGGGATTTTATTTCTTATACCGGGTGACAGCTACAATTACAAACTAAAACAAAACCCATTTATGTGAATCACAGCCACCTAATTCCATTGTTAAAAATTAAATAAAAAGTAGTTATTTCCAAACAAAAATCCAAAAAAGGCCCTATTATACGTAAAATGATCCGCTGGTTTGAAAAATGTCAAAAAACCGGATGTTCCATTTGAAAATCATAAGTTTTGGTCAATTCCGGTCAAACCGGAAGTACCTTGAACTTCAAAATTATCCTAAAAAATTTATAATATTGTGTAATTCACGTCCCTGAAATTTAAAATTTTTATCTGAAGTAGAAAAGAAATTACAGGTGTACAACCAAGAGGAATATAAAAAATTTGAGAAATCAGTTTTTTCCTTATAAACAAGAAACCAGAAAATTGACAATGAAAAAAATTGACAATGAAAAAAAAAACGTATTTAGAAACTTTGGTTAAAAAAACATACTTTTTTCTACCCCCTGTAGACAGTGGGATGTTTGAAACCAAAAAAATCGGAATAAACAGGCTTGTTTAGAATTAATTACTCCTTCAAATTCTGCAAACCGCGCGTCGATATCTTTATTGGTTCGCAAAATATTTGACTTCAAACTTAACCTAAGAATTCGCTTGGTCCACTTCAATTTATTTAAAAAAAAGTCGTTTATAGGTTTGTATACTTGAAAATAATGTTGTACTCTACTCTAGCAAAGATGAAACATTAAGTTATATTTAGAAAATATTCCCACAAGTCCAACGGCTTTATTGACCGATGTGCGCATTGGACTACCGGGTTAGCTATAAAACAAAAAAAAAAAAAATAAAATTTTTACTTTTTTTTTATAACTTCACAAACAAATTGATGGATTTTAATAAAATGGGAAAGATCAGTTTTTGATTAAAAAGTGGATCATATGTAAAATAAAAAAATCTGTCAGAACGACTGCAAAACGCATAAAAAAATTGACTTGCTCACAACGTTTTGTCAATATAAGGTGGACATTTTTTCAAATAGTAGTTTTTTGTATACTATAATAATATGGTGATAGCAATTTTTTTAATTTTTTTATCTTATTTTTTCATTTTGAAATTTTTTCTAATTTTTTAATTTCTTTCCTATTTTCATATTTGAAAATTCATCATTTCTTTTAACTAAAGAAGCCGCTAATATGAACTTAAAGAGTTGCTATAAAAATTAATATGTCGAGCAATTAGAAAGTAAAAATGAATTCGACATTTTTTTAGTGTAATTATGAAACCAGCGAAATATCAGACAATTCCATACTTATAATCAGAAAGTTAAATTAAAATTGATAAGTATTATCTAATAATGTTTTGAATAGTACCTACCAATACATTTTTGAATACACCAGATTTTCTTGACAATTCTAAATATAAATATAAAGATAATAACAATTATTATAAGTAGTATAAGTATTATTTTTAATGAAAAAAAAAAAAATCATGTTTTAGGCTATAACAAAATTAATATCTCGGATTCTTATGCAAAATGAACTTTTTCAAAAAAGAATGGTATATTCTTTGCACTCTTTTCAAAATAGCAGCAGCTGGTGAATTTTTCGATGTTCTACATTTCAATTTAGAGACATCGACCTATACAAAATTATAAGACATATCATTTGGGATCAAAATGAGAATATTGGCGAAAAAAAAAATTAAAAACGATTTGTGAAGAAAATTCCCGCAAACCCCATCCTCCTGAAAAGTCCTGAAATAATTGGATATTTTTATATATCACAATAATCTTCGATACATTCTAACACATGTTTCTTTGCTTTCGAAAAAATATTAATATTTAGAAAAGTTAAAAGATTTTAATCGTAGTTTTAAAGAATTTCAAATGCTGGTAACTTCCCAAAAATTAACATTTTGTGAGAAGCAAAAAACCTCGCCTTAGATTGTATCGAAGATTATTCTGAAAAAAAATTAAATATATTAAATTTCAGGACTTTCCAGGAGATTTACGGATTTTTTTTTCCGCAAATTGTTTTCAATTTTGTTTCCTGTGAAACCTGAGAACGGGATAATAAAAAGTTTCCAATTTAAATGCAGCTGTTTTTTCACAAAACTACTTGCCTATTTTAACAACTTTTTCATAACCGTCGAAAATGAGTTGTATTTTTATATGCTGCATATTTCAAATTTATTGATGGTTTATTTCTTTGGCAAATTCATTCTGCATAATATCTTAAAGAAATGCTATTAATAATATTAAAGATATGAAATAGTTGACTTTTGACGTTTGTTTCATTTTTTAGAGAACTCTTAAACCCTTTCATTTTGCTTAAAAATGTAGCTAGAAAAAAAATAAAAAACGGATCTATATAGCTATTTTTTCTTCTAGCTATAGCTTTTAAGCAAAATAAAAGGATTTAAACAGTAGAATTTTCAAACGATCACCCTGTACATCTTTGTTATCATTTGTCATGCAGATATATAAATTAGAACATGGATGAGATATTGAATTGTTGGTTGTTAGGCATAACCCAAAGGAAATCTGCAAGGCATGTATGCACAACCTGAATGGTTTATTTAGTTAGTTCAGTAGTTTGTAGTTAGTTCAAGGGGTAAGGAAGATGAAGGGATGAGCAGGAGAGAGATAAGGATGACTTAGGCGCCGACTTGAAGCTTTGGTGTTCACAGAAATAGCTGCATTCCTTACAGTGCCAGAAAATTTTTAACAAAAAACTTTAGTTCAATATTTTCAGTAGTTAAAGTAAGCCTTCAAAAATATATTTTTAATTCAGTTTAATTCTTAAGTTGAATATACACGAAACAATATGTGGATTGTTCATTTTTTTAACTTGAACAACTACAATTTAATTACATATTAATAATGGCGTAGGTACTTTTTGGCGGGATTTTGGTGAAGCGATATGGTCCCTATGATTTTCTAGATATTACATTTACTATTTTCACCCTTTAAAGAGGGTATTTAAATTTATTGTATAGCAGCTAGCATTATACCAGTGTACAATGCCAAAACTTACAAAAAAAGAAAACAACAAATATTACATCGATTTTCAACACTTACACATATAACAATAAATACCCCTTTATAATCGAAAATACTCACATACTTTAATTAACTTTACATAGATAACATGAACAACTTAATAGAATAAAACTGACAACATGTAAACTTTTACATAAAAAACAGAATAAATAAGGTTATTGTCATTTTTAAAAAAACTTTGCAAAAGACTAGAGTTTCAAGGAATAATTAAATTTAATATCACTTTGAGATAACTAACTTGTAAATTTCTACCTACGAAAAAATCTGAAGAAGCCTTTTCCTTTCTCAGGAGGCGGTGCCATCAGCATTGGCACTTGGTTTTTGTGGGTGATACGTATCTGAAAGTAAAATCAACCAGATTAGATACACTGAAAAACATCTGGTAATATAAAAATTTGACCTGATCGTGGGGGTGTTAAGGATATGACTCGTGAGGTACAAACGGAATCGAGTTTGCTGAACCCCAATTCTGTAAATTTCGTTAAACCCTGAGAAGTTCGTCGTTGATGTGAAGAAAAGTAATTAATTGTAGTAAAGTAAGTAAAGAGATAATTGTTTTTATCATCAAAATATTTAAACTGTTGAGTGAGGAAATACAAAGAGCCGCAACCGTATGGTCTAGAGCGTGGCTAATATGTTTAGGAGTATGTCAAAACTTAAGGATATCATCCACTTGTTGTTGTACTGCCACCACAAATATTTAAAAAAAGCATACTTTTGACCCCCTTGATAACTCTTTCAGTGCGCCAATGGTAAAAAAAAGATAGACCCGTCTTATTCATACCCTTATACTGTGATGGTTTCAAACTAATTTATGAATCGTGGCTCTCTCAATCAGAAATTAAACGGTTTTTACAAAAAAATGTATCTCGATTAATAACAGAGATAACTAAAAAAAAATTTGAAACCGTTTAGGCAATATTGTCCCAGAATCTGAAATATTCTATCAAATATGATAAAACATTATTTTCAGATTTTTGACGGAGTGCCGAATATAAGAAGATTGGAAAAAAATAAAAACTTTTAAATAATTCTTGACTCTTGTCAATTAATTTTCCATTAAGTTTTATAATTTGCTTAATTTGCATTCGACCGTTGAATATCGTAACAGAAAAATTGTTATTGGCAATCGTATTAAAATTCTGTAACCTGAAATGTAAAGAATTCGCCATTTTTTATATAAAAAAATATATCTTTAAAAATAGCAAAAAAATCTTCAAATTGGTTCTTTAGAATTACTTATAAATCATAACGAACATGTCTAAAAAATCCCAAATTTTTTTTAGGGATTTGGGAGAACAATAAACTTTAACATAAATGTAAGGGCCTGGATAATCACCCTGTAGATAAGAGAAACACCCACAATTTAAAAAATCTATTTACGATGAACGAAAGCCAATGAATTTTGCTAACGACTACAAAAAACTGCATCAAGATTAATCATCTAATCCCAAAAATATTGAGGTTCAAATATTGCCCATATTTTCCCAATATCCACTTGTGCACCAGTTTAGATGATTGAAGTAAACGAATTTAGTGCGCTGATCTACTGCACATCCCCCATTCTCTACCGGTTATTAATTTCGCGAGCTGGAGGGTGAAAAGCAGAAGAGTAGAATTAAGTTAGCTTCTAACAGTCTGCCCAACCAGTCCAGCTTAGTAAATAAACCACATTGAGTAAGTAAAATTCTGTGCTTTGCTTGTTGTGCACTTAACCGTATTACTTGCTCGCTGTCCTATATTATTCCTCACCATCTTGCCGCGTTAATATTGTCTGCCTGTCGTCTCATGTTTGTTTATATTTATCCGTAGTAATAAGTGTTTACCATTAATTGATCGTAAATAAAACCTGTTTATAATTTTAACACGAAACTCCTGATTTTTCTTTATACTAATACAGACCCCTGGCATTACCGTTTCTTCACTGCAGCTACTTAAGCCTCTATTATCTTGCTAATAGAGAAAAGTGGTGCCTCTACACTTTAAAACAGAAAATGTAACGCGCACACCCCGTATATCAAAAAAAAAAAAAAACTTTACTGTTACTTATTGGTGATACCTATGATATCGAGGTAGCGTGTCGCTGCCACCAGATCGGGAATTATTTTAATTTCCCCCCGATCAGAGAAACACTAGAAAGCACCTATAAAGCAAAATCAGCTGATAGGCCACTGGTAAAAGAAGCCCTACAAAGGCTAGGGTCCGGCCACGGCTTATATGCGTGGTCTTTTGGCAGAGGTGAATAGTGGTGGGAATAAAAACAAAATTACAGTACTTAATTTAATTACAACAAAACAATGCGGGCTATCACCCACCGATAATACGCGCTGTAGGACCCCTAAAATTATTAACAAAGAATTCTTACGTACCCTATTTTATGTAAACCACCTAGACCTTTCACCTTAAAGTGCCAATATCAATTAGGTATTTTCTAATACCAGAGACCCTATTTCAGGTTCACTCGCAAAATGAAACGTATCTGGGGTTAGTAAACTCAAAATGACTTACCCACAAGCCTCTAAATATCCTAATTGACAAATTACCTTCACTAAAATTATACGTCGAACTCTATCAACTTTAAACCCGCCCTCCGACGCTCGGTCTCTGTATCACTTTCGCACTTCGCGGCGCTTAACTAGCCCCTAGGTAATTCACAAATTACCGCGACGACGTCCTTGACGTTGGCCGGTCAAAACTCTAGCTCCGTCTCTGTATCGTGACGTCCCGACGCTGCGCTGCCCGAACAATTTCCGCGCTGGTCAACTCTCTAACTCCCCGGCTCGGACGAACTGTCTGTCTCCGTGGCTCCGACGAACTGTTCCTGTTGTTGCTCCGTATTTTCGGCTCGTCTCAACGGTACCCCGCGGTTAACCACTGAATCGGATCTTTTGCGCCTCGATTTCCCCCAACCTACTTTTAGGCGAGTCCACTCACGCAATATCGTCTATCCAGCAATTTCCTTGGGAACCGATTCGTATGGTCCTCTCCCATCGAAATTTTCAACTCCCCGTGATAAGATAAATTTATCTAACATGAGTTCCGTTGCCGTAGTCATAACAAAAACTCAACCAATTACTTCTTATATACCCCGTGGCACAAATTAAAATTAATTTTTAAGTTATTAATAGCTATTTCCCTTCTTTTATAAAACTTATACCCCCGATTTGCTACAAAAATAAAATATAACTTCTCGCAAACTACTGATACCAATACAGAGGTGAAGCATGTGGACAGGAGGAAGATAGATGGAGATAATAATAAGAACATGTGTTTTTACAATAGCGTTGCGTCACTTTGCATTTCCACTCAACGGCTTAAACAATACAGTTGCGTCTTATGTGTACCAAATTTAGTTTGTTTAACTATTACAGTACAAACATAAGCTCTGAAAGGGCTGGAAAAAATCCAGTAAATCAATCATAGTTGATACTTACCGTAGTAGGGGGTTGCATCCAAGGCTCCCCATCGATTTGCATTGGAAAGGTTTTCTTGGTTTTTATTATGACTGACGAACACTGCGCCAATCTCCTTCCACTGGCTCTGAGACCTGTCCTTACTTGCCCCATATGCAAACAGTTTTCTAAGCCTATCACTTCTATCAGCCCGTCACCAATATCTAAAAATGATAAACTCTTAGTCATGATAAATCTGATAAGCAGAAAACTAATAATTATATTTGCACCTGCATTAGAAACAATAAACAATCCCAATTATATATTACCTTGTAAAGCTACACTTAGATCTACAGAGTTAAAGCTACTAGTACTCATTTCTTTCTGCCGCTTTTTCTTTTTGGTTGTTCGTCTTCTTGAACCTGATAAGTGTTCGCCCCACAGGTTCGAGCCCCCATGTGTATAAGGAATATTGAGTAGTGCCACGCCTTGTAAAGGGAGGCCATTTGCCAGATCTAAGCTAACATCATCACACTGAAAGAAAACAATAGTTGCGTAATGCGTCAGCAAGTATAAGGTCGCATTATTGCTTACAGTTATTTCAATATGTTCATGGAGATTTTTACAGGATGCTGAAAATTGCTCGGATGTAGCGTACTCGAAATACCACAGTTTGTTTTTCATTCTGCTGTTGAACTTCTCTGGGTTCTTTTCTCTCTCTAAATGGAATTTAACGCATATGGCTGCATCCTAAAACACAGTTGAATGCAAGTAAGGAAAATTTGATTGTCTTATTTTGGTCAATTAGGTGTGGCAAGCATAGTAATATTGTACCAAATGCAACGCATGTTAGAGGGGAACAAGAATAATCTATATTTGTAGCACAATACTTACGACACCTATTGAAAAGTAATTGTTGATGATATTGTAAGGGATTCGTGTATCTGCGATTTTCTGATCAGGATCAGGCAGTTCAGTGTCAGATAGCTCTATCAGCCATCTATCTAACATAACTGTGGAAGCCCTGGCAATTTTATGCAACATTTTATGAATTGATTCTCCTTCATAACCGCCTCCCCATCGCAAACATCTTGCCAGATCGTTTCCGGTGCCCAATGGTATTACAGCGACTGCTGGTTGACATTCCAGTTCGACTTTATCTGAAGAAAACATGAAAACAGGGTGTTAAGAAAAAGTAGGTCATGCCTTTAACCACAGATTCTTTGGGCGAAAATAATGTGACTTTTATAATGTGATTTTTTATTTTGGAGCGTAGTTTTTTTTATACAGGGTGTTAAAGTTTACATTTTGAAAATTATTTTTATTAATAATTCTGTTACTGTTTAAGATTTTTACCCGAATTTTTGCACAGACTTTCATCTTATACAGATACACTTTTTGTGTAATTTTGGTCAAAAAAGTCAAAGCACAAACGGGAAAAAGGGGGGATGTGTTACCCATTAACCCCCCCAACTTTTTCATGCGTACGCCTATGGTCTCTAGATATTTATTTTTAGATTAAACACTTATTTCTCCAATTTTTTTTTACTCCTACAAAATTTTTATTTAGGACTTGATTAAACGAGATATTCCAGTAAATTCAGAATCATTTTCAATATATCAGTTTCGGAATTTATTGTTTTTACTATTGTTGTTCGTAGTAATCCTGGGTTTTCTTTAAATCGACTAGGTACTTTTAGACAAAAAATACTAGAGACTTTTTTTGTTTTAGTAATAATTATTGTATTTTCTGTATTTTTGCTGCCTGCTTTATTTACCATATGTACAATAACTGGATTCGCCCGTTGGATAAATTATTGAAAAATTAATAAATAATTAAAGTAAATAATATGAAAAGTTTAATTTTAAACACAGCAATGTTTTATTTTTTATAGTATTTTCTTTAAATTAGTGTTTCTATTTGCTTATTTTACCTGCCTCAGTGGCATAGATAACTAAGTATTAATTTAGGTTTCCTAAGCAAAAATGTGTACGCCACTGTTTTTTTTTAAGATTTTTATTTTATTGAACTTTTCTGACTATGCACAACAAAAAAAGTCTCTAGCATTTTTTGCCTAAAAGTACTCGATTTAAAGAAAACCCAGGATTACTACGAACAACAACAGTAAAAACAATAAATTCCGAAACTGAAATATTGAAAATGATTCTGAATTTACTGGAATATCTCGTTAATCAAGAACTAAATCAAAATTTTGTGGGAGTAAAAAAAATTGGGGAAATAAGTGTTTAATCTAAAAATAAATATCTAGAGACCATAGGCGTACACATGAAAAAGTTGGGGGGGTTAATGGGTAACACAACCCCCCTTTTTCCCGTTTGCGCTTTGACTTTTTTGACCAAAATTACACAAAAAGTGTATCTGTATAAGATGAAAGTCTGTGCAAAAATTCGGGTAAAAATCTTAAACAGTAACAGAATTATTAATAAAAATAATTTTCAAAATGTAAACTTTAACACCCTGTATAAAAAAAACTACGCTCCAAAATAAAAAATCACATTATAAAAGTCACATTATTTTCGCCCAAAGAATCTGTGGTTAAAGGCATGACCTAATTTTTCTTAACACCCTGTAGATATAATTGTTAAAATATTATTCATATCTTACCCATTGTTTCTAAGACCCACCCGACTGTCCCGTCTCCCCCACAACAAACCACCTTAAAATTCGGCACATCCTTGAACATGCTTAGCCCGGGCATGGGTCCTGTTCCTGTCCCTAAGATATGTACTTGTCGGGGGTTTAGGATGTACTGAAACTTCCTGAGTATTCTGGATCCTTGTCTGCCTCCGGATTTTGGATTGATGAACACTAACAAAGGTACCGAGTTTGGAAATGTCGTTATTTGGAAAGACATCGCCGGTTGCTTATTTGACGTTGATATGGAACCCTAAAAATTAGCGAGTTACAATACTATTAATGAAAATTGCTGAGTTGGCAATCTTACGTTATCATGTCCATATTTGGAGCCGCGTTTCTGCAGGGATCGCTGTCTGTCGAGGACGATTGGACAAATAGACACTGGTGGTAAAATATGGACGGCATGTTCACCTAAGCCGCATTCGGCTTTGACTTGTGAGACGCATTTGTTGTGGAGCTAAAAAATAAATATGTTAATATTATTATTTGCTTGCTACAGATCTCCATATAAATCTTAATTTGAGCTTACGCAGTACTACAGCAAGACAGAAATTGGAAATATATACATAGTTTTAATATTTTCAAAGTGAATAATATATTGTTTAAATGTTAATTGTGGAATTTCGTAAATTATTTATCTTCATTTTCTTTTTTGAGATTTACTACCACATTTCTTGAGATTCGTATCCAAAAAAAGTGGATTTATTTAAAAATAAAGCAATGAAGAGGCTCTGTGATATATTTTTTTCTTATGAAATAATAGATGTCGCATGGAATTTTTAATCAACTATAACTTATTATCGACATGAATTGTTCTTAAAATTACCCTGTGGTACAGGGTGATTTCTATAACGTTCTCACCCCAATTTTTTGGTTTGTCTTTGGAAATAAAATAAGTGTTTAACATAACTTATAGTATTTTTCCCAAGGATTTCGATAATATCAACCAAAAAACAATTGAAGGTCAAATAAAACTGAGAAAATACAAAGCAATTTAAAAAAAAATGGAATGCCCTGTATATTTTTACAATTTTGTAAATATAACATAACATATACATTTAACTTCATATTTAAATAAAATACTGATAATAATTGAAATAATTTAACACCAAGTTGGCTTAGAATGTTCAAAATGGCTGAACTAGTGCATTAAACTCTGCTTCTGAAATAAATCAACAAATTTTGGCTGGCCATTCTCTAATTACCAAATTTTGCATCCCTGGAATAAAGGGACTTTTCTGTATGCGAGAAATAACCTCTGGTTCGCCTTGGTAGTGTTTTGAAACTAATTTAATTCTAATTACTGAAAATTTTCTTTATTTTTCAGGAACGAATTTTGCCAGGCTTCACTGCTTGTATTCCACCTCACCGGTTACCTGGTTACCTGATGGGAACTTTTGGATTCCAAAGCTGTCTAGACAAATTTGTTTTCAAACTAGCAAGTATTTCCAATCTCCTTTAACTTCATGCCTAGCCTGTCCAATAGAAATTCTTTTTCGATACAGCGAAATAGAATGGTCCATTATTGTTGAGGGGAGGAAAGTGATTTGACATTTGAATAGTTTCGACATTTAATTAAGTTAAGTAATAATTGTGCCAAAAACGATTAATTGCCTGCAAGGGTTTGTTATTGTTATTATTGTTGATAAAGTATAGTATTCAACTCGTGGTAATGCTAAATAACTCACTTGATGAGTGGTGTACCCGCCTGGCGGATCGTGGCGCAAAATTCATCGGCGTGAGTTATTTAGTATTATCACTTGTCAAATAATATGCTATTATCTACTCTTATTAGGTTATACAGGGTGTTTCGAAAAGATTGGGACAACGCTTAACTGCAGATTCTTGACATCAAAACAAGTCGATTTAACCCATAAAGTAGGGGTCTAACTCGTTTTGTTTTCAAGATACAGGGCGGTTAATTAAAATAGTTATTTTCCTAACAAGTGCGGAAAGTTGTACTTTTCCGCACGCGACTGCCGTTTCGGTCAAGCAGTCGAGTGCGGAAAAGTACAACTTTCCGCATGTGTTAGGAACAATAATTTTCCTAGGAGCGTGATGAATACATTTTTTATTTAATTAAGAAACTAGACTCTACTTTAAAAAGATGCTACTGTTTGACTTGACGTTTGTTAATTGTTGTGACTGAGGAACGTCAAAATGAGACAGTCCTATATGCTACGTGATTTTTTGATATTTAAAGTTATAGAAGCTACTTCAAAAGAGTTAGTATAAATAGAAATGATTTAATTTCATTAAATTTGTATAAAATTACCCAAAAATGCAAATAAACATATAAATACTTTTCCGCACTAGTGCAGAAACACGTATTTTTCCGCACTAGTGCGGAAAAGTACAACTTTCGAAACTAAAATGCGTGCGCAAAAGTGATATTTTCCGCACGCTCGTAGGAAATAGTTATATTCCTAACAAGTGCGGAAAGTTGTACTTTTCCGCACGCGACTGTCGTTGACCGAACGACGCGAAGCGAAGCGAAACGTCAAAATGAGACAGTCATGACTATATGCTACGTGATTTTTTGATATTTAAAGTTATAGGAGCTACTTCAAAAGAGTTAATATAAATAGAAATTATTTAATTTCATTAAATTTGTATAAAATTACCCAAAAATGCAAATATAAATATAGGTACTTTTCCGCACTAGTGCGGAAAAACGAATTTTTCCGCACTAGTACAGAAAAGTGCAACTTTCGAAACTAATATGCGTGCGGAAAAGTGATACTTTCCGCACGCTCGTAGGAAAAAAATTTATTCGTATTTTGTCACTATCTTGGAGACTACTTCTACAAATTTGATAACACGTTTTTCAAGTCTCTAATTTCAATGGTGATATTACCGATGTTACATTTTATAGAGGGCGCTAGTTATAGTACTTTCATGTGACGCTTTACGCCATAACTTTTTTGAGGTTAGGTTTTGGACATTGTCTTCTATTATAATCGAAATGCAATTTAATTTCCTAAAGAAAAGGTATACTTGTTAAAATGCGATAAAAGGCACTCCTTCTGCAATAGAAATTCTTTTCCGATACCGTGAAGTAGAATGGTCCATTATTATTGAGGGGAGGAAAGTGATTTGACATTTGAATAGTTTTGACGTTTAATTAAGTTAAGTAATGATTGTGCCAAAAATGATGAATTTGGACTTGCAAAGATTTGTATTTATTGTTATAATGGTAGATAAAGTATAGTATTCAACTCGTGGTAATGCTATTTAACTCGCTTGATGAATCACAGCACTCGCCTTCGGCTCGTGTTTCTTTGAAAGTTTTTGAAAAATTAGGGGCAAAATTCGAAAATCTATTTCAACAGATCAATAGGCAATAGAAGCGAAGATTTAAAAAAAAAACTATACGATTGCTTAAGTATTAAGATCTGCAGATTTGACAAAAAAAGTCACTTTTATCCCACTGTGCATCTGTTGGAAAAAGTGAACTTTTCCACATACATTTCGGTGAGGAGAGTTATTTTGGGGAAATTCTTGGGAAATATAGGTTCGTGTACAAAGATTAAAAAATTGTTTCGGTTAACGTTTCAGCTAGAGTCCCATAGAAATTTTGTTTTTTCAAAACTTAGCTTACAACATTTAATTTTCCACTGAGAACATAATTCTCCTTTTTTTGACAACATTTTTAAAATTTTTGCTTTGTTTTATTCATTTTCACTATAATTTTGTTTGTTTACTTGGAGAGGCGACACATTAAAGAACTGAAGACATTAGACGTTGTGTTATAAAATTTTCTTCTACAAACTTTAATTACAACTTCTTTCCGCAATAGTTACCTACTTCTTCATTTGGTCTTGGTAAATGATGCCACCAATTAGAGGTGCCAGCAAGAGCCCGAGGAAGTAAGTAAAGGTTGGGTAAGAGTGACAATTTGTCTATTGTTTGAATCTTGTCATTACGTATGCTATATTATGTAGGTGTGGTGACAAGCTTTAAATCGCACTAAATTATATTGTTAAGGTTGCGATTTACTCCTCTGATAATAATCGCTATTTCTTTAGGAGTAAATTTTGCAGAAACTAATACACGGATTTTGAAAATTAATGTATCTAATTTTGCAGAAAAAAGTGTAAATGGCCGTGAGGTATTGAAATTACCATTCTTATCTATAATTGAGAAGGAAAAAATAAGACTGTACATATTGGCAATACGTAGGCAACTCATTCAATCGCTTGTATTTACAATTTTGTATTTTTTTTGTAAAAAGAAATTAGCTTACGGCCGAGTACAAAGTGTTACTTAAAAGCTCACCAAATATTGTCGCTCAAATTAACGTATCTTTCGTGAAATTGACCCTCAAAGGAGAATTTTCACATTTTTAGGTCAAGTAGTCATTTGCATTGCTGAAATAGCGCCCGAAACTAGGCAAATTACAGAACAATATTGCATTACAACTTGGTCTATCACTCTGGAGATGTCAGCATGTAGTAGTAGTAGCACTATAGTAGTACTTTATTAGTCCAAAAGAGCACAAATACAGGCTATAAGCATTGAATAAAGGAATATATTCCTTTATTCAATGCTATAAGACAAGTCATACAACAAACATAGTGGTATAATACACAATATTATAAACACGTTACGTGCCGGCATCTGACGGCGAGTAGCGTGAACCCTCAAAACAAAACAGAAATTTGTAATCTGCATTGTCTTCCAGGCCGGACCAGCCAGTGAACGTCTACCCGCGTTAGGCAACCATACAAAGCATATTAGACTATTAAATCCTAGCCTTAAATTCGATTGACGTTCCCTATTTATATTTAATACTTACAGTAATTTGACACCATCGGCAGTGTAATCCTGTGATTCCAGCTTTAACTGGTTTTCTACATCTCGCACATCTTCCATGGCAATTTCCCTCTACCCAGTGGTGTTGCAACGTCTGACAGGATTTCTTGCTTTTCACATAAGTCGCTATACAACTGGCAGGTGCTCTGGCGACACATCTTTCATGGACTGTGTATTTACAAACTGAAATATTTACAGAATATTTGGGTTCTAAACTTTATATTATCCTGTATATTGTAATGTATAGTTAGTTATACTTTTACATACATATTAACCACGAGCAGAATTTAATGCTGTAAAGCAATTAATTAAAATTAATTGGTGTAAAGCAATCAGTTTTGATAAAGCACAGTGTTTAGAATAGCGCGTAGTGAGAATTTAATTTAAAACACGGTCATAATATTAGTTCACATTAAATCTTCAAAGCAATAACTTGTTTTCAAATTTGCGTTCATTTATACGCGATACTAATTATCAAAAACCTTGATTTTAATTTACTTCATTTATCGATCAATAAATCGACTATGGGGTTTAAAATTTGCGTAATAAAGGATCAGCCATGAACACCTGATACATTTTCAATTTGATTTTGCATATAATCCATATAGTCAAAGTGCTTAGGCCTCTTATTTTTATTTAATTTTTTCTTACGCAGCACGCGCGGAAAATTATATTTTATTTTGGAACTTTTGCCCGAATTTTAACTGCCACACCTCCCAAGAAACGTTCTAAAAAAGTACGTAAGATTGATTGATTTACAACTCAAAGATACATTCTTAAATGATTGGTAGATGTGTAAAAGTTCATGGAGCCCACTAAAACTACGCCTATCGTACTATCTTACTTACAGGTACAACACAATCCCTTCTTGCCCAGCCCCACCAACATATTCAAGCAAAGGTTGCAGTAGGCTGGCCTGCTGAAGTGTTTCAGCCTCCACAAATGATTGCCATCCTCCTTCACGTTAGCATCGAGTCCCAACAGGACTAGCAATGGAATTGTTGTCAATCCGCCACGCTTCCACTCTTCCAGAGACACGGTGCCATCGGCGTCGTAGTCAATTTCTATCATCATGTCCTTTAATATCTGAAAATATTTGAGATGGTTGCAATCAATCACATTCAGGTTTGCTGTCAAAGTTCACGAGTTTCTCTTGTTTGGTTGCGCATAAACCTGACATGGGGGGACTCGTTAATATTACTCGCTTATATGATATTATGCAAGGTAAGTGTCGCGATCTTGAACGACGAACGAAATTGAATAGAAAATTGTTGAATCCACAAAGTGGAAACCCTGTACCTACATAATTTTTCGTTTTTTTGGATATTCATTTTGTACTTTTATTTTTATTTATGAGACATTTGTTAGTTTGTATTAAATTGTAATAAATAATTACTGAATTATAATTATTATAAAGTGAATTTTTACTATCATGGCATAGCTGATTTTTACGATTTAACGATATGAATTGTGGTTTTCGTAAAATATTAAATATTGGCACTATCAGTTAAAATTTTTGTGACATGTTTTATATCGTTGGAAAGAGAAAAAATAAACGGAATTAATGGTGTCATTGGCTACTTTGAGATTTGTTCTTTTAATTTTTGCACAAGAGCGTATGTCAAAGCCAACTGCGTTTTTCGAATTTTTTGATACATATTATTATTCTTATTGTCTTTGCCGTCAACTATCATCCCTTCAACTTTTTTCGTATCTCTTCAAATAAGGAAGCTATAACCGTTTGTGGTTTTCCTACTTTTCAGGTTTTTGTAATATATCTCACAAAGTAGGCTATGGATTTCAAATTTCTTTTTACTGAAATATAGCTCACAAAAAATGGAATTACTATTTCTAAAACTTTATTCCTCAACAATAGATATTAAGCGAGATATTTAGTGTGGCCCTCGTAAAATAGACAGCCTGTATATAAGGGGCGACCACCCAATGATCTCGCAAATCAGAAATAGGGTATTTTTGTTCAAATTAAGCCAGGATAAGCCTCAGTGCGGTGCGCATGGGTACCGGGGCATTCCCCCATTATTACCAGGTGACCGCCTCGTGAGATAGCATTCGAAGAGTTTCCCCTTTTACGAAATATCCACGGACGTCTAACGGCATATACCCCTTTTGGAGAATATTACCTTAAATTTCTAGTATATAATTCTAACAGTCTATAAATCCCACTCACTAAACTGCCAGTCACGTCCATGTAATAATTCTCTTTCGGCAATCGATCACTTTCCTTTAAGCGCGGCCGTCGCGGTCGCCGACCCCATGTGGGGGTATCGTGGTTATGGTGGTAGACCTTGCTAGGTGAGGCTCTATATGTGTAATGATGATTATTTAATATATATCTTTATTTATTACCAATGTCTTCTTTTATTGCATTCTAGTATTAGTCTGGTATTTGTGTTGACCCCATAACTTACGACCCTCGCAATTGCGTCGGTTTGACCATTCGGCTGAAACCAAAGAAGAGTGAACGAACAAGTCCTGTCTGGGCAGGAGTCAGAAGTGAATTGTGTATTGTGCATAGTGTCTATCTAGTGTTGTATCGTTAGTTCAGGAAGTTGCGAAATTTGTATACGAGGAAGCATTCATTGTCGACGGTTACCGTTAATCTATCGATGTCGAGACATCGATATATTAAAAGCTCGTCACGACCTGCGTTGAATTCAACGGCCAAGAGTTAAGCCAGATGTTGTGAAAGCGGTTGGTTGACTTAATACGAATATCGGTCGTTCCCTCCAACTATCACTGGTTATAACGAATGGTTAACTAACGTTGACACAGCCTTAATAGTTTAGTTATTAAACGTTGATAGATCCTCTAGATCCAAAGGGAAGGGCTGTGGCGCGTTTCTAAAGGGTACATGTCTAAGAAATCGCTAAAATCCGAAAAAACCGCTCCTTTTCAAAAAATCACAACTTTCTTAGGAAGCAAAATCGAGAAAAACGATTTCGTCCAGCGATTTTCTAAATTTCATCTAGTTTTCAGAAAAAAGTGTGCCAAGGTCCATCTCGAAGGAGCCGCGAGTTATTAAGCCTAGAAGGGACGCGTGTCTTAGAAAATTGACGAAATCGAAAAAATTGCGAAAACACGAAAACTTCAAACACTATTTTCAAACGAAAAAAACGCCGCCGGATGTCGGACCGATGTTCTGGCAAGAAATCAAAGCCCGAGGGTCCAACTTACAAGTACATCATGATGCACGGTTCTGCTGCGATCTTCAGGGCAGGTGGAGAGAATCGAAATGTACAATTTTGACGTTTATGTAAGTTGGGTTAAAATTTAGACGTTTCGTAACGCAGCCATTTTGTGTGTCGCGATCTTGCACAACGAACGAAATTCAATAAAAAATTGTTTTTGAATCCACAAAGTGCTTAATGTTCAAAACACGTTTGGTAGAGCTATCTCTTAATATAGTATTAGTAAGAGTGGGAGAGACTGGAGCCATCCTCTTCAAATCTTATTGATCATGAAGGTTAGGATGTCCTTCCATTCGAAGAAGATCTCTTCGCCATTCATTTTTGATACATGGACAGGTAGGATCTTCCTCAAGATCCAGCTAAGTATTCCTTTATCATCATGTCCTTTAATATCTGAAAATATTTCAGACGGTTGCAATCAATCGCGTTTGGGTTTAATGTCAAAGGTTCACGAGTTTCTCTAGTTCGGATGCGCATAAAACTGACATGTTAATATTACTCGCTTACATGATATTATTCAAGGGAAGAGTCGCGGTCTTGCACAACGAAAGAAATTGAATAAAAAATAGTTAGTGAATCTACAAAGTCTTTAACTTTTAATATACGCGTCAAAGAGCTATCTCAGATTAATAGTATTGGTAGTATTGGAGTCCTCTTCAAATTCTATTGATCATGAAGATTAGGACGTCCTTCTATTCGATGAAGATCTTTTCTTCGCCCTTCCTTTTAGATGGAAGTTCCTGCATCTCATTTCTTCAATGTCTTGTAGGCCCATTCATGAAGGCTGTTCGAGGATTCCCATTTGAAACAGAACTTCTGGGTTATGAGTCATTTGTTGTCTCGTTTCCCGAGTCCCTGTCTCGGAACTCATAGCTTGCTTCCTATGTCCAGGGCATTTCCGTAGTCCTGAACAATTGCGGATCTTATCCAGCATATCGCTTCCAGAGCCATTTAACTCGAACCAAATGCATGTTGCGTCAAACACAAAAGTTTTGGTGTAACGGATTCAAGCAATTAAACATCCTTGCTAATTTTTTAGCTATTGAAATCGCAGTAAAAACCATGAGCTTATTTGAAATCCTAACATTCAAGTTCGTTTCAATATAAACTATCTAGTTGGCCAATTCCGATAATTAGTAAGTAAATAAACTGAGTTCCTGAGGTGCGCAAAGTTGCAGATTCCGTTAACCTAAAGCGGGTCACGAATCTAATGAAAACGTTCGGCGATAATTTATTCTTCTGATCTTTTAAGACGAAAGGGAATTTCTTAAGTTATACGAACTAGATTATATTTACTCACTGCTACTCCAACGCTCTTATATTCGTTCATTTTCCTTCAGTATCGTAAACACAACCTATCTACTTTTAGAACTATTTTCCTTCCATAGGATTTTCATCGTATCCTATTGTGCGGTATGATTATTTTCCCAAGCGTGTTCATAAATTATGCAGTTTTATGTTCACCGATCCGAGCACTGGGAGCATAAATGGGCATAACCGCACAATGTTTATTGCATTCACAGAGAATGCGGTGTTGGTCTCGTGTTAATAAAAAATAACAAATTGATAGTTCTGAAACGGAAAGTGCTTTTCACATTCATTTATTATTTAAGTTACGGTGAGAACAGCTTAGTTATAAATATAAAAACATTACCGGTTTTAATTCTGAGACGTCCCATCCCAAATATTCGGCCACGGTCATCATTTGGTTTACAATGCAGTCCATTTCGTTGGTGTCCAATACTCCGTCTCCATTCGTGTCGTATAGCCGAAACATGACTGCAATTAATACATCAGAGCGTTAACATGTTATCAAAACTCGTGTTTATATATTACAAATATTTATAGAAAGTGGGAAAATAATTTCCTCAACGTATATACAATAGAACAATATATCATGTTATAATAATATTAGCAATCGATTTTTTAATAACACATAATCAAGAACAGCCTCATTCATTCGTCCGTTCATTCATTACTTTCATATATGTGATGTTTTAATATTGTGAAATGTCTAATAATTTTTATTAAATATGTGTATATTAAATTATGTATAGGGTGTCTCAAATTGCTTGATTTTGGCTATTTTTCCTATTTCTAGATCGGGTAGAGAAAAACCGACTGTCTAGAGCTCGATTATCGTGAAACGTTACTAATGTTTGTAACTGGCTACTTACAAATAGAACTTTCTGGCTTTGTAACACTTTTTAGACGGAAACTCGGGCGCCAGTTCTTTAATTTTTAAGTGCAAGGAACCGCACTTGTTTGGTTCTCCGAGGGGAAAACGTTTAGGGGTAGCTAACAGATGGAGATACGGTCATTTGTCCAGGGGTCTTAAGATGATTGTCGTGTCAGCTGGACTTGAACAATTTCTCAAACGGGTTAATTAGAAATAAATAACTGAAATAATAACTCGTGAATTTTACCTATGTATACCAACGTATTAATTTATTAAAACGGTAATGAACAAATCAATAAATAGGATATTTCAGCGACTTTGCGGTCGAGTATGTACAAATTTGATAACGATAAGAAATATGCGGGCTGTCAATCAAGAATATATAAGCGTGAATACGATTTCATTTCGGAAGACGGTGAGTTTGGATAACCGGTGTCTGTTTTCGCGGCTGAAACTATTTCGGACGGCAAACAAACGGAATTTCCAACAGGATATAGTATGAACGGCGGGCAGTCGGTTAGCTATAGATATTCTTGTCTATACAGAGGGTTTTACAATACGGCGAACTACTGCCACAAACGTAGAGCTATTTACCAATGACTATTTTTCGTAAGTTTTCCGGTAAAACTTTATGCATTGAAGCTTTAAACATTGCCCGAGCGAGCAAATCTAACCAGCCGATGCATATTTTATGAAACAAAAGACCAACGGAGGAATTACTAATTAGCTCTAGTTTGATTTAGTAGTATAATACAGCGGTACTCACGAACAATAAGATCTCTGAATATCTATACTTAACTGAAGGCGGTGCGGGCGGATAGTAGCGGACCACGGTGTATTCTTACCAATATTATTTTCAAGAAAATTTACTAATATAACTCGGGGCGGCGGTTACGGACGGAAACGGTGACTGCTTCGGACTGATCTGGAACTGAAGACTGATGATCTCATCTGATGCGGACTGGACTGGTCTATCTGGACTGGTATCTAGATGGCGTGTTAAAGGGGAGTACTGACTGGAAACGAAGGACTCGTACTCACCACGTTATTTACGGAGGTCGAGCGGATTATGTAACTAGCAACATTGACTCGTAGCATCAGTACCCGGAAATAAAAGAAACGGATTAAAACGGACACGGATTAATATTTTAACCGGTTTTAGTAACTAATGATTTTTATTTCCGACTCGGTCATTATTTATAATAATTCACGGATTTTAACTTATATGGGGGATTATCGAAAATTAATCAATTAATTACTTGACTGCTTGTTTACCAGCGGGCTTTATACAACTCAATACTAAGTGAACTAAGGCAGGAATTACTTACTAAAAAGTGGCGGCAGGGTGTATCCAAGTGACGATAATATTTAAAGCAAAAACGGACATTTCTTGACTGGAAAAATCACTTCGTTACATGTTTAGTTACTAACATTACGCGCATGCGCACAAAATATTGTGTAAGAAATTATGTGAAAAATAGAGCACCTCCTATTTTTTTCGATACAATCTAAAAGCAAGACAATATTTCATACAATTTGCTGTTTGAAACTACACAATTTAGGTTGTTCGAGAAATTGTACAGTTTATTGTTCAAATTGTGTAATGTAAAACGGCTTTAAAAGATAATAATCACAATAGCTTACAGAACATAATTTAATTTAGGATAAATTGCACAAACCCGTAGTTCCCTCAAATATTCTAAAATAACTACAGCACCGCACTGTAGACCGTTCAAAGGCCAGTCGTAAATGTACTAACAGTTGCGTCCTATGCTAGGCCGATGAAAGCATCAGTAAATATCGTCTTATGTATGTGGGTTACTCATGTGGTCGACTGCAGTATACATACGGGTATCGTAAGTTATATTAAAGAACTATTTCGATGTTATTTCAGCGCAGACAGGCATAATGAAATGAGCCTGGTATAAACTCATCAGACTGACTATTTCAATTGGAAATAGAAGGACTAGGTATAAAACAGGTTATGAATGACAAAAAGACGCTTTGTATGATTACGTATAGTTGCTTTCCCGATAAACCGATTTTTCTCATCGAGGTCTTAAGATGTAGTGAAAAATCCATTTTATAGGTTTCCTGTGCTGGATGTGTCCTTTCGACATTTTTTATGAATTAGCCCAAAGATAGGGCTATTTTCAACACGGCCGCCATCTTGCATTTCAAAAAATCCGCCATTTTTTGTCGATAGCCCATTCCTTTCTGTAAACTGTAATGGTGCCACTTGCAACGGTTCTCTCTTTCTATATACTTACGTAAACTTTTTAGACGGAAAACTCGGGCGCCAGTTCTTTAATTTTTAAGTGCAAAGAACAGCACTTTTTTTGGCTCTCCTATTGGGAGAACAACCCGGTATAGCGAAACAGTTGAAGATACGGAATGTCCGGGGGTCGTAAGCTGGAGGTTCTAATGTACTTCGACCACTGCTCAAACGGGTTAATCAGAAATAAATGACAGAAATAATAACTCGTGAATTTTACCTCTTTAAACCAACGTATTTATTTAGCAACACATTACTGAACAAATCAATTAAGCCTAATATCTCAGCGACTGTATAGTCGAGTATGTACAAATTTTAAAACATTAAGAAACAAGCAAGCTGGCAACCAAGAATCTTTACGCGTATATACGATTTTATTTCGGAATTTTGGATAACCGGGCTTGAAATTAGTGCGTACGGCAAGCAAACGGAAATTTTCCAACAGGATGTATTATGAACGGCGGGCAATCGATTAGCTATATATATTGTAGTCTATACTGGATGTTTAAAATACGGTGAACTACTGCCACAAACGTAGAGCTATTTGTTAATGACTATTCTGATTAACGTAAGTTTTCTGGTCACCTTTATGCATGGAAGCTTTATAGATGGCCCAAGTGAACAGATCTAACCAGCCGGTGCATATAATGACTATTTGGATTAACGTAGGTTTTCCGGTAACCTTTATGCATTGAAGCTGTATAGATGGCCCAAGTGAACAGATCTAACCAGCTGATGCATATATCATAAAACAAAAGACCAACGGAGGTATTACTAATTAGTCGGTCATTATGTATAATAATTCTCGGATTTTACTTATACGGGGGATTGTCGAAAATTAATCAATTAATTACTTGACTGCGGGCTTTTTTACAACTCAATACTAACTTAACTAGAACAGGACTTACTTACTAAAAACGGCGGCAGGGTGTACCCATAGGGACGGTAATATTTAAAGCAAAAACTGACATTCCTTGATTGGAAAAAATCACTTCGTTACAAAACAACAGTACCAGTTAATTGGCCCACTCAGTATATTTTCTGATAATATATAACATACCTCAACATATATTATCTTTTTGGAAACCTACAATTTTTTTGGACTCTATGATTCCCATTTGAAATAAGAAAGTTGGACTTGAAATTTTAAAATTTAGAATTAATAAAACATTTTTGAGAAATGTATCTTATTCTATGTTGAAAAGTTTTTACTGAATGAAAAAATTATTACAAATAAAAAGGTCGACACTTTTTCGAAATCTGCCAAATGTCAATTTTCGTCGACATTTCGAAAACGGTTAGAGACATCGAAATGCGGCTTTCACCTATTGACGTTTCACGAAGTTTGAGCTCTAGACACCTTGGTTAGTTTTCCTCCATCTGGTTTAGAAGTAGGAGAAACAGTTAAGATTAAGCAATTTGGGACACTCTGATGCACATTGGTAGTTGTTTACAATTATTTGTTCTGTTAAATAAAATACATAATTAAATTTTTTCTGTTCCTACAAAAAACAGTTCTTGGAACAGGATCAAGGAAAAGAAAATGCTACCTTGCCTACGTTTCGTTTATTTGGCAGAAACTTCTTTAGAATGTATTAACATTATAGTCTAAGATCCGGTATAAGAAATATATACCCTCATCTGTTATTTATTAATGATAACAAATATATGGTAGATAATATATACATTGATACATCGCACATAGGTTGCCTAGCTAAATCGCGTACCGATAATATTAAATAATAAATTATTTAATTAAATTTATTCGATCAACTTCCCCCAATTGTTATTTATAATAATCATGCATTAGTTGAAAGAATATACCCCAAAGAATCGAGAAAATAAAGGTTGCCTACTTTCCCCTGTGCCCAACTGGGGAGTTGCCAGGTATAAACAGGTGAGTAAGCGTCATTAATATACCCTCATCAGTTATTTAATCGAATTATATATAAAATGAAAGCTTTTTTTATTCCCAATCGAACCGTATTAGGTTGCCTTACCAAAATGTTGGTTGAACCCATGGTTGCCTAGATTTTAGATGTAAAATTTTCAGCGCGAGCGTTGAGAGTGACAGAGAAGCGTTGCGGGCGCAACTCCATGCGACAGACAATGATGAAGCGAGTTCTTTTTAAAGATGATTTTTCCAATAGCTTAAGCGTGTTCCATTGATCAAATACTGGATTCGAGTCACATAAAAAATTAACAATGATATCAAATTTTTTTCATTCACATTTATTTATCAGCGACTATACATAATTATGAAATAATAAGTTTTTCTGTTCAAAATGTAACAGGGATATCCAACGAAAATGACCGCTCCTAATAACTTCTTTATTTTTGATGCTATAAAAAAATTTTTTCTATAAAAGTTATAGGATTTATTGAAAGCATTTAGAATATATATTCAGAAAAATAAATGAAAGTCGTTTAGAGGAGATATGGTTTTAACTTGCATTTTTTCGAATGGAGCACCCCATTTTTTTGCATTTTTGAAATCAAGGTACTTTTCTCATTTCGAATATATATAGATATATATCAAATTATCTTTTAGGGTTTTCTAATTATTGCAATTTTTGTGGCCCGAAAACAACATAGAAATAAAATAACAGAACAAATTTTTATTTTTAGAATGCACATAAAATGCTCTTTGTCTTTGGTTGTTGCATGTTGTATGACTGATGGTCGAGATGGTAGAGTACCTGCCTCTCACCCAAAAGTCCAGGGTTCGAATCCCGGTCGTGGCAATGGAAAATACTGTGAGAGGGATTTTTCCATTATACACGGATATTGGATGTGTATCCCTTGTCTTTAAATGTGTAGCCCCCTCCCGCACAAGGCTCGGCCTTCTGGGATAAAGGGGGTCGTAATTACATGTGGTGTATTTATTTATTGATATGTTTTTTGGAACAGCTGATATCTAGCGCCATTGATGTTATAACATTGCTTGATCCCATACAGAAAGGCGGTAAACTCCTGAACACGTTGAATTTTTTCTTCGACGAGTACATCTACTGGGTCCGTCAATGATGCGAATATTTCCTGGAAATCCTTTCGTTTGGAAAATATTTTAAAAGGCTTGAGTTTTCCTTTGTTATAAAATGCACGCATTTACGGGCTGTGATTATACAGCTGCATTTTATAACAAAGGAAAACTCAAGCCTTTTAAAATATTTTCCAAACGCTGTATAATCACAGCCCATAAATGCGTGCATTTTATAACAAAGGAAAACTCAAGCCTTTTAAAATATTTTCCAAACGAAAGGATTTCCAGGAAATATTCGCATCATTGACGGACCCAGTAGATGTACTCGTCGAAGAAAAAATTCAACGTGTTCAGGAGCTTACCGCTCTTCTGTATCAAGCAATGTTATAACATCAATGACGCTACTGACGCTAGATATCAGCTGTTCCAAAAACATATGCAACAACCAAAGACAAAGAGCATTTTATGAAGAAGATTAAAGGCATCGACTTCAATCTGATTCCATGCTGGATCTCACTGAAACAGAAAATTTTACGGACAATCTATGTAAATTCAATGTGTCTTCATGCAATAGATGCATGTTGCGTCAAACTAAATCCTGAAGATTGCGGATGGTTTTTGGATGGCTATTTGAAGCCTACATGGTTCGTAGGACACCCAACACCTTTACAAGTTGAGGATATATTGCGAGAATCAAAAGAAAAAGAAATCGATGTAGAATTAGAATTATATTTTGACATAGGTACTTCTGACGAGTCAGAATCAGAATAAATATTTTACATAAAAATGTTTTACTGAGATATTTTGTTATTGATAAATTAATGTATGAATAAAAGAAAGTTGATATCATTATGTAATATTCTATCTGATTTTCACTAGTATTTAATCCACGCTTACACGATCGAAAAAATATCCTTTTGAAAGATGTACTGGGATATCCAACGAAAATGACCACCCCTAATAACTTCTTTATTTTTGATGCTATAAAAAAATTTTTTCTATAAAAGTTGTAGGGTTTACTGAAAGCATTTAGAATATGTATTCAGAAAAATAAATAAAAGTCGTTTAGAGGAGATGTGGTTTTAAATTGCATTTTTTTAAATGGAGCACCCCATTTTTTTTGCATTTTTGAAATCAAAGTACTTTTCTTGTTTTGAATAAGGTATCGGCTTTGTATCGAACATGAAGGGCGTCATTTTGAACAGCTTGTGTAGGACAGTTTTAATTACTTTTATTTATAGTTGTAATTAATATCTAAATTAGCCAAATGCATTCTAAAAATAAAAATTTGTTCTGTTATATTATTTCTATGTTGTTTTCAGGCCACAAAAATTGCAATAATTAGAAAACCCTAAAAGATAATATGATATATATCTATATATATTCGAAATGAGAAAAGTACCTTGATTTCAAAAATGCAAAAAAATGGGGTGCTCCATTTGAAAAAATGCAAGTTAAAACCATATCTCCTCTAAACGACTTTCATTTATTTTTCTGAATACATATATATTCTAAATGCTTTCAATAAACCCTACAACTTTTATAGAAAAAAATTTTTTATAGCATCAAAAATAAAGAAGTTATTAGGGGTGGTAATTTTCGTTGGATATCCCTGTTACATTTTGAACAGAAAAACTTATTATTTCATAATTATGTATAGTCGCTGACAAATAAATGTGAATGAAAAAAATTTGATATCATTGTTAATTTTTTATGTGACTCGAATCCAGTATTTGATCAATGGAACACGCTTACGCTATTGGAAAAATCATCTTTAAAAAGAACTCGCTTCATCATTGTCTGTCGCATGGAGTTGCGCCCGCAACGCTTCTCTGTCACTCTCAACGCTCGCGCTGAAAATTTTACATCTAAAATCTAGGCAACCATGGGTTCAACCAACATTTTGGTAAGGCAACCTAATACGGTTCGATTGGGAATAAAAAAAGCTTTCATTTTATATATAATTCGATTAAATAACTGATGAGGGTATATTAATGACGCTTACTCACCTGTTTATACCTGGCAACTCCCCAGTTGGGCACAGGGGAAAGTAGGCAACCTTTATTTTCTCGATTCTTTGGGGTATATTCTTTCAACTAATGCATGATTATTATAAATAACAATTGGGGGAAGTTGATCGAATAAATTTAATTAAATAATTTATTATTTAATATTATCGGTACGCGATTTAGCTAGGCAACCTATGTGCGATGTATCAATGCATATATTATCTACCATATATTTGTTATCATTAATAAATAACAGATGAGGGTATATATTTCTTATACCGGATCTCGTACTATTAGCAGGGAGTTATTTAGATAATATTAGAATAGTGACAATTACTTACATTCTAATTTATCTTCCGGTCTTCCAGCTTCCAATAGGGACAGGTAGCAAACGATGTCCTTTAGGGATACTTTCACTTGATATACATCCAACATACTTGCTTTTCTTACAATATGCCTTACTTCTGAAAGAACAATTATTTATTTAAAATGTAAAACTGAAGATACCAGTAGCATCCTGATAAGGAATATGAACAGGCGTTATTTGGAGATTATTATACTCCTCGCACAAGAGTGTATTATATTTGCCAGCAGGTTTCGATAATCGTAAATATCGACCAACAACTATGCAATAAATCGACTGCGAAGAGTATAACTTTCCCCACTAGCTTATATGTATGTATTTTATTGGTAAAAAACTGATAGGAACAATTAATAATCAATCGAGGCTAAGAAGAAGAAGTAACTTTACATAGTTGTAGTTAGAATACAAATTCATAAATCATGGCCATTTTAGTCTCGCTCCTTTTCCTATTAGCATTTGTTCTATTTTTAAATGAGCAAAAATAACTAATATGAGTTTCATTCTAATTCATCTTTGTTTATGCATTTAAAATAAGTATATCTTAATCAAAATATGTTCTTATATAAGTATTATAATAACCTTCAAGTTTACCATTATTCACCAGAAGAGAATTATTCGATTTTCTCGATGAATTTCTTGATATCTGACTGTGGGACGGTGACGAATCCGTGCTCTTTTTACCGAGAACTTCGTGACAGGAGTAAGAAGTGTGTGTTATCGTAAGCATGGGATGAACGGTCCCTGAAATTAACACAAACAATTACACATTAGAACGCAGAACAAAAAGCAAATCGATGCATGCAGTGTGTTTCATAATTGTTTAAGTAATATTGCTATTTATAATAATTACATTTGTATATCAAGAAGGCGTTGTTTGTATGATGATGATGATGATGATGAAATAGAAGAAGAAGAAGAACAAGAAGAAGAAGAAGAAGAAGAAGAAGAAGCTAGAGAAGAAGAAGAAGATGGAGAAGACGAAGAAGACGAATAATAAGAAGAAGAAGGAGAAGAAGACCTATTACAGAAACAAACTTATGCTTAAATCTGTCAAAAAAAAACCGGACTATTGTTTATTCCTTAAAAAGACGTGCAGAGTAAAAATATCCTTTGAGGTTAATTAAATTGAAAGGATAAACTGTTTCGTACCCGTTTTTCCTCGTGTGGAGCAATCACTATCTGATCTGTGGTGTCCTAGTAGTTTCTCTCCCAAGCCATGGATTTTTTCTACAAGCATCTCCCCGTAAGTGGCGGGTTTTTCACTTGTGTGAGTTTTCTCCATTGCTTCGCCTACTGAGTTCACATTTGGAGTGGATCCTGAAACAAACGGAATATTATAGATAATGGATATTAGCTGATGAATTTCTGAAGATGTGTTAAGTGTGCTATGTTAGTACTTCTAATAAGCAAAATTATGAAAAGTTTTCAGATTAACTACAATTCGATTAACTTAGGTGGAGATAAGCCAATTGACCAAAAAACTTTGCCTTGATTATTTCAATTCAAGAGATGTTGAAATTTAATGTTCTGCAACGGAATGAAATTTTTATATTTACGTATTCTCACATATTCTGTTTCTGCAAGAAATTCTTTTATAATGCATTATAATGTACTTTATTCTCTAATGTATGTAAATGTATGATTCTCAATATTTTTATTGTTATCAAAACTTGATTAATCCGTTAAATAAAATAAGGCCTATCTGTGTCGTAATCCAATATTTCTATTTCCAACTTAAAGTTAATCGTGGCCAGAAAATCCACTTACGGCTAATGTGATTCCTTTTTGCGTATCCGCAATTTTGTTAAGTAGAGAGTAGCATCGGCGTTGCGACGCCCACGGGCATTCGCTAGAGACGTTTGCGGAAGAGGAAATGAGAGGAATCGGAAAATGTCCAGTAAGGCGGAATTTGGGAATTATTAAATAGTTAGAGTGAATATAATGTTCTTGGATTAATCACTGTTTCCGGAAGTGGGAAAGCACCAGTAGGTGGTGGTTTTAATGTAGTACAACGACCGGAAATAAAGGTCTTAATAAATTTATCAGATACACATACATACAAATTTCTTCTAATTTACCAAATATTAGTACACGTTTAAACTTTCCCCACTTGTGTTTTAAATGTCCGTCTGTCAGTCTGTTTGATCATTAGGTTGGTCTTATGATAGCTCGAGGACAACTCGAACAAAAAAAATCGTATTATAAAAACAAACACGTTTAAAAAAAGCACCGAATCAATTACAACGATGTTATTGAGACTACAGCAGAATATTTTGTTTAAAAAGCATCAATTTCTTTAAAACAAACATATTATTCCATTACGGTAGCAATTTTTTTAACAACTGCCTTCTTCTGTATTTTTCAATAATGTTTATCCAATTAAAGTTACATATTTCTGTGCGTTCGCCGATTTTAATACATTTATTCCGTTGATACCAAGTGAGAATCTTTAATTCACAGATACGCTAAAAAATCAATAACCTATAAATATTACGCGATGTTTAAAGTTTATTTCTGGATTGTGAACAATAACGAATTTACGAGTAAACAAGCCTGACAGCTTATTATGATGATGTATGTATCCAACTTCCAAACTGAAAAAAGGTAA
The DNA here is from genome assembly GCA_963680705.1 of Rhagium mordax. Taxonomy (NCBI): domain Eukaryota; kingdom Metazoa; phylum Arthropoda; class Insecta; order Coleoptera; family Cerambycidae; genus Rhagium; species Rhagium mordax. The sequence goes on from OY796657.1 coordinate 10,014,170, forward strand.
TTCATATCCTTAATAATTTGCCTGGGAAACCAGTTGAATTTTCTTGGATTTTGTACAGTAAGTGTTTGTTGTGACCTCTGAACTTATTAAAAATATATTTTAGAAACATGGGCATGGTGTACTCAATAAAGGCACGCCAGTCAAGTGCACTCGGAAAGGTCAAATATTTAGTCGAGTTGAAGAGTGTCTATAACGTGGAGCACCAATTAATAATTTTAAAGCAGATATACTTGTAGAAGAGCTTTTGGGTTCTCCTCTGAATTGAATAAGTTGAATTCTCAACGAATGGTTGGTTAGTTTCATCATTTGACGTCAAAAAATTTGTTACTCAGTATATCACTCTTCTTTTATTTTTCTCTCTGTGTTATCGTCCAGAGCATCATTTCGTTTAAAAACTGTCTGAACACAGTTTATATAACGTCCATCTCCCATTAGACCCTTATAAAACACCTAAGCCAATTTAGATTCCCCGGAAATTTCTCTGCCTAAATCAATCTTCATAGACATGTCCCTTGGGCAGTCAACGGCTCCACCCTCAACTATAAACAGCTTATGTCCACAAGAAGGAAAATCGGTTCATCCTACCCGAAGTTAAGTTTTATGCCTTTTTCTCTTTTATGGGCGAAATTACTATAAATACGTTATTGCAGTAATATATCTTGCAGACATTACTTCATCTAAGTCTAAGCCATGGTGTAAGACAATTAGGTGATGAAACGCCTCAATTAGAGTGTCTCCAAACTGTTAACGCAAGAGACGCGAAATCGTAAGACAAAGAGAGAGAGTGGGTGGCCGCTTGGGCCGCGCGGGCTGCGCCCCGCATCGTCCCTATTTAATTTCCACTTCATTTTACCAGGTCGAAAAATATACCATTCGATGCAGAAAAATATGTAGAACACGATTGTTGAAAAATTATGTGTCTAAATTGTCGGCTACTGTGCAAAAAAAAATAAAAACCATAAATGAAATTGGACGCCGGCACGTTTAACTCGAAACGCTGCTAAAACCGTTCGAGTTATGAAAAAAATTAACATAAACAATTTTATAGAGAACTAAATTTCCTATCAAAAAGTCAGTGACGGCATATGTCTATCTTAAATATTTTAGGCGTGAGCACGGTGTAAGACAATTCTTACACCGTGGGCGTGAGGGTGGCTGAAAGTTGTGCGCTGGAAAACGATAAGTTTAATTTAACAAAAGATCAGCGCGCGAATTTGAGGCGCCCTCACACCAAAACTATTAAAGATAGACTAATGCCACCACTGACTTTTTATAGGAAATTTAGTTCTCTATAAAATTGTTTATGTTCATTTTTTTCATAACTCGAACGGTTTTAGCAGCGTTTCGAGTTAAACGTGCCGGAGTCCAATTTCATTTATGGTTTTTATTTTTTTTTTGCACAGTAGCCGACAATTTAGACATAATTTTTCAACAATCGTGTTCTACATATTTTTCTGCATCGAATGGTATATTTTTCGACCTGGTAAAATGAAGTGGAAATTAACTAGGGAGGATGCGGGGCGCAGCCCGCGCGGTCCTCGCGGCCACCCGCTCTCTCTCTTTGTCTTACGATTTCGCGTCTCTTGCGTTAACAGTTTGGCGACACTCTAACCATACGATACATTGAGGCGTTTCATCACCTAATTGTCTTACACCATGATCTAACCCTTGGAATACAATACTAGAATTATTTCCACCTAAAACGAATCAAAAGTAATTTAATTTGATATTCTATATTCCATGACGAAATATTTTGTCATTCTTATAAAAAATTCGCATATCGCACCGTTTTCGCAGCAGTTTCCTTTCCAGCAAGAGATAGAAGTTTAAATATTTCATAGCTTGTTTCGTTTTCATTATTCGTGAGATTTCCTTCCACTGGACAAGAAGTGGAGTCGGTTCTCCTTCATAACTGTTTACATTATTCGCGTACAAGTGGCTCTACGGAACAGCAAGGCACTTTAGAGGCAATTTCCAAAGGAAATTGCTTCAGATTATGATGTAATGTTCGAGTACTCAATTTAATGGACCATTTTAATTAAGGAAACATGGATGCGTGCCTGATGGGTGAAGTTTAATGCTTATTTCTTGTACGATTACGGATTTTATTACTTACATGTTCAAACAATCTTAAATCAACACGTTTTATGCAATTTATCACCGTACAATGGCGCAAACCAATACAGGGGCGTTGAAGGTTAATTTTTTCATCTAGAAGCAAAATTGAATATTCCATTAATAGACTATTGACCATGTAATTGAATAAGGAACTAATTCGTTAAAGGTATTTTATTATATCATATGTTCAATTGTACCAGAAAAATGGTAAATCTACAAAGAGTTATTAAATTTAGACTTGGATACGAGCATCCGCCACTGGGTAGAAATATTTCGATATTTTATCAATATGCGACAGTGCGTATGATTCTATAATAGTTTAACGTGAAACTTACTATAGGTTTGCTATAATTACTCTTTTACCTTTCAGGGCCTTTGGGGGTTCCCTTCTTCCATCGAAGAAATATCTTACCTATAAATCTGCTGTTGTACTATTGTTGAATAAAGGTTATTTAAAATTCGTGCTGGTTTATTTTCATTTGACTTGTAAGGATTTAGAAAATTAGAGATCTTTATGAAAATGAATGTCACTTGACTATTTGACAGCTAGATGTCGCTGAGACTGCTGTGTGTTGATATCCAGCTGAGATGAATTTAAATGCTTTGGTTACTATAATTAAACATAGTTGGCACTCGAAATATAAGATTTATTGTGAAAATCAGATAATCAAAAGCAAAAATAACGTTTCTTAATATATATCCCTGCGCTAATTAAAACTAATAAAATCTACAACAGATTAAGGACAATGTCCTCCTGGATATTAACAAAATTAAATAAACTTAAAGTTTAAAAATTCAGTTCAGAATAAGTTCTGCCCTTTCGAGCTACCGAGTCGTTTTTAATGCACTTGAATTGGCAGACCTGTTTTAAGTTTTTGACACTTGTGGTCCCGATATGATGGCTGACTGTTCTAGAATTTATTGCACCTTTTACTGGATTTGTTTAAACCAAATAGGCCTTGGATGTAATTTTGGATTTCAACCAATCAGGTAGCTGCTTATTAATTAGGATAATTTTTACCTTTATTCCTGGTAAGTTGAAGTTGTTTTCCCGTTACTTTTTCGTATTTGGCCTTGACTCACCATCGGAAAGTCCTGGGAATATAAATTTCCAATTTAAATTATAATTTTCTCAATTTATTTCAGGAGTGATCTGGACGTGGGTTTGCTTCTTTCACTGCCCAATAACAACTCTCTTTTGTTTTCGTTTCTAAGAAACATGCAGAAAATTTGCCAAACCAAGGATTTCTTGATTCCCATCTGTCATTATGGTTTGTATTTTTGCCTCTTTTAACTTTATTATATAATTTTCCTATGAAATTATAATATTTTCAACATCCCCTATCCCCTAACGAATTTGTGGATACCCATGTGTTTATATTACGTGAGATGAAATTTTGACTTGCCGTTCACTTCGACTAAACATCACCGAACCTTTCGAATATCACTACACAACACTTCTTAGGATCTAATTGACATTGTGTCTCGTCATTTGACTAGACTGGAGGTTTTACAGGTAAGTCTTATACTATTTGTTTACATTTTTACAGAAATTTATAGTAATAAATTGTTGTTTAACAATTGTATTGAAAGTCGTTTAAACTTTGTTCCAAGCATGTTAATAACATCTGTTCTGTTATCGATTATTTTAATGCAACATTGTACAATAAATTTCGTTTATTTACGCCTTTAATTTGTTTACGTATGGTTTATTTTAGCGTAGCTGACACTTTGTGTACGTGTGGCTCGTTGACCTCTGTTGCCTTAACAGGTGTCCTACAGCTGATTCATGGCAGATTGTTCTCCAATGATATCCTTTTTTTAAACTTGTATTTATCTATTGAGTATACCATACGTAAGTTTCTCGTTATTTGTTTTATTGTGAGGATTATTTCATTTTATCCTCGTTTGATCTGAGTTTATTTTTAATTTTATTTATTGGGTTTTAATATTTTTTATAGTTTAAAATACATGACAATACGTAATTTTCAAAAGAAGAATCTTTAAAATGGGATGGGCATATTTCTTTTGCACTTTCTACCTTTGATATTTTAAAATAAAATTCCGTCCACGTAGGAAATTTACAAGCACCTCGTACACCAAAGCCCCATGGAGAATGTCAAACTGCCACGAGCTAGCAGTAAACAACGCTACGACATCATTATAATCTAAAGGGCAACTTGAATGATTGAGGGTTCAGCGAGGTCGAAGATATCAGCATCCGAAGGATATCCGAACGAATTGATTGTAGCCGGAATCAAGCGTCGATAACCCTTCATAACTTTAGTCTTCGTCCTTTTCATGTTTTCATGTACAAACTGTGCAGGCTCTGCAACCGACCGATTATATTCAAAGTTTTGTCTCTGCCGATTCCGAAGCTAACGACTCTCGACGGAGATCCTTGTTCGTGTACAAAATCACGTTCAGTGCAGATGGTATAATTAATGCTCGGGGTATACGCGTTTGGACGTCCGATAATCCTTGCGAGCGACGCGGTATAAACAATTTGCAGTTTTCTCGCCTATCTAATGTGTACTGTTTCCAATTAATCCAAGAATTTTTTAATTAACTTCATTATCTTGGATTTAATAATGTAACTAATGGGATATAGAGTAGCCACATATTATTTGGACCAAAATATGAGGTTTTGGCCAAATATCCCTTGATAAATAAATATTGCTGTGGAAAAAGATACAGGGTGGCAAAGTTGAAATATTGAAATATAACAAAAATAATACATGTGAGCAATATGTATAGCCATTTGGTTGTGATGAAATAGTACAGTAACTTGGTCACTTCGGACTAATTCTATAGCAGTTTTAAATTCGAATATTTTTGGATAGTTTGATTCAGAATGGGTCAAATATGAAATATTAAAAAGGAATAAGGGGCTTTTTCGTTGTGGGTGAGAAAAAAAAGTGACTATTGGAACGTGTAGATCGTCAAATTCTACCCCAAATACCCGTCGAGTTACAGGGGGTTGAAAACGTTCATTTTTAAAAGGTTTTAACAAATTACTCAAAGAGGATCACATTTTTATAACAAAAAGTTATCTTATGAATTAATAAAAATAATCCATGAAAGAAAAATTTGCCGAGATACAGTTCATATTAGGTGCATTTGAACATATCCCTGAAAAGTTCACACGCCTCAAACAGTCATAACTCTGGTTTAAAAAAACCCTTTTATTACCTTGAACCAAATTAAAGTTTATTACACTAGCTTAAAATTGCCTTTTGACAAATTTTGATGTCTTGTAACGGCGCTTACTTTCGACGTATACTTACGTAACCTTTTTAGAAGGAAATCTCGGGCGCCAGTTCTTTAATTTTTAAGTGCAAAGAACAGCACTTTTTGGCTCCCCAATGGGGAGAGCAATCCGGGGTAGCTAAACAGTTGAAGACACGGAATAATGTCCAGAGAGTCGTAAGCTGGAGGTCTGTCTAATGGACTTCGACCCCTACTCAAAGGGGTTAATCAGAAATTTAACGGTGGAAATTATAACTCAGAAATTATAACTCGGAAATTTTCATAGGTATACTAACTGATTTATTTATTAACCAATGACAATAAATAGGACAGTGCATTACAAAATAGAAAGCCTCGGTTGACTACACAGTCGGCTATGTACAAAATTAATAACAACCCTATCAGCTGGTAATACGGCGGACCTACACGTTATATTAATTACTATTCAGACGGCGCGGGGCTCGCAGAGCAGAAGAATCCAAATATATTCGCGCTAGGGAATCGAACGGCCGGCGAGGACGGCTAACAAGTGAAACACCCAAAATAATCGGCACGTTATGAATAAGTCACAGAGATTCCTTTTCTTTTATTTCGGATTTGAAAACTACTTAATACACGCGGGTTTCTACTGCCTCAAATACAGAGTTATGTTAACCAGGAATTTTACTTCTTTACCGGAAAATAAAGATTTAAACCATACACTGGTGAAATAAACTACCAGAACTGATTATCGAATTACTTTGCCAGTGTATGATAAATCCACGTTTTGAAAATACACTCGCTGATGGCTAGGCCCAACTACCAGAACGGGTTATCGGAGGGCTCAACCGGCGAATGTGTAATATAACATTAAATGCAACTAAACGGAAACTTTAAACCGAACTCTGATTTAATTAAGTAGATTTACAATGCGGCGATATTTACGCAATAAAATCTACGGTGAATCTCGGTGATTATTCAAATATGCGGAGCGGCTGGATTACGGTCAACTACTGTTGTTTTTACCAAGACGGTTTATAAAAAACGGATAAATTTCTAGTCGGATTTTTGGTGTCTGATGCGAAGGTATCGATAATTCGATTGATATGGATTTTACTGTTCCCGGTGAATTTATTATCTTTCTTGCTGACGTAGGCGGTGGCACGCTCATACGGTATGTGGAATTCGGACAGGTGGTTTGAACGAAGAACTTGGTTTACTAAGTCGGCGCGTGTTATGTAACTTGCCTTATTCACCCCGGCTAACGGACAACGGAAATGCATTGCTTATAATTTTTAAACTTCATAGCAAAAAGAACCGGCTTAAAACGGACACGGATTAATATTTGATCAAGTTTTCGTAACTAATGATTTTTACTTCCGGCTTGAACATTATTTTCCGAGCAATTAACGGATTTTAGATATACAGGGAACTATCGAAAATGAATCAATTAATTTACCAGCTGATTTTACAATTCAGTGATACCTCAACTATAACTTAAATGCTAACAGAGTTACAGGGTGTACCCAAGTGACGGAAATATTAAAATAAAACAGGCAATCCTTGACAGATAAAAATCACTTCGTTACAGTCTGCTAAACCAAAAATGATACAAGGAAAATAAATGCAAAATTTTGATTTCTTACACAAGAAAGTGTCCGTTATTTCCAGTAAAAATTTACACATAATACACTTAACGTATTTTGAAAATTTTTGAAAAAATGATATTTTTTGGCTTTAAGGTTAAATAACTTAGCAGGGAAGAGACAAACAATTATGGTAATAAACTAAGGAAAATGTTGTTTTTTTGATAAAGATAATAGCTTAGGAGCCTTTGATTGTGTCTCACATAATATTTAAATTGATAAATTAGCTTTTTATAACTTCGATGCTAATAGCACATAGTTATTGCAGTCATATCTTTTAAATCGACGTCAATTTGTCACTCACAGTCATAAAAATTCAAGTATACAACAAATGGAAACGGAGTACCACAGGGCTCGGGGCTCGGTATTAGCACTGATCTTATTCCTCATATACAGGGTGTTTGATTTATTGTTCTACAGACTGTAACTTTTAAACGAATTGTTTTAGCGAAAAAGCGTAAAGGGAAAGAAAATTCTATATAGTGTGAGCTACATTTTCGTATTTTCGAAAAAACAAATGAACGTCTAATAATTCTAGAAAAATAAAAAAACCGATTTATAAAAAAATAATTTGAGGAATAAATTAATTTTAAAATGCTTTAACGGGCTGTAGAACGATAAATCAACCAGGGAAATCATATAGGAAATCAAATAATTGCCAAAATTGAGGCAATGATGTGATTTGACAAAAAATTTAACTAACAAATTCAGATTAAATTTGGGCGCTGATTCCAAATATAATTTCAAAATAAATTTCTTCCTCAAATTATTTTTTTTGACTCGTTTTTTATTTTTCTAGAATTGTTAGACGTTCATTTGTTTTTCAAAAATAAGAAGATGTAGCTCACACGATATATATTTTTGTCCCTTTACACTTTTTCGCTAAAACAATTCGTTTTAAATGTTACAGGCTGTAGAACGATAAATCATATAGGGAATCAAATAATTGCTAAAATTGAGGCAAGCTGCGATTTGACAAAAAAATTTGATTAACAAATTTAGATTAAATTTGGGCGCTGGCTGATTCCAAATATAATTTCAAAATTAATTTTTTCCTCAAATTATTTTTTTTAACTCGGTTTTTTATTTTTACAGAATTATTAGACGTTCATTTGTTTTTTCGAAAATACGTAGCTGTAGCTAGCTAGATGTAGCTCACATGATATAGAGTTTTTTTTCTCTTTACACTTTTTCGCTAGAACAATTCGTTTAAAAGTTACAGGCTGTAGAACGATAAATCAAACACCCTGTATATAAACGATTTAACCGCTATCACTTCTTATAAATTCGTGTTATTTGCAGATGATAGATGATAGATTTAATAGAAATAGGCTTTATTTTTCCCATAACAATAATTTAACATTTTACAATTTGCAGTCCTTATCATGTAGAAGAGTTCAGGCTGATGTTTGTTTTGTTTATAAGGTATTTAATAATATGATCGATTCTGTATATTGTATAAACTATTTCAAGCTTGCTTAATTGTAATCCATATATTTCCAGGAATAGGAAAACTTTTGTTGAAAAACATTGTAACACAAACCTTTTTGCTAAATTCTCCACTTATAACATACACTAATAATACATACAATAGTCTCTCTTGCCATCCTAACTATGATTAATTTAGACATGTAATTAGATGAAACTTTCGGTCCTTTAAAAAAATTCTCAAAAGTTGTGAAATTTTATAAGTAATAGGTAGAAATTCGTATTTTTCAATATTTCTTTTTTCACATTTATGTTAAATTTGTAGTTTTAGTTCAGGGTAGGTTCTAGGTTAGTACGCATTCTGTTTGTTAATTCTTCATTTGTATTTTATGTCACCCTATAATTGGACAGCTGCGACTGTTTGTTGGGTGGCCTATTCTTAAAATAAAATAAAAATGGCCCATTTAGGAATACTGTCATATCATTTTTAATAGCTAACTTTTTTTATTCTTTTGAAGAATATTTTTCGTCAAATTACCAATAAACATCTACAGTCCATTTTTTTCCCATAATACTCTTCAAGGTAATATTTTTAGGGGAAAAGTTGCATTCTTGGAAGTCCCTAACTCTAATTATATTGGCACAGGGGTTTACAAAATAATACTGTAATATGTCAAAATGCTGTCAGTGTTTATTTTTAAAATATTACATTAAATTAAAAACAATATACAAAACAATTTAATAGTCCGGAAGTTAAATGATCCGGCACAATACCTTAATAAAGTTCATCGAGTTTAAATAAGTGAAGATAAAACTTGAAATTCCAACCTATAAAATTTATAGGCCTTCCAACAGTAAATACCGAAATTTCCTACGGTTTAAGCAGCATTTCTGCCAACTTTGTAACACTTTGACAAGTATTATAAAAAAAAAAAATAGACTTTATTCATCTATCTATATCGGCCATATTAGGGATCTCGAATTTTAAAATTCTTACTTCAAATTCGTAACCAGCAACTTTAAAAACATATACATTAATTTTTTCAATAACTAACTCTTAATACTTGAGTCTGTATTAAATTTGAAATTCAAAGGTCGATTTCACCCTCTATTCCTTCTTAATATTTGTGTTGATACCCTAAAGTTTAAGAATCGGTAAAAAAAAATTCCAAGCCGATTTAAGTACTTTTTGACACCAAATGACTGTATTAGAATATTTACCTTATCGAAAAGTTATTTGTGGCATCGCTTAACTTTCTCTTTTTCACAAATGTAAAGGTTATTTTTAAAAAATCCAGATACTTTTTAGATTATCTGTAACATGCAAATCCAAAACAAGAAAAGAAAAAATATGCATCAACCTTATTAAATAATAATTTAAAAAATAAAAAGTCAACAAGTCTTGATGAAATCCAAGTTTTTATAATAAAGAAAGCAATTTTTTAATATTACATCCTCTTATGTATCTAATAAATTTATTCAGTTTGACAGAAACTTTTCCACGCAACGTCTATTTTAAAAAAATATGGCCCTCAGGACATAGAAAATTATAGACCAGCTATGGTTCCATCACGATGTTCTAAAATTTTTTAATCCTGTTATCAAGATCGATTGCTAAAACTTTTAAATAAATACATAAAATCGACATAGATTTCGTACAGGTATGTCTACACATACAGCAATGTATTCATTCTATGAAAAGCACTTTGAATATGCCGAGGGAGGTGAGTTTCGTGACCTCAGGGCACTCGAATGCGTCAATCATGATAAACTGATGACAAAACTTTACTCTTGCCGGGAGTAGCATTGGATTGGATATTTTTTCTAAAGAATCTGTTCAGGGTATAGTAAGACCCCAAATTTTGACCGGCCTATCGTTTGCCAAGAAGACTATCAGAGTTACAAATTGGACCAAGAAGTACCTAATTATGAGTAGAAAGTGCTTATTTACTCACATCTGATTCGCCGAATAAATAGCAGGAAGGAATATACCTAAATATTTTGATTGAATATTATGATCGGGCACCTATTATACCGGGTGTAAATTAAATTAGGCTCACCCCTATAACTTTTTTGTTTCTTCAGATATCATTTTGAAATTTTGGTAGTTGCAATAACAAGTAAATTTGAATTAATGCATGTTAATAAAATAATTCTAGCACTTCCGGTTTCACCGGAAATGACCGTAACATCTATTTTTTTAGTGAGCTAACTTTGCTTTTATAGCCATTTAAACATCTCGGAAATGGTTTTTTCGATTTAAGAATTTTTTTTTAAATGGAACCATTATATTCATTATGCTATTTTAATAGAGATTTTCTTTACCTACGTTTCGATAACAAACACTTCACCATTATGTCATAAATAACTTACAAAAGATAGTTTACCTTGGTTCAAATTTATTTTAGTTTAATAAATTTGTTTTTTTTCAAGGCATTCCCGATTAATTTCATATCAAATGTTTAACTTGGTCAGAGCTCACTAAAATAAAATTGAACTAAGGTCATAAAGTATCTTTTGTAAGATATTTATGAACTAATGGTGAAGTGTTTGTATCGACATGTAGGTAAAGAAAATCTCTATTAAAATAGCATAATGAGGTATAATGTTGCCATTAAAAAAAAATACTTATATCGAAAAAACCATTTCTGAGATGTTTAAATGGCTATAAAAGCAAAGTTAGCTCACTTAATATCCTGATTTTATTTTTCCAATACTCAGTGACTCAGAAAGAAAAGTTTTTTAGCAGTCATGGCTCCCTAGATGCCAACTTAAATTATCCTAAAAAAATGTTTGAGGTTATGTTTCTTCCTCGAAGTTGATACTATCGTATGCAGAATCAATCCCTGAATCCAAAAATGTAAAAATATACAGGGTGTTCCATTTAAAAAATAGATGTTACGGTCATTTCCGGTGAAACCGGAAGTGCTAGAATCATTTTGTTAACATGCATAAATTCAAATTTACTTGTTATTGCAACTGCCAAAATTTCAAAATGATATCTGAAAAAACAAAAAAGTTATAGGGGTGAGCCTAATTTCATTTACACCCGGTATAGGGAGGTAATATTTGCGGAAGGAGTTACATGAATAACTCAATGTTCTTATTTTTCCTTTCTACGTAGGAGCGAACTACTTGGCAGGAGAGGAGGAGTAACGAGACCTCAGGTTCAGAGCCAGTCTTTTGTTTGTCTAGAAATCAGAGTTACGAAACTAGATCACAAAGTAACTATGATCCAAAGAACCGTCTTGTGATGTGATGAATGTGCTTATTTTTTAGTAACATCCCTTATCCTTGAGCTGGGCATAAGTAGAAAGGAGGAGAAAATCTTAATATTTTGATTTGAATATGAATATGCATCACTTGGGATAATACAGTCGGTAATGAGGTATAAGAATTTCAAGAGGTAATATTTACAACTGAAGGATTAACCTTGGACTAGAATACTCTCCTTTATAAAGATCACTGCCCTTTGACTGCAGTAGATCTCTAATCTGCGCGAGTACTCATACCGAAATTGTAAAGCTGGGATATGTTCAGATGATAAATATATGATGCTTTAATTATTAGGTCTGCACGTGAATGGAGCATGGAAACAACTAACCATTCATATTCAAATAATACAACGATAAACTGTATTTTAAAGTGGATACAGCCGAGTTAAGCCAGATTATGTAACGGGCCACGCCACTGAAAAACAGCGCTGAAAAATTAATCGCGAGCTTAGACCACACGTCTAGTTTAAGCTTTACTGAAAAACCGGGCGTTATATCTGCCTGTTTTTATTATTGAAACTGAAGTTGTGAAACCGGTAAGTACACATTTATCCGCCGTGCCTCTGCCGCATATAAACGAGACGATTTCAATATAAAACGGTCGCAAGGTAAGCACACCTAGTACCCTCAAGTTCAAAGGGTCTTAGTAAAATTATTGGCATGTTAGCGTGTCTGTGTGGTGTTAAACATTGTGAGAGTGATATTAAATTAAAGCAACCTTTGTTATGGGATGTTATTGGAGCACAAGCTGTTGTTGAACTAAGCACTGTCATTTCCTTGAAGGCTTTACCTTCAACTTTCACCCCTTTCCTCACAAAAGACAAGAAAAGATGCCTGCATAACTCCTCCGGGGTTCTCACTTCCAGAAATGTGTCCAGAAATTTGTGGAATCCCTCGTAGTCGATGTCCTGAAACAAAGGGGAATTTTCAGATATTTCAATTTCTAATTTGAAGATACAAATTGCCACAAAAAGTAATATATCATCATCATAATATAGTACACAAAATAAAATTATTATTGCAATAAAAGTGTAATTTTGGTTTAATAATTTTTTCAGAGATTTAGAAAATTAATAACGTATCTGTATGTTTTTAAAATAAGGGATTATAACCCTTTATACGCTGATGACTGCTATAATCAAAATGATGATCTCGTTATTTATATTTTTTATAATAAAAAACATAAATTCACAAAAAAACTCCTTTGTTAATTTATCGTTTCAAGTAAATAATGTATCACTGAATCTCATAGTTGTTTATAGGCCACCTTCTACAAATTCATGGATATTTTTAAACAAAATACAAAAATGATACCTATTCATAGGTGATATATTGACTTGAATACAAAATGAGATAATCTAGTAAATGAATATTTATATATATATTGACTGAAAGTGATTCCATATATCAATTCTTCTACAATAATTATTTTTTTAAATTATTTAATTTTAATATTTTTTTTTTGGACGCTATGATTTCTGTAATGTAATTCAATATTTTATAATTTAATTGCGGAGCTGTCCCTATCTAGTGAAGATGTATAGAAGTTGGGAAATAAAGGCAAAGGGGGACAAAAATCGAAACAAAAATTTTCTTTCTTTTTTTTCGTAAAAAAATTTCGGGCCGCTTTTTTTTAGACCCCTTGGAAAAAAATTTTGACACCGTTTCATCTATTTCTGGGCTTCCGCTGCGATATAGGAGAAAATTTGAGATGTTTGGGGACTTTCTCCGGCTTTTTAATTATTTCGGGGGGTCCGGAGAAGCCGAACACTCGGTATAATAGTCGAGAGAGCCGCTCGGAGACGTCCTCTACCGATCTCCTATCGAAAACCGAGAGAAAATCGCCTTAAAAATGGCCATATTAGCGAAATTTTAGTGGAACGCTTCTCATTGGTTAATCCAGTTTTTAAATTCAGCTGTCAAATTCCATTTCAAAATCTAAAAACAATTTCGGGATCCTCGAGTCGTCCCGAGTCCGAAAATGTAATCGAATTCCTCGTGAGATCGAAAATGAAAAAATAGTTATTTTCCTAACAAGTGCAGAAAGTGGTACTTTTCCGCACGCGACGCGGAGTTCGGTTAAGCAGTCTAGTGCGGAAAAGACAGTTTCTGCATGTGTTATGAACAATATTTTTCCTAGGAGCGTGATGAATACATTTTTTACTTAATTAAGAAACTAGACTCTACGTTAAAAAGATGCTACTGTTTGATTTGACGTTTGTGAAGTGTTATGTGACTGAGAAACGTCAAAATGAGATAGTCATGACTGCATGCTACGTGATTTTTTAATATTTAAAATTATAGGAGCTACTTCAAAAGAGTTAGTATAAATAGAAATGATTTAATTTCATTAAATTTGAATAAAATAAGAAAAGATAAAACATTGGAAATTTGTTATTTACTGACACATTTTCAAAATGTAATTATAACTTACCCAAAAATGCAAATAAAAATATAATTACTTTTCCGCACTAGCGCATTAAAACGTATTTTTCTGCACTAGCGCGGAAAAACGTATTTTTCCACACTAATGCGGAAAAGTGCAACTTTTGAAACTAACATGCACGCTCGTAGGAAAAATAATTTTAATGCAAATAAAAATATAATTACTTTTCCGCACTAGTGCAGAAAAACGTATTTTTCTGCACTAGTGCGGAAAAACGTATTTCTCCGCACTAGTGCGGAAAAGTGAACTTTCCAAACTAACATGCGTGCGGAAAAGTGGTATTTTCCGCACGCTCGTAGGAAAAATAATTTTCGGCAAATACACGTCCGTAACGACGATGTAGGTCCTATTAAGATTCGGAAATTTATATAGAGTCGTCGCGTCTCGGTCGTTTAAAAAATTCACAGCTCTGCCGCGGATGGATATTAAGTAACGAAATTTTCAGAGATTTGAGAGGAAGGTCGGTTCTAGCTCTCCTGAAAGTTTGGTAGAAAAAATCCTCCGGGAAAAGGAGCAAGGGCCCCCGGAAAAATACGGTTTTTCGACAAAATCGACCTTTTTCAAAAATTCATATCTCGGCAAATATCGGAGATGGACCTAAAAAAAAGAGTTCAATTTCCCTTCTTCTTGCCCGCCGTCTGGGTTCGGATCCTCTAGATCCAAAGGGAAAGGCTGTGTCGCTGTGTCGACCCTTTTAAAAAAATCATAACTTTCTTAGGAGGCAAAATCGAGAAAAACGATTCCGCATCGGTATTTTCTAAATTTCATCTAGTTTTCAGAAAAAAATACGTCGCCAATCCATCTCGAAGGAGCGGCGAGTTATTAAGCTCGGAATGGGGACGTGTCTGAAATATTGGACGAAATTGGAAAAATTTCGAAAACACGAAAATTTCAAATAATCGTTCCGAACTAAAAAACGCCGCCGGGCCACCGTTCTGGCATGAAATCGACGCTCGAGGGTCCAACTTAGAATTACATCGTAAATAGCACGGTCGCGCTGCGATTTTCGGGCCAGCAGGAGTGAATCAAAAAGTGCAATATTGACGTTTATTAAAACTTGAAAGTTGGGTTCAAATTCACCAATTTCTGCGCGCGCACATCGGTCTCGTATCTCTTTCTTAATTTTGCAGGTTTTACAAAACCCCCTCGACACGGGGGTACGAAACAGTTAATAACTCCCTTATGACCCCTCGGATCGCTACGAAACATAGCCTAAGCGATCATCCCGACACGAAAACGTACAACGCTGCGCGGCCAACAGCGACCGGTAAATTGCGTTCTAAAGTAGCTTCAATCATTTTTACATCCAACAGATCTCATATCTGCGAATTCAGAAGGAGAGCATCAATAAAAATATATCAAGTTGGATATTTTTGTTATTATTATGCGTGTATAAAATCGAAATAAAGTTATTTATAAATTTAATATTTGAATTTTCCTAAAAGTGGAATTTTAAATTTCAACAAGCATTAAAGCCAGTAAAGAAATTATTTTTACATAAATACATCAAGTAGTCTATACGAGTTATAAACAGACATTGTTGAACCCGATCAATACATAAAAGGTCATTGTGAAGCCCAAAATTACAGTGTTGGGCCCGGGTTCGGGCTCAACAACGTATCGAGGGTGTATATCTCGCCATTTGGTTAACTATGGTCTTAGGACACCGTACGTAAATTTTGAGGAGGGCTCAACAACGTACTATTCCCATGTTCTTGTACATCTTGATTAGTTCTTTCACGTACGCTGCAACTAGCAGGCAAAATTTAACTTCAAACATCAACGATATAGCAACAAGTAAGAATGTTTTAAGTACTGTTTAAAAAAGATCAAAAATGCAACAAAATCTTGGTTCCAAAGGGTGGGATCAACAGCGACCTGTTGATATATCGGGCTCAACAATGTACCAATGTAAATTATTTCCATTTTTGCGGATTTAAGATAAAGTAGTAGTATGTAATATAACACGTACCTATATTTCATGGCATAATTTTCATTAAAAATTCGTGCAAGAAATGTGTAAAAAAACAATGAAGAGTAGGTTAGAAAAACTCAAGGTGTTCCATTTAAAATAAGAAATTTCGTCTGCTCATTTCGAGAAATAAAGAAAACAGCGTGGGCGAGACAGCTTTCATTAACGCTCTGTATATATTAAGCACTACCCCCTGCGGCCTGCGGCCCGCAGTGCTTCATATTGAAACGTCTAGTTCGCCGAGATCTTTATCTGATTTAGCACATTGTTGTCTATTTTTAAATTAACATTATCCTAAAAGCATGTGTTCTAATTTTTAAGTAATAAGTCACTGCAAAGTGCAAAACAACTGAAAGTGTCATTAAACCTATACATTTGGATTGTAAGACCGCTTCAAAGATTTCAGCTAAATTAGTGACATTCGTAATGCAACTGCCTGCGGTGTGAGCACGTTAAATATTTTGTGACAAATGTCCATATTAGGAGTGCACTGATGAGCTTATCTCCTGGCGTCGGTGACTGGCATTAGCAGCGGAAGTGGGTCGACGTTAAACAAGTTATCAAACAAGCATATTGTATAAAAAATATGCGGCGGGACAATATGAAACGCTTAATTCGACGCACGTTCCGGCGACCAAATTAGCATTATCGGAACGTGATAAAAATTAAAAGAGTGCAACAGTTCAAATAGTCTAACCCCCTTCGCCTACATACATATTAATTTCCTCTCAACTAGGTAGGCGTTTGATTTTAATTCCCAAGGTCTGTACAGATGTTCCATTACCTTAATTTTCCCAAAGGTTAATTCGGTTTCACAGATTCGGGGGGTCAACGGCTAATTAATTGCTTGTGTGAAATTCGTGATTACAAAGAAAATAGAAATCAGCGCAGCGGCTGGTGCGGTCCGGTAGCCCATAAAGGCACATCCATTCTCTGACGTAAAGTATCGACAGCCTTAATCTCTGTAGAGACTTTATCCAATCTAAACCTACATCGTGTCTTTTGAATTGGCTTTCCATCTTCAATCCGGGCTATGTGTGGAATAAAAAGTATTTCCTTTTGTCTGAAACGTTGGATGCAATAAACTGGTCAGTAAAAACATGGGTTTACGTGCGGAATAATAAACGGCAATGGCGTTGAATGGTTAAAATTGACATTTGCGATTATTGACATGGTGTAGAAAAGCTGGTACAAAATAATGTACTTCATATTAAATTGTCACCACAAGCAAATGATTTTGTTTTTATAATAAGGATATGAGTCATTACTAATTTGTTATTTAAACCACTATTTCCCTCACATTATAAGAACCAATGAAATAGCAAGACATCGAAAATTTGGAAGAAAAATTCGGACTTAAGTTTCGATGTATTTTCCGTAACAGAAAAACATCGAGTTCCATGGAAAACGATTACAGCAAGAAGCGGCTTATATACAGGTTTAAATCTTAAGTTTAAGGCCGAAATCTGTTGGCAAATGTATGAAAGTCTCTTCTCTTTATTTTTCTGAGGATTATTACTTTTATAAGGGTATACATTTATAAACTACGCTTTTGAGGTTATGTCTTGCTGAGTAATGTTAATAACAACATTATTATCATTTATAACACACAGTGCACAGTGTCATTATTTTGTTTGGTACATATTTTAATCAGAAATTAGAAAAAAATGTTTTGCACAAAAGTTGCAGGGTGTTTACCAAATTTTTATTTGACAGTAATAAAAAAAACAATTGAATGTCAATTTCTTCAGATATGGACATAATCTATGTTTTTTTTTAAATGGAACACCCTATATGTTTTTATTCAGTTAGACTTGATTTTTTTTTCTGGTTACACATATATAGCATACTTGATAGATTTTTTAGAATGTTTTGAATTATTAATCAAAAGCAAAAATATTGTAAGTAGGTAAGAATTCCTACTAGAATTTAAACTTTTTGCGTTAGCAAAGGGGGCCGTGGATGAAAATAATAGAAACCGTTCCATAATTCCCATTTTAATACAAGTGGATAATAATTGTATATAATTTAATAAATTAACATACTTAATTTAACTAAAAGGCGTCATGTAATGATTTCGTCAATTTTCAAACAATCGTTTTGATGGAACTCTGTGGATCTTTCTAAATATATTTTCTAATAGTAACCGCTACTTTTATTGTTCATTAAAAATATAATTCAAGCATATCATATTTTTCTCCTAAATTGAATCTCATTTTAACATAAGAATTCACCAACTTGGTTGTTTATGTATAAATAATGACATTAGTCAAAACAATAACAGTTTCTATTGTTTTCATCCACGGCCCCCTTTGCTAGCGCAAAATGTTTAAACTCTAGTAGGAATACTTACCCACCACCTTTTTGTTCTTGATAATAATTCACAATATCCTGAACAAAATTATCAAGTATGTTATATCAGTGTAATCAGAAAGAAAAAGCAAATCTAACTGGATTAAAATATATAGGGTGTATAGGTTATGTCCATATCTGAAAAAATCGACATTCAATTGTTTTTTTTATTACTGCCAAATAAAAATTTAGTAAATACTGTTGTATAAACCATTTTTTCCTAATTTCTACAATAAACTCTTATATTCGGATTAAAATGTGTACCAAACAAAATGATAACACAGTACAAAATAGCTTAAATACATAACTTGTTGGCAACATTTTAACGTAAAGAAATAATGGTCCAATAAATTAGGTCGTATGTTAAATCTACTTTGGCATTGGCATTTTAAATTGCATATTTAAGGAAGTAAAGAAATGAAGATAGTTTCCTTGAAATTGATTTTTTTTTTGGAAAATTCGTTAAATAGCCGAATAAAATTTTTTTTGATGATTTAAGTAATTATGTTTTAAAATATCTATGATATCACGTATATTGTTTGTCAATATGACAAGAGCACATATGATTTTCTATTTAGTATGAGTAAAATATGTAGATGTAATTAAATTGAAACGGAGTTACAGAAACAGCAGAATCCAAGATTTTAGAAGGGAGGAACGATAGGAAGACAGGAGGAGGAGGTGGTGGAGGAGGAGGAGGGGGAGGAGGAGGAGGGGGGAGGGGTAGGAGAGGGAGAGGGGAGAGGGAGGGGGGAGGAGGAGGGGAAGAAGAAAAAGAAGAAAAAGAGAAGAAGAAGCAAAAGACAAATAAGGCGGAGGAGAGGCGGGGAATGGGGAGGAGGATGAGAAAAAGAATTGCAATATAACTCTATAGTTTATCTATGCTATTATAACGTGCATATGAGTAAGTTTCTAATCAGTTTGTTGAAATAAGTAGATGGTAAGGATAGGAAAAATAATTGAAAAAAATAATAACAAATTCATAATTGTTCACATTAAATTTGGTATAGACGGATAAATTATAAACGTTCATAATATTGATCATAAATACGAGGAAGGTGCCGCGCCGGCGCAGTCGGTTCCTTAAAAAAAGTTCTCGTGGTAGATCTGGCGTAGATCGATCGATTTTTTTAAACGGTTTTAAAATAATATTAAATAGACAAAGAAAATGAAAATATTTTTTTCTTTGCAAACGCATTATGTTGGTTCAATATTTATTAAATAAAAGTCAATGGAGGAATTTTCTATAAACAACGTCTAACAACAATGGATTAGATATAGATTTCCTTCCCTTTAATTATAAACAATTTAGTGAACAAAACTTTTTTTTCTCTTTTGCGCATTGTGGTCATTATTCAAGAAATATTTCTTCTTCTAAAAATATAAACAGTTTTTTGCTAATTTACTAATTTTTTATTATTTGAAAGAATTTTATAAACAAATTTGCCAATTTTTACCGTAAAAAGAACTGGTTATTCTTTAAACAATTTGAATGGACAAATGCATAACTTTGTCAGTTTACACTTCAATTTCGCTCTTTCTCATATAATCCACAACACACATTTCTCATCGTTAAAGTTGTAATGAGATAAAAGTTTAATATTGACCAAAAGAGTTAGCAGACTTATTTCCTCTCTCCCATAGACCCTGTATGGGAAAGGATAAGCCGAGCACTTGATTGCCTGGGGACCAATTCCTCATTGATTTCAGAGAAGCTGCATTTGGAAAGCATTTCGTTTGATATTCAGCTAGAAACCTTTGACTAATTCATTCGTGTGAAAGCAACATCAGTTAATTATTGTAAAAAAATTTATTTATTTGTGATGCTTTGAAAATAATTTATTATCGGAAACAGAAGATTTATCCTATAATAGCTTTTCGATATAACTATTTATAAAAATGGGCAAGAGAAAGACGCATACGCTTACCCCAAAGTACCGATTCTCCACATCTGCAAAAGATTATTTATTCAGGTATTCCACAAACGATAACATCCATGCGATTTTCTTCTCGTTAGGAAAGTTATACATAAAGTTTCTTCTGAGTATAGGAATATGAATAAGATTGGGGTAGGAAATAAATTGGTAAACTTTATTTAGTACTAGTTACATTATAATGACCGAAAAATTTTAAAACGGAAATTAAAGTTAAAAATAGAGAACTAAAAATATAGAAAAGATACTGCAAAATAGAGAAAAGAGAAAAGATATGCAAAATATAACGACATATACGTAGAAACACACGTTGTTGACAAATACACAAATAACATAGTGAAAGTTATAGAATATACAATAAAATCACGAAAAAAATATATATTTAATATCATCTAGCAATATTGTTAATGAAATATCAAGCTGATTCTCTATAGATATATCATAGCGGGGTCGCATAACAAAGGTGAAAATTTAAGAAACAGTATGGGAGGTCATATTTAGAATATTTGGGCAGTCAACGCAATTATTATACTTAGTTTGAACAAAAATTAAAATTTAAATGACCAATTAATATATCACGAATTTTAGGTACCGACGTAAAATATTCTAAATACCATTTCAATATTTTAAACAGCGGGGGTTTTAAATTAACTAGGCTTAGACAAATGTATCATTGAGCGAATTCAACGACTGAATTTAATCGACACCGACCGAGTTTTCGCTTAGGAACCTCAAAATTTAATAAGCAAATGAAATTATATTTACAACGTTTCTTAAAATTCAGTTTTGAATCATAAGGGGCCCCCATCTTTGAATTTATTGGTGTATTTAGGCCCACACTTTTTAATGAGAACTAAATTACAGAGGATTAAGATGATACAATTAACCTTAGGAACATTTGGAGCAGCAAACTTTACATTAACTAAATATATTATAAATCAGTTTTGTTGAAATGTAGGTATCTAAATTTAAAAGTAAAAAAAAATAATATAATAATAACAATAAAAGGAAATGAATAAGATAGTTACCGCAAGTAAGACAAATAATTATAAGCACTTAAAGAAATTAATAGACATGTTTAGAAGTATCTGTTACTATACATATAGTAATTTTAATAAACCATAGATCTTAGACATTAGAGTCTTATGTTCGTAGAAAATTTAAGATGAGCTAAGTTTGTGACGTACTTCGGTTTGTAGGCAAGAAAATGCCGAAGTGTCACTATGGCACTCGAGGCGGCGGCGGTGCTTTACTCGGGCGCCAGTTTCTGTTTATAGTGCAGAAACACCGCTACTCAGGCAGCTACAGTGAAGAAACGGATATTCCAGTGGGTCGTTGGGAAAATTAGACTTCGTTGCGGAATAAAAGGCACAGTTAATATCACAATTAGATTTATTCAGGATATATGTGAACAGGAACAAGATTAGCAAATACGGTTACTATTCTACAAGCTCTAATCTAGGTACATAACTACATTTTAGCAGGGCTTAAAAGCTATTAATATTATATACAACTACAGTAAAGCACAAACTACAGCGGTGCGAATATCAAGTAAGGCGAGCAGGCGGTTAACTAAACGGTTACAGGCTAGTAGCTAGGCGATGTACGGATACCAGGGTTAGCAGAAGCAAACACCAAAAAGCATACAAATATCAAAACAGGTTATTTATAGGTTACAGACTTGGCTTATTGCGCAGCATTAACTAGCAGTCGAGTTATGGAATTTAACAGACAGAATCTCAGGCCTGGGTCTCGGGTACTGAAACATAAGGTATGATTAGTACGGTAATAGGTCACGCCCTATATGCTTATACTGGATACAATCGACTGGCAGACATCACTAGCTAGAAAGAAAGTTCGGATTAGTGATAAGTTACGCCACATATACGTATAAGTATATAGGATGTCGGACGCTCGTATATAGCGTAGACCAGTGGCTGGCTTACAATGAGCTGGAAAGAAACAAATTTACCGGAAGCTCCGTTCCGGACACCAACAATGGACTGAAAGAAAGTTATGGTTAGTACAGTAAGCTACGCCACGTACGTATACGTTATATAGGAGGTCGTACTCTCGTATATAACGTAGACCGGTGGCTGGCTTACAATCATCTGGAAAAAAACATAGGGAGATTACTGGAACAGATGAGCAATTGCGACCGACTAAAAGAAAACAGGGATTAATACTTTACAATAGCCAAGTCCTCACTTACCTGTATACCTTACTTACTTTTGCTTCCTTAGGCACGTCTGGTCAGGAACAGCAGCGGACGGGTACTGACGGTAGTTGTGTCGGATTCGGAATATCAATACTCTGTAAAATATTAGAGTCGTAGGGATGAACGCAAAATAAGCAGCGCAGTGAATAAATGCATCACGGCTGGACTTTGCCGAAATTAAGGCCCTGGTTAACTTACTTTACTGTGGGTACGTCTGCCTGCTTTCGATGACGGCTCTTGACTGACTTCGGTTGTCTCTGCTTCAGCTGAGCTGAGCTGAATCAGCTCTCTTGGATTCGGAATTCGGAATATTAATCTTCTATAAGCTAGCGGAGTGGTAGGGATAAGCGTAACGTCGCAGCGCAGTGAATAAATGCGTCCCGGCGAGGCTATGACGTAGGGCAGAGTTTCAACTGCTAGAGCGTTGCCTACAGCCCGTAACTTTTAAACGAATAGTTTTAGCGGAAAAGTGTATAGGAAAAAAAATTATATATCGTGTAAGCTACATTTTCGTAATTTCGAAAAAACAAATGAACGTCTAATAATTCTAAAAAATAAAAAAACCCAGTTATAATAATAATTTGAGGAAAAAATTAATTTTGAAAATATATTTAAAATTAGCGCCAAAATTTTTTCTCAATTTGCTAATAAAATTTTGTTGTCAAATTTTATGTAAAAAACGGGGTAAAATTTAAATGTTAATTATTTGAAAATATACTAAAATTTGATTTCTTTCAAAAAGTTATTATTTAAATATGTACATATATCAAAAATATTTTTTTAGAGCATGAAAATGTAGCTAACAATGTAAAAATGTTTTTCCCTTTACACTTTTCCGGTAAAACTATTCGTTTAAAAGTTACAGGTTGTAGAAAGATAAATTAATCATATAGGAAATCAAGTACCTAATTGCTAAATTTGAAACAAGTTGTGATTTGGCAAAAAAAAATTATTAGCAAACTGAGATTAAATTTGGGCACTGATTTCAAATATATTTTCAAAACTAATTTTTTTCGCAAATTATTTTTTTTAACTCGTTTTTTTATTTTTCTAGAATTAATTAGACGTTCATTTATTTTTTCGAAAACACGAAAATGTAGCTCACACGATATAGAAATGTTGTTCCCTTTACACTTTTCCACTAACACTATTCGTTTAAAAGTTACAGGTTGTAGAACGATAAATCAAACAGGGAAATCATATAGGAAATCAAATAATTGCTAAAATTGAACAAACTGTGATTTGACAAACAAATGTGTTAGCAAATTAAGATTCAATTTGGGCGCTAATTTCAAATCATAATTTCAAAATAAATTTTGTCCTCAAATAATTTTTTTTAGCTCGGTTTTTTTTTTCTAGAATTATTAGACGTTCATTTGATTTTTAGAAAATACGAAAATGCAGCTCACACAATATAGATTTTTTTTTCCTTTGCACTTTTCGCTACAACTATTCGTTTTAAAGTTACAGGCTATAAATGAAACACCCTGTATATAGGCGCTATAAAATGTTATACCTTAATAATATCTTAACGCCTTAAAAGGCAATGATTCCCAAACTTTATTGGCGTATCGTCCACGTTTGCAAAAAGTAAAATGGTTAGCCCCCCCTGAAAATTAACTTCAGAATTTAATAAGGGGGAGTGCCGCATTCGAACAATTTTGGGCCTCGTTCAAATTTTTTCAAGAATTTACCCAAATACTAGCTAATTTCTTAATTTATTTTATTTATTTATTTATTTGTTTTTACGGTTATGGAGAGAGGGGACTGAAACAAGTTTAAATTAGATATTCTATTGTTAATTTTTAAAATCAACTGTAAATTTTTACATCAACAAATGTTGTAATGCATTATAAACAAAAGTATAATATTAAAAATACTTCCAGTATTCATTTGTCGGTGATTTTAAAATACACCCTCTATATTAAACAGCACAGGTCCAAGACCTGTGCCTTGTGGAATTCCAAATGGTATGTTTTTAATAAGTACTTTTTGTTTCAAAAACTTCTGAAAAACCCAAATTAATGATATAACAGAGTGGTTTTGCAATTCCTGATTTTATTGATTTGAGTATTTTACTACAGTTGAAATTCTGATATTTGTTGATTTGTTATAAATACCTTAAGTAGGGGGCCTTGACCCGTCACTATCTCATAGTTCTAATAAATCTGTTCTTTTCTAAACGGCGATAGTTTACATCGTTTACTTAAAATAGGCAAGGTAATAGTATCTTTGTTAATTGATTAAATAAATTAAATAGCCTACAAATATATTCAACATTACAAATTCAATCTAGTTTTCCGGAACTCTAAAAGCACAATGTAATGTATAAAACTTTGGGCATATAACGATAATAATATGGCTTCCTTAAAAATATTGGGAATGCACGCCCAGGCACTAAACTATATATCACATTCGAGTTGGACGAACGCCAAATTGCATTCAGCTCAGGATTACGAACTTGAACTTTGGGGCATTCGTTTTTAAACGACTACGAAAATTGCCGTAGAACTTTTAATATAATTAAATTTTAATTTATGTCGACCATTCCGCATGGAAACTAATCTAGTTTTTAAATTAAAAAAGATCCCGTCGATTGATTTTCTTAAGGGATATTTTTCACCGATTACAAGCATTTTATCTACAAGGACGGTATTCAAAATTATTGCCAAATCTTGCGTCAAGTTCTCTTTATTTACCAAACTATGGACTTGCTTCATGCTCTATAAAATAAATTCAAGAAGAGTCTAATTTTTTAGTTTCCTTATGGAGAATTTCTCTAGACACTAGACAGGCATTACGACGTACAAAAAATAACGATTTAGAATTTATTTCCTCTTGGGAACGAGAACGTAACACAAACCAGCTCCACATGCGGATAATTGCTACCCATTGTATGTAGGCATATCCGTTCCAAAAGTTTAATAGGAAAGTCTACACTCGAACAGGAATGTATTTGATTATGTATTGTAAATAAATCAACTGTCAATACTGGCAACAGTGAAATACAACTCGAACATGTATGAGATATTGATGTGTGCTCAACGGTGTAATGTCGTGAACAAATGTTTACGTGTCCTGACGAATAATCCAGTTAAATGTAAACCACGGTTTTTATTTTGTCGTGTTTTAATCAGTTTTTTTGTATTTTTTATTAATGTGACAAGGTGTTTGAAGATTAACAAACAAAATTAGTGGGAGCTCAATAATTTCGCCATTTACTTTGCAGAGAATAATAAATATAATAATAAATAATAACAATGAAGTTTATTTAATTAATTAACAATATAATAACAATGAAAATAGTTAATACAACAAGGTAAATAAACTAGGAATTATTCATACAGTAAATTACGATTAGCAACTAATTTCGTCAATCCTCTTCTGTTGTTTCTCCAATTGAGTTGTCTAAACAGTTATTGTAATTGATTCCGTGATGGATAATTAACCTTCACACCAATGTTTAGGAATTTAATAAAATCTCGACTAAACAAGGGTTTTAAATATGGAATTTTTTTTGAAATTGCCCTTTTAGTTTGAAATGGCGAGGGATTTCGGATATTTCTTAATTTTCTCATTCCCTATTATTTTATCAACCAAATACAGAGTAATCGTTGCTTCTTGTAATAATAATGTACCCATTATACGTCTGTTTGCTCGACCTTAATAATACCCATTAATGAGTCATTAATCACTACTGTCAGATGCTTCCTTGATTTAGCTATAATATTATATTGTTCTGCTACAAACTTCAACAAAAATATTTAGTAGTCGTGGATAAAGTACAGTATTCTACTCGCGTATAATGGCTATTATCCACTCGGTGATTTAGGCCACTCGCCTGCGGCTTGTGGCCGTAAACTTCACCTCGTGATTAATACCCATCATTATACGGTCGTTGAATAATATACTATTATTGACGGGGAAACTTTATAGACACTGTCATTTTAAGGCTTTCGCGAAGCTGCTGGTTTGTAAATTTTCGGGTTCTCTTCCTCGTTGATTATTTTGAGTCCTTGATGCTTCAGCCATCAAGTGAAGATGACAACGACAAGATGGTCGAACCGTCAACATTCCTATTGATCGACGTAGAAGAATCGGAAACCATTCTATAAATTAGATGCTTATTGACCGTTCAAAAATCGCTGTATACCTATCTCATAATTTATTGAAATAATTTTTTTTTAAATGTTCGTTTTTAAATTCTTCATGAATCCCTCGGGCCGGATTTTTTATTTTTTTTCAATTAAAATCAGTACAGCTCACAAATATATGTATAAAAACTCGCCCAATTTAATTGTAAATCTTTACTTTAAAAATAGATAATAATAATAATAATAATCTGTGAAAATAGAATTTTCATATATTTTTTTTATATTTAACAGCTGTCAAAATCAGTGTCACATTTAGAATTTTACAAGTATGTATTTTGTAATTTCGAAAACAATGCGAGTTTTTATAGAAAAAGAGATATAATAGCTATTAACATATCTAGGAATGTTATGACTATCATAACTGCCGCAGATGCTGGTTTGAAATCCGAGCTCGTAGAGCGAGGATTTTAAGACATCTAAGGCTGTTATGATTCATAACATCCGTGATATGTTCAATAGTTTATCGGTTTCAGAAAATAAAGACATTATTAATAGATATTACCTTTTGATATTCTTTTATTAATAACGTTTTCATTTCATTAGTTGGTCAAGTCTGTATGGGTTGATTTGTCGCCATGGTTACAGTTATATTTTGTTTGTTTTTATTTGTTACCTTTTTTCATATTACATAAATGTTTACATTTTTAATGTCACAACGGCTACATAAAAATGGACCTTGGATTGCCTGAAAATACATTTCAGTTGGATTTCAGTACTTAATTATTATTGTTTGGAGTTTTCTGTCTGTTTGTATTAATAAATAGCCCTATAGTTTCATTATTTATTATTTCATCTGTTGACAGTTATTGACAGATCTGTATTTGTAATATTACCGTACAAGTTTTAAATTTAACTGTACAACTTTAGTTATGACTTGTTTACCAGCCTACTTTTGCATATTATGTAAACAAAGGATTAATATCCTGAAACCGATAAAATTCTTTAAATCTAAATCTTCCTATTTTTATAATTAAAATTGAAATAATGTTTTCGCTTTTGGTAGCTGTCAAATTTTCTGTCAACTTAATGAAAATGACATCTAATAATTATTGGAAAAAAATGAAGTTACTAAGCAGACATTTTTCTATAGGTTCCTGAGGTATTGAATACGAAATTAGTTTGGTAACTGTCAAAATTTCCGTCGAATTTAAAAATATGCAAGTGTATCTTTTTCGCATTACTTTCGTATTCTCCAAGACTTATAGAAGACTTTAATTTGTTGAAATAATAATAAAATGGCAGTTTCATTAAGTTGACAGAAATTTTGACAGCTGTCAAAAGTTACAACTTTATTTTAATATCAATTACTGAACTGGAAAGTTTTAAAACATTCTATATACCTTCTATGAAAATCAACATTATTTTCAAAATTACGAAAGGTATACCTGTAAATTTTTAAATTTGACAGTAATTTTGGCATCTGCCAACACCATAATATTTTTTTGACATTTGTTTCGTATTCAGGACCTCCAAAACTTATAAAAAACCTTTGTTAAGTACATTTCTTTGTCTAAATAATAATTATAAAATGTCATTTTCATTAAGTAGAAAAATTTTGACAGCTGCCAAAAGTGAAAACTTTAATTTAATATCGATTATGGAACCAGTAAACTTCAAAACACTTAATAGCACTTCTTCTATGGGAATTCACGTTATTTTTAAAATTACGAAAGGCACACTTGTATATTTTATATTTGACAGCAGTTTTGACAGCTACCAACAAATATAATATTTTTTTACAACAATTTCGTATTCAGTTTCTCCAAAGCCTATAGAGAAATGTCTGCTTGGTACTTTAATTTGTTGAAATAATTATTGAATGACATTTTCATTAACTTGCCAGAAATTTTGACAGCTGTCAAAAGTAAAAACTGCATTTAAATATCAATTATGGAAATAGCAAATAAAAAAAACACTTGATATCTCTTCTATGGAAATTCTCATTGTTTATAAAGGTATGGAAGACAAACTTGCATAGTTTTAAATTTGATACCAATTTTGGCAGCTAACAACAAACACTAATTTTATGAAATAATTTTGTATTCAGTGCCTCCAAAACCTATAGAAATGTCTTTTTAAGTACTAAAGTCATGTGTGGAAATAATTATTAAATAGCATTTTCATTGATTTGACAGAAAATTTGACAGCTGTCAAAATTAAAAACTGTATTTTAATATCAATTATGGAAATAGCAAATAAAAAAAACACTTGATATCTCTCCTATGGAAATTCACATTGTTTATAAAGTATTACTTTGTGTCCTTGAAAAAACTTCTACAGATTTGAAAATTGTCGGAACCAGGACATAGGGCAAATCAAACTATTACCTTGCCTACGTTTCGTTTAATTATACTTAAACTTCTTCAGGGCTCAATAATAACAATTTAATGGTGTTGATCACTGTTTTGAGAATGTTAGTGATCAACATTGTTATTATTGAGCCCTGAAGAAGTTTAAGTATAATTAAACGAAACGTAGGTAAGGTAATAGTTTGATTTGCCCTATGTTCTGGTTCCGACAATTTTCAAATCTGTAGAATTGTTTATAAATTAATGGAAGACAAACTTGCATAGTTTTAAATTTGACAGCAATTTTGGCAGCTAACAACAAACAATAATTTTATGAAATTAATTTCGTATTCAGTGCCTCCAAAACCTATAGAAAAATGTCTTTTTAAGTACTAAAGTCATGTGTGGAAATAATTATTAAATAGCAATTTCATTCAGTTGACAGAAAATTTGACAGCTGTCAAAATTAAAAACTGTATTTTAATATCAATTATGGAAATAGCAAATAAAAAAACACTTGATATCTCTCTATGGAAATTCACATTGTTTATAAATAAATGGAAGACAAACTTGCATAGTTTTAAATTTGACAGTAATTTTGGCAGCTAACAACAAACAATAATTTTATGAAATTAATTTCGTATTCAGTGCCTCCAAAACCTATAGAAAAATGTGTTTTTAAGTACTAAAAGTTATGTGTGGAAATAATTATTAAATAGCATTTTCATCCAGTTGACAGAAAATTTGACAGCTGTCAAAATTAAAAACTGTATTTTAACATCAACTATGGAAATAACAAATAAAAAAAACACTTGATTTCTCTTCTATGGAAATTCACATTGTTTATAAATTAATGGAAGACAAACTTGCATAGTTTTAAATTTGACAGCAATTTTGGCAGCTAACAACAAACAATAATTTTATGAAATTAATTTCGTATTCAGTACCTCCAAAACCTATAGAAAAATGTCTTTTTAAGTACCTACTAAAGTCATTTGTGACGCTTTTATTCAGTTGACAGAAAATTTGACAGCTGTCAAAAGTGAAAACGTTATTTTAAATTCAATTATTAAAATAGAAAAATTTTAAATACTTTATACCTCTTCTGTTATGTACATTGCTTTTAAAATTACTTTTTAATTTTTAAATTTGAGTGATTTTGACAGCTATGAAGGATAAAAAAGAAATGAAAATTCTATTTCGGCAAATCTATTATCTACATTATTATTATTATTATTATCAACCTGATCTTGAACATTGCCCCCCCCACCAAATACTGCTCTGGTTACGCTACCACCTCTAGACTCATTTTAATTAAAAATAACGATATTTTTATTTAATAGGTTTGTGTTGGTTTTATATTTGAATACGTAATAACCGCCTCTAAGGACGCCAAAATATCTCTGAAATCTAGGAAACGTAGACGTAACGGGAACTTACCTGTGATGTGATGTTTAATTTTATATGCAAATTGGTTCCAGGACACTTTACACTAAAAGAACTTTCTAACGAAATTGAAAAACTTAACCAGTTTTTTAGTGTTTCATATTCTTGAATACTTGAAGTTTTTTTATTCCAACGCCTTAGCAAAGTTATATTGGTGCAAAGTATCAATTTCTCACATATAGATTTTGGTTGGAGGCAATTTCAGAAATCTATTAATGCACGTCAGTTTTTAACTTACGAATTTCTACATGCGGGTAACATTTTTGTTGCCGAAAATCGCATTGAATATTTACTTCAACTTGCTTTGGGTTAACGAAATTTCCAGGATTTTGTGTACTTGGCATACAAATGTACCACATCAAACTTTGTTGTCTGGAATTGCTTTGTTTGCAGTATAAAGAATGATTATTAAATTCTAGAGATCAAAATGAGCTCGCATGGTTATGAATTCTAGCCGAATATTAAACGCGCTCGCTAAAATGAAATTCTTTTTTCATCTCCGAATGTGCATGCGAACTCTGAGTACATTGTAATGAATGCAATATATACAATTTGGAATGCTGCTTATTAAATTATTAATCTACTTTAATAGCAATCCCCTTCTGAAGCAGTTATTTTATCCGGAAAAGGATTAGAACCTCTGCCTGTTTCCATTGAAATGATGTCAAATCAGTAAGATTTTTTAAGCAACATAAAGGGACAGTATTATTAGCTTCCAAGCCAAGTTTTTTGGGTCAAAAACGAAAAAAAATTCGAGTATGAATGGTATTTGCTTAAATATTTGATAGAAACGTTGCAAATGTAGACAACTTTGTTTCCAACTTAAGTAGTCGTTTCTATTCAGCAGAATATATTCTAGGTTTTTTCTTGACCGTTGATATCAATACAAGTATTATTTTTCTTGGGTATATCTGTCATATATATAAACAAATTTATTTATTTTTTTCTAACGTTTCGGTTTATTTATAACCATCATCACATTAAAAAATGTAGTTTTATTTTAAGATCAAGCAAACACAAAATAATAATTCTCTGATGATGGTTATAAATAAACCGAAACGTTAGAAAAAAATAAATAAATTTGTTTATATATATGACCGATAACCCAAGAAAAATAATACTTGTATTCAGCAGAATGAAATCAAGAACAGGCAAAATAAGATAGAGTTTTATATACAGAATTGGGAAGTTATTTCTTTCGTATCGCAATTTCATAAGAAGGAAAGGATACTTTTGGTGGAGGTAAAACAGTGCTGCTCAAGGCACCACGTGTGCAAAGTTTAACATGCTTATTTACTGTTTTCAGTGCTGTGTATTTATTCGAAATATGAGTGCGGTTAGTTGGGACGATTTACATATTATTATTTGCTGGATTTGAAATGGAAGAAAATAACTATTTTGTTTGCAAGAATTCTTCCAATTTTTGAATAATGATTACAAATAGCTTCATTTGATTAATTTTTATTTCCTTATAGTATCTCTTTGATTTCTATGTCGATTTCTCTGATAGCATCCCATAACTTTTTTGGATCGTTGTTTTCTTGTTTTATTTTGTTTCTGTAGTAGGTAATTTATTTTAGTCATTTTAATAAGATTATTCAGTTGATTTCTATAACTTAAAAATTAATTTGTAGCTAGAATCGTTTTTTTTGTGCGTTTTGTCTCTTTTATATTTATTGAACTTACTAATTCTGTTGATTTTAAATAATGACGATTTTTCAAAACTTTCGCCGGATTTGACATCATTGTTTTTAATAAAGTTCCCACCGGCTCAATATTGTCCTCGAGAAATGAGTTTCGAATTCACTTTAAGGTTGGGATTTTGTAGAGTGAGAGAGAAATATACGTATTTATTTTGGTTTATTATGATTAATGAAAAAAACAAATATGGTGTGATATTTATAAGAGTTTTAGGTTTTTAGTATTGTCCTAAACCAAGTTGTAATGCAATATTGTTCTGTAATTTGCCTATTCTCGGGCGCTATTTCAGCAATGCAAATGACTACTTGACCTAAAAATGTGAAAATTCTCCTTTGAGGGTCAATTTCACGAAAGATACGTTAATTTGAGCGACAATATTTGGTGAGCTTTTAAGTAACACTTTGTACTCGGCCGTAAGCTAATTTCTTTTTACAAAAAAAATACAAAATTGTAAATACAAGCGATTGAATGAGTTGCTACGTATTGCCAATATGCAAAATTAGCAAAATTAGTACATTAATTTTCAAAATCCGTGTATTAGTTTCTGCAAAATTTACTCCTAAAGAAATCGCGGTTAATATCAGAGGAGTAAATCGCAACCTTAAGGTGAAAAGCTAGGACCTTCCTCATATTGTAACTTACCACTTGAGGTATCAAAATTCACCTGGGACGGGGTTGGATTTTAGATTTTTTCTTAAAAGAATGTTAAATCAATGATTTATGTTTTTTAAGATATACAGGGTGTCCTGTAATAAAGTGCAAAAAATTTAACTGGAGATTCCTCGTCGAAAATTAAGGTGGGTACTTCATATAAAATTTTCCAAAATAAGCTTTACCTGTTCGGCTACACCCCTTTAAAGGGGTGGGCTAAAAATGGTTTTTAATTTCTATCTCAAAATAGCGTAATCGGAAAAAGATGAAATTTGGCACATCTTGGTTACTGATCAAAAGGCATCTAACGAAATCATTTCATCCACCTAGCATGTACACAAAGGGGTGAAATTAACTACCCTTCTTGAAATTTTGTAAATATCTTTCTGCCTGCTATTTTTTCTTCAATTAAAAAAAATAACTAAACATTACGATTCATTTAGAAACTTTTTTATCTCTTGAAAAAATTTCGTAAAATCGACCATTTTTGAAAAAAAAAAATTAAATTACATCTGCCTAAGTGATCAATCAAAAGCTATGAGCACGATTATATTAGTGTAAAATACTAAAAGTAGGCTGGTGTCAAATTATAATTTGACAATATTACGTACTGACATGATCATTTGGTGCTTATAATTAGACACCAGCCTACTTTTAGTATTTTACACTAATATAATCGTGCTCATCGCTTTTTATTGATCACTTAAGCAGATGTAATTTAATTTTTTTCTCAAAAATGGTAGATTTTACGAAATTTTTTCAAGAGATAAAAAAGTTTCTAAATGAATCGTAATGTTTAATTATTTTTTTTAATTGAAAAAAAATAGCAGGCAGAAAGATATTTACAAAATTTCAAGAAGGGTAGTTAATTTCACCCCTTTGTGTACATGCTAGGTGGATGAAATGATTCCGTTAGATGCCTTTTGATTAGTAACCAAGATGTGCCAAATTTCATCTTTTTCCGATTACGCTATTTTGAGATAGAAATTAAAAACCATTTTTTAGCCCACCCTTTTAAGGGGGTGTAGCCGAACAGGGAAAGCTTATTTTGGAAAATTTTATATGAAGTACCCACCTTAATTTTCGATGAGGAATCTCCAGTTAAATTTTTTGCACTTTATTACGGGACACCCTGTACATCGCCATATTTAGGAAATTATATGCCCTATCGATATGAATTTTTGGAAACCTGTAATGTTTGTAACTGGCTACTTACAAACAGAACTCTCTGGCTTTGTAACACTTTTTAGACGGAAACTCGGGCGCCAGTTCCTTAATTTTTAAGTGCAAGGAACAGCACTTATTTGGTTCTCCGGTGGTGAGAACGTTTAGGGGTAGCTAACAGATGGAGATACAGTTATTTGTCCAGGGATCTTAAGATGATTGTCTTGTCAACTGGACTTGGGACAATTTCTCAAACGGGTTAATTAGAAATAAATAACTGAAATAATAACTCGTGAATTTTACCTATGTATACCAACGTATCTATTTATTAAAACAGTAATGAATAAATCAATAAACAGGATATTTCAGCGACTTTGCGGTCGAGCGGCGTGTACAAATTTGATAACGATAATAAATATGCGGGCTTGCAATCAAGAGTATAGACGCGTGAATATGATTTTATTTCGGAAGACGGTGAGTTTTGATAACCGGTGTCTGTTTTCGCTGAAACGATTTCGGACGGCAAGCAAACGGAATTTCCAACAGGATATAGTATGAACGGTGGGCAGTCGCTTAGCCATAGATATTCTTGTCTATACAGAGCGTTTTACAATACGGCGAACTACTGCCACAAATGTAGAGCTATTTAACAAGGAGTATTTTTCCTTGACTAGTGACGGTACTTAAACTTAGGGCCTACGAGGCAAAAGAAAGCCAACCGAACGGCAAGTGCTCTCTCCGCCGACGTAAGTTAACTTTTCCGGTAAAACTTTATGCACTGAGGCCTTAAAGATTGCCCGAACGAGCAAGTCTAACCAGCCAATGCATATTTTATAAAACAAAAGACAAACGGAGGAATTACTAATTAGCTCTAGTTTGATTTAGTAGTATAATACAGCGGTACTCACGAACAATAAGATCTCTTAATATCTTACTCGAGTCAAGATGGTTCAAATTTTGGGTAAACCTAGACAAAAATAATATAAAGCTAATTTTTGGTACAGATCATAATTGAGGGCTAAATAGTAATATACTAAAAGTCCTGGAGAATCCTCCTTCCGCAACCCCCTTTTTTCGCCCCCCAAACCCCCCCCTTTTAATATTTTTGTGATTTACTCGAGAACTATCCACTTTAAGGAAAAATGTCAAGTGAGCATTTTTGAAGCTGACAAAATTTCCCTTCCAACGACGTATTGCGAGCCTATATAGTACCACGTGGTACACGCCAGTGGCGTATCAAAAGCAAGTCTGCCCCGAGATTAATTGAAATTTCTTGAAGGACACGTCGAATTTACTGATTTTAACAAAAATTATAAGCTTGGCGAAAAATATCGTTACCAATTTTTTTGTAGGTGATAAAATTGCAAATCTATTGATGTATAGAATGACCCCCCAGAACCAAAAATAATGAAACTGCTGTTTAATTTATACGTACATAACGTAAACATAATATAAACTATTGAATTTAACATAACGTAAACATAAAATAAACAACGTAAACTTAAATGTAAACTATAAAATACTATTTACACAGTCAAGCACAAACACCTCAGTAGTTTAAAACTTCGCCGTTTTGGAAGGTCCGGGTCTCGCATCCAGTCTGGATTAGTGGGAGAGGGAGGGGGAGGAGAGACGAGGGTTTCTGGAGGTGGAGGCGAGTCGTCATATGTTGTTGGGTCATCCACATCCTCGTCCTCCTCGTCGAGGACAATAGGGGTGGCGTTGCTGCAACTTCGCCCTTGGTAAAAGGATAGGACAGAGCTCTTGAGCCCTGCCTTTCTGCAAGTGCACGGCCCTAAGCACCCTTTCTTGCATTTGCAAGCCACTATTTTAAACAGGGTTTGAGGAGCGGGCTCTGCGCACATTGTGACTGGCATGAGACCTTGTTCGCTGGTAGCCCATCCTCAGTCACACGGGTTTTTGTCGACCCCCAACCATATTTGCACCTGGTGATAGGTCCTCCAAGAATGATATTTTGCAGCCTCTTTGGTGGGGGGAGGCGGTCAATTTTACAAATGCAAATATCGCGGGGTGTTCAGCGTTCCCTCGTCTTCTCCGTAGAGGTTCATCAAGATTTTCTCGCCAGCTTTTCCTACTTCTTCCTGGTTGGAGTTTGGATCAAGGAAAATGCTGGCGAGGTCTATCCAGTGGGTTTTCTTTTGAAGACGTTGCACCACTTCATCTTGCCTTGTCAGAAAAGGGTAGAGGTGGTGTCACACCCACTGATGGCATTCAGGAACAAAACCGTCTGTGGTACTTGCATTTCTCCACATGTGAAAGAATTTGCTGGATGTTGGGCGCCCTCTGACCCATCTCTGCCGAATTTTTGAAAGTACACGTTCGTATGTAGAGCTTAAGCCGCTGAGAAGGACCAGTAGGTCGACGTCATCTCCAATGATGAAAACTTGGTCGAACGATGAGTTCTTGGAGAGGGCAGTTCTCACTATATCAGCATCGCCGTCTTCTTGAGTTTAATGTACCTCGATACCATGCCTCTCAAATTCAGTACGCATCATGGTGATCAGTCGTCGGTGTTTGTTAGATTCATTTGAGAGCAGTTTTGCTTGGGACACTTGATGGGTGTTGATTCATCAAACAAAATGTCACTGCAGGAGAGAGAAGCAGTGCGTCGCAGGCGTTCAGCTGATTTAGTGCTCCTCATAGATGCATCTTGTGGGTATCCATCAAAAACCACAGCTACGTTTTTACCAAAGCGGTTGACAACGTAGCTGACGTATCCCGCCACAATGGCTCTGACTGAATCATATATATGTATATTCAACATATTTCATTGTAAATAAAACAAGAAAAACGGTACCTATGTAATTTTGTTTGTTTAATGAATTTTCGGTATTTGTTTAGTGTATGTTTATTTGAAGCCATATGTTACATCTAAAATGTTAAATTCAAATTCTTGCACGTTTTTTTAAAGAAATATATACCTACCAACATTATTCAGTACAATGTTTTCCCAAAATCCGATGTTATACTATTGTTTCGTTATTGAGGAAACTATGAGGCCTAGAGGAACCATTTTGGGATCTAATTGAAGCTAATTCAATTATCTATAAATTAATTTTCATGATTTTTCTCTAGGAGCATTAGTTTAGTCGGTACGTGTCTTAGAAAATGACCCTACCGATAAATTTTCACTTTTTAGAAAAAATTGCCCATCTTTCACTAGCTGTATCTCCGCAACCAATGAACCTAGAGAGCTGTGGTTGGGCTAAAATTGTAGCAAATTTAGTTTTCTTTACAAAAGTATAGAATGAAGATACCCGAAAAACGCTTCCTTAAGTTATTATTAAAAAAAAAAAAAATGCAACAAGTGTCAGAATTTCGCAGTTTTTCGAGCACCACGGGAGTAGCACAGGGATATCAGGGTTGCAAACTTGGGTATAAACTACTCTCAGGGATCCTAATAATATATAAAACAATCGTAGATACATGCGCGTTTGCGATGTTTGCCTTTTCTTGTGTCGATATTGACTGGCCTAATATTGGTAGTAAAAATTAATTTGCTCCAGATTTACGTAAGGCTGAGAAGTTTCGGATAAACTTTTAATTTTTTTTTGGCTGAAGTAATTGCGATGAACTTCTAAAAGATTCGCAAGTAGACCACCTTTTAATGGTCATTTTAGAGAAAAATATGTTTCTTCTAAAAAAATGATGCTTAGATAAAAAAAACTGAGAATAAATAGCAAAAAGTATATTTTTTAACAGTAACCGTTCATTTGATACGCCACTGGTGGGTGCCATGTGCTACTGAATATGGATTGCGATACGTCATTGGAATGGGATTTTTATCAGCTTCAAAAATGCTCACTTGACATTTTTACGTAAAGTTGATAGTTTTCGAGAAAATCACCAAAATATTAAAAGGGGGGGTTTGGGGGGCGAAAAAAGGAGGTTGCGGAAGGAGGATTCTCCAGGACTTTTAGTATGTTGCAATTTAGCCCTCAGGCATGATCTCTACCAAAAATCAGCTTTATATTATTTTTGTCTAGGTCAAATGCTATCTTGACTCGGGTATCTATACTTAACTGAAGGCGGTACGGACGGATAGTAGCGGACCACGGTGTATTCTTACCAATAATATTTTCAAGATAATGATTATTTAATTCGTAGCGGCGGTTACGGACGGAAGTGAAAATGATGGCGGGGTGTCAGGTGTGACAGTTTCCGGACTGTTGCGGATTGATGCGGACTGCTTCGCACGGATCGTGGACTGATTCTATCTGGACGTTCCTCCGGCGTTTTATTACTTTAATGACGTATTCAAAATGCGCGTTAAAGCGGTGGATAGATTACTTTAATTTGTTTTTACTATCTATTTTTTTAAATAAATGTAGTAAATCTCAAATAAGAACAGAAAGAAAATCTATTTTTTGTCAATAAAATACATTAGAACTTCTCACAGCGTACAAAATATTTAATATTGGCAATTTTATGCGTTTCCATGCGGACTTACTGTAAATAACGTACAATTTTCCATTTGAGCGAAACAGAATATTTCTAAAATGCACCTTCGCCAATTTCAACACAGGACTCGACAATATTAAATCTGTTTTATATTCAGAGAGTAAATAAAATATAACGATGGCGCAGCTTCAAACGTGTTTAAGCGTTAACAATGCACGCGGAGTATTCTTGCCTTCAACATAGAGGGAATACGTTACTTACACGGATTTACGTGTTACATTGTGTTCCTTCGAAAACGGAGTACAATGCTGTTTTACTTACGTAAACATATTAGAATATTAATTAGCAAAAAGGCGAATGTTATAGAAACCCGCTTCAGCATTCGGCATTTTCTTCGCCTTATGATTTTGTAGATAAGAAACTGTACAAGATGTTGGATGGTTACCAAAATGCATTTTATGAGAAAAATGCTGACATTATTGGACTAAACCCAGCTGGAATGCATTAGGTACGTAACTCGATTCACATACCGTAAGTTTACGAATAATTCACTTGCCTTTCCCTACCGAAGGAAGCCAAAGAGCTCGTTACCAAGTTGAGGTATTATCTAGATGATAGTTTTAAATATTTCTTCTGAAACGACAGTATTTTGTTGAATCTTTCTTTACTTAGTAATGAAATAAAGCTTGTAGAGAATAGAATCCTTTAAAATTTGTTTCATATATTTAAAGTTCATAGTTCAAATGTTATTTTGCATTTTGCCAAACACCTTAAAGACAATAATCATAATTATAATAACGATATAAAAATTTTACACTTAGCAGGAAGAGGTAGTTTGCTTAACAATTTGGAAAGTTTGGAAATTCTTAGAGAAATAAAGAACCCTAATTCTGTCTCACTTAATTCACAGTTAAATTTTCAATCTTCACTTACCTTCTCAGTTTTGTTCTAGGATTTGTATTAGCGTTTTGGATTCCCATGTGCTTGTCATCCATTTTAAATACTTTATCTGTTTTTTGTCTAATATAGGTATCATATGACTTCAATTACTTATTCGATATTTGCAGTTTCCTGTTGTGCATAACTTGCGCCATCTATTGATAAGTATCCATACTTCGATTAAGATTCTATGTTTTCGTTTTATTAATCTGCTATATATGCTTACGTTCCTATATGTACCCATAGAGGTCGTTACAAAGGTTTTTAAATTTTTTTCAATATTCTAGAACATTTGTTTCATTTAGTTCCTTTTTGTACGGTGTTAAGGACATTATTTTATTTTAAATTTTAATCTGTTGTCCTCGTACATTGTCTTTTGTGTTTTTAATTTTGATTTATTTAAAATTAATTAATGACATTAAATAAATTCAAGTACATGTATTTTTACATAATATTTATTAGTTTTCTTAATAATTGGACAAATTTTTCATTAATGCTAATATTGACAAACTTTTGGTACTTATTTATAGAAATGTAAGTATATATTTTTTCTATTTTAACTTATTATATATTCATAATTTCATTTGTTTTTAATCTCTTTAGTATCTTTTATTAATAACTTTTTATCTTATTTACAAACATATATTTTTTATATATAAAAACAATATTTGATATTATCGTAATAGTTTTACTTGTATAATTAAATTTAACTATTTACATTTTATGAAATTCTTAACTTATT
Source organism: Rhagium mordax (assembly GCA_963680705.1). Classification (NCBI taxonomy): domain Eukaryota; kingdom Metazoa; phylum Arthropoda; class Insecta; order Coleoptera; family Cerambycidae; genus Rhagium; species Rhagium mordax. Next base: position 10,054,294 of record OY796657.1, read on the forward strand.
ATATTAATGTAATATTTGGATTGTTATAGTTTTTTACATAAAAATTTTTTCCTATTTGTAGTCTTGTGGCCTGATGATGTGATGTAATGTATTGATCACGAAACCGGTTGCAATAAAAAGAATTTTGTGGGAACAAGACCTTTGTTGTTTTTGTTCTTCAAGAAAAAATAAAAGTAACGCAAAGAATATCTCGAATATTGTTAAAGAGTATGATAATAAATCAACTTTACTACTAATAAAATAATAAAAGAGGTTAAAAATGAGGAGGGTGATATAATTACAGACAACGTGAAAAGTCTATTGCATTTAACTCATTTTTCACGGAAATTGGTGAAAATCTTGCTAACAACATAATAAAGTCTGAATACAAAGAAACTAAGATTACAACACCTTTCTCATTCTTCCTAAAGCCAACAAACAAAAATGAAATTTGTGAAATCGTTGCAGGTCTAAAAAATTCTAAAGCTCCCGGTATTGATGGAATTAGAGCCGAAACCCTAAAAGAAATATTACACTATATTGCGGAACCCCTAACATATTTAATTAACAACATATTTACAGCTCATATATATCCAAGAGCATTTAAAATAAGTATAGTCAAACCTCTATTTAAAAATGGCGTTAAAACAGAGACAAATTACAGACCCGTGTCCCTAATATCGAATCTGGCAAAAATTTTTTAAAAAGTTTTGAAATTGAGAATTGACGAGAACACAAAAAAGTTCAATCTTATATCACAAAGGCAATTCGGATTTAAAGAAAAACACTCCACCCAAGACGCTATTTCATGCCTGACAACAAAAATTTATGAAGCTGTAGATGCAAGTAAGCCAGCGTTGTGTATGTTTTTGGATCTGACGAAAGCGTTTGAATCGGTTAGTCATACACAACTATTAGGAACACTTGAAGACATAGAGGTATTAGAGGTAACAATTTAGATCTAATAAAAAGCTATCTAACTGATAGAACGCAATTTGTGGAAATAAATTCTATTAGAAGAGGGGGACGAACTATAAAGTACGGGGTACCCCAAGGCACAGTTTTAGGTCCCCTACTTTTTAGTATTTATATTAATAACCTTTTTAGTCTTGAAGTTGAAGGGACAATAATTGGTTTTGCTGACGACACCGCCATCTTTTATCACGATACCTCTTGGGAAAAAATAAAAGAAGTTGCTGGTTTTTTCATGTACATACTTCACTCTCAACAATTTTATTCGTTATCAGTGGAACATTTAATGGTCGATACTCACTAGCTTTCTTTTTATCTGTGACACTGGATTAACCATACTTATTTTAAATTTATCCGGAGCTTGCTTTTTATTTAATGATGTAAATTTGATTATGATTTGATTCGACTAATAGAATATTTTCAGCCCAACTCCGCCACTGACCGATAATCTGCATATCTTACAGTCAGAGGTTTATGGCCAGGAAGTGAGCTTGTGCATAAACCGAGTTATGTATTGGCATTGTGGTTTCGCAGGGAGCTTCGAACTTCTCAGCTTTAAATAATATGGTAATAAGTATTTGTGCTTTATGTAAATTTTGCAGTTTTAATGACATCACCAAATAACTTACAGGCCATTAAAATAAAGGATATAAAATTGATTTTATATGAAGTATTTAAATACGTATGTGGGTTACATGTTACAGGGAATTATTAGAGCACAGATTCGATAATGAACATGTACAAGGTGGCAAGTCGGTTGAATTTTCAAATAAATTTCACACATTTACGGGATATTAGTTAAGTAACGACGTTTAGTAATCAAAATATAGCAAAAGAGTAGGATATATTTATATTTGAAGATATATCATTCATTTGTTTGATTATTTTTCGTTCTCTCTGGTATGGAACAGTACTGTTACCAAAATGTCTTTGGAAGATTTATAAAATAAAAGAATTTAAAGAAAAAATGGGTACCGCGTTTTGCATTAATACAGGGTGAATCTTAGAGTGGCGGCCATATTTTTGGGGTTAATAGTACTAGTCGTCATGAACATGAATCCGAATTTTTTTTGTAGGTTGTAAAATGGCCGAGTTATGAATTTTTTAAAAAAATTCGAGATTCAAGTTTCCTCTAATTGCGGCGCCGCTGGGCAAGCACTTACTGCATTACGTGTTACCGGTCGACAGTGTTGCCAAGTGTAGATGATATAAAACTCTCGCTAGCGCATTCCACTGGCGGGGTACCCAAATTCAAATAAAAAGGGTTTAAACAATAATCATTTTTCATGGCGCGTTAAAAAAAAAATTGTATATTTGTGTTCCCATAGTGAACGGTGTCGCCTCCTATAAATATGGCCCCCACTCTAAGATTCACCCTGTATAAATATTAAGCTAGTTTTTAAAGTACCTATGACGTCACAGTTAATTTTTAATATTTTGTTAATGAAGTGTTTATTTAGTTTGTGTGGAATGGATGTAGTAAATCTCAAAAAAAATTACAAAAATAGCAAAAATTAATTATAGAGAAAAAATAACAGAGAGAGCCGGGGGAGGAGGCGGAAGAAGAAGAAGAAGAAGTAAGAAGAAGAAATAAGAAGAAGAACAAGAAAATAATAAGAAGAAGAACAAGAAAATAATAAGAAGAAGAAAGAAGAAGGAGAAGACGCACAATAAGAAGAAGAACCAGAAGAATATAATAACAGTATTATCTCTTGATTAATATCAATGATATAAAATTAATCACACATTTGAGTCTGAAGTATGAATCTCCTACCATTTTAATTGATATAAATCAGTAAATGAACAGGAATTTTTTTTTATGTTTGTAAGATAGTTTGCACATTTGCACAATCTACAGGCAAATCTCCTCAGCCTCACTGTTTACTGAAATGTAACAAGATAATCATCTTTCACATGTAATATGAATGAATAATCATGAAACGTTCCTAAACCAAATATTTACGAAATTATAGACCATTACATTTACAAAAATAAATTTGTACAGATTTAATTATATGTTTATGATAGAAAAAAGTTGAAATTCCCAAAGTAACAATTATTTTTCTAGCATGCCGTCTTTAACTTTACAACGATAACGTTACAGTCTCGGTTGTTTGTTTTCACTTACGAACCTCTTTACATCTGAGAGAATAACAAGGTTTATTAATTAAAAACTTAATTAACCTCTAAGATAAGAGAGCAAAGACAAGATGGTAGTTAATGTTTACTCGTTTACTGGTGTCAAAGAATCATCAAGGAATAATGTTTAGGCCTGGTCCAAAAGGGTTGTCAGACATGATTTGAAAAAATCATAGCTGCATGGTATGAATTCCAAATAAATTCTGTAACTTGGATTTGAAAAATTCGAAAACTGGCTTGCACTACAAGAAGAAAAAATTGAATTAAAATTTTATAAAATATACGAGGCGCAGAAAGATATGTTATATTTCCAGATTTTTAAATTTAATATTTGCAAGATATTAAAGAAAAAAATTAGATAAGCGAATTGTGTTTTTTAAACATCAAGTATCTCGGTTAGGAACCAATTTAGGCAAAGTTTTAACACCAACTTTTATTTTATTTTGAATCATAGAATCTGCAGTTTTTATTTGTCAGTGATTTTACGATGCACACCGTATATATTTATATATTTTTAAATGCCACTTCTCATATAAAATTTTCTTTAGCCGTATTATATAACATTTATAGTCTATGAAATATACTTTTATTACAGGCTGTTAAATTTTCATTTCGTAGCCGTTAAGAGTTTTAACTGATTATGATTTATCTGTGAAGGAGCAATAAACAAGCTCTTATTCTTTATTCTTAAAATAGAGGCTGTAATTTCCTGTTATACAGTGTGGACATAAACCTGTTGTTTTAAAAATCTCGATCTAGAGGATAGGGACCCGGACGACGGGCAAGAAGATGGAAAAATGAAGAACTATCTTTTTTTTTTCGCCAATCTCTGATATTGGCCGAGATATTAACTGTTTTAAACGGTCGTTGCAGAAAAATGGTGCTTTTCCGGGGGCCCTTGCTGCTTTCCCCGGAGGATTTTTTGTCCGTACTTTCAGGGGAGCTAGAACCGTACTTCTTCTCGGATCCCTGAAAATTTCGTTGCTTAATATCCATCCGCGTCCGAGTTGTGAATTTTTTAAATACATTGTTATTACGAATAATTATGAATAAAGAGCGGAATAATATGCATTTAAATTCAATCAAAATATGTGAATATTTATGCGGATAGATATGCAAAGTGTCCCAAATGAATTATTTTTTATTTTCGACCCCAGGAGGGAAACGATTATATTTTCGGACTCGGGATGACTTTGGGATCCCGAAACTGTTTTTAGATTTTCGATCGGACCTTTCCTTCTGAAATCGATTTTGAAAAAAATTTAATTTTAAATTGGACCAATAAGAAGCTTTCCGCTAAAATGGCCATTTTCGAAACGATTTTCTCGTGGTTTTCGATGGGGGATCGGTAGAGCGCGTCTCCGAGCGGCTCTTTCGACCCTTATACCAAGTGCTCAACTTCCCCGGACCCCGTGATTAATTAAAAAGCCGGAAAAAGTCCTCAAACATCTCAAATAATTTTTTTACAACGGGGCCGAAAAAAAGTTTTTTTTTTGGTTTTGGTCGTAAATTTTTGGAGCATCAACTCTATAGAAAAGTAGATAATACTTTGTACTTTGATCACGAAACCAGTTGCAATATAAAAAATTTTGTGATAATTTTATGATTATTGTTGATGATGGTATTAATTTATTGTATAATAAGTTTACTCTATTTAGCTATGTGAACCATCTAACGCTGTAGGTCCTAATTGCTATGAACAGCGTATTACTTGAACCCATCAGGAGCAATACTGTGTAATTCCACTTGCGATAGTAGGTCATTCTATCTTACTGGAGAACCTCTCGCTTTACTCCAATTTAGCTTTGGTTACTTTTAAAGTTATTTACCGTTGGATACTAATTAGGGCGTTCGTTGATACCACGTTGCCGCGCTCAATCGCTTAATGTTTGTTCGATTTTTGTCCCCACTCCCACGTGAAAGACATCTAGCATTTTCATTTACTTAATACCTCAGTTATTTTTCATCATGCAGCTGCTCATTAAAGCGCTAAAAAATTCTAAAAACCCTCACTCCACCATTATTGATTTTATATTACATTTCGCCTCTCGGGGTAATTCCAAAGGTGACATTTTATAGAATTTATATTGAAGACTACGCTCCATCGGCAAATAAAATAACTGGTAACATCAGTATGACCCCATAAATATTAATCCGAAGACAGCGAGTAAACATTCTGCGAATATACTACTCAGTATCTTTAAATAATGAAGTTTCAAGCACGTACGTTAATAACGATTAGAACTTGAAGGTAGCGATAAATATACTTGAACCAGATCCATCTTATCTCTTATAGATACAACAAATACGTAATATGATCATAGTCATTTTCAGGTATCTTGGCGCCTGTAGGCATCAATCTATGCGTTGTGTTATTTATTATCGGCGTCAGCTGTCAACACAGCCACGTTGATGCTATAGGTGACTTCGCATCATAGGTTATAATGTCAGTTCGCCATACTTGCTACTGACGAATGTTTATAAATGATTCTTTAGAACGAAGGTGAATATTTATTTAAATTGTATTGACACAGGTCTTTTAACAGGTTTCTGTTTCAGATTGTATAAACACCACTTTTTTCTATTAGCAGGATAATAGAGGCTTAGGTAGTAGCAGTGAAGAACCGGTAATGTCAGGGGTCTGTATTAACCTATAAATAAAGCTCGGGAGGTTTGTGTTAAAAATTATAAACAGGTTTTATCCACGACTACTAAATACTGTATGCATTATGTATGTATTTCCTCAAGCATAATGCTATCCATTATTCCCTGCGGTGACTAATTATTTCATTATTTCCTGCAGTGAAAAATGAACAAAATTTCGATGACAACATATCGGATATTTGTTAAAAATTTCATTAAAGTGGCCATGACATAAGAATCAAAGCGCGCAATTAATTGTAAACAACGTTGACATTTAAACTTAATTTATGACAGGTCGCTCTTTTGACACATAACGGCCTGCTCATAAAAAATGTTAAAAATAAGTAGAACTTTCTTCAGTAAAAGATTTAGTAGAATATATTTATATAAAATAGGGTATTCTACTCGCATATAAAGGTTATTTATGAAACTCGCCTTCGGCTCGTGCCGTAAACGTTCACCCTCGCGAATAATACAGTTCATTATATGCTTGTGGAATAAACTACTGTCATTTACGATCAATTAACGGTAAACACTTATTACTACGGTTAAATACAAACAAATATGAGAAGACTTACCGCAGGCAGGCAACACTAAAGCAGCTTAGCAATGTACCTACAGTTTAAAAGCGGTAAGACGGAAAACAACAATAAGGTTAAGCGGTAAAGCAGGCAAAGCACAATATTTTACTTGCTCAAGCTGGTAGCGGTTTACGTACTAAGCTGGACTGCTCTGGTGGGCTGCTAGAAGCAAACTGATTTTTACTATCTGCCCGGTTCTTCAAGTTGCTTTAAGTACTCCTAAATGGTACAAAGTGGGAGAAACGTGCAGGTAAATTTGTGAACTTGTAAGATTTCACCTACTGGTACCCTAAATTATTTTAAGTCGGTTTTACTTACTCTCTGGAGTCTGGTAGCTTTGTGGTGAACGGATTAAGAGCGGATCGCCAACTAAAATTTCAATCTCGCGGTCTAGCTATCTTAAGCCGATGATTCGATCAATTCGGCGGGGATAACTTACTCGGATGCGCGCGTTGTTGATATTGCGTTAGATGAAATTTTGACCTGCCGTTGACTTCAACGAAGCATCACTGAACTTTTTGAATTTCACTTCACAATCACTTCGTAATATCTAATTTACATTGTGTCTCGTCATTAGACTAGACTGGTGGTTTTACAAGTCTTACACTATTTATTTACATTTTTATAGAATTTTGCAGAAATAAAGGGCATCTTAGTTTAACTGTTGTGTTGAAAGTCATTTAAACTTTGTTCAAAGCATGTAAATAACAGCTGTTCTGTTATTGATTATTTAAAAGAAACATTCTACAATACATTTACTTTATAATTTGTTTACGTTTGTTTCATTTTAGCGTAGCTGACCATTTGCTTATGTGTGGCCCGTTGACCTCTATTGCAGCAACAGATGTTCGACAGCTGATCTAGGAAGATTATTCTCCAATATGATATCCTTTTTTAATTTGTATTTAACTATTCAGTATAACATACGTAAGTTTCTCGTTATTTGTTTCTTTGTGAGGTATATTTTATTTTATCCTTGTTTTACCCGAATTTATTTTTAATTTTATTTATTTAATAATCGGGTTTTAATTTCTTTCAGTAGTTTAAATACATGACAATACGTACTGTATATACAGGTGTCTGATTTATGGTTCTACAGCCTGTAACTTTTAAACGAATAGCTTTAACGGAAAAGTGTAAAGGGAAAAAAATCTATATATCGTGTAAGCTACATTTTCGTACTTTCGAAAAAACAAATGAACGTCGAACAATTTTAGAAAAATAAAAACCAATTTAAAAAAATAATTTGACGAAAAAAATAATTTTGAAATTATATTTGAAATCAGCGCCCAAATTTAAACTGAATTTGTTAATAGAATTATTTCGTCAAATCGCAGCTTACTTCAATTTTGGCAATTATTTGACTTCCTGTTCCCTGTTTGATTTATCGTTCTACAGCCGGTATTAATTAAATTTATTAAATTAAATTAATTTAATATGCATTGATAGAGTGACACATTTTTCAAAAAACTGATTTTCTATTCAATATCTCTTGAACTTCACAATAAACTAGAGCCTTGTTTTTCTTTACTTAATACAAAATTCTTCCGTGACTTGAGAGGCGATTAAGGAAACATTTTTTATTTAATTTGGAATTCTTACAGAATACGAGAAAAAACAAAACAACAAGAGACATACATCCAATCTGTTAAGTGGATCATGTTAATTAATAATATGTTTATCTGGTAGGGTTAATTAGCTTGATTGCGCGTGTACATCACCTCTCTACATCAATAAAATAAATATTTATTTGTGACTGGCGCATTCGCCATATTTTGAAATGAACAAATAAATGTCCAAAAACTTCGAATTCGTCGTTTCAGGTGCTCGTAATGACATATATTTATATGTATTCATGCGTATATACACTTCATAAATTTCATAATTAATAAGTTTATCCATTTATTTGAAACAACTAAGTACAATACATTTTTTTAATTATTTTATTTTCCTGGCTTGATACGTATTGTTTAAAACTTTATTTAGATTCTTTACAAACAAAATTCAGAGTATCCAAATTGGAGTTAAAAAATATTTAACTTACCACAAAATTTATTCATTATGATTAGTAGATAATATTTTTTCTTTGGGTGCTATGAATTCCGTTATTCAATTCAGTATTTTAAAACATATGTAGTTGTTTTAACGGATTCGATAATAAGGACATTTTAAAGTTGTTTCTATCATTTTTATTATTAGATTATTAAATATTTTCCAAAGTGCAGATGCTTATTCGGAGATTATGTATGCAGCAAGCAACGAAACACCGAGAAATGGAAAAAAGCCGTCTTTGTCGGAACCCTTGGGAAGAGATATCTGATCCTGGCACGTACTCATAGTTTCGTGAATTATTAAAATTGTGTGCTTAATGGTCTTTGCAGTGAATATTTATGTTAAATATTGTCATCATTTACTGTTTTACGACACTTTAATTCATGTCGTTAAAATGTCCAGGTGTTCTGGTTTTAATTCATATACCACATATATAAGGAAAATATTTCAATTTAGCTTCTCGTGAAAAGAAAAAAATCAGATATCAATGTTTTAAACTATAGTAGAATAAAATAAACAATAAAAAATTAAATTTGATGCATATAATTTAAGAAAGAAAGAAATCCCTCTGATGCAAAAAAAAAGATACCGACAAAAATGGGAAAACGTTTGTTTTGTTTCTTTGCATTCTCGAAATCCGAAAAAAAGTGGGGCATTTTTGAAAAGATATATCCGATGTTGCCCATACAATCCTATTAAACTATTTTCTTTTAACCACATATATTCCAAAGAAATGCGACTTATAAACTACTGTTAATATGTAAATTTGGCAAGACTAGACGATGCTTAAGAAACCCACCGCGCCGCCGCCGTGACAAATTGAATATATGTTTTGTCATGTTTGCACAAAGCCAACTTCTGCTGAACTTCGAATATTGGCTCTAACAAACCGCGGATTCAAATGACTTTCGAAACTATAGAGCAGATGGCACAGAAACCACGAATACTTAGAATAAAGTCAAAAGCATTGTTTTAGAGAACAAATAAAACTTTTAAACGATCAGTTTTTGTTGGCCATTAACTAAGCACTAAATTTAATTTTAATTGCATGCTTAGGAATTCTGTTATCCTGCTGAGGCATTTCCTGAAAAGTTACCCTAGAGAACATAATTATGATGAAAGTAGTAACAGTTTGTGTTAAATATGGCGTATTTTCAGTGCATGGGGAATCTTTTTCAGGATTTCCGTATGACCATCAATATTAAGGAACAAACATATTTATGAAGAATTTTGAAAATTCTGTATACAAACCAGTTGTCTGGTGGATATGTATTAAAGATATTTTTACAATTTTTCATCGTATTTTTCAATTAATTGCACAATAATTTGGAAAACAATAATACTAAGCGATCATTATTTAAAATCACATTAGAAGATGGAAATACCATTATTAAATATTTTGATAAAAAAAAAAAAAATTTTATGCCAATAAGTTTACGTTACAAAAAAAAATTAATTAACGTGGATCTGGTCTGGTCACGAGAATTGACCCAGGTTTATAGCATAGCTCCTTTATTTATAAACCAACTGTTTTGAAATTAGGAACTGTAAGACTTATTTTCCAGTTTAGTGACTTATACAGTGAAAATGGCCGACTTCTAGTTTCGACGGAAATGACGCAAAATTTGATTTTTTAAATAGAACACGTTGTACATCTTATTATTTTTGAAATCTACAGACCAAACCCTATCTCTGATCACGTTGCAAAATTTTAATTTTTTTCAAAAATAATTTTAAAATTTTTGAATTTTTAATTTTTTAGTGTTACATGGAAATAAAACCAGACATATCGTATATCGTCGTATTCGAAATAAAATTTTCTATCCAATGTTGCGGATGGTCCATACATGTTTCATTAAAAAAATGACATTTTTATCACAAACCAACACTTTAAAATTTAATGGCCCACAATACACTTAATATTAATTTACTACTAAGAGTTATTACTTGTAGGTACTTGTAAGTCACAGCCTTCTGAACTGAAAATTAAATTAAAAATTTTAAAATTGTTTTCGGAAAAAATGATAATTTTGCAACGTGATTAGAATTTGGTCCGTAGAAATTGTAACATATACAGGATGTTCCTTTTAAAAAATCGAATTCGATGTTATTTCCTTTGAAACTTGAAGTCAGCCATCTTGAATGTACCTACAGAGGGTGATCATTTATATTTTTACACCTCCCTAACTTTATTATTTTTGGAAAAAGAAAAAAGTGTAAAGACAAGTGTTTTAGTTATTTTTACGTTGATTTTAAATACGATATCAGAAAAACAATTGAGCAACGCCAAAAAAAGTTATAATACAAACTTGTGCTTTTTTTGACAACATGCTGAAAATAGCTTTTCAAAAATATATAACACTGTATATTTATCTTTTGCGATTTTTGAACTATTTACTTTTTCATACAGCGTGTTACTATACCTACAAAAAACACAAGTTTGTATTATAAGTGTTTTAGCGCTACTCATTTGTTTTTCTGATATAGTATTTAAAATCTACGCAAAAATAACTAAACTCCTGTCTTTACACTTTTTTTCTTTTTTCCTATAACAAAGTTAAGGGGGATGTAAAAATATAAATGATTACCCTGTACACGTCACTAAATTGCAAAATAACTCATTTACATGTTCCAAATTTCAAAACAGTTGGTTTATAAACAAAAGAGCATAAACATATTCGATATTTTGCTTTGTGGTGTAAGTGATATCAAAAAATGTTTTTTATAAGCTGGGACATATTATACAGGGTGATTCGTGAGGAGAGGGTCGTACTTTACCAACAGATAGGGAACATTGAGGTGATCTTAAATCCCCAAATAGTAATGGCTATAGCGGCTTCGTTTCCGAAATACAGGGTGTTTCATATTTTTTGGAAGAATTTTCTTTTCGCCATATATCTGTAATGCGTAGACGGAATTCAATGAAATTTTGTATTTTTGTTACAGTGGTCATTCACCATCAAATGCGTGGGATATTAATAAAATATCAGGGCCGGACCCAGAATAAAATTATTTTTAAATTATTCCTAGAAAATAACACTCTGTATACTGTTTATGAAATTCTTGATACTAAAATATTAATTTACATCTAGAAAGATACAAGATCCCATAAAAAAATATTTTGGCACCATTTCATTGTTTAAGTAAATAAATTAAATTGTTGAGGAATCAATTTCTTTTTGAAAAATTAAGAGAAAATAGTCACTTCAGATATCAGTAACATATTTTTTTTTTCTTCTCTGTTTGCACTATCTTTTATTCGTATCACATGATGGTACCTAGTAAAATAATAAAAATATTTTGTAATGATTGTGTAATTAATAATCTTAAAAAAATAACACATAATAAAAATTAACAATTTAACAGTCAAATTTACTAAATACAATAAATTTTTTTGAATCACAGTCTGTTTTCAAAGTGACCACCGCCAAATTCGATACATTTTCTTGATCGATTTGTCACTTGATTTATACTTTTTCTAACAATTTCTAAATTGTTATTAATTTCATTGCAAAAGTGCTCAATTCTTGCAATCAGCTGTTCTCTGGTGTTTATTTCTTCTTTGTATACTTCAGTTTTAAATAACCCCACAAAAAATAGTCAAGGGGTGTGAGATCTGGGATCTCGGGGGCCATGCAACAGGACTGAAGTGACTATTTTCTCTCAATTTTTCAAAAAAAAAAATTGATTCCTCAACAATTTAATTTTTTTACTTAAACAATGAAATGGTGCCAAAATATTTTTTTATGGGATCTTGTATCGTTCTAGATGTAAATTAATATTTCAATATCAAGAATTTCATAAACAGTATACAGAGTGTTATTTTCTAGGAATAATTTAAAAATAATTTTATTCGGGGTCCGACCCTGATATTTTATTAATATCCCACGCATTTGATGATGAATGACTACTGTAACAAAAATACAAAATTTCATTGAATTCCATTTACGCATTACAGATATATGGCGAAAAGAAGCCGCTATAGCCATTACTATATGGGGATTTAAGATCACCTCAATGTTCCCTATCTGTTGGTAAAGTACGACCCTCTCCTCACGAATCACCCTGTATATTCTGTCTTGTTTGTGATTTTAAAATTTTTATTTTTTAGGCACATGTTTTCCGTTTTCATTTCTTTCCTATTTAGGTTTATATTTGTAGTGTAGTATATTTACTGTGATGTATAATTTAATCTTTTAAGTGTATTCTGTTTTGTAGCGTGTTTTACTTATCCTGTAATTGGGCTAGCCCGTTGGATATTTTATTGCAATAAATAAATAAAAATAAATAAAAAAAGAGCTATAAGCCTGGGCTGTTCTCATGGCCACCCGGTATATTGTTTTTATGTTTTGCAACATATATTCTATTTTTTGCGAAAAATTTTTCGATTAAATTCAATTTTAGAATTTCTTAATAAATTAAAAATTTGTTTTCTCAATAAATACGTAATTTTTCAAGTTAATGGCAGTACACTGATTGATCGTAGATTGATTGATTGGCTGATTAATTAACTACAGTAAATAGCGGAGAAATTTCTTACACAATTTTATTAGTAATTTTAGAATACAGTGTAGAGCTTATTTTTTTATTTTTAGCACGAGTTACTAAATTATGAGCTATTAATACCCAGTAAAAACATTTTAATATTGTTCCCCCATTCAGTAACCATGTTTTCAAGTCCACGGAACTATGATAGAACTATGATTAAATCGTAACAATAAAACTAAAACAATAACATGCAATTTTATTTCAAATGTCCTTCATCGATTCACCTACATAATTCTCCTATCCTGAAATTTTCACTAATAATCTCCTTAGTGCTTGAATTATTACCGGAAATTTTTCGAGAAAAATTTTTGGTTATTAATTCAAGCACGCAGGGGATTCGGTAAGAAGAAAATTTCACACCTATATACTATAGTTGCAGGATATCTACATATATGCAATATTAAAGAAAATCTTTCGACCCATTTTAGTTGGAGAAAACTACTCATATAGATATCTACTGTAATGTTTTATATTATGTTTTCTTTACTAAAATGGGTGAAATCCTGTTTTAATAGGAGTGTTCTGTAAATATTCATTTGATTTAAAATCTTGAATAGAAATAAGAAAACATTAGCAGAGCAGAGCAGCTTCTTTCATTTAGATACGCCCAACTTGAATCAACTCATGAGATGACGTAAGTCATCCTAATACTTTAATCTGCTGAAACAAAGGACGCTCTTATTTTTCGAGAGTTAACCAATTTAATATTTTGTGCGCGTTTCTTTTCCATAAAGATAAATATTTGAGAAGCAGTATTTTCCGTGTACCCGTAAAAAAAGTAATGATGTAAACATATTCAGACAATGTATACATTGTTATTTACCAAAGGCAGTAATTATCCCAGTAAATTTAAATTAAATTTCATTAAGCAATGACGTAGAAAAGGAAATTACATTTTTGTAAATATATTATATTAAAGGTTTTGCAAAGGGGAGAAATAATTTATTTTTCTTTTTTTTTGCTTTGATCAATATCCTTACTACGAGCATATTTCATTATTTTTTATTGTTATACAGGGCGAATCTTTAAGTAAGGGTTATATTTCTATTGGTAATAGTACAATTATTTTTGTGAATTGTAAAATAGTCGAATTTTTTTAAATTGGCGGTTCGTAATTCCGGCGCCGCTAGGCAAGAGTGAAAATGAAAAATTAATTTAATTGCATAAACAGGTTTAATTTTCATAAAGGAAATTGCAATGCAAAATAAAATGAAAAAGTCGTGCATAAATCCGCCTTTAGTTACTAATCATTGCAAGACAAAATGAAAGAGATTTTAAAAACAATTCGATTATAGGACCTTTTCCCTCTCTCACATGTCAGCTGTTTCTTTTTCAGAGTCACTGAGCTTTACTACTACTTTACTACTGACCTAGTTTTCAAATGCAGCAGGTGTGCGTTAACAAAAAATAGCGCGATAAAACGTAAACAAACGAAGGTGATTCGGGAGCAGGATATTGCAGCACACGAGACACTCTTTATAATTTAGGTTCTCCTGGAACACAAAAGACGCGCGTGGATTTGCGATATTTACCTAAATAGATGATATATAATCTAATAAATAATTATTGTTGCTGGAATGATTGATCTCGCAATGTTAAAATAGTTTTACTTCAAGTAGGTAATATCAGTAATTGCATGGTGCGTATAAAATTAATACATAATTTTAAAACGTCTGCGTAGTAATATGAAAAAGTGACCTAGTTTAAAAAGTCTGGATTTTGCAATTTATTGGGAAAATACGCCTGCAGTTAATAACTCGATAAAACAAACAAACAGTTTTTAAAATTACATTTTCCCGCAAACCACACTTTTTGCTTTACATATAAAATTAACTGTATGTTTGCCAAATCTTCTTTAAATATTTGCCAGCATATTATTCACAAGAGCGCGAATTTAAGTTGGGATTAGTTGAGCTTGCTTCTTATAAGTTTTTAACTAATATTTGTTGTTGAATTAAGTAGTAGAGGTAAATAAATGAAACCTGTTTGGCTGAAGGTATAGAAATACATGAAGAAACAAGCAAAAACTATTCAGTTTTAAACATTGTTAAAATTTCATAATTTTTTCAGTTATCATTTTTTGTCCTCTTAGCGTAAAAATAAATCTTCAAATTTGACGATAATTTTGTAAAGAACTAACTAATCCAATGCTGTATTTATTTATTTACTTATTTATTTGTTTATTTATTTTCTTATTTATTTAATTACTGTTTCACATCAGGTTTGTACCCAATTACAGAGCAGCAGGATACGGAATATATTATTCATAATAATGTATTAATTCGCGCTCAATTAACGATTACACAATCTTTCAGAAATATTTACGTTTAAACAACAAAAGAACAGAATTTCTAGGTTTTAAAAACAGAACGAAATCTATAATAAAGGTAACGTTTGAAGTATTTTACGTCATTAAAACTTGAGTGAAACATATCAATCACAGTGCTTGTTATAGATTCTGCACATTGAAAAAAGAGGAATTAATAGGAATATTTGTTCGCTTTATTGGTAAGTAAAACTTTTGCACTTGTCGAGATGTTGATCTAGGTATATGGGAATTCAATTTGTTTACGATTTCTTGACAGTCTAATATATAAATATACTGTGAATGGCTTTATGTAAGAAAACTTGAGTGAAGTAATTTCGTCTATCTTCAGAGCTGGGCATGGAGAAATAGTCAAATGGGTTTTGTTGCGAATATCCACAAAAGAGAAATAGAGTTTTTTTTAAAGGGCACATATTCGTAAATTCACTGCCGCTGCTCACAATAAAACCTAACAGTTTCATTAACTATGATTCCCATATGAAACCCCCAGATATCTGATTAATATAATAAGAAAAACGAAAATAAAAAATTAGACAGTCGACGCTATTTGTGGACGCCATTTTGCTTTTAGACCAATTTTGAGGCCAGATTCGTAATATGTGACCTCAAAAACATTGCGTAATCAAATTTCAGGTAATTGTTTAAATAAATAAAAGAGTTATAAATTTTTTAATTAAGAGTGTATTAAAAAAACACATATTTCTTAATAACAATTGAAAAAATAAAAAGCACTTATGAAGAATTTTCCTATGAAGTATTTCCGAAATTTCAAAAAAGAAATCATCAAAATCGGTTTTTGAGTCAACAAAGTTTGAACTTTGGAGAATTTTTAGCGTTTAGAAAATGTTTCTAATCCCTAAGGTAAATAATTTACCTCAGGATCATCATGTCATTTATAATTTAATGATAATTACTATAATAATAAGGGCATTTAATTATTATTAAACAAAACAGACCGACCCTTGGGGAACTCAGGAATAAATAGCGTGCTGAGCAAATTTCAAACCATTATACAGTGTGGTCCGAATTTAAGTCGGGAAACTTCGCCAGCGGATACTACGCCTAAAAATAATAACTTTTTGTCATATGAACATATATCGAAAAAAATAATGGATTTCAAATTACAAGGTGTTGAAGTTGGCGGAATTTTTTTTTTTTTCAATATCTCAATAACGAATAAAGATTTTTTATTCAAATTTGACATACAGGTAATTAAGTCAAGCACATCAGCTAAAATAAATTTTGTCCAAAATATTATACTGGGTGATTATTTTTTTCTGATCGATTACCCCTTAAACCACAAGAACTCTTTGTTTGTACGCCACTGGTCAAATTTAAAAGAAAAATTTTATTCTACGTTCCTTTTAGAACAAAAAAGTATTTTCGGCTTCCTTTCGAAATTCTTATGGTTTTTGATAAAATTGACATTTTCTAAAAAGGCACTAAAAAAATTCCAAGTCAGTGGTGTCGAAAAAAATGGTAGTACCTTTTTCGGACTCGCGAGGTTCACTTTAGTCTTCTTCCATACTTTTTTTTTGGTTTGGATAAAAAAATTATTTTTGGGTCCTTTTGTTCAGTGCAAAGGTCAGGCCGGGCGCCCAAAAAATTTTTCGACCCCTTAAGTGTAAACGTCGTCGAATAATGAAGATAAATAACGAAAAACATTTTCGAATTTTTTCCCCGTTTTATCTGCAGCTCCCCATTTTTTTCGACGCCACTGACTTGGAATGTTTTTAGTATTTTTTTCGGACTCGCAAGCTTCACTTTAATCGGTCTCCATACTTCTTCTTTTGTCAAGATGAAAAAAATTATTGCCTCGTCCCATGTTTATAGGTTGTAGAAAATGTCAATTTTATCAAAAACCATAAGAATTTCGAAAGGAAACCAAAAATACTTTTTTGCTTTAAAAGGAACGTAGAATAAAATTGTTCTATTAAATTTGACCAGTGGCGTACAAACAAAATGTTTGGGTAATCGATCAGAAAAAAATAATCACCCAGTGTAATATTTTGGACGAAATTTATTTTAGCTGGTGTGCTTGCCTTAATTATACCTATATGTCAAATTTGAATAAAAAATCTTTATTCATTATTGAGATATTGAAAAAAAAATTTTTTTCCGCCAACTTCAACACCTTGTATTTTGAAATCCATTCGTTTTTCGATATATGTTTATATGGCAAAAAGTTATTATTTTTAGGCGTAGTATCCGCTGGCGAAGTTTCCCGATTTAAATTCGGACCACCCTGTATACTATATGTATATTGAATTTTGAATTTTTATATATAGGGTGGCTATTTTAATTGGGCCATTTCAAATATCTCCGTTGTTACGATACGTGGAAAAAAAAATTGTGTAGATATAAAAAACATCGGCATTTTAATGGGCGATCTTATTACTAAAACAAAATTCATGTCATGGCCTCTTTGACAAGTTATCGACAAAAAACCAGAATAGCCGTATTTTTTTAAGCACCTACTTGTAACTTATAATTTTAAGAAATGCACGAAAACTTCTTTATGCAAAATGGTATCAAGAATAAGACTTTATGTTTGATATAACCCCATGTAAAAAAATCTAGAGATGTCAAGTCGGATGATCGTGCTGGCCAGACAACTGTACCATTAGTTCCCATCAACCTATCAGGAAATGTTTCTATCAAATAATTTACACATATTCTTGAATTATGTGCAAGGGCTCCGTCCTGTTGAAAATACTTAAAATTTAGTCTTGATTCTATGATGAAATCTACAAACTCATTACTTCAAAAATTTAGATATGCTTGGCCTGTTAACTCTTTCTCAATAAAATACAGTCCTAATATATCTGCTCCCAAAATTCCCAACCATACATGATTGTTATTCGCCTTATTTTATCCTCGTTTCTTATGTGGAGGACAGGAAGTAAAAAGTGAAAAAGTGACCAACTCCAAATCAGATGCTGGTTATCAGAATTAATTAGCGTATACGTCAGACACACTCCATTAATATGCACATTCTTTCTAGAAGATGAAAAAAAAAACAATGAGTAAATTTAATTATCAGGAGAAGTGCAAAGGGCGTAATTCTTTATTCATTCCTCCGTACAGTTTTATGCTAGTTAAAACCCCGTAAATCATCTAAATGTTTTATTACCGCTATATAAATTAACCCCGTTATAAAATAAGGCAGCTGGTTTACCGTAATAATGGGGCTACCAATCTTAATTTCATCGACAGCTCGCATAAATTATCAGCAATCACGAGCGTGCAATGCGGTATTTCTCAGGAAGAACCGAGAACATTTTTAATTTGCCACAATAACTTTTTAGAACCGTTTGTTTGTAAATCCACTAATTTTGTTATTCTGGGAGAAGATTATACATTCGATTTGCAAATTGCCATTAAAAAAAATTTTCGATGACGTCATAACTTTTTAAAAAAGTTTGCAAACATTCTTTTCTACCACCGATCGTAAAGTACTAACTTTCCACACGCTGTAGAGTGCGTAAATATAAACTTTACGCACTAGTGCGTAAATATAACATTTACGCACTAGTGCGTAAAGTAACATACTAAACAATTACATACCTATTAGAGCACCTATAATAATCATATCTTTTTTTTTTTTAAATTAATGGCATTAGGTCATTGACCATGCAGCCAGTCACCAAAAGGTCAAGGAATATCTGATTTTAAAAACGTTAAATGTGGTTATTTAATTTTATGTAGTCCATTTATGTGTAGGTATATTATTATAAAACATACCTACCTAATTTTCAGTATTCTTTAACAATAATAAAAAAACCAAAAAATTATATTTTAACACCCTGTACTTATCTCGGAAATCTAAAAGTTTAGGATAAATGTTTATATGAACTATTTGTCTTAAAATCACACAAGGAATCACCCTTTAAAGTTTGTTTCCGTACTTAAATAACACCCTGTATACATATACAGCCGTGAAAATTTTACATAATCTACTGATGAAGTTTGGCCAATGTTGCAATGATTCTGTGGAATAACTAAGTCTCTTTGTATGTAAACTAGCTGCTGGCTTGTTCCTGTTTCGAGTTATGTGATTAACATAAATTTACTCATACCACGTCAATAGAAGCAGTGCCTTCAAGTTTAGTAGTAACAGAACCTAAATTAATTACTCTTGATTTTTGAATTAGGAATCAGTGATACGATTGTAGATACTTAAATGGCGTAGATGGAAATTCAAGCACATAATACAATATTTAACTAGGGATAAGTAAACAAATTTGAGATTATTGATGTTTCGTGCTCGCATTAAATAAATTGTTTCTAAATCACAATTAAGCCTGAAAATGAATTCACAATCAAGTTAAAATTGACGCATACATATATGAATTTATTTTGGAAAGATTATTAAGAATATAAGAGACTTAATCTCGGTAGTTTTGTCACAAAAACTCTTATTTTTATAATAATAATTTCATAGTATTTTTTCCTGAAAAAAAAACCAAATGTTTATTTCCTTCTCCTTTTCCATTTATTTTCCTTTTTCCTCATTTTATATTCCCTTCTCCACTTTACGTTCGTCCCTTTTCCATTTCCTCTTTCTTCTTTCCTCTTCTCTTTTATCTTTTATATTCATCAACTTTTGCTTTCTTTTCCCATTTGTTTCAGCTTCAATTATTTCAAAGTACTGTCTCATATCGTCAGCTTTCAAGGGAAAACACATACTTTATATTTTGCTTGGACCATTATCAGTTAAGAAATCTTCCAGGAATACAGGAAAATGACCAAAAACAAGATTTTGCATTTTTTATATTATAAATAAAAGTTATTTCGAAAAAAAAATCATACCTTTCAGAGGAAAATTAGTATTTCTCTTATATCGTTTTCAATTTTATAAGATGTTTAAAGAGGTTCAGAATTAATTAATTGTAAAAAAATATAATTTTATTATTATTTGTGTTAATTACAGTTTATATCAATTATGTTTAAAAATAAAAAAGCTTCTCGTATGTTAAACGTTTATATAATTAAATTAAGAAGTTGCAATAAATCATACGAAACTCGTTTATAGAAAAATTATTACGGTAATATTTAAATTATTTACTATTGTTCTTAATTACAATACCCATCACCATGAATATAATATACTTTTAACATACATATATAGCAATTTGTCTGAAATATTACCTTATTTATAAATTGTACGTGCAACAGTGTTGCGACTTGAACTACAATATGAATCCCCTATTTGAAGATCAAGGAAAGGAGATGAAAGGTAAATAATAATTTATTGCTAGTTTCCAAAAAAAATAAATCACAATAAAAATATATTAAATATTTTAATTAGTTTTGACAATATCGGTCAATCGGTTCAGTGATTGATTCGTAGAAAGTGTAAAATAATGAGGATATGGATACGGAGCCACATTTGGTCAAGAGTGAAAAAATTAATATTTTGATAACGATTTAGAAAAAGTCAATAAGACATAACGAACATTATTTTTTTACAATTCTCTTTCTTTGCTTGATATGCATTGTTTATAAATGACTTTATTTAGGCTTTACATTATGCTTGTATAAAGCCTAAATAAAGTCATTTATAAACAACGAACATTATATGGCAATGTATGGCCACTTGAGTTTGACATAGATTTTACCCAAAGAATTGGAATAGGACAAACAAATAATGATCATTTCCGAAATAGCTTATTTTTCTTTTATGTCATGAATCTTGTGTAGCGATCGGTTTTCAATATAAATTTTAAGGAGCATCTAAGTAAGTATTTTCCTCTTTAAAAATGAGGTTTTCAAATTTCCTGGTTGCTTATAATGGATTGAGTATTCTGCTTAAAATTTGTTGTTATTCGTCTTTTACAACGCCGTTAACTAAATATACTAAAAAATCATTATCAATAAATTATTTTTATTTTTCAGAAGATCCTTTGGAGTTTTTAGCGGACATCTTGGGATATCACCATCAGAAATTGTTTCGGTATTTCAAGCCTATTGTTATTATATCGATTCTTTTTCTTCAGGCGTTCAACATTGCTGCGATAGTTTTTATAATAAACAATGACAAATTCCAACAATATTTCACTAACATCATATTTACACAAGCAGTAAGTACAAACAATTTAATAGGGAATAGTTTAAAAACTTATGATTTCTAAGTGCATCTTATTCATATAAATTAGTTTATTATTGACCAATCCTACAATGTATGTCACCAAAATACACTAACTTTGCCTAAACTGATTTTCCGCCTGTGTTTTCAGTTTGCATATTCTACAGGTATCTATTTTCGTTACCTACCTAGAAATCAACAGAAAATACGCTTAAGGGTAGCTATCAATTATTATTTTTGAAGGCATGCCCCTGATTTGACTAGATTTATCTAAGGAAATCTACATGCTACGCTTTTCACTTTGTCAGATTTTACGAACATTTGTTTCAATTTAAGTGTCACAGCCTTTGTCGGATTAAGATTCTGTGAAGACAGAGTATTTATTCTTCAGTTTGTTGTCTTTAGTTTTGCCCATTTTTTGGGATTGCATCTCAATGGGCATTCTTTTATTAGCCCTACTTCGATAAATTCTTTAGTTCTTCGGCATGATGCTCATTTTGGAGTTAGGCTCTAGCTGGAGGATTTATTTCCTTTTTTTATTTTCAAACCTGCATGCGTTAGATATCCCACAAAACGGTCCCGGTCCGATGAAGGATGTACCATACTTATAACATTGTTGATTGACCTGCTTTGTTCGTTTGCTTGGTTCCCTATAACCTTTTTTTCTTCTTAGTAGCGTCTCAGTCTTTACCATCTCCCAGCGCTCTCTGAATTCCTCGTAGAGTCACGGTGCGAATACGTCAACTGACTATGTTCAGTCTTTCCCATTTCTACGGTATGATTCCATATAAATATTTTTGGGAACACCAATTTGAAATTTTTCGTTAAATCGGTAACTAGTTTAATCGAAACACAGCAGCAGCCTAGAGTACATGCGTTCGAAAATTTTTAGGTGAATCTAATTGTATCTTTGGTTGATCTCTCAGTGCAAAGTAACACACGCAGTGCCAACATACTTATGATAGCCACCGTTTAATTTATCTTCATTAACTGTATTGTGGTGGCAAAGACATTGAGCTGAAATTCAGTATTAATTAAATGCTACTTAATGTTTTTAAACCATATAATGAATCTACTTAGATAATATTAATAAAAAAGAGGAGAAGAACCACGTTTTGGTAAGTTTCTACTTTTAGTTTGGTCAAAAATAAATATTATTGGTGTATATAAGTTAAACCGTGCTTGATTTTTTCCTCTGCTAATGTATTCATTTCTAGGGATGTATTACATTAGTCATGTTTCTGGATATGTCGAAAAAAATAAATGAAGCTCATAACTGGACATACCAGCACTGCTGGTCCTTCAGGACTGCCGGTGTAAAAGTAGCAAATGAAATATTGAATCAATGCAAATATTGCAAAATGTTTGTAATTACAATCATTGTGACGTGCTTGGCAATGTATGTAGTGGTACTATTACCATTAGTTGGAGATGAAGCGGATATACAGGCCCCACTAATGATAATAAAGATATATTTCCCATCATGGAAGTATGTTTTGTTCTTTTTTTATGGTTTTACGCAGTTGATTTGTAGTTACACGGTGGTTTATCCTGTAATACTTACCATGTATGCACTGGTTCAGCTGATATTTCAGTTAAGATTATTACGTGAGCATATACTACGAATTTCAGAGGGTTGCATACAAACCGATTTTGATTGTGACGAAACATATCAAACAATTATTTACCAAAGATTGACTATGTGCATTGTACAACACATTAATATAAGAAAGTGAGTAGTATAGTTTATTTCGTAGAAAGGGAATTGGATGGCATTATATCGAATTAGAATACAGCACACGTCAGTTCATGCATTAATGAAAAGTCTATCCCAAAGTATTTTTTACGTTACTATTTCAACACTGTTTCCAAATTTCTATGCAGTATAAGATGCTTAGGGTGTCAAAAAACGATATTTTTTAAATGTTGGGTAAGTGAGTTGTTTGCTCACCTCCTTTATTTCGCTTACGTTATAAAATAGGTTAATTTTTCAGAAAAAGCTAGACAATATTACATATTTTTTGAACATCCTATGAACTTTATGAATGACAAGGGATTTTTTTATGTCAGTATTAAGAAAAAGTAAACATACAACAGAGTAGATTTCACAATGGCGGTCAGTGAAAAATTTACGTTGGCCATATTGGAGCATATAAATTCCATATTGGAGCATATAAATTAAAAATCAATTTAAATACAGTCTCACTTCTATTTTTTATGCTTCTGATTTTAAACAAAAGTTTAAATTTTGTTCGTAAACCTTCTTTAATTCTTGTTAGTTATGCCTAATAGTATTGCTAGTTCCTATGTTACAATATGGCTGATGGAACACCGGCTGCCTTTGTTCGTTAATGTAAATATATACAGGGTCCAGTATAAATATAGAATAATGCCTGAATCTTCTTAATTATTTGTTATAGAAAAAATGTTTCAAAGTTGTTTTGCTAATATTTTTACATATTCTAAAGAACTAGAATTTTCTCTCCTATAGTTTCGTTGCTGTGGCAGTCAACTTTTTTCAAATGGTACTCAACATTTTTTTCTTTAAAATCAGCACATTCATTTTTCACGCAACTGCATAAAACCTTCATGGGGTTGTATAAGGAAAATTTCGTAAAAAATCAATTATTTTATCATTTTGTTATCTCCGTGAGTTGCCCAAATACAAATAATACATGCAAAATAACAACCAGTGATATAAACCATCGGATACCACATAGACCTACTTGAAATCAACTGAACAATGTGAAGGTCAACGAAACATGGAAAAAAGACAGCCGAACAACTTTTATTTAAAATATGTTTTCAATAAATAAGTAATTAAAAAGAAAATGCAATATTTCATACTTACGTAGAACATTGTATGTTGTACCTAACAATTACATAAGGTTTGAACTCATTTCCTTTATAATCCATTGAAGCTGTTAGTAGTGTGATTACGTTGACTTAAATACAAGGTGGGGCAATAGTGCGTCGGACCTCGATAGCTCGAGTTCTATGATAGCTTAAAATAAAAAAATAATAAAAGTAAACTAGATAAAAAGTCGACCGAAAATTACTTTCGACTGTACAGTGCGAGCCAAGACAATATTACAGGATCAAGTGCTTTTTTATAATGGAATGTTATGGCGAAAATGGTTACAAATAGCCATAGTGATGTACATACTACATACATACAAAAAATGTGCGTTTTTCATTTCTACAACACATCGTCGAGAAATATACAAGGTCCACATGCAAAAATTGAGAAAATTCAATTCAAAAGCTTTTAAATTGAAAAGTCATTTTTGACCACCCTCTATATTTTTAGGAAGTGAAAATTATTATTATTCAAACTATTCAAAAATATTAGTTAGATGTCTCGTAACTAGTATTCGCACATATTATTTTCTTATAATCTCATGATTATTGTCGCTGTAGTGATTTTTTCAATATGCATCTGCAGATGGCACTATTTTAACAAAAAAAAAAACATTATATCCAAGTGGTTGGGAGATAGTCAATAATAATATAGGAGTGAAAGGAGTGCAAAAATTGCCTTCAAAAATTTTACTGATATACAGGGTGTTAAGAAAAAGTAGGCCAAGCCGTTAACCACAGATTCTTTGTAAGAAAATAATGCTACTTTCATGTTGCGATTTTTTATTTTGGTGCATAGTTTTCCTTATACAGGGTGTTAAAGTTTAAATTTTGAAAATTATTTTTAATAATAACTCTGTTATTTTTTAAGAATTTTACTTGAAACTTTGCACATAGGTACTTTCATCTTATGCATATGCACTTTTTGTATAATTTTGGTAAAAGCGAGCTATCGAAATCCGACGCACTATTGCGCCACCCTATATATTCTTGGTTTGATGACAACAACTATAGTTGGAAAACGATTTTTTTAAGATTAACGAAATTGTATGTGGAAGCCGGTAGCATCTGGATACTGCTATTTCCGATTACATCTGTCGTGCCTGCAGCAGCTAGTTATTTCATTTATTACGTAAGTAGTATGATGGGTATAAAAGGTGTTTCGTGGCGAGCTGTGCATACTTCTAGTGGATGACCTCCTGGTTGTCCAGAATAGGCTATAGAAGTGTGTCTATTCTAATCAATTACTGAGATACAAGCTGATAGAGAAAATCCTGGAACGGACATTTTAAATTTACTTTTTTGTTATTCATGTAAAATCTAATGGCGCCCTTTGAAATTATCTATTATTTGACATCATTTACGTATACGTACTGTTCATCGAAATAACTGAATCCGATCCTGTTAGCTGCCGCGCGTTAGAAGCTCTAATTATTACTATTGTTATTGTTCAAAATACCCTAAAGTGAATACTTGATAGTTAACAATACCTCATGTTGAAAAAAAACTCGCATGTCATAAGAGATACACATTATCATCACAAGTGTTCCTTAAGTGCTTGGGTATTATATGGTTTATAACCACCTAATCGGGCCACATACTTTTTTGGGTCTTACGTCTTGGCCAATATTAAACCTAGAGGTTCATATAGAAAGGCTACTTCCATCGTGGAAGAACCTCATGCTTGGTGGATTGATCGCCAGATTTTAATGTCATAACTTATTTTCTATGGTGAAGCCTCAATATGGGTGTTTCCATAATAACAGAGACAACTTACGTCCACCTATCTTTCTTCATCCCGTACTAACTAGAACCATTATTAGTCATTTAAAACAATATATACGAGTATTGTGAAAAGTTGCCTAACATTTTTATAATAAAATTATGCTCAATATAAACCGATGATGTAGCTAATAATTTTTTGGGAAAGTAATAAGTTTGCGCTTGATTTCAAAATTTATTATTTTATTTCGAGTTTTAATTAATTTCCGATAAAATCGATTTTTCGATAAAAAATATGATAATACATGATTTTTTTTAAGACAATAAGAATTTTTCAAAATTGTTACTCTTTATAAGTTAAGATGCATATATTATGCACACTTTATTCACACATGAACTAATGATTAATTTTATTTTCAAGGAACTTAGCCCAGGAAGCAATTTTAGAATGATGATAATAATAATCTTATTTTGTTTATTCGTTATACCGTCATGTTTTGCAGGACAGCGCCTTATTGACAATGTAAGTGCAATTAATTGAAGACATATTATTTATATCTGGGACGTTGTGAGTTTCTCCCAATATTGATCTTACTATTAATTTTCTACCAAGACTTGGACTTTATGTTTTGATTTTGAAAATAGGCGCGTTTCATTGAAATTATGTTGAATTCATATTTCAAATAAAAGGCGTTACATTGCACTCTTGGTCAGATTAGATTTAAAACTATATAAGTGAATGCATATTACCGCCTTTTCCTGTACTTAAAAAAGATTTTGTTTTTCAGAATTCAATCCTTCTTGAGGTAGTCTGTTTAACTTCATGGATTCACTGGAATAAAAAAAATCGAGAAGCTTTTTTGTTGTTACTCTTAGCTGCATCAAATCCTGCTAAATTTTCAAGTTTTTCTTCGATGGAAATAAGCTATCAACTATTATTTAAGGTAAGTGCTAAGAAACAAATAATGTTATCACAACTACACTGGTTAACACTTTCAACTTGGTGTTTGGTAACTTGAATTATTCTCATAAATTAACATAATTGATGATTGGAATTGAAAAGCACTTTGATGGATAATTATTTTGTGTTTCAAGCCCCAAGTCTCTCTACTCTAAGCGATTGCTTTGCCCAGTTTTGATTCCAGCTTATTAAAATTTATCTGTTTTAGATCAATAGATGCTTATATACTCTGATAACAGTTTTATATTGATCATGAAATATAATGTAGGTAGTACCGACCACAGGAGGAATATCCACATCTTGCTTGCACCAACTTAGTTACAAAATAGTAATAGCCTTACAAAAATATTGAAAAATTGTAATTCAAAAATAATAAAAGTTTACCAGTAGTTAACATTAATGTTGTTTATATATGGTGACAGGGATCAGTGGCGGCGGGTAACATTTAGGTTATGATCCAAATAAATTTTTTTGAAATATTTGCAAAGTTCTTTTTCGAAATCGGAAGAAAAATTGCAAATTGCATTAAAACATTTAAATCACATCACTCTGAAATTTTATTTAAAAGGTATTTAAACTGAACGTACCTTGCTCATGCTCATTGCGCAGCTATTCCCAGATGACTGGATATCACTCTTGTGGACTGCGCATACCACAAGACCGTTACAAATTGCTTCAAATAATGAAAGCATAAGAAATTTAAAGTCGTTTTCTTACTTATTTTTTCTAGGGTGTCTACTCTCTATATGTTCCATTAAAAGATAACTGTTTTTTGTTTTTTCCATGTTAATAGTGTCAACCATATAAATATTATTTTCCTTCGCCAAATACTTTTTGAGTATTCACGCCAAAAAATCTAATTTAGAATCGCATTTTTTTCTCAAAAAACTTCCTCATTTAATTTTGGTAGTCATACCTTTAACTATCGTTTGGATCTCATGCATCAAAATTTCACTGGCTGTCAATGTTGGGACGAAGAATTACTTACCACTTAAGCTGGTAATGATTATGTAAACACTGGCACATCAAATTGAAAATTGTGTCGAACATCACAGCTGAAACATACAGTATTACCGTCTACTTCTAAAAATGGTGGCCGTCCTTCAAGCATCTATATATTGCTATATAGAGAAGTAAGTTTTATTTAAATGTGCATTTTATTATCTTTGTTATTTTTAGCTTCAATAGTTTCAATATTTCTATGTCCCATATCACCAGTTTTCAAGGGATATTTTGCTGTCGCCGTGATCAGTTAGGAAATCTTCGAGGATTACAGAAATATATCCAAGAACAAGAAGAAAAGTTTATTTCGAAAAAGTACGTAGCTTTTAAAGGAAAAGTTGCACCTACAAACCTGACAAACAATAAATAAATAACAAAATAAAATGGTACTGACATTGATGCAATGAAAAAATGTCACAATACCAACGTTTTGTTCGATGTTTTTAGTTCATTTCAATTGAATCTAACTTGGATAGCCCCTACAGGTATATTTACAAACGTAGATGGCCACACCTCTTCTAGTTCCATTGACTATATGGTTTCCAATATTCCTATTAGTAATTTAGGCCTTAAATTTTACAACCCTAATATTGCGGACCATTTCTCGTATATTTTAAACATAAATATTATCAAAGCTGCAAGAGATACTCCCACACTAATCAATTTAAAAAAACGAAGTCTAAATGAAAATAACATTAAATATTTTATTTTTGAGTTAAACGCGTATTAAATAAATTGTTTCTAAATCGCAATTAGGCCTGAAAATGAATTAACAATCAAATTAAAATTGACGCATAAGTGTATGAATTTATTTTGGAAAGATTATTAAGAATATAAGAGAATTAATATCGGTAGTTTTGTCACAAAAATTCTTATTTTTATAATAATAATTTCATGGCATTTTTTCCTGGAAAAAAAACACAAGTACTAGGTATATCTCATATTGTCAGCGTTCAAGGGAAAACACATAAGTACTTTATATTTTGAAAAAAAACAAGATTTTGTATTTTTTATTATAAATAAAAGTTATTTCGAAAAAAAAAATCATACCTTTCAGAGGAAAATTAGTATTTTTCTTATATCGTTTTCAATTTTATAAGATATTTAAAGAGGTTCAGAATTAATTAATTGTAAAAAAAAATATAATTTTATTATTAATAATAATAATAATAATAATGAACTTTATTGATTGGCAATCAAAGGGCATTTTATTATTATTTGTGTTAATTACAGTTTATATCAATTATGTTTAAAAATAAAAAAGCTTCTCGTATGTCAAACGTTTATATAATTAAATTAAGAAGTTACAATAAATCATAGGAAACTCGTTTATAGAAAAATTATTACGGTAATATTTAAATTATTTACTATTGTTCTTAATTGCAATACCAATCACCATGAATATAATATACTTCTAACATACATATATAGCAATTTCTCTGAAATATTACCTTATTTATAAATTGTACGTGCAACAGTGTTAAGCGACTTGAACTACAATATGAATCCCCTATTTGAAGATCAAGGAAAGGAGATGAAAGGTAAATAATAATTTATTGCTAGTTCCGTAAAAAAATAAATCACAATAAAAATATATTAAATATTTTTGACAATATCAGTCTATCGGTTCAGTGGTTGATTCGTAGAAAGTATAAAATAATGAGTATATGGGTAAGGAGCTACATTTGGTCAAGAGTGAAAAAATTCATATTTTGATAACGATTTAGAAAAAGTCAATAAGACATAACATTATTTTTTTACAATTCTTTTTCTTTGCTTGATATGCATTGTTTATAAATGACTTTATTTAGACTTTATATTATGCTTGTATAGAAATAAAGTCATTTATAAACAACGAACATTATATGGCAATGTATGGCCACTTGAGTTTGACATAAATTTTACCCAAAGAATTGGCATAGGACAAACAAATAATGATCATTTCCGAAATAGCTTATTTTTCTTTTATGTCATGAATCTTGTGTAGCGATCGGTTTTCAATATAAATTTTAAGGAGTATCTAAGTAAGTATTTTCCTCTTTAAAAATGAGGTTTTCAAATTTCCTGATTGCTTATAATGGATTGGGCATCCTGCTTAATTTGTTGTTATTCGTCTTTTACAACGCCGTTAACTAAATATACTAAAAAATCATTATCAACAAATTATTTTTACTTTTCAGAAGATCCTTTGGAGTTTTTAGCGACGATCTCGGGATATCGCCATCAGAAATTGTTTCGGTATTTCAAGCCTATTGTTATTATATCGATTCTTTTTCTTCAAGCGTTCAACATTGCTGCGATAGTTTTTATAATAAACAATGACAAATTCCAACAATATTTCATCAGTATCATATTTTCACAAGCAGTAAGTACAAACAATTTAATAGGGAATAGTTTAAAAACCTATGATTTCTAAGTGCATCTTATTCATATAAATTAGTTTATTATTGACCAATGCTACAATGTATGTCACCAAAATGCACCAACTTTGCCTAAACTGATTTTCCACCTGTGTTTTCAGTTTGCATATTCTACAGGTATTTATTTTCGTTACCTACCAAGAAATCAACAGAAAATACGCTTAAGGGTAGCTATCAATTATTATTTTTGAAGGATGCCCCTGATTTGACTAGATTTATCTGAGGAAATCTACATGCTACGCTTTTCACTTTGTCAGATTTTAGGAACATTTGTTTCAATTTAAGTGTCGCAGCCTTTGTCGAATTAAGATTCTGTAAAGACAGAGTATTTACTCTTCAGTTTGTTGTCTTTAGTTTTGCCCATTTTTTTGGGATTGCGTCTCAATGGGCATTCTTTTATTAGCCCTACTTCGATAAATTCTTTAGTTCTTCGGCATGATGATTATTTTGGAGTTAGGCTCTACCTGGAGGATTTATTCCCTTCTTTTATTTTCAAACCTCGCCTGCGTTAGATATCCCACAAAACGGTCCCGGTCCGATGAAGGATGTACCATACCTACAACATTGTTGATTTACCTGCTTTGTTCGTTTGCTTGGTTCTCTATAACCTTTTTTTCTTCTTAGTAGCGTCTCAGTCTTCACCATCTCCCAGCGCTCTCTGAATTCCTCGTAGAGTCACGGTGCGAATACGTCAACTGACTATGTTCAGTCTTTCCCATTTCAACGGTATGATTCCATATAAATATTTTTGGGAACACCAATTTGAAATTTTCCGTTAAATCGGTAACTAGTTTAATCGAAACACAGCAGCAGCCTAGAGTACATGCATTCGAAAATTTTTAGGTGATTCTAATTGTATCTTTGGTTGATCTCTCAGTGCAAAGTAACATACGCAGTGCCAACATACTTATGATAGCCACCGTTTAATTTATCTTCATTAACTGTATTGTGGTGGCAAAGACATTGAGCTGAAATTCAGTATTAATTAAATGCTACTTAAAGTTTTTAAAACATATAATGAATCTACTTAGATAATATTAATAAAAAAGAGAAGAAGAACCACGTTTTGGTAAGTTTCTACTTTTAGTTTGGTCAAAAATAAATATTATTGGTGTATATAAGTTAAACCGTGCTTGATTTTTTCCTTTGCTAATGTATTCATTTCTAGGGATGTATTACAATAATCATGTTTCTGGATATGTCGAAAAAAATAAATGAAGCTCATGACTGGACATACCAGCACTGCTGGTCCTTCAGGACTGCCGGTGTAAAAGTAGCAAATGAAATATTGAATCAATGCAAATATTGCAAAATGTTTGCAATTACAATCACTCTGACGTCCTTGGTAATATATGTAACGTTAATATTACCTTTAGTTGGAGATGAAGCAGATACACAGGCCACAATAATGATAATAGAGGAATATCTTTCATCATGGAAGTATGTTTTACTTTTCTTTTATGGTTTTACGCAATTGATTTGTAGTTACACGGTGGTTTATCCTGTAATAATTACCATATATGCACTGGTTCAGCTGATATTTCAGTTAAGATTATTACGTGAGCATATACTACGAATTTCAGAGGGTTGCATACAAACCGATTTTGAATCTGACGAAACATATCAAACAATTATTTACCGAAGATTGACTATGTGCATTGTACAACACGTTAATATAAGAAAGTGAGTAGTATAGTTTTATTTTGTAAAAAGGAAATTGGATGGCATTATATCGAATTAGAATACAGCACACGTCACTTCATGCATTAATGAAGAGTCTATCATAAAGTTTTTTTTCTGTTACTATTTCAACACTGTGTCCAAATTTCTATGTAGTATAAGATGCATAGGGTGTCAAAAAACGATATTTTTTAAATACTGGGTAAGTGAGTTGTTTGCTTACCTCCTTTATTTCGCTTACTTTTTAAAATAGGTTAATTTTTCAGAAAAGCTAGACAATATTACATATTTTTTGAACATCCTATGAACTTTATGAATGACAAGGGATTTTTTATGTCAGTATTAAGAAAAAGTAAACATACAATAGAGTGGATTTTACAATGGCGGTCAGTGAAATTTACGTTGGCCATATTGGAGCATATAAATTAAAAATTAATTTAAATACAGTCTCACTTCTATTTTTTATGCTTCTGATTTTAAACAAAAGTTTAAATTTTTTTCGTAAACCTTCTTTAATTCTTGTTAGTTATGCCTAATAGTATTGCTAGTTCCTATGTTACAATATGGCTGATGGAACACCGGCTGCCTTTGTTCGTTAATGTAAATATATACAGGGTCCGGTATAAATATAGAATAATGCCTGAATCTTCTTAATTATTTGTTATAGAAAAAATGTTTCAAAGTTGTTTTGCTAATATTTTTACATATTCTAAAGAACTAGAATTTTCACTCCTATAGTTTCGTTGCTGTGGCAGTCAACTTTTTTCAAATGGTACTCAATATTTTTTTCTTTAAAATCAGCACATTCATTTTTCACACAACTGCATAAAACCTTCATGGAGTTATATAGGACAAATTTCGTGAAAAATCAATTATTTTAAATTTTTGTTATCTCGGTGAGTTGCCCATATACAAACAATACATGCATAATAACAACCAGTGATATAAACCATCGGATACCATATAGACCTACTTGAAATCAACTGACCAATGTGAAGGTCAACGAAAAAAAAACCGCCGAACAACTTTTATTTAAAATATTTTTTCAATAAATAAGTAATTAAAAAGAAAATGCAATATTTCATACTTACGTCGGCCCTTGTATGTTGTACCTAACATTTAAATAAGGCTTGAACTCATTTCCTTTATAATCCATTAAAGCTGTTAGTAGTGTGATTACGTTGATTTAAATATACAGGGTGAGGTGGGGTAATAATGCGTCGGACCTCGATAACTCGAATTCTATGACAGCTTGAAATTAAAAAAATAATAAAAGTAAACTAGATAAAAAAGTCGACCGAAAATTACTTTTGACTGAATGTACAGTGCTAGCCAAGACAATATTACAGGATCTAGTGCTTCTTTTTAATGGAATGTTATGTCGAAAATGGTTACAAATAGCCATAGGGATGTACATACTACATACATACAAAAAATGTAAGTTTTTCATTTCTGCAATACATCGTCGAGAAATATACAGGGTCCATATGCAAAAATTGAGAAAATTCAATTCAAAAAGTTTTAAATTAAAAAATCATTTTTGGCCCCACCCTCTATATTTTTAGGAAGTGAAAATTATTATTATTCAAACTATTCAAAAATATTAATTAGATATCTCGTAACTAGTATTCGTACATATTATTTTCTTATAATATCATTATTATTGTCGCTGTAGTGATTTTTTCAATATGCATCTGCAGATGGCACTATTTTAACAAAAAAAAAAAAACATTATATCCAAGTGGTTGGTAGATAGTCAATAATAATATAGGAGTGAAAGGAGTGCAAAAATAGCCTTCAAAAATTTTACTGATATATGTATAGCATATAATTTAAGAAAGAAGCACTTGATCCTGTAATATTGTCTTGGCTCGCCCTGTATATTCGAAAATAATTTCAGTTTATGGACGTTTTATCTAGTTTCCTTGTATTTTATTTTTAAATTTCTAGCTATCATAGAACACGAAGTCCGACGCACTATACTACCACGTCTTCTTGGTTTGAGGACAACAACTTATAGTTGAAAAATTATAAATATTTTTTTTAGATTAACGAAATTGTATGTGGAAGCCGGTAGCATCTGGATACTGCTATTTCCGATTACATCTGTCGTGCCTGCAGTAGCTAGTTATTTCATTTATTACGTAAGTAGTATGATGGGTATAAAAGTGTTTCATGTCGAGCTGTGCATATTTCTAATGGAGGACCTCCTGGTTGTCCAGAGTAAGCTACAGAAGTGTGTCTATTCTAATCCATTACTGAGATATAAGGTGATAAAAAAAAGCCTGGAATAAACAATTTTAATTTGCTTTTTTGTTATTCGTGTAAAATATAGTGACGCCATGCCATTTGAAATTATCTTTTATTTGACATCATTTACTTATACGTACTGTTCATCAATAAACCGAATCCGATCCTGTTAGCTGCCGCGCGTTGGAATCTCTAATTATTACTATTGTTCAAAGTACCCTACTTCCACCATGACGGAGCTCCTCCGCATTTTAGTTTTGAGGTTAGCAGACTTAAAAAATCAGTATCCAAATAGATGGATCATACAGGAAGGCTTGGTGGTTTGATCACCAGATTTTAAATTCATAGCTTATTTTCTATGGTGACGCCTCAATATGGGATGTTTCCATAAATAACAGAGACAACTTATGTCCACCTATCTTTCATTATCCCGTACTAACTAGAACCATTATTAGTCATTTAAAAAAATATATTCGAGTATTGTGAAAGTTGCCTTACATTTTTATAATTATGCTCAAGACAATCCGATGATGTAGCTAATAATTTTTTGAGAATAGTAATAAGTTTGCGCTTGATTTCAAAATTTATTATTTTATTTCGGCTTTTAATTAATTTCTCATAAAATCGTATTTTCGATAAATCAGAAACAGGATTTTTTTTAAGACAATAAGAATTTTTCAAAATTGTTACTCCTTTATAGGTTAAGATGCATATATATGATGCACACTTTATTCACACATGAACTAATGATTAATTTTATTTTCAAGGAACTTAGCCCAGGAAGCAATTTTAGAATGGTGATAATAATAATCTTATTTATTTTATTCGTTTTATCGCTATGTTTTGCAGGACAGCGCCTTATTGATAATGTAAGTGCAATTGCAGACATATTATTTATATACGGGAAGTTGTGAGTTTCTCCCAATATTGATCTTACTATTAATTGTCTACCAAGACTTGGACTTCCTTCTTTTACGTTTTGGATTTTGAAATTAGGCGCGTTTCATTGAAATTATGTTGGATTCATGTATCAAATAAAAGGCGTTACATTGCTCTGTTGGTCAGATTAGATTTAACTACATAAGTGACTGTTTATTACCGCCTCTTGCTGTACTTAAAAAATACTGTTTTTCAGAATTCAATCCTTCTTGAGGTACTCTGTCTAACTTCTTGGATTCACTGGAATAAAAAAAATCGACAAGCATTTTTGTTGTTACTCTTAGCTGCATCAAATCCTGCTAAATTTTCAAGTTTTTCTTCGTTGGAAATAAGCTATCAACTATTATTTAAGGTAAGTGCTAAGAAACAAATAATGTTATCACAACTACACTGGTTAACACTCCCAACTTGGTGCTTGATAACTTGAATTATTCTCATAAATTAACATAATTGATGATTGGAATGGAAAAGCACTTTGATGAATAATTAATTATTTTGTGTTTCAAGCTCCAAGTCTCTCTACTCTAAGCGATTGCTTTGCCCAGTTTTGATTCCAGCTTATTAAAATTTATCTGTTTTAGGTCAATAAATGCTTATATAGTTTGATAACAGTTTTATATTGATCACGAAATAATGTAGGTAGTACCGACCACAGGAGGAATATCATCCACATCTTGCTTGCACCAACTTAGTTACAAAATAGTAATAGCCTTATAAAAATATATAAAAATTGTAATTGAAGAAAAATAAAAGTGTAACAGTAGTTAACATTAATGTTGTTTATATATGGTAACAGGGATCAGCGGCGGTGGGTAAAATTTAGGTTATGATCCAAATCAATTTCTTTGAAATATGTGCAAATCATTTTCTTTTCGAAATAAGAAGAAAAATTGTAAATTGCATTAAAAAGTTTGAATTACACCTCTCTGAAATTTTATTTAAAAGGTATTTACACAGAACGTACCTTGCTCATGCTCATTGCGCAGCTATAGCTGCGCATACCACAAGACCGTTACAAATTGCATCAAATAATGAAAGCATAAGAAATTTAAAGTCGTTTTCTTACTTGTTTTTTCTAGGGTGTCTACTTCTATATTTTCTATTAAAAGATAACTGTTTTTCCATGTTAATAGTGTCAACCATATAAATTA
The DNA here is from genome assembly GCA_963680705.1 of Rhagium mordax. NCBI lineage: Eukaryota > Metazoa > Arthropoda > Insecta > Coleoptera > Cerambycidae > Rhagium > Rhagium mordax. Next base: position 10,090,606 of record OY796657.1, read on the forward strand.
TTTTCCTTTGTCAAATATTTTTTGAGTATTCACGCCAACAGACACACGGAACTAGTTTTCGTGTTTACATTATCTAAAACATGGATATCTAAAGAAATTTCAAAGGCTGATTTTTTTTATTGCAAAATTTGCCTAAAACGAGGGTAGTAGTAAAATAAACATTTAAAAATTTATAAAAGGTCCAGAATTACTTATTGAATTTGTCGATAGATTTTTCTCCCGATTTTGAGAAAAATTGGTTTACAAATATCTAATTTAGAATCGCATTTTTTTTTCTCAAAAAACTTTCTCATTTAATTTTGGTTCATACCTTTAAGTATCGTTTGGATCTCATGCTTCAATACTAAGATCAAAATTGCACTGGCTGTCAGTGTTGGGGACTGAAGATTTTTTAAATCACTACCACTTAAGCTGGTAATGATTATGTAAACACTGGTACATCAAATTGAAAATTGTGTCGAACATCACCACAGCTGAAACATACAGTATTACTGTCTCCTACTAAAAATGGTGGCGTCCTTCAAGCATTTAGCAATATATAGAGGAGTAAGTTTTATTTAAATGTACATTTTATTATCTTTGGGTAAGGATGTACTTTTACGGGTTATAGTGACTATCAACAAAAATAAGTAAAACTTATTTATTATTAATTTTGTCTTAAATATGAGTTTATTGCGATAAGATTAGCTGAATTATGCGTCGTAAGTTTCTATTCCCTTTTCCGTTCCCGTTTCCTTTTCCATTATCTTTTCATTTTCTTTTCCTATGTCCTTCTTCCTTTCTTTCCCTTTTTATTTCCTATTTCCTTCTCCTTTTCCCATTTTACATTAACTTTTCCACTTCGGGTCTATTTCCCTCTCCCCTTCCTCTTTTCTTCCCATTTCCTGTTTCCCTTCATCTTTTTCTTCCTTCTCCCATTTGTTAATTTTATCTTCAATAGTTTCAATATTACTGTCCCATATCACCAGTATTCAAGGGATATTTTGCTGTGACCGTGATTAGTTAGGAAATTTTCGAGGATTACAGAAATATATCCAAAAACAAGAAGAAGAGTTTATTTCGAAAAAAATCATACCTTCCAAAGGAAAAGTTGTACCTTTATGTCGTATATCGTGAGTGACGTTTTTGTTAACTATTTTCAATTTCATCAGATACATGAACAGGTTCCGAATTTTATTGTATCACCTCCTAAAGGCATCCATGAAGTTGGAAACTAATCCTTGCAAATTACATTATTGGAAGGAAACATTAGATTTAATTGTAAAAAAATTATACTTTTATTACTATTTGTGTTAATTCCGGTTCCGTTTTTCTCGTAGGCTCTTATCATTAATTCATTGCAATCGTTTCCCAACACCTAGATAAAGTTGGAAAGATATGATCTCAAATTACAAAATTGAATTGAATTGAGAAAGTTAAATATGGGGATTAAACCTTTAATATTACCTGATTTGTTTGATTAAAGCAGTACTATCTGATTTTATTAATTATAGCGTAATTATGTTAAATTTTAATACAAAGGAATTTAAATTTAAATAATGAACATAGTTACAACAATTAAGCCTGAAAATGAATTTTCTTCATAAAAGGAAATTTTTGGAAAAACAAAAAACTTGATAAAAAGTCAATTACTTTAAATCGGTCCTTAATCGTTAATACTTCATTGTTTATCTTCAAACTTTTAACTAAAACAACACAAAAGTTACATATTTTGTTTATTTGTTCTCCTGCTTATGAATTTGATTAACTGAATTATCAAAACGCTTCATTTCCACACCGGTCACATATCGCCAGCAGACTGCAGACAGTTGGATTTAACAGAAATCATTTAGTGGTATTTAATGAGAGCATATAAATTTACTTGTCTATTTATTTATATTTCTAATGCCAATTTCGTTTCTGTTTTAATTCCGCAGGCATTATGTACGTAATGATTCACTTCCATTTTAACCGCATCAGCGCACAAAAAACAATGAATATTAAACAAATATGTTATTTCGGCAGCGGAGGCAACATAAAAACAAACAATAAAATTGAGATTGGCGTGTTTCTTTTGTATTTAACTGTGACCCAAATAAACCGGCGATAATCCTCAAGCAAATATTATGCTCTGTGTATAAAATGACGTATTAAAAGCAAACGATATGACGTCAATTGTAACAAAAATAGAAGAAGAGATGGAAAAGATGATCCAACCGTGCATCTGGCGCTGGGCGTTAAGAAAGAAGAAAATAATACACACTATGTTGACCTTAGTTTCATGGACGCATCACCGGAAATTGGAAAGTTAACAAAGTATACATATACACGGAACATTCTTATTTAAAACTTTCCTAGAAAATGCATTTTAAAATATTGTTAAACGTGGAAATTATTACCACAACTAACTGGATTTACTTGAGTTTGAAACCTGTATACAGAGTGTTTAATGTGTTAGGATGTTCGATAATAAAATAAATTAAGTAGTATTTTATAACTGGATGTAAATAACGACTAAGAAATATTATAACTCAGATATCGAAATTGCCTACGCTAATTACGTTAGAGACGCTGAATTTGCAGCTGTACCTGACAAATTTTGGATGTTTGTTAAGAGTAGAAAAACATCATATTATAGTGGTCGATAATCCTAGTCACATAATTGGCGCCTTCGCCATTTTTTTAAAGTAATTCTCATATTTCCTTTGACAATCCAAAATTGGGTGCTAACATGGTAACAAATACTTTGACGATTAATATAATTACATGTGGTGTTATATTAGGAGTTTTGATGAGAATGAGGTGTTCAACGCCTCAAAAGTTCAAAAGTTTGTCCGGCAATTAAAAGAGGTGATAAAAGTGATATTACTAACTTTAGACTTATTTCTATTATATGTAATTTCTACAAAGCGAGATATTACTTCATGATACCATCTACCCTAATGTCAGTAATACAATTTCTGAACACCAAAATGGTTTTATGAAAGGAAGATCCATCACCTCTAATTTAATTTGCATTAGCCAGTATATTTCTATATAAAGTTATTGATCAGCGCATGCAAGCTGATGTATTATATACAAATGTATTTCTTTCCTTTTTTTTGTTTGGGATTTATAACCACATTCCTTGAGATTCCTATCCAAAAAATTCGATTTATCTAAAAAATATTCAAATTAACCTCTACGCCTTCGACGTAATGTCAGAGGATCAGTTAGAGGGTGTTTTTTTGACAACTAATAGGAACTAAATTAATATAAAAATACTGCGCTGACGTTTCGGAAACTATATCCGTTTCCTTTTTCAAAGTTTAGGCTTTAGATTTTTATGTAACGTGTAGAATAACACGGCATAAAATAAAAATTGTTTATATCATTTCCATAAGTACTTACCATAGAAATGTTGAAAAATATACTAAATAATATTAATTTTATTGAGTTCTTCTCTCAACATTGGTAACCAAGTTGAACAAAATTCTACCGAACAATTTGATACGCATTTATCTTCATTAAGTAAAATTATTGCAGATTCTTTGATTTTTCTTTTTTTGTTGTCTGCTTCTTTGGTCAAAATTTTTGCTGAATTCCATTTTACCCTGTGATCGTTTTCCCAAGCATGTTCACAAATTTTAGATTTTTCAATATCACCTTTTCTAATATAACTTTTGTGCTCGCCCAATCGTATATTATGTGGTTTAGATGATTCACCCACATAATGTTTATTACACTCGCACGGGATACTGTATATACAATTTTTTGAATTTTGTTCGGGATTTAATGGTTTCGTTTTTGTCAATATGGATCTTAAAGTATTATTTGTTTGAAAAATTATCCTAACGCCAAATTTTTTACCGACACGACGTAAATTCTCAGATAAACCTTTTATATATGGAATTAATGTCGAATAATGATATTCTGGTTTTGGTTGCACCGGATTATTAACTCTATTTTCATTGTTCATGAAAGTCTTATCAACAAATTCTTTCGGGTATTCATTATTAATTAAAATTTCCCTGACAAATTGCCTTTCATGTTTGAATATTTCATCATTAGAAGAAATTATTTTTGCCCTATCATACAAACATTTTATAACACCTCTTTTAACGTCCAAAGACTGGTTTGAGTTAAAATTTAAATATCTGTTAGTGCGAGTCTTTTTTCGGTAAACGCTAGTTTGAAAATTATTATTATTGACTTTTTTAATTAAAACATGTAAAAATGGTAATTCATTATTATTTTCTATTTCTAGAGTGAATTTGATAGATGGTTCTTTATTATTAATATTTTCCAAAAAATTGTTTAATAAATCTATTCCATGAGGCCAAATTGCAAAAATATCATCAACATATCTCCACCAAGTTACCGGTTTATGAATATTATTTTCAACATATCTGTTTTCAAAATCCTCCATAAATATATTACTTAGTATTGGTGACAAAGGGGAACCCATTGCCATCCCGAAATCTTGTTGATAAAAATCATTTTTTAATTGGAAATAGGTTGTTTTTATTGATACCGTTAACAGTTCCATTATACTATTTACGCTAAGTTTAGTCCTGTTTGCCAAATTATTGTCGTTTATTAATTTGCCTCTAATTATTTTCAAAGTTTTGTCCACAGGGGCATTTGTAAAAAGGCTAACTACGTCAAAACTGACCATCAGATGTGTATCATGAATATTATTTTCATAAAGTTTTTCTAGAAAATGCTTACTATTTTTTATATATGAATTGGTATTTCCAGAAAGCGGATTAATAATTTTTAGTAAGAATTTTGCCAAGTTATGACACGGAGAATTAATAGAACTAACAATTGGTCTTAAAGGAATGTTTGCCTTATGTATTTTGGTAAACCATAAAAATTAAGAGGTTTAACTATGATGTGGTGTAAGCTTTCTGCGTTCAAAGTCATTAAATTCATTTTTGTATTTAAAAAGAGTTCTGTAAATTTTGTTTTCAATTGCTTTGGTTGGATCTTTATTTAATTTTGAATAAGGGCCCTCAGTTATGAGAGTTGTAATTTTTGAATCATATGTATCTGTATCTAAAATGGAAAGAAATAATTTATGAAATGCCACAAATAACATTTAAACAATATATACAAATGTACTGTCTGATTTTAGATTTTCATCCTCTCTTCTGTTACTTTTTCATTCCCACCTTTCGAATAGGAAGCAATATGTGGCGTATAGTGATTAGTGGTACAACTATATATAGGCCAGTAAAATTAAGTGAAATACACCGTGAATTCGGAACAAATTTGTAACAAGCTGTTTGTTGCGTTAAAATGTTGGGGAGGGGGCATTAAATATGTCAACAAAAGTCCCAAAAAATCCGAGTATCGGAACACACTAAAAAATCGTCCGCCATCTTGAAATTCACGATATTTTTCGTTTAAAGTGAAATAACTTTATTATCTTAGCCGTTATCAAAAATTATGAAAATGAGAAAATTCGAGAAAACTTCAAAATCTATAAAATGACGTTTAAAAATTTGTGATAGCTTAAAAATTAAAAGAGTTACAGCTTAAAAATTATAAGATATCAGTTGGAATTTTGTAATTTTTTTCCTATAAGAGTTGACTATTCTGTTCTGGTGCCGAGTGAGTCAGGTTGTATGGTAAAAAATTAATATGTGAATAGAGCATGAAAAAATAGTATTGATGTGTCTCAGGATTTTGCTATATAACTTTAAATTTTTTTTATACAGGGTGTTAAAGTTGAAAATATTTTGTTGAATTTTTTAAATATCCTTTTATTAAAAACAGACGTTTCAATAAAATTTGGTTGGTTTATATTTTTCATAGGGCGCTATCAACTAACGATATTAGTTTTTCAAAACTAATCCAGTGGCGTGCGATTACACTTTTTTTTTCTGATAAGAATGCCGATAGCTGTGAGCCACTGGATTTTTTCATAAGTTGAAAACCTAATGCAATAATAATAAAATACCCTAAGGAAACAAAATCTTCATTAACGAAAATTTAAAAACAACTGTGACTTAATTACTATTTTTTTAAATACATTTTCAAAATGAAGACCATTAACGCCAATGCACTTTCGGGCCCGCAACGAAATTTCATTTTATATATTCCTTATTAGTTTATGCACATTTACTCTTAGTTGACGTGAAAAATGTTCTATTCGGTCAACTAGTATACTTCTTGGTTGTTAATTGATTAATTTTTAGAGTGCATTGAGGTTAATGTACTTCATTTTGAAAATGTATTGCAAACAGTAATAATTAAGTCGCTGTTGTTTTTAAATTTTTGTTATTAAAGATTTTGTTTCCTTAAGAGTATTTTATTATTATTACATTAGGTTTTCAACTAAGAAATTGTATGAAAAAATGCATCGGCGCACAGTTATCGGCATTCTTATCAGAAAAAAATGTGTTAACGCACGCCACTAGATTAATTTTGAAAAACTGTTATCGCCATTTATTTTGATAGCGCCCTATATAAACCAACCTAATTTCATTGATGCGACTGTATTTAACCAAAATATATTAAAAAAATTCAACGAAACATTTACAACTTTAACACATTTTATAAAAAAATTAAGGGTTATATAGCAAAACGTTAACACTGTTTTTCATGTTCTATTTATATATTAATTTTTTACCATACAACCTGACTCGCCCTGTATTTATATATATATAATAAATGGCCACATATAATAAAAGGCCACATAAAATAAAAACACATTTCCACAAAGGTTAATAAAAGTAAAAACATAAACAAAATATTAAAGAAATTAATACATTAGATGTCAATCTCTGTTTCGTCTTTTAACAAAGACACAGGTGTTGCATTCGTGCAATATTGCCCAATGCAATGAATGCAACTTGAGCATCTTAAATTGTATTTATTGCAGCTGCATAATTTTGAACCGTTTGTTTTGCAGTTGCAAAAGAAAATATTTAATATAAATTCAGGGGCACACTTTTGTGACATTTTTTCTGGTTCTAGACAAATTTTATTTTTAATCCAACCCCAATTTTCAGGATTGACGTTATTTCCTAGTCATTCTTAAACTTGAAAATACACTCGTTTTATATGAAGTTTGGCTGCGTCAGAAGTCGGAGGTAAAACTTCCAATTCAAAATTATTAAATAGATTTTGGCGGGCAACAAGTTGGGTATATATTTAATGTATCTAAATGAGTTCAAATCTTTACTTTTACGACCTCCATTCCAATAGAAAATAAATTTCTCACCCAACCCTACAAGATGTGATATATTGGTATAGGGATTTTTAAAATCTTCCAAATTTGGAATTTTCTTATCATTTTTTAATATACCTAGTTATTGCTGTTTTTTTTCCCTTCTTATAGAACGCTGACGTTGTGTCGCAGTCTGAAATTTCATGTAAAAATAAAATATTTTTGACCACTGTTTTACCTAATATGAACTGAAGTATAAATTAAAATAATAAAAATTAGTATGCCAATTATAATAAAGAAACATTGTTTTCTAGTGCTAGATTATATCTAATTTAATGCATATAGTACCCAAACTTTAGTCGCCATTATCTCAATTATTTATCAACCGATTTAAAAAAACTTTAGACTGTTTTGTAGCTTGTTTAATGTTCTAAAATTTTTGTATGATTCATTTTTTTGATAAAATCAATGTGAGGTTAATTATTCAAGTTAAAGGCTAAAAAGTGCCTAATTTCAAGATGGCGGCCTAATTTTTGAGGGGTTCCGCCACCTGGATTTTTTGGGACTTTTTTCCTGTTAAATAGGACATCTTCCCCTACATATTCCCCCTAAAATTAGCTTGTTACAAATTTGTTCCGAATTGAATGCTAATTTTACTGGAGTAATATTTCTTCTTTGGAGGACTACTCCATTCTGCAACATGGTCTTTTAAATATATCAAATTGGTGTATTAAAATTAGGCTAAATTTGAAAATTCTAACGTTATATTTCCACAATAAAAACTAATAAGCCTCTTATTTTTGACCACAATGTAGACAAGGTAGCCCTTCAAAGACCTGCTACTCTTGTTGACCTCAGTATAACTTTTGACACGCAAATTTCCTTTTCATCTCATATAAATAATTTAGTGTTAGAATGTTTTAAAATATCAACACTTTAAAAGTTTTATATTTTGCTTTTGTCCAGGTCCAAACTTGTGTACGCGTACGTTTTCTGGAACTCCCATTACAGATATAGTAATTCTCTTGAGAATCAACTTATCATACTTTAAAAGATGATTATTATTGATCCGTTATTAGATTGGTGTATTTCCAAAGTAAAATAAAATATTTAACTCACTTAATATCTTAAAAATTATTAATCAAAACAACTTATGCGAGAAATCCTACAAGCTCTAATTATGTTTATTTTTAAAGAATATCATCATTCCGTTTTTATTCTCAATTAGAACAGACGCTGATCTATTGTATTTAAATTGCCAGTACTGTTAAGAATTACATTTCAATAATTTCCAGATTTGCTAGATTGCAGTGTATTAGTTGATAAATGCCTACAATAATGTTATAGCGACGTCGAGTTAAACAAATGAATTAATTCAGCTAAAATGTTTGATTTTTAATTTGTTTATTAGACATTAAGAATAAAAATATTAAGTTGAATCACGTATTTTAAATTTCTACGTTTTTTATTCATTAATAAGCATTACAAATACTGCTCATATGGTATCATTGGAAAGCTCATTAAATAAGCTTTTAAATTATGGAACTATATACAGGGGGTTCCATTTGGAAAATATAGTTTTAGCGGTTTGAAAATGGCGAAATTAGATCGTTGACTCATAACACCCTGTACATTTTAAATGAACTTAAATAATGTCTAAGTTTTAGTACATACCTTGGCTACTTGTGTACCTGAATTTTTTAATTATTCTCGCAAAATGTAAGTTTATTACTTTTTTTCCGTGTCGTTGATTTTTTATTAAATTTATTAAAACGTGAATAACTTGGTAACGTTGCATCTGATACCCAAAATAAAATACGTTTGTAAAGCCCATAAGAGACAGATTCTAAAAATAAAAAAATATACAGAGTGTTGCATTTAAAAAAGTCCGACTTAGTTGTCACGGATTTATAGTACACTCTGTACACTCAAAAATAATTTTAAAAGGTAGCACATTTACGGTCCAATAACTTGCAATTAGATTATTTTTCTTAATCTTCATTAGTCTAGTAGCTATGGTCCGAGCGAGGATAGGTGGGCCACCCTGTATATTAACCCCTTTATGAATATGTAGTTTTTTGTAACTAAAATGGGTAGAAAAATTTTCTTTAACATTGCATATAATATGTAGATCTCCTGCAACTATATTTTAGTGAGCTCGGAAAGGTTGGAATAAATTCGATAAATCATTATTGAATATTTTTGACAAGAGATCCTCGGACACGTCAACTTTAATATATAAAATATATTGTTTTTTTGAGCTATGACGTCAACGGTAATTTTTTTAAATGGCAACCGATGTTTCTTTCAACGGATTTCGGTAGAATACATTTTTCTGAGTACAAATATGTCGAAAATGTATGACCTTGAAGATGGAAGTTTTATTTCATATGTAGAACAGAAATATTAATCTAAAAAAAATATTTTTTCAAAAAAAGCAGGACCGTATGTTTTTGGTGACTTAACTGGTCAACTTAAAGGAATTTGTGCCATTGGATTGAATCAGCTAAGTTAAACTAATCTAATTAATTGTACTCAGTTTAAATGAATCAATATCAATTTAATGTTTTATCCGGTCTTTGAAAAAATGTTTGAAAAACTAGCACGTATCTGGTTTAAGAAGAATTAATAACAATTTTTGGGATATTTTGGCTCATAGAATCTCCAGTTCTCGTTAATCGATAAATTTAAAGAATACTTTAAAAGAAAATGTATTTTACCAAAAAAAAATTGTAAAAGTTATACAGGCAATGACAGCTTTTGTAAATTCTATTTTCAGTAGTAGGCCTGCAGAAATAGAAAAAACGGTGTAACTAATTCGTTTCAGATAGCCACAGGTAAAAACAGGTGTATTTAGTTATAAGGAATATACCTCTGCGATACCTCCCAAATCAAATAAACAGAACATTGTTTAAACGTCACTTTTATGTGAAAAAATCATGAAATTTGGAGTTTTTTAAAAATTACAGTAAGACTGCAGTAGATTAATTTTTTTGAATATTTCTGTTAACTAGGTATTCCAAACCGGTTAATTTAAGCCCCGGTTGATTTCATTTCATTGATTATTTATTTAAATAATTGCCGAAAACCATCGAAATTTTCGAAAATTTCAAGCATTTCTTACTCTGAAAGAAAAAATGCTAGACTCTTGAAACTTTGGTGGAATATGTGTCTCATTACCCTCAACTTAAAAATTTCGTTTCAAAATGTTTATTGGTTTTCGAGAAATTCTATTTGTTTATTAAAAAAGTCCCAAATGTTTAATGAAAAATTGACCTATTAACGTTATCAAAAATAATTCAACCACAGCTCATATTTTTCGTCAAGACGTCAATTTTACGAATCTGTTATGGGCGTATCGATTTTCAATAATTTTGACCGTCAAAATGGCGTTAACAACATTGCTACTATTCGGAGCAGCGTTTTTTGCAAATAACTTTACAACAAATGAACGTATCTGCACAAATCTTTCATATTTGAGTTGCTGGTATTTTTCTACAAATTTATAAAAAAAAATTGTTGCTCTGGGACATGTAGGAGCCGAGATAATTTTTTAAATTGTTTAATGCGCCAAACGTTTATTTTACTATTGCATTTACAAACTATTTCTCCATCAAACAATATACGATGTTATAGCATTGTTACCATTATATAATCTTTATAAATTTATATTTAATACATTAGCACATTATAAGTTGCATAAGCCCAAAAAAGAAAAACTAAAATAAAAAAAAAATTGTTTATAACAATTATTTGTTTATTATTTGGATATTGCAAATGTGCCCATTGTTATTATTTTCGTGAGCTACCCCAAATTAAAAAAAAAAAGTCGAAATTGGCCGGAAAATAACGGAGATATGACGAATTTTTCTCGCTACCCCAAATTGAAACTCGTTTGATCAAAAATTCACCTGTCCCTTGAGCCAAACAAATTGAAGACGCTCTAAAATCACTAATTATTAAAAATTATATTTTGACCTCAAAAAAGGCCCGTTTTCAATAGGACTTGATGAATTCACAAAATTCAAGATCTTATTAACAACCAGTTTCAATTTTGGCCATAAATATTAATAAATAAACGTTTGGCGCATTAAACAATTTAAAAAATTATCTCGGCTCCTACATGTCCCAGAGCAACAATTTTTTTTAAATAAATTTGTAGAAAAATACCAGCAACTCAAATATGAAAGATTTGTGCAGATACGTTCATTTGTTGCTAAGTTATTTGCAAAAAACGCTGCTCCGAAAAGTAGCACTGTTGTTAACGCCATTTTGACGGTCAAAATTATTGAAAATCGATACGCCCATAACAGATTCGTAAAATTGACGACTTGACGAAAAAAATGAGCTGTGGTTGAATTATTTTTGATAACGTTAATAGGTAAATTTTTCATTAAACATTTGGGACCTTTTTAATAAACAAATAGAATTTCTCGAAAACTAATAAACATTTTGAAACGAAATTTTTTTTGTAAGTTGAGGGTAATGAGACACATATTCCACCAAAGTTTCAAGAGTCTAGCATTTTTCCTTTCAGAGTAAATAATGCTTGAAATTTTCGAAAATTTCGATGGTTTTCGGCAATTATTTAAATAAATAATCAATGCAATGAAATCAACCGGGGCTTAAATTAACCGGTTTGGAATACCTAGTAAACAGAAACATTCAAAAAAATTAATCTACTGCAGTCTTACTGTAATTTTTAAAAAACTCCAAATTTCATGATTTTTTCACATAAAAGTGACTTTTAAACAATGTTCTGTTTATTTGATTTGGGAGGTATCGCAGAGGTATATTCCTTATAACTAAATACATCTGTTTTTACCTACGGCTATCTGAAACGAATTAGTTACAGATTCCCGTTCACATCGTCTAATTCTACAGGCCTATAGTGTAATACACAATCCTTCTAAATGTGCAATATGGAAAGGTACAAATTGTTATATTTTTAGAAGAAAATAATGTTTGATATTTTTAAAAATTTATATCTAAATTCAACAAAATTTGTAATAAAAATATATAGGTAAGGGAGGTCCGAATTTAAGTCAGAAAACTTAGCCAGCGGATACTACGCTTAAAAATAATAACTTTTTGTCATATAAACATATATCGAAAAACGAATGGATTTCAAAATACAAGGTGTTGAAGTTGGCGGAATTTTTTTTTTTTTCCAATACCTCAATAACGAATACAGATTTTTTATTCAAATTTGACATACAGGTATAACTAAGGCAAGCCCACCAGTTAAAATAAAATTTGTCCAATATATTACACTGGGTGATTATTTTTTTCAGATCGATTACCACTTAAACCACAAGAACTTTTTGTTTGTACGCCACTGGTCAAATTTAATAGAACAATTTTAACTACGTTCCTTTTAGAGCAAAAAAGTATTTTTGGCTTCCTTTCGAAATTCTTAAGGTTTTTGATAAAATTGACATTTTCTACAACGATGCATTTCTGCAGCATTAAATTTGAAAGTAGAAATTATAGAATAGAATGAATAGAATATGCAGTTTGGGAAATTTTCTGGATTTACTTCGGAATTTTTCAACCGGAATTTTTCAACAGCAATTTTGAAACGCTCTGTGTGAGGGTAGTGGGATCAACGGCAGCGATGAGCGTGGAAATTTCTTAATTGCAAAAGCATAATTAAACCTATAGTAACGATAAAGTTTCGAATTATTTATTATTTTTTTGCCGTGTGCCAATTTTAATATTAAAATTAAAAATAAACATTTGAAGTCGGTTAATAAAGTATTCCATCATATTTACGTGACGGTGTGTTTGTAAAATAGGTAGATAATTTTATTTTATTAAACATTTTACACGGTTATTTATCTTATACTCGTATATTATTTATTATTGAAATAACAAGGTTTGTTATTTTGCTTATTTTCTGAAATATGAAAATTTTCAATATATCAACTTATTTATTTTGTTTCGTTTAATATTCGGCATAATTCAAAATTAACTTGAGGTAAAATCCCAGTGCGACGGCCTGATTTGAAGTCGAGAGTCTTGGGAGAGAGTCAAGGTGTGATTGCCTCTCAACCAAAGTCATATAAATTATAATAAAAGCAAATAAAGCTAATAGGTATTTAATTCGACTTAAATTGATCAGTTTCCTATTTTCTTATTTTTTAAACAAGGATAACAGAACACTGATATTTTTCTGTCATGGAACTCATCCTGAAAACACTGACGAAATTTTCAGTGACACTAACTCAGTTTTAAGTATTATTTAAAATTATTAGACTGTTCAATTTGTCCAACTTGTCCCATACTCTATTGGATTTGAGTCAGGACTTCATGCTGGCCCCTCCACTCGGTCAGTACCAACCCCACTGACATAATTCCTCGTGATCCTGGTGACATGAAATATCAACGAAGCTTATTACTGATCTCCAATTAAAACTCATTCTGGGAATCATCTTGTTCTGTGCGTATCTCTTACTGATTCTTTTCCACATCCTATGAAGGGCATGGCATCATTAAGTGGTCTTAGATAAAATTTCTCCTTGTCTATGAGTTAACGGAGGAAAATGCCAACATGGTTTTGCGCGAGTACAAGTCGAGCCACCCCAATTAACCTTGTTCATTGTTCTTGAGATATTGTAACGGTTCCCCTCGATTTGTATCGCCTGAAGTAAAATTGGTAGGTTTAATAAGTTAAAGAAGAAATGTTTGGAACGGATAAAGTTTGGATAAGACGCATATTGAAACGTGTCTCTACCTTCAAAACCTCAGAGGGTGTTTTGGACTTAGCGGTGAAAATAACAACAATTTTATGAGTTAAATTTAGAACGAAAACAGGACACGTGACATATAAATGCATATAAATAAATATACAAAAAAATCATTTGAATGGGCTTGATTATGAGTAAAGTTGGTAAAAATATGTTTTTAGGGTTTTACGCCAGGCAATTAGCCCATCACCAAGATTTGCCTGCTTTTTAGTCCAGATACTTACGGAAATCTCGGGCGCCAGTACTTTAACTTTTGAGTGCAAAGAACAGCACTTTTTGGCTTTCCGATTTGGGAAAGCAAGCCGGGGTAGCTAACAGTTGAAGATACGGAAAATGCCAGCGGGTCGTAAGCTGGGGGTCTGTCTAAAGGACTTCGACCCCTACTCAAACGGGTTAATCCGAAATTGGTGACAGAAATAATGACTCGTGAATTTTACCTCTTTAAAATAACGGATTTATTCAGTGATAATAATGAACAAATTAATTTACTCTAAAAACATCCACGACTGTACAATCGAGTGTGTATAAAAATATTTGAAAAGGATTAAAAACAAGTCGAGCTGGCAATCAAGAATCTTTACGTGATTTTACGTTTGAATTTTCGGATACGTGGGATTAATGAATTCTTATGTACGACAAGCAAACGGACCTTTCCACTAGGATGTATTATGCACGGCGGGCAATCGATTAGCTATAGATATTGTAGGCTATACGGAATTTTTAAATACACGACAAACTACTGCCACAAACGTAGAGCTATTTGTTAATGATTATGTTAATGAATGTAAGTTTCCCGAGTCAACTCTATGCAGATCACCTATATGGATGGCCCTAGCGAACAAATCCAACCAGTTGATGCATATAATGACTATTTGGTTTATCGTAGGTTTTCCGGTAATCTATTATGCAGAGAGGCTTTTGAGGTGGCCCTAGCGAACAAACCTCAGCAGCTGCTGCATATATTATCAAACAAAAGACCAACGGAGGTATTATTAATTAGCTCTGGTTTGATTGGGTAGTATAATACAACGATACGTACGGACACAAAGATCTTTTAATATCTATACTTTACTGAAAGCAGTACCTGCAAAATGCAGTGGACTACGGTGTATTCTTACCAAAATTATTTTCAAATAACGTTCTGACGGAATTTACTATTTAACTCGGAGCGGCGGCGCGAAACTGTGTACGGCTTTGGTTTGATCTGGCACTTCTGAAGGTGGATCGGATCTGATGTCCACTCGAGGGCGATTTTTCCTTTTTATTACCTTTCTGACGTATCCATATGTCGTGTTAAGAGGGGCGTACTGATTTGACACGATGGGACCGTATGCTCAACACGACGTTCGTTGCAGAGTGCAAGCGGATTATGCAATTAGGAGCATCCATTCAGAGCGTCAAAAACCGGAAATGCGTTACTTGCAATTTTTATACTATGTTGCAAAAAGAAACGGATTAAAACGGGCAAGGATTAACATTTTTAGTAACGAATGATTTTTATTTCCGACTCGGCCATTATTTATAATATTTCTCGGATTTTACTTATACGAGGTATTGTCGAAAATTAATCAATTAATTACTTGATTGCTTGTTTACCAGCGGACTTTAAAATCACTTCATTACAGGTTGTCAAACTGAAAACAGACCAGAGCTAAAAATTTTAAGACAAATTAGTTCATATCACCTTAGATTTTTTGTTGTTTTAGGCAAATAACTCAATTTTTTCGTTGGAGTAAGAATTTTCCTATAAAATGAAATTCAAAAGTGAATTGTAACGTAAAAACGTACTTTTATTTTTAATAAACAACGAGGAAATTAAAAATAAACCATTTAAGGGGAAAACTTCAGCTTTCATTTCCATTAATTTTTTCATTTTTGTTATAATTTTAATTATCTAACAACAGATAACATTTTTAACGTTGGAAATGTTTTTGGTTTCCTAGTATGGGGTCGAAAATCAGTTTCATGTTGCATATTATGAAGCATGACTTATAGAGGCAGTGGCGACAACAGAGTAACCAATTTTTTATTGGTTGTCTATATCACGTGGTACCGGCAGTCATGTTATTATTATTTTTTTATAGGGGTTTTCGTGTTGGGGAAATCCCAGCGGCTATATTTCGTTGAGATCCTTTAAGCATTTAAAAAGTGATTAGCGTTTCAATACTCCCATGTCGAAGAATTATGTAAAATTTGCGAAATTAAAAAGACATACGAGACTAATGGCCGCGGAATGCGCGCGCAGAACCCTCCAAATTCCATGCGCGCGCAGGACTTGTCAAAACTTAAACTTTCGTTAATGTCACAAATGCCACTTTTTAGTTCGGATCTACTGACCTTAAAATCGCAGCTGGACCGCACAATTCACGATTTACTTTCAAGTTGGACTTTCGAGCTTGGATTTCTTGCCAGAACGGCGGCCCGGCGGCTTGTTTTCGTTTGGAAATAAGGCTTAAAATTTTCGTGTTTTTGCAAAATTCACCAAAAAATCCATAGTGCGTCCGATAGATTACACCTTATAGTCGATCCAGCGAAATTGAACGATTTTTTTAATATCGATCCTAAGACAGAACCTATTACAGTTTCGGACTCGGGACGACTTCAGTACCACGAAACAATTTTCGATTTCTCGATAGCGCCCTTCCTTCGCTTCCTACGCTCGAAAACGTCATTTAACATTTAATTGGTTGGAAACAATGTTTGAAGTTTGAAAAAGCGACAATAATTTAATTATATTCAATTTAAATCTAATTGAAAACTAGTCATTTTTGTTACTTATCGTACCTAATGCATTTGTGCGAAATACCATGCAATAGTTATTTATGTATCAAGGCATTATAGTTGAACTTTTTGTCATGAATGTGGAGTTTAGTTAACCACATGAATGATAAAAAGGAACTTTAATGCCGAGGTGCATATTAATTTTTTTTTTAATTCAGAAACTGTGAAATAAGATTAATTAACTCTATTTTTTAAATAATTTTCAGTGACACCAAGAAATGTCATAATTATTTAAAGTTTTAAGTGACATCTCATAATTGTTTTTAAATGTCAAATCTAAATATTTTTTTGTAAGAAAACCATAATTTTGAGCAATTATAACAGTAAGAATACAATTCTGAATTTAAAAAACTGTATATAATTACCATTTATTACAACACAATTATTGTCACAAGCAATAAAAAATTTATGTTTACGTATCTCTGCCAACTACAAAAATCATACACTAATGGATTCCTTTAAGACTATTTCTATCACTTTAATGATGATTTCGAGGTACTTTAATGTCGATTTAAAAAAAAACAGTTTTATTACTTTTTAAAGTTAGGGGCGAAATGCCTGTTTGTGCAGCAGTAAATTGCAGTAAC
The DNA here is from genome assembly GCA_963680705.1 of Rhagium mordax. Lineage (NCBI taxonomy): Eukaryota > Metazoa > Arthropoda > Insecta > Coleoptera > Cerambycidae > Rhagium > Rhagium mordax. The sequence goes on from OY796657.1 coordinate 10,107,861, forward strand.
TATGCAAAATAGGGCTTTTTAATGAAACGCTTCTCCAGAGACCCTGCAAGGAGGAATAAATGGTTTATCAAAATCAGAAGAGATAATTGGAAACCAACAGATTATTCTTGTTTATGTTCTACTTCGTCATTTTCAATGTCTCTTCCGGTTGCATCTTTGCGAAGGGCTGTGAATTTTTTAAACATTTTCAAAAAAATTATTGGTATTTAGTAAAATAATTATTTAAAAAAATACTTATAAACTACATTACAAAGTTACGTTACGAGAAATCGATTATAAATTATTTGGGAAAAATGCAATGACTATGCCGGGTGTCAACGATATCACTAGCACCCCTTTTTTGCTCCTTGTTTTTTGAAGATATTAAAATGAAGTTCAGCATAGATAATATAGACTTAAAATGCCACATTTTGACGTATTTAAAGATTTTTTCAAATTTCCGGTTTAGCCGGAAGTGACACCAATTCTTTATTTATAAGGAACACCTCCTGTATATTATTGCACTCTCAGAATTTTGGAAAGTGGCAAAAATCGAAAATCTAGCTCGACAGTTCGATGGACAATCAAAAATCAAAGATTCCAATGCAAATTTTGTTGTGACTACTTAAGAAATAGAAATTAAATTAAATCTTGAAGTCTTGAAGTCCGAAGTCCATAGAGGTAAATTTAAGAAATACTGTGAAGTGATATTTACACAAAAAGACGTTTTTTGATGAAAAAAAATTTCTTTAGAAAATTTTGAAAATGCAGAAAATCAAAAATCTATCTCGACAGTTCGATAGGCATTTAAGAGACGAAGATTTCAAAAAGAACTTTCCGATTGCTTAAGTATTAAGACCTGCAGACTGATTTGAAAAAAGAAGTCACTTTGGGGCCACTGTGCGACGTATCAGGATATTGTTTGTAGTTTATTTGTGGCGGATAGTTAATATTAATTGAACTTAATTCTGGGAATCACGCCAAATTCTAAAAAATAAATAGAAATAAGAAAATTGCCAAAATATGTTCAAAAATCTAAAAATTGTATTTATAGCATTCCATGCGAGTGTGGGAAGCTATAAATAGGTGAGACGTCTAGACCATTAGAAGTTAGAATATATGAACACAAAAATAACGTTAAAAATTACCAAGTTGATAAATCTACACTGGCACAACATGCTTGGAGTAATGGCCACAGATTTAGTTGGACACAGGCAAAAATAATTCAAACGGAGACACATTGTAATAAATGAAAACTTAAAGAGAGTGCCTGTTAACTAAACAGTACCGACTGCGTCTCTACTAGTTCAGTGTTACTAGACGAAGTCTGGCTACCGATTCTCCAAAATGAAGTACGTGACGGAAATATCAAAATAAATTAGAATTCTTTATCTAGTGATCTATGCATTAATTACTAATTAGTGTCAAGTGTCAAAGTGATCTTTTTTGACAAATCATTTTTTGTAATCACAGTTGAAAAAGGACCTAGACTTTGGTTCGAAACGTTCTGTTAAGATAAGTTATTGTTTTATAATTGTTTTTTACATATCATATAAATATATATATCTATATATTATATAATATACATATTGTATTTATATTCATTTAGAACTATATACAGTGGTTTTCTGGGGCAAACTGTTAAGGTTTGCCTTTGATACTACACTTTTATCTTGACATATTTTGGCAATTTTCTTATTTCTATTTATTTTTTAGAATTTGGCGTGATTCCCAGAATTAAGTTCAATGTATCAGGATAAAAATGAAAAAAAAATTAAGTAATAAAAAAATCTGCAAATGGATATGACTCCTAGACCAGTCGTCGAAGGTTGTCTCGGAAATGGATAGAGGGATAAATTTTAAGTAAAAAATATTCTATAAAGTTTTTACGATAGATCGATATTTTTCGAGTTATTCGCGATTGAAGATTTAGATATTTCGTGTTAAAAATCATGTTCTATCAAAAAAGTTGTGACCAAAAATAAAGCTTATAAAAAACAAGGAAATTATTTTTTCTTATGAATGCTCTAGGTCCAAAATAAAGGGAGTTATGGCTGGTTGAAGAAGACTTTTTTTTTGCAACAACTTGGTTCGAAGCACGGTGTAAGACAGTTAGGTGGTGAAACGCCTCAATGTATCGTATGGTTAGAGTGTCGCCAAATTGTTAACGCAAGAGACGCGAAATCGTAAGACAAAGAGAAAGAGTACGTGGCCGCGAGGGCCGCGCGGGCAGCGCCCCGCATCGTCCCTAGTTAATTTCCACTTCATTTTACCAGGTCGAAAAATATACCATTCGATGCAGAAAAATATGTAGAACACGATTGTTGAAAAATTATGTGTCTAAATTGTCGGCTACTGTGCAAAAAAAAATAAAAACCATAAATGAAATTGGACGCCGGCACGTTTAACTCGAAACGCTGCTAAAACCGTTCGAGTTATGAAAAAAATTAACATGAACAATTTTATAGAGAACTAAATTTCCTATAAAAAAGTCAGTGCCGGCATATGTCTATCTTAAATATTTTAGGCGTGAGCACGGTGTAAGACAATTCTTACACCGTGGGCGTGAGGGTGGCTGAAAGTTGTGTGCTGGAAAACGATAAGTTTAATTTAACAAAAGATCAGCGCGCGAATTTGAGGTGCCCTCACACCAAAACTATTAAAGATAGACTAATGCCACCACTAACTTTTTTATAGGAAATTTAGTTCTCTATAAAATTGTTTATGTTAATTTTTTTCATAACTCGAACGGTTTTAGCAGCGTTTCGAGTTAAACGTGCCGACGTCCAATTTCATTTATGGTTTTTATTTTTTTTTGCACAGTAGCCGACAATTTAGACACATAATTTTTCAACAATCGTGTTCTACATATTTTTCTGCATCGAATGGTAGGATATTTTTCGACCTGGTAAAATGAAGTGGAAATTAACTAGGGACGATGCGGGGCGCAGCCCGCGCGGCCCTCGCGGCCACGTACTCTCTCTCTTTGTCTTACGATTTCGCGTCTCTTGCGTTAACAGTTTGGAGACACTCTAATTGAGGCGTTTCATCACCTAATTGTCTTACATCGTGGTTCGAAGTAAGTATTCAAAGTTAAATAACGGAATTTTTCGGGAAAAACTTATAGAACTTTTTTTGTAGTGCTTGGAAAGACCTTTAAAAGTCGATTGATTGCATTATAACTAAGCGAGTTACGATGCAAAAACGGTGAACCACTCAAATTTTTGAAAAAAAAAAATGAGTGATAAAACCCCAGCCATTCCCACCAGAATTAATATTGACCGTTATCCCTTTACAAATTACTTAGTTTTACTCATGTAATCCAAAACACCGATTTTGTTAAAGAATGGTTTGGGTCAAAAGATTCACAATTTGAAGCAACAAAAATCTTATAGAATAGTTTTTTCCATCCCAGGAATATTAATGGAGCCTCGTTTCCAGCTGTTTTACTCTGTAGGAATCACCCTTAAAGCAAAGGGAAAACCCTAGAGCTAGACAAATTAGATTTGGCTCACTCACATACATTACCCCTACGGCGGCGGAATAAATTTAAAATTGGTCAAACTTTACCCTGGGGGTGGAAATAGGGAGTAGAATTTCTATGGTATCAATTAATTATTGTATCATCTCATTTTTTACTAAATTCAAGATGGGTGAAGTTAAAAACAGAAAATATCATTGAAGAGAATGCAGAGATAAAAATAAAGACATTAAAAATTTATGAAATAATTTTTAATATTATACATTTTTGCACCGACTACAAATTGGTAGTAGATAATAAGTTATTTTTCCTTGGTGTGTTACGCTAATTGGTGAATAATAATGTAATCATTGCAACAAAATTTATTATATTTTTCATGACTCTACTCCCATTTTGGGCGTAACTTAGTTGCACCGTGTACACCTGCTATATTATTAATTAAACTTGCGTTGCCTATTGCGTAAAAGAATCCCCCCGTTGAAATATGCAACGCAATTACCGAGAGCAAAATATACCCACACGTACAAGGGTAATTCTTTCATAAAATACTAAATAATTTACATCCTGTTTTGTTTCAGCTTCATCCGGTAGCTCCCTTGTCCTCTTTTACTATTTAATGAAGTGTTAAATGCACTGAATGCCGAATTAGACTGTGTGTTTGTGCACTGTTCCACAAGGTTTGGCGAGTGTGCGTCACAGGGCATAAAAATAATTTATATCTCAATTAAGAACTTCGATAAATAAATAACGGCTACTACAAAAACAACTTCGTATTACCTCTTTAAATATGTTTATTTTTTCCCAAAGCAGATCATAAATGTTGTCAAATAATTTACGCTTTAATAACTTTTACATGAGATACTGTTTTTTTCCTAGGAAGGTTGAGGTAATTAAGTCAATATTACGTCACGGATATTGCCCCGCCTTTGCTGGACGCTTTTAGAATGTTTATGCATTGAAAGGAGCAGAAAACTGCTCTTCAACCAAAAATATTTTTATTGGACCTGGATCATTTATTTAACGATAATTTTTATAATAAATAACTGGGTGTTTTTCGCCATTATGAGAGAAACATGTAGAATGCGAATTAAAAAATATATATTCCCTCCATTGGAATTATAATTTAAATTGCTTAATAGTTGAAATGTAGACTTGAAGTATCTGGTCCAAACATTAAATGTTCAAAGTGTCTTCGGAAATGGAAAAATGGAGAAAATAGAGACAGATTTTGATGGATTTTTTGGTGCGATTTTAAATTTTTTTAAAACTGTTTTTTTTCTTATGGGATTATATCAAGGACAATCGTATACAACGAGCCGCCGACAACCGAGATAAATATGCGGGAGAGAATAATACATGCGTTTGAAAATATTTCACCTCGATTATTAACGGAAGTGGAATGGTCTTTTCGAGAACGAATAAATTTATGTTTACAGCAAAACGGAAGACACTTTGAACATTTAATGTAGTTGTAGTTTAATGTACTGTTGTTTTATTAAAATTTTCTTTAAATGAACGTCGTTCTATCAGCCCATGTTTAATATTTGCCAATTACCTCAAAAACGGATAGAAATTCCAATAGTAACACCTATACAAAAAATTTTTTCATTCAAATTCTGCGTATTACTACGTAAAATATACAGGGTGTTCCATTTGAAAAAACTGAAATAAATCAATTGAAAGTACTAGGAATTTGAATTTATTTTTCGAGTGCCCTGTACATGATGGAACACAAACAATTTTAGATACGGTATCCTACGACTTTTATCAAAAAGCTTTGAACCTTTTTTGTTTTCAAATCTCCGTTCGGAAAAACGGAGAGCGCTTTTCTTTAGCGATGTAAATTGCTTTATATTTAATTTTTAAATTTTTACTTCTAAGTGAAGCATTAGAATGTTCTCATATTTTAGGTGCGAATGAGAAACACTAAGGCCGTCTTAAATATGGTAAAATATATAGGGTGTTTCATTTAAAAAAGCTTGCCTGACAGGCGTCACAATTTTTTTTGACACCCTGGACGTTCGAACATATTTTCCTGCGGTGCTCCTTCACATTTAGTTAAGAACTGTACTCGAATAAATTTCCTAACTTGTATGGTATAGGAGCTATGGAAGCCCGACGCACTGTTGCAGGATCCTGTATAATATGAGTTTTATTAATTTTTCCTCGTTACTTCGTTGTGTAACGAAGTGATTTTTCCAATCAAGGAATGTTCATTTTTGCTTTAAGTATTACCGTCACTTGGGTATATCAACGTTTAATAACTAAACTAATTGCTAAGGCTGTGTCAACGTAAAGTTAACCATTCGTTATAACCAGTGATAGTTGGAGGGAACGACCGGTATTCGTATTAAGTCAACCAACCGCTGTCACAACATCTGATTTAACTCTTGGCCGTTGAATTCAACGCAGGTCGTGGCAAACCCTTAATATATCGATGTCTCGACATCGATAGATTAACGGCAACTGTCGACAATGAATGCTTCCTCGTATACAGGTTTCGCAACTTCCTGAACTAAAGATATAACACTAGATAGACACTATGCACAATATACAATTCACTTCTGACACCTGCCCAGACAGGTCTTGTTCGTTCACTCTTCTTTGGCTCAGCCGAATGGTCAAACCGACGCAATTGCGAGGGTCGTAAGTTCTGGGGTCAACACAAATACCAGACTAATACTAGAATGCAATAAAGAAGACAGAGATAATAAATAAAGATACATATTAAACGATCACCATAGTACATATAGAGCCTCACCTAGCAAGGTCTACCACGATACCACGATACCCCCACAAGGGGTCAGCGACCGCGACGACCGTGCTTAAAGGAAAGTGATCGATTGCCGAAAGAGAATTATTACATGGACGTGACAGGCAATTTAGTGAGTGGGGTTTATAATGCTTGAAATCGCTACTAGAAATTTAAGGTAATAATCTCCAAAAGGGGTATATGCCGTTAGACGCTGGTGGATAATTCGTAAAAGGGTAAACTCTTCGAATGCTATCTCACGAGACGGTCACCTGGTAATAATGGGGAAGTGCCCCGGCACCCGTGCGTACCGCACTGAAGCTTATCCTGACTTGATTTAATCAAAAATACCGTATTTCCATTTTGCGAGATCATTGGGTGGTCGCCCCTTATATATATGGAAAGGACCCGAGACCACTCAATGTCGCCACGTGGCATCGCAAAATTCCGCAATTTCACTTTTTAAGTCAGTTCCTAAGTTTTCAAAATGGTGCTGGCAGACACGATCCCGGTAGAGACGATGACCAATGAGAAGACGAGGCCTGCTCAACTTCTCATGGAAGCCTTTGGTCACGGACTCACGAGGAATTCCAGAACGCGAGGGTAGAGTGAACCTATTCTTCCGTAGACCAGCGCGACCATGATGGTGGACCAGTCTATGGTAGATCTGATCAAGAGCTACTGATCTACGGTAGATTCACTCTCGCGCCTATGTGGATTCTTCCTCGCGATCCGTTAGACCGGCTTATGACCATAATCATTTGCGCCATGATTATGTTGTCCAGTCCGTCCATTGAGGATTCGGCACTGGCTAAGGATAATGCTTATCCTTGGTCGTCTCTACATGCTGCATCGTGCCTGGATGCGTTCGTTCAAACATGGGATAATGGCCGAAAAAGATAAATGGAATTTTGGAAACTGTACTGAAAATCGTCTTAAAAATTTTATAAAAAATCCTGATATGCACGAAATCATGCATATCAGGCAAAAAGATGGAATTTTGGGTTTAGGAACTGACGTGAAATTTGTGATAATTTTTGTAAAAAAATGGTGTATATGGAACCTGATGTTCCATATACACCATACAAGCCTGATGCTTGTTGCTTATGTCTATTTGGGATCTTTTGCTTAAATCTACTTCTACTGCTTCTCCTGGGTACGATAACAGGTACACCCTGCCGCTGTTTTAGTAAGTAAGTCATGTTCTAATTAAGTTATTAATGAGTTGTTAAAAAGTCCGCTGGTAAACAAGCAGTCAAGTAATTAATTGATTAATTTTCGACAATCCCCTGTATAAAAAAAATCCGAGAATTATTATAAATAATGGTCGAGTCGGAAATAAAAATCATTTGTTACTAAAATTATTAATCCTTGCTTGTTTTGATCCGTTTCTTTTTGCAACATAGTTTAGAAATTACAAGAAACTCATTTCCGGTTAAATGCGAGTTGACGCGCCTAGTTGCATAAGCCGCTGCACCTCTGCAAGTTACGCTGGGATGTGCATACGAGTACGTCGTTTAAAGTCGGTGACCACCTCTCTTTTAACACGACAGATACGTCATAAAGTTTACAAAAAGGGGAAGAGCAGTCACTTCGCTCTCATTCCGTGCTCATTCCGTGCTGATTCTGATTCTGTCCTAACTCCCGTTCCGAGAAAACCAGCAGTAGATTTATTCCGAAATAGTCCGCATCAGATCCGTTCGACCGCCAGCCATTGACGATCAAACCGAACCAGTAAATTTTTTTTTTGTACCACCGCTACGAGTTTTAATAGTAAATTCCTCTGAATAGAAAATTGGTAAGAATTCAACGCAACCTGCTACCTTCTGCAGGTACTGCCTTCAGTTAAGTATAGATATTTAGAGATTTTATTGTCCGTGAGTATCGCCGTGTTTTGCTACCAAAGTAAACTAGAGCTACTTAGTAATACCTCCGTTGGTCTTTTGTTTGCTAATATGCATCGGTTGCTGAGATCTGTTCAATTGGGCCATCTCAAATACCTCAATGCATAATAGGTTACCGGAAAACCTACGCGAAACCAAATAGTCATTATATGATCAACTGTGTGTATCTGTTCAATTGGACCATACGTACAGGGGATCCGCATAGAACTGACTCGCAAAACTTACATTATTCAACATAATCATTTAACAAATAGCTCTACGTTTGTGGCAGTAGTTACCGCGTGTTTCAATATCTTGTCTAGCCTCAAATATCTATAGCTAACGGACTGCCCGCCGTTTATACTATTTCATAGTGGAAAAGTACGTTTGCTTGTCGTATACAGTAAAACATTAATTCAACGTCTCCGAAAATTTCGCCGCAAAATCGCGTAAAGACTTTTGCTTGCCAGCTTGACTTGTTATTTATTGTTTTGAAATATTTTTATATATACGCGACTGTACAGTCGTGGAGGGTTTAGAATAAATTATTCTGTTTCAAATACTGCTGAATAAATACGTTATTTTAAAGAGGTAAAATTCACGAGTTATTATTTCTGTCATTTTATTTCTGATTAACCCGTTTGAGCAGTATGATCGAATTCTATTAGATAGATCTCCCCCTGGCTATTCCGTATCACCCGCTGTTTCGCTACTCAGGGTTGTTCTCCCAATTAGGAGAGCCAAAAAGACAGTGTAGTTCTTCGCACTTAAAAATTGAAGGACTGGCGCCCGAGATTTCCGTAGAAATAAAAGATTGCGTAAGTATATAGTGACCGAAAGCAGCGCAAATAAAAATAGACCATTACAGTTGATTATTGATTTTCTTACTTTAGGGGTGGTTTTTACGATTTTGGGGTTACGCGCAATCATTTTTCTTATTAGGGTATAAGTTATATGTCCTAAAATATATGAACTTGCAAAAAAGAAGTTCTACTTGCTCAAAACAGACGAAATATATGTTTTCATTGTACCCCTATTATATCGGCCATATTAGAGGTGCAATCACAAATTCTATAATCCTGACTTCAGATTTTTTTTTCAATAACTGACTCTTAATACTTGAGTCAGTATTAAATTTTGAAATCCAGGGGTGGTTTTCACGCTCTCAGGGGTAAAAACACATCTATTCCTTTTTAACATTTGAAGTTGAAACTCTAAAATTTAAGAATCCGCAACAAAAAAAATTCCAAGCCGCTATAGAATTAGTTTTTGACACCAAGTGACATATTAGTGGTAGAAGTTGCATGGAGAATATTGGCCTTTCAGCGAAACTGTGGAAGGAAGCAAAAATTAGGTTAACGAAACCCTACAATTAAAGGACAACGTTTCTGATGAATAATTTGGTCATCCACTGCAACAGTTACGAAAATATATTTTTTTAGAAAGTTTTATAGTTTCATTTTTACCAATATGCGCCCTACCAGATTGAAGTAAAAAAATGAGGATGCAAGTGTGCTCAGTTAATCTGAACTTGTTGGTATATGCTCCATACTAAACAACGTTGTGTTCCCAATTAACATTCTAAACTTTGAGGCTTCCGTACATATTACAAACACCTAAATCTCTTCCACATTCCAACTGTTTTACTGTGCGAATATAAACAACATCTGGTGCCGTTTGTAAGGAGAATATCACCTCAATTGAAGGCATTCGTTCACCCTCTTGCATCACAGTCTGGTATTCTAAAAATACTTTTTGTGTCCCTGCAAAAGTAATAACACTTTGGGAATTTTGTGGAGAACGTGCTAACATGACTTGCCCCATATCAGTCGCGACCAAGCTGGTTTAATCGAATAATTTGTTTCCGTGACCAAAATTTCGTCGAGACTGAGTGAACCGTAAACAAAATTCGACTGACGTAGTTTGATGGCTATTATGTGGAGTATTGTACAGGGTATCCCGGTAAAAGGGGAAAACTAGAAGGAAAATAGTCCCACAATTTTATATCAAGTTTTTTCCAACGATGCAACCCTGCTGAGATATTTATCTGGAAATTTAAGCCATGGAAATATTTTTAATATAAAATAATATATTTTAACCCAACTCAAATTTTGTTACCATTTTCACCTTAAGAGGCTCTGCCGAACTAGATCTCTTTTTTTTTATAACAACTAGTCTTCCACTAGGGACGAAATTGCCGAGGTAATAAAGTAGTTTGCTGAATTTCGTAATGGGTGGAAAACTATAGATTCATCGACACAGTTAGTAGCGCCTCCTTGACAAATTTCCATTCCTACCTCTGCTTTCCGCTATTTTTCCTTACGCTATTAAGACACTTTTTTGCAAATTTTAGTGGCAGTTTTTTTCTGCAAAATTTCTTCATTAAACTGCATTCAATTATGCTCTATTACGAAAATATAACTAAAGTAAATTTCAACCTGAATTATACAGAACTTAGAGCAAATTACTTAGTATTACTATAAAAAAATTTTGACTATACTTATTCTCTATCCATTAGTTTACCCTGTTCTCGATGTACTGCCAATTCCAGCTTTATCGACTCGTCCTAAGTGATTTGGTGTTTTGGAAATGTATCAATAATCGTTAGTCACAGTCCATTAACAAATAATTCAAATCAATTATGCAGCGCCAGAATTAAACGATTTAATTAAACCGTTTCGTTCTCAGTCAGCTCTTTAAACGACAGTGAGTCGCGTGGTAAATGAAAGTTAGTAGTATTTCATTACTTCATTTACATTTCTAATGAAGAACACTTCATCTCTTTTTTTTCCGCGCTATTTATTTCTTACGGCTTAAATGGAAACCGCAGTTTATATCACCCCTCATCTATCTGCTGTTAAATCGTTCTCGTCCTCCCGTTGCCTTACGATTGTGTTTGACGTCACCGAATGACCTATATTATGTCCATGCCGTCCATTACGGTGGAGGATTTTACAACTTCGCCGTGACGTCACTCTCAAGTCCCTCATCGTCATCGCGATATTTGAGCTCAAAACTCTCGTTACCGATCGATTAAGTGATAAACTTGTGGAACATTGCAGATATGTGATACTTGGGGTTTCTTATTGTTTGTGGAAGAATTAGATTCTTACTTGTGCGTTCGTTAATATTTCTCAGTTTGGACTTGATTGATTTCAGCCCGGCGGCGGCTTTCTTTGAAATTCGCTCTGTTATATTACGTTTCTTCGATACGTTGTAACGATTTAAGTTGCAATTCGTTACAGCAGGTTATAGTTTCTATTTTGCGTATTAAAATATGACTCCTCACAAGTGAATAACCCTGTGTTCGCATTTGATCGGTATGAGGTAAAAAAAAAAATACAACAAAAACGCCACAGCGGATGAACGTGGTGAACGAGGCTCGTCCCGGGCTAGAAAGAGGGTCTTTTGCGTTTCGAATTTTACCTAGGTAAGTCATACATTTCTTGTAGTAGCTTAAATATCGCTATTCATAAAATTTGCTTATTAATTATTGCTTCAGCTTTATTGTGCTATAGTAAAAATAATAATTTGTTAAAATAATTACCGTATTTCGTATTATTTTCATATTTTGGATTATTTTCCGATAATTACCTAGTAGCACTGTTTTCTAAGCACGTGGATGGGTATTCCCGTTTCCGTTTTACCGTATCTTGTCTAAAGTAGACGTTTTCGTGGTTCAATTATTGTTAATTGACACGTTATACAATATTTAAATTGTATAAATTATCGCTGTAAGTGAAACTTGCAGATTATTGTTATTTCGCACATAGAACAATTTCTGTGTGGATTTTTTATTGTTATTAGGTTCGACTGTGGTTCATATGAGCTGGAAAAAGGAAAACTACACTGGTTTTGGATAGTGAAGGAAGTCCACTTGAGACCTAGGTTTTTGCCGAATTTATTTCCTGTCCAGAGCTACAGATTTCTGTCCAGGAGCTTCCAAAGCATACGGGGTAAGTGATCTATAGTATTTTTTCTTCTCTTTGAATTAATCAATTTGTAGTACATTTGATCACTTGCTTCGGATGTGACAGAAGTCCGATTTGCTGGTTTCCTCTTTTCATCATATTCACGCTATACAGTTCTATATCGATTTTATTATTGACAAATTATTATTATTATAGTTCATTCCTTAATTTTCGTGTAAGTTACAGGAGTGTAGATTTACCTTGGTTTTTACGTATCTCCTGCCATTTTGAATTAGGCATAAGTTCAATCATTTTTGTCCGCCGGAAAGCGAAAGATATTATCGGTATTTCATATGTTAATTTTTGCTAGTTTTACCGTTAAACTATTAGTAAAATATTAACTTGAAATCTTTATATGTGCTAAAATTTCGAATTTATTTCAATATTGTGATTATTACCAATTATTTTGTTATTAATATTAAATATCTGAATCTTTAGAGTTATTACTTCATTAACGTTTCTAAGTTTAAATTGTCCCGTACAAATCTGACATTAAATTATAGTCCTTTAAAAATTACAGTCTCCTCATGGTTTTCAACCTATAGGACAAATTCAATCAAGTGAGGTTATTTGTTAACGAACTGATAGTGAAGTTTTGCAACCTTACTAAATTCTTGTGTTCGAATTTTAGTATTATTTTGTTAATAATCCAATTTTTTTGTAATTGGTGTCAGATACAGTATTTTTATGAAAATTTTGTAACTTTACAAATTCTTATATCTTGTTGTGTCATTTTGACAATTTTTTTCTATTGTAATATTAAGAAATATTAATTTTGTGAATTTTATCTAGTAATTTAACTATATTGCCGGAACTTTGTTATTTTTTCATCTACCACTAGTTGAAATAATTTTCAACCTAGTTTTATTTCTCTATCTCCTTTTCTCAACTGTTCTGTCTTTATTTCATGACATCTGGCTTTCTGGAAATTTGACTCACTGAAAATCGATACTGAGTTAACAACATCAGAAGTAAGGAGTTATTGGGTGTTCCCGAAAAGTAATAAATTTGGTTGGAACCTGGACACTCTGGACTGAGAAAGAGTGTGGAGACAGGATCTCGCAACCTTTTCATCAACCTCGAGTACTCGCAGGATTCATCGCTACTAGGAGAACCCCTTCCGTCTCAGTTCATTCCCGTCGAGTAATCCTTTACAACAGTAAAACGGACAGACAGAGAAATTGGTTAAATTGTAATTTTTATTCATATTTTTTTTGTTCATATTTTCAATATTTTTAATTATATTTAGTTTTGAGTCATTGTTTATTGTAAAGAATTTGTAAGATTAAACTTGTTAAATTCACAGCTTTCTTCTCTTTCTAGTTTATGTAGTATATACCTAATTGTGTTTTCGATAAACTTTTGTGTATTTAGTTATAAATACTCTGGCGCTCATATATTGCTCTCAATATTATCTCAGTACTCTAAAACAAGGCTTCATCGAATTCACCACCCAGCTGTAGCTAGCTGAAGCTAATTGTTTAGCTGCACTTGGAATTGCAGCAATAAAAAAAATGGGATAACAAATTTCAGCGCAATAACAAATTTTATGACTAAGGGTCGAGAGGCAAGCACATTCGATTCCTAGTTGTAGCAATAGCACGACTATTGAGTATGTGTTCGTTGCTTTAAATGTTTCGTGTTAAAAAATCTACACGTTATTTTCGAACCGAGAGACCGTTCAGCAATAATTGACCGGCCTAGTCCGCTTTGCCCCATTCATCCCTGAATGTTACGCTGTAGCAATTTAACGGCGGTGGCGGTATTTCATTATATTTAAATCCATCCAGTGATGTCGCTAACGGTTAATAAGTGCCAATCTTCTTAACATACGGAAGTAATTTAAAAATGTTTGATTAAACACAGGCTGCCTATTCCGTTACGGGTTCAATATAACGCCCTGAGTAGGTAATAGAAAAAAACAAAAGAATATTTAATAAAGAATGATAATAATAAATAATCTCAATTTTTATTGTCTGCCATTTTTTTTAAATATTAAACGTGTATATCTACAGACTGATCCGTAAATGCACCAAAATAGAGCGGGAGAACTCAAAATATGATGATTCGGGTGATTTACGACACTCGCCTTCGGCTCGTGTTCTTGGGTTGCCATGGTAACGAAACTAAAGCAAACTTCTGATTGGTTAAAAATGCGACGTGTCTAATTTTCATTTAAATATCAATTTATGTTTTTTAAATTAGAAAAAATATTTTACGCACATACTTCTACAGAAATTTCAAATATATATATATATGTATTCGTAGCCCATTATTAAGTTTTTGATTATTTTCTAATTGAAGCTCTCTGTGGCGGTTCATGTACGAATTCATTTCCGGCCAAGAAATCTTTGTTCTGTTAAATTCGAATTAAATTTGCATAAAATGTATAGCTTTATTATACTTTTCGCAGGAGAGTAATTGAATTTAGTAGAGAATTTGTAAAATCGTCATCGGTTGTAGCCTAAATATGTTTACACCGCTATGTTAATTATTCTGATTTTTCAAGAGGTTCGTTTGTACATCACATTTCTTGTAAATCTTGTAACATGATAACTCAAGAACGAAAAATCCGACAATATTGAAATTCGGAAGGTATGAAAGTGTAAGCTGGAGAAAGAATCTTATTAGTTGCGAAAAAATCTTACAAATAAACGAAACAATTGAGAAACATCTTAATCAACAATTATCCCGATTACATCAGTTTTTTTCATCAATTACTTTGACTAATTTCCCTCTACTAATATCCTTTGAATATAATATACAGATATTTGAAAATTATATTGCTGATGTTTTTTTTTTCACATGGACTCTAAACCTAAACCTAAACCTCCTTATGTACTACATGTTTTGAGTATTCTTTCGGTAGGTATGTTGACAATCTCAAAATCGGCAAATTTATATAAATCGTCCCACGGCTATATGACTGTTTGCTTGGAAACTCGTTTGCAATCGTTTACAAAACATGCTTAAATAAAAGCTTAATGTGGCACCATTTCAGCATAAGCAGTGTATAAAAATAGCAGACAAACAAAACACCGGAGGATTGTAGCTGTGCCGTCTCTGAATTGATGTATTGTTCCGTGCAAAGTGACGCTCTGTTTCATTTAATCTAAGCCTTCTTTGTTGTTATAAATCTGTTTGTAACTTTTCAAATTTGAAAATCGCCTTTGTTATTCAAGCGTGTGCTGTTGTTGTTTTGATGTTTTAAAATACAATCTAAATCCACCAGAAAATCCTCTCCCCCATATACCGTTTTTCTCCATCTGATGCTATCTTGAATTAAACCTAATAATACTTGTTCGAGTAAATATTTTCCTTTTGTTTTGGTTTTCAGGCTACTGAAGAAGATCTACTCACCTACTCACCTACCCACTATGTAGCGAGGGCTAATGTAAGTGCCATCTAGGGATCCTTGTTTACGTAAAGCATATATAGGTGAAGTACTTCACGGAGGCTTGAGAGCATCTCAAAAGTTGGCTTTAGGTTTATATAGGACTGTCAAAACAACTAAATATTTTACCTGCTTTAATGAGAGATTTCTCTGGTCGGTAATCCAAACACTTCTATTATTCTAAATATTTTTGTAATGTTACTACCCAGTGGTAACACAAACACATTTCAATATATAAATTGGTTGTAAATCGTACAACCACATTTCGCGTCTATTTGTTAGGCTGAAAAAATACCTCAACCGAAAACCAAAATTCTTATCAGTTAAGTATTTCATTGATTTCTTGTACGATAACAGACGATATTTGCCGGCCGATTACAGTGGAGATGGAGTGGAGACTGTGGAGAGTTCATAAATTTATCTAGATATTACTTATGGGCGCTAAGTAAATTTTAAAAATACACCAATTACCTTAGATTCTTGCAACTCCTAAATCTACTAAATTACGTTACTTCTTAAGGCATGCAGACTAAAAGGATAGCTGTTATTGATTTTGATGATGATTTTAATAACGGTAAAATATAAAGATAAGCAATGTATCAGATTAAAGAACAAATAACACTACTGAGCAGTATGGGTGGGCAGTCCTAGATGCTACAACCGAGATTCTAAAATAAGGGGCGTGGGAGATGTGGACCAATGGCTCTTCGTTAAGATCTTAGATCTAAGGCTTAGAAAGGTGGAGCTAGGGGTGGCAAGTTCTTAGATCAAAGATGCCGATATCATTAATAGGTGGAGCTAATAGACTTTAATTATGCTATGGAGAGAGATCTAAGGGTAATAAATCATAATTATATAATATAATATATAATATATATATAATATATAATAATGGCTGCCGTAATTAGATGTAATAGGCAGCCATAATTAATCTTATGATTTATTACCATTAAATCCTTCCCATAGCATAATTAAAGTCTATTAGCTCCACCCACATAGTAATTACCTAGCCCTAGCTCCACACTTCTAACCCTTTGATCTAAGATCTTAACAAAGAGCCATTGGTGCACATCTCCCGCGACCCCGATACTAGGATTTCGTTTCTAGTATCTAGGACCGCCCACATAATCTCCCCATCCACACATACGGATGACCTTGAATTGAGCCAGAACTCTTACGACATAGCTAGTGCTATCTAATACCTAACACCTCTCTTTTCTTTAGTGGAGTATGGAACTATCAGTCCATTCATTTACGGGATGTTTATTGGTAAAATCAATGTGACTTGATTTAGCCTTTAGAAATGTATTATTATTACTTGTTGCAATTTATCTGCTCTTTCTTCACTAGTTTTCCTCAAGTGTCATAGTGAAGATAGCAACTGGTTGCAAAGGTTGCACCCATAACACTGCCTTGTGGCCCTCCAGCTTTAATTTCTTTAGGCTTGGAGTAAGCATCCTCTTATTTAACCCCAAAGTGTCTTTCTGTTAGATAAGATTTCAAGATTACTGCAAACTGTTCGGGAAGGAATTGTTTTTTTTTTCTTTAGGTGTAGTTTTTCATGCTACAACTTATCGAATGTTTGTGCTATGTCAAAGAAAACTACAGATCCAACTCTTTTGTCTTCCAGTGCTGTTTCAATAATGAACGTTATTTTATGAACGTAGAATATTTATTTCTGTACCCAAATTCAGTTTTTCCTTTCTATGATGGGTGGCATTCACTTTAGAGGTAATTTCTCCAAAGAGTTTAAATATGATGGGTAGTAGCGATATTGGTCGATAAGATGTAGTTTCGTGTGTAGGTTTACCAGATTTTTGTATCATTACTATTTCTGCAACTTTTCGTTAGTAAGATTGGTGAGCTTTACCAATCCTTTCTTTGGAAGCTGCTTTAACACTTCTTCTGTTATTAACTCAAATCCAGGAGCTTTTTTTGGATTAGGATTGTTTTTTATTTCATTCATAACCTCTGTAGAGGCATGTGGAATTTTCTTTTTCTTAGATAATATTATCATATACAAGATATACATATCGTGTGGTTGAAATATTTCTTCTAAATCTTGGTGAGCTTTCCCAATGCTTTCCTTGGAAGCTGCTTTAACACTTCTTCTGTTATTAACTCAAATCCAGGAGCTCTCTTTGAGTTAGCATTCTTCCACAATTCTCCGAAGCAGCACCTCTAGTGTTTCAGACTGCGTGGCGTACACTCGCGATTTCAAATAGCCCCATAGGAAAAAGTCCACCAATCCAATGCCATGGGAAATGGCCATCCAAAAATTGCCACACAGCAACAGCAGTAGTGAGGGGGTGCGCCATCTTTTTGGAAAGTTATTTCATTTTCTATTAAATTGTCGTCACTCTCTAAAATTTCTGTTATCATAGGGTCATTCGTGTCTTCCAATAATTGTCAATAGGTGTTCCCATCGAGATTTCCTTGAATGAAAAACGGTCCAACAAGTTGGTTGCCCAAAATTCCGGCCCAAACATTCAATTTTTGAGGAGTCTGAGTATGAAATTCCCTGATTAGATGAGGATTAGTATCACTTCAATAGTGACAATTGTGTCTATTCATCTCGCCATTCAACATAAATGTACATTCGTCTGAAAAACACGTATTGTAGAGAAGATTTGGGTTCAGTAGAAGTCGCTCATTAAAATATTCGAAAAATTGGGTACGACGATCGAAATCATCTTCATGTAACTGTTGAACCAGCAGATGTATTAGAGGTAGGGTAGTTCCATTTGAAATTTTAAAGATGGGGTTGCTAGGGGTTAGGGGGATGAACATATCAGGTTGTCTTGACTGTCAAAAGTGCTCCCAACAAGAACAGAAATGGACGGGTCTCGGAGAATTAAAATTTTTTTTTTCGGTTTTATAATTATAGGGGGAAGTCGAGTTTTCGTAAAGAGACCCTGTATAATGTCGATCCTGTTTCAACTGCAGTTTGTCTAATAAGTTCCACAAAAGTTCTATTATAAGGTTTATTTATATCTACTTAAGCTCTAAAGACTCCAGAAACCAAACAGCTAATGTAATGATGGATAGCAAGCGTTAGTAACTGTGAAATAATAAATAACCACAGCTACACATCACTACGCATTAGTTTTTGCTGCCAATCAAAATATCAATTCTAATTTTTTTTAAATTTAAAAAAATTATCTTGTATAATTTTCCTCGACCACAAAACGTAATAATATTGCACTTAGTATCAGTTAAACATATTAATGATTTTAATCAATAATTAATGGGTCGTTAAAATTTCATTATAAAATGGGCAGCATCGAGTTGGTGGAGAAATACAATAATATTCTGCGACTTTAAATTATCCTTTCCCCATATTTTAGACTCAGCTGACATTTTTCCCTTAGTCGAAGTTATTAAATCTTATATTAATGACTTCACGGTTCTGTAGAACCCAATTTGGTTAAATAACATTGCATACTACCAAAAATTCGACATTTTGCCAAAACAGTTCTAAACGGTTCAAGATAGTGATGACTTTTTCTTTGAATTAATTTTGACAGCGGAAATTTGATGTTGCCTTCCAGGTCATAGACTTGATTCCATTCCTTAATAAAAGTAACTCCAGGACATTTATGAAGTAATATTTGCCTTTCGATCAAAAGCATGCTTGGAAAGTGGGGAGTTAAATTAAAGTAAAAATAACTAAAATGAAAATTAGTTGTGAGCATAAGATTAGGGTTGTAATATTAATATTATCAAGGTTGTTATGATATGGGGTTACTAAGCAAGGGCTGTAAGCTAGCAACCTCCAGTCAACAAAAGAATAAAACTGGACTCAAACCACAAATATTTGTATTAATATTAAATTGAGATATAATTAATATCAACATAAATAATTTAAGGAATATGAAGAGTTATCCTACATTTATGTAGATGGGTAAAACTGTACATAAATCATTAAAAGTGAGTTATAAAAATAAAAAACATTCCAAGATACTTTCGTTGTTCTTAAACCATTTTTTTAAAAGAATACGTGTCAGCTTAGTAGGCCTCAGGGCAGAAATATGAGCGTAACAAAGATTTCATTCGCAATAGATACTTCTTGCATAAATTGGTAATTTTAGGAGACAATTGATAAAATCTGAATTTTCAGATAAAAGCTCGGTAAAAAGTTATTAAGCGGTAAAGGTGTATTTATTTATTTATTATATTTATTGGCTTTCCATTCAACACAAGGCATTCTTCATAATATCAGTATTACAATAGTTAAGAAATTCTAGGCACCTTTTTTATTCTTACTGCTAAGGTATTGTACATAAAACAGCTGGCTTGTAAACAGAGCTGAAACAAAAAAACATGACCTTCAGACGATACACAACGAAATTAAATCGGTAATTTCCCAGATAACTAGTATAATATTGTTTTACTACTTACCTAGCCATAAAGACAGAAGTTAAGATATTAATTGAAAATTTGGAACATTCGTTTGTTTATATTTGTGCTATCCGAACTGTCAGTTGATAGTACAGAATTTCTGTCGAATTTAGTCGTAGGTTATCTCTGGCATAGAGCTGATGTTTTGAAGTATCGCCTTGGAGAGTCGTGGCGCTGTCTAATTAATGTATCGTGACGTTAGTCGCGGTCGGAAATTAATAAATATCGACGAGATATGAGTGTCATGGAATTGTCTCTTGCATAAGAGACTTGGTTTATTCTTAATAGGCTTTGTAATATATCGTTGGCTAAATACGATTGATTTTATATAATATAATATATAAGTTTTGTTTTGATAGAAAAAAGAAAAATAGTGTAAATGATTTTAAAGTCATGAAAAAAAATTGACAGTTGTAAGACACTTTATTAACAAACAATCAACTTGTGTTAATGCATAGTACAATATTTGTTTGTTTATTCGTGGTTATTAACGTTACTATGTATTCAAGAGACGAACAAGTAGACATCTTAATAATTTGCGGCGCATGCCGTAAGAACGCAACAGCAGCTGTCCAACAATTTTTGTTTTTCGTGGCTTACTTAAAAAATCATTTATACTATTTTTCTATCACAACGAAAAATTAATAATAAGTTTTTTTGAGTTTAATACTCAATGGATTCTGGGTTTGACGGTGTCTTTGGATTGGTCTTGAAAAGTTGTACCTATTTAATTGAGGGGGTGTTACAGAGTGATATATGCCATTTGAATAAAAAATACTTTTTTGCAAGATATTAATTTCGAGAGATTAGAATGCACCTACTTAATTATTAAATTTGTTGGTTAAAAGTAAAATTTGTCTTTGTCCATTATTTTTTATGTAATTTATGAAAATATAAAGTTAATCGCAGCACTCTAGATTCAAAACAAAACTTGACTCTAAAAAAATTAAGTCGGCGTAAAAACTAACTAAAATAGTTCAAACCTATTCATAATGTTCAGGATTCTGAAAATGCAATAATATGTGTTCCATTTAAAAATCCAGAATTGGTGTCACTTCCGACTCAACCGGAAGTCCAAAAGAACCTTCAAATACGTCAAAATGTGACATGTGACACAAACAAGGTGCAAAACAAGGGTGCTAGTGATATATGTAGTTATCACCCGGTATAGTAAGGACCAGATTATAAGAAATATTTTCAGTGATTTTTAGAGTAAAGGACTAATAACCAATAAAGTGAATTAAAAAATTGTACACACAAATACAATTTATAGTTTATTTCGTGCACATTTTCACTGGATCGGATGAGAAAAGTCGTACAAAAAAAGTCAATTCCACCACCGAAACTAATGTTAAAAATATGCATGTCAAAATATATACTACAAAGAGATCGTTTCAAAGTAGATTATGAGTTTCCAGTTCCTAATACGAAAGTGTAGCAAACATTATCACTGGTTAGAAAATAATGGCTCGCATCGGGAAAGTTAACGAATTCCAGTTCCGTGAGATTTATGTGTTACAATACGAGCTGTAGCAGACTGTTGAAGATCCCGGAGTAATAAAACTTGTATTGGAAAGAGTTACAAAAGTCTTACACTGTATAAAAAGATTTGCGCTTGCTAAAGCTAGCTTATCAGATCTCATTTTTTTACGCTATCCACTAGATAGATCTTTTTACATATTATAAAGTTGCGTGTTGTGTACATTTCAGTTTTCAGTAAATAATGAGGCGTGAAACAGCACTGTAAACTTATAAGATTAATATTTCTGAAACGGTTTATTTATAAAAAAAATATATAAGTATATTTGATATAGTATTTGGTTTCTTCAAATTTAAGTGAGGTTGAGGTAAATAATCAAAAAAAAAAAACAAACTATTCTTGCCGACATCTTGAAACTTGATTATTTTATCTTCAGGATAAATCAAAATAGTTGGTAGTCAATAAATATACTAATTACTAAAGAATTAATAAAAACATTTGCCTTATTCCCTGTTGACATTTTCAATAGAAATGGTAAAACCACATTTGATGAGTATTTAATGGAAATACCATTAAACAGACTACTACGTGATTTCAACAATATGGAGCTCCCCCTCACAATACCAGAGCTGTTAGAGAATTCTTTCGCCAGGAATTTACTGGTCAGTGAGGGGCCGCCAATATTTCCCATGCTTACTTAATTCTCTTCGGTAACGAAATATTCAAAGGGCCATTCAAAACATTAACGGAAGAGTAAATTTATGAACTGATGAAAACTTTAATTACATTCTGTTCTATTAAATTCATTTAGTATACTTACAGTGATTCCTATAACGTATAACTTATGGTATTTTTTCCAAGGATTTCGAAAATTTCAACAAAAAACAATTGAAAGTCAAATAAAAGTGAAAAAAATGTGGCAATGTTTTTTTTAATGGAATTCCCTGTAGGTATATTTTTTAACAATTTTGAAAAAGATTTAAATTCTCTTTTCAAAAATATAACACGACTTATATTTACCTTTATATTTAGTAAAATATTGATAATTATTATTATTTCAATTATCATCAGTATTTTTGGAAAGAGAATTTAAACTTTTTTTTTTAATTGTAAAAATATACTGGGTGTTCCATCTAAAAAAACATTGACATGTTTTTTCTCACTTCAATTTGACGTTCATTTGTTTTTTTTGTTGTAATTTTCGACTTCCTTGGAAAAAATATTTTAAGTTACGTTAAATATTTTTATTTTATTTCCAAAGATAAACCAAAAAATTGGGGTGAGAACGTTATAGAAATCACCTTGTACAGGGTGATCATTTTAAGTGCCTCACTCGATTTTCCTGCTTTATTCTTCACCAAGGAAAAAAATCCAAAAACCGTACTTGTGTACTTTTTTCAGAGGAATCCGATTCCGAAAAGATAAAAACAATTGAATGTCAAAGAAAAAAGTTATGGCCGAAAAACTGAAAAAGAAAAAAATATACACTCTGTATATTAATGCGGAAATGGATATGTGACATTTCACTGATTGTAAATATGTATCAGATACATAATTTTCACTTCCGGTTTGACCGGAAATTGCTTTAATTTTTTTATTTTAGTTGATACACCCTGTACATTGAGCTCAGTTTAAAGCACTTTTCTCTCTGAATTCAGCAATATATAACATATCATCATTGTCTTTCATATTTAATAAGATATTGGGGTTTTAATTTAAAATAACACAAATATATGTTATGAAATAAAGTCATCCATGAAAACAAACAAAAGCATTTAAATTATTTATTTATTTCAAAAACAAAAGAAGGTATAGCATAATAACTTATATTCTTTAGTTTTTGAAATAAATAAAAAAAAATTTAAATGCTTTTGTTTGTTTTCATGGATGATTTTATTTCATAACATATATTTGTGTTATTTTAAATTTAAACCCCAATATCTTATTAAATATGAAAGATAATGATATATGTTATATATTGCTGAATTCAGAAAGAAATGTTCTTTAAACTGAGCTCAATATACAGGGTGTATCATCTAAAATAAAAAAAATTAAAGCAATTTCCGGTCAAACCGGAAGTGAAAAATATGTATCTGATAAGCATTTACAATCAGTGAAATGTCACATATTCATTTCCGCATTAATATACAGGGTGTATATTTTTTTCTTTTTCAGTTTTTCGGCCGTAACTTTTTTCTTTCACATTCAATTGTTTATATCTTTTCGGAATCGGATTCCTCGGAAAAAAGTACACAAGTATGGTTTTTGAATTTTTTTCCTAGGTGAAGAATAAAGCAGGAAAATCGAGTGAGGCACTTAATATGATCACCCTGTACCTTAAATAATTGTGTTGAATAATTTTATCTTTATAATTTCATTGTTCATAATTATTAAGGTAAATAATAAAAAAACGTAAATTTTTGAATACAATGGATGGTTTATAGTTACGAAACATTCAACGACAAAATAGTTTAATATACCGATAGAATCTGAAATTAATAGGGTAAAAAAAAATTCAATAAAAAATACAGGTCCGTATTTAAAATAATGGACTTAGTAGATCGCAAAGAAACGAAACCTCTTATAAAAAATTTTTTCTACTATCTTGTATATAATAAAAACGCAAATGCAAAGGAAAATTTTAAGTTTCGATTTCTCTTCAAATAACATCAGGGAAAATACAAATAAAAATTGGACATTTAAATTTGTTTCACAAATATTGAACCTCTGCTATTTTGTGGAGCGTGTACAGAGTACAAAAATTATTATTGGCTGTTTAATACTATTAAATGAGTGCGTTTTTCATGCAAAATTTCTTAATACAATATTATATATTTTTTTAACATATAGTGGCTTACCCCAAGATGGTGTCTATTTATGTTAAAGCAAACTCACCTGAAACAAAAAATAAATTATTGTAGGAGAATAAATAATTTTAAATAAATTGTTTTAAATTATTACATGAATAGGTATTTACGTTTATTTTCTTATAGAAGAATACATCACGACAGTTCAGAAACCGAAGTAGCAAAAATGAGCTGAAAATTTTATATAGTGTACATAACCTCAAATATAGCAAAACCAGCCATTTTTGGTCATTCAACTTTAAATATTTTAAAATTCTGACGTGATGGGTAAATTTTGAGGCCAGATTTGGATTTTGCGCAAAAAATTTCGCGAGTTTCAAAGTTAACAGCTTTCACGAATCCTTAATTTGCCTGTTTTGGTTACTAGACTTACTACTTCGGAAAATTGAAAAAACATCTTAAAGTAAAACATCAAACTCAATATTTTGGGGCTGAAGAAAAAAATGTCTGGCCAAACGGATTAACGTTGTAGTCATAGCAATTTGGCACCGTTTTATATGTCACCCTGTGCAAAGTTTATTTGTAGTTCCTTGAGATTCACGTCAAAAGATATATAACCAAAAGTTTAGGCCAACAACCACTGAAAACAGATTTGAAATCGTTTACTCCAATCGAGAGTTTCTCGTTTTAAAAGCGAGCGAAATTTTTTACCACGAGGATCGTTGCGCGGTTTATATTTCCATATCAATGTGACCTTTCCGTCCTATTTTAACGAGATCATTTTGCCCTTGAACGGATGTGAAATAAATCTGGTAAATTCTGTTTATTAAAACCTCCCTGTCCCATTATAAAACTTTATTACAGAAGAAGGTAAAAAAAGAGAATGTTCAATCTTTGGAATAGCACAACAACCAAGCTCTAATAAACATGATATTCAAGTAATTTTGCACGATACTTGAGGTCTGCGGTTGCTTATCATGCATAATAAATATTGCATTATGCAAGCGGTACATTATCTCCGATTACTACATCGATATTACCATACCACTAGCTGTGCCTGACCTTTTCGTGGTTAACAACTCATAAAATCCAATTTTTGTTCAATAATGCATTAATAGCATTAATAAAGGGACCCACTCTGCATACAGATAAGGTCATTTTGTCTAGAACTCCCAGTGACACAGACAAATATATTTTTTTATAGAATATGTATAATAACGAAGGTATAGAAAGAATATCTTTTTGTATAACTTAATGGAAATAATAGGTTTGGATAATTCTTAGATAAACAACCACAACAGGAACATTATATTTTTGGTTCTCGAGTAGAAATTGGCAGTTTTTTTACAGTTAAAGATAAAACGTGTGTTTCCACTTCGGTTTATTTCAAATTTTTCATACAGCCGTCTGGACGGAATCCTATTTTCAAAATGAGCGGAAAGTTCCTAGTCAGTGGATTTATTCCATATCAGTCTGGTTGGCAGAGTTTCAGCACGAGTTTCCTGATGCCTGTAATTAATCATGAAGAATTTTACTACTTGTTGAACCTTTGCGCTGGCTGGCTTGTTTTGTCGATCTGGTAGTGTGATTAGAAAGAAAGGTGATCGACCTAAAATCAGAAACTTGTGTTCTAATATAGTTGTTTCTAACAAGACAGTGCAACAGCGACACTGGATCTGTTAGTTTTTGGTGAAAAAACTATTAGGTAGTAGAAATATGCTCAATATAAAAGCTCGAAAGGTACTGCCATCTAACGTCCTTAGATTTCTTTGTTCTTAATATATTCAGTCAATTTTAGCAACGATAAAGAACAAAACAGAAAAGGCCGAAAAATACTTTGAGGTTCTCCTAGAGTTGGAAAATATACTTCGAACTCCTTAGCTTTCTCCAGAAAGGCAAAATATTTTTCTTTAATATTTGCTATTACCGTATTGGTAATTTTTTTTGCCAAATTTATTACACTTTTTATAAATGACATTATTTAGGCTTTATATAAGCATAGTAATAACAAACATATCCAATTTGATATACTTACATTGATGTTTCATCTCTAAACATACAATAATTAAATTGGATTAAAAATTACAAAATTCAAAACGTCTAAAAATAAATTATTGAAAAAATTTTTTTTAACTCACCACAAAATTCATTCATCATGGACACCAATTAAAAAGCGATGTCCCCAGGAAGATGTACAAAAAAAGAGAATTTATTACACTTTTTATGAAAATGATATAGTGAGTTCCTTGCCTTTTTGTAGAGAATTAAGAAGTTCGAAAAAGCTTGTGCAACTCTTAAGAGGAAAGAACAAGCACTGATCTTGAAAGTCGACGAGTCCGTTACCAAAAACCGTACCCATTTTTTTCGATGTATTTTGACGTCCTGAAACCGAATCCCGGTCAGTAAAAATTTTAGTTTCGCATAATTTTTTGGCTGCAAGGCCCAGATAGTGTAGAAATAATAATAATAATAATAACATGTCTTTATTTTATACTCACTTTTTTTATCACCTTTTTCATCATTAAAAATTTAAACTTTTCAAAATTAATTTTTTTGTCTTGTCTTGTCCTACTTTCTTGAAGTCACTGACCACGATTTTGATGTGGGAATTTTATTTTGACAGCTGACAACTGTCAAACTGACAGTATGAAAAGTTTCAGAATTTTTAAAAGAAGTTTTTTTATTTGTAAACCATCAATATCTACGTTTTTTTATTGGCGATTTAATAAATTTCTACACATATTGTTTTGATCGTCAGGTGATTGAAAATGATATTAATTGCAACTAAATATTATATACAACAGTGCAGAGTAATGTTGACAAGCTGGCAGAGTAGAATAAAAGGAGGAAAAAGTAAAAGTAAAATGACATATCAAGAAAGAAAGGGAATTTATATAAACGAATGCATAAAATGGAATCGACAAGAAAATAAAGAGGACTGTTATTTTTGCATGACTACATTTTTGGAAACAAAACGACTATAATCTTATATTGTAGTCTTCAGGGTGTTTGGGTAAAGGAATTTAGAAATCCAAAGACATGTAGTAATCATCAAAATAAGCCAAAAAGTTCATGTAAACTGTGTTCCAAAAACCGTTCCTAAGGGGGCTATAGCCCTTTTAAGGGGCTTCTAAAAAAGATGTTTTTCTCACATATTTAAGTTAATATGAACTTTTTGGCTTATTTTGATGAGTATTACATGCCTTTGGATTTCTGAATACCTTTACCCAAACACCCTGTATATTTAAAAACAAAAAAAACTTCAAAATGTTGAAAATTTGATCTGTCAGTTTGACAGTTGGCAGCTGTCAAAATAAAATTTCCACATCAAAATCGTGATCAGTGACCTCAAAACGTGGGTATTGGTGGTTTAAACACAAAAAAACTACATAGTTTACAAGACGAAAAAATTCTTTTTAAAATGTTGAAATTTTTTATGGTAAGAACTGATTTCTTCCCTATCTGGATGTTGTAGCCAAAAAACGATGCAAAACTAAAGTTTTTGGTGGCCGGACTCGATTTCAGGACGTCAAAATACACTGGAAAAATTCCGATTTTTGGGTCCGGTTTTTTGTGTCGCTGTATTGTTTAACTATTGACTTAAAAAGTAAAATCAGAGTATATTTTAAAAACAGATTTGCAATTTTTAAATTTTTTTCCAAACCGGATTTATATGTCAGGGATTTATGTAATAATTATAGTCACGTATACCTATCCGGAAAGGACATTCTATTGACAATTATAAAAATGTATAAGCCCCCTACCGGGAAAAATGTCAATCAAGTGAAACGAGTAATATTTATTTGTTTACTTTATTTTCTACGGTAGGACAACGACGAAGAAACAAAAGACGAAAGCGTCACATAAAGGCAGAAGAAGGAGAAGAAATCTTTACGTAAATGGCAGAAGAAGAAGAAGAATGAGAAAAAGAAGAAGAAGCAGAAGAAGCAGAAGAAAAATAAGAAGAAGCAGCAGCAGAAGAAGAAGAAGAAGAAGAAACAGAAGAAGAAGAAGCAGAAGAAGAAGAAGAAGAAAAAGCAGAAGCAGAAAAAGCAGAAGAGGAAGAAGAAGAGGAGGAAGCGCAAAAAGAAGAAGAAGAAGAAGAAACCGAAGCTGATGATGATGATTATGATGAAGAAAACAATGAAACGGAAGAAGAAGAAACTGAAAATAAACACTGATAATGCGACAACGAAAGAAAACCGCATCAAAAAAGAAAGATATGAAATAATAACTCAAGAGGCAGAAGAGAAAACGCCAAAATACACTCAAGAAATTATCAGAAGACGATTTGATTGCAGGTACGTTTTCCTTCAAGTTTTACTGTCATTATTATTATAATTATTGTTAGTTTTCAATTTTTTAATAATTTTTTTACAGTCCACGGTGTTCTTACAACTTTAATATTGCTATCTATTTTTGAAGGACTTTTTCTTACAGTTCGGTCCAAATTATTCGTGATATAGAAATTTTTTTTGGGCGATGAATGTTTCAGTGATCATAGTGATTACGGACATTTCCGATGCCATTGCCATCCGATGGCATATTAAATTTTTTTTGGAATTTTTTTGGAAAAATTGGGTTTTTGGCATTTTTGAACTCTATTAACGGAATTTTAAAAATATTAAAATCGATAAATCATTCGTGATTTTTTTAGAAAATCAAACATGGCCTTGAAATTTTGATTAATCGGATACGCCCATCTGTGGCTTAAAGATCTTCCTTTATATGGTCGACCACATCTTTATAATGCACGAAAAAAACGTCAACGCGTTTGTTGCCAATAAATTCAAAGACGCCGGCGTTTTTTGTGATGTGGTCGACTTTACTTAGTTTCATCTAAATCCAAGAGTGCTTTTTAACGTTATTGTTTTACGTGCATGATTTTCCAAAAAAGCAGAGTCCAATTATTGGATTTCACTTTTCCGAACGAATTTCATTGCATTTCTTGATTTCTTATAAAGCTAATCACGGGGCTTTTATTGGTCTATATTGTGCCTTGATCGGTTGAGCAATTTTCGAGTAAAGACGGTTTTTATAAAAATTTTCAATATATATATTATTTCCACTTTCATTTCGCCAACAAGTTCTTTATTAACGTGAATTTGATAAAATAAATAAATGAAATAAAATTTGATTAAAGATTAAATTGGTTAAATTAATCGTAACTTTCGTCTAATTATAGGTACCTATTAGTTATTCAAAGTTATTCTTATGGAAGTTACGCGCATCAGTTAGATAATGATGTTAATAAACCCCTCAGACTTCGCTAATAATGTTTACACTTCATTGGATCATCCTAAAAGATAAGTGAAAAAAAATCATTTAGTCTTCATTTTTAACACATTATATCGGCTTATCTCACAATGCTTTTGATTTTCCTAGATGAGCTTTTAGAGAAACATATTAATGAAATTTTATCCGTTTGATGTTTCCGCAACAGCGAATATAACAATCTCAGCTGTAGTAATCAGTCTGGGGTATCAATGTGATTAGTATGATTACAGATCGTATTATGTCGGTTTAAAGTTACCAACATTTTTATAGAGTTCGAATATAAGAGGCGTGACCCACTAAGAATGGAAACTCCCCTCTAAGAAATTGTTTATTACCCGGATTTTCTTTTGAAAGACAAGGCTTTAGAAACTCTAGTTTGGTATGACTGGATTCTGGAGCTTCTCTAACAAATTCATAGCAAATATTGTGTATTTGCATTCTCGTGTATGCCAATAGTTGTTAAGTAGCAAACAGGCGTGAATCAATAATGTCGTTTGGTTTTATATTTTCACTTTGTTAAAATATATTTAGTATTCTATTTACCAGTTTTGTCAATTAATTTTGCCTCGTGTCTGGAAAAAATACATTTCTTGATTCAAAGAGAGTTTAATTTGTTTTACTCCAATATTTATTCAATTAAAATAAGATTCTTCTATTCAAAATTAAAGTCATAAGGTCACCAAAGGACAGTTAAACATTCGTAGCAATCGCATGTGATCCCCGTCAAGCAGTTTTATTATCTCTTCATAAATACTCACTTTATTCACTGTTTGTCATTTTTGTTATTTAACATTATGGCCGAGAGGTTCTGAACCTGACATCAAACAGGGTGTAGGGGTTTGTCAACGAATGATACATTATTTTGGATTAAATACGTAAATGCAAGAGTCATAACATGAAGATCAAAACCGAAGTTTTTAAATTCAATAACAACAAAAAAATTGGGAGGAGAGAGCCAGCCGTTATACAAGTATAACAAATTTGAACGGAATTATATATCTTCGACATTACCAAGTCCAAAAAGTGTGTGTTTTTTTAAATTTTTAAACTTCAATGTTGACCACTAAATTGTTGTGTTGAAATTTTAAATATATTGGTTAAACTAATTATTTCGTCAGCTTATCGCACATTATTTGTTATTCAAAGTTATTCCTAGGAAGTACCTACACATAAATTAAGAACCAAACACGCGCATCAGTTTGAGAATGATGTTAACAAACCCCTCAGACTTTGCTAAAAATGCTTACACTTCATTAGGTCACCCTAAAAGATAGCCGAAAAAACCTATCACGAATATTCTGATACGATATCATTTAGTCGTCACTTTTAACATTAGCTTTTGTATTTTACAAGATGAGCCTATAAGGAAACGTATTAATGGAAATTTATTAGTTTGATGTTTACGCAACAACGAACATAACAATCTCGACTGTAGTAATCAGTCTGAGTGAATCAATATTGTATATGATTGGTATGATTATATATCATATTATGTCGTATATTATGTCGGTTTACACAGTTACCATAACATTTTATAGATATCGAATAATAAAGGGTGAAACTCCCCTGTAAGAAACCAGATTTAGGCTGGATTATTTTTGAAAGATAAAGTTCCAAAAACTCTAATATGGTGCGATATTTTGAGTTTAGGTTGAATTCGCAAGGCAACGTCAAAAATGATCAAAATTGATTAGTGAATTTTATATTAAAATTGAAAATACAAGTGAAATCAGGAGCTTCTAAAACAAATTTGTACCAAATATTGTGAAAAGATGTTTGACATGTTACATTATTATTTTTCATACTAGTGTATGCGAATTTATTTTAACGTTTATCTGGCCAAAAATTAAAATTACATCACAATGGTGTTCAATTGGTTGTATATTTCCACTTTTTATATTCCAGTTTTGTTAATTATCCTCGCAGCGTGTTTGCTCATTAAAATACATTCCTCGATTCAAAAGAAATTTAATTTATTTTTCTCCAATATTTCTTTAATTAAAACAATATTCTTTATTCGAAATTAAAGTCAAAAGGTCACAAAAGACCAGTTAAACATTCGTAGTAACCGTATTTGATCCTCGTCAAGCAGCTTATTAAGACCTTTCTTTATTATTTCTTCATAAATATCTACTTTATTCACAGTTTGTCATGTTGGTTATTTAACATTACGGCCGGGAAGTTCTGTACCTGACATCAAACGAGGTGTAGGTAGGGGTTTGTCAACGAATGATAAATTATTTTGGATTAAATACAGGGCGTAAATGCAAGAGTCAGAACATTATATAACAGTATATCACCACTTCTACGTAGTTAAGCTTGATTGATTTCGTGTTTCATTAGCCTGAATAATATTTGTAGGTACAAGGATAATATAAATTGAGGAAATTTCGTCTCTGCGCAATTGATCGATTTTGCGGTTGAAGCTTGAACCAAATTATGTTTTCGACATTACCAAGTCGAAAAAGTTTAGTTTTTTAAAAGTAGGTAGGAATAGAGTTACCACCGGCTCAATAATCCTCTAGAAATGAGTTTCGAATTCACTTTAAAGTAAAAAGCTACGACCTGCCTCATATTGTTACTTACCCCTTGGGGCATCAAAATCCATATGTCGTCCAAAAATCGTCCTGGGACGGGGTTGGATAATAATATAAGAGTTTTTCTTAAAAAAATGTCAATCAATGATTTATGTTTTTTAAGATATACATAGCCATATTAAGGAAACTATATGTGCTATCGATTTGAAATTTTGGAAACTGTTCAGAAAACGCAATTATTTGGATTTAATTCTCTTGTTCAATTCTACGTTAATTTGTTAGTATCCAGAGTAACAAGTAACAACTCTCGCTGGTATACAATAATTACAAAAAGGTGCGGTCGTGCTTTTGAATTTAAATAAAACCAAGTGCAAAAAAGTGTATCACCCTGGTCCTGGAATCTGCTGAGATTGTTGGGCCCAACACGAAGACAAGAAGCAATATTCAAGGTATCTACCCCAATTTTAATATCGTACACGCAAACAAACATTCTGTCAGTCCGTTGGGCTGACTGGTCCTTCGTTCAACCCGCCTTCCAAACATTTTTGGTTCTTCGATGCCGATTCTTTAAAATTAAAATAAAACCAGCTTTAACTCTCATTAATATTCAAACCGCTTAAAAACGTCATATATTTCATTTAGAAAAGTGACATTTTCCAATTTTAATTTAGTTTGACAATTTTGACACCAGCCTCCTAATTGTGTAATATTCTGAACCTGCCGCTAATTCATTTTTATTCTCACGTAAAAGTCTAGTAGTGCTTTCTTGTAAATTTGTGTTATTGACATTCCAGTGTTTATTTATAACTGCTAAATAATAAAATTAAGTTACAATTTTATTTACATACAGTTAATACCATTATTTTACAAGTTTGCGATTCAAAATGAAGTTTGAGGACTTTGTGAGAGAATGCAATTTGACAATTAAAAAACTGACCGCTGTGTCAGAATATTCATGTACTGTTTTGGCAGATCCTACAACGCACTCTATGTTTCACGCAAAATTTAGAAGATCTAATCTCATTTTCAATGATATACAAGAACAACGCAAATTATTGAAATTAAGCCAACTTTCGCCTGAAAATTTGGATCAACTAAACTCATTATTAGAAAAAATAGATGATTTGTATGATAGTATCCAAGCTGTTAATATACAATTAACTAAAATGGAGTCAGCTGTTGTTGCAAATCCAAAGAGTAATGCTGAAAACCAAAATAATGTCCATTTACCACAAATTCAAATACCCAAATTTTCAGGGAATCCTATTGAATGGACTTCCTTTCACGAATTGTTTTTATCGCTAATTCACAATAATACAAAATTATCAAACATAGAGAAATTTCAATATCTAATAAGTGCCTTGTCTGACGAACCACTAAAATTAGTTAAGCATTTGCCATTAACCTCCGATAATTATCCTATTGCATTTAAAACTCTAGAAGAAAGATATGACAATAAACGTTTACTTATTTCGACATATTGGGGAAATATTTTCAATTCACCAAAAGCTGAATCCGATTCAGCAACCTCTCTTCGTACTCTCTTAAGCATATTTTCAGAAAATATATTTGCTCTCAAAAAATATAAAATTGATTTATGGGACTTTACTTTATTCAATTGGTTAATGCAGAAAATTGATTCCAGTACTCGCAAACGGTTTGAAATGTATCATGGCAATACTGAAATACCTACATATGAAAATTTAAATACATTTTTGACCGATCAATGTACAGCTTTGGAATCTAGTATGATAACATCAAGTCTTTCTTCTAGTGCTTCTCAGCATTTAAACTCTAATACAAAAAGGTCTTCTCATTCTTCATTTACTCATAACCAATATACGCAGTCTCCCACAAAATCAAGACAACAGTCTCTCGTGGCCGAGACAGTTTCTCAAAGTAATGTTATTTCAGCAAAACCTTGTCAAACATCTTGCTTTGTTTGCAAGGCTCAGCATTCTATTTTTAAATGTGATTCATTTTTGAATAAATCACCTCAGGATCGATATGATTTTATTAAAGAATGCAAACGATGTGTGAACTGCTTTGGAACACATAGTCTCTCAACTTGTGCTTCCCGGTCCACTTGTCGTGTGTGTCAAAAACGCCATCATACGATGCTACATTTTCCCCGTGAAGCAACTACAAACTCTACTTCTAACTCTGCTTCAAACTCCACGTCTAACTCTAAAAATAATGCCGCCGCTCCTGACAGTCCTCAAGTTGTTGCCAGTGCTCTTGCTCCAGTTACAGTCCTCTTATCTACTGCCTTAGTATCTATCTGTGATGCTAGAGGTAATTTTCAGACCTGTCGTGCTCTTATTGACAATGGCAGTCAAATATCAATAATAACTGAGAAATGTCTAAACCGACTTAGTTTACCGCTAACTCAATGTTCTATTCCTATTCAAGGAATTGGTCGAACTTCTTCACCCGCTTGTACCGGCTTGACTGCTTGTCAAGTCACTCCGCTATTTAGACGTCATCCCAGTTTCATTATTCAGGCAATGGTCTTGCCAGTCATCTGCAATGATGTTCCGTCTAGTCACATTGCCACGCACAATTATAGACATTTAATTAACCTGCCTCTTGCTGATCCTGATTATAGGAAACCAAGCGAAATTGATATCTTGCTTGGTGCTGATGTCTATTCGCAAATAATACAACCCGGTATTAAATATGGCCGTCCTGGCGAACCAATTGCAATGAAAACCATCTTTGGTTGGATTTTATCTGGCAAAATTAATCATTCTACGCTCACTACTGTTAATTTGTTCCATGTATCTGTTGAATCGGAACTCGATTCCACATTAAAGAAATTTTGGGAACTTGAAAGTGTACCTAACAAAATATTCAATTCACCGGAGGATATCAAATGCGAACAAAACTTTATTGATTCTCATACTCGCGATGAATCCGGTAGATATACTGTTTCATTACCTTTTCGTGAAGAAATTCCTATTTTAGGTGATTCGTTTAACTCCGCAATGCGTCGTTTTCTGTCCTTGGAAAATCGCTTAAATAAAAATTCTGCATTAAAACAAGAATATTCCAATTTTATGCAGGATTATTTTGTCTCTGGCCATATGTCTCCTGTGAGTGGTCAAACTACTTCCAATCATAGAGATTCGTGTTACTATATCCCACACCATTGTGTGCTAAAGCCAGAAAGTTCCACTACGAAATTACGTGTAGTTTTTGATGCCTCAGCGAAGACTTCAAATAATATTTCTCTAAATGACACGCTACTAACTGGCTCTAAATTACAGCAAGACATAGTATCCTTACTTTTACGTTTTCGTATTCATTCTATTGTACTTATTGCAGATATAAAACAAATGTATAGGCAAGTTTTAGTGAAATCTGAACACAGAGCCTATCAACGCATACTGTGGCGCTTTTCTCCTGACGGTCCGGTTCAAGAATTTGAGCTAAATACTGTTACATACGGAGTATCATCTGCTCCATATCTTGCTATCCGCACTCTCCTACAACTTGCTTCAGATGAAAAACAGAATTTTCCTTATGCTGCAAAGGTGATACTTAGCGATGTTTATGTAGATGACGTAGTCACGGGCTGTTCATCTCTTAAAGAAGCTATCACGCTGCAATCTCAACTTCAAGGTCTTCTTAAAAGTGGTGGATTTGATTTAAGGAAATGGTCTAGTAATGATTCTGTCTTGTTAGAGTCCATACCTCCCTCTTCACGGCAAACTAATTGTCAATCATTCGACACTGTCGATTCCTTTCAAAAGGTATTGGGCTTGAACTGGAATCCAGCTTCTGATTCCTTAATTTACAAAATAGAAACTATTGAACGTTGTTGTACTAAGAGATCGATACTTTCTGAAGTTGCCCGCATATTCGATCCACTTGGAATATTGGCGCCGCTGACTCTTTTTGCCAAGCATTTAATTCAGGTGCTATGGACACAAAGTTTGTCTTGGGATGAGGCACCTTCCGCTGAGATTTGTTCACGTTGGTCACAATACAAACGTGAGTTACCATGTCTCGCTCAACTTGAGCTACCTCGTCGCATTATAACGGACAATTATCAAAGCTGTGAACTTCATGGTTTCTGTGATGCATCTTTGATTGGATATGCATGCGTGGTATATTTTAGAGTTACACTAAATGATGGCTCTGTACGCATTTTTTTGGTTTGTGCTAAGTCTAAGGTGTCTCCACTTAAGCGTATTACAGTTCCACGTCTTGAGTTATGTGCTGCTCTCCTACTTTCTGATTTGGTTCATTTGTTTGTCAGACCTATGCCAACATTGTGTTTAATAAAATTTACGCTTGGTCCGACTCGACAGTCGCTTTGACCTGGATTAAATCCTCTCCACATCAATGGAAGACGTTTATTGCTAATCGGGTTACACAAATTCAAGAAAAAATTTCTCCGCAAAATTGGTATCACATTAATGGTACTGATAATCCTGCTGATTGCGCTTCGCGAGGTCTTCTTCCCTGTGACCTCTTGAATTGTTCCGCATGGTGGGCGGGTCCAATGTGGCTCAGTTCTTTACCTGAACGTTGGCCTATTTGTACCTCTTCTACTCCTTCGTCTGAAATAGGCTTAGAAGCCAATACAATCTCTCTCGTTGTCACTAAACAACATGATTTCATAATGGACTTATTATTTCGATTCTCTTCTTTGAGAAAAGTTCAAGGAAGTATAGCATATTTAATTCGATTTACCCAGTATTTAAAGAATAAGTCTAATTTAGTTCAAGGTCCTTTAGTTGATTTGGAGTTACATAACTCATTGTTAATTATCATCAGACATGTTCAACGCTTAGTTTTTGCTAACGAAATAAAGCAAATTCGTTCAAATAGCCCTTGTTCTAAACCCATACGTAAACTTGCTCCTTTTCTAGATCCAGAGGGTATTCTCAGGGTGGGCGGACGACTTCGTCACTCTCAGGAATCCTTTCAAAGAAAACATCCAATTTTATTGCCACGAGATCACCGATTAACTAAACTTCTTATTAATCACTATCATAATAAGTATCTGCATCCTGGTGCAACCGCTCTTCAAGCTTTATTAGTTGAACAGTTTTGGATTTTGTCGGCTAGACGTGCAATTAATCATTGCATTTCCCATTGCTATCGTTGTTCTCGACACAATCCAAAATCTTACACACCTTTTATGAGTGATTTACCTACTTATCGAGTCTCTGAAGTTAAACCGTTTCTTCACACTGGAGTAGATTTCGCCGGGCCATTTACTCTTACCTTTGGTAGACGCCGAGGTGGTAAAACACAAAAGGCCTATCTATGCTTATTTGTATGTCTCGCCACAAAAGCACTTCATCTTGAACTTGCATCAGATCTTTCTTCTGAAGCGTTTATTGCAGCATTACGACGCTTTGTTGCACGGCGAGGTCAATGTTCTGATCTTTATAGTGACAATGGAACAAATTTCGTTGGTGCTAATCGTCAGTTGAATGAACTTACACAAGGTGCCGCTGGAATCATGCAAATTAGGTGGCATTTCAACCCTCCTTCCTCTCCACACTTTGGCGGCTTGTGGGAAGCAGGAGTAAAATCGGTGAAACATCACATTTCTCGAGTTGTTGGTGATCAAGTGCTGTCCTATGAAGAACTTATCACCATTTTTCACCAAATTGAAGCCATTCTAAATTCACGACCGTTATGCCAGCTTAGTAATGATCCGAATGATCTTCAGGCCCTTACTCCAGGTCACTTTTTAACATTATCCTCATTAACAGCTCCTCCTGACGAGGAGTTAACTTCCGTACCCTTAAATCATCTGTCCAGATGGCAACTGTTGCAACAAATTCAACAAAGTTTTTGGAAGCGCTGGCATAACGAATACCTCCATACTCTCCAGCAACGTTCTAAATGGACAGATCGTACAAAACCTCCCTCTATTGGCACAATAGTCATAATTAAACAGGACAATGTCCTTCCGCTAACCTGGCATCTCGGTCGGATTGCCGAATTACATGCTGGTCCTGATGGACAAATCCGTACAGCTACTGTACAAACAGCTAATGGTCAATTTAAGAGACCTCTTGTAAAATTATGTCCGATCCCTACTAATTACTAGTTTTACAACATGTTATTTTAACTTAGTTTTAATTTAATAATTAGATATATTACAATTACTTATAAAACTTTCAATCTGGAATTACTTTTAATCATAAAACCTTCAAGTAAGTACTAAATTAGTATTGTTCCTATTACAAATGCTTCGCCATTTGGATGGGCGGTATGTTCAGAAAACGCAATTATTTGGATTTAATTCTCTTGTTCAATTCTACGTTAATTTGTTAGTATCCAGAGTAACAAGTAACAACTCTCGCTGGTATACAATAATTACAAAAAGGTGCGGTCGTGCTTTTGAATTTAAATAAAACCAAGTGCAAAAAAGTGTATCACCCTGGTCCTGGAATCTGCTGAGATTGTTGGGCCCAACACGAAGACAAGAAGCAATATTCAAGGTATCTACCCCAATTTTAATATCGTACACGCAAACAAACATTCTGTCAGTCCGTTGGGCTGACTGGTCCTTCGTTCAACCCGCCTTCCAAACAGAAACATATACAAAAAAATAGTGCGTTTCCAACAGTGACTGCAAAATTTAAAAAACATTTACTAATTTTTCAAAAATTAATCGGAAATATATAAGTCCAAAATTGTTGTACTGAAAACTTCGCCATGCGGATAAGTACATAAAATATAATTTTTTTCTATACACATATATTGAATGAAATGTAGCTAATAGATCAAAAAAGTTCTTAAAATAAAAATTAAAGCTCTAGCGTTAACGATTCGCGAGATATCGTTTTTTTTATTAGCGCATGGTTTGGTAAAATGCTCAAACCACACACCCTACTAGTTGTAAGCGCGTGTATTCTAGGGATTTCACTCCTTTTTTGCTTTGACCATGCCTTGTATGCCAGTTGCATATAACTTTCACCAGAGAGAGTTTTACAGGATTTTCTGAATTATTAGAACTGCATAAATTATTTGGTATTATTAAGAGCCAAATAAATGAACATTAAGAGATTAAACAATAAAGAGTACAAACAGTCCATTCCAAACAATTTGTGTTTTTTGATATTACTTTTGATAAGTGATTCGTCAACATATATAAAGAAAATGTGATGTTAAGTATATGTCAGGATGTTTTCTATAACTACACCAATGATACAAAACAGTCACCTAAACATACACTATACAGGTTTAGGACTTTCAGTTCACCAAGAATCAAAGTAAAATAAAATTATAGACATATTACATTCCTGTGGGTATTCGGTGTCCTACAAGAATATTTTACGGTTACGAGATACTATTGCGCAGAATGTAATTAAGCTTTACGAAGAAAATGATAAAATAATTGCACCAAGTCAGTTAGTACCACGGTGTAAGACAATTAGGTGATGAAACGCGTCAATGTATCGTATGGTTAGAGTGTCGCCAAACTGTTAACGCAAGAGACGCGAAATCGTAAGACAAAGAGATAGAGTAAGTGGCCGCGAGGGCCGCGCGGGCTGCGCCTCGCATCGTCCCTAGTTAATTTCCACTTCATTTTACCAGGTCGAAAAATATACCATTCGATGCAGAAAAATATGTAGAACACGATTGTTGAAAAATTATGTGTCTAAATTGTCGGCTACTGTGCAAAAAAAAATAAAAACCATAAATGAAATTGGACGCCGGCACGTTTAACTCGAAACGCTGCTAAAACCGTTCGAGTTATGAAAATAATTAACATAAACAATTCTATAGAGAACTAAATTTCCTATAAAAAAGTCAGTGGTGTTAGTCTATCTTTAATAGTTTTGGTGTGAGGGCGCCTCAAATTCGCGCGCTGATCTTTTGTTAAATTAAACTTATTGTTTTCCAGCGCACAACTTTCAGCCACTCTCACGCCTAAAATATTCAAGATAGACATATGCCGTCACTGACTTTTTTATAGGAAATTTAATTCTCTATAAAATTGTTAATGTCCAATTTTTTCATAACTCTAACGGTTTTGGCAGCGTTTTTTTAAAATGTCAAATCGGAATAATTTTTTGTAAGAAAATCAGTATTTTTAGCAATTATAATAGTGATAATACAATTCTGAATGTAAAAAACTGTATTTATTTACCTTTTATTACAACACAATTATTGTCACACGCAATGAAAAATTTATGTTTACATTTATCTGTCACCTCCGCCTACTACAAAAATCGCCGATTTAAAAAAAACAGTTTTATAAAAGAGAATCCCAGACAAAAACAAAATCGTTTTCCAATAAAAAGAAGGAATCTAGATTGCGATTAACCTGATACTCTATTATAGGTTGATTCAATTTACCACATTAAATTTCTGAGCACATTGCAAGAGATTTAAATTAAAATTTAAGAATCAATATAAATGTGATTAATAGTTTTCTCTTTTTTTTTT
Source organism: Rhagium mordax (assembly GCA_963680705.1). Lineage (NCBI taxonomy): Eukaryota > Metazoa > Arthropoda > Insecta > Coleoptera > Cerambycidae > Rhagium > Rhagium mordax. The sequence continues at coordinate 10,148,247 of OY796657.1, forward strand.
GATTTTGGACAATAAAAATATCTAAGTAGGTAATAATGCTTTATGTTTACTTAACTTGAATAGTTATTTATTTTTTGAATAAATAAATAGACATTTTTTCGTATACCTACATTATATTTATTTCACTCACGTATCCCTTATTATTTATTCGTTATCACATCAAAATATGTATACTACTATTTTTACTTTATTTACAATATTAAAAATATTATTGTTAAATAAATACCTTATCATTATTATTATTTATTGCTTGCAAGCTATAAATGATTCTTTCAATCAATGCGATCATCGACATAATATAAAAATCATTACTTACTACAGCAGTTTTAATTAAATTCTATAGGTATAGTGTAAAAATATGTTTCGTTTTTAATTAGTAAAGATAATTATTTAGATATATACCTAATACTAGAACATTTAAAAAGAATTGCTTTAGATTTTAAACAGCTCCATACTCATACAATGAGCCCGAATCAAGGTAAAATACGCGGCCACCACTCTACCATCTCTCTCTATTCCCAGCGTTAACAAATCGACGACGGGGTCGGCCGGCTTGTAGTATCACCTAATTGTCTTACACCGTGGTACCTACCAAACCAATTTGTCCAATTTGATGCCGACAATATTGATACCCTTGAAGAAACTTTTGATACATCTCCTACATTCCATGGCTTGGCCGCTTTCCAAAGAGGCTCTTCGAAGGAAAAAATATCCAATGAACTAAATTAGCTTCCTTATAAAAAAATTGAATTGGTTATTCCAGATGATTTACATAAACTAGAAAAAATTAAATACAACAAATTCCCTAAAAAAAAGGTCGAAATTAGTCCATAAAAAGCAAATAATAATACTTAATAAAGAAAATGAAAATATTGCCTGAATTCTCTGTAGATTACGTAATTCTAGTACAAGAAAAAGTAGTGCCGCAGTGGGCAGGCTTCAATGAACTGTTGCTGCTGTATGAACTGTTATTAAACGATGCTCCTCAATTGCCAAAAAACTATGTAATAAATATACTGTACTTACATTCGATCAGGCAATGGCAATATAAAACAAAAGAACTACAATAGTATAAACCCGAAGAAACTGTAAATGTTATTATTCATCTCGGTGGCTTTCATATAATTATTATTTTTTAAAAGTGATTGGACAATCTATGAAACATTCTGAATTATCAAATATATGGCTTGGAGAAGCTGCTGTTGAAGATATTTTGAATGGAAAAAAATACAATTTTGTAAGAGTCCATAAGCTAACAAATGAAAGTCTCATGAGAACTCTCATAACATTATTCGAAAAGTGGCTTATGGATTCAAAAGGTGATGGTATATATTCTGTTAAAATTACTTCGTGTTGTCAGGTGAGGTGGCGTAGTCTTAGAGAAACGAAAGAAATCTCTCCCAGTTTTAAGAAAAGAAAATGTCTGACGTAGTTTGGAACGTTTCAGCCCGAATTCTCAGAATTTGTAAGTTCTCAATCACCAACGTTTAGATTTTCTACGAGATTAGAGTACATCGGATGAAGATAATTAATTTGTAACACTTTTTTAATTGGAAAAATAAAATAAATACTATTTATAAAAAAGTTAAGTATCTTTTCGAATTAAACACAAAGTATGTACAGCAATAAGACTAATATTATAGCTGCGAACTGTTTAAAATTGATTTAAATATCATAATTCATAACTAGTATGCCTATTAGTTATGAATTATGATATTAAAATAACAAAAATATGTTCCCGATAAATAGCACAGTTTTTACATTAACGTAAAGCTTCGAGCTTATAAACTTTGCCAAATCACGCGCTCCCATAAAATTCGTTAACTCAAGAACTATGAATATAACGTATACTGTTGGTATTTTAAAAACTTTTTTCTTCTACCATAATGGAAAGTACACACTTTCCTCCCTCATATGAGGGAGGAAAATGCCACTTTTCCTCCCTAGGGAGGAAAGTACTTTCTTCCCCCATATGAGGGAGGAAAGTGTATTGCACATTGAATATAAATACAGGGTGATTCAAATTCGAGGGCAACCATGGGTATCTCCCTTATTATAAGTGATAGAAGGTAGGTTTAAATTTGGCAAAGTTGTGCATGCTTAAGCCCAACAATATGCCGTTGAGAAATCAAAAGAATCTTTTTTCGTTTTTGAGATTTTTTAAAAAAACTTAAATTTGTTGTTTTCGATTTTATTTTTTATTTTAAAAGTAATAAAAAAACTAAACGCGCTTTCTTAGAGCAATTTTTTCAGCTCTACATGATGATTGTTACAGATTTTTAATACGACGTTTCGTCTTCTTTAAATCATCATCAATTTTTTTATTTCTTATTATTACTGTAAGAAAATCCTTTTATTTAAAATTTCAGCTTTACTTATAACCGTAATGTAGTCATATTATACATTTTTGAAATCACAAAAAAATGTTCTATTTAATGATGCAGAAATCCAATATGGTGTCCATAAGAAATAAGAAAATTGATGATGATTTAAAGAAGACGAAACGTCGTATTAAAAATCTGTAAACATCATCATGTAGAACAGAAAATGTTGCTGTAAGAAAGTGCTTTTAGTTTTTTTTATTACTTTTCAAATAAGTCTAATAAAAAATAAAAACAAAAACGTAAAATTTAAGTTTTTTTAAAAAATCTCAAAAACGAAAAAAGATTCTTTTGATTTCTCAACGGCATATTGTTGGGCTTAAACATGCACAACTTTGCCAAATTTAAACCTACCTTCTATCACTTATAATAAGCGAGATACCCATGGTTGCCCTCGAATTTGAATCACCCTGTATAACCAATAATTCTAACATCTAAAAATAATGTATTTAAGATATATTTAAGGATTTGTTTTTATTTCTTTACTCAATAAATAGTTTCAATAAAATCAAATAATTGATCTATTTACATATAAAAGTTAATTATACAGGTAGGAGAAAAAATCATATGTATTACACGGGATCAAAGTGCTTTTTCCTCCCTTGGGTGATCACTGCCATCCGCTTCGCGTCGGTGAACTTCACCCACGGGAGAAAAAGTGGCACTTTCCTCCCTACTAATACAAATAGCTATTTCAAACCTTAGTCGATATTTTGTTCCATATACAGTGTGTCCCCGGATGGAGTTGACAAGAGGAAAAAATCTTTATTATTGATTGTACGACGAAAAGTCACTCTTTATAAAAAATTCTGCTTGTCGAAAAAATGAGTTTACCATATAAAAATCTTAGATAAGATGTACCGGGTGTTAATAAATTAAGAAAACATGAAAATGCCTCAAGTGAGAAGTACCATTATTTATATTATTTTAGACAAAATGTTTATAAAACAAAGTTGTTTATAATCCAAAATAAAGCCTAAATAAAAATTTTGAAGTCTAAATTTTGAATTGTATGTTCTTATTGTGTTTATCTTTTTAAGTAGAAAAAAAAACAGAGTTTGCTGTCGACAATATTGAACTGACAAACGTCATTATTTCATTGTCATTGTGTAGAATATTTCACATCGATATTAAAATAAATAAAAAAAATAAAAAAAATTTAGACTTCAAAATTTGTATTTAGGCTTTATTTTGGATTATAAACAACTTTGTTTTATAAACACTTTGTCTAAAATAATAAATAATGGTACTTCTCTCTTGAGGCATTTTCATGTTTTCTTAATTTATTAACACCCGGTACATCTTATCTAAGATTTTTATATGGGAAACTCATTTTTTCGATAAGCAGAATTTTTTATAAAGAGTGACTTTTCGTCGTACAATCAATAATAAAGATTGTATTCCTCTTGTCAACTCCATCCGGGGACACACTGTATGTATTACAAATTTTCAATATTTTTTATAGTTGTCCGCATGTTGAAGTTTTTGATGTAAGATTTTCAAAATTTTAAGTTTACGATTGATTTTTAAAAAATCCAACAACTTTGTGATATTTTGGTATACATCGTTGGAAGCTCTCAAGTTTTTTGTACAATTCTGTAAAAAATTAAAGATAGCTCATACAGTTTTCTAGATATTCCGATGTGTATTTTAAAAAACTTATATTTTTAACAATTAATATTTTTAAGAAAAACCGTTATATCTACCCCCGTCCCAGGACGATTTTGGTACAAGTGGATTATGATGTCCCAGTGGGTTACCGGCTTAAATCTCTGCTTGTTTTAGTATTCCCGTTAATGATACGTCTAAGGAGCACACATTTCAAGGATTAAGTGCCTGATCTAAATTTAGAAGCGTTAACATCAGTAACAACGAAAATACTTATGCTACGATCATATGTCTTCTTGATGACATTCCTTCAGGAAACGGAAACTCGCTTTAATATTTGCGAAAACAGCCGTGTTGTTAGGTTCAATTTAACGAACTTACGCACCTAATGAGGAAATATAAATATAATACTGGTATAAAGCAGATATATTGCTGGAATGTGAGTCTTATTAGTAGGTTTATTTATTTTTTATTTTCTTTACGATATATTCTACATAACATGTATATTGAAGGAAGGGAAATAAAAGTTTCCAGAGATTTTCCGGAGTCCTTATTTCAGTAAAATGTACTGAAATAAAAAGGACATTATTGAATCCCCGAAATTGTTTCACTATCTGCGTTCTGTCCGAGTATTATATTAATATTTAATAAATGTCGTAAAATATGTTTGCTCCCAAAACAATTCAAACCGTGTATCAAGGAAAATGTTTCTGTACGTATGTCAATAATTATGTTAACTGATAAAATGTGTGTCTAATAAAAAGTGCTATGATGCCTTTTAAATATACCATAAAATTAAGGAAAACAGAAAAATATATTTTTGAATTTGAAAAAATATAAAATATACTGCCTTCGGTAGTAGCAGTAGTGTTGTTATACGCCAAATTTTTGTTTTTTGTTCACTGGTTACAAAAAAAAGTTAATTCGGAAACGGCTGCGTTGACTGACAAATACGCTTGTCTACTTCAGTGAAATAGATGTAATGGGCTAATTTTTCATTTTAGAGAAGCACTCTAATCGAAAATAAGACATAACTATAAATTTTACTAAAATAAATAATGCAGCAATTGCAAACACATTACATATACATCTAAGACCTCTATTTAGATTGAAATCTGGAGATAAATACAGCGTAAAAATACCACCATAATAAATGTGTTATCTTAAAATTGCTCTCTACGCAAATAAGTATCTTGTAAAAATTTGTAAACACATTTAAATAAATATTTTTTCTTAGTTTTACCACAAACAGTTGAAATTGATATACGTATGTTTGTGGACCCATTGAAACATTTACATACCATACTGGGTGGGTTAAATTTGTTTTTTGTTTTTTCTGTAAAAATATTGTACCCGTTATGCAGTCCTTTGAATTCCATAATTAACTAGAACTTGATGAGCATAAGCATATTAAAAGTTGTTGTAGGGTTAAAACATCAACATTATTCAGTTAATTTACATAAAAACTAGGGGTGCAGATGTCGCATGTTCTGTCTTTGAAAGAAACGTGTCGGATTTCTGTTATCTGAGAATCTCCTCCTGACGTTCAGCCATCACACACCGTTGGATAGATCCTTTACATATTGATCGAGATAAAGAACATATCCGCATTTGGTTTGCAAGCTATAATGTCGATTTTATGAAAAAGTTCAATGCTCAAAAAAAAATCTCAAGAAATTTATGGAGATAAAAAGAAACAAGACGAATCAAGTGGAGCACGAAGCCCTTTGACATATGATTTTTACCCCTTGTTTATATGTAAATATAAATAAAAAAAACTTGAGCGCTTCCAAATGTATACCAAAATATCACAAAGTTGTTAAATTTTTTAAAAATTAATCGTAAACTTAAAATTTTGAAAATCTTGCATCAAAAACTTCAACATGCGGGAAACTATAAAAAATATTGAAAATATGTATAGATACATATATGGAACAAAATAACGACTTAGGGTTGGAAAAGTTATTAAAACACCAACAGTATCCGTTATATTCATAGTTCTTGAGTTAACGAATTTTATGTGAGCGCGTGATCTGGCAAAGTTTATAAGCGCCAAGCTTTACTTTAATGTAAAAACTGTGCTATTTATCAGGAACATTTTTTCATTTTCAGGGATTCAATAAAGTCCTTTTTATTTCAGTACATTTTACTGAAATAAGGACTCCCTGAGTCTCTGGAAACTTTTATTTCCCTTCCTTCAATATACATGTTATGTAGAATATATCGTAAAGAAAATAAAAAATAAATAAACCTACTAATAAGACTCACATTCCAGCAATATATCTGCTTTATACCAGTATTATATTTCTATTTCCTCATTAGGTGCGTAAGTTCGTTAAATTGAACCTAACAACACGGCTGTTTTCGCAAATATAAAGCGAGTTTCCGTTTCCTGAAGGAATGTCATCACGAAGACATATGATCGTGGCATAAGTATTTTCGTTGTTACTGATGTTAACGCTTCTAAATTTAGATCAGGCACTTACTCCTTGAAATGTGTGCTCCTTAGACATATCGTTAACGAGAATACTAAAACAAGCAGAGATTTAAGCCGGTAACCCACTGGGACATCATAATCCACTTGTACAAAAATCGTCCCGGGACGGGGGTAGATATAAAGGTTTTTCTTAAAAAAATTGATTGTTAAAAATTTATGTTTTTTAAAATACACATCGGAATATCTAGAAACCTGTATGAGCTATCTTTAATTTTTTACAGAATTGTACAAAAAAACTTGAGCGCTTCCAACGATGTATACCAAAATATCACAAAGTTGTTAGATTTTTTAAAAATTAACCGTAGACTTAAAATTTTGAAAATCTTGCATCAAAAACTTCAACATGCGGACAACTATAAAAAATATTGAAAATTTGTATTTAACTATATGGGGCAAAATAACTAAGGTTTGAAAAAGTTTTTAAACCACCAACAGTATCCGTTATATTCATAGTTCTTAAGTTAACGAGTTCTATGTGAGCGCGTGATCTGGCAAAGTTTATAAGTGCTTTAATGTAAAAACTGTGCTATTTACCAGGAACAAATTTTTGTTATTTTAATATCATAATTCATAACTAATAGACATATTAGTTATGAATTATGATATTTAGATCAATTTTAAACAGTTCGCAGCTATAATATTACTCTTATTGCTGTACATACTTTGTGTTTAATTCGAAAAGATATTTAACTTTTTTATAAATAGTATTTATTTTATTTTACAAATTAAAAAAGTGTTACAAATCAATTATCTTCATCCGATGTACTCTAATCTCGTAGAAAATCTAAACGTTGGTGATTGAGAACTTACAAATTCTGAAAATTCGACTGAAACGTTCCAAACTACGCCAGACATTTTCTTAAAAATGGGAAAGATTTCTTTCTTTTCTCTAAGACTACGCCACCTCACCTGACAACACGAAGTAATTTTAACAGAATATATACCATCACCTTTTGAATCCATAAGCCACTTTTCGAATAATGGTATGAGAATTCTCATGAGACTTTCATTTGTTAGCTTATGGGCTCTTGCAAAATTGAATTTTTTTCTATTCAAAATATCTTCAACAGCAGCTTCTCCAAGCCATACATTTGATAATCCAGAATGTTTCATATGTTGTCCAATCACTTTTAAAAAATAATAATTATATGAAAGCCACCGAAATGAATAATAACATTTACAGTTTCTTCGGGTATATACTATTGTAATGTTTTGTTTTATATTGCCACTGCCTGATCGAATGTAAGTACAGTATATTTATTACATAGTTTTTTGGCAATTAAGGAGCATCGTTTAATAATAGTCCATACAGCAGCAACAGTTCATTGAAGCCTGACCACTGCGGCACTACTTTTTCTTGTTTACTAGAATTATGTAATCTACAGAGAATTAAGGCAATATTTTCATTTTCTTTATTAAGTATTATTATTTGCTTTTTATGGACTAATTTCGACCTTTTTTTTTTAGGGAATTTGTTGTATTTAATTTTTTCTAGTTTATGTAAATCATCTGGAATAACCAATTCAATTTTTTTATATGGAAGCAAATTTAGTTCATTGGATATTTTTTCATTCGAAGAGCCTCTTTGGAAAACGGCCAAGCCATGGAATGTAGGAGATGTATCAAAAATCTCTTCAAGAATATCAATATTGTCGGCATCAAATTGGACAAATTGGTTTGGTAGGTACTAACTGCAATTATTTTATCATTTTCTTCGTAAAGCTTAATTACATTCTGCGCAATAGTATCTCGTAACCGTAAAATATTCTTGTAGGACACCGACTACCCACAGGAATGTAATATGTCTATAATTTTTTTTACTTTGATTCTTGGTGAACTGAAAGTCCTAAACCTGTATGTTTAGGTGTCTGTTTTGTATCATTGGTGTAGTTATAGAAAACGTCCTGACATATACTTAACATCACATTTTCTTTATCATATGTTGACGAATCACTTATCAAAAAATACAAATTGTTTGGAATGTACTGTTTGTACTCTTTATTGTTTAATCTCTTAATGTTCATTTATTTGGCTCTTAATAATACCAAATAATTTATGCAGTTCTGATAATTCAGAAAATCCTGTAAAACTCTCTCTGGTGAAAGTTATATGCAACTCGCATACAAGGCATGGTCAAAGCAAAAGAGGAGTGAAATTCCTAGAATACACGCGCTTACAACTAGTAGGGTGTGTGGTTTGAGCATTTTACCAAACCATGCGCTAATAAAAAAAACGATATCTCGCAATCGTTAACGCTAGAGCTTTAATTCTTATTTCAAGAACTTTTTTGATCTATTAGCTACATTTCAATATATGTGTAGAGAAAAAAATTATATTTTATGTACTTATCCGCATGGCGAAGTTTTCAGTACAACAATTTTGGACTTCTCTATTTCCGATTAATGTTTGAAAAATCAGTAAATATTTTTGATATTTGGCAGTCACTGTTCGAAACGCACTAGTTTCCAAAAATTCAAATCGATAGCGCATATCTTTCCTAAATATAGCGATGTATATCTTAAAAAATATAAATCATTGATTTTACATTTTTTTTAAGAAAAACTCTTATATCCAACCCCGTCTCAGGACGATTGTTAGACAATAGGTGGATTTTGATGCCTCAAGGGGTAAGTAACAATATGAGGCAGGTCGTAGCTTTTTACCTTAAAGTGAATTCGAAACTCATTTCTAGGGGATTATTGAGCCGGTGGTAACTCTATTCCTACCTACTTTTAAAAAACTAAACTCTTTCGACTTGGTAATGTCGAAAACATAATTTGGTTCAAGCTTCAACCGCAAAATCAATCAATTGCGCAGAGACAAAATTTTCTCAATTTATATTATCCTTGTACCTACAAATATTATTCAGGCTAATGAAACACGAAATCAATCAAGCTTAACTACGTAGAAGTGGTGATATACTGTTATATAATGTTCTGACTCTTGCATTTACGCCCTGTATTTAATCCAAAATAATTTATCATTCGTTGACAAACCCCTACCTACACCTCGTTTGATGTCAGGTACAGAACTTCCCGGCCGTAATGTTAAATAACCAACATGACAAACTGTGAATAAAGTAGATATTTATGAAGAAATAATAAAGAAAGGTCTTAATAAGCTGCTTGACGAGGATCAAATACGGTTGCTACGAATGTTTAACTGGTCTTTTGTGACCTTATGAATTTAATTTCGAATAAAAGAATATTGTTTTAATTAAAGAAATATCGGAAAAAAATAAATTAAATTTCTTTTGAATCAAGGAATGTATTTTTATGAGCAAACACGCTGCGAGGATAATTAACAAAACTGGAATATAAAAATATGAAAAGTGGAAATATACAACCAATTGAACACTATTGTGATGTAATTTTAATTTTTGGCCAGATAAACGTTAAAATAAATCAGCATACACTAGAATGAAAAATAATAATGTAACATGCCAAACATCTTTTCACAATATTTGGTACAAATTTGTTTTAGTAGCTCCTGAACTAGCACTAGTTATTTTTGTCGAAATCCCTTTTTATGATGTAAATCATGAGATTTGAAAAGGATAAAGACGATTTTATTAATTTTATCGATAAAAATAGAGATAGATTCGTTGCAAAAATATTTTTGACCTTGAACCAGTAACATAGAAAATTATATCGTTCTATTTAAAAAAAAAACCTATCCGAGGTTATCTTTCACCCCCTTCATTTTAGGAATATATTATCCCTCACTGCTGCAAAGCTTCCTCTGCTTTGTTAATTAAAGTTAATGTGAACATTTCTATATTTTCCACCAAAGTGGTTTGCATTTCCTACCTACTGCTGTAATAATTGAGAGGTTTCCAGTAAACATTAAGGTTGTTTGTGATTTTCATAATTATGTGTGGCTCTATTAAATAAGCCCGATTTTTAGTTGTTTTTGCTTTTATTATTATTAACCTTTGACATTTTAAAGCCTTAAGCGTATTAAATGCTTAACACCATGACCTTTTGAACTTCAAATATATGTATTTCTTTCTGGTTAATTAAAACCCTTCGGGAATAAACCTTCTGGCTTTAATGGTACGCCTGTTTTTGCCAACAGGATTTCTTATTCATATTTTTTAGTAAACACAGAGGTGTTCAAATAAGTGCACCAAACTGAAAAGGGGCACTACTAAGAGATTATCAAGTTGTCGTAATTAATAAGTCATTACAGAAAATCTTGAAAACATTTCTACAAAATATTGCATTCGCGTTTTCAGTTTTTTGTTGCAAAAATAAAATGACCAAAATAACTGTCCTAATTAGACGGACACAATTTGACTAATGCATATTAGGTACGCAAAATGAAGCAAATAAAAACGTAGTATTCCTTTACTTCCTCCATTAGGAACAGTTGAAGTATGGCGTTGCAATTAAAAAGGACAATAATTGCATTAGAGAATTTTAAATGATCCCAATCGAATTAGAAATCGCAAAAGTGATAATTACAGTAATTATTCTGCCAGGGATCCAGTTCCATCATTTAGTTCTAAATTTAAAATATATGTATCTGCCTAAAATCTATGCGATTATATATTTAAAACACTGCATTATTTATCGGTCCTTCGTGTTTGTACAGCAATCAGTAAATAATAATTTAAATACTAATTATTCAAAATTCATAATTTATCGTTCCTCCCACAAATCTAATAAGTAATTACTTTTTGTCTATAAACATATGGAGTAAACAACGATGAAAATTATTACGGATATTTGTAATGGCATTTAAACCTCTCTCCAATATTTTATTACTCATTTATTACTTTTAAAATAGATGGCTATAAATAATGGAAAATTATGGTTTCCTGCATAACGTGCCCAAAAAACTTCCAAATAGAAAGCAGTTTTAAACATGGTGACCTAATTATTAACCATCCAGTAATTGGATGTCACGTGATTAAATATCGTCAAGCAATAGCGTTACTGCGTTGTTAAAAAATTTCTGTTGTACATACTCTGTTATATTTTAAGAAAAGAAAGCAAACAAAATGCCATCACGTTTTAAATTTTGACCTATATTAACAAAAACAGTGCCGCAGAAAAAAGCGTTTAAGGATTTCCTGTTTCATTTCGAAAATTATAAGCAGCCAACTATAACTTAATGGTATAGTCAATACAATGAAGGGCATACGATTTTGGATCCACAGCTAAAAACTATTAACCTTCTTTCTTTTTCTATTACATGTAACGGGTGTACAAATAGGAAATCAATTAAAATAGGTGATAAATAGGATTGCAGTGCAGAATTTTCTCGAAATGAACTAAAACCTCAGGAAGCATAGTTCCATATGCCAACGTATTCTATGAATAGTTGCTGACATTTTGGCGATTAAACTATCATCAGATATTAATGATTAAATAATTTAATGTTATACTTTCTAAAACTGCTTGTTCTGAGTAGTTGCTGACATGAGACCGCCTAAATCCTTGCAGTATCTAAATTTTAGATGCCTACCACTTACAGTCCCTTTTCAGTTGTTCGCTGGATTATAATTTACAGAACCACTTCTAGTAATTGTATTATACAGATAGGCAATTAAATTACCTAAAATTATAGTGGGCTTATTAAAAATTTAGGAGTCTCCAATCCTATTTTCGATTTGTTTAATTTAGTTTTATACGCATCTCTTGGGGCAAACAATAATTCTTTGCTTTTCCACGTTTCCAATTAAAAATGTAGATGCGTACATGGATTAGGAGAGGAGAAACATAAAAGAAAGCAAACAAGTAGTGACAGAAAACGATGAGAAGACTCTCGGTAATGCTGTTTTGTCGGCATTTATTTTGCGTTTCCAACTTCAAAGGTATAATTTTATGCCCAGAATCGTTTCATGAAAATTGTTTTGTTTTGATTCGGTAGAGCTTGACATATATGTATTTCAGAGTATCAAATAAAGCAACGTTTTTCAGTAAATTTCATCCAGAAATTTGCTTTGTTAATCACAAATACATGGTTTCACTTTTACAGCAGGGATTGAACGATACGCAGATCGTCAACGGAATGGGACGCAGGGAATTGTTTAAAGTTGCTAGTAAAATTGAGTCTACTGAAGAAAAATATATAATGTAAAGTGGACGTTCAGGAAAAGCTTTACCTATGGATAGATAGTAATAGAAAAGCTGCAGGTATCAAAATGTTAGTTCAATATACAGACGTACTGTTATGATAGGGGACTTTTGGGGAAACACAATTATTTTTTATTTTTGATTTATTACATTATTACAAGGTAAGTTTTTTAAAATTTAATGTTTTCTTTATTATATTTAATATTTTATATTTGCACGTTTAGATATTTAAGTTTTATATTCCCATATATTATTATACATGCAGTAGTAATTAAGTTGTTTACTTTTTGAATTTTAAATTTATTTTTCTCAAGTATTTGTATATAGTTTTCTGAATTATCGACTTTATAACATACGATCAGTCCGCCTCTGGGCTGGATTTTCCAACAGTTTGAACAATAAGCGACAGTGCGTATGATTTTAAGATAATTAAACGTGAAACTTACTACAGGTTTGCTATAATTACTCTTTTACCTTTCAGGGCCTAAGGGGGTTCCCTTCTGCTATCGAAGAAATGTCTTACCTGTTAATCAGCTACTGTACACCTTCTGAATAAAGATTATTTAAATTTTGGGCTGGTTTTATTTTTATTGGATTGGTAATGATCTTGAAATGCTAGAGATCTTTATCAGAATGAATATAATTTTGTCATTAGACAGCTAGATGTCTCTGCTTGTGCTGTAGTATAGATATCCAGCTGAGATGGATTTGTATGCTTTAGTTGTATCAATTAAACATAGATGGAATAACAAGTCGTATTTATTACTCAGATGAGACAATTCAACGTGAAACGTTCGTTAAACTATGTCCCTGCTCTAACTTAAACTAACTTACTCTACAACAAATATTGGACAGTGGCCTTGTGAATAGTGACAAATTTAATAAAGTTAAATTTTCTAATTTTAGTTCAAATTACTACCGGCACACTAAAGTTACCGTGTCGCGTTGTTTACTCTAAATTGGCAGACCTGTTTTTAAGATTTTGACCCTTGTGGTTTGTGGTCCAGATATGGAAGCTGGCAGTTCTACGCTTTAGTGCCCTATTTACTGGATCTGCATAAACTAAATAGGCCTTGGATGCCCAAACGGATTTCGACCAATCAGGTGGCTTATTATTTAGGATAAATTTTACCTTTATTGCTGGTAAGTGAATGTTGTTTTTCTGGTACCTTATTGTATTTGGCCTTGAACCACTATTCAAATGTACTGGAAATATAAATCTTCGTTTTTAATTTCGTATTTCTTTATGTATTTCAGGAGCGATCTGGACGTGGGGTTGCTTCTTTTTAGACCCAGTAACAACTCCCTTTTTTGTTTCGTTCCTAAGGACAAGCAGAAAATTTGCCAAACCATGGATTTCTAGATTTTCAACTGTCATAAAGATTGGTATTTTCGCCTTTTTCCACTTTATTATGTATTTGTACTACGAAACCATGGTATTTTTAGCTTCCTTATTTGAAGATGAATCCTTGGATACCCATGTGTCGATATTACGTGAGAGAAATTTTAGATCTGCCGTTGGCTCGTACGAGGGATTACATCACCGTATCGGATACACTCACTTCTTAGGAACTAATTTACATTGTGACTGGTCATTTGACTAGACTGGAGGTTTTACAGGTTTGTTTTAAATTAATTGATTACAAATTTTATAAAAATTTATATAAATAAAGTCCATCTTTGTTTAACTGTAGTTGACCATCGTTCAACCTCTGTTTAAAACATGCATCTGGCAGTTGTTAAGTCATTGATTATTTTAAAGAAACATTGCACGATGTATTTATTTCATTTTCGCCTTTAATTTATTTATTTTTGGGTTTGTTCTAGCGTAGCTGACCCTTTGTTTACCTAAGGCTCGTTGACTTCGCTTGCCACAACAGGTGTCCCACAGCTGATTTAACAAATGGTTTTAAGATATTATATCCTTTTTTGGAACTTGTATTTATTTCATGAGTATACTATACGTAAGTTTCTCGTTCTAGTTTTATTAGGAGGAATTTTCATTTTACCCTGGTTTGAATTGAATTTATTTTTTTTTAATTTTATTAATTTATTAGTGGGGTTTTAGTTTAAAATACATGACAGTACATTTTCATCTTTACAACACTGGAGTAATACACAATACTAAAAAAAAAGATGAAAAATAGATACAGGCTGATTCAAAATGTCCATCATTGGTAATAATTGAACACAAAAACAATTGGGCATCGTATTTTCGAGTTTTTAAAGAAAATACTTTTTTTTTATGGAAACCCTTGTATTTTCTATTTTTTTCTGTTAAAACTTCAAATCAAAACGAAAAATCTTCTAGGTAATGAAATTTCTTCTAGGATCAAAATTAATGAGGTTATGAAGCCTTGATCGACATTTTCGGAGCTCATGGGGATGTCTACCATGTAATGGCTTTTGATTCTAAGTGGTGATCTCCGAGTTGACTCGTTTTGTCTTCATAGAGTTGTCTTGTGAGGCCTCTGAGCAGAAGTTCAAGGGTGTGTTACCGTCGTCGGCCAGGGTGACTACCCTATGTAGAGAAGATATCTCTTGCTTTTGTAGGAAGTATCTTTGAAGACTTTCTACTTGCCTGTGGAGTATAAACGAGAGATCAATTAGACCTCTACCACCTTGGGTTCTCGGAATTGTAAATCTTTCGATGGCTGATTTGGGATGATGAGCTCCATTCTTAGTCAAGGTAGTTCTTGTCTTCCTCTCGATATCTTTTATATCAGTCTTCATCCACCGGATAACACCAAATGTGTACGATAGGACCGAAATTATATAGGCGTTAATAGTGCTCTTAGCATTCAACGTAGTTCTAAAGATAGCATTCAGTGACTCACGTAGCTTTCCTTGATCTTCAGCTTCATGATCTAAGTATTTATAAGTCTCCCTCTCCTCCGTTGGATCAATGAGATTACCATCTTGCAGTTCGGATGCGTTGAAGCTATGCTTACCCTTTAGCACTGTCTGGGTCTTGCACTTGTCAAGCCCAAATTCCATGCGTATGTCTCGGAAGAAGATCTCCACAGTTTTGAACAAGGAATTGATATAGAGGCGTAGACTTTGATTTCATCCAATCATCAGATGTGTCACCTTGTGCTGAGATTCCCTGCCATTCTTGAGGGTAAAATCGTATTGTTATTATTATTAGGTATTATATACACATAATGACGTTTCTTCTCTCTTTGTAGGTACTTGTAGCATTGTTAAGTTCTAAGATGACGGGCCACCACTAAACACATATAAATGGCAAGCCGAATCGCCACCGATTATCGATTAAAATTATCCCAACGGCATATCCGGAATACCAGTCTGACATTCCAATAAGAAAATCGAATTTCGTACTGACTATATGTTCAGAATTAGGGCCCAGCTCAGGTACGTTCTCCTGTGAAATTAAATGAGGTTACGAAAGTTATATTCTCATTATAAAAAAGCTGGCTTCTTATGACATCCTCCTATGAGCGTGCCGATGTAAAAAAGGCTAAAGTTGAGTTCAGAGACAACGCCGGCACTCAAGCCTTTGGGGCTGCCTCTACAGTGGCACGCGAACACACGCTCGTTACCATAGCTATGCGGTGTGACGTCAGAAGCGAAACTCCAAAGCTTATATTTCACGAAGCGGAGGCGTCCCTGACGATTATTGCTGCCTCTGTAGACCATCCAGCGGCGCGGGGCCTTGTACTTGTATTACATTTCTTATTTTATGCTTCGGTTTTTCAAACGGATTATTAATGTTAACACGAATTTTTGTCTAATATTTTTCCCTGATGCGCGACTTATACATTTTATTTGTTTGTGCCACTGCTCTGGCATGGGAGATGATTTCTGATTAAAGAGTATTTACATTACGTTTTGATATCTCCCCTCTATAATTTTCTTTATGCTTACTCTGGAAAATCAGTGCGTAAATACGAATCTGGCTCGCAATACAATTCGTTTTATAATGCTAGCGAGAAAAACATGTTTTACAACGAAATGGAGATCCATGTCAGTATTTTCCCTCTATCCCCTAGAGGGCACAGCAAGTCGCGTTAAATGAAATCACTGAACGCAATAAGTTAGCAATGAAGGATCTAATTTTAGTGATGTGTCGGAGAAGGTGCAAATACCATGATGGACCAGTTTGTGCCGCTATCAGCAGCTGGTTGATTACTTATGTCTTTAACTGTACTTAAAGGCGAACGACTTACTGATGGGTTTGCTGTAAACCCCTTATTTTCCCTTTTAGGGCGTTCCAGGAATCCTCTAGTAGAGGAAAGTTACCTTACTATTCTGTTAATTTTGATTCAATACAGATTTATTTAATTCAAATTGAGTTCATTGACTTTACTGTTGATTGTTTTCAACGGCCTTTAATTTTAACTACCTGAACGGTTAAACAGCGATCATGTACACCTGTGGTCTTTGGGACACAGATGTCGCCTTTGCCAGTGAAAAAATGCTTTCTACAAGGTAGTGATGCATAAAACTTGAATTTAAACTGATCAAACATAGAGTAGCAGCATTTATTCAATGAATTAACGACAAAGGTAAATTAAATGTTGTTATCCTTTTAATTAAACATAAAAGTCCAATATTTTTAGTTATTTTTATAAACATGAGTTTCTAAAATTTAGTATATTCCGTGCTTTGTGACGGTATTCGCACCGGTTTGAATTTATTAGTTCAGTGACATTGAAACTAAAATGGCTGCTGGAAGTGGATTGTTCTAAAGTGTCCAATTATGCCAGCTGTGGATACCCATTCGAAATTACAAACTAGGTGGGTACCTGATATTTTGATCGTCTATTTTAATAAATCCTGGGAATATCGGTAAATTATCTCATTCAATATAAAAGATATGAACATACCTCGGCTTTTGAATTGTTGTTTTATATATCTCCACGATTTTCTTTAAATTATTATTCCTTTTTTAGGAGCGACGTGGACATTGGTTCAAATGTCAAGGATACCGATTGTTGTTAGAATCTTGGATTTTGAACCAAGTTCAGCTGAACTTTTGCTGAACCACTTTTATACAACTGGTCCTAAGTGAATTAACAAAAAATCCATATTCAAAGAGAAATTTATTATCTGCAGCCCAACGGGTTTTTGATCCCATTGGTTTTTTATACCATGTAACTCTAATGCCCAAAATGTTATTGCAAGAAACGTGGAAACTAAAAATCAACTGGGATGTGGTATTACCAGATAAAATAAAGAAGAAATTCGTTTTTTTGCTAGATCAAAATCATTTATTAAGACTTTGTTACATCCCACGAACTTTTGGTGAAACAGAAAGTTAAGAACATTGTGAAAATCATCATTACATAATTTCTGTGACGCAAGTAAATTCGCTTATGCAGCATTTTTGTTAGAGTTGAAGAATATGGAATCGACAGAACACACTTTCTACTAGCTAAATCAAGAATATAGAAGATATGTAGTTTAAGGGATATTAAGTCTTTTTTTTTGAAGTGATCCTAAAGTAGTAGCTGAGTCTTTATTCATGTAGAATGTAAAATCACTTTCTACTGAAGCTTTTCCTATCATCGCGAGAAGAGGGCAAATTTGTGTCATAGTTACTGATGGTACGAATTTCGTTGGGGCAAATAACCAGCTAAAAGAAGTGAACTGGAATGAAACGGCGAGAAAAACTGAATGGAGGTTTAATGGGAAGGGTGGTGGTAGAGGATGGTTAGGCTGATAAAGGAAGTATTACGAAAACAATTTGGAAAGTCACATGTAAACTATGAAGAATTGTTAACTCTGGTATTTTTTCAGAAAACATAAGATTTTCTTAAGCAGCGTTTCATATCAGAATATCTAGCTAGCAAATTTAGTACACTATGGTCAAATAAGTGAGAAAAATTAAGATTGGTGATGGTTGGTGATGAATTGGTTCTGGCTGGGTCAGATAAACCTAAGAGAATTAGTTGGCCTGTTGAAAGAACTATTGACCTGGAAGAGATAATGTTGCGAGAGTAGCAAGAATAAAATTATCCATAGGAGGTGAAGCAGTTGGACCATTCCAAAGAATCTACCCTTTAGAAATTTTTGGTGCGGATACAGAGGACTTCCAGAACAAACTTACAGACAAATCAGACATCGACGGTAAACAAGACGACGTATTAGGAGAAATATAAAGAATTGGGGAAATTGATGCATCGGAAGGGCAAGATATGAATAGTAATAACAAGATGAAGGAAGTTGAATCAAAATCTAGTCGTTGGGCTAAACCACTAGATGTTTTGGGTTTTGATTTTCTCGAGGATTTTTTGCATTGAGTCAGTTGCAAATGTGAGAAAAGGAATAATATAGAGGCTCAACTGTCAAGGTTTCGAGATTTTAGTATTGTATTTTTTTGCCAATAGCTTCAGGATGGTCGTCAATACAGGGTAAATACCAATAACTCATTTTAATTTTAAGAGGGGGTTTCTGTTGATATTTATAACACAAATTACCAATAAAAAAATATAAAAAAGAAAGTTGAAAAACTGACCTACCCTACTTAAAATTCTGGTAAACTTTTGAGTACCGCTTCGTTGCTCTACTGACCCACTTATGGGTTCACATGCCTTGTATCCAAGTCACAGACTCCAAGATCTAACGTAAAAAACGTGACAAAAAACGTCTAATAAAGTTAAGCCGCCGTTTGACGGTCTTTCATAAATTTGCGGTCGGAGACAAGTTAATCGACAGTGACAGCAAAAACTAGTGAATTTATGATTCAAACAAAAAACAAGGTGAATGCCAAAGGCAAATACCTGTCCTGATTTATTTTCTGTTGAGATAGGTCAGTTACGAAGTTCTGAAAATGTTGACGTATTTTAATTTATTTTCTTTCTCGAAAACTACAGGGTATATATTTTTTATATTTGTTATATGGCCTTACCATTAAGGGACCTACCATCCCTTAAAATTAAAATGAGTTATTGGTATTCGCCCTGTATTTAGTGCTACGGGAAGGAGTTTGTAATTCGGCTGGATAGCCCTAAATATTTAAAGATAATTCTGTAGTTATTGGCAAAAAATACAACACTAAAATCTCGAAACCTTGACAGTTGCGCCTCTTTATTATTATTTACCCAATGGTTGCGGTTCAATCGAAGAAACTACAAACAGAATAATGTTAATTTTTAGATTTTTTGACAGATATTAAAAAGTTTATTACAATATTAATTTGATTACTTGCCTTTCTTCAAATCATCTCCACTTTGCTAGATTTTCTTTTTACTACAAACTATGAAATGCAATGCTAAGAATTTACTTTTCCTCTGATTCTTACCCTCCTCAGATTTTAATATTGCCCCACTGATGACCCCGTTTGGAGTAATAGGTTTGTTCTATAAAAATTGCCATTTAGTAAAAAAAAAATTAAGTTCAATTATTATAAAGAAGTAACTTACTTGAATAGGTGTAAAATATGCATATTAAGGGAAATATAACGCAAAATATTTTACATCTTTGTTCTGTATTTACTAAAGCGCTCGAAATCTAATTATAATAACCTACTAAATTTTAAGTTTTGTGTACTCTTTTAATAAACGCGCATAACTACAAGAAATTGTTTTTTTTTAACTTAGGCCACGTTGAGTAACCGCTTTGTATTAAAGTGTATAGCTAATTATTCATTAACCCAAGGAGATGATTAAGAAAACCAAATAAAGTGTGAACAAAAGCAAGTTTAGGGCCTTAAGATAAGAAGAGAAGAATAATGAGGAAAATTCTGTAATATTAATCATTCCTGAGAAAAAATTAATTTTTATTAGAGAAGATAAATTCTATCGGCTGCTGACTAGCTGATTAATTAATGTATGTTTCGGAGAAAAGCTATTAAATCTAAAAATCTTATATTTACAGGTACAGTATACAAATTAGTTTTTAATTTCCTGCATCAATCCCAAGAGCGCTTGCAGATAATGCAATTAAATTTGGTAGAGTAATTTTTAGCTGCCTTATTCCTAATTTTTACTCATACTAACGGTATCAGCAGTCTGAGTACGTTGGATGCAATACACTTACGTCAGTTCCGTCATATTTATTAATACTGAATAATAACTGATTTCTTATAAGCAATGAAGTAAACATATGACTCAATGTATTATTTTCAATGCAAAATTTTAATTGAAATCGACAGTTCAGTTGTCGACCATATTTTCTATCTACAACACACTAAGATGTTAAAGGGTACAGGGCTAGTAATTTGTAATGAACTTTTTTGATTATTTCAAGAGGGATGAGGAAAACAAAAACATTATTTTCGATAAAAGACTAACTGCGACGTTTCTTTTGTGAGCAACTCCACATCTAACGCAACAAGTATTATTTTTCAAAATTTTCTTAAAACATATTAGGGTTCCATCAATTTTATCAAAATAATAACTTCTTCTTCCCCTAATTATACTATTCAGTAAGCTTAAAACTGATATAAGATTTATATACCTTTAGTAGTAGCAATGTACCATAGGGAATGATTCCTGAAAACTCCATAGGTATTGATATTGAATCTTTTTTGAAAGAAATGAACCACCAACTGCAAACAAAATTTTAGCAGCAGTGCATGAAGATGATTATTTACCTAATCTTAAACGGAGCAGTTTGAGGCTATTAATAAGAGAAATTGGCTTTCGGTGAGTAAACGGACTTTTTATTTCTTCGTATTGTAATGTAATTGTGTTTGGCATTATAGGTTCTCAAAAAGGTGGAGAAATAGGAACCGCTCGCAGGTTCTGACAGTTCAGTGTAGATAATAAAAGTGATACCTTACATTTTTTTCCAATTATATTTTATACGTTTATTTTATTACTTATCGTTGTTTTAATATTATTCACAAATTGCTATTTTTTTTCTACCAAATGTATTGAAATGATAAATAAAGCATTCTATTATTATATTACGAGTATACTGATATCTTTCATAACTTTCTTATACGAGTTGTAATAGAGCCTTGTGAAAATAAAGAAAAAATAGGTAGGTATGTGTTGTTTTATTTATTTGGACATGCTAAAACTAATAGTTAAGTTCTCGCCTTCTAGCAAATGATAGGATTTTTTAAGTTTTTTCTAAATAAAAATAAAACAAGATGTAGGTATATAGTTGGTATAGTTTTTATTGCTTGAACATTCCACGACTATTCGTAAAAAGAACCGAAAGTAATCTTATGGATAGATATTAATAAATAAACATGTACATTTCATCGTGTAAAACTGACTATTGCGTACACCGTTCTGCGCTACTATAAAATTAATGGGGCGGAGTCTCTTTATATCTGATGGTGAGACAGATTATAGGTTGATTTGATATTTATTTAAATGTATTTTCTATTCTGTATTTCAAGTCCTCTGGCGGCTCACACTGGTACCAAACGTGGCCAAAATATGAAAATATGTATAAATATCCTTGACAATTTGTACCCTACGGTTTTTGACGTCGGTGATCACGAATGTGTAGTCAAATTTGCAAATTTCAAAATGGCGGATCCAATATGGCTGGCCAGTTTGAAAAAATTATGAGGTTTTAGAGGTTGTTAGTTACAAATTTAAATTCAAATTTGCAAAATTCAAAATGGCGGATCTAATATGACGGGCCACTTTGCAAAAATAATATTGAATTTTACCAAAAAGTGTCTGAGGATACGGGAGAAGATAATTGAATTAATATTATTCAAAAATCAATTTGGTAAAAATATTGAAACGGTGGAACAATTAAGTAGTTAAATTCGTTTTTCGCGCAGTTTTTTTATTAAAGAAATTTTTATATTAATTAAAAATTACATTTCAAATGTAATTATCTCCTAATAAGTATATTTGATAAACTTTGAAGTTAGTTGGTTATCTAAATAATAATGTAATTTTTTTCACACGTTGTGTGATGAGAATATTAAGCAAATGACAATATTAATTCCGACGTAGTTTCCAGAACCACCAAAACAATAATTCTGCAGTTGTATTTCCGAAAATCATTCCTAAGCATTTATAACAACTTTCGTCTTATTTTGGATCACAGAATCGCCAGTTTTCGTTTGGCGGTGATTTTAGAATACCCTGTATATAAAAATTTTATCCCAATGGGGCCGTATATACAGGGTGTCCCGATTTTAAACCGACAAACTTCGGGTACAGAAAGTTCACATGAAATTATGACATACCCCTTCTAACATTTCTTCTCTATCGAGCCTCCTAACGGAGATACAGGGTGTTGAAAATTCAATTTATTTTTTGTTTTTCTTTAATAACTTCCACAATATTAAAGATAGGGAAACCAAACTTGGTACATATAGTTAGGTTGTGAGGGTCCATCTTTGCTATGGTTCAGAGTTGAACTGAGGCGCGCCAGTGGCGTGCGGTGTGGTCACGTCGACATAATTTTAAGGAAAATTGTATGTGCACTAATGTTTTTCGCAATTCTGATAAGATTTTCATAATTTACGGTTAATTTTCTAAAAAAACTTGCTCTTGTAAAATTTTGACTGAGGCATTAGTTTTCGAGACAAGGTGTTTTTGCTTTTAAAAAAATATTAATTTCTGGAAAAGTTACATTTGAAATTTTTAAAGTCGTATCTTAATTGCAAAAAATTTAAAAAAATCAATATTTTTTCAAAAGCAAAAACACCTTGTCTTAGATTGTATCGAAGATTATTCTGATATTTTTTTTTGATCCCAAATGAAACCTCTTATGATTTGGTATAGGTCCCATGCCTCTAAATTGAAATATCGAACATTGAAACTTTGTAACCCCAGACTGAATAAATCTAATTTGCCTTATGGGCTTCTGGGTTTCAAAGTTTATTTTACCTGTCGGCTGCTCAGATTTTTCCGGTGGGTCGTGAGTCAGAATATGGTGTTTAATAAATTAACAAACTTATTATTAAATTTGGTTAAAACCCTGATTTGTTAACAAAAGAACTTGAAGAGTGCACTTTAAGTTTCTAGCTTAGTAAGATTTAAGACTGCAAGTTATAAGAGATTAAAAGTTAAGGAATTATTTATCAAGTAAAATTAAGATAAATTAAGATAATTTTTGGGCGCCAGCTACTAAAAAAATTAGTAACAATTTGTATAAGTATATCAGATTTTCACAATAAGAGAAATAAAACGATTCAGCTCAAATAAATAGTATATTAACAAATAGAATAAACATTAATATTAACAAATTACTCTTGACAATGATAAAAAAATATATATTTACCTGAAGGGCAAAACAATGGAAATAAATGCCTGAAGGGCTATCACAATAAAAAATGAATGAAAGAAAATATTTTATCAACTGCAAGGCTTACATTTACAAGAACAATTACTGGCAATTATTTGTTACGCTGGAACCGAAGACCTGATGATGGAAATATGTTCTACCACAGACTTACAGACCTTAATTTCCAAGGATTTCCACGATGATCTATTCCCTTGCCAAGATGGCCTATGCTGGTGTATACTGATCTTCTGGGTCTAGCTAGACTTCACCTGCACCTGGGAAAGATGTAACCAATCCTGGATAAGATAATAGGATAATCTGGATTTCAGTCTGATGTGGTCTGGTAAAGTTGAATCTGTCGAATCCTCTTCTTGGTCTCGTTCAATAAAACATAAATATACCAGTGTCAAAAATGTACAAAGTAAAGTTGGAAATATGCAAGTTAGCTTACGGCTGATAAAATTAGGAAAAAACTTACTGAAGGCAAGTTTCTCTAGAAAAGTTGACTAAACAATTTAGCAAAGATATGAATTATAATAAATCAATTATTATAATTACAAAGATATGAATTTATTATTTTATTTTAAAAATAACTCAAGATATAAATTATAATAAACTAATTATTATAATTTCGAAACTATGAAATTTTAGAAATTACTCTAGATATAACTAGACAAGATTAAAGCAATAAAAATAATTCCTCTGAATAAGAAATTATGTTATATTATTTGAATTTAATAACAGTAATTAAATAGACAAATCACAATAAGACACTCAGAAAATTAAGTTTTAATATTGCTAAAACGCAATCTTTTCACAAATAGAAAATGTGTGAATCCCAAAATAATACAATAAGTAAGAAAGTAAAAAGTTAGGTATTCTGATTTTTATAACTAATTTAATTAGATTACTAATTAAAGTCAATTTCTACTATTTAATGTAGAACGATAAGAAACAATAAGTTTATTTAATTCTCCCAATTGGAGTAAGAAATGGTAAGGAATGCTTTAATTATTCAATTAAATTACGATAATTAGATAATAACTATGAATTTTAATTAATTCAAATCGTATTAAGATATAGCAGGGAATAATTTAAATATTAAATTAAATTACGAAAAATTACAATAATCAAATTGTGAGATAAGATAAAAACCAATATTTTCCGTTAAGCGAAAACTATTAATTTCGAAGAGTTTTTTACCACCTTCCGCAAACGAAAGAGATCTGTGTAAGTGCATATATTTTATAAATAACTCGATAAAGATAATAACGATAATTGCAAATTTTAACTGCAAAAGATAATAAGGAACGGTAATAACATAAGTTAACTTGCAAGACGACACCACGTGTAGATATTTGCATGAAATCAATCACGCGTGGAGAGCACTAAATTTGGCTAAAATGCCGGCGTCAAACACACCCAATTGATAAATTCGATTTAAATCGATATTTACCACATTTGACTGTAATAAATAACCAACATGCTAAATATTTACTAGGCTACGTATTGCAAATAATACTCTATAACGATAGGATACAGAAAAATTCTACATCCGAGAAAGATAATTAGATATTCATAAAATTATGACTTACCAGTACGGAAGATAGGAAAAAGCTGGTGGAGGAGGAACGCTGTAGGATCGAGAACGTTTCAGTGCCGTCGACGCGCGCATAACATAGCTACATTTAATTGTCTCCGGTAGAAACCAGTTGTAACCGTAATTTACCAAATTATCGTTACAACTTCATCGGCTGCCCCTGGACTGGGGTTTACGCAAACCTTGTCTTTAATTTGTCCCCAGGCACTTAAATTAAAAGGATTAAAATCTGGAGGTCGCACAGGCCAATGAATATTATCCAACGATTTGAGAAATGGTGTCCTAGCCTCTGACATAAAATTGCAAATATCTCAAATACGAACGACGAATTAAATCAGAGTTCGGTTTAAATTTTCCGTTTATTTATATTATGTTATATGAGTCCACCGCCGGCCGCAATTAAATTATTTCCACGCGTACTCTTGTTTGCCAGCTTGCATATGATCGTTTTAAAAATTGTACATAACCAACGGCCAAGTAAATCGCTGCATTAACTGGTCCAGTTTTACCTTACTTGTTCATGATTGTTTTCTTATAAATAAATACATTGGTATGCTAGGTAAAATTTACGAGTTATTATTTTCGTTGTCTATTTCTAATTAACCCGTAGTTCACAAGACAATCATCTTTCGACCCTCCGGACAGACAACCGTATCTCCACTGTTTTAGCTACCCCACTAAATATCTTTGGTTGGATCTATTGGATTTGGTCTCTAGTTTAAAAAAAAACTACCTGCTTTGATTAAAAAGTTTCAATGTTTTTTACACTTTCTTCAGGGCAAATAAAATCTAGTTTTTCGTGTTGAAAAGTAAAAACGAACTAAAAACAGGTTTCATTATTAGAAAATTAGTACAGATATTTGAAGAATTAACCATTTATTTTTTTCCGATTCGACTTTCAAGTAATAAATAACGGTTGGAAAAATTCTTGCATTCCTGGTGTCATATTATAATTAATGCGAAAACTGTTCACACTGTCATGATAATTATAAAAACAACTAGTAGTACTGGACAACTTTTAATTAAGTGACATACTTTCTACTTAAGAGTCTTAATAACAAAGAAGAAAGTAATAGAAGAAAGTGTTTCCTTCTTTAATAGTTTTCGAGTTATTAGCAACACCAAAATGCAAAGACATTTTTGGAAGCGCATATCTGAAGCACCTGTAAATCTTTAGGTGTCTTTAAATCTTTAAAGGTGCTTCCAAAACATTGTTTGGTAAAGTACCTACATCCTTTGTTAGATTTCTTAGAACGTTAAATAAGAATATAGTATTAAACCATCCATAAAAAAAAATCTCGTAAAGGAAAAATAATATACTACTATAATAAAATAATAATATAACTCATTAAGAGGAAAGTCAAATAACAGAGGGTATTTTCCACAGCCACATCTATACTGGTTCCATGTAATAACTTGAATGAAAGTTGTATATATTTTCACGATATTAGGAAACATCCGATAATATTGTATCCCATTTAACTGTCATCAAATAGTAAGTATAACGTACAAAATTACTACAAATTTACTTATCATTCCATAAAGAAGAACACTAAATACGTGCTAACAGCTTATATTTGCAAATTGTCGACAGTTCGGAATTTGAAAGACATTTGTTTGTAAATGATCAAAACATTTATGGACTATCCTTCCTCGATGTTGACATAATGGACATATTTTCCATGTAAAACAATTTTAACAACTATGAAATCGCATAATTATAAATAATTAAAATATGTATGGAATTAACCCATATATATTTTTAATGTATACAGGAAACAGCGAAAAAACTTTGGAACCGAATATCTCCAAAACTTCCATCTTCAAGGTCATACATTTTTTAAATATTCGTACTCAGAAAAATGTACTGTATCGAAATCTGTTGAAAAAAAAATGGGTTGCCATTTAAAAAAATTACCGACGACGTCATAGTTCAAAAACAAAAAACACAAAAAAATGTCAATGGCGGAAAAAGTGACATTTTATAAAATAAACTTGACTTGTCCGAGGATTTTCTGTGCTCACTGTATATTTAACTGACTCTGAAAGGAGGAGCCAATAAACTAGCCTCGCTTCTAGCAAGTCATCATTTCACGAGAGCTCAAATCGAGCTCATGCGTTTCTTGTCTCTTACATCTGTGGACCTCAAAGACTTTTGTGCTTTGATGTGGGCGCTCCCGTACCCTTCTATAAATTCCCCACTGCACTAATTTCGCCTCAGAGGTGCAACTGTTAACCCTTCACTAAGAAATATTTTTCCTCCCTCCACTCCTACTCTCCCGACTCATAACAATGTACCTTTAAAACTTCTGAAGATAAACACGCAAAATAATCAACTCTGCAGGCATAAGTTAGCAGGGAAATTATGAAATTAATTTGAGCAGGAGTATAATCCCTTGAATACCGAAACACCGCCCCTTTCTACATGCCATAAAGACCTTCAATTCTTTTTCTTTCAACCTTTGTTACAACAAAGTTTTACATGTTGCATAATTCCGCATTGAATTACCCTTTTATCAAAAGAATAAATGCAATACCTCCGAGGCACTATAAAATTCGTTTTACTTTATTAAATATGAAGTAACAGCGAATTTATAGTATTTTAAATATGCTGTACGACAAATGAAATTTTCAACGTGAAATTTATCGTATAATCTCATGAATATAATTGCCATAGTCTAACAAAGGGAAAATTACGAACGAGTTACCATTGGTTTTAACTTTAATTTATCTGAAAAATTTTGCTTCCTGTCAATCGTTTGTAGAAAATATAAAAGGGTTTAAAATTTTCTACAGTCATTTTGTTTGCAGATTAGCATTCGGCTATAGCATGGGAAAGTTAAAAATGAAGAAAGTGAATTTTCTTATGCAACCTGCAGATCACAAAAAAATCTGTAACGTTCATACGAAACTTTTCCTTTCCTCTCCTGAAAAGCATAAAGAACTGCAAGAAACACTCGAATTGTGTAAACTTAAAAAAAATGAAAACAATAGATGATTCCAAGAAACCATAAGAAATATGACAAAGCCATGGTTGGCTCTAAGAATTACAATTTTACCTTGGAAGACACAATATCAGTTGCATCCCTTGATCATGAGAAATTTGAAAATTTTAGCAAAAACTCTAACAAAGGGGACATTGAGATGCAGCAAGAGAAACAGCTGACTCTCTACCTGAGGCTGCCAGGCTGGTAAAGAGAAACAAGAGAAACCACTGAGTAGTTCCGAAAGCAGGATGGAATATGGTCCACTTCCAGAGAGGAATCATTAAGACTACCTACCCCTGGAGGTTCACTTCACTGGCGGTGGCGCTTTTATGATGAGGGACAAATTCCAATGTCTGCTAAAAATGCTAGAAACGATAGTAGACATATACTCAATGCAATGTACTTATTAACGCGGAGGAAAATTTCTTCTTCGCTTTGTACAGGGTGGTCCATCTAAGCGGAAACGTTGACATAGGGGCTTTACGGTTATACTAGGAAAAAAATTTGAACGCTGAAAAGATGGTATTTTTTCCTGGCATTCCGAATCTGAGGTCAAAAAAACAATAGAACATCAAATGGTGAAAATATTCGCGAAAAACCTGTTTCGAAAAAAAATCACCTTGTATATTTCTACTGGAATGAAATGTTGTGATGAAAACATAAAAAACTTTGGTGTTGAAGCATTCCTTGCAACTCTATGCACCAAGTTGGCTTTGGAAATTAAACAAAAATATAAGTATCTGTCAATATTGTTATAATTACTTTCAAATGCTTCAACACCAATGTTTTTCAGAGCTTACTACTATCTCTTGTAATTTAGTTGTTAATAAAATGTGGGATACCGTTTTCTCGAATACCTCAGGAACTATCTGTAGCAAGTATATCAAATATAGTATCGCTGAAATCAGAAAATAAATTTAAATCTGATTTTTTTTAAATTATACAGGGTTGATTAGAAAATACGAACTTCATTGCGATTTTGCGACCAATTCGAACGCAAATTTTGAATTTGAATACTTATTATCATCAACATCACAACATTTCATTTCCAGTAGAAATATACAAGGTGTTTTTTTTTTTTTCGAAACAGGTTTTTCGCGAATATTTTCACCATTTGATGTTCTATTGTTTTTTTGACCTCAGATTCGGAATGCCAGGAAAAAATACCATCTTTTCAGCGTTCAAATTTTTTTCCCAGTACAGCCGTAAAGCCCCTATGTCAACGTTTCCGCTTAGATGGACCACCCTGTACAAATGCGCCAAAACTGAAAAGTAAATTCCTCTTCACAAAATCAGTTACAAGAATCAAATTTCACCTTTTGACTCTTCCAC
The DNA here is from genome assembly GCA_963680705.1 of Rhagium mordax. Taxonomy (NCBI): domain Eukaryota; kingdom Metazoa; phylum Arthropoda; class Insecta; order Coleoptera; family Cerambycidae; genus Rhagium; species Rhagium mordax. The sequence goes on from OY796657.1 coordinate 10,177,907, forward strand.
CAACAGAAACCGCAGCACAAGAACACACTTACAGAACATATCATCAAGTGTACAGGGTGATCCATAACTCTCTTTTCATCGTAAATAATTCGGTTGCTGTTAATATATTTGATTGTTTTCAAATGTATATGTAGAAAGTCCTGCAGAGTCCGAATATGTATTCAGAAAAACAATTGAATGCCAATTTAAAATAATAATAATAAAAATACGATTTTCTTAAAAAAAATTCACCCTGTATATTATTGCATAAAATGATCTGGTAACATATTATAGACATACACATGATACTCATTGATGTGTTCAACTTCCGGTTTGGCCGGAAGTGCTTACAATTTACAGCAATTTTTTATTAACCCTGTATATTTTAATTATTTCAGATAATACTATCGATTACGAATCCAATGATATATAAAACATCATAGTTTCACCATTTTATAAGCGAGATTTTCAAAAAACAGTTTTACTTAAAAACTTAATTTAATAAACAAAAATAATTATAAACAAATGAATTAAAGTAACAAAAACAAACATTATAAAACTTCGCTTACAATAAATGTTCAATTACATGCCCTTCCTGTTCAACACAACAGTTTAATCGTTTCTTTAAATTGTTTCGTAAGTTTCTAAAAATTGTTGGATTATTGTTTAAATTGTTAATTTCATCTGTTATTTTTTATTTTTTATTTACCTATTTATTTTTTTCTCGATTTTTTTAAAGATGGTATCATAAAATTTGAATTTTGTGAATTATTTCGCTTATAAAATGGTGAAACTATGATGTTTTATATATCATTGGATTCGGAATCGATAGTATTATCTGAAATAATTAAAATATACAGGGTTAATAAAAAATTTCTATAAATTGTAAGCATTTCCGGCCAAACCGAAAGTTGGACACATCAATGACTATCATGCGTATGTCTATAATAAACTACGCGCCAAATGAAGTGGGACAGCCAAAAAATTGCCTAATTTTGACTAGCAATAACTTTGACATTTCTTTGCCGATGTTAGATTTTTAGCCAAAGGTGGAAAGCGTCATCCTTGGTCTATGCCTCATTGGCGTCGGGTATTTTTCTTGCAATTCTTTCTCGTTGTACAGGGTGTGAATTTAGAGCCGTGAAACATTTCAAATTTTTGGCCAATAATTTGGGAAAAGTGAGGGGCCCTAGAATTTTTTTTTCGATGTTAGATGAATTGTTAAGCCCATGCTTCGGGACGTCTTTGAGATGTTTTTGATACATTGCGTTGCTATGGAAATATCGTCATTTTATGAAATTTCGTTTTTTTTTTTAAATATGCCCTTGTTTAATTAAACAATAACAGATACCATCTAAACTGCAACAAGGGATAATTTCTAATGAAAATGATTAACACCAGCGGCGTGCAAAAAGGGGTTTATGGGATTTAACCGCAAAAATTGGTTTTTATTGAAAAATTTCAACAGTTTCATTAAGCGTTACAGTTAAAAAGGTGCCATAACAGTAATTAGCGTGATTTTTTGACAAATTCAGAGGCGTGTAAAAGGGGGTTTAGTAAATTAAAAAATTAAAATACAAGTTTCATTCTTTTTTCCATTTATTTTGAAGGTGCGTACAAAAAAGAACCCATAAGTTTACGTACATGAATACCTATAAAAACGTTACTTAACAAATTAAAAAGAAGACATGAATATAGAACAAGAATATTAATTCTAGTAAAGGCCCCCTCTAGCCTGAATAACTGCCGGACACCGACTTGGCATGCTCTAAATTAATTTTTTGATTAGTTCTATAGGAACTGACTCCCAGAGCTCGAGAATCATCTCTTTGAGATCGTCCAGAGTTTCTGGCTGACGTTCCCTTCGGGAAAACTCCAACTTCATTCAACTCCAGACGTGCTCAATGGGATTCATGACAGGAGATCTGGGAGGCAATTCATTACGATTAACATTTTGCTCTTGCAGATACCTGTTTATTAATAATGCACGATGAGGCCGAGCATTATCGTCCACAAGAACAAAATCGATAATTTCGAGCATGCAGTAGAACTTCTGGAATCAGACATTCATTCAGGTAGACTATGCCTTTAACATTGCCCCGAAATACCACAAGATCTGTCTTTCCGTTGTGTTGAATACCACCCCAAACTGTCAATCCACCACCGCCAAATGCAACTTGGGGACGCATATTTTCTTCTAAGTAACGTTCTCCCCGTCTCCGCCAAGTTAACAATCGGCCATCGGAATTGTAGAGGTTAAAACGGAACTCATCAACGAAAAGACAGTCTTTCCACCGAAGATGCCAATGCATGTGTTCTTCGGCCCATCTTCTTCTGTTCGCCCGGTGAATATTTGGTAAAAGTGGGCATTTCGCCCGACGACGAGCATTTAATCCCTGGTCATGTAGGCGTCTTCTGCAGCTGCGCTCGGATTTTCTTGGCGGTCCAAACTTTATTTATAATTGCAATACGTACTACTGCTACGAGGAGTTGTTATTTTTCGAGTTCCTCCCCCGTGTCGGTAAGCTGCAGTACCATTGTTATCTTCTTTTTGCAGAGCTCTTCCTACAGATGATTTCTTGACATTAAGTCGGCAATTTCTCTTACTGTATAATTTCTCTGCCGCAATCTTAAAATATTCGCCAAATCTGTACGGATAAGTCGCGGCATATTGTTCACTGGGCGAACAAAGAACAAGGTTTAATAAAATTATTAAAAATGTTTCGATATCTAAATATCAAACTTTTTGGATCACCCTGTATAATGGATTCTCTTTTGTACGCCAATGAATTACATGTACGCACCTCCTAAATGAATGGAAAAAAAAAATGAAACTGGAATTTTAATTTCATAATTTACTAAACCCCCCTTTTGCACGCCTCTGAATTTGTCAAAAAATCACGCTAATTACTGTTATGGCACCTTTTTAACTGTAACGCTTAAAGAAACTGTTGAAATTATTCAATAAAAACCAATTTTCGCGGCTAAATCCCATAAACCCCTTTTTGCACGCCGCTGGTGTTAATCATTTTTATTAGAAATTATCCTTTGTTGCAGTTTAGATGGTGTCTGTTATTGTTTAATTTAACAAGAGCATATTTTTAAAGAAAAACGAAATTTCATAAAATGGCGATATTTCTATAGCAACGCAATGTATCAAAAACATCTCAAAGACGTCCCGAGGTATCGGCCCAACAATTCATCTAACATCGAAAAAAAAATTCTAGAGCCCGTCACATTTCCCAAATTATTGGTCAAAAATTTGAAATGTTTAACGGCTCTAAATTCACGCCCTGTACAACGAGAAGGAATTGCAAGAAAAATACCCGACGCCAATGACGCATAGACCAAGGACGACGCTTTTCACCTTTGGCTAAAAATCTAATATCGGCAAAAAAATGTCAAAGTTATAGCTAGTCAAAATTAGGACATTTTTTGGCTGTCCCACTTCATCTGGCGCGTAGTTTATGTTACCATATCATTTTATGCAATAATATACAGGGTGAAATTTTTTAAGAAAATCGTATTTTTATTATTATTATTTTAAATTGGCATTCAATTGTTTTTCTGAATACATATTCGGATTCTGCAGGACTTTCTACATATATATATACATTTGAAAACAATCAAATATATTAACAGCAACCGAATTATTTACGATGAAAAGAGAGTTATGGATCACCCTGTACACATGGCTCGGGCTTCACAAATATCCTGAGGAATATTCCAACCGATTCCGCCCCACTAGAAATTTCAAAAATAGTATCTTGCAAATGTCCAAGAAAATGCTGAAAATCTTTAATTGTTGCAAAGAAAGTGGTATTTGTAAAAACTCCAGTGGAGAAATGTGGGAGAATATCTCAGATGTCCCACATGTGTTTGAAGAAGATGAAATCGATGACGAAGGAATTGCAGCAAAGAAAGAAAAACAGATACAGGAAGGGTATTCAAAAAGGTCGAATTGTCTGTAAGCTCGGTTAGTACGCCTTCACCATTTTACCAAAATCAAAACCAAAATTATAGTATTATTAATCACAGAAACAATTGTTTTGCATCCATTTATCAACGCAAATATTATTTAAATCATATATTGCATAGTAATCAATCTAACAAATGCTAAGAAATAATTGGAAGGCGGGCAAAAAATTATTTACAAATTTTTTTGTCAGGCTTTTGTTTTCTTGCGTGCATCGTAGGCAGTCAACAATGGGATGAACGCAGAGCGAGTGAGACCGACTATCGGGACAAGTTATACTACAGCCTAAGTGCGAGTAGTGCGACGCGAGTGAACAGTGTTTGTTGTCCGTGTCCTGTGTCCAAATTCAGTTTCCACGGCTAACATATAAAATTTTGCACTTAGAAAACGATATTCTTTTGTGTAAAAGTGTGTGGCTTGTGTTGTGTTTCAGTGGCTAGTGTTGTGGAATACGATTAATCAGTAAATATCTGAAAATGGGCGACCGGATTTAGGGAAAGGGCTTTAAAGGTAAATTTAATTAAACGAATGTAATCGTTTGTATTAAATTTTTTGTTTTGTTTAATAGGTAGGTCCAGAACGAGACGGATCATCTTATAAGGTAGGAATTTTTGCCTAATATCTCTGTCAATATTCGTACTGAATAAGAAGTTAACAAAAAATGAGGCTTGTTTTGCCATGTAGCAAGGACAAAATTTGAAATGAAATAAAAATCCCAGAAAGTGATAGTTTTCAATATTTTATATGTTGCGTTAGGAGACGATTAAACATTTTTCTATCTACAAATTCATTGCAATGGGGATGTAGGGAAAAAACTGCGTGGCTTTATTGTTTCCACATGCTGCTGTTTGTTAATATGTGTTTATCAGGAAAAAAACTTATCAAGGGCAACTAAGTAGTATTTATATTTGATGAACGTTTTGGTCCAGCAGTATAAAAACTAGTTCGGAATTTTACTGAGAATGAGCAGAGGCAGGTAAGTGTTTCACATCTACTTCTGCGCATGCGCAGTAAAATGCCGAACTAGTTCTTGTGCTGCTTGAACAAACCTAATGTTTTTACTTGCTTTTATTTACCTAACTCATATTGTGGTTTTTTTCATTCAGTTTTCATTTTTTCATATTGCATCAACTGATCTATTAAACTTTTATAAGAGATATTTCTATCTTTTTTTATTGCTTGATGCGTCACTAGACGAACCGAGCGTGACGTAAGCTGGTAACATATGCATACGGTAGCATTTTATATTTTCTATCACTTGAAACTTTTTAATTCTTTTTATTTATTATTGAACTTTTATAGTTGGCTTATATTGAATAAATCAATAAAAATTGTTTTTATCAGCAATAACTGATATTTTTATACATATTTACGATGCTTGGAAAAAATTATTTTCAATAATCAATTTCATTCAATTCAATGTTTTTGGAGTTTTAAAAGCTTTGTCCTGATAAATTAGGATGCTTTTTGTTGTCTAAAAATTCAACCTACAATTACTAGACTCTTTTTAATAATGTAAAATTTGAAATATTATTTGTATACCGTTTGAGAGACTAAACATTTAACTACAAAAATTAAAAATAAGAATAAACAGACAAAATTAAAAATTTGAGGTTATGCAAGTCATATTCGCACATGCACATACGTAACATAACCTCAAAGTTATACATAACCCAACATACGACTCCAAGCCTACTACTTACTATCGTGTACACTCGTTTTTACAGGTTTAGGTCACTGGCCAACGACAGAACTGCGTAGTTTGAACGCCTTCCAATCCGTATAATTTTGGTACAAACAAGATTTTATCTTAAAAAGAAATTTTAAATTTGAATTTAATTCAATTGAAATTATGCGTCGGACTTCAATAACTGGAGTTCTATGATAGCTAGAAATAAAAAAAACATACGAACTTGATGAAAAAGTCTATAACCGGGAATTATTTACGAATATACAGGGCCAGCCAAGACAATATTACAGGATTAAGTTTTTTTAATGGAATACTATGTAGGTATCTACATCAATACATTTTTTTAAGTTTCTTTTTAGACACCTTCCACTCCTATATTATTATTCTTGACTATCTCCAACCACCTGGATATAATGAATTTTTTTGTCGAAATAATGCCATCTGCAGATGCATATTGAAAAAATTACTACAATCACCATAATGAGATTATAAGAAAAAAATATGTGAGTACTAGTTATGAAACATCTACTTAATGTTTTTGAACCATTTTTGAATCCTTAAAAATATACAGGGTAGCCAAAAATTATTTTTTAATTTGGAACTATTTGAATTGAATTTTTATAACTTTTTCAAATGGAACACCCTGTATATTATTGGGCAATATAATGTAGAGTTAAAAAAACGAACATTTTATTGTACGGGTGATCTATAACTCTCTTTTCATCGTAAATAATTCGGTTGCTGTTAATATAATTGATTGTTTTCAAATGTATATATATATACAGGGTGTTAGGTACTGGTCATTACAAACTTTGAGGGATGAATCCCCATCAAAAATGACGTCGAAAGAAAGAAAAACTCATGGTCCTAAAATGCTTCCTTAAAAAGATACAGGGTGTTGAAGTTAACTTTTTTAAATAATTTTTTCACCGTAACTTTTGGACCGTTGGACCGATTTTAATAAAATTTGAACCAAAGTTTAGTAAAATAAGTATTCATCGAACCATAATACCGCGAATCATCAAAAATTTTCAGGGGCGTAGATAATAGGAGGGTGTCCCACTCTACCCTAATTTTACCATCCTCTAATTATTTTTTTATTTATTGAAATTTTCGGATTCTACGTTGAATTTAGAAGAAAAAGTTACTCTTGCAAAATTTTGATTAGAGGCTTCGTTTTCGAGATATTTAGGTTGTTGAAAGCTTTGAAAACATGCTTTTTAAGGGAGCATTTTAGGACCATGAGTTTTTTTTTCTTTCGACCTTATTTCTGATGGGGATTCATCCCTCAAAGTTTGTAATGACCAGTACCTAACACCCTGTATATGTAGAAAGTCCTGCAGAATCCGAATATGTATTCAGAAAAACAATTGAATGCCAATTTAAAATAATAATAAAAATACGATTTTCTTAAAAAATTTCACCCTGTATATTATTGCATAAAATGATCTGGTAACATATTATAGACATACACATGATACTCATTGATGTGTTCAACTTCCGGTTTGGCCGGAAGTGCTTACAATTTATAGCAATTTTTTATTAACCCTGTATATTTTAATTATTTCAGATAATACTATCGATTACGAATCCAATGATATATAAAACATCATAGTTTCACCATTTTATAAGCGAGATTTTCAAAAAACAGTTTTACTTAATAAACATAATTTAATAAACAAAAATAATTATAAACAAATGAATTAAAGTAACAAAAACAAACATTATAAAACTTCGCTCACAATAAATGTTCAATTACATGCCCTTCCTGTTCAACACAACAGTTTAATCGTTTCGTAAGTTTCTAAAAATTGTTGGATTATTGTTTAAATTGTTAATTTCATCTGTTATTTTTTATTTATTTATTTTTTTCGAGATTTTTTTATTTCATTTTGATTACAGAAAACGCACTAACAATATCAATAATATAGTAATGACAGCCACAATCGGATAGGCAATTTTTTCAAGCATGCCGCCTACTAGAATAATTTAAAATCTGTGTATTTAATATATTGTAATATGGTATCATAAAATTTGAATTTTGTGAATTATTTCGCTTATAAACACATCAATGATTATCATGCGTATGTCTATATTATGTTACCATATCATTTTATGCAATAATATACAGGGTGAAATTTTTTAAGAAAATCGTATTTTTATTATTATTATTTTAAATTGGCATTCAATTGTTTTTCTGAATACATATTCGGATTCTGCAGGACTTTCTACATATATATACATTTGAAAACAATCAAATATATTAACAGCAACCGAATTATTTACGATGAAAAGAGAGTTATGGATCACCCTGTACGTGCATCCCTATAGCTAGATATTTGTAACCATTTTCGAATTATTGAACAATAACTGCAAAATTCAGCAAAAAAAATTAGAAATGATGGATTTCAGGCAATTGTTTAAATAAATAAAAGAGTTACAAATTTTTTAATTAAGAGTGAAATAAAAAACAATTGAAAAAATAAAAAGCACACCTTCTCACCTATGGGGATCTTTTCTATAAACTTTTTCCGAAATTTAAAAAAAAAATCATCAAAATTAGTTTTGAGTCAACGAAGTTAGAAAAAATATTGGCTGTCTGTTCATCTGTCATAATAACTTAAAAAGGCCTTTTTGTATAGCAGTGGAAACAAATATTGTCAAAAATTCCTGATGATAAAATGAATAATATAAAAACAGTATTTTTTGTGTAAAAAATTTTAATTTTCTCACAGATTCGCTTACCCAAAATTGCCCGCTACATTATCCAACATCCTGTATAATAATCCTTGAAATGAATAATTTATTTTGTAGTATTAAATTTTTTAATTAAGGTTAAACTAGAGATAAATTATACAGCATTATGGTACCATTGAGTGTAACAACTCAAATTCACCCCAGTCCATTAATATTAATCACCCTTCTCGCCAATTCCGGGGCTGATATTAAACTTCAGAAATTTTAAAGTATCAAATACGGTTAGTTAGATTATTTCCAATTACAAATCTATTCATATCCTACAGCCTAATCCTTATTAGTCATTTAAAATTAATTTTCTGCTGTAATTAATGGCTTTTAGCAGCGGTAAAGATACTAATTATTCAACAAAAAAATATGGATTATGACAAATGTTCATTTTATGAAGTGAAAGGCAACAATGTATTATTATTTTCAGTTAAGATAAAAATAGGAAATAATCGATTATTGATCATAAATTAAAACCCATAAATTTTAGATTTTTACCCTGTATCAGATATGACATATGAAGGAAGCTAAACGACCACCACGAAATTGTACTCGGAAAATAAATGTCCGGATCAATCGTAGGATAATAATAAAACTCCGCTGCTCGAAGTTATCTCTCCTATTTATCGTAAAAACTAATATGTTTTCCCAGTTTTGTAAAATTGCTCAATAAAATAAAATATAAACGTAAAATAAAATTAATGATTGTAATAACATCTTTAATTAGTTCATTGAATGGAAAATTGTGTTTATTACAAATTTTGTTTTATTTTAGAAGATCCCGCTGGTTGATTATTTAAATTCTGATTGAAAAATAAATAGATCTCAATATACTTAAATATCAGACTCGATGATAGGAAAACTTAATTTCCGTATAAAAGGTTTTCTATTTTTATAGCAGTCAGAATAATAGTATATACTTGAGGTGCACATATTCGATATTGAGCTATAAATATAACAATTTGGCCTCTGACTCACCAAACTTTATATTTTTATCCATAATGAACATATGGCTTCGGCTTACAACACGTATATCTATCTATACGTATATAAAGCTGGAAGCATATATGCTTTCTACTTTTACGTATGTACGTCTGTCCGAAAAAAAAATACGCTATTCGACGAGGTACCGAGTTGAAATTTGGCATGGAGTTAGGCAGAGGTAGAATAATGTGTTGATATTAAAAAAATAAATAAAACAATCGAAGATGATATTTAATAAAACAAATTTGACTACGATAGTATAGCATAGCCGGAAATAAAAGATTGTTAAAAAAATCGTGCCTTTTAAAAAACAATTTTTTATAACTCGTTTCATAACGATTTTGGCGGACTTTCCTTTACATATTCACAATCATTATTATTAAGAAATTAGGGATTCCAGTAATTAGCATTTATTCGACTCTAATAATATCTACCAGCAAGGCGTACAGAAATATTAATCCGAAGCTAATGGCAGGAAATTAGAAAGAAGGAAGTATCAATATAATTCTGTTACTGATTTATTGCCACTTAAGGCCAGCCAACCGTGGTAGAAGTAATTTTAGAGAGTGAATTCCTCTTGCTCACAATAAAATTATATCAAAGGGAACTATATTAAGTTAGGTTGTAATTATTTTGCGAGTTGTATGTTTTATCCGACCGGAGTTGTGAGAAAAATGTGTTCAAAGTCTTTTACTTTAAACTTGTTTATATTACGTTTTTTTTAAATTACCTAAAGAGACACCCAGATTTAACAATTCAATTCTGTTTATTTGTGGCCAAAAAGCTCAGCTCGTAAGGTCAAAGATGAGAAAGGGATATTCTGTTTAAAATTTTCTCCAATCGATTGCTGTGGTATAAAAAATACAATTCTACTGACTCATGCCTTCAGTGGTTGTGATACCACATCTACAATATTTCAGAGAGGAAAATTAAAAATCTTTAAACTTCAGAAAGAAATGCAGTTAGTTAATGTAGTGAGAACTTTCAATGATAAGAATTCAACCCCCTCATTAGTGAAACTCCGTCCGAAACCGCCGCTCCGAATTATAGTAATACATTTTCTTGAAAATAATATTGGTAAGAATACACCGTGGTCCGCTACTATCCGTCCGTACCGCCTTCAGTTAAGTGTAGATATTCAGAGATCTTATTGTTCGTGAGTACCGCTGTATTATACTACTAAATCAAACTAGGGCTAATTAGTAATTCCTCCGTTTTTCTTTTGTTTCATGGAATATGCATCGGCTGGTTAGATTTGCTCGCTCGGGCAATCTTTAAGGCTTCAGTGAATAAAGTTTTACCGGAAAACTTAACTTACGAAAAGTAGTCATTGGAAAAGAGCTCTACGTTTGTGGCAGTAGTTCGCCGTATTGTAAAACCCTCTGTATAGACAAGAATATCTATAGCTAACCGACTGCCCGCCGTTCATACTATATCCTGTTGGAAATTCCGTTTGCTTGCCGTCCGAAATCGTTTCAAGCCGCCAAAACAGACACTCACCGTCTTCCGAAATAAAATCATATTCACGCGTATATACTCTTGATTGCCAGCTCGCATATTTCTTGTCGATATCAAATTTGTACACACTCGACTGCAAAGTCGCTGAAATATCCTATTTATTGATTTGTTCATTACTGTTTTAATAAATAAACTAAGTTAGGCGGCGCCAGACCCTACGGGTCTGGCTTGCCTAACCTATCTCTGCGAGGCTGACCCTCTATATCAGTAGTTTCATCTCGGGGTTTTTAGTTGAAAGACGGTTTTTAAATTTCGGGAAAAAGTAGAGTCCGACATGGGGTCGCGGGGTCGGGAGTTGGAAAAAATTCAGGATTTTAGGATTAAAATTTGAGAAAAAAAATAAAAAGTTCAGAGCCCCTGCGGGGCTCTATTTAAGATATAGTAATGGAATGGCCCCTGCGGGGCCGTAGAAATAGTGAGTTCTAGACTAAAATTTTTAAACATTTCGATGACAGCTGCCAAATAAAGGTCAGTGACGTTTTTTTGGTAAAAAAAATTTTTTGTATTTTTTTTTTGGTGGGGGTGTCTAAAATGGGGGAAAATTTTTTCGAAACTTTTTTAATTTCGGCCCCCTTCGGAAAAATTTTTTGGGCGCCCAATTTCAATTTTTTTTTCGACCCCAATGGGGAAAAAATATGATGCCGTTCTTTAAAAAATATTTAAAAAATGGCTCCTGTGGGATCGTAGAAATAGTAGGTTCTAGACGGTCCAATATAGCAAAAATAATAATGACCGTACGCATCAAGTAGTTTTGGTAAAAAATTTGCAAAAAAAAAATGAGTCCGACATAGAAGTCTTGAATAAAAAAAAAGGTGAGAAGGTTATCGGAAATGAAGCGTATGGTGTATTTTCGTAGGCGTTCTCGATTAGTTAAAGGATTCGGGCGTTTTAGTTGGATTCGGCCGAAAAGCTTCGGGAAAGATGCAGAGCCCGACAGAGAATTTATAGATAAGGTGGAAATGAGGCGTTTCGTGTATTTTCGTGGGCGTCTTCGATTAGTTAAGGGATTCGAGTAATTTATTTGGATTCGGTGGAAGAGTCTCGGGAAAGATGTAAAGTCCGACAGAGATGCTACTTGAAAAGTAGAGGGTCATCGGAAATGAGGCGTTTCGCGTATTTTCGTAGGCGTGTTCGATTAGTTAAGGGATTCGGGCAATTTAGTTGGATTCGGCCGAAGAGTCTAGGAAAAGATGTAGAGTCCGACAGAGATGCTACTTGAAAAGTAAGACGGTCATCGGAAATGAGGCGTTATGCGTATTTTCGTAGGCGTCTTCGATTAGTTATGGCATTCGGAAAATTAGGTGGATTCGGTGGAAGAGCCTCGGGAAAGATGTAGAGTCCGACAGAGATGCTACTTGAAAAGTGAGAGGGTCATCGGAAATGAGGTGTCTCTGGTATTTTCGTAGGCGTCTTCGATTAGTTAAGGGATCCGGATAATTTAGTTGGATTCAGTCTAAGAGTCTTGGGAAAGCTGCAGAGTCCGACAGAGATGCTACTTGAAAAGTGAGAGGGTATCAGGAAAGCGGCGTTTCGTTTATTTTCGTAGGAGTCTCCGATTAATTAAGGGATCCGTGTAATTTAGTTGGATTCGGTCTAAGAGTCTCGGGAAAGCTGCAGAGTCTTACAGAGATGCTACTTGAAAAGTGAGAGGGTCTTCAGAAATGAGGTGTGTCGCGTATTTTCGTAGGCGTATTTGATTAGTTAAGGGATTCGGGCAATTTAGTTGGATTCGGTCGAAGAGTTTCGGGAAAGATGTAGAGTCCGACAGAGATGCTTCTTAAAAAGTAAGAGGGAATCAGGAAATGAGGCGTTTCGCGTATTTTCGTAGGCATCCTCGATTAGTTATGGGATTTGGGCAATTTAGTTGGATTAGGTGGAAGAGCCTCGGGAAAGATGTAGAGTCCGACGGAGATGCTACTTGAAAAGTGAGAGGGTCATCGGAAATGAGGTGTCTCGCGTATTTTCGTAGGCGTCTTCGATTAGTTAAGGGATCCGGGTAATTTAGTTGGATTTAGTCTAAGTGTCTCGGGAAAGCTGCAGAGTCCGACAGAGATGCTACTTGAAAAGTGAGAGGGTCTTCAGAAATGAGGGGTGTCGCGTATTTTCGTAGGTGTTTCCGATTAGTTAAGGGATTCGGGCAATTTATTTGGATTCGGTCGAAGAGTCTCGGGAAAGATGTAGAGTCCGACAGATATGCTACTTGAAGTGTGAGAGGGTTATCAGAAAAGAGGCGTCTCGTGTATTTTCGTAGGAGTCTCCGATTAGTTAAGGGATCCGGGTAGTTTAGTTGGATTCGGTGGAAGAGCCTCGGGAAAGATGTAGAGTCCGACAGAGATGCTACGTGAAAAGTGGGAAGGGCATCAGAAAAGGGGCGTTTCGCGTATTTTCGTAGGCGTCTTCGATTAGTTATGGGATCCGGGTAATTTAGTTGGATTCGGTGGAAGAGCCTCGTGAAAGATGTAGAGTCCGACGGAGATGCTACTTGAAAAGTGAGAGGGTCATCGGAAATGAGGTGTCTCGCGTATTTTCGTAGGCGTCTTCGATTAATTAAGGGATCCCGATAATTTAGTTGAATTGAGTCTAAGAGTCTCGGGAATGCTGCAGAGTCCGACAGAGATGCTACTTGAAAAGTGAGAGGGTCTTCAGAAATGAGGTGTGTCGCTTATTTTCGTAGGCGTCTTCGATTAGTTAAGTGATTCGGGTAAATTAGTTGGATCCGGTCTAAGAGTCTCGGGAATGAAGTAGAGTCTTACAGAGATGCTACTTGAAAAGTGGGAAGGGCATTAGGAAAGAGGCGTTTAGTGTATTTTCGTAGGCGTCTTCGATTAGTTAAGTGATTAGCGTAAATTAGTTGGATCCGGTCTAAGAGTCCCGGAAAGATGTGGAGTTCAACAGAGATGCTACTTGAAAAGTGAGAGGGTTATCAGAAAAGAGGCGTCTCGCATATTTTCGTTGGCGTTTTCGATTAGTTAAGTGATTCGGGCAATTTAGTTGGATTCGGTCGGAGGGTCTCGGGAAAGATGTAGAGTCCGACAGAGGTACTACTTAAAAAGTGAGAGGGCATCAGGAAAGAGACGCCTCGCGTATTTTCGTAGGCATTTTCGATTAGTTATGGGACTCGGGAAATTTAGTTGGATTCGGTCTAAGAGTCTCGGGATAGATGTAGAGTCCGACAGAGATGTTACTTAAAAAGTGAGAGGGCATCAGGAAAGAGGCGATTCGCGTATTTTCGTAGGCGTCTTCGATTAGTTAAGGGATCCGGATAATTTAGTTGGATTCAGTCTAAGAGTCTCGGGAAAGCTGCAGAGTCCGACAGAGATGCTACTTGAAAAGTGAGAGGGTCTTCAGAAATGAGGGGTGTCGCGTATTTTCGTAGGTGTTTCCGATTAGTTAAGGGATTCGGGCAACTTATTTGGATTCGGTCGAAGAGTCTCGGGAAAGATGTAGAGTCCGACAGAGATGCTACTTGAAGAGTGAGAGGGTTATCAGAAAAGAAGCGTCTCGCATATTTCGTAGGCGTTTTCGATTAGTTAAGTGATTCGGGCAATTTAGTTGGATTAGGTCGAAGAGTCTCGGGGAAGATGTAGAGTCCGACAGAGATGCTACTTGAAAAGTGAGAGGGTATCAGGAAAGCGGCGTTTCGTTTATTTTCGTAGGAGTCTCCGATTAGTTAAGGGATCCGTGTAATTTAGTTGGATTCGGTCTAAGAGTCTCGGGAAAGCTGCAGAGTCTTACAGAGGTGCTACTTAAAAAGTGAGAGGGCATCAGAAAAGAGGCGTCTCGCATATTTCGTAGGCGTTTTCGATTAGTTAAGTGATTCGGGCAATTTAGTTGGATTAGGTCGAAGAGTCTCGGGGAAGATGTAGAGTCCGACAGAGCTGCTACTTGAAAAGTGAGAGGGTATCAGGAAAGCGGCGTTTCGTTTATTTTCGTAGGAGTCTCCGATTAGTTAAGGGATCCGTGTAATTTAGTTGGATTCGGTCTAAGAGTCTCGGGAAAGCTGCAGAGTCTTACAGAGGTGCTACTTAAAAAGTGAGAGGGCATCAGGAAAGAGACGTCTCGCGTATTTTCGTAGGCATTTTCGATTAGTTATGGGATTCGGGAAATTTAGTTGGATTCGGTCGAAGAGTCTCGGGGAAGATGTAGAGTCCGACAGAGATGCTACTTGAAAAGTGAGAGGGTATCAGGAAGGCGGCGTTTCGTTTATTTTCGTAGGAGTCTCCGATTAGTTAAGGGATCCGTGTAATTTAGTTGGATTCGGTGGTCTAAGAGTCTCGGGAAAGCTGCAGTCTTACAGAGATGCTACTTGAAAAGTTAGAGGGTCTTCAGAAATGAGGTGTGTCGCGTATTTTCGTAGGCGTATTTGATTAGTTAAGGGATTCGGCAATTTAGTTGGATTCGGTCGAAGAGTTTCGGGAAAGATGTAGAGTCCGACAGAGATGCTTCTTAAAAAGCAAGAGGGAATCAGGAAATGAGGCGTTTCGCGTATTTTCGTAGGCATCCTCGATTAGTTATGGGATTTGGGCAATTTAGTTGGATTCGGTGGAAGAGTCTCGGGAAAGATGTAGAGTCCGACAGAGATGTTACCTAAAAAGTGAGAGGGCATCAAGAAAGAGGCGTCTCGTGTATTTTCGTAGGAGTCTTCGATTAGTTAAGGGATTCGGGCAATTTAGTTGGATTCGGCCGAAGAGTCTAGGAAAAGATGTAGACTCCAACAGAGATGCTACTTGAAAAGTAAGACGGTCATCGGAAATGAGGCGTTTTGCGTATTTTCGTAGGCGTCCTCGATTAGTTATGGGATCCGGGTAATTTAGTTGGATTAGGTGGAAGAGCCTCGGGAAAGATGTAGAGTCCGACGGAGATGCTACTTGAAAAGTGAGAGGGTCATCGGAAATGAGGTGTCTCGCGTATTTTCGTAGGCGTCTTTGATTAGTTAAGGGATCCGGATAATTTAGTTGGATTTAGTCTAAGAGTCTCGGGAAAGCTGCAGAGTCCGACAGGGATGCTACTTGAAAAGTGAGAGGGTCTTCAGAAATGAGGGGTGTCGCGTATTTTCGTAGGTGTTTCCGATTAGTTAAGGGATTCGGGCAATTTATTTGGATTCGGTCGAAGAGTCCCGGGAAAGATGTAGAGTCCGATAGAGGTGCGACTTAAAAAGTGAGAGGGCATCAGGAAAGAGACGTCTCGCGTATTTTCGTAGGCGTTTTCGATTAGTTAAGTGATTCGGGCAATTTAGTTGGATTCGGTCGGAGAGTCTCGGGAAAGATGTAGAGTAAGACAGAGATGCTACTTGAAAAGTGAGACGGTCTTCAGAAATGAGGTGTGTCGCGTATTTTCGTAGGCGTATTTGATTAGTTAAGGGATTCGGGCAATTTAGTTGGATTCGGTCGAAGAGTTTCGGGAAAGATGTAGAGTCCGACAGAGATGCTTCTTAAAAAGTAAGAGGGAATCAGGAAATGAGGCGTTTCGCTGATTTTCGTAGGCATCTTCGATTAGTTATGGGATTTGGGCAATTTAGTTGGATTCGGTGGAAGAGTCTCGGGAAAGATGTAGAGTAGGACAGAGATGACACTTAAAAAGTGAGAGGGCATCAGGAAAGGGGCGTTTCGAGTATTTTCGTGGGAGTCTCCGATTAGTAAAGGGATCCGGGTAATTTAGTTGGATTCGGTCTAAGAGTCCCGGGAAAGGTGTAGAGTCAGACAGGGATGCTACTTGAAAAGTGAGAGGGTAGTCCGGAAATGTGGCGTTTCGCGTATTTTCGTAGGCATCTTCGATTAGTTAAGGGATTCGGGTAATTTAGTTGGATTCGGTGGAAGAGTCTCGGGAAAGATGTAGAGTATGATAGAGATGTTACTTCAAGAGTGGGAAGGTAATGAGAAATGAAGCATTTCGCGTATTTTCGTATAAGTTTTCGATTAGTTAAGGGATTAGGGTAATTTAGTTGAATTCGGTGGAAGAGTCTGGGGAAAGATGTAGAGTTCAACAGAGATGCTACTTGAATAGTGGGAAGGTCATCAGGCAAGAGGCGTTTCGCGTATTTTCGTATTAGTCTTCCATTAGTGAAGGGATTCGGGTAATTTGGTTGGATTCGGTGGAAGTCTCGGGAAAGATGTAGGGCCCGACAGAGATGTTACTTGAAAAGTGAGATCATCGGAAATGAGGCGTTTTGCGTATTTTTGTAGGCGTCTTCGATTAGTTAAGTGATTTGGGTAAATTAGTTGGATCCGGTCCAAGAGTCTCGGGAAAGAAGTAGAGGTCTATAGAGAAGCCACTTGAAAAGTGATAAGATAATGAGAAATGAGGCGTTACGCGTATTTTCGAAGGCATCTTCGATTAGTTAAGGGATTAGGGTAATTTAGTGGGATTCGGTCGAAGAATCTCGGGAAAGATGTAGAGTCCGACAGAGATGCTACTTGAAAAGTGGGAAGGGCATTAGGCAAGAGGCGTTTCGCGTATGTTTTTTAGGCATCTTGGATTAGTAAAGGGATTCGGGTAATTTAGTTGGATTCGGTGGAAGAGTCTCGGGAAAGATGTAGAGTTTAACAGAGATGTTACTTGAAAAGTGGGAAGGTAATAGAAATGAGGCGTTTCGCGTATTTTCGTAGGCGTCTTCGATTAGTTAAGTGATTCGGGTAAATTAGTTGGATCCGGTCTAAGAGTCTCGGGAATGAAGTAGAGTCTTAGAGAGATGCTACTTGAAAAGAGGGAAGGGCATTAGGAAAGAGGCGTTTAGTGTATTTTCGTAGGCGTCTTCGATTAGTTAAGTGATTTGCGTAAATTAGTTGGATCCGGTCTAAGAGTCCCGGAAAGATGTGGAGTTCAACAGAGATGCTACTTGAAAAGTGAGAGGGTTATCAGAAAAGAGGCGTCTCGCATATTTTCGTTGACGTTTTCGATTAGCTAAGTGATTCGGGCAATTTAGTTGGATTCGGTCGGAGGGTCTCGGGAAAGATGTAGAGTCCGACAGAGGTGCTACTTAAAAAGTGAGAGGGCATCAGGAAAGAGACGTCTCGCGTATTTTCGTAGGCATTTTCGATTAGTTATGGGACTCGGGAAATTTAGTTGGATTCGGTCTAAGAGTCTCGGGAAAGATGTAGAGTCCGACAGAGATGCTACTTGAAAAGTGGGAAGGGCATTAGGCAAGAGACGTTTCGCGTATGTTCGTAGGCATCTTGGATTAGTAAAGGGATTCGGGTAATTTAGTTGGATTCGGTGGAAGAGTCTCGGGAAAGATGTAGAGTTTAACAGAGATGTTACTTGAAAAGTGGGAAGGTAATAGAAATGAGGCGTTTCGCGTATCTTCGTAGGCGTCTTCGATTAGTTAAGTGATTCGGGTAAATTAGTTGGATCCGGTCTAAGAGTCTCGGGAATGAAGTAGAGTCTTACAGAGATGCTACTTGAAAAGAGGGAAGGGCATTAGGAAAGAGGCGTTTAGTGTATTTTCGTAGGCGTCTTCGATTAGTTAAGTGATTTGCGTAAATTAGTTGGATCCGGTCTAAGAGTCCCGGGAAAGATGTGGAGTTCAACAGAGATGCTACTTGAAAAGTTTGAAGGGCATCGGGAAAGAGGCGTTTTGCGTATTTTCGTAGGCGTCTTCGATTAGTTAAGCGATTCGTATAAATTAGTTGGATTCAGTCTAAGAGTCTCGGGAAAGAAGTAGAGTCCTACAGAGATGCTACTTGAAAAGTGGGAAGGGCATTAGGAATGAGGCGTTTCGCGTATGTTCGTCGGCATCTTGGATTAGTTAAGGGATTCGGGTAATTTAGTAGGATTCGGTGGAAGAGTTTCGGGAAAGATGTAGAGTTTAACAGAGATGTTACTTGAAAAGTGGGAAGGTAATAGAAATGAGGCGTTTCGCGTATTTTCGTAGGCGTCTTCGATTAGTTAAGTGATTCGGGTAAATTAGTTGGATCCGGTCTAAGAGTCTCGGGAAAGAAGTAGAGTCTAACAGAGATGCTACTTGAAAAGTGGGAAGGGCATTAGGAAAGAGGCGTTTCGCGTATTTTCGTAGGAGTCATTGATTAGTTAAGGGATTCGGGTAAATTAGTTGGATCCGGTCTAAGAGTCTCGGGAAAGATGTAGAGTCCAACAGAGATGCCACTTGAAAAGTGATAAGGTCATGAGAAAAGAGACGTTTCGTGTATTTTCGTAGGCATCTTGGATTAGTTGAGGGATTCGGGTAATTTAGTTAGTTGGATACGGTGGAAGCGTCTCGGGAAACATGTAGAGTCCGACAGAGATGCTACCTAAAGAGTGAGAGGGTCATCGGAAATGAAGCGTTTCGCGTATTTTCGTAGTCATCTTCGATTAGTTAAGGGATTCGGGTAATTTAGTTGGATTCGATGGAAAAGTCTCGGGAAACATGTAGAGTATGATTATGATAGAGTTGTTACTTGAAAAGTGGTAAGGTAATGAGAAATGAGGCATTTCGCGTATTTTCGTATTAGTCTTCGATTAGTTAAGGGTAATTTATTTGAATTCGGTGGAAGAGTCTAGGGAAAGATGTAGAGTTCAGCAGAGATGCTACTTGAACAATGGGAAGGTCATCAGGAAAGAGGCGTGTCGTGTATTTTCGTATTAGTATTCGATTAGTTAAGAGATTCGGGTAATTTAGCTGGATTCGGTGGAAGAGGCTCGGGAAGGGAAGACGTAGAGTCTGACAGAGATGCTACCTGAAAAGTGGGAAGGTAATTAGAAATGAGGCGTTTCGCGTATTTTCGTATTTGTCTTCGATTAGTTAAGACATTCGGGTAATTTAGTTGGATTCGGCGGAAGTCTCGGGAAAGATCTAGAGCCCGACAGAGATGCTACCTGAAAAGTGAGATCATCAGAAATGAGGCGTTTTGCGTATTTTTGTAGGCGTTTTCGATTAGTTAAGTGATTTGGATAAATTAGTTGGATCCGGTCTAAGAGTCTCGGGAAAGAAGTAGAGGTCTATAGAGAAGCCACTTGAAAAGTGATAAGGTAATGAGAAATGAGGCGTTTCGCGTATTTTCGTAGGCATATTCGATTAGTTAAGGGATTAGGGTAATTTAGTGGGATTCGGTCGAAGAATCTCGGGAAAGATGTAGAGTCCGACAGAGATGCTACTTGAAAAGTGGGAAGATCATCAAGAAAGAGGCGTTTCGTGTATTCTCGTAGGCGTCTTCGATTAGTTAAGTGATTTGTGTAAATTAGTTGGATCCGGTCTAAGAGTCTCGGGAGAGAGGAGGAGTTCAACAGAGATGCTATTTGAAAAGTGGGAAGGGCATCGGGAAAGAGGCGTTTTGCGTATTTTCGTAGGCGTCTTCGATTAGTTAAGTGATTCGGATAAATTAGTAGGATTCAGTCTAAGAGTCTCGGGAAAGAAGTAGAGTCTTACAGAGATGCTACTTGAAAAGTGGGAAGGGCATTAGGAAAGAGGCGTTTCGCGTATTTTCGTTGGAGTCATCGATTAGTTAAGGGATGCGGGTAATTTAGTTGGATTCGGTGGAAGTATTTCGGGAAAGATGTAGGGTCCAACAGAGATGCCACTTGAAAAGTGATAAGGTCATGAAAAAAGAGACGTTTCGTGTATTTTCGTAGGCATCTTGGATTAGTTAAGGGATTCGGGTAATTTAGTTGGATTCGGTAGAAGAGTCTCGGGAAACATGTAGAGTCCGACAGAGATGCTACCTAAAAAGTGAAAGGATCATCGGAAATGAGGCGTTTCGCGTATTTTCGTAGGCATCTTCGATTAGTTATGAGATTCGGGCAATTTAGTTGGGTTCGGTGGAAGAGTCTCGGGAAAGATATAGAGTATGATAGAGATGTTACTTCAAAAATGGGAAGGTAATGAGAAATGAGGTATTTCGCGTATTTTCGTATTAGTCTTCGATTGGTTAAGGGATTAGGGTAATTTAGTTGAATTCGGTGGAAGAGTCTGGGGAAAGATGTAGAGTTCAACAGAGATGCTACTTGAATAGTGGGAAGGTCATCAGGAAAGAGGCGTTTCGTGTATTTTCGTATTAGTCTTCGATTTAGTTAAGACATTCGGGTAATTTAGTTGGATTCGGTGGAAGTCTCGGGAAAGATGTAGAGCCCGACAGAGATGCTACCTGAAAAGTGAGATTATCAGAAATGAGGCGTTTTATGTATTTTTGTAGGCGTTTTCGATTAGTTAAGTGATTTGAGTAAATTAGTTGGATCCGGTCTAATTTTCTCGGGAAAGAAGTAGGGGTCTATAGAGAAGCCACTTGATAAGGTAATGAGAAATAAGGCGTTTCGCGTATTTTCATAGGCATATTCGATTAGTTAAGGGATTCGGGCAATTTAGTTGGATTCGGTGGAAGAATCTCGGGAAAGATGTAGAGTCCGACAGAGATGCTACTTGAAAAGTGGGAAGATCATCAAGAAAGAGGCGTTTCGTGTATTTTCGTAGGCGTCTTCGATTAGTTAAGTGATTTGGGTAAATTAGTTGGATCCGGTCTAAGAGTCTCGGGAAAGGTGTGGAGTTCAACAGAGATGCTACTTGAAAAGTGGGAAGGGCATCGGGAAAGAGGCGTTTCGCGTATTTTCGTAGGAGTCATCGATTAATTAAGGGATTCGGGTAATTTAGTTGGATTCGGTGGAGGAGTTTCGGGAAAGATGTAGGGTCCAACAGAGATGTCACTTGAAAAGTGATAAGGTCATGAAAAAAGAGACGTTTCGTGTATTTTCACTGGCGTGTCTGTTAAGTTAAGCGATGATTCGGGTTATTTAGTTGGATCCAGTTTAAAGATTTCGGGAAACATGCGTACTGTCCGACAGAATTGTTACATGAAAGGAAATAAGGTTCAGGGAAAAGGGGTCTCTCGTATTTTCATTGCCTTCGCCGTTTCGTTAAACAATTCGTGTTATTTAGTTGTATCCGGTTTAAAGTTGTTTCTATCTTTTGCAGATGCCGCATTTTGCATTTGTATTATACCAACAAACATTGCTCCTGTTCCATAGTAAAAGTGCAGCATGTACCTGTTTTCTTTTCTTGTATTTTTGTTTGCATTAGATTTTTGTTAAAAATATTCTTGTGATTTCATTATTATTAACCAAAAGCATTTTGTGTAAACCCAAATGGTTAATTTCCAATACGTATCATAAGCATCAAATACTATAAAGTGAATCGCTGTTTTCTCAATACTCAATACTACTAATTAGATGCACCACTCTTGCTAATGAGGGCAGAATACAAAAAATGTATGCGACGCTCGGCATGGGTATTTAATAAGGGTGTCCACATGTTTGGTGACGTCACCGACGAATTTTCGGCGTGTCTTGGTAATTTAAAATATTCACCGCTCGGACGCCGGTGGAGATTAAGGAATGAAATTTTCAGGGACCCAAGAGGTAGGATGGATCTAGCTTTCCCGAAAGTCCGGGCGAAAAAATCCTCCGGTTAAAGAAGTTAGAGCCTGGGGAAAAGTAGAGTTTTTCTGCAAAATCGACCTTTTTAAAATATTCGTATCTCGGGTAATATCTCAGATGGACGAAAAAGAAAAAAAGGAGTTGTTCATTTGTCCTTCTTCTTGGCCGTCGTGCATGTCGCGATCCTCTATATCCAAAGGGAATGGCTGTGACGCGTATCTAATGGGTAGGTGTCGGAAGAATCGTCGAAATCCGACAAAAACGCCGCTTTTCAAAAAATCATAACTTTCTTGGGAGGCAAAATCGAGGAAAACGATTTTCGACAGCGATTTTCTAAATTTCATCTAGTTTTCAAAAAAAAATACGCCGCCGGTCCGTCTCAAAGGAGTCGCGAGTTAATAAGCTCGGAAGGGGGACATGTTTTGGAAATTCGAAAAAATTGCGGAAACACGAACACTTCAAACGTTATTTCCAAACGAAAGATCGCCGCCGGACCGTCGTTCTTGCGCGAAAACCGAGTTAGAGGATGCAACTTAAAACTACATCGCGAATCGCGCGGCCCCCCGCCGGTTTTAGACTCAGTAGGAGCGAACGAAAAAGCGCTATTTTGACGTCTATCGTTCAGAAAACGTCGGCCATTTTTTTTCAAATTTCTCGCGTGTCGTATCTCTTTCTAATTTCTCAAATTTTACAAACCTCTTCGACACGGTGCTATCGAAACGCCAATAACTTTTAAAATACTTGGCGGATCGCCACGAAAGTCCGCGATTCGATGGTCCCGACACAAAAACGTCCATCACGCACGGCGCTGCGCGGCCAAACTGGTTAAAAAAAAAGCCTTTAGCGCCGCAGAATGTGTGAAAAATCGGCGCCAAATTAGAGTGAGGAAGGGCTGTCAGATTTTAATAGATAGTTAACTTTTAAAATACTTGGCGGATCGCCACGAAAGTCCGCGATTCGATGGTCCCGACACAAAAACGTCCATCACGCACGGCGCTGCGCGGCCAAACTGGTTAAAAAAAAAGCCTTTAGCGCCGCAGAATGTGTGAAAAATCGGCGCCAAATTAGAGTGAGGAAGGGCTGTCAGATTTTAATAGATAGTAATACGTTGGTATACCTAGATTAAATTCACGAGTTATTATTTCAGTTATTTATTTTTAACGAACCCGTTTGAGAAATTGTCCAAGTCCAGTTGACATGACAATCATCTTAAGATCCCTGGACAAATAACCGTATCTTTTAGCTACCCCTAAACGTTCTCCCCTCGGAGAACCAAACAAGTGCTGTTCCTTGCACTTAAAAACTAAGGAACTGGCGTCCGAGTTTCCGTCTAAAATGTGTTACAAAGCCAGAGAGTTCTGTTTGTAAGCAGCCAGTTACAAACATTACAGGTTACGTAAGTAGACGTCATCACAGTAATAATAATCTTAATGTTGTTGTTGTTTGACTTATTTTGATCCAATGAGCCAGCTGAATCGGTTGGTAGGTCATGAAAGTACATTGTTGGATTAAGTTTCATTGTAATCACCTGATGATGACAAGTTGGTTGGCTTAATGCAAAGCTGCAATAAATCAAATATATAACAATTTAGTCTAATATTAAAATTTTCGTGCTAGTTATTTTATCACTTGACACACGAACAATTCTAACAAGTTAGGTTTGACTGCTCTCGTGATGGGAGTAATATTAATACACTAGCCACGCCTGCGCCTCACACTCCACTAGCTTCAAGAGTTCTTTTGGCTGTGATTAATTACTTGAATATACCTGTTCAAATTTATCGTTTCAATTTCTTGCTATCTCATTTCCAGTTCTGCAAATACACTCCGACATTTAAGAAATCTAATAACGAATAGTCTCATCTAAATTATTTTTTCCATAAAAAGTGTGCTGTCGCTTCCCCTCCGCCTGCCTTCCACGGTAATTATAAATCAAGCGTTTGGTAGAGGGAGAATGAAATATGAATTTATGTCACTTAACGCGTCCCGCAGGACGTCTTCTTTCTTTGTTTAAGGGCATGCTGAGTAAAGGCGAATTATTTATCGCCAGCGTTCTTTTCTTTGTAATTAATAACGTAATTTAATTTAATTTATTAGTTGAAATTACGCCCACAATTTGACTTTTTACGGTCTTTACACATGTGCTGCAGGAAAATTGATGTTCTACTAAAATTACAGCTGCGGCAAAATTTCATATTTTAGCATGTAAATTTGCTCTTAACGTGCCGGAACTAGAGTTACGCCACTATAAATTTATTGTCCCTAACGACTTAAAATACAGTATCTATATGTGCTAGTCACGCCATTTCGTCCACGTCCTTATCATTACCCTAATATTTAACACCTTGTATAATAAGTGTAAGGGTGACTTGTGCTTGTACCTAAGGGTTTCTGAATTCATGTTCTCCCTGATTGGAATATTAAGTAAAAACAACTTCCAGGAAGATGCTCCCGTTCGAGTTGTAATTCTCATTTAAATTAAGCGATATCCAAGCCCCAAATTCCTTTATTATCTTCAGGGAAGGCCGTTGCCTCTCGATCCTAAATCCCTCGAAATATAGAAGTATAACCGTAGTAGATTGCCTGTAGACACTAGACAGTGATCTTGCGATTGCATGGCTATAAAAGTCTTAAAAATTGGAATATCTTTGAAAAATAGCACCGTGTGAATTGTAACGAAGTGAATTTTAGCTCCGAAATATTGTTAGTTTTAATTAACATATAATTATAAATGTATAAAATAGGCAGGTAAAATTTAACAAATATTAATTTACTTCAAATTAAGCGTTCTGCACCGCGTCTTTTCCGTTTATACATTTTTAAATTATGCCGCGACGAATGCAATAAACTCGATGTTGATCCGATCACTCCTTATGCAAGAAAACGCATGGACTGCAGCAAGCCTGCAGTGCCAGCCAACATAAGTATAAGATGCTTGAAGTCAGCTTTTCGTTCAGAGCGCAAGATTAAGTAGGGATACGTGTCACCAAAAGGCTATAAAACTAACAAACCGGCCGTTTAAAAATCAGTTGGCAATGCGCCCGATCCAGTCCAGACCGCCAGTCCGAGAAGAAGTCCGCACCGAACCAAGAGGAAGCTAGAGAGAGTAAGACATATTAGATTAACATCCGAGCCATACTTGTAACCGCTTGTATATAGTGTTTTTACCTGCCGCACGCTTTCCGTTTAACCGCTTAACCGTATATTTGCTTTCTCGCTTCCACCGTATTATTTGCTTGCCCTTTTCCGCTTTTTAACCGTCGCTTGCCGCTTTTAGTTTTGTCTAGCCTGCCTGCTTTAAATTTTGCTTATTTGTGCTTTATTTTCCGTAATTTATTGTATTGTATTAAATCTTGAATAAAGCTTGTTCTGTTTTAATCCGAAATTCTGAGTTTTCTTTATAGGTTAATTAGACCCCTGGCTTAACCGTGTCTTCACTGCAGTTACCTGAAGCCTCTATTATCCCGCTAATAGAGTAAAGTGGTGTTTCTACACTCTAAAACAGAAACTGGCGCCCGAGACACCGTCCTAAAATGCACCGCCGCCCCTCAGGCGTCACAGTAACCTTCTCAGAACCTCCGCTATAACGAAGGAAGGTTACAGAATATTTCGCAAAAATATCAGAACCACTTAAAAAATTATTAACAAAATAGAGAGGCATTAATGACTTTCATTATAATTTATTCCCATTTTGATAAACTGTTATTATTAATAACTGACGCAAGCGGTTTTGTAATTGACGCAGTACTTACACAAATTCTTGTAGACAAAGATCTTCCAATAGCTTATCCATCAAGGACTGTATGTCCTACAGAGTCACGTTATTCTACGAAACGGTAAATTTTAGTTCGGTTTGTAACATGTTTTAGGTCATACTTCTTGGAGAGAAATTTAAACTAATCACTGACCACCTGCTTCTAACATGGTTATTTTTGATAAAAAATTTTGGAATATACTCTACAGGCCTACAGCCAAGCAGAATAACTTCTGACGCCTCTAGCGAGCAACCTTGACACGCCAACGCGCACTAACGAGCAACTCTCTATATTTTTTACTTTTACTTAATAAGGCTTTAATCAACAAAATTGTACATGTGACACTGTTATAAATATAACACAAGAATAATACCAACAAATCAAAAGTACAGTGATTTTATATATAGGTATAACATTCTTCCCACCTTAATTTCCTACAAAATCCTCCAAATATTCAGGAGGCTGCTTGACACGCTGGGGTCTACATTTACGTTCATCGTTAGCAGTTTCTTCCTCTTGAGGATCTTCTGGAAGAATTGGTTGGGTATTCTGATTCTCTTTAATTTCATCTGTCACAGATGTTGAATCATTTTCTTTTATTTCTTCTAGATCAGTCTTGTTATGACTGATCATCATTAGCATTATTATAAATGACCTCGCCTCTAGGTGCTAAATGTCGAAGAGAAACAGTTGCCTCGTTACCATTAGGCAGACGAATATACGCATATTCTGGATTTGCTTCAATTGGTTGAACTTCATCTACAAGAGGCTCATATTTAAGATGTACAAAACAAAGCAATGATCTTACTGAATGTAAAGCTTTCTGTAGAACAACTTCCCACTAATTTATTCTTAATTACTTCGATTTCAAAGCCAATAGAATTGACTTCCATATAATTCCATTATACCTTTCAGCTTTTCCATTACCTTTGGGATTGTAAGCCGTTGTGCGACTAGTTGCTATGCCACAAGAATCAAAGAACGATTTAATTTCTTGTGATAAAAATGACGTTCCTCTATCAGAATGAACATATAGCGGCTTACCAAAAATTGCGAACAACTGACGTAAGCACTTAATAACAGTGGAAGAGGTCATATCAGCACAAGGAATCTTGATCATGCGCAATTTGATCTTTATCACATACTATTACATCATCTAAGTAAGCAAATGTTTCACTTAAATTTTCATTTTGGATTCATTTCATTTCATTTATTAACATTATCAATTACATAAGTAATATTACATGAGAAGGGGCACCTAAATTTTAAAATTTATATTGTGCCCTGTAATGTACAGGGTGTCCCAAATTGCTTGATTTTGGCTGGTTTTCCTATTTCCAGACACGGTAGAGAAAAACTGACATATGAGTCTAGAGCTCGATTTTTGTGAAACGCCGATTGGTGAAAACCGCATTTCGATATCTCTAACCATTTCCGAGATATCGGCAAAAATTTACATTTTACGGATTCCGAAAAACTTTTTTTTAATGTTAAAAAATGTTATTTTTAAAGAGAAATGTGTTATATTGGTAGCAAAGATTACTAGACATATCTTGACATATATATTTTTGGAAAGCTTATTTTTTTTCCTATTTTCTAAAGTCAAAGCCAACTATGGTTTCCATTTGAAATAACGAAGTTAGCTTTGATATCAAACAATCGAAAAGCGATATATTTTTTTTGACAAATGCATCTTATTCTACGACAAAAAGTGCCTGTAGAAGTTTTTACCGTTTGAAAATATATCCACAAATAAAAAAGTTGACAGTTTTTCGGAATCTGTAAAATGTCAATTTTTGCCGATATCTTGGAAACGGTTAGAGATATCGAAATGTGGTTTTCACCAATCGGCGTTTCACAAAAATCGAGCTCTAGACTCACATGTCAGTTTTTTTCATGTCAGTTTTTTTCCACCTGGTCTGGGAATAGGAAAACCAGCCAAAATCAAGCAGTTTGGGACACCCTGTACAATACTAAGACATATTAGTAATATTAATTACAATGAAATTAATTAACAATAAATTCTCTTATAAATTAACAAAATACTGCAAGAAAACCTGTATAACAGGGAAGAACAAACAATTTACAAATGTAAGAGTTATAAAACCTTACATAGAAGACGTATAAAAAATAAATATTGAGGTGGACTGACTACAAACCATTATTTTTTTATTTTATTTTTTATCACAAGTTGAGTCTAATATACTCTCTGGCTAGACACGGAGAAATTTTTTTATATTTGTAACACTTCTGATATAGCCTGGAAGTTTATTGTAAAATTTGGGACCTGTATAATCGATAAAATGTTGACATATACTTTTAGTAAATATTTTTTGTTCAATAAGATAATTTGCTATTGTTCTGGTATGGTATGAATATTTAATATAATGTTTATCATTTTTGTGAATAAAAATACAACTTTGTAGAGCATATGTAGATTTAATATTTAATAAATTTGTTTCGGCATATAGCTTCTTTGTAGTATATCCTCTTAACTTTTGTTAAGTTTTGACAAATTTTTAATGTACTATTATATAATCCACCCCATATAATAATGCCATAACTTATAATTGATTCCGCCAAGGCTTTGTAGATTATAGTTAGTTGTTTTATATTCAACACTTGTCTTATATTATAAAAAACTGGAATCAAAGGTCGAAGTTTAGTCGCTATAAATTCTACATGGTGTCTCCACCTCAGATGCTGATCTATAATAACACCTAAGTATTTAATTTTATCAACACATTCAATATTTATACTGCAGAAACATTTATTGCAATAATTTTTATGTAAAATTATATTATTAATTATGTTATTGCCAGCACCTGTGGGAGAGAAAGAAATAAATTTAGTTTCTAAATAATTTAGAGTCAAAAAACTTCGATCTAGCCAGTTCTGCACAATACTAAGTCCTACAGAGCTTTGTTTGTTAACTGAATCCCAATCTTCGCCATTAAATAATAGTACAGTATCATCTGCATAAGAAATTATTTTGAAGTTATTATTTTTTAAAGCTGCTATACTATTTAAATAAATTAGGAATAAGATAGGTCCAAGTACTGTGCCTTGCGGTACACCTATTCCAACTATACCTGGTTCGCTTAAACTAGAGCATTATTAATCCTAACAAATTGTTCTCTGTTGGTTAGATAATTAATTATTATTTTATTATTTTTCCTATTTTTTCAAGCCTGTCAATTAGGATATTATGAGAAACAGTATCAAAGGCCTTGGCGAGGTCTAAAAATATAGCTATGCATTTTTTGTTTTCATTCACGCTATTATTGATAAAATTTATTAACTCATATATAGCCATTTCTGTATTTTTTCCTTCTCTGAATCCATATTGTGCATCAGACAATAAATTGTATTTTTCCAAAAATGTAATAACTCTTTTCTTGATGCATTTTTCAAATATTTTCGCAACATTATTAATTATCCAAATAGGTCTATAGTTAGTAACATTTTTATGATCTCCAGATTTATAAATTGGTACAACTACCGATTGTTTGAAATGTGATGGCACAATACCCGTAGAAAATATTGAGTTTATAATGTGTAGTAATGGAAGAGTTATAAATTTATGAATTGTATTTAGGACATTAGCAGATATACCATCCATACCTGAACTACACTTATTTTTCAATGATCCAATGATACTAATTATTTCATTCTGATCTATAGGATATAGTACCATGGAATTCGGTGTATCCACAACATTAATTAAAAAATCATTATTATCATTATTAATTTTTTTAGCCATTTCCAAGCCTACGTTTAAAAAATAATTATTAAATGTGTCAGCTTTTATTTTATCATCCGGTATAATATCATTCTTATCGTTAGTAATGTTAATTTGTTGCAAACTATTTTTATTTACATTTATGATTTCTTTGATTATTTTCCATGTTTTTTTACCATCCGACTTCGCATCCACTAATAAATCATTTTGAATTTTTTATTATTTTGTTCAACTTATTCCTATATTTTTTATATTTTTCAACTAATTCTTTGTTATAATTGTTTTTTAATTTCTTTTTAAGTTTGTCCCTTGTATTAATGGATTTCATAATACCTACAGTTATCCACGACTTTAATTTTTTATATTTAAATGATTTAGTAATTTCTGTTGTAGATAAGTTTATGCAAGTAATATAGGACAATGATCTGTAATGTTATATTCCAATATCATAGAGTTACAAAAAAGTTTTGAATTATTTAATTTTTTTACAAATATGTGATCTATACAGGTGCTTGTTTGATCCGAGACTCTTGTTGGTTTAGTAATATAAGGAATAAATAATCCCATTTCTCCCAATAGATTTAAATAACTGTTAATTATGACATCATTTGTTTGTAATATATTTAAATTTATATCACCTATAAAGATTTATCTATGCTATCAATTTTTCTTTGTAATGTTTTATTTGTTTTCAATAACCTTATCAACAGAAATTAGATACCATTTTTAGTCGTTACCGCACTGTCGATTTTTTCTTAATACGTCTTCAAATAAACCAGAGAATTGTGAAAAATGTTAAATTACTGATAATTAAAAAATAGTACCGATTTTGTTTACAAAAAAAAGTTCGCCGTTGTTAAAAATTCCTCTCCATTTTCTTTAACACCCTGTATCCTAATGTCGCAAAATTCACACCACTTAGGTTTTAAAAGGTCCTGAATCTGATTCTGGTATTAGTTTTTCTCTAAAAAAATCGCTAATAGTTTTTCTCGAAATTTCGCTAAGAAAAATACGTCTCAGTAGGTCATGATGTACTTTTTTAAGAAATATAAGGTATAGCTTAAATGCAGTTTTTCAAGCTCTATTCAGAAAAAAAAGATTTCGAAAATCGGTTCACAAATAAAGATTTTAGGAGGGTGGATACATCTTAAGTGGGACACCCCCAACTTACTTCCACAAACAGTATTTCTAGCTTTTGCAATTACCTTGATTTTTAAACGGAATCTCGGGGGCCAGTTTCCTTGTTTATAGTGCAAGAAACAACACTTTATTTCTCGGCGGTTTCCAAGAAAACCCTAGGTAACTTCAGTGAAGAACGGGGTGATACAGGGGTCATAAAATGAATTGCTTATCTTACTAGACTCTTAAGCTAGCAATATTTTACAACTGAGTATTATAGGAGGGAGCATATACGGTAAACAAGAATATATTTGCGACGGAAATTTCGTATTTACAGCGTCGTGACGGTAAAACTCGGATAGCGGGTTTCAGGAATTTTATTTCCTTTCGACTGGCAGTCAAAGATACTAGCGAGATTTTGTTAATTAATAATGATAGACTCTTACGGGGCCTGTGGCTTCAAACTAGAGTGACACTATGAAAAAGACGTATTTAATTTATTTCTACCCTCGGACACTCCACGCTCCAATCGTTTTCACGCAATGAAAGGTCAGCTCTCCTGTTATATAATGTCGGCTGGATCGTTGAGACTCCAATCGTTTTCACGCAATGAAATGTCAATTCTCCTATTATATAACGCGGCGATCAATGAGATAACAACTGTCTTCACTAATATGATATCTCAGTTCACGCGGATTATATAACTTCGGATAGTTATCAAAATCATTGCTCAACGGAAATAAACTAGTCGCGATTTTTAAACCTGGTTACAAAAAGAAACGGATTAAATAGACCCGGATTAAGGTTACTAACAAACTTTAGTAACGAATGATTTTTACTATTTAATGCATCGGAAATTTAAACATTATTTAATTTAATTCTTGTTTACCCATGGCTCGTACAACTCAAATTAAACTTAAATAATTCAAACTTACATACTACCAGAGGTTATAGGGTGTATCCAAGTGACAAAATGATTATAAATAACGGAAAATGTGTAACTCGTTACACTCCCAGTTTCCTTTATATTGAAAACATATTCTCAAATCCTTTTACCAAACGTAGATAATAGTCGCCACTACGACAACCTTGTTTGATAAATGAATTTTAGATCTAATTTTTACGCTGCATTAAAAAATTGTTATAGTGCGATACGAGATATTTCAATATTTTAAAATCACATAATATCGGGTGGTCCAAAAAAAACCGGAATTTTCATTTTACCTTATAACTTTTTTATTATTTCAGCGATTTTCAACTTTTTGGATTCGTTCGACAGCTAAAGCTTTCAGCTAAACGATTCTCTATCAGAAGCTGATATTATGATCATAAATGTGAAGGCAGACGTTTTTAAACTTGAGCAATTTTTAATAACTGCTGGAATTTTGTTGAAATGCCGAATTTACAAACGGCTTGTTTCATCATCATGAGTGGTCTTGTGGCAATATTTCGATGGGTAGTTTTAAAAAATCGGTCAAAGAACTACGGAGCTGTACCAAAAAATGTAGAGGCCTGTTATCAACGTCTCGGCAGCAATGGTAAAAACAGAAATTTTTATTTTCCTGTATAACTTTTTTGATTCCTTACCGATTTTAATTTTTTTTGGATCATTTAAAACCCAAAGTCTTCCACTACAATATTGAATGTCAGAAATTGACATGAATCATAAATCCAATATGGCGGAAGTGGTCATATTTACCTAATATTCAAAAGCCGCTGGGATTTTTTTTAAATGGAAAATTAAATGGCTTTTATTTTAATCTGGAAGCCTTATTATCTTCTAAAAACATTTTCACGCATGGATCACGAAAATCGGTTAAGAACTTACAAAGATGTAGTTGATAACGTAATCATGTGCCCCATAAGAACAGTATTAAATTAATTCTTAACAGAGTTACCTATACTGATCGTCATCACAAAACAAATGAACATTGATACTTAACTGTCACTTTGGCTGTTTTTAAAAAGTGTTTTGTGGTACCTAGTTTTGTTAAAATGGTGTTGTCAAATGAAGACAAGATTTTCATTAAGTATTTATTGATTCGCGGCTATAAAGTTTCGGAAATAATACAAAAATTTCCAGGCAATAACTTAAAAAAAAGTACTATTTACGACTTTGCACGAAAGTTTCAAGGAACAAGGAACTGGAACGAATCAATAAATTCTTAAAGAAAATCTTGTCTTCATTTGACAACACCATTTTAACAAAACTAGGTACCACAAAACACTTTTTAAAAACAGCCGAAGTGACAGTTAAGCAGTAAGTATATCAATGTTCATTTGTTTTGTAACCATGACGATCATCGGTAACTCTGTTAAAAATTCATTTAATACTGTTCTTATGGGGCACATGATTACGTTATCAACTACATCTTTGTAAGTTCTTAACCGATTTTCGTGATCTATGCGTGAAAATGTTTTTAGAAGATAATAAGGCTTCCAGATTAAAAGAAAAGCCATTTAATTTTCCATTTAAAAAACATCCCAGCGGCTTTTGAATATTAGGTAAATATGACCACTTCCGCCATATTGGATTTATGATTCATGTCAATTTCTGACATTCAATATTGTAGTGGAAGGCTTTGGGTTTTAAATGATCCAAAAAAAATTAAAATCGGTAAGGAATCAAAAAAGTTATACAGGAAAATAAAAATTTCTGTTTTTACCATTGCTGCCGAGACGTTGATAACAGGCCTCTACATTTTTTGGTACAGCTCCGTAGTTCTTTGACCGATTTTTTAAAACTACCCATCAAAATATTGCCACAAGACCACTCATGATGATGAAACAAGCCGTTTGTAAATTCGACATTTCAACAAAATTCCAGCAGTTATTAAAAATTGCTCAAGTTTAAATACGTCTGCCTTGACATTTATGATCATAATATCAGCTTCTGACAGAGAATCGTTTAGCTGAAAGCTTTAGCTGTCGAACGAATCCAAAAAGTTGAAAATCGCTTAAAAAATAAAAAAGTTATAAGGTAAAATGAAAATTCCGGTTTTTTTTGGACCACCCGATAGATCAGTTGATTTATTTGCAAAATCAATTTTTGCTTGAAGCCTCCTAGCTATATTTTCATCTGCTTTCTTTCGCATCCTACATAATGCAGAATTATTTACGTCGACTGAGAAAGTGATTCATATTTCCCCTCCTCATAAATTTCTGAGTCGCCGACACATTTCTCTAATGATGATAACTTTATTGCATTTATTATTGATAAATGAACGCCGTGACGTCATATGTTCCATATGTAACAGGAAACGTATGAATTGCAATATGTAATCTTCTTCTAAATTGCTTTACTGAATTGGCAATAGCATCTCAGGCTACTTACAACTTACGTGAGTGTCATGGCGAAAGAGGACTTATTTTGTAGCTGCAGTAGATGTAGATTTATTTAAAGTGTTTTAAATTATGTTATTTATGATTACTCGTGGAGTTTAATGCGTTTAATAAATCTGCTGCAATATAAATCATGTCTCTTTTGATTTAGAGTGGAATTATTTTGCCTCAATCCTCCCAGCTTGAAAACATGAAAAATGCTTCTGAATTAACAATAAATGTCCCGATTCATCGACGCGCATATCTGACACAAAACCATACATTTGTAAAGGTTAAAATCAAATCTAAATGATTTAGATGATGGTCTCGTTTTCAATCAATCAATCAAAACCACGCAGTGTAAAAAAAAATGCTCTAAGCAAAACAGTTTCTATGAACTGGAATTATTCGGAATAGGCCTCAAATGTTTGCCTCCCAACCATCTTGTATCTACTGGTAACAGTGGTAACAGAAGAATCTATTGAAAGTCTGTTTGTGCACATTTTTTCTTTGGTGACATTCACATTCGTCAATTTTTCTCTGGCATAACCCAAAATACTCCATAAAATGTAGTCTAAGATTATTCAATTTGGCAAATGAGTGCGTCAATCATCCAGTCCAATATAAGGTGGGCCAGTATGAGGACCTCGTTAATAGTAAGAGATACAAATTTGGTTATATGGGAAAAGGTTTTCTAAGATAAGATATTATTCTATTATTGAAGAAATATAATTTCCAAGCTTTCCTAATTTATACATTTTTGGCTTAACTCTTTAACAAAGCGTTTCCGATCCAGTTTAAGATGCTGATTTTAGATTTTAAGTCGGTCCAGTTGATCCTGAAACACAATGTATAAATTTGTTTGGGTTTTACTTTGTCCATTTGAAGGCTGCAGGGAAAATTATATTTGGTCATTTAGTGAACAGTGATCTTCTCGGAAACAACATTTACAAAATGTTTTTTATCATGTTGTCATCCACAGTTTCTCCATTTTTCCTCAGTTGATGATTTTGAAATTATCCAGCTTACAATAAAATTTGTATATAATTTTGCATACATGGGCCTAATTTTATTCATCTGACATTTTTTTTAAATAGAAAATTGTTACTTTATCATGAAATTCGTTTTGAAATGTCAACCAACCTGTAACGATTAGCAACACCTGTTCTGTGCATGTGAGCATTGTTGACATTTGAGTCGAGTTTCATAATATACATTACAATTTTGATTAAAATATTTTCGCTGGTAATTGAGTTTGTATGTAATAAGAGATGTCTAAAATAATACGTGTCGCATATCACAATATCCAGTTGCCTTACATTACGTATATAATATATACGAGGTAAATCAGCGTTATCATGTACTAAAAGCTTAAATGGCCGTCACCTAATGAGAATATACTAAAAGTAAATCCCCTTCGTACGATGCGAGGGTGGAAACTGCGACGAAATTGAGGAATATAAATATTGTTTTATTTTTATTTCGATTAAGGCTCTACATAAAACGCGGTCTAATAATACCTGTATGGGAGATAAATTTGGTTAAATGGGAATGAGTTTTCAAAAAACTGATATTCTAATTTTTTCATTCTATTTTTTCTGGCGTTAGTAGCAAAAAATTTTGTAAACAGTTTATTTATATGACGTTATTTTTGATACCTAAAACACATCCCGAAAAGACTTTAGCCATCTGAGTAAACTAGAAATGATAATTACATCTTGAAGATGACTAAAACTTTATAGTTAATTCAATCTACAGAAGAGAAAACTTTTACCTATAAACTACTCAAAAAAATAAAACCTTGGGTGACAAATGGAATAATTATCTCCATGAAAAAAGATAAAATGGAAAAAAAAAACTTTTAGCTGTATACGGTATAAATGATATGATAAAATACATATAATATAAGGATTACAGAAATAAATTGAAACGAAACTGACAAAATATGGATATCATTTTCAACAGATTTTATTAAACGTAAATCTAGACATAATTTATATCAAATGAAAACTGAAAGTATGCTCTTTCTTATGGTGCAAAATATACGGTCCCATTTAAAAATTGTTTACAAAATTTAATTGTTTTTAATGAAATTTAAAAAATAAAAAATCTGCGGGGAAAACACGTTTCTTTAATTAAGAAGAACTTTGCGTACATGGAGTGTCAAAACACACGCCCATTCTTACGCCTAGTATCTATAAGATTCGAAAATATTAATATTTATTTTAAAAAATGTGATTTTTATGAGTTTGGAGCACCCTGTATGATGTATTATTGGACATATAGACGTTTTCGTATTTTTTATATGAATTACATTGGAACAAAAATAATTTTAACATATTCGCAGCCATCTAGATTGACAACTAAAATTAGAATTATTTTTCGTGCAACCCTGTATAAATTGTTCAAAATAGTATAAATATATCCAAAATGTGATCTTTATTTCAAAAAATGTAAAACATACAGGGTGGTCCATTTAGAAAAGACTATTGGGGCCATTTCCGGTGAAACCGGAAGTGACAAATATGGCGGATAGGTCTCAGAAAGTTGGAAATCTTACTTAATTTCACCATACAAAATTTTATCCCGATATATTTAAAAACGAGGAAGTTACAGGGGTGGCCCACTATTCGTTTCCACCCCGTATACAGGGTAGTTCAGTATGCGCGTTGGTCAATAATCGCGTTGAAAATTTCCGTCATTTTTTGTTAATTTTTCTTAAAAATGTGTGTAACTCAACCTTATCTGAAAATACTTTCATTATTTGGTTTTGTTATACAGAGTGCCCAAAATATTTATTTCAACATCCTCATTTTCAATACTGATTTTATTGACAAAAATAATATTTTTTGAAAGAGTACACTTCAAGGTTTCCAATGGTATAATAATATACCGGGTGTAGTATTTAAGAAAATCAATAAAATTAGTATTAAAAATAGGAATGTTTGGATACATAATTGGGACGCCCTGTATAACGAAACCGAGTAATGAAGACAGTCTCTGATAAATTAGGCTAAGCTTGGGTTACACATACATTTTTAAGAAAAATAAACAAAAAATGGCAGTTTTAGACAAGTATGTTTTCGATCAAAAATTTCTCTAAAAAACCATAACTTGGCAACGCTGCGTTAGTCACAAAAAAAATATAGAACTCATAGAGGCTTCATTTACCATGTAGAAACATAGTGGTATTCCATTTAACAAATAAGTCGGTTTTAGTGCCAGTATTTTTTGAGACACCCTGTTCTATTTTCTAAAAGTTATTTGAAAATAATTTTGGATTGTAGCAGAGATTGTAACGAAGTGATTTTTTTCCAATCAAGGAATGTTTATTTTTGCTTTAAATATTACCGTCACTTGGGTACACCCTGCCGCTCTTTTAGTAAGTAGGTCCTGTTTTAATTAAGTTATTAATGAGTTGTTAAAAAGTCCGCTGGTAAACAAGCAGTCAAGTAATTAATTGATTAATTTTCGACAATCCCCCGTATAAACAAAATCCGAGAATTATTATAAATAATGGTCGAGTCGGAAATAAAAATCATTCGTTACTAAAATTATTAATCCTTGCTCGTTTTGATCCGTTTCTTTTTGCAACAGAGTATAGAAATTACAAGAAACTCATTTCCGGTTAGATACGTTTTGAGTTGATGCACTAAGATGCATAATCCGCTGCACCTCTGCAAGTTACGCTGGGATATGCGTCCGAGTACGTCGTTTAAAGTCGGTGACCACCTCTCTTTTAACACGACAGATACGTCATAAAAGTTAACAAAAAGGGGAAGCACAGTCACTTCACTCTCATTCCGTGCTCATCCTCACTCCGTGCTCATTCCGTGCTCATCCTCATTCCGTGCTGATTCTCATTCCGTGCTCATCCTCATTCCGAGAAAACCGGCAGCAGTTCATGTTCATTCCGAAATAGTCCGCGACATCAGATCCGATTCACCTTCAGAAGTGCCAGATCGAACCAAAGCCGTCTACAGTTTCGCGCCGCCGCTCCGAATTGAATAGTAAATCCCGTCAGAACGTTATTTGAAAATCATTTTGGTAAGAGTACATCGTAGTCCACTGCATTTTGCAGGTACTGCTTTCAGTTTTAAGTATAGATATTCAAAGGGTTTTGTGTCTGCACGTATTGTTGTATTAGACTACCCAATCAAACTAGAGCTAATTAGTAATACCTCCGTTGGTCTTTTGTTTGTTAATATATGCAGCAGCCGCTGAGGTTTGTTCGCTGGGGCCACCTCAAACGTTCCACTGCTTAATAGGTTACCGGAAAACCTACGATAAATCTAATAGCCATTATATGCATCAACTGAGAGGAATTGTTCGCTAGGGCCTTCCAAACGGGTGATCTGCATAGAACTGGCTCGCGAAACTTACGTAATAATATAAGCATTAGCAAATAGCTCTACGTTTGTGGCCGTAGTTTGCCGTGTATGTCAAAATTCTATATAACCTAGAATATCTATAGCTAATCGATTGCCTGCCGTGCATAATTCATCCTAGTGGAAAGGTCCGTTTGCTTGTCGTACATAAAAAATTCATTAATCCTACGTAAAATTTCGAAGCTAAAAACACGTAAAGATTCTTGCTTGCCAGCTCGACTTATTTTTATCATTTTTTATAAATAATTTTATACACACTCGACTGTAGAGTCGTGGACGTTTAGAGTAAATTAATTTGTTCATTATTTTCCTTGAATAAATCTGTTATTTTAAAAAGGTAAAATTCACGAGTAATTATTTCTGTCCAAAAATTTCTGATTAATCCGTTTGAGTAGGGGTTGAAGTCCGTTAGACAGACCCCCAACTTACGACCCGCTGGCATTTATCCGTATCTCCAGCTGTTAGCTACCCCGGATTGCTTTCCCAAATAGGAAAGCCAAAAAGTGCTGTCCTTTGCACTCAAAAGTTAAAGTACTGGCGCCCGAGATTTCCGTATAAAAGATTACGTAAGTATCTGGAAAAGCAGCCAACATTACAAAATTACATTACAAATTTTATTTTGAAAAGTTTTCCATAAAACGGTTTAGGGACATTTGACCGACACGCGCAGTACCAGTATCTTTTGAGATACCCTGTATACTTGAAAATAATTTTGGATTGTAGCAGAGATGAAACATTACAAATTTTATTTAGAAAATTGTCCCATGGGTCCAACGGGTTAGCGACTATTGATCGACACAAGCATATTGGACTACCCCGTATAACTTTTTTATCTATCAATTTCGAGCTAAGTATATTTGGGCAAACTGTCATCAAAACTAGTAAAGGATTTAAAGAATATTTTTGTATAGTTTATGGTTAAAAATCCTGGTTCATCCATAAAACAATTGTTCTGAAATCCTTATCAGCTTTTATTAAACCAAAAAAACTTAAAGTCTTAACAGGTATAGAACACAGACGTATCATCAGCAAAAATGACTATCCCATCGTTAGTAGATATATTGAACAGGTCATTAATGCAAATATTAAATAATACTGGTCACAATACTATTCCTTGAGGTACACCGTAGTCTACATTAGGTTAAATGCTACTCCCCCATACACGAATTGAAGCTAAATACTGGTTCATTAGTAAGATTCACCAGTTTCATCCTTTATGGGTTTAGCCTTTCTAAACCCGTATTTTGTCGCTTTTATTTTTCTTATAGAACTGAGTTTTTAAAATTTTTAAAAATAAAATAATCTCGATTGACACGGTTATCTGGAAGATCACAGGCAACAAGGTCTTGAGTGAGCCTCATAAAAGCTGATTCGTAGAAGAAAGCCGCGCCGGATCGACTTTCTACCAAGACAGTGTTTCAGCTCACGTAATTTCACAATACTGGCACACCTTCCATAATCATCTAATATGACACTCCAAGACTTTGTCCTGTTCCCAAAAATAAAAAATGCTTTGAATGAGAATATTTTTGAACTGAACAGGCCCTGGTTCAAAAAGGGTGTAATCGAATAATAGAAAAGTAATAGTTGCAAAATATTTTGCAAATAAGCCACATTCATCCCACCAGTTCGGTTTCTAAATAGCCACATCTCGTATACGGTATTGAAACGATTGAATCAAGATTGCCCAATTTTCACAAAAATTAAACTTTTAAAGAAAAAATAAACAAATTGCTGTTTTGCTATTCAGGTTTCTTACGTGCAGATATTCTTTTGTTCGTTTCCAACTACCACCAGTTAAAATCCATATTTAAATTCACGTCAGTAAATCAACATCTTATTATTAATAGCTTTCAGGATCACACTGTGTAGAGATATTTGAACTCGAAGCTTAAGGTGATGCTGGTTTGGTTGGGCTTTTCTTGTTCTTGTTTAAGACCCAACTGACACGAGGATGATTTACGACGGGCTTATCCTTTATCTGGCCATTTTATTCATTACCAAAAAGGCCGACAACCGCAAAATGGAATGAATTTATTGCAAGGTTCACGTACTCCTAAGTATTCCATCTAAGAAATTAGCAGCAGCAAATAATATAGCCCTACAATGTAAGTTTCTTATCTACCGCTATTTATGTACAGCATAATTTATTCATCTTTTAGTGGTTCTACGGGCATCAAGTGTTAAAATTTTATCGGTCACTCTTTGACCTATATTTCTCTACAAAGAACTTGGTCTGGGATTGTTTATGAACTGGCACATCCGCCAGACGAATCGGCTGTTGTGCAACCGATTACTTCTCCTTTCCTACCAGGGTTAATTAATGCTATTTGAAATAAAATCGTATACGATGTGCCTGGGGATACGCTGGAACAACGTGGAAATTTCCAAATTCCCAGTATCCTGCTAAGTTTTAGGATATGTAGATCAGATTAGCATACATTAAAAGCTGAGATTCCTGCCTCGCAACCGTTGCAGGATTATGTATTAGAATTCAGGATTTTTTTTTAAATTTGCGCCTAATGACTGGGTGTTAATCCGTCTCAGAAAACATTTATATTGTTTTTGTATTAAGCAATGCGTTGTCTGCGTCGATATAAGTATCGCTTTCAGTAATTACCAACAGAAAAATGATAAATGTGCCAGAACATACTCTAGCCTTAGATATTTCCGCTAATGTTTATTTGGAAAACGTTACCATTATTTTTTATTGATCCAACAAGAAGCTATTCTGTTAAATTGTTTCTTATTATCCTTCACAGTAATTGGAAACTGTCCAAACCAGCTAGATCAATTAATGGTCGTCATACCTTTTTGTATGTCGAGGGAGAGGGGAATCAAATATCGATGTAATGTACGAGTATTTGTAGCTGTTAATTATGTACCTTTATTGCTCAAACAAATATTCTGCAGTGCATTCATAAAGTCACCCTTCGTATTGGAGCGATACGCACGCGATAAAAACAGAACGAAATAGCATCGTTGTCACCTTTGCTTTGTGGCGACATCGCGCCTGTTAAATCGGAAATTACAAATAGCATATGGATCGAGTGACACCGCATTTTGAAGCCTTTCATGTTGATAGACACATTTTTTAACATTGGAAATGTTTTTGTTTTCGTATAGGGGGTTGAAAATCAGTTTCATGTTGCATATTATGAAGCATGACTTATAGAAACAGTGGCGACAACAGAGTGACCAATTTTTGATTGGTTGTCTAAATCGCGTGGTACCGGCAGTTATGTTATTAATTTTTTATAGGCGTCTTCTTGTCGAGAAAATCCCAACGGCTATATCTCGTTGCGATTCTTTGAATATTTAAAAAGTTATTAGCGTTTCAATATCCCATGTCGAAGAGTTTTGTAAATTTTGAAAAAGGCCGAATGCGCGCGCAGAACCCTCCAAATTTCATGAGCGTGCAGGTCTTGTCAAAACTTTAAAATTTTTCGTTAACGTCACAAATGTCACTTCTTAGTTAGGATATGCTGACCTCAAAATCGCAGCTGGGCCGCACAATTCACGATGTACTTTCAAGTTGGACTTTCGAGCTTGGATTTATTGCCAGAACGGCGGCCCGGCGGCCTGTTTTCGTTTGGAAATAAGGTTTAAAATTTTCGTGTTTTCGCAAAATTCGTCAAAAAATCCATAGTGCGTCCGATAGATTACACCTTATAGTCGATCCAGCGAAATTTAATGATTTCTTAATTAATATCGGTTCTAGGACGGAACCGAGTATAGTCTCGGACTCGGGACGACCCCAAAACAATTTTCTGTTTCTCGATAGTGCCTTTCCTTCACTTTGACATTTAATTGTATCGAGTATTGTATCCAAGTAAGAAACTGCATGTTTCAAGAGCAGGATTAAACAAATGTTTTTAGTTTCCTAGTAGGGGGTCGAAAATCAGTTTCATGGCAGAATGACGTAACGGGGTGGATTTAGGATCGGGGTTGCTCTGGCAGGTTGCCGATACCTGATTTGTACGTATTACGGAGTGTTAGAGGTTTGAGTGCCATTACTTTAACATAAGGTAGATTAAGCAAAAGTAAACAAAAAATTAGTACATGGGAATTTATCGCTGCGTTAGGAAAGTCACGCCCAACAATCTCCAAGACAACGTAACATTGAGAAGCACGTCGAACAGCTTATTTCCTTTTGTCTCGTCGAAATATGTATAGCCGAAAACCATATGTAACTTAAAATTTTGTTGTTTTTCGCAATTTACAAAGATAGCGGTGATTTGAAGGAAAATAAAATATATGTTCAACTCCTCTCTCAATGCCTGATCCAATGATATGTCACACGGTTACAGTACAGGCAAAATGTACCGAAATTAATCAAATAAGCAAGAAAATTGCGAAATCTTTGTAACTCTATACTTATTATTTATGTAATTTGAAGGTGGATTTTTATTGCATCCACATTTGTACGACGTATGTTAACTACGTGAAAACCAAATTTTGGCAAAATTCAGTAATCGTAGCCCTCCCTCAAGAAAAGTTTTTGTTAAATGATATAAACGAAATCCGATTAATTTCAATGTTGCCAAAAATTCTTTAAAACAAAAGATTGTTTGTAAAACAAGCTCTAGATGATGTGGATTCACCTATTGTTAAAATAGCAATTGAAATTTGGACTTAGTTGATGAGGACGTTGATCTCCTTGTTCTATTAATCGCTTTAACTCCAGAAGAAAAATATATACTTTTCATAAGGCCAGGAACAGGAAAAATTATATGGAAAATTATTTCTTCGTCAGAAATCCAGAAATGACAAGAACGTATAAAACTAGTTATTTACATTACTAGATGCGAAAGGTTACTTTAAGGTGTGAGATGATTTCAAAAAACACCGAATACTTAAAAGGGTTTTCGCATCGTGAAATGTATTATATTTTTTCTACTATACCGAAAAAAATTATGGGATTTACTAATTTAAAACTAATTATTTCATGAAATTAATTGACGTTTTTAATAAATTTTATAGTTTTGGAGGCTGCCTGTGAAAATTGTTTCCATGGCAACGAAATATTACACATTTTAATTTCTGGTGGTTTCAAACTAAAATAAACAAATACATATGTTTTGTGGCGATATAAATGGGAATATTGCTTGTGCCTTGTTTTACCCCAAGAAATCCAAAGCAAGGTATATGCAAACTTATGAAGCGTTTTTAAAATGGAGTAGGTAGGTACTACGTGCCGACAAAAATGTTGGCGTACTTCTTTATTTAATACAAAATTGTTTAGTTGTATTAATTTGTTCAAATAGAACGAATTAATTTCGTTTAAAATTTGTATTTCTACTTTTCCGTCCTGGCCGCATAAGTTTTACTTTCGTAGACAGCAACGCCTTAGCAACCAGGTAACTCGAATGTTTACTTTCGTTATCGCGTGTGTTGCTAGGGTTACAAAGTTCATTTATACAGGGTGATTCATAAGTAATGGTACACAGACCAACAGCAGATTTAGAACGTAAAAATATTGCGATTTAGCCAAACTTACCTTAGTCCAAAAGTTAATAGTAACCAAGATACAGGGTGTCAAAGTTAAAACTTATTTTTTAATTTTCTCTTGCAATTTAACGAATTTTTGTATTTTTCTTGTGAAAATCTATGAGTGGGGGTTATTTGGGGTGAGGAATCATAATACACCTTCAATTTTGGTATAACTCCTAGAGGGCGCTACGTACGCTGCGTTTAATGTGTAAAAAAGGTCGTAACTTTTTACAAACAATTAATTATTGTTTAAAAGATTGGTTGTTTGACAGGTACTTTTGGATTTTATGCATACTTGATAAATATTTATCTTTATTTACTCTGAAAATGCTGTATCTCAACGCCTACTTTTAAAAATAATTTTTCACAGTACATAATGAATACGCATAGAATTTTTGATTTGCACTTTTCTCAAAAACTGTTGTATTTAGAGACTTGAAACAAGTATACATTTTTTATTAGGAAATGAGAGCAGAATGAAATTAATAAGTGAAATCTCCCGTATGGGTGCGGGCAAAAATGTTACGGTCATCTTTACACATTAAACGCAGCATACGTAGCGCCCTCTAGGAGTTATACCAAAATTGAAGGTGTATTATGATTCCTCACCCCAAATAACCCCCACTCATAGATTTTCACAAGAAAAATACAAAAATTCGTAAAATTGTAAGAGAAAATTAAAAAATAAGTTTTAACTTTGACACCCTCTGTATCTTGGTTATTATTAAAGT
This sequence comes from Rhagium mordax, assembly GCA_963680705.1. Classification (NCBI taxonomy): domain Eukaryota; kingdom Metazoa; phylum Arthropoda; class Insecta; order Coleoptera; family Cerambycidae; genus Rhagium; species Rhagium mordax. The sequence continues at coordinate 10,222,706 of OY796657.1, forward strand.
AAGTTTGGCAATATTTTTACGTTCGGAATCTGCTACTGGTCTGTGTACTATTACTTATGAATCACCCTGTATAGACGGTAGTAGAAAAATACTCATGCCTTCAGTGGTTATGATACCACGTCTAGAATATTTCAGAAAGAAAAATTAAAAGTCATCAAACTTCTTCAGAAAGAAATGCAGTTAGTTAATGTAGTAAGAACTTTCAATGGCAAGAATTCAACCCCCTCACAAGTAAAACAGGCTGGTGAAACTCTTTTCCTACTTGTATACGGTGCAAGAAAAATCACAAATGTCTCACTCAACTCATACAGATTTAATCAATTCAAAAAATCGCTGCACAAACAAAAATCAAAGTTGGAATTATTACCACCAACTTCAGAGGCAGTCGCTTAATATTCATTACGAGTATATTCTACAAATTTCAGAAATGGCTTGGCAATGAAAAAAATCCACAACAGTGGGGATAGAAGAAAATTAACGGCTCCTTACAAACTGTGACAATACTTTTTGTGCCAACAGCAGAATCAATATTGCAGCTTATCTCCTGCAACCGCAACAGAAAAGCAGGTTCAAGATGCTCACAAATTTACGGAAATTGTCAGGGAGTGCGATGTCTAAATTCATACATGGATACAATTATCGAGGATCTAAACGACGCAGAACATTTAGATGCTATCGATTCCGATATTCTTTAGATACAAAGTGTGTTTCATTCGATACCTATACAGGGTGAGCCACGGTGGGTGGAGTATTAGAAGTATATGAAGAACGGATCAACCGATTGCTTTGAAATTTTGGTTACCAAGATAATCGAGTATGATCTCTCCAACTAAAATATTTTCGAAAGTGCATTGTTGCCACTTATGCGTAAAACTGGCAACAACTTCGTTATTTTAAATGGAATGCCCTGTATATTTTTGCATTTTTTGGATCGTCGTCTCTCTCTGAGTAACTGTTGTTAATATTTCCCTATTATCTCGAGCGGTTTTCGAGATAATAATTTTTTTCTGAATTTATTGCCAAAAATTTGACTTTTAGTAAATCGTGTTTTCTCCTACCTACGCAGCAATTATAAGATAATTTTTTAGTTGCAGCTAGGCAAGGCCTGGGGGCATCTCCTCCATTAATCAAATGTTTTAAATTTTATACAGGGTGAGTTAGAGAACGCTTTCTATAAGGGACTTAGCAAAATGCACGAAACTCAATTTTTTTAAATGAAACTCCCTGTATATTATTACTGATTCGGAAAGGTGATACATTTATCTATTTAAAAAGGTAATACACTCTATACCTAGTGCTCACCGTTTTCGATTTATGGGCACTTTTCTGTAACCTTACTAAGAATATTAGTATTTTGTAAGGTATCATGACGGGTGGGCCATGAAATTTTTATTTTGTCATTTTGTAATGATAACCGACATGCTACTTTTCTAAATAAATTTGGCCTTAGTGATATTTGCAGTTAATTTGAATAGCTGTAGCACAAATATGGCAGAGAATAATTATACAAACACAGTTTTAATGGATTTGTTTATTATCCATGGACAGTACAATAAGATTATTAGCAGAACTTGTAGAAAATTTAATGAAAAATATCCCAATTTGTCGCAGATGAACAACAGAAAAGTTCTGAACCAAAATTTATAAAATTCCTTCGAATTCGTAGAACTTTTCTGTTGTTCATCTGCGACAAATTGGGATATTTTCCATTAAATTAAAGTTCTGCTGATAATCTTATTGTACTGTCCATGGATAATAAACAAATCCATTAAAACTGTGTTTGTATAATTATTTTCTGCCATATTTGTGCTACAGCTATTCAAATTAACTGCAAATATCACTAACGTCAAATTTATTTAGAAAAGTAGCATGTCTGTTGTCATTACAAAATGACAAAATAAAAATTTCATGGCCCACCCGTCATGATACCTACCAAAAGACTAATTATTCTTAGTAAGGTTACAGAAAAGTGGCCATAAATCGAAAACGGTGAGCACTAGGTATAGAGTGTTTTACCTTTTTAAATAGGTAAATGTATCACCTTTCCGAATCAGTAATAATATACAGGGCGTTTCATTTAAAAAAATTGAGTTTCGTGCATTTTGCTAAGTCACTTATAGAAAGCGTTCTCTAACTCACCCTGTATAAAATTTAAAACATTTGATTAATGGAGGAGATGCCCCCAGGCCTTGCCTAACTGCAACTAAAAAATTATCTTTTAATTCCTGCGTAGGTAGGAGAAAACACGATTTACTAAAAGTCAAACTTTTGACAATAAATTCAGAAAAAAATTATTATCTCGAAAACCGCTTGAGATAATAGGGAAATATTAACAACAGTTACTCAGAAAGAGACGACGAACCAAAAAATGCAAAAATATACAGGGCATTCCATTTAAAATAACGAAGTTGTTGCCAGTTTTACGCATAAGTGGCAACACTGCACTTTCGAAAATATTTTAGTTGGAGAGATCATACTCGATTATCTTGGTAACCAATATTTCAAAGCAATCGGTTGATCCGTTCTCCATATACTTCTAATACTCCACCCACCGTGGCTCACCCTGTATATAAAATTTTAAACAACTCGATAATCCTCACTTGTACAATGATTATGTACTTTTTCATTTTGCAGAATATCCTCACAGATAAACAAGCAGAAAGTGAAGGAAACAAACGTAAAATTGGTAAAAAAATTTAATAAAAAAGTCAAAAATTTATATTTTTCTATAAATGAAAATATTCTTATTTTTTGAAAATTTCTCATGGTTCAATTGCCAATTTTTATTATACATGTGAAAAACCTAGTTCATCCCACGATTTTTCAAGTAGGCAGCTCCGACACACCCATTACGGTTCGGGAGTCTTTAAGTTTATTGAAACATAGGTATGTATTTTTAAACGTATATGTCAAGTTTCAACGAATTCACTATGTTCTTGTTCAGTTTGGACACTTTTCTTGTACTATTAGCTGCGTTTAATAGTTTGCGATTAATCGATATCGGTATTTGTAATTGTTATGAATCACTTTTCATCTTCCCGAAATTATATTAAATTATTCCAGTTTTAACATTAAAAATGTTTGTTAGTGAAAAAAAATTGTATAATACCATTTTAGTTTTCATTATGAGAATGTTTTTGTTAATAAAATAACTTTTTATTTTAGTTTCTAAATAAAACTACTGATAATAAGATTTTACTTTTTGAAAATGTTTTGTGTTAATGAAATAACTATTTACTACTTTGCAAGAAATTTTCATTTTTATCACATCCGAAATATCACAAGATTTGCGTTCTACTTCGTCATTTCCAATGCCTCCTCCGGTTGCATCTTTGCGAAGCATTGTGAATTTTTTTAATACCAATAACTATTGTCAGTGAAACACGTAACGTAGTAATCGATTCTAGTAGTAGCTTCATGTGACAATTCAGTTGAGTTCATTGGGTGAGGAAAAAATTTGGAACTTGAAAGATACCTACGCGACTGCACTGAACCATTGAGTAAAAAATAATAAAGAGACGCAACTGTCAAGGTTTCGAGATTTTAGTGTGGTATTTTTTTGCCAATAGCTTCATGATTGTCTGCAATTTTAAGGGCTGTACAGTGTACAGCCACATTACAAATACCTTCCCGTAGCACTAAAAATTGATGACAATCATGAAGTTATTGGCAAAGAAATACAATACTAAAATCTCGAAACCTTGACAGTTGCACCTCTTTATTATTTTTTACGCAATGACTGAACTAATAAACTGCCTATTTCACTGCGACCAATTTAAAATCACCAGCAGCGTGTGACAGGTTTAACTGTCAGTTGTCAGTTAGCTGGTGTAAATACAGTCTATCTGGTGTAAACATGCCTATCAGCTATTCTCCGGTTGTACAACTCGTGCGTGTGTAATTTATGGTGCATTATTTATCTATCTTAAAAGGAACTTTATTCCTCTAACAAATTTAATAATACGAGACAGAAATTAAGTAAGCGGAGGCTTTAGTGAATTAGAGAAACGCTCTTGGAAAGACAAATTCCTCTGAAATATCCTACACACAAAATTCCCATTTGTTTTAACTTGCTTAAGTTTATTTCTGGAGAAAGTATTTAATACTAGCTAATTGTCGACAGTAAAAGAATGATTTAGTACGGTGTAATTTATCCTTACACTCTTCTATTTCAGTACTGAATAAATAATCATTGGGAATGGTTTTTATTAATTGGCTATAAAGAGGTCTGGAACTCGCGTAGCTATAGTCGATTTGCCTAGATAAGCTTCTAGTCGAACTAAGACCTTTTAGAATATGCAGCTTAACGCCTTCAATTTGAATCGCCCCAGTTTACTTCTCATAAATTCCATCAAATGCGTTCGCGAATGACGTAAGAAGCTGCAGATACAAAGGGCCGCGGTTTAAAGCAAAATGTGACCTTTAAGACTTTATAGTCTGTTTTCCAACTATAAACCTGGCTATACAGAGGTTTATATGTTTCATCATTATTTGTTGACGTTGTGAGATTTGTCAAAGATAAACTGCTCAGCTTTGTAGACAGGGTCCGGCAATAATGCCTGTACCTTTTATTTCTTTAATGAAGAAATGTTTAAAGAAATATTTGTTCTTTTAACAGTTTTCAAATGTAACACTACATTTCTACGCATTTATTCATTTTGGAAATGACAAATAGTTATTAGTTAATACTCGTAAATCATCCGTAACAAAAATATCCAAAGACTCGTTTGAAACATTAAATATAATAATAATAATATACGAGTATAGGGGGGGGGGGAATAATTGATATTGATAAAAAGGGATGTAATCGGGAAGTTGAATTTTTTGTGTTTTTTGTTTTATACATGCAAATAAGTCAAAAATCGAAAAAATTAGCAAAATCGGGCTGCGGCTTCACGAGAAAAGCACATAAAAGTGCATTTTTGATGCATTTCGAGTGTATCGCTACAATTTTTTTAATATCTCTGGCTCCATTGGTCTTAGAAAAGTTATGAATAGACTATCGAACTGTTAGGGTATAGTTACTAGTTACCCATATTAAAAGTAGGTACATCCTAACCTCAAAAAATCCAAATTTCTCAATTTATTTTTTTTAAATAATAATGTAATAAAATGTTCAGATCTTTACGAAAATTGGACAAAAATATGTATTTTCATGCTGTAGGTAATTATGTGATTAATTTTTTTTTTTCATTTATTTTTACAGCCACAATTGACATTTTAGAAAAAAATGAAAACGCTTGCTTTTTTTAAAGTGTAAGTTTTTTATGTATTTTTTTGTGAACATATGTATACCAGAATTTGCTTATCAAGTTAAAATGTCGTTTTCTTTTAAATAAAAAAAATTAATTTCACTTTTTTGACGTTTTTTCATATATTTCGTATATTTTATGACAGATTTTCGTAAAAAATTTATTTCAATTTAATTCTTAGTTAAATGAAAAAATTCTCGTAAAAATATTATTATTTATATGTTTAAATGTTTTAAATAGGCGACGTCGTTGTCTAGATCCGTTGTTAACTTTTTATAAACCAGATGCTAGCTACAAAGGCAGCATTACGAAGTGCAGGGGAAGCATGTGTTAGGGCAGTTTATGGATTTAATCCATTAACACATATTGATTTAAATTTAAATGTTACGAGGTTCATGTTATTTCAAAAAACGGTTGAAGCCAAAAGAACTGATGCATGTAATTTGTCTTTGCTTCCACCAACACCTGATCTGATCTGAACACTCGTTAGGAGTTTATTTGCAAATTCAAACATGGCTTAGAAGGGACGATAAAAATCTATTGGATTTGAAAATGGCTTAAGGCCAATCACAACTCGTCAATCAGCCATACTGGAAAGTTTGATAGAAAAAAATTAAAGAGTCGTATTTAACAGCCTACCAAGTTTAATGAAAATATGCACACAAAAAAATACTTTCGTTTCCCAAAAATATTAAATGGTCACCAAATCTTAGACCATATATAATCTTAAAGCGATAACCAGATATTGACTTCTCGTCATTTTCTTATATTATTTACCAATAAAAGAGCTTTTTTATTCTCGAAAATAATAATAATAATAATGTTCACCAAATTTTAAACAATATCTAATTTTAATTCAATGACCAGATATTTACTTCTTGTTAGTCCCTTTCATCATTATTTGTAAACAAAATAGTCAATAATTAAGTCAATAAAATGTAACAAAACTGAATCGTTCCATAATTTCATCGTCAACTACTTTTGGACTTTACAACAAACCTGCTGGTTTGTGAAATATTTGGTTACAAATTGTTGGCGTTCCAGTTCAATTTGGAATTGGTTAAATAAGTATTAATAACCTGAAATATTTCTGAGGGGTCAACGGAGAGGAACAATGGCTCAGCCACTCAAGTCACCGAACTTTAATTTTCTTGAATATTGTGACGACGCCTACTTACGTAACCCGTACTGTTTGTAACTGGCTGCTTACAAACAGAACTTTTAGACGGAAACTCGGTCGCCAGTTCCTTAGTTTTTAGGTGCAAGGAACAGCACTTGTTTGGTTCTCCGGTGGTGAGAACGTTTAGGGGTAGCTAACAGATGGAGATACGGTTATTTGTCCAGGGATCTTAAGATGATTGTCTTGTCAACTGGACTTGGACAATTTCTCATACGGGTTAATTAGAAATAAATAACTGAAATAATAACTCGTGAATTTTACCTATGTATACCAACGTATTTATTTATTAAAACAGTAATGAACAAATCAATAAATAGGATATTTCAGCGACTTTGCAGTCGAGTGTGTGCAAATTTGATAATGTTAAGAAATATGCGGGCTGGCAATTAAAAGTATATACGCGTGAATATGATTTTATTTCGGAAGACGGTGAGTTTTGATAACCGGTGTCTGTTTTCGCGGCTTGAAACGATTTCGGACGGCAAGCAAACGGAATTTCCAACAGGATATAGTATGAACGGTGGGCAGTCGGTTAGCTATAGATATTCTTGTCTATACAGAGGGTTTTACAATACAGCGAACTACTGCCATAAACGTAGAGCTATTTACCAATGACTATTTTTCGTAAGTTAAGTTTTCCGGTAAAACTATGCACTGAAACCTTAAAGATTGCCCGAGCGAGCAAATCTAACCAGCCGATGCATATTTTATGAAACAAAAGACAAACGGAGGAATTACTAATTAGCTCTAGTTTGATTTAGTAGCATAATAAAGCGGTACTCACGAACAATAAGATCTCTGATTATCTATACTTAACTAAGGGCGGTACGGACGGATAGTAGCGGACCACGGTGTATTCTTACCAATATTATTTTCAAGAAAATTATTACTACAAGTCGGAGCGGCGGTTACGGACGGATAGTGAAGACGGTGACAGTTTTGGATTGATGCGGTCTGCTTCGGATTGATCTTGGGCTGATTCGGACTGAACGTTCCTCCGGTGTTTTATTACTTTTATGACGTATCCAGACGGCGCGTTAAAGGGGCGGGGCGTACTGACTTAAAACGAAGGACTCGTACTCACAACGTTACTTACTGAGGTCGAGCGTATTATGTAATTAGCAACATTGCAAAACGAAACGGATTAAAACGGACACGGATTAATATTTTAACCGGTTTTAGTAACTAATGATTTTTGTTCCCGACTCGGTCATTATTTTTAATAATTCACAGATTTTAATTATACCGGGGAGTATCGAAAATTAATCAATTAATTACTTGACTGCTTGTTTACCAACTCAATACTAACTTACTAAAACAGGAGTTACTTACTAAAAAACGGCGGCAGGGTGTACCCAAGTGACGGTAATATTAATACAAAAACGGACATTCCTCGACTGGAAAAATCACTTCGTTACAATATAAAGGGTTATTTGAAGGACTGTTCTGATGAGTAAACATTTAATAGAAAATTCAACAACGTAGCGATGAAAATACAGATCAAATATCTGCTTCTTATATGCAGTTACTAATGCAACATTGAATGCATTGAAGTCAATGGATGATATTTTGAACAATTACTTTAATGTTTTTTATTCCATTTTATAGTTTCTAATATTATTAAATAATTATTTTGTTACTTACTTGTTAGCATGTATCCTTTAAAAAATTAACAAGAAAATTATCCTCTGCGTAATTGATAGTCAACGTTGAAAAATAAAGAAAAAAAAATTTAGTTAAAAATTTATAGGAGAAATTTTAACAAATCGCAGTAGTAGCAGTAGGTAGCAGTAGTAAATAAGGCAGTTATATCGTCCTGAAATGACGAATTTGCCGTGTTTCTATCGATTCGCTGTTTCCTAATGAAAATCTACTCCGACCTGTATAACGTACAGTTTAAGAAACTAGCACGTATAAACGTAGCAATGCGTATTGTCGACTGCGATTGCGAATAGTCAATTTTATTCACAACTAAACAAAACCGACTGCCAAAAATTCTGCGCAGAAGCCTTAAATGTAAAACCCTCATAAATTTGGTTAACGATAGTTGAATTATTCATATTAGGATGAAAGAATCTCGAAATTTCTAGGAATTTAACGGCACAAACACAATAGTGTTTTTCATTAGAACGGCTCGGCCGACAAGTCGATGATATTAAGCCCCAGAATTTGCAGGATATTTATTTGAGGAAAATTGATGCCATTTTTCGCGTGACTGGAAATCTTAAGGGTAAATTAACTTTTGCTTTCGCAGACATACATATCTCATATAGACAGGCGTTCGTTTGAAATATTAAAAATAATTAAGAACAGACTTAAATCAATCATCGACCAAGTGAACCCATACATGAGTCTAATTATACGCTTGTTGCATGATGAAGAATCAGGCGGAAAAATTCTACTGTACTTCCTTATAGTACAGTAACTTGGTGATCTCACTTATTATCCGGGCTAATTCTATGGCAGTTTTAAATTCAAATAGTTTTGGATAGTTTGATTAAAAAGGGTTAAATAAGAAATATTAAAAAGGAATAATGGTGCTTTTTCGTTGGGGGTGAGTTTCAGGGGTTTCGAAGAAAAAAATGACTAATGGAACGTGTAGGGTAGATCGTTGATTTCTACCCCAGATACTCCCGTATAACGTTATTTTTGCTTTAATACCTGCCGAGCTACAGGGAGTTGTAAACTTCAATTCTAAAAAAAGTTAGTTTTTGAAATAACAAAAATAATCCATGGAATGAAAATTTGTTAGGTTCATCGTTGCCGCGAGATACAGTTCATGTACCTGAACAAAATTAAAGCGTATTAGAGTAGCTGAAAATTCCTTTTTGACAAATTTTGATATCTGCTAAATCAAAAATGATGCCAAGGAAAATAAAGGCAAAATTAAGAAAGTGTAGAAGCGCCACTATTATTTTTATTTTGGTGATTCCGGAAAGTCGGAATTTTGTAAAATTCCGAGATAAAAGTCGGAATTATATAAGATTCAGACATAAATCTCAGAATTTTATAAAATTCTGAGGAGAAAGTCGGAATTATGCTGGGTTAGGAAAAGCATGGATACCCTTGACAACTTGGAGGAACCAGGTTTTTGTGGAAAATAGTTCAAACGAAAGTTGTCGCTCATGCGGATGGGACCATGTCCTTGAAGTCAGTGTTCAAAGTCATTTGGAGGTCAACTCTGAATTTTCAAATGGGAAACTCTATTTTTGACACCGGATTCGAAAAGAGGGGTAAATTTGACGTTCAGACACGAGGTTCATTGTTGAGGTCATGATAACCTTGATGCTAGTTTTGAGGTCAAACTTGATCCAAAAATGTTCGTACAACAAGGATCACTTCAAGGTCATGGTCCAAATTTCACGTTCAGATACGAGGTTATGATGACCTTGATGCTAGTTTTGAGGTCAAACTTGATCCAGTCAGATAACTTGGAGGAATGAGTCGAATTTTCGTGAAAAATGTTTGAATAAAAGTTGTCGAACTCGCCCATGCGGATTGGAGCATGACCTTGAAATTGACCTTTGTTGTGCAAAATCTATTTGAAAACTCAAAGTTGACCTCCAAATGACCTTGAACACTGACTTTTAGGTCAATTTCAAAGTCAAAGTTCAATCTGCATTGGCAAGTTTGACAACTTTCGTTTGAACTATTTTTCACCCGGTACCAGTTATTCAGGGGTATCCATATCCAATCCATGCCTTTTCCTAACCTGGTTTAATTCTTACTTTTTCTCAAAATTTTATATAATTCCGACCTTTTTCCCAGAATTTAATAAAATTCTGAGATTTAAGTCTGAATCGTATACAATTCTCGGAATTTTATAAAATTCCGACTTTTATTTCGAAATTTTAAAATATTCCCACTTTCTCCTCCGAATTTTATTAAAATCTGAGATAACAGTCAGAATTATCAAAATAAAAGTAATAGTGGCCCTTCTACACTTTCGTACAAAATATTGATTTTTTACACAAAAAAGTGCACGCTTTTTGGTTCCAGTAAATTACTACGATGCTCTGAAAGGGACACCTAAAAAATTTCAAAATTCCGAGTTATAACTCAAAATTTTATTCCACAATTCCCAGTTATAAATCGAAATTTTGAAATTCCGAGTTATAACTCAAAATTTTATTTCAAAATTCCGCGTTATAACTTTTTAAATAATTCCGAGTTATAAGTCTAAATTTCAAAATTCCGAGTTATAAATCGAAATTTTATTTCAAAATTCCCAGTTATAAGTCGAAATTTTAAAATTTCGAGTTATAACTCGGAATTTTGAAATTTCGACTTAGAACTCGGAATTTTTTAAATCAAATTTAGAGTTATAACTCGGAATTTTGAAATAAAATTTCGAGTTATATCTCGGAATTTTGAAATTTCGACTTATAACTCGGAATTTTTTTAATCAAATTTTGAGTTATAACTCGGAATTTTGAAATAAAATTTCAAGTTATAACTCGGAATTTTGAAATTTCGACTTTTAACTCGGAATTTTTTAAATCAAATTTTGAGTTATAACTCGGAATTTTGAAATAAAATTTCGAGTTATATCTCGGAATTTTGAAATAAAATATTTAGTTATAACTAGGAATTTCAAAATTTCGACCTATAACTGGGAAATTTGAAATAAAATCTCGAGTTATAACTTGGAATTTAGAAATTTCGACTTATAACTCAGAATTTTTTAATAAAATTTCGAATTATAACTCGGAATTTTAAAATTTTATTTTAGGTGTCTCTTCCAGAGCTTCGTAAATTACAAATAAAAATAAATCCACATCCTGTTTTTTGTTAGTTCTAACCTCGGTTCTAACTATTATGAATATGCTCAAATTTGTTTGACCGTGATGGATGCTTCATCTAAAACACTTAACGTATTTTAAGAATTTTTGAAAAAAATTTTTTGGCTTTAAAGTTAAATAACTCAGCAGGGAAGAATGCTGAATGTTATTAGAGCCAAAAAATAATGCCAAACTAAGAAAAATGCTACTTTTTTTAACACGTTTTTATTATTAGCTTCACCTGTTCGTTTGTACGTTTGTACGTTTGTACGTTTGTATGTTTGTTTGTATGTAATGGAATCTTTCAACGATTTTGACCCACTTCAAAACGTCAGATTAAACTGAAACTTTGCACAATTATCAGGGATCGATGACAATACAATAATGTCAAAAAAATTTTGATTTCAAAAATTTCAAAAAAAATTTGGATCAAAAATATAAAAAAATTTAGATTAAAAAATTTTTGAAAAAAATTTGAATTAAAAAATTTTGAAAAAAATTTAATTTTAAAAATTACAAAAAAATTTGAATTGAAAAATTTCGAAAAGAAATTGAATTGAAAAATATCAAAGAAATGTCCGATGACTAGGACAAAGTTTCAAATTATTGTATTGTTATCAGTCCTCACCAGGATCATCATCATAAAATTTAAAAAAACTAAAAATTACAATTACAAACCAAACTAAAAAGTAAAAAATAAGTTGTAGTTTAAAAAAACTAAAAAAACACACTTTAAATGGAAACTAAACTAAAAGGTAAAAAAATAATGTTTTTCTATTAAGATTTTGTTCAACAGTGATAAATATTCCACTAACTCAATATAATTAAATGCTTTTTACTAAGTTTAAAGTAAGACTCAAGTGATTGACAAATAATAATTTTATTGATTTGAAATTGGGGGACGCTTTTGGGGATAAATATCTATTCCTTTTTAACATTTAAAGTTGATACCCCAAAACCGCTACAGAATTAGTCCAGAGTTTGGGTAATTTTTGACACCAAGTGCCTGTATTTTTATGAGAATTATTTAAAAAATTAAGTCAAGCAAATGGTGGATATTTCCTAGTTGGATTCCTTAAAAAAATATTTTCTATTTGTGATATGAGAAATTGGCGTTAATAAAATAAAAATAAATTTTTAGATAAATAAATAAAATTGTTCTTCCCTAATCATTTTGGGCAATTGGCATAATATAGACATTAAAGTTCGCAATACTAAATTTAATCACAGTGCAATCCTTATCAAGACAGACAGACGAAAATATGTTTTGTAACAGTTTTTTTTTTGTAAATTATAAAATCACAATTCCATTTTTTTTCCAGTAGTTTTTCACATTCGTTTGATCATATGCTATCTGCTTATATTTTTGCTATTAGCGCTGCTGCCTCCTTTAATAATGAAGGTAAAAACTCTCTTGAAGCAAAACTTAACGTAAGATACTTTAATCAGCTATGCATGATAAAGACACTTACCCCATCAGGATTATGTTTGTAAGGAGGTCCTGAACCGCAAAATTCCACCAGTACATCTTGCAATTTCTTTGTGGAATCTAGAAAAAAATATTTTCATTAGATGAAATACCATAAAACATGTGTTTCAAATTATTTATCCGGTCTAAATTACAGTAAGTTCATATTCCTTAAAAAGATTAACTTTGCTAGAGTTCCTCATGATAATGTTTATGTAACAAAATTGCAAATTAACATTACTGAACTGGGTTGTATTAAATAAGTAAATAAGTAACGGTCGTAAATCTCGCCGGCTATCAATTAGGATTAGCTTTAAATTCCCCTAGCACAGTGTTCAAAAAAACCACCTACCAGATGACGTACAGTTACAATTAATGATTAATGAGCTTACGCAGGTCTCATCCTCACCTTTACGTCCCGAACCGATAAAATTATTCCAATATTGGAAAAGCGCCTGCCTTATTAATGGATCACTAAGTTACTCTTGAAAGTCAGAGAGCTCATGTATAATCGTCCTTTCCAGGACCAGTCCCTTTGATATCACTTGTTGAATGACTAATGAGAGAATTATTCTACGTCCTAATTCAGCCGGGATTATGATAATTTGTGGTCTATCTTCCTTTGCCTAGTTCAGTTTATTATTCCCGCATTTATGTTGTGTGGTGAAAAAAAATTGTTTCATACTTTTGTCATTGAATTTAACATAAAGACAATTTTTAACCTATTTGTGTCAGACATTGGGACATATTGTTATGTATGGAGGATTTTAGGGATACAATGATTTTTTAATTTTTGAATTCTATTTTTGATTTATTATTACAAGGTAAAATTTAAGATTTTCTTTATTATATTTACTATTTTATATTTGCACGTTTAGATATTTAAGTTTTATATTCCCATATTTTATTATGCATGCACTAATAATCAAGTTGTTTAGTTTACGAATTTTAAATTTAGTTTTTTAAAGTAGTTGCATATAGTTTTCTGAATTATCGACTTTATAACATACGATCAGTCCGCCACTGGTCTGTATTTTCCAACAGTTTAAACAATAAACGACAGTGCGTATGATTTTAAGATAGTTAAACGTGAAACTTACTATAGGTTTGCTATAATTACTCTTTTACCTTTCAGGGCCTAAGGGGGTTCCCTTCTGCTATCGAAGAAATGTCTTACCTGTTAATCAGTTGCTGTACACCTTCTGAATAAAGATTATTTAAATTTTGGGCTGGTTTTATTTTTTTATTGGATTGGTGATGATCTTGAAATGCTAGAGATCTTTATCAAAATGAATATAATTTTGTCATTAGACAGCTAGATGTCTCTGCTTTTGCTGTAGTATAGATATCCAGCTGAGATGGATTTGTATGCTTTAGTTGTATCAATTAAACATAGATGGAACAACAAGTCGTATTTATTACACTTGAGACAATTCAAAGTGAAACGTTCCTTAAGCTATGTCCCTGCTCCAACTTAAACTAACTTAATCTACAACAAATATTGGACAGTGTCCTTGTGAATAGTGACAAATTTAATAAAGTTAAAGTTTCGAATTTTAGTTTAAAGTACTCCCGGCACACTAAAGTTATCGTGTCGCGATATTTACTTTGAATTGGCAGACCTGTTTTTAAGTTTTGACACTTGTGGTTTGTGGTCCAGATATGGTAGCTGGCAGTTTTACACTTTAGTGCCCTATTTACTGGATATGCATAAACTAAATAGGCCTTGGCTGCCCAAACGAATCTCGACCAATCAGGTGGCTGCTTATTATTTAGGATAAATTTTACCTTTATTGCTGGTAAGTTGATGTTGTTTTTCTGGTTCCTTATTGTATTTGGCCTTGAACCATTATTCAAAAGTACTGGAAATATAATTCTCCGTTTTTCAGGAGCGATCTGGACGTGGGGTTGCTTCTTTTACGACCCAATAACAACTCTCTTTTTTGTTTCGTTCCTAAGGACAAGCAGAAAATTTGCCAAACCATGGATTTCTAGATTTTCAACTGTCATAAAGATTGGTATTTTCGCCTTTTTCCACTTTATTATGTATTTGTACTACGAAACCATGGTATTTTTAGCTTCCTTATTCGAAGATGAATCCTTGGATACCCATGTGTCGATATTACGTGAGATAAATATTAGATCTGCCGTTGGCTCGTACGAGGGATTACATGACCGTATCAAATATCACTTCACTCACTTCTTAGGAACTAATTTACATTGTGTCTGGTCATTTGACTAGACTGGAGGTTTTACAGGTTTGCTTTAAATTAATTAATTACAAATTTTAATCTAATTCACATAAATAAAGTCCATCTTTGTTTAACTGTAGTTGACAATCGTTCAACCTCTGTTTAAAACATGCATCTGGCAGCTTTTAAGTCATTGATTATTTTAAAGAAACATTGCACGATGTATTTATTTCATGTACGCTTTTAATTTGTTTATTTTTGGTTTGTTTTAGCGTAGCTGACCCTTTGTTTACCTAAGGTTCGTTGACCTTGCTTGCCACAACAGGTGTCCCACAGCTGATTTAACAAATGGTTTTAAGATATTATATCCTTTTTTGAACTTGTATTTATTTCATGAGTATACTATACGTAAGTTTCTCGTTCTAGTTTTATTAAGAGGAATTTTCATTTTACCCTGGTTTGAATTGAATTTATTTTATTAATTTTATCAATTTATTTGTGGGGTTTAGTTTAAAATACGTGACAATATACAGTGAATTTTGTTTGCGAGTTTATTGTAGCGATTAGAAAAAAATGTCTTCTACAAAAGTTGCAGGGCATTTACTAAATTTGTATTTGGCAGCAATAAAAAACAATTGAATGCCGATTTTTTTCAGACATGGACATAACTTATATTTTTTTAATTGGAACACATATGTTTTTATCCGGTTGGATTTGATTTTTTTTCTGATTACACTGATATAGCATACTTGATAGTTTTATACAGGATGTTTTGAATTATTAATAAAAAATCAATAGATTGTACTAGAGTTTAAACTTTTTGCGTTAGCAAAGAGGGCCGTGGATGAAAACAATATCAAAACAATAACAGTTTCTATTATTTTCATCCACGGCCCTCTTTGCTAACGCAAAATGTTTAAACTCTAGTAGGAATATTTACCTACAATCTTTTTATTTTTGATTAATAATTCGAGACACATTATAAGAACCAATGAAATAACAAGATTTAGAAAATTTGGACCAACTGCAGCTTTGAGGCAGTACCAGCAAAAACTGATTGAAACACTTCGAGGTAAATTATTGCCTACGTCAAACGTCGATTAACCATCCATCATAAGTTTCTGAGATATTGCTAGACGATTTACATCCTGCGTTGGTGAACTAGATTTTCGCAGTCAGAAAACCCTACTTAAAACTTTTCCTCGTCTTGTAACCCTTTATAATCTGGAAACACTTCATCCTCCTTGAAACTGAATATTCTAAATATAATAAGTTACATAGATATGAATGGCTCTGATATCTAAATCGAGGATTTCCCTGGAGGTGTTGCCTCGAATAACGCTGCTTGGAAATTCACAGAAGGAATTTTCGCTGAAAGTTATACTTAAAGCGTAAGCTGCAAAGTTTTGTTGGATATATTCCTATTGTACTTCGTACATTATGCCTACAGGTGGGTGACTAGGGACAAAGTTTTAAATATTTCTCTTATGAACCTTTCGTGATTTTCATCTAAACAATATACCAAGTACCACTCGACACAAAGAATAGAGTAACTATTGTCTTATTAGACCGATCCTCAATCTCTTATAGTTTCCGAGATATCATTGGTGAGCATCGTATAATTCCGTTGACATTTGGCTTTCAATTTTTTTATAAAGTCCAATACTTAAGAATAGTTTGTAGTTTTAATTACTAACATTAAACCGTTCTAATTAAAAAACATATATCTATATTTGATTGTTCCATTTGGTTTCTTTAATAAACGAAGTCATTAGTGAACTCACAAAAAATTGTAAATGGCAAATACTGCCATTTCGGTTACGAAATAACCGGGAAAGCCACGTTTAATGCCTTAATGTAGAAATTTCCATCACGGACTAATTACGCCCTTAATGTAATATCAAAACTACACACTTTTAATTAAGTTGAGGAAATTTGTTTTGCACTTAAATTAAATGACGCCGCTAGAATTACACTAGTTGGGTTGGGGATTCATATACAGACGGAAATTAAAATATAATATTTTATGAAGAGACGCGAATGATGCAGTACACTTGTAAATATACAGAGCAAAATGGTTTTCAATTATAAAATGTGTAACGAAGTGATTTTTCCAGTCAAGGAATGTCCGTTTTTTGTTTTAAATATTACCGTCACTTGGGTACACCCTGCCGCCGCTTTTTAGTAAGTAAGTCCTGTTTTAGTTACGTTAGTATTGAGTTGTAAAAAACTCGCTGGTAAACAAGCAGTCAAGTAATTAATTGATTAATTTTCGATAATCCCCCGTATAATTAAAATCCGTGAATTATTATAAACAATGACCGAGGCGGAAACAAAAATCATTAGTTACTAAAACCGGTTAAAATATTAATCCATGTCCGTTTTAATTCGTTTCTTTTCGCAATATAGTCTAGAAATTGCAAGCAACCCATTTCTGGTTATTGATGCTCCAAGTCAATGTTGCTAATTACATAATACGCTCGACCTCCGTAAATAACGTGGTGAGTACGAGTCCTTCGTTTCAAGTCAGTACGCCCCTTTAACGCGCCATCTGGATACGTCATAAAAGTACTAAAACGCCGGAGATCAGTCCAATCCGGATCAGTTCCAGATCAATCCGAAGCAGTCCGCATCAATCCGATACTGCCACCGTTTTCACTTCCGTCCGTAACCGCCGCTCCGAATTCTATTAATAAATTTTCTTGAAAATAATATTGGTAAGAATACACCGTGGTCCGCTACTATCCGTCCGTACCGCCTTCAGTTAAGTATAGATATTCAGAGATCTTATTGTTCGTGAGTAACGTTGTATTATTATACTACTAAATCAAACTAGAGCTAATTAGTAATTCCTCCGTTGGTCTTTTGTTTCATAAAATATGCATCGGTTGGTTAGATTTGCTCGCTTGGGCAATCTTTAAGGCTTCAGTGCATAAAGTTTTACCGGAAAACTTAACTTACGAAAAATAGTCATTGGTAAATAGCTCTACGTTTGTGGCAGTAGTTCGCCGTATTCTAAAACCCTCTGTATGGACAAGAATATCTATAGCTAACCGACTGCCCGCCGTTCATACTATATCGATACTTCTGGTCCAAAGTCGTCGTCATCATAATCACTAAAAAGAAGTTTTAGAAATTCATCTTCACCACTCACATTAATAATTAATTAGTGAATCAATTTCCAATCCTTCTTCGCAATTTCTTCAAACAGTTAGTTGTTCTATACATTTGAGGTAATTTGAGCTTAGGCTCCAAAAGTTGTTTGTCACAAAAACCACCTTGGAGCATGGTATTTTGTTGGTTCTGGTTTAGTATTACAATTTTCAGGGAGTTTTTCGAAAATAATAATCCTTTTCCAGTGGATCATTCATTTTGGTTTAATTATAGGAAGCATTTAGAACTGCCTATATTCAAAATATGTAGTGTGTGTTTGTTAACCCCACTTTTGTAAAGTTCTAGAATACACTCAATGTTACGAATTTTATGATGTAAATTCATCATCTTTATCAATTTACGTCTAATATACCGGGTGTCATGGGCCAAAAAATTTTGCACTTTTTACGTTTGCCCATAACTTTTTTGTTTATTAACCGATTTCAATTAGCTAGGTGTGAATTTTATTGCTTTTTAGAGTTAGGGGCGAAATGCCTTGTTGTGCAGCAGTAAATTGCAGTAACTCTGCAAAAAAGGGCTAAAATAACCCCAAAATTGTCGTTAAATTCGGTCGTCAAATTCGGAAAACAAATATATGAAAGCAGACTTCTATATTTTATCCTAATGAATCAAAAAATACTTACGAGTATAATAAATTCAGTTTTTCGTGTTAACAGAGCAAAAACTGCCCCTAGCAGGGGGTAAAGTTCAATTGCAATGATTTAAAAAACAGGCGAGATCTCCAAAATTACGTTCTCCCCGTTTTTCAAGATGCTCACCTTCATGATATTATTCATTTTTTCATAAGTGCCAACCTTAATAGATCAAACGACCTCTTTTTCCGATATTTTTTCAAGAATAAACATTTATCTCGGGGGGGGTTCAGAGAAGCCGAACACTCGGTATACCTAAGGGTTGAGAAAAATGGCCATTTTATCGAAATTATAGTGAACGCGTCTGATTGGTCCGTTTTCAATTCAACCGTCAAAATTGATTTCAGAAGATGAGGTTCGATCGAAAATCTAAAAACAGTTTCGGAATCCTGAAGTCGTCCTCGTCCTCCGGGAAAAGGAGCAATGGCCCCCGGAAAAGTACCATTACATCCTTTGAACCGCTACATTTGTATCTGATCAAACATTTGCTATATTGGGTAAAAGTTCTTCCTAACCTCAAAAAATACTTTAAAATCGTACCTTTTTTGGAGTTACGATTGAATTGTTCACTAAAAACGTTAGAAACCACTTAGAATTTACGTATTTTATCTGGTTAAGATTTTTCCTAACCTTAAAAAAATACCGTAAAATTGTATTTTTTTTGTTACGATTCGATTTGATAAACTGCAAACGTTAAAGTAACCTTAAATTTATATATTTTAAGCCGCTGAATTCATATTTGTTGCCAAGTTTGCTCCATTGAGTCGGAATTTCTCCTAACCTCAGAAAATACCTTAAAATTGTACCTTTTTAGAATCAAGTTTGAATAGTTAGCTGAAAACGTGGGAATCCACCTAAAATTTATTAATGTCAAACCTCTGAATTTGTATCTGATGCCAGATTTTCTCCATTGAGTCAAAATTTTTCCTAACCTCAAAATATGTGTTAAAATTGTACCATTCTGAAGTTACGATTGAATTGTTAACTAAAAACGTTGAAAACCACTTACAATTTATATATTTTAAACCGCTGCATTCGTAGGTATCTAAGGCCAAATTCACTCCATTGAGTCAGAATTTTTCCTAACCTCAAAAAATACTTTAAAACTTTAACTAACCTTTTTTAGAGTTAACATTGAATTGTTAACTGAAAACCTTGGAAACCACTTACAAATTATTAATTTTAAGCAGCTGAATTTATACCTGATACCAGATTTTCACCATTAGATCAGAATATTTCCTAACCTCAACAAATATGTTAAAATTGTAAGTTTTTTAGAGTTACGATTGAATTATTAACTGAAAACGTTAAAAACCACTTGCAATTTATATATTTTAAACCGCTGCATTCGTATCTAATGCCAAACTCACTCCATTGAGTCAGAATTTTTCCTAACCTCAAAAAATACTTTAAAACTTTAACCTTTTTTAGAGTTAAGATTGAATTGTTAACTGAAAACCTTGGAAACCACTTACAAATTACTAATTTTAAGCCGCTGAATTTATACCTGATACCAGATTTTCACCATTAGATCAGAATATTTCCTAACGTCAACAAATATGGTAAAATTGTAAGTTTTTTAGAGTTACGATTGAATTATTAACTGAAAACGTTGAAAACCACTTGCAATTTATATATTTTAAACCGCTGAATTCGTATCTAATGCCAAATTCACTCCATTGAGTCAGAATTTTTCCTAACCTCAAAAAATACTTTAAAACTTTAACCTTTTTTAGAGTTAAGATTGAATTGTTAACTGAAAACCTTGGAAACCACTTACAAATTATTAATTTTAAGCCGCTGAATTTATACCTGATACCAGATTTTCACCATTAGATCAGAATTTTTCCTAACCTCAAAAAATATGTTAAAATTGTAAGTTTTTTAGAGTTACGATTGAATTATTAACTGAAAACGTTGAAAACCACTTACAATTTATATA
This sequence comes from Rhagium mordax, assembly GCA_963680705.1. Classification (NCBI taxonomy): domain Eukaryota; kingdom Metazoa; phylum Arthropoda; class Insecta; order Coleoptera; family Cerambycidae; genus Rhagium; species Rhagium mordax. The sequence goes on from OY796657.1 coordinate 10,243,327, forward strand.
TTTTAAACCGCTGTAATCGTATTTAATGTCAAATTCACTCCATTGAGTCAGAATTTTTCCTAACCTCAAAAAATACTTTAAAACTTTAACATTTTTTAGAGTTAAGATTGAATTGTTAACTGAAAACCTTGGAAACCACTTACAAATTATTAATTTTAAGCCGCTGAATTTATACCTGACACCAGATTTTCACCATTAGATCAGAATATTTCCTAACCTCAAAAAATATGTTAAAATTGTAAGTTTTTTAGAGTTACGATTGAATTATTAACTGAAAACGTTGAAAACCACTTACAATTTATATATTTTAAACCGCTGTAATCGTATTTAATGTCAAATTCACTCCATTGAGTCAGAATTTTTCCTAACCTCAAAAAATACTTTAAAACTTTAACATTTTTTAGAGTTAAGATTGAATTGTTAACTGAAAACCTTGGAAACCACTTACAAATTATTAATTTTAAGCCGCTGAATTTATACCTGACACCAGATTTTCACCATTAGATCAGAATATTTCCTAACCTCAAAAAATATGTTTAAATAGTAAGTTTTTTAGAGTTACGATTGAATTATTAACTGAAAACGTTGGAAACCACCTAAAATTTATTAATTTTAAACCGCTGAATTTAGCTAATCATATGAGGTTTTAAGAGATTTTATTCTTTAGAAAAATACGTCCTGAAAATATATTTCTTTTTAATTAAAAACACAGATTAGACACAGCGAGAGGATACTTCATGTTAGTATTTTTGTGTCGCAGTTTCAGAGCAACCATTTTTCGACAAAATGGACCTTTTTAAAAAATTCGTATCTCGGCTAATATCGAAGATGGGCGAAAAAAATAGTTCTTCATTTTTATTTCTTCTCACCCGCCGACCGGGCGCGGATCCTCTAGATCCAAAGGGAAAGAATGTGCGGCGCGTTTCTAAAAGGGGCGTGTCGGGAAAAACGCGAAAATCCGACAAAATCGCCCTTTTTCAAAAAATCTTGCTTAGGAAGCGAAATCGAGAAAATCGATTAAGCCCTGAGATTTTCTAAATTTCATCTAGTTTTCAAAAAAAAAAACGCCGCCGGTCCCTCTCGAAGGAGCCGCCAGCAATTAAGCTCGGAAGGGGGAAGTGTTTGAGAAATTCGAAAAAATTAAAAAAATGGCGAAAACACGAAAACTGCAAATATTATTTCTTCAACGAATTTCTGCGCGCGCACTACGATAAATTTATGCAAGTGTAATATGAATTTCTTTTAGTAATTTCAGTGGTTTTTGAAATGATAGCAAAAGTTTCTTACTTTCTTCTTCTCACTCACTAACGCTGATTCAGATTAGAACACTTCGGCATCTTTGTGTATTTTAATTCGAAAATATTGTCGATTCAAGAACTGTCAATGACATTGTTATTGTATTGTGTTATTTTTCAAATATATTTACATGCGCACCCCAATGTATATAACATGAAGATTGGCATACTTGTAGAAAGCAGTTTACCAGACATTTTCACCAAGGAAAATGAAATTTTTTCTGTCAGAAGATAATCGGAAAAAAACTTCTTGGAAATTGGAAGTGAAAGTCCTGTGTTTAGAAAATGGTTTCAATTTCAAGGAAAATATATTGCCTAAATTGATTTTCTCTACACGTTACACTAAAAAAACGAAAACATCCAGTATTATCCTCTTTGCAGCTTTACATGAACATTCTTTTTATTTCATACCATCTGCTTTAAAACCGTTTGCATATTTCGGTAATTTTTCAGAAAGCTCCTGATGCGACGAATGTAACTCAGACCGCAGACAATCTGTGTTCAACATAGAGAAATAATACGGGTAATATATTGTTTGAGCTTCGTCTCCAGTTCTAAAAAATAATATGTTGTTCTGTGCATTTTAGACAGCTCGAGAAAATTTATTTAGCAAGTTTATAAATAATATTTATAAACATATTACCAATAAAATTGAATAGTATTTTCAACATGTAGTCACGTTGATGTTGATGTTGCCGCTCCATCAGTTGATTGTTAATTTAAAATATGTATAGTTTAACGGAAATGGAATTTAAATTATCTCGTTGCGTCGGTCGGATTATGCGGTGTGTAAATTTTGATTGCACCGCAATCACACAAATTCGATTTCCACAAAATTTTGTTCGTGTTCGTGTAAATAATGTTATGTACCATAAACGACAGTTTCATTTGTTAAAGCTCGGCAATGAAAAATCATCTGGATTGTCACATTAAGAATGCCATTTACTGATTTATGGTTAATGATTAGTTAGGTTCGTTTAAATTTGAACAATACAACAATAACGAATACAGGACTTTTGAATTTTTTAGGCTTTTTTGAACTCTCGAAACATCACTGATAATTATTTATTTCCTTTTCTTTATTGGGATTTATTACCACATTCCTTGAGATTCCTATCAAAAAAATTCGATTTATCTAAAAAATATTCAAATTAACCAGTTTAAAACTGGGAAATAACCTCTACGCCTTTGACGTAATGTCAGAGGATCAGTTAGAGGGTGTTTTTTGACAACAATAGGAATTAAATTAATACAAAAATACTGCGCTGACGTTTCGGAAACTATATCCGTTTCCTTTTTCAAAGTTTAGGCTTTAGATTTTTATGTAACGTGTAGAATAACACGGCATAAAATAAAAATTGTTTATATCATTTCCATAGATACTTACCATAGAAATGTTGAAAAATATACTAAATAATATTAATTTTATTGAGTTCTTCTCTCAACATTGGTAACCAAGTTGAACAAAATTCTACCGAACAATTTGATACGCATTTATCTTCATTAAGTAAAATTATTGCAGATTCTTTGATTTTTCTTTTTTTGTTGTCTGCTTCTTTGGTCAAAATTTTTGCTGAATCCCATTTTATCCTGTGATCGTTTTCCCAAGCATGTTCACAAATTTTAGAATTTTCAAAATCGCCTTTTCTAATATAACTTTTGTGCTCGCCTAATCGTACATTAAGTGGTCTAGATGATTCACCCACATAATGTTTATTACACTCGCACGGGATACTGTATATACAATTTTTTGAATTTTGTTCAGGATTTAATGGTTTCGTTTTTGTCAATATGGATCTTAAAGTATTATTTGTTTGAAAAATTGTCCTAACGCCAAATTTTTTACCGACACGACGTAATTTCTCAGATAAACCTTTTATATATGGAATTTATGTCGAATAATGATATTCTGGTTTTGGTTGCACCTGATTGTGAACTCTATTTTCAATGTTCATGAAAGTCTTATCAACAAATTCTTTCGGGTATTCATTATTAATTAAAATTTCCCTGACAAATTGCCTTTCGTGTTTGAATATTTCATCATTAGAAGAAATTATTTTTGCCCTATCATACAAACATTTTATAACACCTGTTTTAACGTCCAAAGACTGGTTTGCGTTAAAATTTAAATATCTGTTAGTGTGAGTCTTTTTTCGGTAAACGCTAGTTTGAAAATTATTATTATTGACATTTTTAATTAAAACATCTAAAAATGGTAATTCATTTTTAATTTCTATTTCTAGAGTGAATTTGATAGATGGTTTTTTATTATTAATATTTTCCAAAAAATTGTTTAATAAATCTATTCCATGAGGCCAAATTGCAAAAATATCGTCAACATATCTCCACCAAGTTACCGGTTTATGAATATTATTTTCAATAAGTATATCTGTTTTCAAAATCCTCCATAAATATATTACTTAGTATTGGTGACAAAGGGGAACCCATTGCCATCCCGAAATCTTGTTGATAAAAATCATTTTTTAATTGGAAATAGGTTGTTTTTATTGATACCGTTAACAGTTCCATTATACTATTTACGCTAAGTTTAGTCCTGTTTGCCAAATTATTGTCGTTTATTAATTTGTCTCTAATTATTTTCAAAGTTTTGTCCACAGGGACATTTGTAAAAAGGCTAACTACGTCAAAACTAACCATCAGATGTGTTTCATGAATATTATTTTCATAAAGTTTTTCTAGAAAATGCTTACTATTTTTTATATATGAATTGGTATTTCCAGAAAGCGGATTAATAATTTTTAGAAATAATTTTGCCAAGTTATGACACGGAGAATTAATAGAACTAACAATTGGTCTTAAAGGAATGTTTGCCTTATGTATTTTTGGTAAACCATAAAAATGAGGAGGTTTACTATGATGTGGTGTAAGCTTTCTGCGATCAAAGTCATTAAATTCATTTTTGTATTTAAAAAGAGTTCTATAAATTTTGTTTTCAATTGATTTGGTTGGATCTTTATTTAATTATGAATAAGGGCCCTAATATATATCAATAAGGTGTTTTTTGACAACTAATAGGAATTAAATTAATACAAAAATACTGCGCTGACGTTTCGGAAACTATATCCGTTTCCTTTTTCAAAGTTTAGGCTTTAAATTTTTATGTAACGTGTAGAATAACACGGCATAAAATAAAAATTAACTTGGTGGAGATATGTTGACGATATTTTTGCAATTTGGCCTCATGGAATAGATTTATTAAACAATTTTTTGGAAAATATTAATAATAAAGAACCATCTATCAAATTCACTCTAGAAATAGAAAATAATAATGAATTACCATTTTTAGGTGTTTTAATTAAAAATGTCAATAATAATAATTTTCAAACTAGCGTTTACCGAAAATAGACTCACACTAACAGATATTTAAATTTTAACTCAAACCAGTCTTTGGACGTTAAAAGAGGTGTTATAAAATGTTTGTATGATAGGGCAAAAATAATTTCTTCTAATGATGAAATATTCAAACATAAAAGGCAATTTGTCAGGGAAATTTTAATTAATAATGAATACCCGAAAGAATTTGTTGATAAGACTTTCATGAACATTGAAAATAGAGTTAACAATCCGGTGCAACCAAAACCAGAATATCATTATTCGACATTAATTCCATATATAAAAGGTTTATCTGAGAAATTACGTCGGGTCGGTAAAAAATTTGGCGTTGGAACAATTTTTCAAACAAATAATACTTTAAAATCCATATTTACAAAAACGAAACCATTAAATCCTGAACAAAATTCAAAAAATTGTATATACAGTATCCCGTGCGAGTGTAATAAACATTATGTGGGTGAATCATCTAGACCACTTAATGTACGATTAGGCGAGCACAAAAGTTATATAGAAAAGATGATTTTGAAAAATCTAAAATTTGTGAACATGCTTGGGAAAACGATCACAGGACAAAATGGGATTCAGCAAAAATTTTGACCAAAGAAGCAGACAACAAAAAAAGAAAAATTAAAGAATCTGCAATAATTTTACTTAATGAAGATAAATGCGTATCAAATTGTTCGGTAGAATTTTGTTCAACTTGGTTACCAATGTTGGGAGAAGAACTCAATAAAATTAATATTATTTAGTATATTTTTCAACATTTCTATGGTAAGTATCTATGGAAATGATATAAACAATTTTTATTTTATGCCGTGTTATTCTACACGTTACATAAAAATCTAAAGCCTAAACTTTGAAAAAGGAAACGGATATAGTTTCCGAAACGTCAGCGCAGTATTTTTGTATTAATTTAATTCCTATTAGTTGTCAAAAAACACCCTCTAACTGATCCTCTGACATTACGTCAAAGGCGTAGAGGTTATTTCCCAGTTTTAAACTGGTTAATTTGAATATTTTTTAGATAAATCGAATTTTTTGGATAGGAATCTCAAGGAATGTGGTAATAAATCCCAATAAAGAAAAGGAAAGAAATAATTTATGAAATGCCACAAATAACATTTAAACAATATCACTGATAATGTTTAAATCAGAATTGCGTTCTACTTCGTCATTTCCAATGTCTCCTCCTGTTGCATCTTTGCGAAGGACTGTGAATTTTTTCTTTGAGGTTTCAAGTCACAGCTAATTGTCATTTTGGGCCACTTTGCGGTTTTATATACACCAACTCGCCTCTAAATCATAAATGGAAAGCAAGCAACGGACCACTTGTTGAATTCACATGGAACGACCCATTTTTCACAGCCATTACATAAGGTTTAAAAAGTACATATTCATCAGAATTTGTCGCACATTTGCTGAAGAGCTTTGTTGGTGCTGTGAATTATCAGAAGGGAGCGCGGGTGGTTCTGCAGTCGACCGATGCGGTGCCACATGGTCGTGTAGGCGGACAAGTTGGGGTGAAGTCGGAGGCGTGAAATAGAAATAAAACATCATTAGTGCGGACATTCGAGCAGGAGAAGGTTTTATATAGATATGTTACTCCCTTATCGGAAAGGTGTTTCTAGGCCATATCAAGTGTTTTAACGAAATGAAATTGAGTAATTGATGGGTATGGAACAATGAAGTTTGGTTGATTGCGCAGATTTATCGTTTTTGTTTAAACTACTTTGGATTAAAAGATAATTATTAAGAATGACGGGGAAGACTTATACGGTACGTGCATCCATTAAATTCGATAAAATCGTTACTAAGTCAGTGGGAAAAATCACTGGTTCAAGTCGATTTCTAATACATTTCTCTTGCAGGATCTAAGGTGGTTTTTCGTTGGCACGCCGCACAGTGGGGTGGAAAAACAAAATACAGTTCCAAAATCGCTGTAGACCTAAGAATTTATTGGATCATTTTGGTTTTTTAATGTTCGTTTTTAAATTCTTGATCAATCTCTCCAGCCAGATTATTTATTTTTAGCTATAATTTTTTATAACTTAGCTCTAATATAGATTTTTAAAAAAAAATGAGTCTACAGGTCACAAATAGTAGATATGCCAAAATATAACTTGATAGCTTTCAAAATCACTGTCAAATTTAAAATTGAAAAGTATGTGTTTCGTAATTTTGGAAACAATGTGATTTTTCATACTTAGAAGAAATTTTTCTATTTTTATAAATGATATTAAAGCAATGTTTTCACTTTTGACAGCTGACAAATTTTCTGCCAAATGAATAAAAATGCCATTTAATAATTATTTCCACAAATGACTTTAGTACATACTTAAAAAGACATTTTTTTACATGTTTTGTGTTTTGGAATAGGAAATTAATTTTATAAAATTATTATCTAGGTAGCTGTCAAAATTGCTGTCAAATTTAAAACTATACAAGTTTTTCTTCCATAATTTTATAAACAATGTGAATTTCCATAAAAGTGAAATGTGTTTTGAAAATATGAAATGTGAAAATACAGTTTTTACATTTGGCAGCTGTCAAAATTTCTTAATGAAAATGCCATTTAATAATTATTTCAACTAATTAAAGTACCAACTAGACATTTCTCTATAGGATTTGGTGGAACTGAATACGAAATTGTTGTAAAAAAATATATAATATTTGTTGGTAGCAGTCAAAACTGCTGTCAAATTTTAAAAAATTCAAGTGTGCCTTTCATAATATTGAAAATAAAGTGAATTCCCATAGAAAAAGTCCTATTAAGTGTTTTGATATTTGCTAGTTCCATAATATATAAGAAAATAAAGTTCTCACTTTTGACAGCTGTCAAAATATTTCAACTTAATGAAAATGGCATTTTAAAATTATTTAATCAAATAAACATACTTAACAAACATTTTTTTATAAGGTTTGGAGGTACTGAATACGAAATTAATCAAAAAAATATTATATTGGTTGGCAGATGCCAAAATTGTTGTCAAATTTAAGAATTTACGAGTATCTTTCGTAACTTTTAAAATTACGTTGATTTCCATAGAAGAAGATACTTAGAATGTTTTTTTTGTCAAAACCTTTGACAGCTGTCAAAATTTCTGCCAACTTAATAAAAATGCTATTTTATTATTATTTCCACAAATTGAGGTACTCATCAAACATTTTTATATACGTTTTGAAGGTACTGAATTATTAGGTTGACAGAAGTGTTGACAGCTGCCAAAAAAAATTTATTTTAATACGGAACTAGTAAATTTAAAAAAATACTTACATCCTTTCCATCCTTTCTTTAATGGAAATTCACATTGTTCCCAAAATTAAGGAAGACAAACTTGCATATTTCTAAATTTAACAGCATTTTGGCAGTTACCAACAAATATAATATTTTTTTGAATCCAATTTCGTATTCAATACCTCCGGAATATCTGGTTAGTACTTTCATTTATTCAAATAATTATTAGATGTTATTTTCATTAAGTTGACAGAAAATTTGACAGCTGCCAAAAGCGAAAACATTATTTTAATTTTAATTATAGAATTTTATATCTCTTTTCCTCGTCTTTTTGTATAAAAACTCACATTGTTTTCAAAACTACAAAAAAACATACTTGTAAAATTTCAAATTTGACACTAATTTTGACAGCTGATAAAAATAAAAAAAAGAAAATTCTATTTTGGCATTTTGGATCTATTATCTATTTTTAAAATAAAGATTTAAAACTAAATTGGGCGAATCTTTATAATATATTTGTAATCTAGACTAATTTTAATTGAAAATAAGGATATTTTTTAATAAAAAATCTATTCTTTTAACATATACGATCGGCTGCATGCCCACATCAGTCGCAACGATCGCATTGACCGCGTCCTTCGAAAGCTTACCTTCAATTGTTTAATATGGCATTGGCGTACGTTTTGGTTGTTAAAAAATTTTACGTAAATATTTAGTATTATTTTATTATTGCCTACGCCTATGTTGTTGGAGGAAACTTTGACAGGAACATAACCACACTTTCATTGAATTCACATACAAGTTGCCTTGGAAAACAGAAGCAATCTTGTTTATATCTCTATGGTTTTACGCAAAACATAATTTTAGCATGGATTAAATAGACTTTACGTCAAAGTTGAGTCTGCCTCAAAAAGGTAGGCGCAGTCGGCCGCGCTCGAGTACAATAATTACCCGTAAATAATTGCAATTAATTACAACTATAAACGAAATGAAAAAAAAAATCTCCATAAATAGATTTCCCACTTGTACGCTTATTAAAGATAACAACATAACTCTTGCTTCAATATTTACATAAGGACATCAGCTAATTAATAACGACGCCATTATTATAGGTGTGTTATAGTGTTTACATCCTCTAGTACACGCACTTTTTCGATATTATGATAATAATTCTCATTTAGTGCATTTCCACCAACATCGAAGATGAATATGATTAAGTGATTGTTTAAAAATAATCAGCGACTATTTAAATCTTTGTTAAACAAATTAGTGTCAATTAATGTTTAATATCGCAGAGATAAACGATAACAATAATTAATCTTCGACGTTTTGTTGGCTTTTGTACACATGATGAGAATTAATTTATTAACCACGCCTCACACAACACAGGCGCCTATTTGTAGAAAAAAATCAATTAATAGGTGAGTCACAAGAACCCCAATTTCCAAAATAAATACCATATTGATATAACTGTGGTTTATTTTCTAAAAATAGAAATTCTAACGTAAATTGAATTTAAAAAATCATGGCTTCATAATGTACTTCAATTTACTACGTCAACAATTTTTTTTATGATTCTAACAATAAAATTATGACGAAGAGCTCGACAACCCAAACTTTTAGTTAATTGCTAGTTATCATAATACCCTACCTCAGTTAGGTCTCAATATATATACTTTATGACAAGTCGTTTTGGTCTTTAAGTGGTTTTGATGCAGACCTAACCTGAGGACAAAATCTAATTTGTCCGTTTTCAACACTCGACTGATATAGGTTAGGTATGTCACTTCTGGGATTCCTTAAGGGTCGACATTAGGATCATTTTTCTATAAAATCTACGACGACGATTTTTTTTTATTCATCCTAAGCGGTTGGTATGTAATGCCCAAGGGATTGTGTGACATGATTGATATCATACCTATATTATATAGGCGCTTTTTTTTTCATTTATTGCTTTGACGTAATATATTCATTAAATTACTGTTATCTTACAAATAATATTTATAGCGTAATATTTCATTTGGTTTTATTTTACTTTAAATTTTCCTTAATAAATTACTACTGTTGACGCATTTTCTTAAGTGAAAATTACAAGAAGTGAAGAAAATTTTAAAATTGAAAATATTTAAGATACATAATTTGAAAAAGAGCTTTGCAAGCTGTGGAAAATAAGCAGGTCTTTAAAAGTTGTCGATCATTTGGATGTTAACTCTCGATATGTTTTTTCAGACAACGCGATGCAAATGTATCTATTGGGATAAGGTTGTTTTGATTTCTGCGTCCTCTTTTGAATTGACTATTTTGAATAATCGAAATCGATGTGAGGTGGTCTTTTATTAAGAGATACTTCTGTTTAGAAGGCCAAGACAAGATAGACGAAATGTCAAGCGTCTAAAATAATCAATTTTGCTACAGATGAAGACCACAAGATGGTCAAAATGTACAACTTTTAAAATAGTCAACGCAGAAGAGAATTCAGAAAGAATTCTATAAAACATCAGCTACGTGAGAGGCTTCGAATCAAAATATAACAATAATTATAATCAGTAGTAAAAATTATTGGTAAAAAAACAACTCCAGTTTATCTATCTAGAGCCTAGAAATGATTTCAAGTCAGAGATGCTATTGCCAGTATTTGTAGATGAATAAAAAGTGTTTCACTTAATGTTCTACCCATATTGAACCAAAACCCTTATTGAACAAAAGAACCTAAAGACAGATAATTGTGAATCCATATTCTGTTAGCAATGATCTTGCGTAGAAAAAATCGACAATATGGACATCAAATAATAATCAATATCACCTTTATAATTAATTAATAAATGTTTTTCGGCACTTTCCCAAAAATTTGGAAAATGGCAACTGTATTCGTGTGCCTACCAGTCCTACGGAAATATCACACTTTCATCCAATTTTCATTTCACCCTCTTTATCTAAAATATTAGAAAAATATTACATATTATGTATATGAACTAATTTTTTGAAAAATTTAATATTTTGTCTCCAACTCAATCTGGCTTTCGAAGTAATTATAGTACCACTACAGCTCTTTTACAAGTAACTGACGAACTATTTAGAACATGTGATAGTAACGAGAATGCTTTATTTAGCTTATTATTAGAATATAGTAATAGGCCAGTAGAATTAGATGGGAATCTGTAACTAATTCGTTTCAGATAGCCGTAGGTAAAAACAGGTGTATTTAGTTATAAGGAATATACCTCTGCGATTCCTCCCAAATCAAATATACAGAACATTGTTTATAAGTCACTTGTATGTGAAAAAATCATGAAATTTGGAGTTTTTTAAAAATTGCAGTAAGACTGCAGTAGATTAATTTTTTTGAATGTTTCTGTTTACTAGGTAATTCCAAACCGGTTAATTTAAGCCCCGGTTGATTTCATTTCATTGATTATTTATTTAAATAATTGCCGAAAACCATCGAAATTTTCGAAAATTTCAAGCATTTTTTACTCTGACAGGAAAAATGCTAGACTCTTGAAACTTTGGTGAAATATGTGTCTCATTACCCTCAACTTACAAAAAAAATTTCGTTTTAAAATGTTTATTAGTTTTCGAGAAATTCTATTTGTTTATTAAAAACGTCCCAAATGTTTAATGAAAAATTGACCTATTAACGTTATCAAAAATAATTCAACCATAGCTAATTTTTTTCGTCAACACGTCAATTTTACGAATCTGTTATGGGCGTATCGATTTTCAATAATTTTGACCGTCAAAATGGCGTTAACAACATTGCTACTTTTCGGAGCAGCGTTTTTTGCAAATAACTTTACAACAAATGAACGTATCTGCACAAATCTTTCATATTTGAGTTGATGGTATTTTTCTACAAATTTATAAAAAAAAATTGTTGCTCTGGGACATGTAGGAGCCGAGATAATTTTTTAAGTTGTTTAATGCGCCAAACGTTTATTTATTAATATTTATGGCCAAAATTGAAACTGGTTGTTAATAAGATCTTGAATTTTGTGAATTCATCAAGTCCTATTGAAAACGGGCCCTTTTTGAGGTCAAAATATAAATTTTAATAATTAGTGATTTTAGAGCGTCTTCAATTTGTTTGGCTCAAGGGACAGGCGAATTTTTTATCAAACGATTTTCAAATTGGGATAGCGAGAAAAATTCGTCATATCTCCGTTATTTTCCGGCCAATTTCGACGTTTTTTTTTTAATTTGGGGTAGCTCACGAAAATAATAACAATGGGCACATTTGCAATATCCAAATAATAAACAAATAATTGTTATAAACAATTTATTATTATTTTTTTTTAAATTTTTCTTTTTTGGGCTTATGCAACTTATAATGTGCTAATGTATTAAATATAAATTTATAAAGATTATATAATGGTAACAATGCTGTAACATCGTATATTGTTTGATGGAGAAATAGTTTGTGCATACATTGTTACTATTATATAATCTTTATAAATTTATATTTAATACATTAGCACATTATAAGTTGCATAAGCCCAAAAAAGAAAAATTTAAAAAAAAAATTAAATTGTTTATAACAATTATTTGTTTATTATTTGGATATTGCAAATGTGCCCATTGTTATTATTTTCGTGAGCTACCCCAAATTAAAAAAAAAAACGTCGAAATTGGCCGGAAAATAACGGAGATATGACGAATTTTTCTCGCTATCCCAATTTGAAAATCGTTTGATAAAAAATTCGCCTGTCCCTTGAGCCAAACAAATTGAAGACGCTCTAAAATCACTAATTATTAAAATTTATATTTTGACCTCAAAAAGGGCCCGTTTTCAATAGGACTTGATGAATTCACAAAATTCAAGATCTTATTAACAACCAGTTTCAATTTTGGCCATAAATATTAATAAATAAACGTTTGGCGCATTAAACAACTTAAAAAATTATCTCGGCTCCTACATGTCCCAGAGCAACAATTTTTTTTAATAAATTTGTAGAAAAATACCAGCAACTCAAATATGAAAGATTTGTGCAGATACGTTCATTTGTTGTAAAGTTATTTGCAAAAAACGCTGCTCCGAAAAGTAGCAATGTTGTTAACGCCATTTTGACGGTCAAAATTATTGAAAATCGATACGCCCATAACAGATTCGTAAAATTGACGTGTTGACGAAAAAAATTAGCTGTGGTTGAATTATTTTTGATAGCGTTAATAGGTCAATTTTTCATTAAACATTTGGGACGTTTTTAATAAACAAATAGAATTTCTCGAAAACTAATAAACATTTTAAAACGAAATTTTTTTTGTAAGTTGAGGGTAATGAGACACATATTCCACCAAAGTTTCAAGAGTCCAGCATTTTTCCTTTCAGAGTAAAAAATGCTTGAAATTTTCGAAAATTTCGATGGTTTTCGGCAATTATTTAAATAAATAATCAATGAAATGAAATCAACCGGGGCTTAAATTAACTGGTTTGGAATTACCTAGTAAACAGAAACATTCAAAAAAATTAATCTACTGCAGTCTTACTGCAATTTTTAAAAAACTCCAAATTTCATGATTTTTTCACATACAAGTGACTTATAAACAATGTTCTGTATATTTGATTTGGGAGGAATCGCAGAGGTATATTCCTTATAACTAAATACACCTGTTTTTACCTATGGCTATCTGAAACGAATTAGTTACAGATTCCCGTTCACATCGTCTAATTCTACTGGCTTATAAGGCGTTTGGTACCACTCTGTTCTGTGTTGAAATATTTTGGACTTAGCCTTAATTTAAACAATTTCTTTCAATTATTAATCTAATAGAATTCATAAAGTTGTAATTAATGGTATCTCGTCTTATTTTAACAGTGTTAATAAGGATGTGCCACAAGGTAGCGTCCGTAGGCCTCTGTTATTTAATACCTACACTGTTGATTTCTCGAAATTTCCAAATCATGCTGTTTCACATCAATACGCTGATGATTACCAATTAATTTTTCACATTAATCTTATTATTAATGATTTATGGCAACAACTAAATAACAAGATATTTAAAAGAGTGATAACTGCTATTTATCGCGCTTATAAATATTAATATATACATATATACAGGGTGTTTCACTTTTCATGAGTACACCATAACAGCAATTAAAAAACTGACACCCTGTGGGAGAAATTGGGGTCGATTTTTCAAAAAAGAAAAGTATTAGCGATTTTTTTATAGAAATTTTGATTTTCAATTCGTACTCAGCTCAGCGTCATCAAAAATACCCTTATGTCAAGTTTGAACAAAATATTTCATTGGCTTGGAGTAATAATTTTTTTGTTCTGCTGTTTTATTTGTTACAAATTTCTCGTTATTATAGTTATCATTTATTAATATGACACATTTCAACGGGTTAAACGAAATAAAGGAAAGATGCAACAGTATTTGAGTTTTTAAAATATTTTATTTAAAAAAAAAAGTCGTGAAATATTTTGTTAAAATTTGACATAAGGGGGTTTTTGATAATGCTGAATACGAATCTAAAATCAAAATTTCTATGAGCAATATCAAAGTTGTTCGCGTCAAAACAATCACGTTTTGAGTAGGTATATACTTCTTACCTAAATTTGAAATTGATCCGTTTTTTAATTCCTGAGATACGAGGGTGTACTGATGAAAAGGGAAACACCCTGTAGATAATAAAAAAACTTTGTGTATCTCTATGAAAGTGAGGTTATGACGTAACCCTATTGAAAAGTCAGGTTATGGCTGGCAGTACGTACGAAAATTGAGGTTATGGATTCTCGACGGCTCGATAGGCGCCACGTCACGAATAGTAAGGTTATGTTTGATAGGTCGATGGTTGACATCACGCACGAAAAGTAAGTTTATGGAAGGGGGCAGGGCTTAACAAATGGAGCGAGCTGATTGACTGGGGCGGGGCATAACTGGAGTGGGGGAGGAACTAAAAAGCGGTGGGGTATGGCCCCTATAATTTCCTTATTTATAAGGTAATAGAAAAAATAAAAATTTCATCTTATTGCATTTTTTACATACTTTTTAAATACGTTATCAGATCATATCTCGTCTTCTTCAAATAATGATTGTTATAAAGATACTTAAAATAAATATAAATTATCTGTTATTGCAAACTATTTTTTATTAATAACTTCCTTAATATTACTCGAAATATACAAGTATTATAAATTTTTTAAATCAGAAATGGGCAAATCCAAATATGTAAAAATATATAGGGTGTTCCATTAAAGAAAAACACATTTTTTCGCACCCACTGTATATTTTCTGACATCGATATGATCTGATAACATATTTAGTATGTGAAAAATGCAATAAGATAAAATTTTCTATGTTTTTATTACCTTATAAAATAAGGAAATTATGAGGGGTAGGGGTTGAACACACTGTACATTAAAATATTCAAGGAGGAAAAAGTTTCAATCGGAGTCACTGTTGTCTTCGTTCAGTTCTAATTTAACTTCTTCATCTTCTGGAACATTTTTTTAAATCAGAGTATAGCACCGATTAAGAAAATAATTAGTTGTTCCAATAATTTCAAGATGGTGGAGCGAATTGACATTATTAAGGGCAAGCCTAATTGGAAGGAAAATTTGTTTTCTTCTATTGGAATATAGGCTAAATTTTAAAAAAAATGTTTGTGTAATAGTTACAAAATGGTGGAGCGACCACTTGGAAGGTGTATTTGAGGGATTTAACTGAACTGGGGATTTCCTGGAACACTTTTTCAGCTTTTATTCAGTTTAAGCTACATTTCTGCCAATATTCAGTTAGTTTCTAGATTAATGGAGCGAAATTTCATTTCTAAAGGACTTTTTAATATATTTACAAGACGTAGACCATTTTCATTTTTCTTATATGTGCATAGAAAATTGGATTTGAAAGGACGCAACTTATTTCGAGATAATATGCATCATCAAATTTATGCCTTTGTCGTTATTTAAAATTGCAGATATTTTTCAACGTCTACAAGGTCCTTCATAAGCTTTTCTTTTTTGTTGTCCAATCTGTCTGTCTTGTAAAATAATCCATTGATTTTCCAAACTTGGATGTCGAGTATGTATTGAATTCCGCAACGCTTCAATTGCGGATCTGGCATTGCCACCACCTAATCTAACAATTTCCACTTTTTCCGCACTTTTAATAAAGGCAAATATGCCACACTTGCAAAAAATAACAAGATATTTACATGACAACTCTTTGAGAGTTACATTAACAATGTTTAGTCAAAAGGATAAGAGTCATGCTTTGCGAAACGAGATATCTGCAGCTAAAGATATTGTGGGAATTTACTATCAAAATTCCAAAATTCGTCAAATTGAATATAATTTTCGATTCACGCTTTTCATATAATTCCAATAACTTTCCTTAATACATTTTTTCGTCATACGTTATAGGCTGGGTTGTGTTACAGTAAGTGAAACAGTTGAAACACTTTATTGATTAATTGATGGCTTATTAATTTTTGAAGAAGAAAAACAACAAAGGTCTTGTTCCCACAAAATTCTTTTTTATTGCAACCGGTTTCGTGATCAATACATTACATCACATCATCAGGCTACAAGACTACACATAGGAAAAAATTTTTATGTAAAAAACTATAACAATCCAAATATTACATTAATATAATAAGTTAAGAATTTCATCAAATATAGATAGTTAAATTTAATTAAAACAAGTAAAACTATTACGATAATATCAAATATTGTTTTATATATAAAAAATATATGTTTGTAAATAAGATAAAAAGTTATTAACAAAAGATACTAAAGAGATTAAAAAACCAATGAAATTGTGAATATAAAATAAGTTAAAATAGAAAAATATACTTACATTTCTATAAATACCAAAGGTTTGTCAGTATAAGCATTAATGAAAAATTTGTCCAATTATTTAGAAAACTAATAAATATTATGTAAAAATGCATGTACTTGAATTTATTTAAATGTCATTAATTAATTTTAAATTAATCAAAATTAAAAACACAAAAGACAATGTACGTGGACAAACAGATTAAAATTTAAAATAAAATAATGTCCTTAACACCATACAAAAGGAACAAATGAAAGTTCTAGAATATCGAAAATTTATAAAAACTCTTGTAACGACCTCTATAGGTATATATAGGAACGTAATATAGCAGATTAATAAAACGAAAACAACGTACAATCTTAATCGAAGTAGGAATACTTATCAATAGATGGCGCAAGCTATGCACAACAGAAAACTGCAAAATATCGAATAAATAATTGACATCATATGATACCTATAATATTAGACAAAAAACAAATAAAATATTTAAAATGGAAGACAAGCACATGGGAATCCAAAACTCTAATACAAATCCTAGAACAAAACTGAAAAGGTGAGAGAAGATTGAAAATTTAACTGTGAATTAAGTGAGACAGAATTAGGGTTTTTTATTTCTCTTAAAATTTCCAAACTTTCCAAATTCCTGCTAAGTGTAAAATTTTAATATCGTTATTATAATTATGATTATTATCTATAAGGTGTTTAGCAAAATGGGAAAAACCAGAGGATGATTGTGTACAACGTAAGTGTTCTTTAAAAGTCTCGTCTTAAAACACCAACGAACAGCCTACGTACGTAGCGTTGCAAGAATCACAAGACAACTTGTATACTCCACATCTATCCAATGGATCTACTTTGTCTTTGTTATTTGAAAGAAGTCTTTCTATAGACAAAGACAAAGTAGATCCATTGGATAGATGTGGAGTATACAAGTTGTCTTGTGATTCTTGCAACGCTAGGTACGTAGGCTGTACGTTTAGGTGTTTTAAGACGAGACTTAAAGAACACTTACGTTGTACACAATCATCCTCTGGTTTTTCCCATTTTGCTAAACACCTTATAGATAATAATCATAATTATAATAACGATATTAAAATTTTACACTTAGCAGGAATTTGGAAAGTTTGGAAATTTTAAGAGAAATAAAAAACCCTAATTCTGTCTCACTTAATTCACAGTTAAATTTTCAATCTTCTCTCACCTTTTCAGTTTTGTTCTAGGATTTGTATTAGCGTTTGGGATTCCCATGTGCTTGTCTTACATTTTAAATACTTATTTTATTTGTTTTTTGTCTAATATAGGTATCATATGATGTCAATTATTTATTCGATATTTTGCAGTTTTCTGTTGTGCATAGCTTGCGCCATCTATTGATAAGTATCCTTACTTCGATTAAGATTGTACGTTGTTTTCGTTTTATTAATCTGCTATATATGCTTACGTTCCTATATGTATCTATAGAGGTCGTTACAAGAGTTTTTACAAATTTTCGATATTCTAGAACTTTCATTTAGTTCCTTTTTGTACGGTGTTAAGGACATTATTTTATTTTAAATTTTAATCTGATTGTCCACGTACATTGTCTTTTGTGTTTTTAATTTTGATTAATTTAAAATTAATTAATGACATTAAATAAATTCAAGTACATGTATTTTTACATAATATTTATTAGTTTTCTAAATAATTGGACAAATTTTTCATTAATGCTTATATTGACAAACCTTTGGTATGTATAGAAATGTAAGTATATTTTTCTATTTTAACTTATTTTATATTCACAATTTCATTGGTTTTTTAATCTCTTTAGTATCTTTTGTTAATAACTTTTTATCTTATTTACAAACATATATTTTTTATATATAAAACAATATTTGATATTATCGTAATAGTTTTACTTGTCTTAATTAAATTTAATTATCTATATTTGATGAAATTCTTAACTTATTATATTAATGTAATATTTGGATTGTTATAGTTTTTTACATAAAAATTTTTTCCTATTTGTAGTCTTGTAGCCTGATGATGTGATGTAATGTATTGATCACGAAACCGGTTGCAATAAAAAAGAATTTTGTGGGAACAAGACCTTTGTTGCTTTTCTTCTTCAATATGAACAACCCACGTGGGATTAATTCTACGTTATTAATTTTTGTTGGTGTCTTTTTGTTAATAGATAGGTACCTTCCTAAAAAGTTATAAGCAATTTCCACACGTTATACACACCCTGTAGAATTAAGCCCTACGCAGCCTTACGTCGAAATCCATTATAATTACCGGATAGCCCCATGAGTCCTCTATCTCCAACATTAAACTAGGACACAGAGTAATGATCGACATGAGACATTTCGAAGCATGCATCATTTGTACTGATGGTAATGTGTTCTAAATTAGCCAGTGCAAAGCACGAACTATCATGTAATACTTTGTGAGTATGAATTTTCAATTTTGTTCTCATATTTAGGATATGTTATTTTATGAGAGCTATCCGTCGACAGAGCGGCATTTTAAATATACTCGCATTATTGAACCATTTGTCAAAACAAATATGAAAAAATAATTATGATCCACCCACTTCCTGATAACATAGAAAGCTGAAACCTGCCATGGACACAAAGGCGTACTCCCGGCTAAACAAAATGTAAATCTGGAGGCTCTGTCATCAGGGATCAAACTGGGGCTTTTCAATATTTCCCAGCTTTGGCTTGTAAGAAAAATACCGAAATGTTTATTCCTTGCTCGATATTAATTGAATGTGACGGTAAGTGGTTTTCGGGATCGCTGAATCTGAAATTCAGTGGCACATTTACACCAATCAAACGGTAGATATTCATATTTATTTGCAGGACAAACAACGGGGTGGTTACCACCCCTAAATTATAAGTTAGAAGATTCTCATGACTAACTCTTATCATAAAATACACCCACTTTCTATTAATTTATTATAGGCCTGTAGAATTAGACGATGTGAACGGGAATCTGTAACTAATTCGTTTCAGATAACCGTAGGTAAAAACAGGTGTATTTAGTTATAAGGAATATACCTCTGCGATTCCTCCCAAATCAAATATACAGAACATTGTTTATAAGTCACTTGTATGTGAAAAAATCATGAAATTTGGAGTTTTTTAAAAATTGCAGTAAGACTGCAGTAGATTAATTTTTTTGAATGATTCTGTTTACTAGGTAATTCCAAACCGGTTATTTTAAGCCCCGGTTGATTTCATTTCATTGATTATTTATTTAAATAATTGCCGAAAACCATCGAAATTTTCGAAAATTCCAAGCATTTTTTACTCTGAAAGGAAAAATGCTACTCTTGAAACTTTGGTGGAATATGTGTCTCATTACCCTCAACTTACAAAAAAAAATTCGTTTCAAAATGTTTATTAGTTTTCGAGAAATTCTATTTGTTTATTAAAAACGTCCCAAATGTTTAATGAAAAATTGACCTATTAACGTTATCAAAAATAATTCAACCACAGCTCATTTTTTTCGTCAAGACGTCAATTTTACGAATCTGTTATGGGCGTATCGATTTTCAATAATTTTGACCGTCAAAATGGCGTTAACAACATTGCTACTTTTCGGAGCAGCGTTTTTTGCAAATAACTTTACAACAAATGAACGTATCTGCACAAATCTTTCATATTTGAGTTGCTGGTATTTTTCTACAAATTTATTAAAAAAAACTGTTGCTCTGGCACATGTAGGAGCCGAGATAATTTTTTAAACTGTTTAATGCCCCAAACGTTTATTTATTAATATTTATGGCCAAAATTGAAACTGGTTGTTAATAAGATCTTGAATTTTGTGAATTCATCAAGTCCTATTGAAAACGGGCCCTTTTTGAGGTCAAAATATAATTTTTAATAATTAGTGATTTTAGAGCGTCTTCAATTTGTTTGGCTCAAGGGACAGGCGAATTTTTGATCAAACGAGTTTCAAATTGGGGTAGCGAGAAAAATTCGTCATATCTCCGTTATTTTCCGGCCAATTTCGACGTTATTTTTTTAATTTGGGGTAGCTCACGAAAATAATAACAATGGGCACATTTGCAATATCCAAATAATAAACATATAATTGTTATATACAATTTTTTTTTTTTTTTAATTTTTTCTTTTTTGGGTTTATGCAACTTATAATGTGCTAATGTATTAAATATAAATTTATAAAGATTATATAATTCGTCAAGACGAATTTTTCTCGCTACCACAATTTGAAACTCGTTTGATAAAAAATTCCCCTGTCCCTTGAGCCAAACAAATTGAAGACGCTCTAAAATCACTAATTATTAAAAATTATATTTTGACCTCAAAAAGGGCCCGTTTTCAATAGGACTTGATGAATTCACAAAATTCAAGATCTTATTAACAACCAGTTTGAATTTTGGCCATAAATATTAATAAATAAACGTTTGGCGCATTAAACAATTTAAAAAATTTTCTCGGCTCCGACATGTCCCAGAGCAACAATTTTTTTTTATAAATTTGTAGAAAAATACCAGCAACTCAAATATGAAAGATTTGTGCAGATACGTTCATTTGTTGTAAAGTTATTTGCAAAAAACGCTGCTCCGAAAAGTAGCAATGTTGTTAACGCCATTTTGACGGTCAAAATTATTGAAAATCGATACGCCCATAACAGATTCGTAAAATTGACGTCTTGACGAAAAAAATGAGCTATGGTTGAATTATTTTTGATAACGTTAATAGGTCAATTTTTCATTAAACATTTGGGACGTTTTTAATAAACAAATAGAATTTCTCGAAAACTAATACACATTTTGAAACGAAATTTTTTTTGTAAGTTGATGGTAATGAGACACATATTCCACCAAAGTTTCAAGAGTCTAGCATTTTTCCTTTCAGAGTAAAAAATGCTTGAAATTTTCGAAAATTTCGATGGTTTTCGGCAATTATTTAAATAAATAATCAATGAAATGAAATCAACCGTGGCTTAAATTAACCGGTTTGGAATTACCTAGTAAACAGAAACATTCAAAAAAATTAATCTACTGCAGTCTTACTGCAATTTTTAAAAAACTTCAAATTTCATGATTTTTTCACATACAAGTGACTTATAAACAATGTTCTGTATATTTGATTTGGAAGGAATCGCAGAGGTATATTCCTTATAACTAAATACACCTGTTTTTACCTACGGCTATCTGAAACGAATTAGTTACACCGTTTTTTCTATTTCTGCAGGCCTATTAATTTAATGCAGAGAGAGCAAAGAAAAATTGGACGATACTGTTCACTTACACTTTCCTCACTGATGCTGGTGTTAAATATTTGATACATTTGTTGGAATAACTTTAAAGGAACAAATATCTAACGCATTCTTAAAGGAGCAAGAAGGAAAATTCAGTGTTCCTCTCTGGCAGTATGGCGACTCATATTTTAGACAGTTTCTGGCTTCAATTACAACGTCTTTTCACGTCCTTATAGTTTATGTGTCAGTGGTATTACGATTACATTAATTAATCACCGGTCTAGAAATTTAGACGGCAACCATGTAAGTTTCAAGTGTAAGGTATCTCTAAAATAAATTACCACAGTGTAAGGTCGGTCGGAAGGATAATTTAATATAAACAGATAAATATTTGCAGGTTTGGATCGTATAATTATAGGCATACATAAACCGTTTAGATCCCTGTTTATGTTGGCGGTGAAACGTCTTGCGACTGCTTCAGAATTAATTATGCGGCCTAGGAGCGAGACTGCGCTGCAGTCCACAGATTATATTCGTGTTGCTTTCGGCGTCATCTTCATAGGGATAATACCAAAAAAATACCGACTGGGAAAATAAATATAAACTTTAAGAAAATACTAATTATACAGGATGTCAGTTTGGATGGGACAAACGTCAACGAAGAAAGGCGATAGAAGAGCTTAAATTGATAAGACTTTGTTATACAGGGTGAATTTTAAGGGGTCGTCATATTTTTATGGGTAATAGTACTAGTCGCCAGGAATATGATTTTTATTTGCAAAAGTTGTAAAATGACCGAATTATGATTTTTTTTAAATTCATTTTCGAGATACAGGGTGTTAAAGTTATTTACAAAAAGGGTCATTTCTTCAAATATCTTAAAAACTACTTGAGCGATTTTGATAAGACAAGTTTATAGCAATAAATAAGGAGCTTAATTTGATGTATTTAGTTTTAATTTAACCGTTCCAGTGTAACAAATGTACATCGTATGTAAACCAGGATGGAGATAACATTAGGTATGGTTTCTTTTAGTTAAAGTTAAAGTATCGTTAATAGAACACGAGACAGATCGTGGAATTGCAAAAGGGGCATTTCTTTTAAAACCTCCTTGTAAAATTGAGTATAAGTGTCATACCCAAATTATAAAATATGTTTACCACTCGTAGTTAAGATATATCAATAATGTTTATGGAGCAATTCGGGAAGCCCTAACGGATATTCGGCCCTTTAAGGCAACAGCTATTTCTTTAGAAAGACCTAAGGGTACAGCTAAATCAGTACTACATGTTTGAAATACGTTGAGAGCCACGGAGGATCTATAGTACAGGCAATTCGGTTAGTTAATGGGTTTATTAGGGCATTTCATGGAAGACGCATAATCAATCAATCGTGAGTAGTTGATCAATTGAATACGCGAGTAAAAGTTGTAAAGCGTCAACAGGAATCATATCTCGGTGACTATCTCTCATCTACAGAGTATTTTGAATAACATAAGTAAGGTAGTTAATTCAGGAGATATTCCATTATACAGATTGCGAAAGTTCCCATCTTGAGATAGCAAACCTCAAAATATATACGACGCGAAGTGCCGCTGCCTAGAAACAAGTGCTTTACTGCTCGTACATGTCCGTCCTTGGTCGCCGTATGCTAGCGTCTCAAACTGTTTGCAGATTAGAGCTGCGATACTAAACAAAACTAAGCGGCAAATATCAAGATGAGGACTTTCGCAATCTGTATGTAACGTGCGTAATATTAAGATAGGTAGGAATCTATATACACCTAAGCTTGGTTTTGTCCAGAAATGGAATTAAAGGAATGAAGATTCAAAATGGGTTTCCCTCAGCTCAAGTTGCGAATGCAGGTGCTATATTATATAGAAACAGATTTATAGGAATTAGAAACAGATTTATAGGAATTTATATCATAATTAGGATAATTAAGTAATATTATGAGTATGGTAGCGTGGCCAAGGCATGTGCCATAAGGATAATTTTCCACCGTAATTTGGCAGATAGCGCTACAGGTCGGGTCGAACTTAAGTACAGTCGAAGACGGGTCGAAGTGCAATTGGGTAAATCGCCTAACGACTTACCTACCCCCTCAAGTGTAACCGCCCTTCAGGCAACCGACCGAACCTGATGTGCTAAACCTTAAAGCTTTTCAAAATCACTTTTCGTTTAATTTTTCGACTAGCAACATCGTCTCTAGTTTCGCGAGTAAGAACTAAAGAAGTAAAGATAGTGTAGTGATTGTTCTGTGTTTTCTGATTTTGTTTGTTAATATAGAATCAGTAATTCAGTTTTGTTTTGTTTTGTAGATTGAATTAGTGGACGTTTGTCTATTTTCCACTATTCGCGGATTCCAGAACGTTTGTCCATTTTCTGGAAATACTAGTGATAATAGCTTAACCGTGATTTGCGGGATATCTTTGAACCCATGTAAATGTTGTCCATGCGTTAGCTAGATATCCACTTTTACCACTGCCAACTAGCATTTTAAGTTAGAACGAATTTGCATATTGTTCTATTTTAATAGTTCTCTTGTACTGGGACTTAGTCCCCGTATTTTTCATTTATTGTTCTGTTTACTTCTTTTTCGTTTTCAATTGTAAATAAATAGTATTAAGTGTTTTGAGATTATTT
The DNA here is from genome assembly GCA_963680705.1 of Rhagium mordax. Lineage (NCBI taxonomy): Eukaryota > Metazoa > Arthropoda > Insecta > Coleoptera > Cerambycidae > Rhagium > Rhagium mordax. The sequence continues at coordinate 10,267,848 of OY796657.1, forward strand.
CGTTTTATTGATAGTATAGTTGGATATTACATTGATCAGAAAATATGGAATAAACCGGCCTAAGTGCTTATTAATACACGACACGGTTTGTGAGTGAGATCAGTGTTCAATACAGGTGGCTGATCTACAATCAGTAAAGGAGTAAGACCTACCTATAAGTAATGAGGGCTCGCACTATATTTTGTGGGTAGTGGTTATGTCTAGAGACGAATTAATCCAAGTATTGGTATATTGAAGGAACCATGTTATAGAAAAAACTAGTTATCAAAGTATAAAATAAATATCTTGTTATAATAGTATAACAGCTCGGCAAGACTGTTATACCAGGAGCGGCATCCTAACTAGATATTTGAGCAAAATTTGAGCACGTCACTGCTTTTTTGTAAATTTTATATTGTATTTGGAATAAGTAATTAAAAATACAATTTTTTTGTCCCTTGAATTTTTTGTCTATTTTGCTTATTTTTCGAGAAAAAAAATTGTTTATCCGCCAGCCAGCCAGCGCCTGGAAAAATAAGTAAAAAATTCAAGAGACAAATAAGTTATATTTTGAATTACTCAATCTATACCTACATCAAATTAAGCTCCTTATTTATTACCTCGTTTATTACTAAAAACGTGAAAGTTGACAAAATCGGCCAAATATTTGAAAAAATAATATTCTTTTAAATTAACTTTAACACCCCTTATCTTGAAAACGAAGCTTTAAAACATACAAGTTCACATGAACTTTTCTTTTATTTTTGCGAGATCTATCGACTAGGATATATTGATGACCCGATTCTGAAAGTTTCAGTTTCAGTTCTATACACATTTCAAAGATTTTTTATCATCTTTTATTATTTATATTACAGAACCAGCAACAAAACACTGTAGTTTTGAATATTTTTGTGATTTATTTCTGAAATTAATCAACAAAATTTAAATATCAATATTCAAAAATGTTATAGTCGAATTCATTACAAATCCATTTATTCCAAATTTCTCCACTTCCGAACAATTATCCTTACATTTACTTTTCTTTGGAAAAAATTTTATGCAACAAGAATTCTCTTCCTCTAATTTTTGAAACCTGTTCGTAAAATTTCATAGATTATGATTTTTTTTATAATTCGCATGACAATTTTCAAAAAAATTTAAAAAAAATTTTCAAAAATTTTTTTGAAAATCTTTGTTTTTCGACCATGTGTTAGTAGGTAATCAGTGACCCCAAAAACCCTTATAACGTTTTTTCTTTCGCCGAAAATATGAGTTCATCTATGAAATTTATGAATTATTCAAAGTATAAAGAAAAAATCACAATTCTGATTTTAAGTAATAGGGTATAAGAAATATTTAAAAAAAAGTTCCATTATAATCGGTACTGTTCCTGAGAATTCCGAAGTTTCGGCGATTTGTAGACTTCGTTGACTCGACTACTTTCATAACGAAAATTGTAATGCAAAAGAAAATAAAGAAGTCAGCTGCATAAATCCGCTTTTAGTGAGTGACTAATTATAGTAACACAAAACGAAAAAGATTTTAAAAACAGAATTCGATTATAGGATCCTTCCCCTATATCACGTCAGCAGTTTACTTTTCAAGGTCACTGAAATTTACTGCTACTTTACTACTGACCTAGTTTTCAAATGCAGCAGGTGTGCGTTAACAAAAAATAGCGCGAAACAAACGATGGTGATTCGGGAGCCGGACATTGCCGTTATACCAGCCAGTTTTTATTATTTAGGTTATCCTGGATGACAAAAGCCTCGCGTAGATTTGCGATAGATACCTATTGTTAGTGTGTATGATAGTAGTTTCAGTCGTTAGAGAAATTTAAAGTCTTTAGTGAAATTTAAAGTATTGTGTGCCACATGCCAAATTTTTCTGAGATATCTTTCCCCGTTTAGAAAATAAGAAATAAAATCCGATAAAAATTTGCAACTTCAACACTCGGTATTTCACAAACTAAGCAGTTTTGAAAAATAAAATCTTATTATGTTAAACTTTCCTATCGCCTGTTTTTGTTTGACCCATAGAAACTGACTTATCTTGTACAATGGACCTACAATTATTAAAATTTTCTTATGACTAGAAAATTTAAAATTATTAGTAAGTTGGAGCACTTCTGTGAGGCATGCTTCGAATTAGACAATCCCAATAAAGATTTAGTTTTTTTATTACAAATGCGTTAAGAATTCCAAATGGCACGTATTTTAACAAATAAATATTTTCAATTTTCCGCAGATATTCCAATTTTACTAGATATTTTGTTTCTCTCGTCCAATGTTAACCCCAATATTCAGTATCGGCGTTAACATTAGACTGTTGCCTATATTTCTCACCCCTTCATATGATCGATTATAAATAAGGCTTAAGAGCAGCTTTTCCCATTTCTTTCCGAATTCCCATAAATACGTTTATGTTACCTTTAATGCTCAGCGGATCCCACTTTATCTATCAACTATTGATATGAAAGTTATTGGATTCTGGAGCCAATATGTCATTCCGAGTTTTTGAACCGCCGCATGGGGTGTATTCGTGTATCTTAGTTTCGACAGCTGTCAGATATGTTTGATGAATCATATATTTTTTTATTGCTTTCCGAATTAATATATCTTCTCGGTGGTTATGGGTCCAGGCCAAGCATATACATCTTATAAGAACATTTTCAATTTCACTTAGGTTAAGGTAGAGCTGGCTTTTTTATGGGTTTATGTGCCCTAGACCAGTGGCATCGTGATATTTATTTCAGGGTTGCTTTAAGTGTTTTCTTTAATAACGTCAATAAACACAGTTCATTTAACCAGCATCTATCACGTAGAAACACCAACCTAAATGGTTACAGTGCGGTCCAATCCGAGGAGAAAATTTCAAGAAAGATTTTAAAAATAATTGGAGTGGATGTGATGTTTCTGTATTTAAAAAATTTAAATAATAATATTAGAGGTATGTCTTGCTAATATATCCTTTTTATGAAATAAGGTGTTTTAATATTTATATTCATACTCGCACCTCGTGGAGCGCTACTTTTCAAATAATTTTTAAAAAAACGATTTTTATTTTAATTTAGTGTGTATTATTTGTGAAATGGTTTTGTTGTACGTCAACCTAGTTTATTTCTGCTTTTGGTAGATATTGTAGAATCTTAGGAATACATCTGAAGGGGAAAAGAGGGAGGAAATGAAGAGGAGGACGAAGAAAAAGAACAGGAGGAGGAAGAGTATAGAACGACAATTATAAGGCTAATGATAGTGCAAAGGAAAAAAGAAAGAAAAGAAACAGGAAAGGGGAAAAAAGTAGACTAGAAGAAGGAGAAAGTGAAGAACGAAGAAAATATGGAAAAAAGGAAGTAGGGAAAGAAGAGGAGGAAGGTCAAGGTAAAGCACAAGGACAAATATAGGAATAAGAAGAAGGCAAAAGTGAAGTCGACAGCGATGGAAAAGGAAAAGAAGTAGAAGAAAGTGAAGGAGAGGGAGAAGGATAAGAAGAAGAAGAAGAAGAAGAAGAAGAAGAAGAAGAAGAAGAAGAAGAAGAAGAAGAAGAAGAAGAAGATGAAGTAGAAGACGAAGAAGGAGACTAATATGAAGAAGAAGAAGAACAAGATTATGAATAAGAAGAATATGTTGAAGAAAGAGAAAGAGAAGGAAATGTCAAGGAGAAACACAGCACAAAGACAATAATAATGAGAATGGAAGTTCTTTAGATACGTGAGAAGTGCAAGTAAATGTTTGTGACAATTTCCAACATATTTTCAACGATGTGTTTTTTAATGAGTCACGCTAATATTTAATAGATTATTACTACTACCATTAACTATTTGCCACATCAGTCTTAGTTGAATTAGTATTAATTGTTAAAATAATTTGCATATTTTTGACAATACTGGTCTACTATTTAATTTTTTACGCTAAATAATATTTAAATAAACATAGAAAGTAATTTAAAATTCGTTACAAATTTATTTATAGAGGACCACATAGACATTAAAATATTATTGGTATTGGCTATACAGGGTGTCCCAGCCTCGCGTCGGCCAAATGTCCTGGCTCTCCTATAAGAGATATCGAAAAATTTCAAAAACGAGATGCTAGAGGACACAATGGTGCATAGTATAAAAATATTTTGAAATATACAGGGTGATCGATTTAGGCGTGATGTCATAAACTTATGTTTCTTTAAATGGAACACTAGGTATATTATTACATATTTGAATTCTCCTTTTAAAGACGACTCAATCAATATGCCACTTGATGGGTCTGCGATGGGTCGGTACCATGATATGGGTGAGTTTGTACCAAAAACGTGCCAACTTTGTGAGCTCACTGTGGTGTAGCGGAAAAGCATTTTGAGATCTAGTTTGTGCCAAAAATTGTCAAAAACCCTGTAGTTTACGCTGCTGTTATCAGATCTAACGAAATCGGTGATTTTATACCGGGTGAGTCAGGAAACGCCAAATCTACTTTTTCCCATTTTTTTCAAATGGAACACCCTGTATATTATGACATCAAAGGAAAGCCCCTTGAAAGAGCTTTCCACTGATATTAAAGTTCAAGGGTCTATCTTTCATGGGTGCCAAGATATTTGATGGTAAAGTGGCACAATTCGAGGTTTATTAAGAAATTACCCTCAATTTTCAATTGTTTTGTAAATTTTCGCTGAAATCGGCTCTTTTCAATAAGAAAATTTCGAAAATAATTATATCAACTTATCTGCACCATGATGGTCCTCTGCAGACAAAAAATAAGAAAAAGAGGAAACGAAAGCTTTATTTGGAAAAAAACTGGGTGGAAGTACTGGAAATTAAATTAAATGTTCAAAAATGTTCCCATTCTCCCTGATACACACCCGTAAACGATTTTCAGTTGTTCTTCGAACATCGGCTAGTGTAGCTATTGAAACATTGCGAATACACACATTTCAGAAATAAAAAATTTATCAGGCGTTGGCTATTTTATACTTAAGTACTTTTCTGTACTGAAGTACCGTTTTTATCTCCGAGTATAAGAATTATTTTCAAAAGTTTCTTACTGAAAAGAGCCGATTTCAGCGAAAATTCACAAAACAATTGAAAATTGAGGGTAATTTACCTCGAATTGTGCCACTTTACCATCAAATATCTTGGCACCCATGAGAGATAGACCCTTGAACCTTAATATCAGTGGAAAGCTCTTTCAAAGGGCTCTCCTTTGGTGTCATAATATACAGGGTGTTCCATTTGAAAAAAATGGGAAAAAGTAGATTTGGCGTTTCCTGACTCACCCGGTATAAAATGACCGATTTCGTTAGATCTGATAACAGCAGCGTAAACTACAGGGTTTTTGACAATTTTTGGCACAAACTAGATCTCAAAATGCTTTTCCGCTACGCCACAGTGAGCTCACAAATTTGGCACGTTTTTGGTACAAACTCACCCATATCATGGTACCCACCCATCGCAGACCCATCAAGTGGCATATCGATTGAGTCGCCTTTGAAGGGAGAATTCAAATATGTAATAATATACCTAGTGTTCCATTTAAAAAAACATAAGTTTATGACATCACGTCTAAATCGATCACCCTGTATATTTCAAAATATTTTTATACTATGCACCATTGTGTCCTATATTATCTCGTTTTTGAAATTTTTCGATATCTCTTATAGGAGAGCCAGGACATTTGGCCGACGCGAGGCTGGGACACCCTGTATACATTGTAGAGAAATGTGAATTCATTTATTTTATTGGGTTTTTATACCGTTCTAATAAACAAATCAGAGGAAATGTTATTATGATTAAAAATGAAAATATTAGGTATATAATTTTAGAATAAAAGACTTTTATCATTGATATATTGTTTATTTTAGTTTTTAGAAATTATTCCAATTTACGTTAATGTATATTGCTAAAAGTCATTAAAATCTCTATATAATTTTACTTATTTATCCAACTGGGGAATTATTGCACATAAAAATACTGTTAAAATTAAAATTGTGAATCAGTTTATAAGATTTTATAAGGGAAGTCTACATTAATAAATTTTACTAAATAATTCAATTCATACACGGAAATATAGTGGTTGGAATATTTATATACTTTGTGATGATTAAAATATAAAACCCATCAAGTAATGTACTTATTTAAAAAGCTAAAACTGCTAATTTTGCTATCTTTTTACTAACCAATAATAGCGAAGTCGTTTAATTCGTATAGGAATTATAATAAACTAGAATATAATCGATAAAATAAATTAAACTCATATAAAACTAATACATAAAATGATTTTCTAAGCCAGTTTCGACAGGTAATAAGATAAAAGCTAAGGGAGATTTGCTTAGTTATGAAATAATATAAAGATCAAAGGTTGAGCTTTCCAACTTTTGATTGCCTTGTTTACACATGCAAATTTATTCATGGCATTCCGTTTGAAGTAAGAAATTAAACTGGATCCTTTTTTGCTATGCAGGAAGCCATATATAATTGCACACCTCTGGAAAAATCCGATAATTCCAAGCACAGAGATGATTTTTGTTTTTCATTACCTGCATGATATTGATCAGATATAAATTTTCAAATTAACATAAAGTTCATTGTTGGTAGTTCTAGTAATTAACCGGTCTTAAAGCTACAGGATCCACCTCATGTAGGCACCTCAAAATGTTCCTCAGGGCTAAAAGGGATTATAGTGTTTATTTATTTAAAACAGTGATTTTCTAATCTAATCACATTTACGTTATATTAGATATGCAACATTGTTAATTTTCTTACACATTACTGGAGCCATATTTGTATGGCACGAATTTAATTGAAAATGTAAATTTACCCTTCCAATTAAAATTCTAGTTCCCTCGATGCTACTAGGTACAATATTGGTCCCGGAAATATATACGTACATATGTGAATGGGTTAAATCGCAGCAATTTTTTATGACGTTAGAAGGGAAAGTAATAAATATTTAAAATTATGAATAAGACATTATGTAAAGGAAACAAAATGAAAACAAGAAAATTAAGCGTCGCTCGCCACAACGAGCTCAAATCACTTATTTTAAATGAAATTGGTCGTGAGTAAAGTGTTTTATTGCCTTGGCAAGAAGCGTTGTCTTATACAAAATTAACATTTATATACCAGTCTAATCTAACTTAATAGTAGTTTATGCCTTTGGGTAACTTTACGTCTACGTTTACGTCTACATTTATTATTGTAAAAAATTTCAAAGTGGTAATAAGTTAGTAGTAGTTCCAAAATAATGATGAAACATACTGTATGGAAATATTAAAAACTCAAAAATAGAAATATAAATGTCATTTGGTTAAATATTTGTTGTCACGCTAACTAAATTGCAAACATTTTTATTAAATCGTATCATTGATTAAAGAATTAGGAAGATGCACAATGCAAATAGTAAAATGCGAGGTCAATTCTGGCTGCGAGATTATCAGTTAGTTGCTGGCATTCCTGTGATTCGCATATGCTTTTGATAAACCTATCTCGTTGATTTTTCACATACTTTGAAAAAAAGGACATCTAGACGTAGGTCCAAAACAGCCTACTTTCTAAAATATGCGATCTTAAAATGGTAAAATATTTTCAAAGCTATCTGTGTGTGAAAATTTAAATTTGTTATTCCCAGTTTTTTCACGACCACATGGTGCACATGGTGCACGAAGGCCCAAATTGAGTATTATCTGCTGTTACTTTCGAACCGTTGATAGTTCCTGCTGTTTCTGCATGTATGAGGAGCAATAAGACCTTTCTTTTAGTAAATTATTCTGTTGGTTATGAATGTGAAATGATTTTATACTCACATGCGGCCAAATCCTGTAGTTGCTGAAATTCCTGTGGGGACAATTTCTCCCACTGCAGAGCCATTCTGAGGACGTCGGGAGAATCCCGAATGTCCGATGCCAACTAACTACCCAATATCATCTGGAATACAAAAATTTAAGGTGTTAAAAATGTAATAATCAACAAGTTTCACGGTATGAGAATTGTTCCTGATAGATGGCATTTTTATGTTTGCTTATGTAAGTATTTCAAATGATACTCAATATTCGTTCGTGTTGTAATAACTTCTGACTTTGAGTTAAACTTGTATTTTTAAGATTTATCGTTCTCGGAATTTTAGTGACGACAATTGATGAAACGAATAAAGAAAGATCTAAAAACTAATAATAGTTAGCTAGGATGCAAAATCGTTTCAGATTACTACACAAAATAACATATATTAAGAATGGAACTAGATCCTCGGAAGCTAATTTTTTCCAGTTTCTGGAGCATTTTTGAATGGTCAATACTGGCGAATGTTTTAAAGAGACCCAAAGATATCCCAGCAACATATTTACATGCTTTGACGTTAAGGAGTTTAATATGGCCCTTATGTTAGTCTGCCTTTAGTAAATTCATTTGTTAATATGTCTTCTTATTCAAGGAAATTTTAGATTCTCTATAAATAGTTTCTTTTTATTTTTGATATACTTATTGGAAATTAGACCAATAGGTCGATAATTTTCGATTTTGTTTCTGTTCCCGCTTTTATAAAATAGATGTTATAAAATCATCTTTCAGTGCGTTGAGTTGCACAGTGGGGTGGGGAAAGAAATACCGCCATCTTACTTTTTTTAAATGTTCTTTTTGAAATTCTTCATCAATCTTTCGAGCAGGATTTTTTATTTTTATCTTCGATTTAAAATTGATTGTTTACTAAAAAATATTATTTTCCATTGAAATGATCTGCCAAAATATAGTTTTCATTTCTTCGTTTTATCCTTGATAGTTGTCAATATTACTGTTAAATTTAGAAATTGAAAAGTAGGTAGGTATATCTTTCGTAATTTTAAAACCAATGTGACTTTTCATTAAAAAGAGATATAATAGCTATTTATGTAATCAGTTATGAAAAGTATGATTTTATGTAACGAGTGTAAGTTTGCGGGACGAGCGAAGCGAGATCCCGCAATATCGCATGAGTTACATAAAATCATGTTTCATAACGTATTACATACAAGATTTTTTCTAATTTTGACGAAAAATGGGAAATACAAGTTTTTAATTTTGATCACTTACAAGCATAATTTAAATGACAATTATCTAGTAGGTCAGTGTCAGTTTAAATTATCTTGTCATTTGGCTTGACATTTAATAGACGCTGATCTATTTTGTGACGCTGGTCGTTACTATTACTTATTTATTAGGAAAAATGTGTGATTTACATTCCGATTCTGACGATATACCGAGCGATATAGAAGAAGCGGCAAGAAATATTCACTGATTCCTGAAAAATCCAAAGCGGCATATGACTTGGTTTATGAAAAATTTGAGGAATGGCGTGAAGAGAAGAAAGTAAAACGCGTCAACGAGAAAGTACTATTGGCATATTTTAAAGGTAAGAAGAATTTGAAGGCTTCTACGCTGTGGACACATTACTCCATGTTGATATTTTTCTGTTGTATTTTGTTTAATTATTTTTACAGTTAGTGACATAACGAACTTTTCGTAACCAGTTACATAATGGTTTTCATTGTGTAACCAGTTACATAAAGTAGAACGTTTTGTCACTTGTTTCAATAACAAAATATGTCACTTTATATGTCAAAATTAGAAAAAGTATTTTAAATTTTTCTATTTTCATAATTGAAATTAAAATAACATTTTCACTTTTGATAGCTATCAATTGAATAAAAATGTCATTGAATAATTATTATTTCTACAAATGGCTTTAGTACTTAAATAGTTATTAAGGTATCAAGGGTGGGCGTTATTATCCTGACTATTTCACTCTCCTTAAAATTATCACATAATCTGACCAATCACAAACCAGACAGCTTGTATTACAGCGAAGACACCGACTGTCTTTCAATTCTAATTGGTCCATCAGCGTGGTGTTTTTAACGACGTAACCATGAATACGGATGGCCGTAACCATGGATACGGATGGCAAAGCAAAGTTTGACAGTTTAATAAAAATTAATTATGGAGACAGACGTCAAAATGAGTGGCTTCGGTGCTACTTTAAGTGAAGTTATCAACCAAAATATTTGTTCGTGAAATAGTCTAATAAAATACCACTCGTGATTGAATTTATCTTATAAGTCTGTCTTTTATTTCTAAACTTAACTGAGTTGCTTGAAAACACCACTCGTCCTACGGACTCATGATGTTTCCAAGCAACTCAGTTTCATTAGAAATAAATCGACACACTTATCGCGAAAATTCAATCTCTTGTGGTATTACTACTGATAACTCCCGCGGTGCCTTCAACGTTTAATGTCCTACTACTCTGTTATTTAATTCGCAAATTTTGAAATTATGTCACAAAATATCTGATCTGACATTTGTTTGACATTTAATTTATACTGACGTCGATGAAGGCTACTTGTAATTTTTATTGTAGAAATAATGTATTTCCATGGTAATGAATTCATCTAGGGCGTTATTTCTTCATTATTGCAAAATAACAGAGTAGTAGGACATTAAAGACATTTACCTATAGGTTTTGGGGGTACCTACTGATTACGAAATTAATTAAATAAAATTATTATGTTTGTTGATAAATGATAGCTGTCAAAATTGCTGTCAAATTTAAAACTATGCAAGTTTTTCTTCCATAATTTTATAGACAATGTGAATTTCCATAGAAGGAAAATTAAGCGGGTTTTTTAAATTTTTTAGTTCCATAATTAATATTGAAATACATTTTTTATGTTTGGCAGCTGTCAAATTTTCTTGGAACTTAATGAAAATGTCGTTCAATAATTATTTCAACAAATTAAAGTACCAAGCAGACATTTCTCTATAGGCTTTGGAGGAAATGAATATGAAATTGTTGTAAAAGAAATATTATATGTTGGTAGTTGCCAAAACTGCTGTCAAACTTAAAATTGTTACAAAAAAATATTTTTTCTACTACCGATCGTAAAGTACTAACTTTCCACACGCTGTAGAGTGCGTAAAGTTGAACTTTACGCACTAGTGCGTAAAGTGTTTTTACGTTACGCACTAGTACGTAAAGTAAAATAGTAAAAAATTGCATATTAGAGCACCTATAATAGTCATATCTTTATTTAAAAACGTTAAATGTATTTATTTAATTTTATGTAGTGCATTTACTTAATATTATTATAAAATATCTAAAACACCTAATTTTCAGTATTCTTTAACAATAATCTTTGAATTTTTTATAAGTTTAACGTTTGAAGTTTCATTTTTATTTTCAAAACTGATTAGTGTCACTCATTTAAAATTAAGTAGGCCATAGCAATATTGTCATTGTTAAGTTTTGACGTATAAGTAAGTTTGACATTTTGAAGTTCGTTTCATATTATTATTAGAAAATTTAAGTAAGGAAACCTTTAAATTTGTTATTAAATATGGTTTTCATGTAGCTTTCAACTTTAAATTTTATTTTATTTTAAATTTCTTATTTCTCGAAGAGATAAGTACAATATGGATGTCGAGTTATCATATTTATCAAATTTTGAATGAACTCCGCCGAATATAGCCAATTCGGTACAAAAAGCTGCTTTAGATGTGTTAGTCTGCAAGCCTACAGCTCATGCGACAAAATTCCCATTCGTGAAAAAATCTCACCTTACGCACTTGTTGCATAAATAACTATTTTCTACTACCGATCGTAAAGTACTAACTTTCCACACGCTATAAAGTTCGTAAAGTTAAACTTTACGCACTAGTGAGTAAAGTGTTTTTACCTTACGCACTAGTGCGTAAAGTAACATACTAAACAATTGCATACCTATTAGAGCACCTATAATAATCACATCTTATTTTAAAAACGTTAAATGTGGTTATTTAATTTTATGTAGTCCATTTATTTAATATCACGGTATTATTATGCAACATACCACCTAATTTTCAGTATTCTTTAACAATAATTATTGAATTTTTACAATTCTGGAGTTTCATTTATATTCTTGACATTGACATTAGACAAAGAAATACTTAATAGACATTGATTAATTTCGCTCATTTAAAATTAAGTGGGCTATAATTGTAATTTTTAAGTGACATGAAGTTTTGACGTTTCACATTATTATTAGAGAATTTAGGTCTATTTCGGTAGGTAGTAGAAAAAATATTGTATGCAATTCGTGTGAAAAGTGAGCTATTTTCACTCATGGGAATGTCGCATTCGCCTACGGCTCATGCGACAAAATTCCCACTCGTGAGAAAAACTCACCTTACGCACTTGTAATAGATAATAAGATAAAGTTTTCACTTTTGACAGCTGTCAAAATTTTTCAACTTAATGAAAAAGATACTATATAATGATTTAAACAAATAAACGTAGTTAACAAACGTTTTTTAATAAGTTTTAGAGGTACTGAATACGAAATTAATGTCGAAAAAATATTATGTTGGTCTGCAGATACCAAAATTGCTGTCAAATTTAAAAATTTGCAAGTACATATATCGTTCGTAATTTTGAAAATATTGTTGATTTCCATAGAAAAAGATATACAAAATAATTAAAACTTTCTAGTTCAGTAATTGATATTAAAATTAAGTTGTAACCTTTGACAGCTGTCAAAGCTTCTGTCAACTTAATAAAAATGGTATTTTATATTTCAAGAAATTAAAGTACTTAACCAACATTTTTCTATAAGTTTTGGAGGTACTGAATAAGAAAGTACTTAATACGAAAAAGATAAACTTGCATATGTATTTTTAAATTTAGCAGTAGTTTTGACAGCTACCAAAAAACAATATTTTTTTTATATCAATTTCGTATTTAGTGCCTGCAAAACTTATAGAAAATTGTCTGCTCGGTACTCCAATTTGTTGAAATAATTCTTAAATGGCATTTTTATTAGGTTGACAGCCGCCAAGAGTAAAAAATGTATTCTAATATCAATTTTATTATGAAACTAGTAAATTTAAAAAACACCTAAATCCTTTCGTCAATGGAAACTCACATTGTTTCCAAAATTAAGGAAGACAAACTATTTTTTTAAACTAAATTCGAATTCAATACCACCAATTGATTGCGGAACTATCCATGTCGTGCAAGATACAAATACGAACTGTGAACTAGATTTTAGCTCTTGACTTGACATAAATATTACTATAATTTATATTTGCACCTATACTAGAGATTCTTTTGATCCAAATTAAGACGAAAATTGGTATCTATAAATGTTTTTCCTAACTTCCTAACAGTGTTGCAGGGTTTTGTAAAAAACTTCTTTTTGCAGATTTTTTAAGTTTTTTTCAAAAACTAGATACGATATTATGTTGAGATTTGGTACACTCGAATGTCTTTCTGAACACAATAATCAGGTGAGTTTCAGTCGACTGGCTCAAACCAGTGGTGTAAAATCGCTTAAATCACAAAAAAACGCTCCTGCTTTTTTTTTTGGAAATGTATTTTTTTACATCCACTTTTTTATTCTGCAAATTAAATCATACGTTGTGTTCTTTCGATTAGGCACTCAATTTTTTAGATAATTCCTATTAAGACCACACAACTTAATAAAAAATTAAATTTGTTTCTTTGAAAATAAAATTTATCAAAATAACGCAGTTCACTATTATATAATAAAAATATTTTAAAAAATTGAAACAGATATTATTAATTTTATAAATATTGTTTAAACTGTCTTGTTGGGCGTACGTTTTTTTTTATTGAAGTGAAGTGTACCAAATTTCAAAATAATATCTTATCTAGTTTTTGAAAAAAATTTAAAAAACTACAAAACAAATTTTTTCAAAACCTTGTAGCTCGGTTAGGAAGCGTTATCGGACAAATATTTATATCAATTTTCATCTTATTGAATCACAAAATCTCCAGTTCATAATAATAACCAAATTTCTTTGCCGACGATATCAAAATAAAATATCTGACAGATGATTGAACTCAAACTCGCCATAAATACCGCCGTCGATAATATTTTAGTATAAACCACGGTGTACGGTGTAATTAGGTGATGAAACGCCTCAATTAGAGTGTCTCCAAACTGTTAACGCAAGAGACGCGAAATCGTAAGACAAAGAGAGAGAGTAGGTGGCCGCGAGGGCCGCGCGGGCTGCGCCTCGTATCATCCCTAGTTAATTTCCACTTCATTTTACCAGGTCGAAAAATATACCATTCGATGCAGAAAAATATGTAGAACACGATTGTTGAAAAATTATGTGTCTAAATTGTCGGCTACTATGCAAAAAAAATAAAAACCATAAATGAAATTGGACGCCGGCACGTTTAACTCGAAACGCTGCTAAAACCGTTCGAGTTATGAAAAAAATTAACATAAACAATTTTATAGAGAACTAAATTTCCTATAAAAAAGTCAGTGGTGGCATTAGTCTATCTTTAATAGTTTTGGTGTGAGGGCGCCTCAAATTCGCGCGCTGATCTTTTGTTAAATTAAACTTATCGTTTTCCATCGCACAACTTTCAGCCACACCGTCGTGAGCCACCCTCACGTCTAACATATTCAAGATAGACATATGCCGTCACTGACTTTTTTATAGGAAATTTAGTTCTCTATAAAATTGTTTTTCTAATTTTGACATATAAAGTGACATATTTTGTTACTGAAACAAGTGACAAAACGTTCTACTTTATGTAACTGGTTACATAATGAAAACCATTATGTAACTGGTTACGAAAAGTTCGTTATGTCACTAACTGTAAAAATAATTAAACAAAATACAACAGAAAAATATTAAAGTAACTTTTATTTAAGTCAGTAATTTTATAAAAAACAGTTTATTATTATTTATTTGTTAACTATTATTATTTAATTATAAATATTCACAAAATAGATCAGCGTCTATTAAATGTCAAGCCAAATGACAAGATAATTTAAACTGACACTGACCTACTAGATAATTGTCATTTAAATTATGCTTGTAAGTGATCAAAATTAAAAACTTGTATTTCCCATTTTTCGTCAAAAGTAGAAAAAATCTTGTATGTAATACGTTATGAAACATGATTTTATGTAACTCGTGCGATATTGCGGGATCTCGCTTCGCTCGTCCCGCAAACTTACACTCGTTACATAAAATCATACTTTTCATAACTGATTACATAAATAGCTATTATGTTAATTTTTTTCATAACTCGAACGGTTTTAGCAACGTTTCGAGTTAAACGTGCCGGCGTCCAATTTAATTTATGGTTTTTATTTTTTTTTGCACAGTAGCCGACAATTTAGACACATAATTTTTCAACAATCGTGTTCTACATATTTTTCTGCATCGAATGGTATATTTTTCGACCTGGTAAAATTAAGTGGAAATTAACTAGGGACGATACGAGGCGCAGCCCGCGCGGCCATCGCGGCCAGCTACTCTCTCTCTTTGTCTTACGATTTCGCGTCTCTTGCGTTAACAGTTTGGCGACACTCTAACCATACGATACATTAAGGCATTTCATCACCTAATTGTCTTACACCGTGGTATAAACTAATTATAAAAATAAAATAAGCCCCTTAAATCTTTGAATTACAACCAAATAACAACTACTCGGCATCTGAACTGATTCAAAATGATCTAAATAAACTTCGGGCAAAGTATACGCACATATCTTTGTAGTTTTGATTAAAATAAACTTGTGTATATTTAAAACGAATTAGTTATATTTACATAAGCAATTACCAAATTAATATTCACAAGTAGTTTGGGTTGTTTGAAGTTGTATTAAATTATTCCTAGTGTCAAAACATACACCTACAATAATATATCAATCATCTACAGATTGTATCTGCAATCAATAGCCAAACCTTTAACACTTCAGGAAAATCATAAATCAAGTTGTTTATAATTTATATCGCTTTCTTATATACATTTAAATTCTCGTTTCGGACGCTGCGGATTAAAAAAGGCTATAAATGAAATATGTTAAAGCTTGGAGAACATTTATAAATTTTCAGTACGCACATAAAACTAATTAAGTTACTATTTTTTCAATTTTGTTATAAATATATGAACTAGCTTGATCAGTTTCTATCGCTAAAAAAATTTGTTGCATTCGTTCGCCTTATTAATTAAAACTAACATTTTGTATATTTTGGCGAAGGTGCTAATGCTATAAGAAACCCGAAAAAACCTACCCCACTGAGTATTTTCTGGAATATTTTGAACACTAATCTTGAACTTTTTATTTAAATAGGTCCAATTTTGTAATTCCTTGTTTTGTTTCTTGCCTTTTTTAGTAACGTCATGAACGTAGTTTAGATGATAGTGATTAGTAATCCAATTTTGTTCCAAAATATTGCTTTAAGCTTTACTTCACATCTAGAATTTTAATTTATATGTAAGAACCTTAAATGTTCATTAATTGTTGATAAAAGAAGGATATTGCGTAAACTTTAAGAAGGGGAACACATGATTTATGTAAATCTTTACCACTACATAGTCACATTTCGGCGGCGGCTGTGTAGCAATTTCTAACAGAAAAAGGCCTGAAAATTACATTCTCTGATTGGTTCCTCTGAATATGAGCGGAATATGCGATGAAAAAAATTATATTTACTCTAACGGCAATCGATTGCTAAAGGAAATCTTCCATTTTAAGCCGCTGCGATTCTAATATTTTAAGGTGGCGTTGAACATTATATTAAATTGTTCGAAATATAAATCGCGACATTTTCAGTCGCTAAATCTGCAAGTGTATTAGAAATAAACCTTGACCTTTTGAAATTCAAATTCGCCATGAACTAGTTCTCAGTTTTATTAAGACCATTACTGCAAGCCGGTAAAAATAAAGCGGGTTGTGATACAGAATTGAAACTTAAAAATAGATTTTATAGTTTTTTGTACCGCAAATGTCTCGTAAAATTTCGTTTACAATAAACTATTTAACTGTTATTTGCAAAGAGGTTTAATTATACCTAAATTGTTTATCAATAGACCGATTTTGCCAGTGATATTACCGAATTAAATTATTACATCAAATTGGTGCAAGCAAATATTGAATTGGTTTTAATATTGGCGCGAGTGTGACAAATATTTATCGAACAAAGGCATAGCGTTTTAAATTTTATAATATAAAGCTATTCTGATACAGGAATTTGATAAAATATTTCAAATGTGTAAAATTTGTAATGGAAAATAATAAAGGACAAAGCGAAATTATTTAGAACAGAGGAAAAACGTAATAAAATGCGTAGAGAGCTGGAAAAAAAATGTATAGAAGAAGAACTGAAAAATATAGAAACAATGTATCGTGAAAGCGAAATAAAAAAATTCTATAAGGATATAAAGGATCTTAGGAAAGGCTGCCAAAATAGAGCAGTCTCCTACAAAGATGAGGAGGGAACCTGTTGGGAGAGAAGGAGGAGATCTGTGAGACAATATTTTGAGAAGTTACACAGCCACAAAAAAAGTCCATTACAAAAAACCGGACATGTTTTTTTCGATGTATTTTGACGTCCTGAA
The DNA here is from genome assembly GCA_963680705.1 of Rhagium mordax. Taxonomy (NCBI): domain Eukaryota; kingdom Metazoa; phylum Arthropoda; class Insecta; order Coleoptera; family Cerambycidae; genus Rhagium; species Rhagium mordax. Next base: position 10,285,207 of record OY796657.1, read on the forward strand.
ACCAAATCCGATCACTAAAAACATTAGTTTGCATCATTTTTTGGCTACAAGGCCCATATAATGTTGAAATCACCTTTCTCATCATTGAAAATTTCGACTTTTTAAACATAATTTTTTTGGTCTTGTGAACTGATTTTTTTACGTTTTAACCATCAATGCCCACGTTTTTGAGGTCACTGATCACGATTTTGATGTCGGAATTTTATTTTGACAGCTACCGACTGTCAAACTGACAGTTCGAAAATTTAAACATTCTGAAAAGAAGTTCTTTCAACGTGTAAACCATCAATCCCCACGTATTTAAGATCACTGATCACGATTTTGATATCAGAATTTCATTTTGACAGCTACCAACTGTCAAAGAGACAGTATAAAAATTTCAATATTTTGAAAGGAAGTTTTTTTATACGTAATCCATCAATACCTGCGATATTGAGGTCACTGATCACGATTTTGATGTCAGAATTTCATTTTGACAGCTGCCAACTATCAAACTGACAGTATGGACATTTTAACAATCCGAAAAGAAGTTCCTTTAATGTGTATACCACCAGTACCCACGTTCTTAAGGTCACTGATCACGATTTTGATGTTGGAATTTCACTTTGACAGCTACCAACTGTCAAAGTGACAGTATGAAAATTTCAATATTTTGAAAACAAGATTTTTATGTGTAAACCATCAATACCCACACTATTAAGATCACTGATCACGATTTTGATGTCAGAATTTCATTTTGACAGCTACCAACTGTCAAAGTGACTATGAAAATTTCAATATTTTGAAAAGAAGTTTTATCATACGTAATCCATCAATACCTGCGATTTTGAAGTCACTGATCACGATATTGATGTCGGAATTTCATTTTGACAGCTTTAAACTGACAGTTTGAAAAATTAAACATTCTGAAAAGAAGTTCTTTCAATGTGTAAACCATCAATACCCACGTTCTTGAGGACACTGAAGACGATTTTGATGTCAGAATTTAATTTTGACACCTGCCAACTATCAAACAGTATGGACATTTTAACAATCCGAAAAGAAGTTCCTTTAAAGTGTATACCACCAGTACCCACGTTCTCGAGGTCACTGATCACGATTTTAATGTTGGAATTTCACTTTGACAGCTACCAACTGTCAAAGTGACAGCTGTCAAAGTGACAGTATGAAAATTTCAATATTTTGAAAACAAGATTTTTATGTGTAAACCATCAATTGCCACGCTATTAAGGTCACTGATCACGATTTTGATGTCAGAATTTCATTTTGACGGCTACCAACTGTCAAACTGACAGTATGGACATTTTAACAATCCGAAAGGAGGTCCCTTTAATGTGTATATCACCAGTACCCACGTTTTTGAGGTCACTGATCACGATTTTGATGTCAGAGTTTCATTTTGACAGCTACCAACTGTCAAAGTGACAGTATGAAAATTTTTACATTTTGAAAAGAAGTTTCTTTATGTGTAAACCATCAATACCCACGTTTTTGAGGTCACTGATCACGATTTTGATTTTTGATGTTGGAATTTCATTTTGACAGCTATCAACTACTGACAAAGTGACAGTATGAAAATTTAAATATTTTGAAAACAAGTTTTTTATATGTACTCCATCAATGCCTACGATTTTGAGGTCACTGATCGTGATTTTGATGTCAGAATTTCATTTTGACAACTGCCAACTGTCAACTGATAGTATGAAATTTTCAACATTCTGAAATTAATGTGTATACCATCAATACACACGTTCTTGAGGTCACTGAAGATGATTTAGATATTGTAATTTCATTATGACAGCTGCCAACTATCAAACGGGCAGTATGAAATTTTCAACTTTTTGAAAAGAAGTTATTTTAATGTGTAAACCGTCAATACCTATGTTTTTGAAGTCACTGATCACGATTTTGATGTCGGAATTTCATTTTGACAGCTACCAACTGTCAAAGCGACAGTATGAAAATTTTGACATTTTGAGAAGTTTCTTTATGTGTAAACCATCAATACCCACGTTTTTGAGGTCACTGATCACGATTTTGATGTTGTAATTTCATTTTGACAGCTACCAACTGTCAAAGTGACAGTATGAAAATTTTGACATTTTGAGAAGAAGTTCCTTTAATGTGTATACCACCAGTACCCACGTTTTTGAGGTCACTGATCACGATTTTGATGTTGTAATTTTACTTTGACAGCTACCAACTGTCAAAGTGACAGTATGAAAATTTCAATATTTTGGAAACAAGATTTTTATGTGTAAACCATCAATACCCACGTTTTTAAGATCACTGATCACGATTTTGATGCCAGAATTTCATTTTGACAGCTGCCAACTGTCAACTGATAGTATTAAATTTTCAACATTCTGAAATTAATGTGTAAACCATCAATACACACGTTCTTGAGGTCACTGAAGATGATTTAGATATCGTAATTTCATTTTGACAGCTGCCAACTATCAAACGGGCAGTATGAAATTTTCAACTTTTTGAAAAGAAGTTATTTTAATGTGTATGTGTCAATACCTATGTTTTTGAAGTCACTGATCACGATTTTGATGTCGGAATTTCATTTTGACAGCTACCAACTGTCAAAGCGACAGTATGAAAATTTTTACATTTTGAGAAGTTTCTTTATGTGTAAACCATCAATACCCACGTTGTTGAGGTCACTGATCACGATTTTGATGTCGGAATTTCATTTTGACAGCTACCAACTGTCAAAGCGACAGTATGAAAATTTTGACATTTTGAGAAGTTTCTTTACGTGTAAACCATCAATACCCACGTTTTTGAGGTCACTGATCACGATTTTGATGTTGGAATTTCATTTTGACAGCTACCAACTGTCAAAGCGACAGTATGAAAATTTTGACATTTTGAGAAGTTTCTTTATGTGTAAACCATCAATACCCACGTTTTTGAGGTCACTGATCACGATTTTGATGTTGTAATTTCATTTTGACAGCTACCAACTGTCAAAGTGACAGTATGAAAATTTTGACATTTTGAGAAGAAGTTCCTTTAATGTGTATACTACCAGTACCCACGTTTTTGAGGTCATTGATCACGATTTTGATGTTGTAATTTCACTTTGACAGCTACCAACTGTCAAAATGACAGTATGAAAATTTCAATATTTTGGAAACAAGATTTTTATGTGTAAACCTCGGTGTAAACCATCAATACCCACGTTTTTAAGATCACTGATCACGATTTTGATGCCAGAATTTCATTTTGACAGCTGCCAACTGTCAACTGATAGTATGTGTAAACCATCAATACACACGTTCTTGAGGTCACTGAAGATGATTTAGATATCGTAATTTCATTTTGACAGCTGCCAACTATCAAACGGGCAGTATGAAATTTTCAACTTTTTGAAAAGAAGTTATTTTAATGTGTATGTGTCAATACCTATGTTTTTGAAGTCACTGATCACGATTTTGATGTCGGAATTTCATTTTGACAGCTACCAACTGTCAAAGCGACAGTATGAAAATTTTTACATTTTGAGAAGTTTCTTTATGTGTAAACCATCAATACCCACGTTGTTGAGGTCACTGATCACGATTTTGATGTCGGAATTTCATTTTGACAGCTACCAACTGTCAAAGCGACAGTATGAAAATTTTGACATTTTGAGAAGTTTCTTTACGTGTAAACCATCAATACCCACGTTTTTGAGGTCACTGATCACGATTTTGATGTTGGAATTTCATTTTGACAGCTACCAACTGTCAAAGCGACAGTATGAAAATTTTGATATTTTGAGAAGTTTCTTTATGTGTAAACCATCAATACCCACGTTTTTGAGGTCACTGATCACGATTTTGATGTTGTAATTTCATTTTGACAGCTACCAACTGTCAAAGTGACAGTATGAAAATTTTGACATTTTGAGAAGAAGTTCCTTTAATGTGTATACTACCAGTACCCACGTTTTTGAGGTCATTGATCACGATTTTGATGTTGTAATTTCACTTTGACAGCTACCAACTGTCAAAATGACAGTATGAAAATTTCAATATTTTGGAAACAAGATTTTTATGTGTAAACCTCGGTGTAAACCATCAATACCCACGTTTTTAAGATCACTGATCACGATTTTGATGCCAGAATTTCATTTTGACAGCTGCCAACTGTCAACTGATAGTATGTGTAAACCATCAATACACACGTTCTTGAGGTCACTGAAGATGATTTAGACATCGTAATTTCATTTTGACAGCTGCCAACTATCAAACGGGCAGTATGAAATTTTCAACTTTTTGAAAAGAAGTTATTTTAATGTGTAAACCGTCAATACCTGTGTTTTTGAAGTCACTGATCACGATTTTGATGTCGGAATTTCATTTTGACAGCTCCCAACTGTCAAATTGACAGTTTGGAAATTTCAACTTTCCGAAGAGAAGTTTTCTTATATATAATCAATATCTACGATTTTGTGGTCACTGATCACGATTTTGATGTCGAAATTTCATCTTGACAGCTGCCGACTGTCAAACTAACAGTTTAAAAATTTTAACGTTTTGGATCAATACCTACGGTTTTTAATGACGATTTAAACAAATTTGACACAAATTGCTTCCATCGTCAGGTGATTAAAGATGATATTAATTGGAGACCAAATATTATATGCAACAGTTGCAGAGTAATGTTGATAAGCTTGCAGAGTAGAATAAAAGTAGGAAGATGTAAAAGTAAAATAACTTATCAGGAAAGAAAGCAAATTTCTATAAAAGAACCTATAAAATAATAATAATAATTTAGATTATAATCTTAATTCAAATTTTCAAAAATATATTGGGTGTTCCATTTAAAAAAAACTATAGCTTCCCGCTTCATGAATCACTATATATTTCTAACTAATATTAAAATATAGCCATTTTGGCCTACAACTTTATCGCGCCGTTGACTCACCCGGTACACATTGAAACCAAAGTGTATAATTAAAAATACGGCCAACAATTCAAGAGAATAGATGAGAATAATGGGCCCTTGCCACCATATTTTCAGTACAACAGGAAGTTGTTGATGCCTTAAAAGTTAGTTTGAGAAACGTAAACCACAACAAAGCGGGGCGCAAAGCAGTTCGTTATGCCTCTGGAAGAGAACAAAGTTAATAGAATAGCTCGCTGGTAAAGCTGTATTCTTTTGGAAAAATGCCATAAAAAATGAAGTGTTAAATTTCTATAGGCAGAATAAGCAAAAGCCAATGTAAGCCATAAGAGAATTACTCCAAGAACGTCGTTGCCAAATAATCCATAAGTAGGTCTGAGGTACCTATTGACGAAGTTGATTTTGGAGACAATTACTCCAGATTTTTTAGACAATCGTGTAAGGTACACAGAAGAAATTGTAAAGAAATGGGAACTTGAACCGCAAGGAGGGACGGAGCGGAGGTCTGATGATGAAAACGATGAATTTACATCGAAGCTAATAAAAATTCGTACAATAAGAAAAGTAAAATCATGTGTTTAAATCGAAATCAGCTATTAGTTTTTGTCAGACCTATTGTTTATCAAATGTTTAAACTCTTTACGTATTACTGAGCGTTGCAAATTAATTGCCACGAAGTATAAATGTTTAACAACTTTAGTCAGTTTTAACTCTAACAGTATTCTTGCGTTTAAGTTGTTGCGATCAAATAAATACTTACAGCTACGTATACAATACATACATATAATGATAATATGTACAAACAGATAATAAATATGTTTACATATCATTTAGGCGCTTACTGAATTATTTAAAGTGGGTGTAATTATACGTATTCATGAAATGAACAGCAAATTACGTAAAAGACATTTAAATTAAATTGTATAAAACGTGCAGAGATTTTCAACAGATTAGTTTTCGCTGTAGTCTTTCATTGTGTCACCGATTCTAAATCGATCAAAGTTGGCTAATTTAAACGCACAAGCGATTACATAAATTAACGGAGTCTGCCGTGAGACTCGTGCAAGTTTTCCAATTTATTGATTTGTCGAATAGAGAAGCTTATATTTGGCCTATTTTGCGTAATCCTGAATATAAGATGAAAATCTATCGCTTTAAAAAATATATATAAATAGTAACTATCTGTAAAGAAAAGACCAAGTCGACGTACGAGCAAGATTTTCTTAATCTGATTTTTTTCTGTAGTAATATATTAAGTGCATTAAAAATTATCGATTAGATAGAGGTAAGTTTGGTTAAATCGTTCTATTTTGATCTCAGAAATATGTGATATCGCCTTGTGCAGATCTTTTAGAGACACCCTGTATATTTCGAAAAACAGGTTCGGATATTTTTCAAATGACACATGCATTTATCTCATGAGAGTAAGGATCATTTGAATTGTGTAACTTATAATAATATACGTGATATTTTGGTATGTGACCTAATATGATATTAATTTAATTGTTATTTTAGTATATGTGGCAAATCTATGTATTATTGTGTGGTCATTATTATTTAGTCAAAGATGAGAGTAATATCCAGTTTAAGGGCACTTGTGGCTCCGTGGCTTGGTCAGTTAAATGTTGTGACTTGTATAATTTGTTACTAGGTCATTTGAATTAAGTGACATAATAAAATTATCTGTTATATAATGATATGTGATATAATGTGAATATGTGAATTATGATTATAATATACTCATATTACTTAAAATATGATTATATGTCATATAATTTTATGTGAAATAATTAATAATATATTTATGTTATATTAACAGAAAAATTCTATTTAAAAAATAATAAAATAAGTTTTGTCTGTTAAAATAGTCTTTGGGGATGGATAATAAGTAAATCGGAATGTCAGAAAATAAAAAATTAGTTACTTATACTATATATATGTGATATTATAATTAAATGGCATTATATGTGATGTAATTTAATTATATGTGAAGTAATTAATAATATAATTGTTATTTTATTATATGTTGCATATTATATGCGATATTATTGTACGGTCATTATTATTTATATAGAAATGAAAGTGGTATCCCGTTTAAAAGCAGTTGTGTCCTTGGATTGTGACTGGGTCGTTTGAACATTGTGACCTTTAATAAAATCGTCTGTGATATTATATTGTGGGAAAAATATAATATGTTATTTTGATTGTAATAATATAAATATGTGATATTACGATATGTGACGTAATTTAATTATATGTGAAGTAATCAATAATATCATTGTCATTTTATTATATGTTGCATATTATATGCGATATTATTGTACGGTCAGTATTATTTATCGAGAGGTGAAAGTGGTATCCCGTTTAAAGGCAGTTGTGTCCCTTGGATTGTGACTGGGTCGTTTGAACATTGTGACCTTTAATAAAATCGTCTGTGATATTATATTGTGGGACAAAATATAATATGTGATTTTGATTGTAATAATATAAATATGTGATATTACGATATGTGACGTAATTTAATTATATGTGAAGTAATCAATAATATCATTGTCATTTTATTATATGTTGCATATTGTATGCGATATTATTGTACGGTCAGTATTATTTATCGAGAGGTGAAAGTGGTATCCCATTTAAAAGCAGTTGTGTCCTTGGATTGTGACTGGGTCGTTTGAACATTGTGACCTTTAATAAAATCGTCTGTGATATTATATTGTGGGAAAAATATAATATGTGATTTTGATTGTAATAATATAAATATGTGATATTACGATATGTGACGTAATTTAATTATATGTGAAGTAATCAATAATATCATTGTCATTTTATTATATGTTGCATATTATATGTGATATTATTGTACGGTCAGTATTATTTATTGAGATGTGAAAGTGGTATCCCGTTTAAAAGCAGTTGTGTCCCTTGGATTGTGACTGGGTCGTTTGAACATTGTGACCTTTAATAAAATCGTCTGTGATATTATATTGTGGGACAAAATATAATATGTGATTTTGATTGTAATAATATAAATATGTGATATTACGATATGTGACGTAATTTAATTATATGTGAAGTAATCAATAATATCATTGTCATTTTATTATATGTTGCATATTATATGCGATATTATTGTACGGTCAGTATTATTTATCGAGAGGTGAAAGTGGTATCCCGTTTAAAGGCAGTTGTGTCCCTTGGATTGTGACTGGGTCGTTTGAACATTGTGACCTTTAATAAAATCGTCTGTGATATTATATTGTGGGACAAAATATAATATGTGATTTTGATTGTAATAATATAAATATGTGATATTACGATATGTGACGTAATTTAATTATATGTGAAGTAATCAATAATATCATTGTCATTTTATTATATGTTGCATATTATATGTGATATTATTGTACGGTCAGTATTATTTATTGAGAGGTGAAAGTGGTATCCCATTTAAAAGCAGTTGTGTCCTTGGATTGTGACTCGGTCGTTTGAACATTGTGACCTTTAATAAAATCGTCTGTGATATTATATTGTGGGAAAAATATAATATGTGATTTTGATTGTAATAATATAAATATGTGATATTACGATATGTGACGTAATTTAATTATATGTGAAGTAATCAATAATATCATTGTCATTTTATTATATGTTGCATATTATATGTGATATTATTGTACGGTCAGTATTATTTATTGAGAGGTGAAAGTGGTATCCCGTTTAAAAGCAGTTGTGTCCCTTGGATTGTGACTGGGTCGTTTGAATTATGTGACCTTTAATAAAATCGCCTGTGACATTATATTGTGGGACAAAATATAATATGTGATTTTGATTGTAATAATATAAATATGTGATATTACGATATGTGACGTAATTTAATTATATGTGAAGTAATCAATAATATCATTGTCATTTTATTATATGTTGCATATTATATGCGATATTATTGTACGGTCAGTATTATTTATCGAGAGGTGAAAGTGGTATCCCGTTTAAAGGCAGTTGTGTCCCTTGGATTGTGACTGGGTCGTTTGAACATTGTGACCTTTAATAAAATCGTCTGTGATATTATATTGTGGGACAAAATATAATATGTGATTTTGATTGTAATAATATAAATATGTGATATTACGATATGTGACGTAATTTAATTATATGTGAAGTAATCAATAATATCATTGTCATTTTATTATATGTTGCATATTATATGTGATATTATTGTACGGTCAGTATTATTTATTGAGAGGTGAAAGTGGTATCCCATTTAAAAGCAGTTGTGTCCTTGGATTGTGACTCGGTCGTTTGAACATTGTGACCTTTAATAAAATCGTCTGTGATATTATATTGTGGGAAAAATATAATATGTGATTTTGATTGTAATAATATAAATATGTGATATTACGATATGTGACGTAATTTAATTATATGTGAAGTAATCAATAATATCATTGTCATTTTATTATATGTTGCATATTATATGTGATATTATTGTACGGTCAGTATTATTTATTGAGAGGTGAAAGTGGTATCCCGTTTAAAAGCAGTTGTGTCCCTTGGATTGTGACTGGGTCGTTTGAATTATGTGACCTTTAATAAAATCGCCTGTGACATTATATTGTGGGACAAAATATAATATGTGATTTTGATTGTAATAATATAAATATGTGATATTATGATATGTGACGTAATTTAATTATACAGGGTGTCCCAGTTTTAAGGGACGAAACTACACAGACTTAAAGAAAAACCATTTTTGAGCAGAAAACTTCCTATACATATGCCCTTTATCTCGCTTAGTTTAGGAGATAGAGGGCGTTAAAGTTTTAACTTTTTTCCAAGTTTTTTTCCTATATCTTTTGAAATATATAATATAATATAAAACGTACACTCATTAATGTTCAGAGAACTGTCATTGATTTGTATTCATTTCTTTCAGCCTACTTCAAAAAATTTAACAAAAAATTTTTAAATAAATAGATTCTATGAGCATATCAAGCTGTAACTCCTAAACCAGACATCGCACAAAAAATTACAAGATATCAAAAATTTTGCTAAAAGACCACTCTTTGAAGTGACAGTATCAAAATGAGTCAGTGGCGTAGCGCTAAAAAGTTCTGGAAGGATTTGATTCTGGGTGGGCCTAAAAAAAGGTCACCCCGTATAGCGTATTTCATGAAAATGCTGTAAAATCTTCAGCTTGGGGTAATTAGAAAGTGTACAAAATTTCAAATTGATATCTAATATATTTCAAAAGATATAGGAAAAAAACTTGGAAAAAGTTAAAACTTTAACGCCCTCTATCTCCTAAACTAAGCGAGACAAAGGGCATATGAATAGGAAGTTTTCTGCTCAAAAATATTTTTTCTTTAAGTCTGTGTAGTTTCGTCCCTTAAAACTGGTATGTGAAGTAATTAATAATATAATTATTTTATTATATGTAACATGATATAGGTGATATTATTGTGTGATCATTTTTATTTATTGAGAGATTAAAGAGATATCCGGTGACTTGTCATTTAAATTATGTGAGGTAATAAAATTATCTCTGATATTATAATATGTAACATTATACAGGGTGTCGCATCGGAAATTGAATGGATCGATCTAGGAAAAAGTATGTAACAAAAAGCTCTGAAAATTTTGGAAATTACTAAAGTCAGTATAGCCAATTCAAACCTCAAAAACTTTTTTAGTTCAAATGGTACACCCTATATTTTTTTTGCATCAAGTTATGTAAAATTAAATTGTCCTTTGTCTAGGGGTTGAAGTTACAACTTTTTGGAATATTCGCGATTTTCTTAAAGTTCAAGAATTTTTAGCAAAAATTGCCATCAACTTAGCCATGATGTAAAACAATCATAATGTCAGTCATTTCTTTATGCCAAAAAATACCAACACGTTTATATCAGATTTTTACTAAAAGTTCTTGAAAATTAAGAAAATCGCGAATATTTCAAAAAGTTGTAACCTTAACCCCTATAATTTCTATACTAGACAAAAGACAATTTAATTTCACATAACTTGATGCAAAAAAATACAGGGTGTCCCATTTGAACTAAAAATGTTTTTGAGGTTTGAATTTGACAAAATGGACCGTGAAAAATGGATAACTTGGTATATTATGTACTATTATGGAACTTATTTTCATTGTAGAACCTTGTGTTCTCTCTACGTTACAAAAAGCAAGCGATGATCTCCTACACGAAGAAAGATATAACGGTTCTTGCAAACCGTTCCGCGCACCAAATTTTTTATAAAACGGCAAATAACTCTGGAACTGCTGAGTTTAGGTATAAGGCTCGGTATAATTTCGACTCATAATTTTATGATCATTTCGAAAAATCGAAAATATACAGGGTGTTTGATTTAAAAGCAGCAAGTTGGTATTGACTTCCGGTATAACCGGAAGTACCAAATGAATGTAATTATTTTTGTTGGATTGCCCACACTGGCTTTAGTAATTCCAAAATTTCCAAAATTGTTCTATACTTTCCCTATATCGATCGATTCAGCTTCCGGTGAGACACCCTGTATATAGTATAAATTGTGATATATTGTTATTGAATAATTATATGTGGTAATATAGACATTGCTTTAATGGATGTATAAAAAAAATAAGATGATTCGTGAGGTTCAAAAATTGATAACTAAAAGTTGACAAAAAGTGAAGTAGGTACTAATTTAATTTTGTGCAGTTTCTCCGAAAAATTATTTAAAAATAAACCAAAAGCTCTTGTTCAATAAAACGAGTTATATAGTTTTGTCAAAGAGTTGTCGGGTTTTTTTATAGCTGCATATTTTAAATTTTTTATGTTTCCATCATCTTGTCGTGGTCCTCTTCAAGTGACGTCTTCGATTCTTCTAGAAAAGAGGAAAATTCCTGTATTTGCACTTGCTGTTATATTATCTCAAAGACTTAATGAACCACTTGTATATGTATGCAAATCTGTGTATGTATGTAGAATTTAAACTTCATATGTTTCAACGTACATTTTTAGAAAATTATAAATGGTGGATTAAAAACCCGAAAATGGTTTTAACTTCTAAAAATCTAAATCTAAAAGAACTACGTAAATATTGCTTGATTTTTTGGGTAATTTTTTGGAGAAAATGCACAAAATTAAACTAAACCTCACTTTTCAATAAATTGTATGGAAACTGCGCTTTTACTTAACAATTCCCGCTAAGCGTTTTTGTTAATATGGTTTGTAGAAAAATTCACGTCACACACTATCTTATTTTTTAATTTACCATTAAAGCAATGTTTATATTAATTAACAATTTTATTGCCCCTCTTATGTACGTTTACCATTGAAAATTTAAAGAAAGCAATGTTTTTATCAAGTGCTTCATTATTTGCGAAGTTTTTATAAACACAGCTTTTCATGCTGTTGCTAGGATTGCATGCAAATGTCAAAATATTGTTTAAAAATCAGAACCGATCAGAAAATACACAATTAAATTATTAAACTCGCGCGGAGAAATACTGATGCTTAATGTTACTTTCATGGCATAATATAAAATGAATGATTACGGATGATAACAGATGATGTTCGCAGGTAAAATATTTCGGCCTTCCTTAAAGTCACCTAATATGATAACAAGCATAATATCGTAAGGAACTGCAAGATAAGACGTGTCACTGGGATCTTATTAACAGGCAAAATATGTTGACATTTCATAAAGATCTCCCAGAACATAGCAGCAGATGTTTACGTTTGCTTGAAATGTCAGTAACGGCAAGGGAATTTTGTTTTATACACAGAAAAAAAGCGTTTGCCACCAGTTGTCTCCGGAATGACGCGCTCAGATCTTTATGATCGTAGTCGTAAATACCACGTGTTGAATAATTCTAAAGGTCTAGGGAATCCTCGTGTTGACGTTATAATGCGCTCATTTCCCCCCCAACCCAACGACTTGACTTATTAAAATTAGACCAAGTTTCGCAGCCGATGCGGTTAAAGTTGTTGAATGAAAATCAATTAAAAATGAGCTAATAATAAATTTCCTACAGTGTTTATTCTGCACGAATACACTTAAAATAAACTAAATAGTTTGAAAAATATAGACGTAATACTCTCACATTATGCGTATTTACAAGAAGTCAGCTTCTTATCAATATTAATTTTACTGGTTTTACGACTCGCTTAATTGTTTACACAAAACATATCTACTGCCTAAGTATTTTTCTAAACAATAACATGTTGGAGTTTATATTAATAGAGGCTTTCGTATACTAAACATATTAGCGACTAAAAATAGAGGTATTATATAAAAAAATAAACACAACTTTTGAACGGAATATAGAATTATGGCGTGTAATGTAAAAAACAACAAACGGCGTCGATCGCCTAGAGATCTGACGCTAAGCAAATTTATTTTCTCTCGGTATGTGCGCATAAAAGAATCTGACAAATGGTGTTAACTCAGTGTGGTACAGTGGAATAGACCTTGTCCTCGGTGGCTTGAGGCAAATGAACCATCACAGACTGATTTTAACATCCGCGGGGTGTCACTGAGATATGTCGTTTTATTAGGGTATTGACTACACAGACAAAGCTACGAAGCTCTGGAACCGACACCTAAAATATAATTTTAAAATTCCGAGTTATAATTCGAAATTTTATTACAATTATATAACTAGGAATTTTGACATTTCGACTTATAACTCGGAATTTTTTAAATAAAATTTTGAGTTATAACTCGGAATTTTGAACTAAAATTTTGAGTTATAATTCGGAATATTGAAATTTCGACTTATAACTCGGAATTTTTCAAATAAAATTTTGACTTATAACTCGGAGTTTTGAAATTTCGACTTATAACTCGGAATTTTTGAAGTAAAATTTTTAGTTATAACTCGGAATTTTAAAACTTCGACTTATAACTGGGAATTTTGAAATGAAATTTCGAGTTATAACTCAGAATTTTGAAATTTCGACTTACAACTCGGAATTTTTTAAATAAAATTTTGAGTTTAAACTCGGAATTTTGAAATAAAACTTTGAGTTATAACTCGGAATTTGGAAATTTCGACATAACTCGGAATTTTTCAAATAAAATTTTGACTTATAACTCGGAGTTTTGAAATTTCGACTTATAACTCGGAATTTTTGAAGTAAAATTTTGAGTTATAACTCGGAATTTTAAAATTTCGACTTATAACTGGGAATTTTGAAATGAAATTTCGAGTTATAACTAGGAATTTTGACATTTCGACTTATAACTCGAAATTTTTCAAATAAAATTTTGCCTTATAACTCGGAATTTTGAAATTTCGACTTATAACTGGGAATTTTGAAATAAAATTTCGAATTATAACTCGGTATTTTAACATTTTAATTTAGGTGTCCCTTCCAGAGCTTCGTACAAAGCAGAAGTTCTTTGACCATAGGAAAATCGAGCGCAGTTTGCACTTATCCAGCCCTAGTGTTACAATAGTACACGGAAATTATACAAAAAAAGAACCAAACTATATTTATTACTATATTATTATTATACTATATTATTATTATTATTATTATTATTATTTTCAGGGTCGATTGTTTATAGGCGTGTAACATTAAACATCTAAAGAGTTCCCACCACCCAGGGGTGTGCTTCACCCCATTTTCACCCCCAATAGTGACACGGCGCAGGGCGTTGGTTCTTTGCCAATATTGCAAATCGCGTTCTATATTCTATGACAAATTTGTAAGTGTAAGAAAATTCCTCATAAAATTTTCATTTGCTTTTGAGCTTCCTAAAACGTGGAAAATAGTTGGGTTTTAAAAAATAAAAATTATTTGCACGGAAAATTAAATAATCTGGCAACACTGCTTAAGTAATAGGAAAAGGTTTGTATCGAGTTGTTTTAGTACTACCATAAAGTTGATTGATGTACTTGATCCTTTTGTGAAATCGAGTCTCCCTCGCAGATTTTGAAAATTTAAAAATTTTGGAAAACAACAATGAGGTTATAAAAAATAAAAAATTAAATTAATATACCTATAACTTTTTTTTATTAGAAGGAATTGCCACAAACACAATGGCGTTTATTTCATTTTAATACGTTAAGTATTTACCGAGATACAATTTTTTTAATTTAATACCGCACTGTTGATCGGACGAAACTATATGACGTCACTAACGCAGATCGCGTGGCTGCAGTGTATCGCGGCGTGTTATTATAGCAGTTGTTCTTTTGACATATTTATAATTATAGGTTAGATTTCCCATCAACAAAAAGCACCTTATTTTATTAGATCAAGGAAACTCAAATTTGATTAATAACGCACTGAATAAGATTTTAGTTGATAGTACAGGAACCAAGCAGAAATATTGATAGATGCGACGTTATGTTCGAAAATCTTTAAAAAATGCATATATTTGAGGTTAATTGTGAAGTCACGCACGACACTCTATCAGTATTCGTTCGAGCAAGCGATCGACGTTTGTGACGTCAGATGCTAGTAAAATTGGGTCCACAAAGGGGCTGCCTTCCAAAAACGGGTGGAGTTGTGAAAACTATTTTAATCACTCAAGTAGGTACATACCTATCTGATATGGAAAACCAAATATTTATGGTAGTCAGTAACCATGCTATTGCCAGAAAATTAATAAAGGCTAACAATTACTTACTGGTTAAGTTTTTTTGCACCTCTTGGACTTTTTGAAAACATAATCTTGTAACGAAGTGATTTTTTCGTTACTAGTTCCTGTTAAATAGAATATTATTCGATACACCCCGTATAGAATTAAGTTATTGTTTTCCGCATTTTTATATTATTATCACCTGGTAACCAGTTAATTATTTTAATTCCTGTCCTGTTGTTATTAAATAATAAATAAATCCGTAATTAATATCAGCAAACAATTAATATACCGCGCTGATATCTGTCCCTCCCCGGCAACAGCTATGAGTGAAAAGCGTATCCGCGCCGAGGCCAGTCCGGCCGCAACAGCCAGCGAATGTAGACGTGTCGATGCAGCGCTCTAGCAGTTGAAACTCTGCCCTACGTCAGAGCCTCGCCGGGACGCATTTATTCACTGCGCTGCGACATTACGCTTATCCCTACCACTCCGATAGCTTACAGAAGATTAATATTCCGAATCCAAGAGAGCTGAAGTCAGTCAAGAGCTGTCATCGAAAGCAAGCAGACGTAATATTCTTCTAAACTCTAAACCTTTCCATGCAACCACGTCTGTAAAAGAATGGTAGTGACTAACCAATAATTATGTATCGAGAAATAAGTTGTTTAATTCTATTGAAGTTTTAATCATTTTGACACTAGATTCAATGGAAAAGAATCAATAAAATCGTTTAGCACTCCTATTTACTAACGATGTTAATGAATAAATTATTTGCTGTGCGCTACTCACTAGAACTATAAATACCTACGTCACATTTTTAATGACCTTCAGGAATTAAAGTTGACTCATAATTGTTATTCCAAAACTTATTGCAAATTTTACATCCACACGTAGGTAACAAGTAGGTAACTATTACCGATCCAAATTTGAAACGAGCGTATTATGATACTATTAATAAACGTCAAAAGATACCCGGCACTAATGGCGTGTTCTAGTACAGGCACGCGGTAAACGCGGTGAACATGGTCAAACCGGCCTGCAAGCACTAGTAGCGTGCGGTGCCGTGGTTTAATGGTTCATTAGTTGCAGCGTGGACTGAAGCGGTAACCGAGGATTTATCCAATAATTTGATCGCTTCATTCGCCTCAAACTCGCCCCAGCCGCAAGTCCATGCGATATTTGGTAGGTACGTAGGACCCGCCATTTTTACATCGTTTTGATATAACCGCATCAGCCGCTCAAGTACCACACGGCGCAAGTGCTTTGTAATAGTTATTTACGTAACAAGTAGGCAAATACAAGTTCAATAAATTCACTTTCCATACGTGTGAAAAATATGAAATTTGTTTGAACGTCAAAATGAGTAGTATGTAAAAGTTGTTTTTATCACTAGTGGCAGGAGATAGTTATTTGTATAATTAGGTAAGGAAAAATGAGTAGCTTTACGAATAATGAATAGAAATTAGTCCTCAGAATGTTTGTTTAAGAAATGACAATTTTATAGTAAATGTTTAAAATAAATAGTTTTATTGGTGATTTTATTTCACTACTTTTCCTAACCAAAAAGAATGTCAAAAAGTACGATTTTCTATTCTAAATACAAGATAATTAGTAAAATGGCTACTATAACGACTACTAGATTCAGTGTATTCTGAGTAATATATACTCGTCAAAATTTGCTTAAAGTTGACCAAGATTTATAACGCTGTAAAACTGTCAAAAATGTATGGATTTGTGGCGGGTTTTTAGCATTCCAAGGGAAATTTAATTGGCTTTCATCTTACCTATTTAACTCTAAGATAAAGTTACAAAAACATGTTTATACAGGGTGTCAAACGAATGCCTGTTTTTTCAGTCAATTTTAATCTTGAGCACAGCGTTAACCAAACACCCTGTTTATTAGAATTTTATAAAATTTATTTGTCTTGTGTCTGCCTTAAAACATTTTTTGAATTTTGCTCCTATCTTTTTTTTAAAAAAAGATACAGAGGTTTTAGTAAAACGTTACATTTTCACAATAAAATAACGGATGGATTTGATTACTAAATTTTGGATATATCGTGATTGACCACAAAGAGCACGTATCGCAAACGAGTTTTTTTACCAAGGGGGTATAAACCGCATGTGGTAGTCTGCATTATCATCAGATTTAAACCCTACAGAGAAAATTTGGGATGTTCTACAGAGACGAATATCTAGTCGAAACCATCAACCTGATACATTGCGAGAACTTAGAGAAGCCCTTGTAGAAGAGTGGAACCAAATTCCAAACGAGATAATAAATAATTTGGTTCAGAACATGCCACAACACAACGTTGCAGAGAATTATAACATCCAGAGGTGGCCCAACTCATTGCTATAATTACATTACGGTTAAGTTTTAATGTTTAATATTGTTAAACAAAAGATATTAATGTTAATGTGAGTCCTTATGTTTATAAAAGTATAAGATTGAAATTTTTTATTTTATTGTGAAAATGTAACATTTTATTAAAACCTCTGTATCTTTTTCTACAAAAAAGCAAAATTCAAAAAATGTTTTAAAGCAGTCACATAAGACAAACAAATTTTATAAAATTCTAATATACAGGGTGTTTGCTTAACGCTGTGCTCAAGATAAGAATTTACTGAAAAAACAGGCATTCGTTTGACACCCTGTATAGACATGTATTTGTAACTTTATCTTATAGTCAAATAGGTAAGATGAAAGCCAATTAAATTTCCCGTGAAACGCTAAAAACCCGGCACAAATCCATACATTTTTGACAGTTTTACAGAGTTATAAATATTGGTCAATTTTAAGGTGTCCCGAAGCAAATTTTGACGAGTATAGTAAGTTTATTAAACCACAAGTGTTGTAATAGTAATAATGTAATAATGACAGTAATATGACACTCATTTCAATGTCATAATGACCTTATTTATAGCACTAGAGCGATATATATTTATCGCACGCATTTTATAAAAAAAAGCACGCAAACCACCGGTTGCTAAGGAGATATCAACAAACATCTATTGTTATTCCCTTAGTTATTACTTGCTTGTAGATACTGTGTACTTACAATAAATAATATTAATTGATTAGTAGTTGTATGTCTAAAATAATTTAAAAAGTCGAGCGTAGATAAAATCTTGTATATTATACGTATCATATTTGTATTTTATAGCACTTGTCTGTTTACAAAACTCACCTTCGGTTCGCTTTGTGAACTTCAGACGCGTGCTATAAAATGCTTCATATGTCACTTATAATATAAAAAACTATTATATTATAAGTGTCATATGAGGTATTTTATAGCACGAGTCTGAAATTCACAAAACGAACCGAAGGTGAGTTTTGTAAACAGACGAGTGCTATAATAGTTAACTACAGTATTGCAAGGGAAGTAACAGCAAGAAGTTATGTGTGTAAAACTTCTAAAATAGTCAACTGACATGTGTTACGTTGCGAATATTGATATCCAAGTTGCAAAATCAATAAACATGATGTAGAAATGTAAGAATTCTTTAAGCAAGCAGCGAATCAGGGGCAAGAAAAATAACAGAAATAAACAATATAAAATCTCTTGTTTTAGAGCTGGTACCAATACGGATTAAATTCTAAGAAAACATTAGCATCCTCGTCACTAAACAGCAGCGTCTAAACTTTACAACACTGTTATTGGTACAAGCTATAATAGTTTATTTAGGTTATATACAAGCGTAATAATAACAAAAATATCCAGTTTTATAATATATTACTAAATAATTTTTGACGTCAATGTCAATGTCAAATGAAATTAGGTTATTTTGATTTTTGACGTCCATGTCAAAGCCATATTGAAGACCAGGTTATTGTCATTTTTTGACGTCGATGCAAAGTCAAATTAAAAACTAGGTTATGTTAATGTTTTGACGTCGATGTCAATGTCAAATTAAAACTAGGTTACCTATGTTAATAGATTTAATAGAGTTGAATATTTTTTATTTTTATTTCAATGTTTTTTGCTTTGTACACTATGAATTCTGTAATATAATTCAATACCTTATAACATGTAACTATAAAGAGTAGTTGTTTTTGCATTATTTAGCGGCTTGTAGTTTTCCGAGTCGAAATATTAATTGTGGCTGTTTAAAAAATAGTTTTTACATATTCCTGGAATGATCAGTTATTTTACTTAAAAAAATATACTAGATAGTTTTTAAACGTTTTAAAAATACATACTAGATATTTTTAATTAAAATTAAAATATCTAATAAATATTTCTAATTGAAATAAAACTATGTACAGGGTCATCACATGAAAATGTTGGATTCTTCTGTAACTTTGTTGCCTTTTTATTTATCGGAAATGTAAAAATTGCTTTACAACCATGGTTGAGATAAAATATGGTTAGTTTTATCTCGGCTCGATTTTCGTACTGTACTGCGCAAGTAGAAAAACTTGTTGAGTGCCACTAAATAGCTATCTGTTTTCTGCAAAGTGGGAACTGTCAACTGTCAAATAACAAATTGTCAAATCTGCTACACAACATTTAAGAATGTTAAGTTTTGGTTATTTGAATTTATTAATTTAGTCTGGTGGTATCAGTTTTAATTGAAAAATGCTCAAAGGTCATGGAGGACTCCTTTAACCACGGCGAGAAATTGAAGAGGATCAAATCTTTGACAATATAGCAAAAGATGCTTGCCAGCTATGCTATTCAATTTGTCTCGTTTGGACAAGAACTTACTTAAATTCGTCTACGAGAAATCAACAGAAAAATACAAGATAACTCTAGAAAAACAAACAAGATCACAAAATTTACAGGATTCAAAAAATAGTTATATTATGCTTTATTATGTAGTTATTATTATGTTTTCCATGTCCTTTTTAATAGTAAGTAGATTTCAACTTTGTTGAATATCCCTTCATTACTTTAAACTATATATTCTTTCATCGAATATTATGAATAATTATGTAAACATTATCTAACATTCTATATTCAATGAAAGAATAAATTATTTTCAATTAAAGTCTACAAATGTGAAATGTTACAACTTTTATTTATTAAAAATCATGATTATAATTTCAAAGTTTATTTCATATTATGTCAAATACATTCTAATTAAAAGTGCAGGTAAACATTCCGATAATAAGCATCGTTGATTTTCAATTTGTAGGTACTTAATTTCAAGATTAGATGTTATTTAGAAATAGCAAAATCTATCCAATTATTCTACTTTATATTTAAAATTCGCGCCAAGATTTCTACTTGATGACGTAGTCCTAGCGGTAGTCAAAATGTGCGCCGTGACATACCATGTTATATCTCTACCATGCTTTACAACTAATTTTTTGCCAGGAATTCAAATTTTTATAGAAAAAAACAATCGAGCATTGCATTACAGAGATATAGCTATTGACGTTGTTTTTTCTTATGTATGTCTTCTGTATATTATCACATATTTTGATTCTTCGTTTTTTCCTAATTTCATCGATATAAACATGTAAGCTATTATCTTTTATTTTTTACGAGATATAGATTATTACATAATTTAAATTACAACAATTAATATACATGGTGATTCTAAAATGTATGGCCAAATTGATACAGCGTCAACAGGAGACCAAAATAGGTTGATTCAACCCAATTTACCTATATACAAAAATGCACCCCTAAGAAGTTACAGCCCTTTAAATTTCAAATAAAAAAAACTTTAATTATTGATTATTCCCAAATGGCTGTAGATATCTTTTTCTAATTCAGTGTACATTCATTACCAATAAACGCCAATGTTTTGAGATTAACATCAATAAAATACATTAAAGGGATGGGGTAATTTAGGGGCAGTCACCCTTTATTTCACACCCTTATTTTTCTGTGCGTTAACGTATAGTCGATTTTCCAGTATCATTTGATAGTTAATTTAATTTGGAAACTTTTTTCTATCTTTTATTTTTTTGATAATATCAATAGTTTGCAAATTAAACAAGAACAATGAAGAAGATGCATCGAACTATTTTTAACCTCAGTAGCAAATATGTAATATTATTATTTAATCGATAAAGTTTTTGCCATTTACCCCAAGAAAGAAACATGATGCAGCTACGGACACGTGTTTCGGAGTTTATGCTCCTCATCAGCGTAACGTAGCTTTTTCTTTGTTTGATTATCATTTAATGTACAAGTAGGCTGGTTAACCCTTTAATGTATTTTATTGCTGTTAATCTCAAAACATTGGCGTTTATTGGTAATGAATGTACACTGAATTAGAAAAAGATATCTACAGCTATTTGGGAATAATCAATAATTAAAGTTTTTTTTATTTGAAATTTAAAGGGCTGTAACTTCTTAAGGGTGTATTTTTGTATATAGGTAAATTGGGTTGAATCAACCTATTTTGGTCTCCTGTTGACGCTGTATCAATTTAGCCATACATTTTAGAATCACCCTGTATAATTATTTTTTATAGATATTGTTCAAACTGCCTTCCTTGTTTTTCTACACATAACATATATTTTTTCCAAATTATCTATATCTCGTAAAAAATAGAAAATATAAGCTGGAATCCATGGAATCAGGAAAAAACGAAGAATCAAAACACGTGATAATAAGATGTTACATAGGAAAAAATAAACTATAGCTATATCTCTGTAACGCGATGCTCGATTGTTTTTTTGTACAAATTTGTATTCCTGGCAAAAAATTTGTCAATTAAAGCAGTGTTTACTTTTCAGATAAATTCAAAAGCAACAAAGTTACAGTAGAATCTAACATTTTCACGTGATGACCCCTAAATATTTTTAATACAATTAGAGAGATCTGAAATTCATTAGAGTGATATATTTAATAAGATATTTTCCATTACATCAAATATACTTGTTTGATATATTTAATTGGTTCAGTATCTTACCTACTAGATAGTTTTAATTCAAGTGAAAATATATATTATATTAAGACGTATTTAATTGATATAAAAATATCTACTGGATATTTTTAATGCAATTAAAGAGATCTGAAATTCATTAGAGTGATATCTTTAATACGAGATTTTTAATTAGATCATATATATGCGTTAGATATATTTAATTGATAATAATAATATCCACACGTAATTACGACCCTCTTTAACCCAGAAGGCTCTAGAAGAGCCTAGTGTGGGAAGAAGGGAGGGGGATTTAGAAATACCTGCTAGATATTTTCAATTCACTTAAAAGTATATAAAACATATTTAATTGATATAAAAGTAGCTACTAGATATTTATAATGCATTAGATAGGTCCGAAATTCATTAGAGTGATATCTTTATTAAAAGATTTTCCATAGATATATTTAACAGATATAAAAATATCAACTGGATATTTTTAATTGGATATTAAATATCTACTCCACGTTTTTAATACAATTAGACAGATCTAAAATTCTTTAGAGGGTGTAACGAAGTGGTTTTTCCAATCAAGGAATGTTCATTTTTGCTTTAAATATTACCATCACTTGGGTACACCCTGCCGCTGTTTTAGTAAGTAAGTCCTGTTTTAATTAAGTTATTAATGAGTTGTTAAAAAGTCCGCTGGTAAACATGCAATTAAGTAATTAATTGGTTAATTTTCGACAATCCCCCGTATAAATAAAATCCGAGAATTATTATAAATAATGGCCTAGCCGGAAATAAAAATCATTCGTTACTAAAAATGTTAATCCTTATCCGTTTTAATCCGTTTCTTTTTGCAATATAGTATAGAAATTGCCAGTAACTAATTTCCGGTTATAGACGTTCTGAATTGATGCGCCTAATTGCATAATCCGCTGGACCTCTGCAAGTTACGCCGGGTTGTGCATCCGAATCCTTCGTTTCAAGTCAGTGACCGCCCCTCTATCACGCGACCTAGATACGTCATAAAGGTTACAAAGGGCAGAGGAGCGCTCATTCCGCGGTCATTCCGAAAAAGTCGGCAGCAGTCCAGGTTCATTCCGAAATAGTCCGCGAGATCAGATCCGATCCACCTCCAGAAGTGCCAGATCAAACCAAAGCCGTCCACAGTTTCGCGCCGCCGCTCCGAGTTAAGTAGTAAATTTAGTTAGAAAATTATTTGAAAATAAGTTTGGTAAGAATACGCCGTAGTCCACTGCAATTTGCAGGTAGTGCCTTCAGTTAAGTATAGATATTCAAAGGTCTTTGTGTCCGTACGTATCGTTGTAATACAGTACCCAATCAAACCAGAGCTCATTAGTAATGTAGTTGGTCTTTTGTTTGCTAAAATATGCATCGGCTGCTGAGATTTGTTCGCTAGGGCCATCTTAAAAGCCTCCATGCATAATAGGTTACCGGAAAACCTACGTTAAACCAAATAGTCATTATATGCATCAACTGGTTGGATTTGTTCGCTAGGGCCATCCATATAGGTGATCTGCATAGAGTTGACTCGGGAAACTTACGTTCATTAACATAATCATTAACAAGTAGCTCAACGTTTGTGGCAGTAGTTTGCCGTGTGTTTAAGTATTCCGTATAGCCTACAATATCTATAGCTAACCGATTGCCCGCCGTGCATAATACATCCTAGTGGAAAGGTCCGTTTGCTTGTCGTACATAGAAATTCATTAATCACACGTATCCGAAAATTCCGATGTAAAATCGCGTAAAGATTCTTGATTGCCAGCTTGACTTGTTTTTAATCATTTTGAAGTAGCTTTATACATACTCGACTGTACAGTCGTGGAGGTAGTAGAATTAATTATTCTAAATCTTGCTGAATAAATACGTTATTTTAAAGAGGTAAAATTCACGAATTATTCTTTCTGTCATTTATTTCTGATTAACCCGTTTGAGCAGTATGATCGAAATCCATTAGATAGATCTCAGCTCCGACCTCTGGCAACTCTGTATCTCCGCTGTTTCGCTATTCAGGGTTGTTCTCCCAATAGGCGGGCCAAAAAGTGTAGTTCTTTGCACTTAAAAATTAAAGGACTGGCGCCCGAGATTTCCGTTTTAAAAAGGATTACGTAAGAAAAAGCAGATATAAGTAAGCGTCATCACAAGTGATATTCAGATATAAAAACAATTACAAAGATGCCTCTAATGAATTTCTAGAAAATATTATTATTATATTAATTAAATGTGTCTAATATATATTTTTAATTAAATTAAAAATATGTAGTAGATATTTTTATATCAATTAAAAGTATACTTTTAATTGATTTAAAAATATCTAGTAGGTAATTAACTAAATATATTTAACGCATGTATTTGATCTAATGGAAAATCTCTTATTAAAGCTATCACTCCAATGAATTTCAGATATATCTCAGTAGATATTTTTATATCAATTAAACATGTCTAATTTACATTTTTAATTGAATTAAAAACATCTAGTAGGTAGTTCTATATTTATTAAATATATCTAATGCATATATATGATGTATTGGAACATATATATTTTTAAAATTGTCGCTCTAATGAATGTAGATCTCTCTAATTGTATAGTTTTAATTGAATTGAAAATATCTGGTCGTCGTATTTTTATATCAATTAAATATATTTAAAATATCCTATTAATGATAACACTCTAAAGAATTTCAGATATGTCTAATTGTATTAAAAATGTCCAGTAGATATTTAATATCTAATTAAAAATATCTAATAGGTATTTCTAAATCAATTAAATATATTTAACAATATATTTAATGTAATGGAAAGTTCCTATTAAAGATATCACTAATGAATTTCGGAATAAGTCTAATATATTATAATAGATATCAACAATATCGCTGTGATGAATTTCGGATCTCTCTAATTGTATTAAAAATATCAGTAGATATTTGTATATCAATTAAATATGTCTAATGCACATGCATTAGATATTTGATCAAATGGAAAATCTCTTATTAGAGATATCACTTTAATGAATTTCGGATCTATCTAACGTATTATAAATATCTAGTAGATATTTTTATATCAATTAAATATGTCTTATATGTACTTTTAATTGAATTGAAAATATCTAACAGTTATTTCTAAATCTAAATCAATGTCTTTGTATTTTTTACCTTTTTTATGTTAGTGTTAGGTAGTGATAGTTTTAGAAATCACATCCAATATCAATGTAATTCATCCAAATGGGAAAATAAATAAATTATTATTATTATTATTAATTATAATTATTAAATCCCCCTTCCTCCCGCACAAGGCTCTTTTAGAGCCTTCCGGGATAAAGGGGGTCGTAATTACATGTGGTATTATTACCACATATTATTATTATTATTATTATTATTATCAATTAAATACATATATCTAACGCATGTATTTGATCTAATGAAAAATCTCGTATTAAAGATCTCTAATCTCTAATGAATTTCAGATCTCTCTAATTGTATTAAAAATATATAGTGGATATTTTAATTTCAATTAAAAATATCTATTAGATATTTTAATTTTAATTATTAATATCTACTATCTAGTAGATCTTTTTAATTCATTAGAGATATCAGAAAATAGCATCATTTTTGTACGTAGAAATTAAACGTAACTTAATGACTTGTTTGACCAGCAATCTTATGTTATTTGTTTCCAAGCTGCCAACGTACCCTACATACATTTCTATGATAAGTTTGCTTTTTGAATTTATTCAATTATTCTATAAGGCATAAGTGTCAAATTAATTGTTTTTCATCCATGGCTAACCTGATTGATACGCATGCAGATGTTGGTGGTATAAATAATATTGTTCACGAAATTTGCAATAAATAAAAAACAGTAAAAGATAAGATACAACATATTTATATGTTTGAAATCACGAAAAAACACAGATTTGAAAAATGTAAAAAAATATAGGGTGTTCCATTTAAAAAAATGTAGGTTAGGTTTGTCCCGCTTTTATGGAACATCCTGTATATTCTTTGCAGGGGTTTTAAATGAGTTCATTTGATTCACTACAACTTTTATTTGAAACATTTTTTCCTAACTCGAAAAATAAAGAAAATATAAGGGTGGGCCTTTTCGTTGGATAACCCTGTACATTTCACGATGCAAAAGCCCTTTTATTCGGTGTTTTTTGAAAGGTCTCGGCTTCGCCTCGACCATTCAAAAATCACCTCACACCTTAAAGTAACCTTTCGCATCTAGTAATGTAAATAACTATTTTTATACGTTCTTGTCATTTCTGGATTTCTGACGAAGAAAAAATTTTCCATATAATTTTTCCTGTTCCTGGCCTTATGAAAAATCTTTTTCTTCTGGAGTTAAAGCGATTAATAAAACAAGGAGATCAACGTCCTCATCAACTAAGTACAAATGTTCGTCTATTATTTAATATTTCAATTGCTATTTTAACAATAGGCGAATCTACATCATCTACAGCTTGTTTTACAAACAATCCTTTATTTTAAAGTATTTGTGGCAACATTGAAATTAATCGGATTTCGTTTATATCATTTTACAAAAACTTTTCTTGAGGGAGGGCTACGATTACTGAATTTTGCCTAAATTTGGTTTTCACGTAGTTAACATACATCGTACAAATGTGGATGCAATAAAAATCCACCTTCAAATTACATAAATAATAAGTATAGAGTTACAAAGATTTCGCAATTTTCTTGCTTATTTGTTTAATTTCGGTACATTTTGCATGTACTGTAACCGTGTGACATACCATTGGATCCGGCATTGAGAGAGGAGTTGTACATATATTTTATTTTGCTTCAAATCACGCTATCTTTGTAAATTGCGAAAAACGACAACATTTTAAGTTACATATGGTTTTCGGCTATACATATTTCGACGGGACAAAAGGAAATAAGCTGTTTGACGTGCTTCTCGATGTTAAGTTGTCTTAGAGATTGTTGGGCGTGACTTTTCTAATGAAGCGATACATTTTTTTATTTACTTTTGCTTAATCTACCTCATGTTAAAGTAATGGCACTCAAACCTAGTCTAACACTCGGTAACACGTACAAATCAGATATCGGTAACCTGCCAGAGCAACCCCGATCCTAAATCCACCCCTATGATTTGTCAAATTACAAGTCATGGACAAAATTGAAAAAATTACAAAAACAGGAAAACTTCAAATACTATTTCCAAACGAATTTCCGAGAGACTGTTTTGGTAATAAATCCAAGGTAGAGGGTCGAACTTAGAACTACATCGTGAATTACACGGTCAGGCTCTGATTTTAGGCTCAATAGGAGTGAACGAAAAAGTGTAATTTTGACGTCTATTGTTCTGAAACCGCTGAAATCTCACGCGTTACGTCATTTTGCAATGAAACTGATTTTCGACCCCCTACTAGGAAACTAAAAACATTTGTTTAATCCTGCTCTTGAGACATGCAGTTTCTTACTTGGATACAATACTCGATACAATTAAATGTCAAAGTGAAGGAAAGGCACTATCGAGAAACAGAAAATTGTTTCGGGGTCCTGAAGTCGTCCCGGGTCCGAAACTGTAATCGGTTCCGTCCTAGGACCGATATTAAGAAATCATTAAATTTCGCTGGATCGACTATAAGGTGTACCTAATCTATCGGACGCACTATGGATTTTTTGGCGAATTTTGCGAAAACACGAAAATTTTAAACCTTATTTCCAAACGAAAACAGGGCCGCCGGGCCGCCGTTCTGGCAATAAATCCAAGCTCGAAAGTCCAACTTGAAAGTACATCGTGAATTGTGCGGTCCAGCTGCGATTTTGAGGTCAGCAGATCCTAACTAAAAAGTGACATTTGTGACGTTAACGAAAAATTTTAAAGTTTTGAGAAGTCCTGCACGGGTATGAAATTTGGAGGGATCTGCGCGCGCATTCGGCATTTTTGATTTCGGAAAATTTATAAAACTCTTCGACATGGGGTATTGAAATGCTAATAACTTTTTAAATATTCAAAGAATCGCAACGAGATATAGCCGTTGGGATTTTCTCGACAAGAAGACTCCTATAAAAAAATAATAACATGACTGCCGGTACCACGCGATTTAGACAACCAATCAACAATTGGTCACTCTGTTGTCGCCACTGTTTCTATAAGTCATGCTTCATTTTATGCAACATGAAACTGATTTTCAACCCCCTATACGAAAACAAAAACATTTCCAATGTTAAAAATTACGCACTTTATAGCTACATATTTTCATTCTCCAAGGCTTACACGAAACTGATTAAATTTATAAGATTGTTTCTGGGTTCTTCCCGGGTTGATTATTTTGACTGCTTGAAAATGTCAAGTATTCAAAATAACCATCACGGAAGAGAAGCAGTTTCTTCGCTCAAGCGGACAAACCTTTAATTTCTCCTAAATTAATACACAAATAGTTATTTTAATAATGGCACAATTTTAATTATTGTAAAAATTTTAATTAACAAGATATATAAACTCGAAACACCAAATTTGTTATGCAGAAATATCAACGTATCAAACGCTTTTAAAATAAAAGTCTTTTTCATAAAAAGCTTCGCATGATCAGAAACATGCGAAAAATTATAAAATGAGGTCAAAAATGTACAAGATAAATAGCCTCGAGAGACGACTACCCTTATTTATTATTAAGAAAAAAATATTCCTCAATTTTCGCTATATTATTTTTTACTCCTCGGATATCATGCCCTTGGGAGTAATTCTAGGAAAGATATCTTTGGACGTTAGGTACGATATAGACTACAATAATATATGTTGGTATAGGGTGTTTAAAATTTTCGAAAATTAATTTTAAAAAGTGATGTAATTATTAGTAATTTGAAGTAATTCGAAATCAAAAAGGTTTTTTTATTTAGAGATTAGCCAAAACGTAATAAAAAATGGCACAAAAAGGCGGAAACGTATTGATAGTGAACCATATTTAATGCATTCTCTTTTAGAGAAAAATTCGACGACATAAAGTTTTACCTGTTTATTATCTTTCATTATTTTTGAAAAATGCTAGAATTGTTAATGTTTAAAAAAAAAACAAAAAACAATTTTTATATACCTATTATTAACTAATTTGACAGTCCTGACAACAATAATTGTTTGCATGGCCTTCTTAAAGTTAGTTAAATAAAGACTTTTTACAAAATGATTGGATTTTCAGAAATTTTGTAGTTGTAGTTGTAGTTAGGTATAGGGAAGTAAATTTGATAAAGCGAAAAAAATTGGGCTATTCATATAAAAAATGGAAGGTATTTGATTTATCTGAATTTAAAGTTGTGACCACTTTTGTACTTGCCCTGTATAATATTTAAATTTTTTTAATTATTTTTATATAATCTACGGCTATGCCGATTACTTCCACAGTAGAAGATAATTTAATTTCTTTTATGGGTTATTCACAGGAAGAATTTTTTAGGGTCTGCAATTTTTTGGTAAAAATGTTATCTCAAAAACTATAAATTTTAGGTATAGGGTTTGATACAAAAAGGCCTTAGAATTCAGTAACCTATCAATACCGATAATAAAACATGGGTGTTGGGTTTCCATTTAAAATAACAAAGTTGACATCTGCTTCCGGTATAACCGGAAGTGATAGAACTGTCAAAATATTTTAGATGGAAATGTCATAAACTGTTTACATACGTTTAGTAGTTTCCGAGATATGGATTGTGTAAGCTCCTGCCTAGACACGCTGTATATTGTTTATAAAGTCTATTGTAATTATTGTTTGTGTGTTACTTATTTACAAATAAATTATGTATCTCTTACCATTGTTACAAATGTACTTTGTTAGATTATTCTGTTGTTAAAATGATAAAATAGTAAACATTATTTTTTTTATACTTTTATTAAATAATAGAATACCTATATAATAACGCTTATCTCAATTATTGCCTTTATTATTTACCTCTAACATACAAGAAAGTAATATTAATAAAATAAATTAACTTTAACTATTTACTTTGCAATTATATGAATATCTAAAAATTAATCCGGGATACTTCCTACACATGTTATACCGGAGAGCTAGGGAATACAATTCATTATTATGAAACGAAGGAGTTGTGGAAAACCTCGGAAGCGTCGATTTTTTATTCTTAATAAAATAGTACATTATACTGTAAGGGAGAGAAATGCGTTATTTTGGCAGAGGTGCAATTTGAAGCCCGAGGGCTACAATGCGCCGAGGACAAAATAGCATCTCTCCCGAATGGTATATACTATTTTTTCCACGGTCTCATTAACTTAAAAACACATATTTTGTCATTATGAAGTAAGTAGCACCAGAATTATTGTATTTGGATTTGAGCATTCATTTAGTAGTCGTTGAGTTATTGTCATAACTACAAAATAAACAAACAAAAAGAATTGTCAAATTAAGGTGCTAGTTTGGTTTAGTTTAAAGTTTGTTTAGTGCACAATGAATAATTGTGAGTCGGAAGAGATTGTGGAGGCTGCAAATATTGCAATAAGCAATTTGCTGCCTACGAAGTCAAGATCTTTATACGATATAGCCTACAATCGGTTCAAAAAGTGGTGCGCCGAGAAAAATGTTCAAGTATACAGCGAGAATGTTTTGTTGGCATACTTCAGTGAAAATGCAAAGAATTATAAGTCTTCCACATTATGGGCGCAATATTATATGGTTAAGTCATGCTTGATAATTTACGACAACATAGATATAAGCAAATTCCCCAAACTGATCGCATTTTTGAAAAGAACCGGTGACGGATATCAAGCGAAAAAATCGAAAATATTGACAAAGGGAGAAATCGACCGTTTTCTATCAAGTGCAGGTGACAAAGAATTCTTAATGATTAAGGTAAGATTACTTTTGTTGTTAGGTATTTCAATTATTAAGTATTTTGATTTTTTATAGGTTGGAATAATTCTGGGGATTGCCGGAGCTTGTCGAACTGATGAACTAGTCAATTTAACTGTAGATGATATTGAGGATGTAGGCTCTTCCTTGATTGTAAAAATTCCAAACACTAAGACAAAGATTCCACGAACCTTTGTGGTTACCGATGTGGGAAATATGCTTGAATTGTTTCGAAAATACCTGTCCCTTCGTCCTCCCCACGTCAAGCATAAGCGCCTTTTTTTGTACTACAAAGCAGGAAAATGTAGTTCGCAGCCAGTTGGCAAAAATACCATGGGAAAAAATCCTAGTGTAGTAGCTTCGTATTTAAAATTACCTGATGTTGCATGTTATACTGGTCACTGCTTACGAAGATCTTCAGCGACATTACTGGCAGATGCTGGTGAGGATATCACGACAATAAAGCGTCATGCTGGTTGGAAATCAACGACAGTCGCTGAGGGTTATGTCGAGAACTCCATTGCAAATAAGACCAAAATTGCTAATCAGGTTTTAGTAGGTACCACCACTAGCGCAATCACAAAAACTGTAAATGTAAGCGAAAGTAATATTCCTTCTAATATTAATTTTGAAAATTGTACGAATGTAACATTTAATTTAAATGTCAATAAATAATTTCAATGTTATCTTTTTTTTTTTTCATGAAAACCGTTCTCCATAATGTAAACTCCCTTGGGAGCATTATACTCCCTTGGGAATAATCGACTATTTCTGTTTTAATTTTGATGTCATAGAAACTGATTTCTACTCCCGGCCGTGGAAAAATATTATTATCGATTCGTATAATATTAGACATAGTCCACTTACTAATAACAAAAAAATTCGTTGATTTAATACGGACTTTTGAATTTTTTTTTTTTTTTAATTTCGGTTAAAGTTTATAGAAAAGTTCCCCATAGGTGAAAAGGTGTGCTTTTTATTTTTTCAATTGTTTCAATTAGATAACAAATGTTATTTAATACACTCTTAATTAAAAAAATGTATAACATTACGTTTTTGGGGCCACAGATTACGAATCTGGCCTCAAAATCGGTCTAAAAACAAAATGGCGTAGAATGTCTAATTTTTTATTTTCTTTTTTTATTATATTTATTAGTTTTTGGGGTCGCTGATTGCGAATTTGGCATTAAAACTGAAATAAAATAAAAAATGGCGGATCCAAAATGGCGGAAAAGGGTAAATTTTTTTTATCGGTATTTTATTTCTTATACCGGGTGACAACTAGAACTACAAACCAAAACAAAAGCCATTTATGTGAATCACAGCCACCTATTTCTTTTTTTTAAATTAAATAAAAACTAGTTAGTTCCAAAACGAAATCCAAAAAGGCACTGTTATACGTAAGATGTTCCGCTGGTGTCAAAAATGTCAAAAAACATAATGTTCCACTTGGAAATCAAAAGTCCTGGTCAATTCCGGTCAAACCGGAAGTATCTACTTTAAAATTTAAAATTATTCTAAATAATGCGTAATATTATTTATTATTTCTTGGGTACATCTCAAATTTTTTTTTACAATTTATCAAATATGGAAAACGGTGTCTGAAGAATGGTGGAAACAAATGATAAAACCCAAGAAACCCGATACCGGGTCACAACTAAAAGTGAGAACACCTGTAATTTATTTTCTATTTCAGATAAGAATTTTAAATTATAGGGACGTGAATTAAACAATATTATACATTTTTTAGGATAATTTTGAATTTCAAGGTACTTCCGATTTGACCGGAATTGACAAGAACTTATGATTTTCAAATCATCTTGTTTTTTTTACATTTTTTTTTTTGAAATAACTACTTTTTATTTATTTTTTAAAAATTTAATTAGGTGGCTGCGATCACATAAATTGGTTTTGTTTTGGTATAAGAAATAAAATCCCAATAAAACAAATTGACCCTTTTCCGCCATTTTGGATCAGCCATTTTTTGTTTTATTTTAGTTTTAATGCCAAATTCGTAATGAGCGACCCCAAAAACCAACAGAAATCTGATAAATATAATTAAAAAAAAAAATAAGAAATTAGACATTCGGCGCCATTTTGTTTTTAGACCGATTTTGAGGCCAGATTCGTAATCTGTGATCCCAAAAACATAATGAAATTTCAGGCAATTGTTTAAATAAGTAAAAGAATTATATTTTCTTTAATTAAGAGTGTATTAAAAAACACTTATTTATTAATAACAATTGAAAAAATAAAAAGCATACCTTCTCACCTAAGGGAAATTTTTGTATAAACTTTTTCTTAAATTTCAAAAAAAATATCATCAAAACCGGATTTGAGTCAACGAAGTTAGAACTTTAGCGAATTAGCGTTTAGAAAATGGAATAACATTCTAAAATAATCAAATCACTAAAATCAATTTCTCATCGACACTAAAAAATTCAAACTAAATTTATTTTATAGAAACAGAACTCTAAACTGATTTTCTTGTGGCATCTAGTTTAGTTTTCGAACTCTAAAATGATTTTCTTGTGCATCTAATTTAGTTTTCGAACCTCCACTATATTCTCGGATTCTTATATAGTATTTGAGAATTTTTATGTGAGCACCCGATAAATATTTAACATCAACCGTACACTTCGCCACTGTATGTTTCCATATTGGCAATTTATTATAAATAATAGATAAGAATCATTTGAATAAAATCCAAGTTATCCTCATGTAATATTGACTACATTCCTTAGTACATTCTCTGGTACAAGCGTCAGTGAAATGTTTATTATTATAATACAACTTAATCTGCAATAAAAGTTGGCACAGGAAACAATTACTACATGTTGCACATATCTTGAATGCTAATGGGTTCAGATAGGATCTCAGGTTATCATTTCAGAGACGGATTTTTATCGAATGTATAAAAATTATATATTTACTAAACATTTACAAGACTCTTACTGATATAAAGTAGTATTATGTGAATATGTGACGCAATTTCTATGGAAGCACCTAAAGAAAGGTGTAGTACGATTTAAGTTGCAATTCGTTACAGCAGCTTATAGTTTCTATTTTGCCTATTAAAATATGACTCCTCACAACTGAATAACCCTGTATTCGCATTTGATCGGTATGTGGTAGAAAAAATACAACAAAAACGCCACAGCGGATGAACGTTGTGAACGAGGCTCATCCCGGGCTAGAGAGAGCGTCTTTTGCCTTTCGAATTTTACCTAGGTAAGTCATACATTTCTTGTAGTCGCTTAAATATCGCTATTCATAAAATTTGCTTATTAATTATTGCTTCAGCTTTATTGTGCTATAGTAAAAATAATAATTTGTCAAAATAATTACCGTTTTTCGTATTATTTCCATATTTTGGATTATTTTCAGATAATTACCTAGTAGCACTGTTTTTTTAAACACGTGGATGGGTATTCCCATTTCCGTTTTACCGTATCTTGTCTAAAGTAGACGTTTTCGTGGTTCAATTATTGTTAATTGACACGTTATACAATATTTAAATTGTATAAATTATCGCTGTAAGTGAAACTTGCAGATTATCGTTATTTCGTACATAGAACAATTTCTGTGTGGATTTTTATTGTTATTAGGTTCGACTGTGGTTCATATAAGCTGGAAAAAGGAAAACTACACTGGTTTTGGATAGTGAAGGAAGTCCACTTGAGACTTAGGTTTTTGCCGAATTTATTTACTGTCCAGAGCTACAGATTTCTGTCCAGGAGCTTCCAAAGCATACGGGGTAAGTGATCCATAGTATTTTTTTCTTCTCTTTGAATTACTTAATCAATTTGTAGTACATTTGATCACGTGCTTCGGATGTGACAGAAGTCCGATTTTCTGGTTTCCTTTTTTCATCATATTCACGCTATCACAGTTCAATATCGATTTTATTATTGACATTATTAGTTCATTCCTTAATTTTCGTGTAAGTTACAAGAGTGTAGGTTTACCTTGGTTTTACGTATTTCCTGCCATTTTGAATTGGGCATAAGTTCATTCATTTTTGTCCGTCGGAAAGCGAAAGACATTATCGGTATTTCATATATTAATTTTTGATATTTTTACTGTTAAACTATTAGTAAAATATTATCTTGAAATCTTTATGTGTGCTAAAATTTCGAATTTATTTCAATGTTGTGATTATTGTTACCAATTATTTTGTTATTCATATTAAATATCTGAATCTTTAAAGTTATTACTTCATTAACATTTCTAAGTTTAAATTGTCCCGTACAAATCTGACATTAAATTATAGTCCTTTAAAAATTACAGTCTCCTCATGGTTTTCAACCTATAGGACAAATTCAATCAAGTTAGGTTATTTGTTAACGAACTGATAGTGAAGTTTTGCAACCTTACTAAATTCTTCTGTTCGAATTTTAGTATTATTTTGTTAATAATTCAATTTTTTTAGTAATTGGTGTCAGATACCGTATTTTTATGTAAATTTGGTAATTTTACAACTTCTAATATCTTGTTGTCATTTTGACAATTTTTTCTATTGTAATATTAAGAAATATTAATTTTGTGAATTTTATCTAGTAATTTAACTATATTGCCGGAACTTTGTTATTTTTTCATCTACCACTAGTTGAAATAATTTTCAACCTAGTTTTATTTCTCTATTTCCTTTTCTCAACTGTTCTGTCTTTATTTCAAGACATCTGGTTTTCTGGAAATTGGACTCACTGGAAATCGATACTGAGTTAACAACATCAGAATTAAGAAGATATTGGGTGTTCCCAAAAAGTAATAAATTTGGTTGGAACCTGGACACTCTGGACTGAGAAAGAGTGTGGAGACAGTATCTCGCAACCTTTTCATCAACCTCGAGTACTCGCAGGATTCATCGCTACTAGGAGAACCCCTTCCGTCTCAGTTCATTCTCGTCGAATAAGTCTTTACAAACGTAAAACGGACAGACAGAGAAATTGGTTAAATTGTAATTTTTATTCATATTTTCTTTGTTCATATTTTCAATATTTTTAATTATATTTAGTTCTGAGCCATTGTTTATTGTAAAGAATTTGTAAGATTAAACTTATTAAATTCACAGCTTTCTTTTCTTTCTAGTTTATGTAGTAAATACCTAATTGTGTTTTCGATAAACTTTTGTGTATTTAGTTATAAATACTCTGGCGCCCATATATTGCTCTCAATATTATCGCAGTACTCTAAAACAAGGCTCTAGCTAGCTGGAGCTAATTGTTTGGCTGCATTTGGAATTGGGCCAATTCAATTCAAAAGTGTCGTTGCAAAGGTCGAAACATTTTACTTGCTTAGATTCGGCAAACCGGCATCGTTACGATGTAGTTATAATTCTGTACAAATATATGCAACTGCAAAGGAACATTTTGTGCAAGAAGGGCTGCTAGTGTTGTTTTCTTTGTCATTAGTAAAAAAAAATAAACTGAGCAACTTGGATTTTTTGAGGTTAGGATGTACTTTTAATGTAACTATACCCCAACAGTTTGATAGGCTATTCATTTAAGAGTATTTTGCTTTTTTTTCTAATTTTTCTACGACCAATAGAGCCGGAGATATTTAAAAAATAGTGTAGCGATGCACTCGAAATGCATCAAAAATACACTTTTATGCGCTTTTCTCACGAAGCCCCAGTCCGATTTTGCTAATTTTTTCGGTTTTCGACTCATGTGCATGTATAAAAAGAAAACAAAGATAAAAATTCAACTTCCCGATTACATCACTTTTCATTCATTATTTTGACTAATTTCCCTCCACTATTATTATACTTATAAATAATGTCAATTTTCTTTCCAATTTTCTGATTCTGGACCATTTCCCTGGGTTATTATTGTTATCTTTGTTATTTTTAATAATCAAACTAAAGTGATCAAACTTGAGGAAAATCGAATTGAGAACATCCTCCTTTTTTTGAAGCTGGCTACTAAAAATATAAATTCCCCCTCCCCTCCCCACCACAACCAATATAAAAAAGCGGCATTTTATTTCATAATCGATTTTATTTTGATTAAATTTTGGGAGATATAATTAAGCGGAATACTTGAACGTAACATTTATGAAATATTCCAGCCGTGAAGTGCTGCCACAACTGGCTTACATGGAATTGGTAAATAGTGCTCTCAATAAATTATTTAATTAACGATAGTATCTTAATTACTGATACCATTCCTGCGTTCTCACGATTAGAAATAAATGTCGTCGATATTGGTATATTAATTATATACCAAACAGCGATAATACTGAGCAAACAAGAAAGCACCGCAGTGCAGATCAGCTTGTATGTAGGTCGATAAGCAGAGACCAAATACGAGTATAAATTCTGCAGAATCTCAGTAGCGACTGATTTTACATAATATAATTAGTAAATGCAACCTAGCAAGCCAATTATGAATTATGACTATATTTTCGACTAGTAATAATGATAATAATAATACGTTTTATTCTTCGGAGTGCAAATACAAATATTGCGTAAACAAACATGATATGACGACCGCGACGTTCAGCTATACAGCACGGATATTGCTGGAACGAAGATCTCGAACTATTGTCTTCCTGATGACTAGAAATAGGTTTATACATTTTTTATAAATGACTTTATTTAGGCTTTACACAAGCATAATAATAAAAACCTATCCAATTTGATATACTCACATTGATGTTTCATCTCTAAACATACAATTATTAAGTTTATTGAATCTTCTTTAATGCATGATAAAAATTGGTTTAAAAATTACAAAATTCAAAACGTCTAAAAATAAATTATTGAAAAAATTTTTTTAACTCACTACAAAATTCATTCATTATGGTCACCAACCAAAAACGATGTCCCCAAGAAGATGTACATGTTCTTTCGCCATTATCTGGCTCTTCAGGGAGACCCAAATCGCGTCAAATTCAAATTCTACCTCTATCTTGAAAACTTATACTTAAAATTGTATTCATTGACATTAATAAAACATTTTGTAACCATAACAAACAAATTTTTCATTTCTATAACTGATATGTCTTCTATATTTTTTCACATCCCTTTGCAATCTACTTTCTCTTTTGAGACTCATTACTTATAAACAAACTTATTTAAGTTTTATACTGGCCCTATTATAACAAAATTATCTAATATATTTATTGATGTTCCACTTCTGAACATGCAAATATAATTATGTTGAATTCAAAGAAAATCATTGAAAACATTTTAGAACGTTATTATTGTCGAATAATGTGAAAACAAAATACTCTGCAGGACTATATGTCATACAGCATTGAATTAAATCACAAAATCCATAACATTCAAATAAAAAAATAAAACATTTAAATAAAAATTATTAATCTCTATAAAAATTAATACAATCTAGTTTTATTATTAAATTAAACTAAAGAAGATTCAATAAACTTAATAATTGTATGTTTAGAGATGAAACATCAATGTGAGAATATCAAATTGGATAGGTTTTTATTATTATGCTTGTGTAAAGCCTAAATAAAGTCATTTATAAACAATGCATATCAAGCAAAGAAAGAGAATTGTAAAAAAAAAGGTTTATACATAAATTTAAAAATCAGGTAATTAAGAAAACACACCCTGTATATTTTTTTATTTTTGGTGAAACAGGTGGAGACTTTTTGGAGACAAATATTTTGGTGTGAAAAGGAATACCCGATAGTCTTTTGTTTTAGGGATGTCCGAGGTAACTTTAGTTTTTCTTATGGCAGCCATATTGGATTTTTCGTTTTTCAGATTGCGCTTAAAAAGCGCTTTCAAGTGGTGTGGTGTATCACATACCGAGGAAAAATTGTTTTTCAAATTCAAGGGACTAAGAAAAGTTATCCATTCTTTAAAACAAAACAAAATAGTAGCTATGGAAAATTAAAAAGTTTTTGTAAAGCCAGAGACAAGGAAATTGCTTAATCAGATGACGACTAATTATTGTGTAATGTGACACCCCACTTACAGCAGTTTTTTGATGAGTTATTAAAAAATTGTGAAGACAAAGAATTCGTGTTTTACTCTATATTTTTAGAATTCGTTGTCAGAAAAAACAAATAAACATCGGAAATGTAGTAGTAGTGAGATGGGGTCATGCGTACAATTGCCGGTCTTCGATCAACGAAACAAAGCAGCGTTTGTCGAAGCCGGGGTTTGGATGGGTAACCGTATCTCATTACATTACCGAGGATAGTGCAGCGGGCTAGATCGCCCTTGAGTGGCACAAGGCGACTAGTTACTGCCTATCTCTCCTGGGTTCGAGTCCCAGCTCCGGCAGATGGCAATGTCGGAGGGAATGGGTGTATGTGGTGTGTCCTGGTTAAGTGTTAGAATAGCTCTAAGCTAAACTTCGCCAGGACGTTAATATAAATAAGACCATAAGGAAAAAAAAAAAAAAAAAAAAACCCTGAATATAGATCCACGCGTTTAATGAGCACATTTCTCTGATTCCAAAACTATATAGTATGCCTATATGTTTGGATAAACCGTTTTTGAGATATTTGGTCCTAAAATTTTAAAAACAAATAACGGATAGTAGCCATGAATCATCATGGCCGCGTCGTCTAGATTTTAAAAACAAATGAATTCATTGACGTTTGTGAATATTTTTCCCTTTCAATGTTTTTAAAAGTATTTCGCGCTGGTACTGCTCTTAACGGAAATATTTGCCGATATTCTGCTCTGACCGTGGATGCATTATTATTATTTTTATACAATAAACGAAAATATCACACTTTTCATCATCCGTGTTTAGGCATTTCTTTGACTTTGAGAGAAACATTCACAAATGTCGATGAATTCAATTGTTTTTAAAATCTAGACAACGCGCGGCCATGACGATTCATGGCTACCTAC
The DNA here is from genome assembly GCA_963680705.1 of Rhagium mordax. Taxonomy (NCBI): domain Eukaryota; kingdom Metazoa; phylum Arthropoda; class Insecta; order Coleoptera; family Cerambycidae; genus Rhagium; species Rhagium mordax. Next base: position 10,325,205 of record OY796657.1, read on the forward strand.
TATGCTCTATTTAGTTTTTTTTTTTTTTAACTTTAGGACCCAATATCTCAAAAACGGATTATTCAAACATAGGCAAACCATATATTTTTGGTGGATCCATATAGTGGTTGTTTCACATAAAAAAAATAAGATTATGCATAAATGTTACATTTCCGATGTTCATTTGTTCAAATAACTGCTGTCAGTGGGGCGACAATATATGAGGAAAGACCCTGCACTTACTTGCAGCTCGTTATACTTTATATTGCACGTAGAGGTATTTGGTTTTTTAAAAAAAGGGAATAAAAATCATATAAATTTACATCGCCACGTACTGTTGGAAACATTACCGACGCTCCACGCATGGGCCAGTCCTTCCCTGGCCATGAGATTCAATCTGTATCATTAACAATATGCAAAACGTTTATGGCTGTAATTATTCCTTAAACAATGGTTGGAGACGCATCATTAATATCGCGTTTACGTTCCCCGTTGATAAATTAAATGCATACATTTCCAATGTGTTTTTTACACCAGCCACCGCCAGTACTCCATTTCTCCTATGAAAACTGCTTGAACCACTTCATTCAGATTTATTTGATGCCTGACGTTTGTTCACAAAAGAAATGCGCTCCTCGTTATAATTTTATTCATTAAACGTGATTTATTCGGGTTTACGTAGTTAAATAGAAAATACCAAAAGCTTATAGAATTTTACATTTAATATCACACCTACGACTTACGATATAAAAGCCTAGGGGCATAAACAACGTTAACAGAAGATTGAATGGAGCCAGTACATATGTATATGAAGAAAAGAAACATGCAACGACCATGGGCGTCGTTACGACGTTTCCCAAGGGGGGGGGCAAGAACACAGCAGTGTCGGTTGCCATCACCCAAGATCAATGGCGGAAAAATAAAGGTGCGCGAAGTTTCAAGGTCACACGTTTTCCTGGTACTTCAGAATTTCAATGAAAAAAACATTTATGCAAAAATATAGACTCTCACAAGAAAAATTTTTGGAATTTGATAGATTTTTTAAAAATTTCAAGGTCACGCGTTCTCCTGGCACTTCAGAATTTGATTTAAAAATTATTTTATACAAAAATATAGACTTTCACAATAACACCTAATTTTCGAAATAATGACCATAAAATTACTGGCGTAATTAATTATATTAACTTGTAACTTTCTTAAAGTTTCTTTTAAAGTCCATTGATTTTCATAACAATAATTCTTGGAATTTTATGACCAAACTGTCATCTTGTGTCTTGTGTAATATATAAATAAAAAAGAAGCAATAGATATATTGTAATTAACCGCGGCTGTCAAAAAAAATAACTTACAATCACAGCACCACAGTAGTATGTATCATTTTATTAAAAATGCACGTACAAAACAAGAACACTTTACAATAGGAACAAAAAACTGAACAAAATTAAAATTAAAATACTACAAAACAGAGACGCAACGACTATAACTGTGTGCTCTAAACAACTAAACAAAACTCCCTTTCGCCGCTAAAGAAATAACCGCCAGCGAAATAATTTATTTAAAAAAATGTATTTGTGTCCATTTCCAGGGGGGGCAAATGCCCCTGTTGCCCCCCCCCCCAAACGACGCCCATGGCAACGACTGCTTATTTACCATACATTTGAAGGCTGTACGTGTAGAATCGAAAGAGGCAATATAAAAATGATCTATAATACAAGCAACCAGAAGAACTGGATTCACCAGGAATTTATAGTATTCCTTGTTTCTGTTAATAAGTTTACATATGAGTGACTAAATGGCTAAAACACATATAAACACCAAAGAACACATCGGTCGCAGAAAAAACAATAACATCACCAAATATTTAAAGGAAACCGGACACTGGAAAAAATTCGACGAAACAGAAAGATGGCAAGTTATTATTGACCAAGACATAGAGAAACCGCAGATATGTACTATCGCGGCCGAAAAAAAGTAATCGACTGATTTTCCCTTTGTAACTATGGTTCTATTCAGTGTCTCATCAATCCCAATATTTTTTTTATTAGTGTCAACGTCATTTTCATATTAAGCAAACACATTTTTTGTTACTTAATCATGCCTTATCATGTTTTGAGTGAAGAAGAAAAAGGCTACATCATCGCCAAACTTGGAGAAGGGTGGTCTCAACAACGCATAGCAAGTGAAATTAATTGCAGCAAAAGCACGATTCAAAAACTAAACAAAAAGTAGATAGAAACTCATGATCTGAGCAGGGCAGTGGGTTCTGGGCGGCCAAGAAAGAGTACTCTAGAAAACGACAATACCCTGGTTAACTATGTGGATTTAAACCAATTTTCTAATTCTATTGAAGCCAAAGAGCAAACCAACTTCCCAGCGTCTGTTAGGACAGCAAGAAAACGGTTGCGAGAGCAAGGTCTATTTAACTGTGCCAGTGCTAAAAAGCACCGACTAACAGATGTTAATAAAGAGGCAGAATGCAGTTTGCAAGTACTTTTATTAATGAAAACGATCGTTACTGGGAGCGAGTGGTCTTTTCCGACGAAAAGATATTTCAGTCCCGCTACAGTGATCAACTGCGAGTTTACCGTCCCAGGGGTCATAAGTTTGATGAAGAATATTTGCACAAAACAGATAATAGTGGAAGGTATTCTGTCTTTTTGTTTAGTTTTTGAATTGTGCCTTTGCTGCAATTAATTTCACTTGCTATGTGTTGTTAAAACCACCCTTCCTCAAGTTTGGCGATGATGTAGCCTTTTTCTGCTTCTCTCAAAACCATACTAATTAATTATTTTCTTATAATTAAAAAATATGAACAACTTATTTCTTATTAGTTCTTTTTAATGAATACGACCCCACCAATGATTTCTTGTCAAAATAATTTAATTGACATAACTGATGTAAAAACTCCCATTTACAAAGGAAAATTTTTCGAAAAAACATACTACTTGATAAAAAATCGATTACTTTTTTTCGGCCGCGATAGTACATAAACCAAATAATACGATGATGTAGAAATTAATACCACGCATGACCTTCTGCGCTGCGTCACCAAAACGAAGCTTGTTGCCAAGCATATGAGTGTAAAGGCGCTCGGGCCAGCATAGCTTATTTTACCTCAGAAGAAATCCATGATAAGATGGTGGAAACGTCAGGAATTCAAAATATTCAACGCGGAACAGATCCGAAAACTCGTTTACACATTTGGTATTGATAACTTGACTCAAGATTGAGACTCGGTTTTAATCGATATTTTCATGTATCATGTTCAAGAAAGGATGCTTCAACCATATACCACCACGAGTAATATGTAGCGTTATTAGACAAAGCGTAGCACCTCTGCAATTCTTGAAGTGAGATTAATACTGAAATAAGTTTCCACAAACATGGAAAATAGTACGCAGTATACTACAGCGTGATGTAGGAAAAATCAATAGGGCATAGTCGAGATTGATTAACCCAATTTTTGCACCTGTTGGAACATCTCCATAATATTTTTCTTATTTTAGATCTCCACTAAAATAAATTTTTCCTAGTTCAAAACGCCACAAGACAGCAATTAGCAAAGAGCCGTAACCTTATCTTTGCAATAGGTCATTATTTAAGCTTGATCCATACGATGCCGTTGCAGCATCAAAAACCAAACTGATTTCTCAAGGTTTGTTAATATTTCAAACAGCAAAATGAGGCTTATACCATGTTCTAGAAGTGTTTATATTTCTCTAATTGACTTGGGTTTCTTGCATATCCTTTTTTGATATATATTCTTTTATTTTACTTACATATTGTTTCTAAAATTCTGGATCTTTATCCATTTCTCATAATAAATGCTTTCCCTTTCTCCACAAATGGAGATATCAATCACCAATATTTCTTAAAAACTTCTCCATTACACTTTTTTATCTTTTTTTCATATTCAATTGTTTTATTTTGAAGTTTTAAATCCAAAACTGTCGTATATAATAGTATGACGACAGCAAAGAATAATATGATACGTTTCGTCATCAAAAACCGTTTGTGATGGCGTCTACTTACGTAACTTGTACTGTTTGTAACTTGCTACTTACAAACAGAACTTTTTGGCTTTGTAACACTTTTTAGACGGAAACTCGGGCGCCAGTTCCTTAATTTTAAGTGCAAAGAACAGCACTTGTTTGGTTTTGGGGTAGCTAACAAATGGAGATACGGTTATTTGTCCAGTTTCTTTCATCGTTTCTTTCATCGTATTATCTGTGGTGATATTTATATTACTGAAGCAATCCGCAGTAAAGCAACATTGTCCTCATTGTGCAAATTTTTCTGGTGGTCAGATTCTTGCTTTCTATTTCTTGTTCCTTGTTCCTGTATGTCCTTATTTCTTGCTCCATTTAAACTTATTAGCTTGTATAGAAGATTACTATGACTTCCCTTATAACGTTTTTCCCCATATCTTTATTTTTGATAACACCCATTTCTAATGTGTCCCATTTTTAGACATAGAAACAAAATTTGAGATTTGTTGCTGCTTCTATTCTTTAAATTCCTGATATTTCTATTCTAGCGCAGAATAATTACTAGTATTTTTACAAAATATGCATCTTTTATTGTTCTACTTGTCTATGTTCTGATTCTTTGACATTAACCAGTTTCTTCTTTCAGACATTCTTCTTCTGAGAAAGATTACAGATGTCATAAGATTCACCTCTTTCATACCAGAGGGCAGAATTTTCCGAATGTGTATATTTCGTTTTAAAATCCCAGTGACGTTTATGTTTTCCCCAACTATGCATTTGAGGTAATTTTTCACTAGTAATCTCTTTAGTGCTTATTACCGGAAATTTGTGCACGAGAGAAATTCCCGGTTATTAATTTAAGCACGATGTAGTTCCAAGTTAGACCCTCTACCTTGGATTTCTTGCCAGAAAGCGATCCGGCGGTTTGAAGAGCAAATGTCAAATATGATCATATTTCAATAATTTGACAGAAAAATGTCCACTTATTAATTACCCTGAATGAAAAAAAATGTCCGGAAATTTTTTGGGTTGCCATGGCAACGAAACCCAAAGCAAACTTCTGATTGACTAAAAATGCGACGTGGGAAATTTTCAAACAAATTATAAAGTACTTAGTTCTGGATTAAAAAGGTATAAATCAGAATGGGCACTTTCATTGTTGTAGCCATGTTTAATATTTTAATGATTCTAGTTATATTCTTTAAAGATTTTAATAAGGCTTTCATGGTATCTCTACTTTTTTTCTGTGTGCTTTATCCATCCAACATATTCTCTTTATCAGTTAATTCAAACCGTTGCGTCAACCGATCATACTCACTTATGGAGAAGGGTAACTCTTTAACGAAACAGTTCAAACAGTAACCTGTTGGTTTGCCTTGAGTTTTCAGTACAATTTTAAGCAAGACATCGTTTTCTTTTCCATCCGCAACAAAAGTATTTTTTGCATGCTTGAACAGAATCAAAATCTAACTTATAGTTTTCATAATCTCTTAACATCCTGGCGTTGTTATCATCAGCTGCTACGCATTTCATGGAATTTCCAACCTATTTATAGAAGCACTTTTCGCTACCACACAGACTTCCAGAATATGCAGATGTATTTTCACTAACTGCTTTAAATTAATAATAATAATAATAATAATATGTCTTTATTTTTAATCGAGAATAAAATTATATAATGAATTACAAAATGATGGCGGCGTTCATATAAATGCTCTTCCACGCAACCATCAAATCAAATCAAAAATTCTTAATTTTCTTTTGTAATTTTATTTCTTTCATCAAATTCTTCAATTTTTTTTTCAATAGCAATAACTTTACCCGTGTTTCTTCTCGTCCCACTGCGAGTTAAGCTTGTGGCCGTTAACAAAGCCTTTTTAAAAAATATAAATCAATGACTGATTTATCACAAACACTATTTATTGTAACTACGATAGTTATAACATATGTTAATTAAATACAACTGTATAGTTCGAAGCGTCACGTCAGAATAATTAATCATGTCTCTGCTCATCCTTTGGCAACCTGTTGTGGTACCCGTCGGGTGACGTCGGGGGTAGTCGCTCTGGTTATTAGGAGAATGGAACGCTTACATAACACCTCCCTCACTAGACTGAAGTTTTATTTGGGACAAATAAAACTTTTGCTACTGGGTCCTTGTTCCTTGAATGACCTTCAACTGGGGTAGCTTCTTCTTGTGGGGTAGATTTTTTGGTTCTCCATTTCCTGAACTGTTTTATGGTGAGAACTAAAACAAATATAATAAAAATAATATAGAGTGGTGCGGTCCAGTAGTGGGCTGTCTCTATGTTATCTTGCTTCAACTTGACGGGTTCAATGGCTTCTTGTTCCTTTTTTAGCGTGTGAAGTTTGTCCAAAGCAACATCTTCTAATTTAAGTTTTCTGATGCCATAAATTTTTGTTTCCGATGCCTTTATTTCCGGTAACAGCAGGGGTTGTCCTTTGATTGTGTCTCTATCGTTCAAATAGATATAGTCGGTTGTCTTGAAGTTACACTTTAGGGGTAGGTTAAATAGATATGTTCCTTGCAGGGTAGTGAAGTCTGTTGTTTTGCAAGTGGTTTGGATTTTTGTCTTATTTGGAAAGATGCCTATGTAGTAGGATTCGGTAATTTGTTCGATGATGGGGTGAACTGTTTTCACTGAAATTTGGTTACAGGTGTTGTTTTGCTGGCTAAGTTGTAACAGTTGGAATATACAATCATTTTCTTTCAATCCATCGATTAATAAGCTTTCTTGACAATAATATTCGTCGTCGATTTCCTTGCATGGAGTTGACTGGTATTGGTAGAAGTATTCGCTCATAGCCAGGTAGGTGTTAGGAGGAATAATGGTTGTGTGGTTTGGAGTAGGTATTGAGTATAGGTGATAATACGAAAAGTGATCTATATGTATTAATGGAAATTCTAATGCAAAAATTATTTTATTTTCTGAATAATAAGCCTTTACTTCTACTATTTCGTAGTATTTGTGAATGTCATTTTTATTTGTATATAATAATTGTTCTACAGGGTGATTATTTATTAAAGTATTTATAATGAATTCTAATTCGTCTATTTTGACAATGCTATGATGTAATGTATTTAGTTTTGCAAAAGTTATAGCATTCTCGATATCGGTTAATAATTGAATTAAGATGTTTAAACTTAAATTTAGTTGATCTAAGATATTTTTTACTTGTAAGTAATCATTGAATTCGAATATAAATTTATTAAGATCTTTTCTAATACTATCGATACCATCTGATATTACATCTTGATTGTGTGTAACTAAAGTTATTGTATGATTAAAATTATCGATTATTTTTGTAGTAAGAGAAATTTCTTGATTGAGTTTGTTAGCAATGCCATTTTGGTTTTGTTGTAAATTTTGAATTGCTTGGTTAAATCTATCGGCGTCTTCTTGATCTAGGTTACCCGATATACTTTTTATTATACTACCTAATCCATTTATTAGACCGCGTTTCTGTCTCTGAAGAGGATATACCGAAGTAAATTTTTGTTGAACTATTTTTAGTTGAAAACGTATTGCTGCATTGAAATTTTGTAGTGCCATAAAATAAGGGTGGCTTAAGCCATCAGTAATGGCCTTAGTAATTTGGTCATACTGAGTTTTTAAGGTATTTATTTCGTTTTCGATAGGTTCTAAATCGAGATAATGTAGAAAAGTGTGAATACTTGTTTTTATTTTGGCGGTACCTAACTTAAAGGGAAGGATACCTGGATTTTTTGAGAGATCAGTTATCTTTACTTCCTGAAGGTTGGCCAGTGTTATCAGAGATATTCTGTAACAAAGGTTGTTTAGTTAGTTTTGGGCGTTTGATACTTTGTTTGGATATGGCTGTTGATTTATCGGTAGATATTGTTTTAGTATGTTGATCTAATACGGTTTCAGGGGCGTATTTAGGCGCTAACTTATTTCTACTAGTTAGTTTTTTATAAATTTTTGTTTGAGGTTGAATGTCTAACTCTTTTTCTCTAGATTTATTACGTGCACTAATAGTCTTTTCTTTTTGTTGTTGAGAATCATCATGAATTTTTTGATAAATTAGTTTCGTCCGTTCTTTGTGATTTTCTATATAATTATTTAGCAAAACATTAGTTATTTCAATATCAAATGGGTCTTTCGTATCTAAATGTCCGTTAATAATGTTTATCGGTTTTTGTTTAGTTACAGAATGATGGGTATTATTATAACCTAATATCGCGTACGGCATTAAATTTGTTATTGATTTTTCATTGGGTTGTTTTGATTTTAGAATACGCAAATGTTCTATGATTGTAGAATGAAATCTTTCGATAGCACCATTGCTTTGGGGGTTAAACGGTGTCGTGTAGTGAATATCGATATTGTGTAATTTGAGAAATTCCAACATAAGGTTATTTTTAAACTCGGTTCCATTGTCCGAAATTATTTTAATTGGTGTACCATGATGACTCATGAAAATTAATAAGTTTTTTACTATATTTATTGCGTTTGGGCTTTCTAAAGGATAAGCTTGTCCGTACTTTGAAAACGAATCTATAATGGTCAAAAACTTTTGATTTGAGGCTTGAAATGTATCAATGTGAATTATTTCGAATGGTTTTTTAGCTGTGGGTGTTAAAGAATACTTTTGTTTTATAGGGTTACGATCGTATTTATTTATTTGACAAATGTCGCAGTTATTTATTCTATCTTCTACGTCCGCATTTAAGGTGGGCCAATAATAATTTTGTTTAATTTTTTGTGTTGTTTCGGGTATTCCACGATGATTAGTTTTACCTTCGTGATGATAAGTAATGATTTCTTGTTGTCGGGATTCGTCAGTTATGTCTTCTAAAATAGTATTACATTTTACTAGTTTATAACTTGAATTTTTAAATGTGTCTTTTAAAATGTTACAGATTTCAGGATAAAATTCGTCTGTTTTGAATAATAAAGCATACGTTAATTTAGGATCTAAATAATTTTTTAAGAAATTAATTATTTCTGATTTAAGTTCTGTCTTATCTATTTTTACCAGGATTCTTTTTTTATTAGCAAATAATTTTCTTAATTTTACTCGTTGATAAAGTTCACTTTCTGAATATAAAATAAATTCTATTATAATTTGGTTGTTATAAAGATTTAGTGGTTTTTCAGATATAGGTATAGTTTGTATAGGGTGTTCTATACTTGTGTGAGCAGTTTGATCAGATTGATCTTCGTCATTATTATTTTCGGGGTGTTCTATGTTGTCAGTGTCGGGTATTTGGTCAGGACTGTCTGTCATTAAAACGTTTTCATTTTCGGGGTTAATGTTCTGTGTCACCTCCGGACTGTGTATTATAGGGATGTCTACACTTTGTGTACTTACTACTGGGGGAATGTCGTCATTTTCGGTACTGTCTACGTCATTAATATTAGGTGTTTCGTCGAGGTTGTTTACCATTGATGCGTTATCGTCCAAATCCGAAATTTCTTTGGTGTGTATTTCAACACGTGATAGGGCGTCCGCATTTGTGTTCGCTTTACCTTTTTTGTATCGAATTGTATAGTCAAACTCTTCAAGTTTTAATCGCCACCGGATTAACCGAGAATTTGGTTCTTTAAGACTCATTAACCACTCTAAAGGTTTATGATCGGTAATTATGGTAAATTTACGACCGTACAGATAAGGACGGAAATATTTTGTCCCGAAAACACAACCTAATGCTTCTTTTTCGATTGTGGAGTAATTTTGCTCTGCACTATTTAGTGTTCTAGACGCGTACGCTATCGGTTTGTCATTTCCGATCGGCCCTTGGGATAAAATAGCCCCTATGGCGAAGTTACTAGCGTCGGTTGTCAAATTAAATGGTTTTGTGAAGTCAGGGTACTGTAATATGGGGTCGTTAGTCAAAATATGTCTACATTCATCGAAACATTTTAGAAACGATTCGTTATGTTCAATTTTTGAACCTTTCTTTAAACAAAGAGTTAAAGGTTTTGTTAGTTTGGCAAAATTTTTTATAAATTTACGATAGTATCCTATAAGTCCAAGAAATCCTTTTATTTCCTTGATAGTTTTAGGAATTGGGTAGTTTAAAATAGCTTTAATTTTGTCTGGGTTAGGTTTGACGCCATCTGGTGTTACTACGTGACCCAGAAAAGCGACTTCTTTTTTGAGAAATTCAGATTTATCGAGTTGAATTTTGAAATTTGTTTCGCGTAGTCGTTGAAATACCTTCGTTAAATTGTCGATATGCTCTTGAAGAGAGACTGAAAAAATTACAATATCGTCCATGTAGACGAGACATATATTATTTTGCAAACCTTTCAGAATATTATCCATGGTACGTTGAAAAGTTGCGGGCGCGTTTTTAAGACCGAATGGCATTCTGACGTATTCAAAATGGCCGTTCTCTACGTTAAAAGCCGTTTTCTTTACGTCCTCATGGGCCATTTCTATTTGGTGAAACCCACTCGCAAGATCTAACGTGGTAAAATATTGACATTTACCGATTTTATCGAGAATATCGGATATATTAGGAATCGGGTATCTATCATCGATAGTCTTTTCGTTGACTTTTCGATAATCGACAACAATTCTCCATTTCTTTTTGCCCGAGGCGTCTGCTTTTTTTGGTACGATCCAAATCGGTGACGACCACGGTGAATCGCTGTGTCTAATTATACCTTGTTCCAACATAGAACTTACTTGTTTTTCGACTTCCGGTTTGTGAATAAAAGGATATCTGTAGCTTTTAGTATAAACTGGAATTTCGTCAACTGTTTTAATAAAATGTTTGATTTGATTTGTGAAAGTTAGAGGTTCATTTTCGTATTTAAATATATCAGAGTATTTATTGCATAATTTTTCAATAAGATATTTTTCTTGAGAATTTAAATGATCGGTTCTTATTAAATTTTTTATTTCATTATTATTTTTATTTTCGATATTTGATTGATCAGGATTAAAATCGATATGAAAAATTTCGTATTCGTTAATATTTATCGGTTTTACTTTTAAAGGCGAGTCCAGGTTAATGCTGACATCGCTTTCCTGTTTATTCAGTACTTCGACCCAAGCATATCCGTTCGAAGCTACCGACAATGTTTCTTTGACCTGAAGGTTTTGAATTTCTTGCTGAGGCACGATGATGTAACCGTTGTCTATTGAAACTGGAATATGCAATTTTTGTCCCGTGTGGCTTTTTATGTTTGCATGAAAAGTGGAATTTATATCGGATGTATGATATTTTATTTCTAAGTTTTTATGCGGCATTTTAAACTTGGAATTTATAAAATCTAACTGAACATTTAAAAATTTTATGATATCTAGACCTATTAAACCATCGAAAATATTATGAAATTTAAACAAATGAAATTTTAACTTTTGATCGGTGCCGAATTCTTTGAAACTAGGAATAAGCATACATTGATTTTGCTTACTTTGCGAGAAAATCGTTGAGACTATAAAAGGTTCTTCGAAAATACAATTTTGATAATAATTTTTTGCAATACTAGGGCTTATAAAAGATTTGGTTGCGCCGGTATCAATTAATAGTTTTAACGGAGGATTTTTAATTTCTAAGTAGGGTAATTCTTTCTTATCGGATATAATGTTAAGTTCGATTAAGTTTCGGGGTTTGTATCGGGGGCAATTAGAAAATTTCCTTCGTCGTCTTCTTGATATTCCTGATTTTCGTCGTATTCCGCGTACTCTTCATATTCCTGTCCGTCGTTTTGCGGATCTTGAGTGCTTTCATATTCGACGTTGAATAGTTCTTCTGAAGCGAAATTTGGCCTACTTGATGGTCCTGGTTGAGCTCGGAAATCCCCATATTGATTCTGTGGTTTTCTAAAAGTGTTTCTTGTGGAGACGCTCATGGGTGTACTTTTTGTTTGTTGTTGACTATTTTGTCCAGGTTTCCATACATTTTGTGGCTTCTTAAATGTTTGTTGATTGGTGAAGAACTTCTGCTGTGGGTTGTTTGTTCTTGCGTGCACATTTATTGGTCCAGTTGGAAATTTGGGAGATTGAAAATTATTATATTGTGGTTGGGAATTTGGCTGCGCGTATCGCGGCGTATTGTTTGTTTGAAAATAGTTTTGTTGTTGAGATTTATGTTGAAAAGTATGTTTCTTTATTGTCGATTGATTGACCGATTGATTATTTGAAATGTGGGTCTTTTGTAGATACCTAATATTATTTTCTTCTACAATAAATTGCATTGCGGTTGCTAAACATTTAGGTCGCATTGCTCTGATTGTACTACCTAAAGGTTCTTTTAAACCTGCTAAAAATGTAACCAAGGCTTGTTGCGTAAAGAAATTTTTCTTACTAATTTTTATACTATTATCTACGTTATGAATTTCAATGTAATTACAAATGATATTTAATATAGACATTATCTTTTCATAAAATTGTTGAGGAGTTTCGTTTGTTTGTCTTAGATTAACTAAGTCCCTATTTAAACTATTTTCGTCTCGTTGGTCACCAAAATTTTGGGTTAATACGGATTGTATTTCGTCCCATGTATTGGCTCCGTAAATTGAAATTACTTCGCGTGCTCTACCTTCTAACCTACTTTTAATTCCCTCAAATAATAATAAATTTTGCACACACCCTGGATCTTCTTCATTATAATATATTGTAAGAAATGTTTGCGATACTTTCAAAAAATTATATAATTCGCAAGGATTACCGTCGAAAGGTGAGATTATATTTAAGTTTTTTAATTCAAACTTCTGAGGTGAAGTCATGATGATGCTTTTAGTATTAATGTTATTAGAATGATCAATTGCGGCTATAGAACAATTGTTATTTAGTTTACTTGTACTAGGATAATTTTCCGAAGAATTATTCTTTAAATTATTATTCGAATTGGAACAATTATTTTCTATTTTAAGTTGGCTTTCAGTACTTTCGCTCGATGCGTTGGTATCTGAATTGTTGCTTGCAGTAGTTAATGAAAGATTATTTAATAAATCACTTAAATCTAACTCACCCTCCGTATTATCACTGAAGGATATTTTGGGAGTTGAGGATTCTGACATGAACAAAAAATCTTCTACTTACATTAAGACGATGACTCTCATCTTCTTGATAGACCTGGGGATGGTTCTTCTTGCTTAGACTACTCAATCCGCCTAAGTCTCAAACTTGGAAAATCGGTGATTAATTGTTGACACAAAAAGACGATTCGCGATGTAAAGTCTTTCACCGATCCTACCGACTGCGCCAGTTAAGCTTGTGGCCGTTAACAAAGCCTTTTTAAAAAATATAAATCAATGACTGATTTATCACAAACACTATTTATTGTAACTACGATAGTTATAACATATGTTAATTAAATACAACTGTATAGTTCGAAGCGTCACGTCAGAATAATTAATCATGTCTCTGCTCATCCTTTGGCAACCTGTTGTGGTACCCGTCGGGTGACGTCGGGGGTAGTCGCTCTGGTTATTAGGAGAATGGAACGCTTACATAACATGCGTTTGCTTTTGAACTTTGAGATACTTCTGATGCAACTCATACACCTTTATTAGATTTGCTACTCATTTTTACCCTATCCTCGGCAGATTTATTTAATATCTAATTGGAAATCTCCTTGGTAGTATGCCCTTAGTACATCTTTTACTTTTACGCTTTTTGACACTGTCTTCTCCGTAGAGTATTTATTACTCAAAGAATAATGTAAAAAAATCATTTCTTCCAAATGAATAACTTTATTCAAAGTTTTCGACAATTTTTTTCATATTAACTATTTCACAATATATTATTACATCATAATAAAAAACGCAATAAATCGACTACGAAGGGTATAACTTTCATCACTAGTTGTTCAGTGGTAGTAATATTTGCTGCGCCATCACTTTTACCTCTCGTATCCAATTATTGCCTGTGTGAATATATTGAGAAAAAAAAAAAACGAAATTTCTCATTTTTCCTTTGAAGTCGTCCATTATAAAACAAAAAAAGCTTACAAAGGAGCTGGCGAAAATTTGGTTTTATATTTTTAGCCTATTAACCAGCGAGCTATATAAAACAAATTAAAAATTATGTCAGAAATTTATTTAGTTCCTCGGAATAAAAATAAATGCAAGTAAATGCAAAATTAACGCGATAAGAACAGTAACCAGAAAGTGCTCATTTAGTTTAAATATCTGTGGGCTAAAAATTTACATCGACTTTATTACCATAAACTAGATAAAATACAAACGGTACAAAATATTGTAAATATGATTGTTAATTACTTTACGACATTTTAAGCATATAAATTTGATCTCACTTTACAATGCTTTAACTGCTGCAACAGTGTACGTAATTAGGATAATACCTACTTTATCACAATCTACTACGTAATTTTTTTACTACTGAAAAGGCGCTATATACCTACTCGTAGTTTAATTTTATTTTGAGCAATATAATGAGTCTTTATCGACCACTATTATATCGGATCCAATTACGTAATTGGCGGGCCACATTAGTCGCATTTCCGTTATTAACTGAATTAAATTATTTATTGTAGCGGAGTTCGTGATTGCCTATTTAATTCGTGTACATTAAATAACACACTTATCTTAATTAATTAAACGAATAGTTAGTTATTGCGATGCGTTTACCTAATTTCGTACCGAAACGATAATGTATTCTGACTTAACATTTAGAGGGGGAGTTTTAGCTTGTTACACTCAAAATTCGTTAATGAAAATAATCTTCTTTTCAATAATTTAAACTTATTTTATTGAATAGCTTACTAATTTCTCAATTTAACAGCATACGTGTGATATATATTTTTTAAATCAGAAAGAATAAGATATTAAAGAATACACAGGGTGTTCCATTACAAAGAAATTGTTTTCTGTCACCCCCTGTATGTATAAAGGACAAATAAGGATTTGTTAATGCTTCTTTAATCTAAACGAAATCTCATTTAAGGATCTTTTTCATTTTTGTTTATATCTCCAATGGTTACTAAGATATCAAGGGTTGAAATCGGATAAACCATAGTCAATCATCCTGTACATTCTTCCCGCTTGCGCATGAAAATCATGCAAAAGCAGCAAGAGTACTTTCGGCTCGAAATATAAACAATACTTTTTCGACAACTGACCATAATTCCATACTATCAAATCAAAGTTAAAAAATAATTATCAGGATAGCCTAATTTAATTTTGATGAAACGTGTTTATTTCAAATGTCAAGCGTTGTCATGGAAACGCTGGTTGTGTAGCAATTGCATTCGATTGGTTCAAGATATGTTTTTAACCAATCAAATACAATTATTGCTATACGACAGTTGAAACTGTCAGCTTGACAGTTGGCAGCTGTCAAAATGATATTCCGACATCAAAATCGTGATCAGTGACCTCAAAAAGTAGGTATTTATGTTTTATACATAAAGAAACTTCATTTCAAAATGTTGAAATTTTCAACCTGTCAGTTTGATAGTTGGCAGCTGTCAAAATGAAATTCTCACATTAATATCGCGATCGCAGTGACCTCAAAAAGTAGGTATTTATGGTTTATACATAAAGAAACTTCTTTTCAAAATGTTGAAATTTTCAACTTGTCAGTTTGATAGTTGGCAGCTGTCAAAATGAAATTTTCACATTAATATCGTGATCAGTGACCTCAAAAAGTAGGTATTTATGGTTTATACATAAAGAAACTTCTTTTCAAAATGTTGAAATTTTCAACCTGTCAGTTTGACAGTTGGGAGCTGTCAAAATGAAATTCTTACATTAATATCGTGATCAGTGACCTCAAAAAGTAGGTATTTATGGTTTATACATAAGGAAACTTCTTTTCAAAATGTTGAAATTTTCAACCTGTCAGTTTGATAGTTGGCAGCTGTCAAAATGAAATTCTCACATTAATATCGTGATCAGTGACCTGAAAAAGTAGGTATATGGTTTATACATAAAGAAACTTCTTTTCAAAATGTTGAAATTTTCAACCTGTCAGTTTGACAATTGGCAGCTGTCAAAATGAAATTCTCACATTAATATCGTAATCAGTGACCTGAAAAAGTAGGTATTTATGGTTTATACATAAAGAAATTTCTTTCAAAATGTTGAAATTCTTAACCTGTCAGTTTGTCAGTTGACAGCTGTCAAAATGAAATTCTCACATTAATATCGTGACCAGTGACCTCAAAAAGTAGGTATTTATGGTTTGTACATAAAGAAACTTCTTTTCAAAATGTTGAAATTTTCAACCTGTCAGTTTGACAGTTGGCAGCTGTCAAAATGCAATTCTCACATTAATATCGTGATCAGTGACCTGAAAAAGCAGGTATTTATGGTTTATACATAAAGAAACTTCTTTTCAAAATGTTGAAATTCTTAACCTGTCAGTTTGACAGTTGGCAGCTGTCAAAATGCAATTCTCACATTAATATCGTGATCAGTGACCTGAAAAAGTAGGTATTTATGGTTTATACATAAAGAAACTTCTTTTCAAAATGTTGAAATTTTCAACCTGTCAGTTTGACAGTTGGCAGCTGTCAAAATGCAATTCTCACATTAATATCGTGATCAGTGACCTGAAAAAGTAGGTATTTATGGTTTATACATAAAGAAACTTCTTTTCAAAATGTTGAAATTCTTAACCTGTCAGTTTGACAGTTGGCAGCTGTCAAAATGAAATTCTCACATTAATATCGTGATCAGTGACCTGAAAAAGTAGGTATTTATGGTTTTTACATAAAGAAACTTCTTTTCAAAATGTTGAAGTTTTCAATCTGTCAGTTTGACAGTTGGCAGCTGTCAAAATGAAATTCTCACATTAATATCGTGATCAGTGACCTCAAAAAGTAGGTATTTATGGTTTATACATAAAGAAACTTCTTTTCAAAATGTTGAAATTTTCAACCTGTCAGTTTGACAGTTGGCAGCTGTCAAAATGAAATTCTCACATTAATATCGTGATCAGTGACCTCAAAAAGTAGGTATTTATGGTTTATACATAAAGAAACTTCTTTTCAAAATGAAAAAATTTTCAACCTGTCAGTTTGACAGTTGGCAGCTGTCAAAATGAAATTCTCACATTAATATCGTGATCAGTGACCTCAAAAAGTAGGTATTTATGGTTTGTACATAAAGAAACTTCTTTTTAAAATGTTGAAATTTTCAACGTGTCAGTTGGGAGCTGTCAAAATGAAATTCTCACATTAATATCGTGATCAGTGACCTCAAAAAGTAGGTATTTATGGTTTATACATAAAGAAATTTCTTTTCAAAATGTTGAAATTATCAACCTGTCAGTTTGACAGTTGGCAGCTGTCAAAATGAAATTCTCACATTAATATCGTGATCAGTGACCTGAAAAAGTAGGTATTTATGGTTTATACATAAAGAAACTTCTTTTCAAAATGTTGAAATTCTTAACCTGTCAGTTTGACAGTTGGCAGCTGTCAAAATGAAATTCTCACATTAATATCGTGATCAGTGACCTGAAAAAGTAGGTATTTATGGTTTATACATAAAGAAACTTCTTTTCAAAATGTTGAAATTCTCAACCTGTCAGTTTGACAGTTGGCAGCTGTCAAAATGAAATTCTCACATTAATATCGTGATCAGTGACCTCAAAAAGTAGGTATTTATGGTTTATACATAAAGAAACTTCTTTTCAAAATGAAAAAATTTTCAACCTGTCAGTTTGACAGTTGGCAGCTGTCAAAATGAAATTCTCACATTAATATCGTGATCAGTGACCTCAAAAAGTAGGTATTTATGGTTTATACATAAAGAAACTTCTTTTCAAAATGTTGAAATTCTCAACCTGTCAGTTTGACAGTTGGCAGCTGTCAAAATGAAATTCTCACATTAATATCGTGATCAGTGACCTGAAAAAGTAGGTATTTATGGTTTATACATAAAGAAACTTCTTTTCAAAATGTTGAAATTTTCAACCTGTCAGTTTGACAGTTGGCAGCTGTCAAAATGAAATTCTCACATTAATATCGTGATCAGTGACCTCAAAAAGTAGGTATTTATGGTTTATACATAAAGAAACTTCTTTTCAAAATGTTGAAATTTTCAACCTGTCAGTTTGATAGTTGGCAGCTGTCAAAATGAAATTCTCACATTAATATCGCGATCGCAGTGACCTCAAAAAGTAGGTATTTATGGTTTATACATAAAGAAACTTCTTTTCAAAATGTTGAAATTTTCAACTTGTCAGTTTGATAGTTGGCAGCTGTCAAAATGAAATTTTCACATTAATATCGTGATCAGTGACCTCAAAAAGTAGGTATTTATGGTTTATACATAAAGAAACTTCTTTTCAAAATGTTGAAATTTTCAACCTGTCAGTTTGACAGTTGGGAGCTGTCAAAATGAAATTCTTACATTAATATCGTGATCAGTGACCTGAAAAAGTAGGTATTTATGGTTTATACATAAGGAAACTTCTTTTCAAAATGTTGAAATTTTCAACCTGTCAGTTTGATAGTTGGCAGCTGTCAAAATGAAATTCTCACATTAATATCGTGATCAGTGACCTGAAAAAGTAGGTATATGGTTTATACATAAAGAAACTTCTTTTCAAAATGTTGAAATTTTCAACCTGTCAGTTTGACAATTGGCAGCTGTCAAAATGAAATTCTCACATTAATATCGTAATCAGTGACCTGAAAAAGTAGGTATTTATGGTTTATACATAAAGAAATTTCTTTCAAAATGTTGAAATTCTTAACCTGTCAGTTTGTCAGTTGGCAGCTGTCAAAATGAAATTCTCACATTAATATCGTGACCAGTGACCTCAAAAAGTAGGTATTTATGGTTTGTACATAAAGAAACTTCTTTTCAAAATGTTGAAATTTTCAACCTGTCAGTTTGACAGTTGGCAGCTGTCAAAATGCAATTCTCACATTAATATCGTGATCAGTGACCTGAAAAAGCAGGTATTTATGGTTTATACATAAAGAAACTTCTTTTCAAAATGTTGAAATTTTCAACCTGTCAGTTTGACAGTTGGCAGCTGTCAAAATGCAATTCTCACATTAATATCGTGATCAGTGACCTGAAAAAGTAGGTATTTATGGTTTATACATAAAGAAACTTCTTTTCAAAATGTTGAAATTCTTAACCTGTCAGTTTGACAGTTGGCAGCTGTCAAAATGAAATTCTCACATTAATATCGTGATCAGTGACCTGAAAAAGTAGGTATTTATGGTTTTTACATAAAGAAACTTCTTTTCAAAATGTTGAAGTTTTCAATCTGTCAGTTTGACAGTTGGCAGCTGTCAAAATGAAATTCTCACATTAATATCGTGATCAGTGACCTGAAAAAGTAGGTATTTATGGTTTATACATAAAGAAACTTCTTTTCAAAATGTTGAAATTCTTAACCTGTCAGTTTGACAGTTGGCAGCTGTCAAAATGAAATTCTCACATTAATATCGTGATCAGTGACCTGAAAAAGTAGGTATTTATGGTTTATACATAAAGAAACTTCTTTTCAAAATGTTGAAATTCTCAACCTGTCAGTTTGACAGTTGGCAGCTGTCAAAATGAAATTCTCACATTAATATCGTGATCAGTGACCTCAAAAAGTAGGTATTTATGGTTTATACATAAAGAAACTTCTTTTCAAAATGAAAAAATTTTCAACCTGTCAGTTTGACAGTTGGCAGCTGTCAAAATGAAATTCTCACATTAATATTGTGATCAGTGACCTCAAAAAGTAGGTATTTATGGTTTATACATAAAGAAACTTCTTTTCAAAATGTTGAAATTCTCAACCTGTCAGTTTGACAGTTGGCAGCTGTCAAAATGAAATTCTCACATTAATATCGTGATCAGTGACCTGAAAAAGTAGGTATTTATGGTTTATACATAAAGAAACTTCTTTTCAAAATGTTGAAATTCTCAACCTGTCAGTTTGACAGTTGGCAGCTGTCAAAATGAAATTCTCACATTAATATCGTGATCAGTGACCTCAAAAAGTAGGTATTTATGGTTTATACATAAAGAAACTTCTTTTCAAAATGAAAAAATTTTCAACCTGTCAGTTTGACAGTTGGCAGCTGTCAAAATGAAATTCTCACATTAATATTGTGATCAGTGACCTCAAAAAGTAGGTATTTATGGTTTATACATAAAGAAACTTCTTTTCAAAATGTTGAAATTCTCAACCTGTCAGTTTGACAGTTGGCAGCTGTCAAAATGAAATTCTCACATTAATATCGTGATCAGTGACCTCAAAAAGTAGGTATTTATGGTTTATACATAAAGAAACTTCTTTTCAAAATGTTGAAATTTTCAACCTGTCAGTTTGACAGTTGGCAGCTGTCAAAATGAAATTCTCACATTAATATCGTGATCAGTGACCTCAAAAAGTAGGTATTTATGGTTTATACATAAAGAAACTTCTTTTCAAAATGAAAAAATTTTCAACCTGTCAGTTTGACAGTTGGCAGCTGTCAAAATGAAATTCTCACATTAATATCGTGATCAGTGACCTCAAAAAGTAGGTATTTATGGTTTATACATAAAGAAACTTCTTTTCAAAATGTTGAAATTCTCAACCTGTCAGTTTGACAGTTGGCAGCTGTCAAAATGAAATTCTCACATTAATATCGTGATCAGTGACCTGAAAAAGTAGGTATTTATGGTTTATACATAAAGAAACTTCTTTTCAAAATGTTGAAATTTTCAACCTGTCAGTTTGACAGTTGGCAGCTGTCAAAATGAAATTCTCACATTAATATCGTGATCAGTGACCTCAAAAAGTAGGTATTTATGGTTTGTACATAAAGAAACTTCTTTTTAAAATGTTGAAATTTTCAACCTGTCAGTTTGACAGTTGGCAGCTGTCAAAATGAAATTTCCACATCAAAATCGTGATCCATAACCTCAAAAACGTAGGTATTAATAATGGAAAAAAATTAGTTTGCAAGACCAAAAAATTACTTTTAAAAAGTTAAAATTTTTAATGATAAGAAAGATGATTTTTACACTATATCTGGGCCTTGTAGACAAAAAATGATGCTAAACTAAAGTTTTTAGTGACCGGAAAAATGGGTGCGGTTTTTGGTAATGGGCTTTTTTTGAGGAACCCCATATTATTACCTCAGATATCTAATAAAACATCCTCCAATATGTTAGGTGAAACATTTTAGGTTCAGGACATTTCGTCCAATTGCTAGCGATAGAAAGTTCTTAATTTCCAAATGTTCCACATCAAATGATTTTTTTTTATGTTGAAAATGTGGTATTAAAAAAATGCACAACTTCTTAGCGGCATAAAATATACTAATGCCACGACACAAATCAACTAAAAAATTGGCTTTGAATGTCCATCATTTCTTTAGAAAGCAAAATGGGATTGAAGTAGGTATCTTTTTTCGAAGCTAAAATGAAAGTTTAGTTTCTGTTATTGAAATCAAGGGTCAGGACTATATTTCATTTCACACCAACAGAATCTGTAAATCTTGCAGAAAAAACATTTTAGTGTACACATCACATATTTTCTTCAACTTCAAATACAATCTCTTATATACAAAACGCTTTGTTGCCGACCTGTGGATTCTATATTACATCTGATAACTGACGAACAGTTTAAGATATGCCAATCATTTCTCACGGAAGTTAAAAATAAGCATTTTTCCGAATTCGAGCACTCTGTTATCAATGGCACGGCGCGGCGAGGATATTCATTCCTTTTTAATAAAACACTTTTAAGTGGTGAATCCTGTCAGGTTGTGAGCCGTTGTCAGTCTATAAATATAAGTACGTTTTCCCAATAAATCTAGAATTGATAAAATATCGAGATTACGAGAAAATAACTGGAAAATTCCAGATACCTTAGGCATGGCAGATTGCTATCGCACAAAAATGGTTTACCACCTTCGGCTAAATTGAATTGTACATCTCGGTATTGAAGCTAAATTAATATGGTCCTTCTAAACATTTAAATTCCCTATAAAAAAAACTTTTTCTAATGGTATTAAATATTAACGTATTAATATATTTTTTAATGCGTACTTTTTTACAAGGATTTTCCTTTTCATAGCTATGAGCCTTTAAACAATTATTCATACATCTTTGAAGTACAGCAATAATTTAAAGCTAAAGTAATGTAGGAATAAACATGTCATGCCAGTAATTATATAAATCATAGTGAGTGATTTGGCTCTTATTATCGAAAGGCGTTAAATTGAAATTTTTATCAAAGGATAGTCATTATTTATTTGCCGTTACATCATTTGATTTATGTAAACTGCTGCATAGAGTTCCACACGTTGAATATTTTGAATTCTTGAAGTTTTAGCTAGTTTGTCGTGGTCTTCTTCTGGAAAGAAGTAAATAAGATCACGACAAAAAGGTAGAAACGCCAATAATTGAAATTTTAAAGAAAAAATCATTAGCTCCGCGAAAGCCTTAGAATCAAAATCAAAAAAGTTGATTGGAGGTGCCGTTCTTAGAGTCCCTCTAATCAATTCAAACACATCTTTTTCTGCGGCGGCGCTGGCACTCTCGAAAGGACTTTTCGAAAATCTGAAGTGGGGGACGCGATTTTATTCATATAAGGGGATTATGTCAAGATTCCTTTTTTCTTTGCAATTTTAATTTTTAAAATGCTTGAAATTACCTATTTTTCCCAATTTCTTTCGCGTTCTTTTAAAATTATGTCTGGGTGCGGGATTCTATTCTGGCACGACTTAAAATTTCATCTTTTCCAATCCAAATTAGTCCAAAAGAATCGTAGGTTTTCCTCAAAACTCAACGTCGTGGAAATTCTCTCATAAAATGTCCAAAAATAATCCAAAATTAGTCCAAAACAATCGCAGGTTAGCCTCAAAACTGAATATCGTGGAAATTTCCTTTTAGAGGATCGTAAGTTATACTTAAAAAATTTTCCTTTACAAGGTCAAAAAAATTCTCAATTAGTCCAAAAGAATCGTAAGTTAGACTCAATCAAAACTGAAGGTCGTGGAAATTTTCTTTTAGAGTGTCTAAAACGAATCCAAAATTATATCGTAGGTCAAGCTCACGTTGTGGAAATTGTCTTTTAGAGGATCAAAAAATAATCCAAAATTATAGTTCAAAAGAGTCATAGGTTAGCCTCAAAACTGAATGTCGTGGAAATTCCCTTTTAGAGGGTTCAAAAATAATTCAGATTTAGTCCAACAGAATCATAAGTCAGACTCATCCAGTTTTGAATCTAACTTACGTCTTAAATAAATCCAAAAGAATCGTAGGTTAGACTCAATCAAAACTGAAGGTCGTGGAAATTTTATTTTAGGGGGTCCAAAATTATTTCAAGAAAATTATAGGTTAGGCTCAAAGCTGATCATTGTGGAAATTTTCTTTTAGAGGATCCAAAAATAATCCAAAATTGATCCAAAGGAATCGTAGGTTAGCCTCAAAACTGTACATCACGGAAATTTTCTTTTAGAGAATCCAAAATAATCCAAAATTAGTCCAATCGAATCCTAGGTTAGACTCAAAACTGAACGACGCGGAAATTTTCTTTTAGATGGTCTAAGAATAATCCTAAACTAGTCCAAAAAATCGCAGATTAACCTCAAAACTGAATATCGTAGAAATTTCCTTTTAGAGGGTTCAAAAATAATCCAAATTTAATCCAAAAGAATCGTAAATTAGACTCGAAACTGGACGTCGACGTCGGTGGAAATTTTCCTTTCGAATGTCAAAAAAAATTGTAAATTAGTCCAAAAGAATCGTAGGTTAGACTCTATCAAATCTCAACGTCGTGAAAATTTTCTTTTAGAGGATCTGAAAATAACAAAAAATTATTCCAAAAGAATTGTAGGTTAGCCTCAAAATTGAGCGTCACAGAAATTTTCATTTAGAAGGGTCCAAAATTAGTCCAAAAGAATAGTAGAAATCGTAGGTTAGACTCAATCAAAACTAAACGTCGTTGCAATTTCTTTTTAGATGGTCCAAAAATAATCCATAATTAGTCCAAAGGAATCGTAAGTTAGCCTCAAAACTGAACGTCACGGAGATTCGGAAATCCAAAATTTATCTAAGATAATAATAGGTTAGACTCGAAACTGAATCACGTGAAAAATTTTTTTTAGAGGGTCCAAAAATACTCCAAAATTAGTCCAGCGGAATCGTAGGTTAGCCTCAAAACTGAACGTCACGGAAATCTTCTTTTAGAGGGGTAAAAGTAATAAAAAATTTGTCCAGGCGATTGAACCACGCGAAAATTTTTTTTAGAGGGTCCCAAAATAATCTAAAATTACTCCAAAGGAATCGTAGGTGAACCTCGAAACTGAAGCTCGTGGAAATTTTCTTTTAGAAGAACCAAAAATAATCTTAAACTAGTACAAAAATATCAGGTTAGCCTCAAAAATGAACATCGTGGAAATTTCCTTTTAGAGGGCTCAAAATTAATTCAGATTTAGTCCAAAACAATCGTTAAATTAGACTCAAAACTTGACGTCTTGGAAATTTTCCTTTGGTCAAAGAAATTCTAAATTAGTCCCAAAATATAGTAGGTTAGACTCAATTAAAACTGAAGGTCGTGTAAATTTTCTTTTAGAGGGTCCAAAATTATACAAAAAAATCGTAGGTTAGGCTCAAAACAGAAAGTTGTGGAAATTTTCTTTTAGAGGATCCAAAAATAATCCAAAATTAGTTCAAAAGAGTCGCAGGTTAGCCTCGAAACTGAATGTCGTGGAAATTTTCTTTTAGAAGATCCAAAAATAATCTTGTCCAAAAATCTCAGATTAGCCTCAAAAATGAACATCGTGGAAATTTCCTTTTAGAGGGCTCCTCAAAATTAATCCAGATTTAGTCCAAAAGAATCGTAAGTTAGACTCAAAATTGGACGTCTTGGAAAGTTTCGTTTAGATGGTAAAAAAAAATTCTAAATTAGTTCAAGAGAATCGTAGGTTAGACTCAATCAAAACTGAAAGTCGAGGAAATTTTCTTTTAGACGTTCCAAAAATAATCAAAAATTATTTTTTAAAAATCGTAGGTTAGGCTCAAAACTGAAGGTTGTGGAAATTTTCTTTTAGAGGATCCAAAAATAATTCAAAATTAGTCCAAAAACCGTAGGTTAGACTCAAAACTGAACTTCGTGGAAATTTTCTTCTAGAGGAATCGAAGAAAATCCAAAATTAGTCCAAAGGCAACGCAGGTTAGCCACAAAACTGAATGTCACAGAAGTTTTCTTTTAGAGGGATCCAAAAAATCCAAAATTAATCCGAAAGAATCGTAGGAATCGTAGGTTAGACTTAATCGAAACTTACCGTCGTCCTGGAAATTTCCTTTTACAGTGTCCAAAAAATAATCCAAAATTAGTCCAAAGGAATCATAGGTTAGCCTCAAAACTGAAGCTCGTGGAAATTTTCTTTTAGAAAATCCAAAAATAATCCTAAACTAGTTAAAAAATCTCAGGTTGGCCTCAAGAATGAACATCGTGGAAATTTCCTTTTAGAGGGCTCAAAATTAATTCAGATTTAGTCCAAAACAATCGTAATTTAGACTCAAAACTGGACGTCTTGGAAATTTTCCTTTAGAAGGTCAAAGAAATTCTAAATTAGTCCCAAAAAATCGTAGGTTAGACTCGATCAAAACTGAAGGTCGTGTAAATATTCTTTTAGAGGGTCCAAAATTAATCCAAGATTATTTCAAGAAATTCGTAGGTTAGGCTCAATACTGAACGTTGTGGAAATTTTCTTTTAGATAATCCAAAATTAATCCCAAAACTGTAGGTTTGACTCAACACTGAATGTCGTAGAAATTTCCTTTTAGAGGGTTCAAAAATAATTCAGATTTAGTCCAAAAGAATCGTAAATTAGACTCAAAACTGGACATCGTGGAAATTTTCTTTTAGAAGGTATAAAAAATATTTTAAATTGGTCCAAAAGAATCGTAGGTTAGATTCAATCAAAACTGAACATCGCGGAAATTTTCTTTTAAATGTCCAAAAATAATCCAAAATTATTTTTAAAAAATCGTAGGTTTGGCTCAGAACTGAAGGTTGTGGAGATTTTCGTTTAGAGGATCCAAAAATAATCCAAAATTAGTCCAATAACTGTAGGTTAGACTCAAAACTGAACGTCGTGGAAATTTTCTCTTTGAGGATCCAAAAATATTCCAAAATTATTCCAAAAGGAATTCCAAAATTATTCCAAAAGGATTGCTGGTTAGCCTCAAACCTGAACGTTACGGAAATTTTCATTTAGAGGGGTTCAAAGAATCCAAAATTAGTCCAAAGAATCGTAGAAATCGTAGATTAGACTCAATATAAACTGACCGTCGTGGAAATTTCCTTTTAGAGGATCCAAAAATAATCCAAAATTAGTCTAAATGAATCGTAGGTTAGTCTCAAAACTGAATGATAAGCTTTTAGAGGGGTAAAAAAAATTCAAAATTTGTCCAAGAGAATAATAGGTTACACTCAAAACTGAAACACGTGGAATTTTTTTTTTAGAGGGCCAAAAAATAATCTAAAATTAGTCCAAAGGAATCGTAGGTTAGCCTCAAAACTGAAGGTCGTGGAAATTTTCTTTTAGAAGGTCCAGAAATAATTCTAAACTAGTCCAAACATCTCAGGTTAGCCTCAAAACTGAACGTCGTGGAAATTTTCTTTTAGACGGTCCAAAATTTATCCAAAATTATTCCAAAAGAATTGCAGGTTAGCCCCAAAACTGAGGGTCACGAATATTCTTCTTTGGAGGGGTCCAAAAAATCCAAAATCAGTCCAAAAGAATAGTAGAAATCGTAGGTTAGAGTCAAACAGAATTGAACGTCGTGGAAATTTTCTTTTAGCGGGTCCAAAAATAAGCCAAAATTAGTCCAAAGGGATCGAAATTTCCTCTTAGAGGATCCAAAAATAAAATTATTTCAAAGGAATTGCAGGTTAGCCTAAAAACTGAGCATCACAGAAATTTTCATTTAGAGGAGTCCAAAAAAATCCAAAATTAGTCCTAAAGAATTGTAGAAATCGTATGCTAGACTCAATCAAAACTGAACGTCGTGGAAATTTTCTTTTAAAGGGTCCAAAATTAAACCAAAAATAGTCCAAAAGAATAGCAGGTTAGCCTCAAAACTGAACGTCACATAAATTTTCTCCTAGAAGGGTCTAAAATATCCAAATTAGCCCAAGAGAATCGTAGGTTAGACTCAATTAAAATTAAAAGTCGTGGAAATTTCCTTTTAGAGGGTCCAAAAATTATTCCAAAAGAATCGCAGGTAAGCTTCAAACCGAACGTCACGGAATCTTTCTTCTAAAGGGGTCCAAAAAAATCCAAAATTAGTCCAAAAGAATCGCAGGTTGGCTTCAAAATTGAATGTCCTGGAAATTTCCTCTAAGAGGGTTAGCCTCCAAACTAAATATCGTAGAAAAAATTCTAAACGGATCGAAAAAAAATTTCCAAAAACTAGTTCAAAATAATTACAATTATTTCCTACCTACAGGTAGACCCGAATCTGCACGTCATGAATTCTTTTTCTAGAGGGGATCGAAAAAAGAGTGAAAATTAAAAAAAAAAAAATTCTAAAGGCGCAACTGATTTTTTTTTTTATGATGACGTCAAAACAAAATTGCTCCCCCAAAATTGTTTTAACAACTTGTTTCCACTATTTCCACGTAAGATAAAAGGCAGGCCCGCAAACCCTACTTCTCTGAATCAATTCCTATATCCCAAGACTGCTCTCAGACTTTAGCTTTGAACGAACTAAATATTTATAAAATAAAATGAATAAAACAAAATACATGTAAACCCAGAAGCCGAGGAAAATAATAATGCATGAAAAAAACTTAATATGAAGTGCCAATAAACGCGCCTATGCATCTACCAAAGCCCGGGGGCTTGATAGATGTAAAATTAAAAATTACAGACGTGTATAACTGCCTCTTAGCTGCTCTGTAAAATATTTAAGATTAAGAAGTAACTAAATTAGTTCTCAGATTGTAGGATAATTCATTGAGCGCATTCAACTTTAATGGAATAATGGAATTTCAATTTCCCAATAAGAAATCAATTTTCAATAAACTTCTTGATTTTATTTCTATTTCTCTTTTACATTTGCGATCCGACGTATGAAAAACTTTCAGGGCTAACAATTAATTTTTTGTGGATTCAGCGCAGCGCTTAGTCCTTTCTTTAAGATTTTCTCAATGGACTATTTAATTTTTGATAAACCCAAATAATTTACACGGGTAGTCAATTACCGATATCTGAGATATTGATCCATTGTAAACTCCTCTGTAAACTTTGGTAAAGTAATTTTCAGTCATCTTGGCGCCTCCGCCATTATAAGAAATAAGAAATGAAATTTAACTATTCAATAATTAATATATAGGTATACCTACTTACCGTTTATAAATAAATATAAATATAAAAAATATCCAATTTGATATATTTATAAGTATTTATGATCCACTGAACATACAAAAATAAAATCTGTTGGACGTAAAAATCATTGAAACCACTTTATAATGCAATTATCGTCGAATCTGTTTAAAACAACTACTTTTCATGCATGCTATAAAACATTGAATTATATTACAGAGTTCACAGCATCCAAAGTAATTAAAGTGTTAGTAATGTTACCCCGTTAGCTGTCGCGCGTTTGAAACTCATCTGATAATAAACAATAACTAATAATAAGATAAATTTTACGGCTAGTTGTTTTATGAGAATCAATTTCCGTGTATGATGTATTACTTCCGTTAAATCTATTTTTGGGTGTGATGATAAATAATTTTTATTGTTCGCCTGTAATTAGTAATCAAGCGTTGAAAAACAGACAGTCCAAGTAATTTGATATTGTAAATATATAATAAAAACAATTATCTTTAATGACCAGTGTTTTATTCTAATGATGTTACGGGTTAATGAGGATTGGGCCAATGAAATAGACCAAAAAATATTTTGACATATCGTCTATTACTTAATAAATAATTTATCTATTCATTGTTGGTATATCCAAACCCACAAGTTATATACAGGGTGTAACAAATTTTAATTTGGTAACTTTAGAGTTGACTAGTAGAGAAATATAGGTGTATTTTGTCTTTTGTTTATATGCAATTGACTTTTCCGGAGAACTAATAGAAATTTTAAATTTCTCAATATCGAGTACGAGCACGAATGAATTTTAAATAAATATTTTTTTTACAGTATTTTTTTTTAACATAGAAATATTGTTTCCATATTTGGGAGGAGAAACCTATCCTAAATAATATTCTAGTAATACTTAATAAGTAGTAAATAAAACTGTAACCTAGCCGTTTGATTTCCTAGCCAAGATGAAAAGTTTAAAACTAAATATAAAAAACAGAAAAACAATCGAACATCAGATAAAAGTTGTAGTACCAAATTTAATGTCATTGTCATGTATTTTATTGCATAATAGCATTTTTTAATAGAAAATGAACTATGCTTTAATTATTGCCCTTTTACCAGTTTTATGAGATCAAATAAAACGGTATTCTGACATATCCATAAAATATAAATCACTTTAAATTACTTATTATGAAATCTAATTTAACCAGAATGAACTATCTGCATACAATGGAATACTAAATTCAATTTAAGTCGGCATTATGTAAACATGCTTTAATTTTACGTCGTTATAATGGATTAAAAATGCCATCCATGCTCTTGAGTATCATAAAAATTCAAAGTAGTTTAAAAAATAAGGCAACCAGAAATAACGTAATTTCCGATTCAGCCAAATATCACATTTTATATTATTTATATTTTATGAGTCAAAAGTATGGAATAAATTCAATACCTACTTGTTTCTGAATACGAAAATATTTCGAAAAAATCTTCGGATAGATCGATTTTTATTTTAAATTCCGCATCTTTTGCTTTGATTTTTTTAGCTATGACGTCATTGCTGCTTCGGTTATGACGTCATCTACTTTTTTAGTGGAACACCCTGTATGTTTTTTCATTTTTAGAATCACGATAGAAAACTGATTTCAATAGTAAAATTTGAACAGTAAATATACTCGTCAAAATTTGCTTCGGGGCACCTTAAA
Source organism: Rhagium mordax (assembly GCA_963680705.1). NCBI lineage: Eukaryota > Metazoa > Arthropoda > Insecta > Coleoptera > Cerambycidae > Rhagium > Rhagium mordax. Next base: position 10,355,132 of record OY796657.1, read on the forward strand.
ATTGATCAAGATTTACAACGCTGTAAAACTGTCAAAAATGTATAGATTTGTGTCGGGTTTTTAGCGTTTCAAGGGAAATTTAATTGGCTTTCATCTTACCTATTTAACTCTAAGATAAAGTTACAAAAACATGTTTATACAGGGTGTCAAACGAATGCCTGTTTTTTCAGTCAATTTTTATCTTGAGCACAGCCAACCAAACACCCTGTTTATTAGAATTTAAAGAAATTTGTTTGTCTTATGTGTCTGCTTTAAAACATTTTTTGAATTTTGCTCCTATCTTTTTTGTAGAAAAAGATACAGAGGTTTTAATAAAATGTTACATTTTCACAATAAAATTAAAAATCTCAAACTATTATACTTTTATAATCATAAGGACTCACATTAACATTAATATCTATTTTATTTAACAATATTAAACATTAAAACTTAACCGTAATGTAATTAGCAATGAGTTGGGTCTCTGGATGTTATAAATCACTGCAATGTTGTGGCATGTTCTGAACCAAATTATTTATTATCTCGTTTGGAATTTGGTTCCACTCTTCTACAAGGGCTTCTCTAAGTTCTCGCAATGTATCAGGTTGATGGTTTTGACTAGATATTCGTATCTGTAGAACATCCCAAATTTGCTCTGTAGGGTTTAAATCTGATAATAATGCAGACTACCACATGCGGTTTATACCCTCTTGGTAAAAAAACTCGTTTACAATACGTGCTCCTTGTGGTCAATCACAATATACCCAAATTTTGGTAATCAAATCCATCTGTTATTTTATTGTGAAAATGTAACGTTTTACTAAAACCTCTGTATCTTTTTTTACAAAAAAGATAGGAGCAAAATTCAAAACATGTTTTAAGGCAGACACATAAGACAAACAAATTTTATAAAATTCTAATATACAGGGTGTTTGGTCAACGCTGTGCAAAAGATAAAAATTGACTAAAAAAACAGGCCACTTGTTTAACACCCTGTATAAAGATGTTTTTGCAACTTTATCTTAAAGTTAAATATGTAAGATGGAAACCAATTAAATTTTCCTTGAAACGCTAAAAACTCGGCACAAATCCATACATTTTTGACAGTTTTACAGCGTTATAAATCTTGGTCAATTTTAAGGTGTCCCGAAGCAAATTTTGACGAGTATAATAAAATAAAGAATTTACTAATCAAATGTTCAGGGTAGTTACCTATATTTTGACCCCTACCTACAACCTTTACCTACAAATTTTATGTTTAGAGATATGAAAAGTAGAGACAAAAGCTGTAGATTTTGCAAAAATATACAGGCTGTCTCCTCCCTTTCTCTACTTTCCGATACTATTTTTTTTCAAATTTTTTTCGGAAAAAGATATTTATTTGACACCAAAATTTACAACTTTTGTCTCTACACTTTTTTCATATCTCTAAACACAAAAGCTGTAGGTAGGTGTCAAAATAGGGAACTACTCTGTTCAAATTGAAAACCTTCTTGTGCCTGACAGTATCCCAAACGATCAATGAATTCTTGCGGAACTTTATTTATAGTTTCTTGAGAAATGTTGATACATTCTAATCTAATTTTGTTGTTTAATTCTTCAATATTGTCAGGTTTACATTTTTGTGCGTTACGTTTTTTCGTGGCCAAAAAAAAATCTAGCGGGCTAAGATCCGGTGACCTTGGTGGTCATTCTACACTACCACGTCTTCCAGACCTTAAGTTAATTATTTATGTTATTATTTAGTGAGTGTTCATTTGCTATTTCATATTAAAATATCACAATAGAACATGAATTACTTAACTTCGAAAAATAATATTTTCAAATGTCTCTAGCTCCAAAGTTATGATCTCTGGACCTCAAGTAGAGGTCTTTGAAATCAACTCTCCACAGATATTCTGAAAATAAAAAATATACAGGGCGTTCTGTTTTAAAAAAAAGAAGATGATGTCATAACCGAAGCAGCGATGACGTCATAGCTAAAAAAATCTCGAAAAATATCAAAGAAGAAGATGCTCAATTCAAAATGAAAATCGACCTGTCCAAGGATTATTCCAAAACATTTTCGTATTCAGAAATAATGAATTTAAGTATTCCATGCTTTATGTACACGGTGATCATTTGAAAATTCTACTTTTTAAACTCTTTTACTTCGCTTAAAAATATGGCTAGAAAAAAAATCAAAAACCGATCTGTAGCATATTTTAGTTTAGTTTTTGTATATGTTATGAGTCTGCATGAATATACAGGGAGCGCCACATATAGTCACATTTTTTTAATGGCACACCCTTTATATTTTTAGATATTTGGATAGCCCTTTTCATCCCCTTTATATATTTAATCGTTATATATTTCATCTTCAAATAACTTAATTATTCAAATAAATAAATATTCTTAAAAGTTTGGGATACAACTAAATTATTTTTTAGACACATTTTTTTTAAACAAAATTGCATAAAAAAAATAAACCTTTGTTCAGAAAATAATGGTGGAATTTTTGAAAGCATGTTATAATTTTTACTTATTTTGTATGTTGTTATTTTTATTAAAAAATTGTATAAAATGTAAACTTGTTTTTCTTGCATTTAGGTGTGTTTATTTGAATAACTTATTTGAAGATGAAATATACATATAACAATTACATATATTTATAAATGGGATAAAAAGGGCTATTAAAATATATAAAAATATACAGGGTGTTCCGTTTAAAAATTGGACTGTGTGGCGGTCCCCTGTATATTCATTAAGATAGATGCAGACTCATAACATATACAAAAACTAGGTATAATATGCTACAGATCTATTTTTACTTTCTTTTTCTAGCATTTTTAGGCAAAATAAAAGGGTTTAAAAAGTAGAATTTTCAAACGATCATCTTGTACACGCTGTTGAATAAAAATACATGATATATCGGAATTAAGTACTTACATGTTCTTGATTCTAGATAATCCAAAAACGTTTCCTTAAAATGTCATCGGTTGGTTAGTATACTGAATAATTTGAGTAGTTTTTGAAATATTTCAAAATTGCCTGTCTCTCTGTTCTGATAAATTAACGCTTCGAGATTTTTGACGAAATTTGGTATGTATAGAATAGTATAGATATGTATTAATGTGTCAAGTTCAATTTTATAAATAAAGATCAATAAATATAGGAGCAGCGAGGGTGCTGAACTTATCTTAAATTCTAAAATTTGTGCACACCAAATATATTTTTTTAATACCCCGAGGAGCTCAAAATTCAAGAGTATGGTCTAATTTATTGTGATATTTAGGGATTAAAACTCACTAACTATAGGAAAATATACAAGGTGTTAAGTATACAGGGTGTGCCAATAAAAATTCCCAGGTGAAATATTTCGGAAACTACTAGAGATATTTGAGTTCTGTAAAAGACCATTGCTAGAACATATAAATAGCTTTAGTTTTGAATACAAATAGTTTTTCAATAAGTTAAGGGATAGATGGCGCTGCGTTACAAAGAATTTTTTTAGATGACAGGAGCTTAGAAATATAGTGCAAGTTAAAGAGATTTTAATTTCAATTAGATTTCGTTATATGAAAAATTTTCAAAAATCTAGCCGTTTTCGAGAAAATTGAGTTTAAAATTTATAATTTTTGAAAAACTAAAACCGCCGTAACTTTCTTTAAATAAATTTTAGACGATAGTTCGTTTGAAACTTTCTTCATAGGAAGGTAATGTGAATAATGTGGCTATAAAACTTTTTTACAACTTCCGGTTAAACCGGAAATTACATTTATTGCAATTTTAAAGCGATCGCCACTGTATTAGGTATATTAAACAATATTGAATAAAAAATATGTCTTCGTAAAAAACATCGTAATTCGACAAATGCTCCTGCATGCAAGGAACCGTTTGCATGGAACAAATTTTTATTCAATATTGTTTAATATAATACAGTGGCGGGCGCCTTAAAATTGCAATAAATGTAATTTGTAAGTTGTAAAAAAGTTTTATAGCCACATTATTCACATTACCTTCCTATAAAGAAAGTTTCAAACGAACTATCGTCTAAAATTTATTTAAAGAAAGTTACGGCGGTTTTAGTTTTTCAAAAATTAAAAATTTTAAACTCAATTTTCTCGAAAACGGCTGGATTTTCGAAAATTTTTCATACAACGAAATCTAATTGAAATTAAAATCTCTTTTATATTTCTAAGCTCCTGTCATCCAAAAAACTCTTTGTAACGCAGCGCCATCTATCCCTTAACATATTGAAAAACTATTTGTATTCAAAACTAAAGCTATTTATATGTTCTAGCAATGGGCTTTTACAGAACTCAAATATCTCTAGTAGTTTCCGAAATATTTCACTTGGGAGTTTTTATTGGCACACCCTGTATATCATTTATCCCATTCCCAACACAAAAATTATAGACTTACAAACAAAGCGTGCGATGAAATTGGGAAGAGTTTAAAACGATTAAGCGGTTAGTTCCATATATTTTGACACCTACAGACAAAAGTTGTAAATTTTGGTGTCAAATATCTTTTGCCGAAAAAATATTTAAAACAAAATAGCATCGTAAAGTAGAGAAAGAAACACAACTTACGCTTTTTAATAAAATACCCTGTATATTTTTGCATATTTTGAAAGATTTTTTTTAACTTATTCCAAAAATATATACCTAGATAATATTTATGTTGAGATGACATTTTCTCGGGTTGCTTTTAAACAGTATGCCTCTTTGTGTAAAACAGTTCGTATTGAATATAGGTAAAAAAACTGACAAAATATTTCCAATAATTTTTGACAGTTTACCACCAGATATTTATGCAAAATCCCAAATACTTTCAAATAAATAGGTTATTCAGACACAATTTTATTTGCCAAACACCAATTTTGACACCTACATATATATTTTATTTATTATAGAATTTGGAAAAATGTAAAAACAAAAGTTGTAGATTTTGGTGTGAAATATATTTTGGTGATAAGAAATAAAACAAAGGAACATCAGAAAGTAAACTGTCAGTAATTATCAGAAACATTTTGTCATTTCTTTTCATGGCAACCTATGCTATGTTCCATGCGATATACTGTTTTGCATAATATTTCCAGAACGGATAGAGCAAATGACAGCATATTAGATATTTTTGGAATCAGAGAAAAAGATCCAACAAAATATGCAAAAATATATAGGGGGGTCCGAGGGGGGGTCTATTTAAAAAAACATAAGTTGTGTGTCACTTGTGTCTTTTTCTTCACTTTCCGGCGCCATTTTGTTTTACTTCAACAATAGGTACATAGTTCACGCTAAAATCTACAATTTTTATTTTTGCACTTCTTTTCATAGGTATTTGTAAAAATAAAAGCTGTAGGTAGGTGTCAAAATATATGGAACTACCCTGTACATACCTACCTTTACACAGACACTATTTAATTTTTACGAGTAACACAAAACCTATATTTTATATACTAAGGGCAACATTTTCTCTTTAAAATGAATTTTGTCCACGCCAAACGAGTACGTTTGCATTCGTTGTTACCGGTGTCACCGAAAATACCAACGCGTACATAATTATCACCATTAATGTTTCACACCACATAAGCATAGTTTTGGAGTGATTTTCAAAGGTTATTTTTAAAGGGTCATCAGCGTTCGAGGCACTGTATAGCGTACCTATATGGAATTGTAAACGTGTTACTTATTTTGTGAAAAATAAAAAAAATGCTGAGACTCAAAAACTTAAAACAGTTTTGAACCCCAATGAACAATTTGTTTTATCTGATTAATGGCACACTGGCGCATTCGCCGAAAGCGCACTATTAAATTTGCTTAATTCGAGCCGTCGGATTCGGACCCAATCGGGTCTTTATTTTGCTAGTTTAACACAGTTCGCGTTATTTTTTGGGAAATTCTCAGGAAGTGGAAATTTTTATTTACGTACTAGAACATTTCTTATTGTTTCTGAAACAGAATCAGAAAGCCGAACGACTTTTATCAACGAAAAAAACTCGACTACTGATATTTTAGAAAAAAATACTTTGCTATATCTACTTTAACCCTGTGTGCAAGATTTTTTAAGATATATTCACTACTAGCACTAGAAATGTATATGGTTTTTAGGACTTTTCTAGTTCTGTAGGATTAAACTAGAAAATTACGTGAATTAATTAAAGTCTTCTCCGAATAATAACTTATCTGGTTGTCAATGCGAAATGCGAATTTATTATGACAACTGTTGATTTCAAATTTGCAAAATTGTAATTTATTCTTACACGTGCAACTAATGTAATATTATTTAGTTATTAGCAAATTTGTTTCTACATTAAAACGATCTAGTGCTTTTCTAATTTGAATTTTGAAAACATTCACTCTGCTCGAATTAGATTTTTATTTCTGTTTTATCGTTTAACTTTCCGTTGTGTTAATTATTGGGATATTTATAATCTCACGTTTTTGTTTATAAAAATAATGTATTTGCATAGATGTTAAACGTAACAAAATTCAACATCGTGTATACATATAATTTATAAAATGCCACTTCCTACTCCTTTGACCCCTTTATTACTTTAATGCCCGAAGTCATATGGCAAAGATATAAACATCTACGTTTATACTGCTTATTTTGTTTCATGTATTTGAAATTAATACGTGCAAGAATTAAATAGAGAAGATAAGAAATCATTGCTTAATCACATACGCCAAGGTAAACATTATTTAGATAATACTTACTTCATTCTTCTGTTTTCTTTAAGTGACAGTTCGTATAAACACTGGAGAATTTTTAAAAATATCTCGCGAGACCACTAAAAACGCGAAGTACGGCGCCAACATAAAGTTACTGCGGGACCGGCGAGTTTGGTTGGACGTGCTGATGAAGCTGTCGTTACCATGGTTACAGCCGGGTGTCACTGCAATTTAGCCCTCTGGCGGCGGGTAGCCAAAGACAGCTGCGTCGGATTCAAAACATTTGCCGATCAAAAATAATTTCTCCCATCATTTGGAAACTTATATGCTGCCATCTATGAATGAGACGACCAACATTTATGATGAAAAACCGGTAACTTAAATTCTACAGATTGACGTCGACGATTGTATTTGTTTCAACACATTGTGCGCAATGGACATTTTTTTGTGCCAGTAAATGAACGACTGCGTTTGTAGTTTATTTATTCAAAAATACTAATAGATGATAAAAGTTTTCAAATAAATTAAAATTAAGGAACAGTTCGATAGATTTCCTTCTATAGAGGGTGTCTTATTAAAAACTACAACTACAACATTTGCGTACCTAGTGTAGTGTGTTTTGTTTTCTTATATGAAAATGAATCAACTTAGCCCAACCCGTTTTAGCTTCAAGAATATTTTTTATTGGGTCGTAAGAAAGTTGCGGCAAATTTCCAACTTTTTGAGACCTTTCCGCCATATTTGTCACTTCCGGTTTTACCGGAAATGGCCCCAATAAGTCTTTTCTAAATGGAATGGACCACCCTGTATGTTTTTACATTTTTGAAATAAAGATCACATTTTGGATACACTTATACTATTTTGAACAATTTATACAGGGTTGCAAGAAAAATAATTCGAATTTTAGTTATAAATCTAGATGGCTGCGAATATGTCAAAATTATTTTTGTTCCAATGTAATTCATATAAAAAATACGAAAACGTCAATATGTCCAATAATACATTATACAGGGTGCTCTAAACTCATTAATATCCCATTTTCATTAAAGTCGAACAGAACTAAATCTGCGAACTGCAAGCAGCTCCATCTACTAGATAGTAGTATGATGCTAGTCATATGGTGGTTTATTCAAGTTTGTCCATGGACATCCAGTGGATATATTTTTGCATACATCCAATGGATCTCTTGATATAAACATCCACTGGATGTCCAAAATGTGTCCATGGACGTCCTTTCGACACATTATAGACATAAAATGGACGTCCAATGGATGTTGTGTGTTGTCAGAACACCCTATGGACGTCGTCTAAGTCTGTGGTAGTACGATGTAGTCCCATATATGGATGTCGAGTGAACGTACACATTGCCCGCGTTCGCCAGACCCAACAGTTGATGAACTGTTGCCAATTTTTTAGATTGTTTTAAGGTTACAGTCTTCATCGGGAATTAAATTCAGTCATCTGAGTCATCACAGTCGCGTAACCGTTGACTCTAGCGCTGATGAACGCGTTGATGTTGTATGCATATAAATCTGCAAAACTCACCTTTAGTATATTTAAAACATATTCATTTAATATGAATAATAATATATTTGGAATGTTTATTTCATATTTTTTATATAAGTAATATACAGTTTATATTTTATACACATATACAATAACTGTAATATATTAATTGTTCAGGCAACGGCAACAAACAATAATTATTGTTGCATGAACATATTTCTATCTACGCTCGCTATATAATGACAGAAATCTGAGACTCATCTCAATGTCATAATGACGTTGTTTATAGCACTAGTGCGATATATATTTATCGCACGCATTTTATAAAAAAAAGCACACAAACCACCGGTTTGCTATAAAGGAGATAACAACAAACAGCAATTGTTATTTAGTTATTACTTCTAGATACTGTGTGGTGTTGACAATTAGTACCACCTATATTATTTGACTAGTGATAATACTGCCGATGAATTTTGCGACACGAGCCGCAGGCGAGTGGTGTAATTCATCAAGTGAGTTATTTAGTATTATCACGAGTTGAATATACTATACTTTATACAGTAAAGACCGAGGAGGTTCGAACATGGGTATTAGTTTGCGCGATTTACTTGTGCCAGTTGTAGGCAAGCGGACGACACAGTGTTGGGAATCGTGGATCTCCGCGCTGTAGCCGATGGCTCTCGCGTCTACTGTTCCTTGTTTGGATTTTTTTATAAGGCTTAAACATAATGAAAAAAATAAGAGATAAGAAAATGGAACAAGAAATAATTATTCCAAGTTTTAAATACACAATACTCTGCGCGATAATATTATTAGTGCTTATTCGATTTAAAATTCAATTAACTGTTCAAATTGCTCCTTGCTTTTCGGATATCAGTATTTGTTAATTCTATTCCATATTTTTTATTTCTTAGTTCTTACCTCTTATTTTTTTCATTGTGTTTAGGCCTATAATAATTTTTATGTTGTAGAATCACATTTTTGTTGCGAAAAAACAAACAATTTAATGGAAATGTTTAAATGTGTTTTGGGAATTTTTTTAAATTACAATAATTATTTCTATCTAGGATGAATGATTGAAGTTAGAAAAATTTCGAAACGTTGGTCCAGAATACGTAAATCAAATTTCTTTCAGACATGAGTTGAGTTACTAACAACGACAGTCTGCTGCTGACTGCTGAGGCTGAGCAGTGAGTGTCCATATAGCGCAGTGGCGGCAGTGCCGCGTCCTTCTCCTAATGTACAAATTTCGAACTGAGGCGAGTTGTCGGCCACTCGTATATTCGTCCCAATCCCTGTCGTGTTCGAAGCATCCTGGACTTATCTGTATATCTACGATTATAACAATAAATACTATCATCATCATTGAGACAATTATTGACTTTAATTGAACGCCAAAACTAATTAAATGTCAAATCACTTTCCTTCCCTCAATATATAATGGACCATTTTCTATTTCACCGTAGCGGAAAAGAATTTCTGTTGGATAGGCTAGGCGTGGTGTGGCCGGTGAATTTTCAATGTATGTATATACAATATTTCAATTTAGAGAATTCGGGATCAAAATGAGAATATTGGCGAAATCCCATCGCCCCCCCCCCCTGGAAAGTCATAAAGTCATAATATTAAATATATTTTAATTTTTGTTAAAACATCAGAATAATCTTCGATACAATATAAGACAAGTTTTTTTTGCTTTTGAAAAAATATTAATTTTTGGAAAAGTTTTTGCAGAATTTGAAATGTTTAATAAATCGAATCCTAATTTCAAAAAATTTCAAATAAAATGTTGGTAACTTTGACAAAAATTAATATTTTTTCAAAAGCAAAAAACCTTTTCTTAGATTGTATCGAAGATTATTTTGTTTAAAAAAAAAAATCAAATATATTTAATATTATGACTTCCCAGGAAGTCCAGGGGGGCGATGGGGTTTTCGGAAATTTTTAAAAATACCTCATATATGGCACTTATAATATAAATAGCTATTATGAAATACAGGTATAATCACAGCATGACAAGAATGCATATGGTTCATCCACAAAGCAATATTAACAAAGGTAATTAAAACTATACTATGCAGTGTGATCTACCGCACAAGTCTGCGAAACTTGAAACTTCAGAGGCCGCTAACTTATCCTGCGAAATAAATGGACTTTCGGTAATAATAGTTATTTATGTAAACAAAAATAATATAAAGAGGCGCGACTGTCAAGGGGCCGAGATTTTTTGTATTTTTTGCCAATAATTACAGAATTATCTACAATATTTAGGGCTATGCAACCGAATTACAAATACCTTCCCGTAGCACTAAATATTGGTAACAATAATTCTGAACCTATCAAAACTACTCCAAAAAAGCAAACTGTTAAATATGAAATTTGTAATTGTATGCGCCTACATAGAGATCGTATGCATGAAAATTTCACTTTTTTTGGTCATCACCAACCATATTGGATTTATAATCGAAAACTGATATGCATTATCCCCCTTTAAGGGGTTGTAGCCATTTTATGAGTTTTAAGACATATGTTTATTAATGAAAGTTCATTTATTTTTTGATAAATTAGCGGCCTCTGAAGTTTGGCACACTTGTGTGTAGTAGATCACCCTGTATACTACTTAATAATACCGTTTAAATACGACAAATCCAACGAATTGAGATTATACATTAGTATACATACTTGTTAAATATATAATTATATCTTCTTCTACTTTTTTACTTTCTAAGCAAAATAAAAATAGATATATACCTCAAAAATACATTTTAAATTGACTGTTCTTCTAAAATGTAGGTACTATGATCATCAACGATAAAGAATTTAACTACCTGTTCTCAAATGTTTCAAAAAATAAGTATATCCGTTCTTTTTCTCGCCCTGTGTATCCAATTAGATCTTTTAAATCCTTATAAGCAGCTATAAGAAATAAAAAATAATAAACAACTGCTATTTTGTGTCCATATACCAGTGCGGCCACCAGGCGCGTTCTGCTCTGAATCCGCCCCTCCCAGTTAACACAAGGCTGCTCCTGGGACGTCCCAAAAACATCAAGCCAGAACATTTGAAACATCCCAGGGACATCCCAAAACAAAGTAGGGACGTCCCAGCGCAAGCCGTTTGGGACTGTTCAGGATATCCCTGTCACGTCCCAACAACGTCCTTTCAGGTCGTGTTTGGACAATATTAGGACCTGACAAGGACATGCTCTAATAGCATACCAGATATAAAACCTATATCCAACTGGATTCAAAATAAAATACTAATTGACAATTAAATTATTTCCACAAACACCAAAAATAAGTTTATTACAGTCGACGAGCTTGGCCAACATGGCATCATTGGCAGATGCTTAAAACTGTTTATCACCTCCCAATGATGTCAACTTGGTTGGCGAAATGTGGGTCAAGTTCAGTATAATAAGTATTTGAGGATCTACTTCAGTCTCAATGTCGCATCAAAAGTTCAAATAACCCTTTACAGGAATACTGAACATTTATTCAAAGGAAGGAACATCACAAATTAATAGGCATAATGAAGCGTAAAAGAATACAATAATCAATCTGTAAAAGACCACTTAACTTTTAACAAAACACCAGACCAAAAAGACACCAAACACCAAACAAAACATGCAAGCAGCCATATTGCAATTCCTCCTTCTTTATCCTTGCCCTGGATTGGTTCTTGCAGCGAATGTGCGAATACGCTGAACAAATGACAGACAGTGGCTTGCACACGCGTAGAGCTTGGTCCGTTTACATTTATTAAGCGGCGGCAAATTTAAAATATTTGAGTACCCAACAGAACTTGAAAATTTGTTTACCAAAAGTTTCTTTGCTTTATCACAGAAGAAAAACTTTTAATAGTAATTCTAATATTATACATAATACCAAACATACTGAATATCATATTAAACGATTAAAAATTAGATTGTTTCCACATTTTTATAATTATTCTACTTTTTGTTTTTGTTGAATGATTCCTGATATATTATTTATTTAATAAAAACATTATCACTCCAAAATAACAATATTTTTAGGTTTAAAAAATTGTTTTCAATATTTTCGACCGTATTGTGATTGAGCATGTGCATTTTACACTTGTTTTTTTATAAAATACCTTACCCAGAATAATATCCAAGTCCTTAAGTCCTTGGGACGTTAGCCTGGGTTGTTTCACTATTTGGGACATCCCAAGGATTTTCTTAATATAACTCTACAGGGACGTCCCTGACGGTAAGTCCCAGGGATGTTTCTGTGGGATATTTCAGTCTTTGGGATGTCCGAGGGACATTTTGCCACGACGATCCCATATGGAACGTAAAAGCTCATATATGGACATCCCACGGACATTTTGTGCTAACTGGGCTGTCTATAAACTCCAGTAACTTTCCTGAAACGGTTCTGTGTCTGATTGTTAAAATTCTATAAATTTCCACAAAATGACCGTGGAATTAAATAACTGGTAATTAAAACATAAAAAGTAATTATGGCAATAAAATATCTATTCCTCCTTTTAGGTAGGTATACAAATAAATTTCCAAAGAACTTAATATTTACTAATATACCTACCTATATTATTAGCTTAGAAGTAAGAAGTAATGATTTTAAAAAGTAGGTATCTGTTCTTTGCGTCTACCTACACATTATTTGAATTTTGATTGCCTATACAGATAAACAGAGATATAAATAATACCTACATTTAAAAAAATTTAAATTGGATCCTTTTATTTAGTGTCAGTAGCCAACATAACAGAAGTAAAAGACAAATCAAATTTTACGCTAAAATAATTTAATTATATATATTATCTAAAGAGAGGAGCAAAAATCGATTAAAGTGAATAATCCTGTAAGTATCCTTTGCTTTTCTTTTAATCATTTTTAATTTCGTAAATTTTAAAATGTCTCTAAGTTGACAGCACTTCACGTTCGAGCAAAGCCGCCGTTAATCGTTTGGCGGTTTTTCTTATTGCGCACGCTCCGTAATTGCAAATTCACCATTTTCTCTTCGTGCTACCACCTGCATACCCGCTCGTTGTTGCCGTTAGTTCAGACTTCATTTAAACTCTGTATTAACAAATCAAAACTATTAATAAATACAAATAGTGTCTAGTCAATTTGATATTTTAAACATTTCACCACAATGAGTGCAGAAACCGAAAGTGTATCTCCAGCTCTAAACTTCGAGAAATGTTCCGTTGTCCTGCTTGATGTAGCCGGCACAACCACTTCAATCAACTTCGTTAAGGTGAGAAATTGTCATTTTCTTTTATATTTGTCTATTAAACGTGCTTATTCTTATGTACATTTTTATATTTTATTCTTTGGTTATTAAGCCGACGCTGTTTTTTCGCAATGTTTTTTCCGTTGGATGCGAATTTTGATCGGTGCTATTTGCCGCAAGTAGGTTGCAGAGATGGAGGCAATATTTGTTTCCACATTCCAGAATAAATCTTCGCGTATTTTGACGGGGGCACACAAATGTTTTATTATATTTTGTCAACGCTAGTGGGATAAATTTTGAATTTACACGTGTTTTCGGCCAAAACTTCATCTGGTTGTCCTTGAATCAGGTAAAAATTGAGCCCTTGTTCCATGCATGGTGCATTCACATCTTTTGTCTAGGTACAGTTGATTCAAAATGCCATGCAACGTAAAGAAACAATATTATTATTTTTGGCACACAATAATTTTATTTACACGTTTTTGAATAGGTAATTCAGGTAGCAGTTTGGTCTTTTGTTATGTAGGGTATCCAGAGAAAAGTGTGCAAATCTAGGTAAAAGAAAAATTTATTTTTAATGTAAGTGTTATATTTCGTTTAATCCTTTAAGTACCAATTTCAGAGCAATGTGAAGTGTTGAATTATCAGATTATAAACAAAAACCAAGTCAAAGGTTGTTGTTTTTATTAATCTCTGTATTAATAGGCTGTATGAACAACATTGGCCTTTAAAAATGGCTAAAATAAAAGTAAGCATTTAAGAAAGTGTTGTTATAATTAGAAAGGTATTTGTTTCAGGATTTATTTTTTTGGTGGTACATTTTGAAACCTACTCCTGCCAGTATTTCAATTAGTACTCACAAAGTTTATTGGTTATTGGTGGGGGTTTACCCAATAACCAATCGTTTTAATCTCCAAATCTTTAATTTTGAAATTTTCCTTTTTACAGCCCTAATAATAGACTAATACAAGTAGCTACTATAATTTTCTTATGGTATAATGTACTAGTATGAAGGATATTCAAATTGAAAAGGAATACAACAAAAATCAACGTTAAAAGAAGAAAGTATAAGCGCTATTATAATAATTATTTATCTTAAAATACGTGTTTAAAAATAAACATACGAAATATGAAATGAAATGAATAAAATAATAGTTATCATAAAACAGCACGCAAAAATGTGTAGAAACACGACGGCACAGCAGTCACTGAATAAATGTATTAATAATAATACTTATTTGGTTATGTCAATCGATGGTTCGAATCCATCCAAAACGGGAGAAGGTCCTGTTAATCCTCAAAATGTGGTTGGGACTCCACAACGAACTGTAGAGCCTCGTCTTTACCTAACACAAAATTATGGGTTTTCATGCAGTTCCTTCAGTAACTTGAAAGATAGTTAAGAAAACATTAATAAACAATATGGGCATTTTAATTATAACCGTAAAATTCTTTACGACTATAAAACGATTTTAAAAATTGTCATAATCGGAAGTAGGTATGTGATTAGCGTTGTTTATTAATCCACAGCAACTCATTGGGTTCTACAAAAAATAAAATTTAGATCGAGTTTTAAGTTCTCTTATTAAATCCTATTAATTATTGATTCAGCTGATTCATAAGTAAATAGTGGGTAGCATATTATTATTCTTAAATGTTGACGTGTGCCATGAGAAAAAAAAACAATCCAGAGAACCTATGAATTTTTAAATGCGCAGAGTTTGGTATAATTTATCCAAAGTCATTTGAAACACTTATTTTTTAAGAGTTTTATATCTATGTATTTTAAAAGAGCGGACAAAGTACCGATTAATTTCAATGCGATGCAGATCAAACGTCAGTGTTTCAACTGATATTGGATAAACTATACTTAGAACTGGTTAATACTTTTTGGAAACTCTTCGGATTCATTATCGTTATCAGCTACCATTGGGATGTTGAGAATTTTCCGAGAATTAATCACTCTTGAAATAAAAAGGAACTGATTGGTGATGTTAGAGATGGAAAAAATGATACTTCTAAATCTTTAGGTTGAGCCAATAGACAGGAATGTGTCCTTTCCTGAATAATTTAAACGGTGGTTATATTTCAGATATTACCTATCACAATGACAAGATGTGGTTATGTGAATATACAGGGTGTGTCAGATTTTACTTGGGAAAATTTAATAGGCGATAGATCTCGCAAAAATAAAAAGAATAGTTCGTATGAACTTGTATGCTTTAAAACATAAAAGTTCACATGAAGTTTTCTTTTTATTTTTGCAAGATCTATCGTCTATTAAATTTTCGCGCTCGTAAAATAGACAGCCTATATATGTATAGATGTTATTCCTTATGTATATTGTGTTAGGAGAAGAGCTGAAATCCTACAGTTTACAATTAAATCTAACCCACATTTTTTATGATTAATACCAATGTGACACTGATTGCATATCTAATTTGAATCAATCAATATATACCATAATTTTCTTGAGCATTCTTTGCCGTCCCAGAATATTACTCAAATGTCTCGACTCTTTTTCTAGTTTTTTCCCCTATTTTCCAAGTAATTAAAATGTCTTGTTCGTTATGGATTAGATGGTATCTAATTGTAGAGATATTTAAGTACAATAGAAGTTATTTTCATTAGAAAATAAAAAATTTTGTAGTTCTAGGACTGTACCATCTTCCATTTTGTAACCAATTTAACGTGAAAAATAAAAACTAGATAACAAATGTTAGGAGTTGCTGCCACTGCCACTAGGTCAAGTCTTAATAATACATGTCTATCACCAAATAACCTACAGTTCACTCAGTTCAGGAAACACATTAATAACAGTTTGTCTGAGGGGCATGAGTGTTGTAAAAGAAAGATTGCCAGATACCTGCAGGTGTGCTATCCTTTTAATAAAAGGGCTTTAAGCCCTTTAAAGAAATATGTTTTGAAAGGTTCATTGGGGATACTGGCCTTCTTACCTCCTGGTAATAAATAATAAAACTTGTATGTATCTCAGGATTCTCAGATTAACGAACTAAAGTTTTTATGAAAATACTGGTGCAGAAAAAAAATACCTAAATCTTTTTGGTATATATTATATATGAAATATTTGAGAAATTTACAGCATTTAAATTGTATTTTAAAATTATTTTGTGCAGTGTGCAGTGGCTGCTGGTGAAATTTTGGGTATATCATATCTTAGTATAAGAGCAAGGGGCCCAAAACATACCTTGAGGCATTACTATCAGGATTGCTCTAAATACTTAGTGCCACAATGTGAAACAAATCTATTAGAACACCGGAAAAAGTATTTATTTCATTGCCAGTGGGATCAAGTGCTAAACTGAAAGAAAAAAGAAAATTGTGGTTGCGAGCTATGAGACGAAAAGAAAATGCGAGATATCTGAAAACACTAGAGAATTTGTTAATTTGTTTGTGAAGACCATTTCAATGTAATTATTTACCTAATAATAAATATATTTTATGATAGTGAGAAATATTTTTGTTAATAAATAAAAGGTTAGGTACCTATGTTAATGGTCTATCTACTCTGTATTAAAAGTAAAACATATTTTTTTGTTTTTTTTTTGAGCTGGAACAAGATATGAAAAAGTATATATGCGATATAAATTAATGGGTGAGAAGATATTTTTGAGAGATCAAATCGTTCCCCATATATTATTATTTAAATGCCAAAAAGATAGAAAATTTTCTTTAGAAACAACTGAAATTGTCACTTTGTGCCTTTACGAAATCAGTCTCAGCCATTGTAATAATAATAAAACACTTTTAAACTATTAATATACGTTAAACCAGTTAATAAAAAACACAGAACGCTTGAAACTCTTGAAATAAACTTTTCTTGCACGTTTTCAATAGAAGTACAGATTACAGACACAGTCGAAGCATTGATAATTGGGAGTGATTACTGCACGGTCCGACGGAATAGCTGTACGGTCTGGATATTTCTTCTTCCTCAACTGCTCTCCTTTATCGGGGTAAAAACACACATATCTAACCTGCCTCCGGCTATCACCTCCAACTTCTAACTCGCAATAGATCTCATGCCTGATGCATTTAATAGAAAAAAAAAAAAATAAGAAAGTGTGGGATTTGAACCCTGAACCTTCTCTTTGCCAAGCCCGGCTCGTTGCCTCTAGGCCATCGCACCGCAGACGAAATGTGAGTAAAGCAAGAATAAATTCACTACATGTCAAATGTCAAATATTCAGACCATGCAGCAGCCACTTCCTTGATAATTTGTTTATAGCGAGAAGTAAACAAATAGTATGACGTCACGCGGGTCGTCGGAGGTACTCGACAATTGGTCGGCAACCTTCAAATAATTTGAACTTTATTTATTAATTATTAATTATTGTGTGTCTAAATAATTTAAATTATGGTGTAGTTGGTCTTTTTCAAACATAAAGCTTCCGATAAAAACAAATTTGGGTATAAAACTGACACGCCCATGTACCCTATTGTATAAATATGAAAGTGCTTAAAAATGCCTAAAACTATAATCTGTATGGCAAGATAGCACCACTGATAAAAACAAACTGTTTGAAGTAGACTATACTAAATTTCACCGAAAAATAATGCAGTTTTCAAAATATAGCAGATTTTATTTATTCTCAGTCTAATTACATGCTTATGATTTTACGCACTTTGCTGGGAAACGGTTTCCTTCAAGAGAAAAATGAAAGAGATGAAATAGTTTCAGTTTTCAATTTGCCATCAAGTGATATTTCGAGAACTTCATTTGGGTAACTAAAAAAAATATATAGGGGTAACACCAGCTCCTATAACCCCAAACTACCACTTATATCCACATACTTTTTTTCATATTATACACGCCACTCGGTTGTTGAAACATACATGAAAAATAAGCGAATCGAATTTCGTTGTTTTACTTGTGCTTCTTAATCTAAAACTTCCCGATTTTGATTCATTTACAACTAAAATGTTTTTGAACATGATAATAATGGAAAAGGTTCATTTGCTATAATTGCGGTTTTGATTTATAGGAAACCCTTTTCCCATACGTAACGAAACAAGCAGAAGAGTTTTTAAAGGCGCATTGGGAAGATGATGCTGTTAAGGAAGCAGTGAAGATATTGAAAGACTCCGATCTTGACCTTGCCGGTGCCACAACAGCCGTTAAGGAATTTACCGAAAAAAGCAGTGATAACAAAGGCTTAAAAACTATTCAAGGACTAATTTACAAGAAAGGTTACGAAAATGGAGACCTTAAGGCACAGTGAGTAACACCATAAATTAAAATATTTACTGTTCTTTCTGATAAAATGTTTGTAACTGTAACCTTGGCCAATGTTTCATATATTCCTGCAAAATTTGACATTAAAATTATGTTGATTTATGTCTGTTATATTATTGTAATTATCAAAAACGTATTTGTCGGGTGTAATATTAGAGCCTGTCTATATAGCTAATTATCATTGTCACAAGGAATTAACTAGATTATCTGCTTAGTGTATTTGCTGACGTGCCAGAATGCCTCGAGGCCTGGGCCAAATCGAGAAAAGTTGCCATTTATTCAACAGGAAGCATTGAATCTCAGCAACTGTTGTTCTCCCATACTGCCGAAGGAGATGTATCATCTCACATTAGTAAATACTTTGACCAAAGCATTGGCAGCAAGACTGAATCCGAAAGTTATGAAAAAATTGCGAAGGAACTTGATGTAAAAAAAGAAGAGATTATTTTTATCACTGATAGTTCTGAAGGTTAGTAACAGTCACAAATAGACGTTTTATAATGTTGGAAATGGTTACAAATGGGTTCAAATTAAACTTCAAAATTTAACCTGCATTTAAGTATGAATATTCAGGCTAAACATTATAACATGTTTTATATTTTACATAATATTAGAGCATAAGTGGAAGAGAATATTTTTGGATTAGTTGCTTTAACACATTGCGTGCCAAATAATAGAAAAAACCGTAAGCTCAGGGGCCGATTTCGAAAACAAAAAAACAATTGTAAATCAAATAATAATGAGAAAAACCATGGCAATTCCCTGTATATTTTTACAATTTTGAAAAAAGAATTTAAATCGATTTAAATTCTGTTTCCATCCAAAAATATAACTGCTTATATTTACCTTCATATTTAGTAAAATACTGATTATTGTTATTATTATTTCAATTATTATCAGTATTTTATTAAATATAAGGTAAATATAGGTATACAGGGTGTGCCAATAAAAACTCCCAGGTGAAATATTTCGGAAACTACTAGAGCTATTTGAGTTCTGTAAAAGCCCATTGCTAGAACATATAAATAGCTTTAATTTTGAATACAAATAGTTTTTCAATAAGTTAAGGGATAGATGGCGCTGCGTTACAAAGAATTTTTTGGATGACAGGAGCTTAGAAATTTAATGCATGTTAAAGAGATTTTAATTTCAATTAGATTTTGTTATATGAAAAATTTTCGAGAAAATTGAGTTTAAAATTTATAATTTTTGAAAAACTAAAACCGCCGTAACTTTCTTTAAATAAATTTTAGACGATAGTTCGTTTGAAACTTTCTTCATAGGAAGGTAATGTGAATAATGTGGCTATAAAACTTTTTTCACAACTTCCGGTTAAACCGGAAATTACATTTATTGCAATTTTAAAGCGATCGCCACTGTATTATATTAAACAATATTGAATAAAAAATATGTCTTCGTAAAAAAACATCGTAATTCGACAAATGCTCCTGCATGCTTGAACCGTTTGCATGGAACATATTTTTATTCAATATTGTTTAATATAATACAGTGGCGGGCGCCTTAAAATTGCAATAAATGTAATTTCCGGTTTAACCGGAAGTTGTGAAAAAAGTTTTATAGCCACATTATTCACATTACCTTCCTATGAAGAAAGTTTCAAACGAACTATCGTCTAAAATTTATTTAAAGAAAGTTACGGCGGTTTTAGTTTTTCAAAAATTATAAATTTTAAACTCAATTTTCTCGAAAACGGCTTGATTTTCGAAAACTTTTCATATAACGAAATCTAATTGAAATTAAAATCTCTTTAACATGCACTATATTTCTAAGCTCCTGTCATCCAAAAAATTCTTTGTAACGCAGCGCCATCTATCCCTTAACTTATTGAAAAACTATTTGTATTCAAAACTAAAGCTATTTATATGTTCTAGCAATGGGCTTTTACAGAACTCAAATATCTCTAGTAGTTTCCGAAATATTTCACCTGGGAGTTTTTATTGGCACACCCTGTATGTTATGTTATATTTTTGGAGTAGAGAATTTAAAACTTTTTTCAAAATTGTAAAAATATACAGGTCATTCCATTTAAAAAACGTTGCTTTGTTTTTTCCCACTTTTATTTGACTTTCAATTGTTTATTTGTTGAAATTTCGAAATCCTTGAAAAATATACTAGATATAAGTTAGGTTAAATATTTGTATTTTATTTCCAAAGACAAGCCAAAGATTTGGGGTGAGAACGTTATAGGAATCACCCTGTACATTGTATTTGGAGATAGGTATGCCCCTAAGTTTTTTATTTTTGTTTCTTGATAACTAATTAGGAGTACGTTGAATTATCGGCATGTTTTAAAATGCCACCGTTGCCGCTTTATCTATCTTTTGGAAAACCTAGTTTCTTCATATCAGTTAGAAAATGTTGAAATGTCATTTACCTCTATAATTTTATATTTACTGAATTTTTCTCTGCAGAGGCGAAGGCTGCTAAGACTGCTGGACTGTCGGCTCTACTTGTGAAGCGAGAAGGAAATGACGCTATTTCTGAAGAAGTGTCCAAAGAACTGCCAGTAGTGTCCAGCTTCAAAGAGGTGGTCTTTGAAAATCCGGCCAAACGAAAAAATGAAGATGAGACGGTTTCTACTGAGGTTCGTTCAAGTAATAGTAGTAGAAAGCACATAATACAGTAGACCAAATAAACTTATTCACTTAGAAAGAGCTTAATGTTATCTAGACTAGATAGTTTGTTGAATAAATGTATTTTTGTTGTTATTGTCTCGTGTTTTTATTGTAATATTTTTATTTAGGAGCAACCACCTTCAAAACTAGCCAAGACTGAAGTAGCGGATGAACAACCAGCAGCTGAAGTTGTTCCAGCCGAAGAAACTAAAAAGATAGAAAAGGTTGAGGAAGAGAGCATGGAGGTCGATGCTCCTGCTGAAAAAGAGATTGACACAGCTGAAGGTAATTATTTTTTAACTTTAACCAAAACCGTCCTCGAAATTGTTCATATAAGAGTAAGACATTCTGCAGTGCATTATGGGGAAACTTGGGAAAACTAATATTTGGGACAGCGATAAAATTAAGTGCTTATTATTAATTAAAGCTAGACAGTAAAGATTGTTGATTATATACAGTGTTCTAGTGTATTTATGACCTTTATAAGTGTGCCAAAAGCAAAATAGTGATGAAAGAGGCAAAGTAATGTGTTGTTTTGTGTTTATATTGTTTACCGTGCCATTATTCCATGTCTACGCAGTGATGTCAGTAGGGAATTGTGTAATGTATCTCTGGTGTTTTGTGTCTAATTTTAAACTAAAAAAAGAGAGTGGTTTTGTGAGTGCATAAAAAATGTTTTAAAAGAGTGGTTTTGTGAGTGCATAAAAAAAATGTGTTAGCAAACTGTGAGGTTGTAATGACCACATTAAATATGGTGTAGATCAAAGGATATATGTCACTGTAATTCCAAGATATGTGAGGTCTCTGTAATAGTATATTATTCAATAAGCGAGTTATGAAGCCATTACTCATTTGGATACTTTGCGCCACAAGGGGCGTAACCCGAATGAGTAATGACCATAATTCGCGTGTAGAATTACTATACTTTTTCCACGACTATTATGTTTCGGGAAAATATGTTAAATAAATAACTATAACACGTCAAATTACCGACAGTTGCGCGAAAAATTGTCAGAACTGTCAGAAGAACTTTGTTTAGTTTTAAAATGTCACTCGTCTATAGCCTAAATTGTGTTGCATTACAACCCTCATTTTTAGGTTTATCTGTATAACTTTGTTTCATTTATTTCTGTTGTCGGGTTGATCCAGGAACATTTTATCCAAATATGCTATACTTTCTTTTGTTTTGTATTGATTGTTTTTTTTTTATGTGATTTTACAAATGTAATACTTTTCGGCTATCTTTTTTTACGATACATACCTATTATATCATTGTGCTGCTAAAGATTTCAGCCTCCTTTAAAAATATATATATAGTATAATAATATTAATATTGCATTAAAAACTTACCTAAAATATGCCCAGTAAAAAGTAAATTGAAAATGGACTAAATACTTTGTCAAGCTATACTACAAATTGAGTTAATAATATTGCTTTATTGAATTTATAAAAGCTCAAAACCAAGGTTATTGTCTGAAATATTTACTAACAGTATTTTAATTTTTACAGATAAAATCAATAATAAGTTAACTGAAGCACCAATTGAAAATGAAAAGACTGAAATAGATTCCACTGATAAAAAGACTGAGGAAAAATCTGATATTAAAGAGGAGAATACAGAATTAAAAGAAAAAGCGGTCGAAAAGGAAGAAACCCCTATGGAGACCGCCGAAATTGCCGAAGACAATAAAGTAGAAGAGGTAGAAAAACCAGTAATAACTGAAGATAAAGAGGTAAAGAAAACAACTGAAGATGAGAATGAAAAGAAAACCATAATTGAAGATAAGAAAGAAGAAAAGAAAGCAGTAACCGAGGAGGCGAAAGAAAATGCTGAGGAAATTGTAGAAGGAGAAACTAATGACAAGTCTGGAAAGGAAGACAACAAAATGGATCAAACAGAAGAGGTGGAAAAGAAACCAGATAGTACCAGTAATAAAAATAATGTTGAAAAAGAAGCAAAGGTAGAGACTAAATGTGAGAAAAAAGAAGAAAAAACACCTGCCAAGGAGGAAGAGAATAAGATTGAAAACAAAGAAGCAGAAAATGGTGATAAGATAAGTGATATTTCAGAAACGAAAGAAACCCATAAAAATGAGAAAAAAGAGAACAAAAAAGCCAATGAAAGAGAGAAAAAAGAGACAATTAATAATAGTGTAGAGGAACAAATAACCAATCCAAAAGAAGAGAAAATGGAAGAAGCTGTCGTTGAAAAAAAAGTTGAAGAAGCTAGTGCAAAGCAAGAGAATGATAAAACTGAAGAAACTCCAAAAGAACAGAAAGAAAACGGCACAGAAACAAAAGATAAAAAATCTGAAGACAGCACTGCCAAGGTAGTCGAGAAACAAGATAGTAAACCTGAAAATAGTAAAACCAAGACGACCAAAACAGCTGAGAAGGACAACGGTACAGAGATAAAGGATAGCAAAATTGAGGAGAGCAAAGTCAAAACGGCTGAGAAAGAAAATGGCGCAGAAGTGAAAGAAAATAAAGCGAAATCTAGTGAAGAAAAGGAAACGGTGAGTTCTTGTCCGAAAGAGGACAAGCCTGAAGCATCTTCAGGTGAGCAAGACAATAAAGTAGAAAAGAGCACAGAGGAGAAAGAAAACAAAAGTGAGTTAGCGAATGGAATTGAGAATGGCAAACCTAATGAGAAGGACGAAGTTGTCAATGGTGAATCTAAAGAGAAACAGAATGGTGATGTAAAAGCCGATGAGGCAGAGAAGAAGGTAGAAGACATTAAAACGAAAAAGATTGAGGATGCCGCAGACAGTACACCTCCTGTAAGTGTTAAGGTGTAATTATTTGTTCCATAATAATATTTATACAAGTTAAATGTAATGTAACATTTGTAGTGTTCAATTTTTATTTATTACAACACAGAACTCTTTAATGCTTCCTTGGTTATAATTACGGTTTTTTTATATAAATAGGCCAACTCGGCTCAGGGAAGTTAGGCACGGCGCAGACCCAAGTGTGCAAAGAATTTCTAATAAAATAAACTGGGTAGAATGCTGAGAAAATGGTTCTGAATGACATACTATTAATTCTTATTGGTGCATAAGAATGTATAAAATTTTACTCTTTATATCACCAAGTGACATTTTAAAGCGTAACTACAAAAACTAAACAAGTTTTGTTCAGGAAAAAATTGCAGTTGAAGTTTGCCGAAAACAAATTAAAACGATGCTTGGAAGTTTTTTAGGAAGTTATAGTAAAATATTTGCAATTCATTTTTTTCCCCCTCAAAATTGAGATGGACAGGTTCAAATTTCACTGAAACATTTTGATTTTTTATAAAATTGACCTTTTGGAGTTTTATAAATAAAAAATTAATCTCAAAACAATATCTCTGTGAATCCATTTTTCTCCTATTTTGAGAAAAAGTGGAAAATATTTTGAACAAATTTATATTGCAATTTTCTTTTGTCGAAACTTCTTAATTTAGTATTGGTAGTCACCTAAAATGGCTTCTGTTTTAAAGAAATTTGGCTAACCTAAATTTCACTGGCTGCTTGCTACTGGTGCTTTAATTTTACAGAGCTGTAAATAAATCGCTTTAAAAACGTAATCATGTTGCTAGTTCAGCAACAGGAGAAATTATAGGAACGACTATTTCCGAAAAGAAAAAAAATTTAGACATCAAAAATCTTGTTTGTTCATTATTTTCAAGTTATTGGCATTATCTCATTCTATCGGTATGGAATATTAGTATGTAGTTAAGAACCGTTTTCCAGCGTTTCCAATCTAATTTTGTTCTGCTTGGAATATTCCCAGTTTCCTTAACTTCCCTAAGCCACACATTATTTTTATTTTATTTATAAGACTTTAAATACTCATTTAGTAATTTCTGTTGTGATCGAAATTGTTCCTGTTAGTTTTTTAAAAATTTGTTTCTTCCAAAGTAAGTGCCAACTACCTTAAATTGGACTAAGACTGTACCCGAAGACTGTTTATCTCACTTTTATGATACTCGTATTTTATAATTGGATTTGTGGACATTCAAATTGTCAGTATTAATATGAATGCACTTTATGTTTGTACTTAGTCATGAACTTTCTTTTAACATTCCGTTTTTGTATGTATATTTTTTTTAGTTCGTATTAATCATTCATGTGCTTCGTTTTTCTTTAGAATACTTTGTATGTAATAATCTCGTAACTTCTATTTGTTTTTCAGCTCATAAAATTGTGATATATCAAAAAATAAATTTGGGATGCTGCGTCACATTTTAGTATGTATCTCTTGTTTTAATTTATCATTTAAGCATTATTCTGGTGTACAGGCCTATAATATATGGCTGCAATTCATTGTATACGTTTTAGCACCATAATAAATTTTTGTAGTGTTCTATATATGTTTTTATTTCTTTTGTAACCTTTTCTTGTTTTTGCAGCATGGAACAACCGGCTAAAACTGTAATGGTAAATGGTGGGCTCATTTACAGAATTTTTAGTTTTTTTGTTTTTTTTATTACATTACTTATTTTTCTAACATAAACACTGTGCAACGAAACATTGCAAAAATAATACAGTAAGCGCCACACCACTAGGAACACGAGGAAATTTAGTGTAATCTGCGAGTGGCTGTGAGACTGAATACAAAGCCCGATCGTAAGTTAACGAATGCGCATTAGAATCAGGGCGCATGCCACAGAGCACTTGGAAATTGGAATAGGTGACAGACGAGCAGAAGCAGATTTTATTTCATGTTGCGACGGCCCGCATGGCCCGCCCCATCACGTCGTACTGGTAACAAACGGGCGACTATAAACTGCGCATACCGCTAGTCGTGTTCCTAGTCCACTGGCGCTATCTGTATATGAACATTACAAAAGTAAAGTAATAGCAAACACAATTCTCGCATAAGCTAAAAAAAACTTCGAGTGATAAAAATCTAAAAAAGAATACGAAATATATTCATAAGTATACACTAATATAAAATGAATATGAACAAATAAACAAAAATTTAGTAGTGATTTTACCAATTAATGCAAAAAATATAACGCTAATGATGTTTTGATGAATTATCCTGTCTTATTGAAAAAGGTTTCTTTTAAATATGTGAACCTACTTTATTACCAATTTTTTAAAATTTTCAGATGCGATATTGTATATTTTAGGTGCTACTGCTATTCTTTTGTTGTGTACTTCGTTGGAATCGTTAAAATATATTTTTTTTAGAACGGTTTTGTATTAGTGCTCAATGGGCTTTCATTTTTTCGTCTCGGAATGTGCTTCTATTCTATATAGAAATAGATAGAGAATTGAGAAACTCGAGTACTATTTCAACGCAGTTATTTTTCTGCAGGTAGAAAGTCTCAATCTGTTTTTATTTCGAGGTGTTGGAAATCTGGTAAGGTATTAAAGAAGACAAATTTTAGTATACTATTTTGCTTTTATTTATGTTAAATTTACAGAATACCAGTTGAGTATTTACTCCATATCTTTTTCTACTATATGTTTTAGGTTACAAGATTGAAGAAAATGGCAGTATCGTCTGCAAAATAATGTAGCACCCTTAAAAACATCACAGAATTAATCTTTTGATTTACCAAGTCGCTTCCACTGTAACTAATAAAAAATTACTAGATTTTTTTTCCATTAATATTAAGTTTTTCTTGAAACTGCAGATAAAAATTTTTTCTACGATATCGTGCAAAAAATTAACTTTTTGCACTATTTACAGTGCAAAAAGTTAATTTGTTACTAGGCAACGAAAGTTTATTCATAGTTATTTATGGATGGCGTTTGACTGTGACAATTTCTTTAATTTTCAGTTTGACATTATTGACATTTGAATTTGTGTTAATGTAATATTCTGTTCAATAAATTTAAAACAAAAATGTATTTAAATCGATCGTAGAAAAAATGTGTGCAACACTTGCAAAAAGTGTATTTGTTGCACTCGGCATGATTCAGCTCTCGCTTCACTCGTGCTGCAAACGTCATGCCTCATGCAACAAATACACACTTTTGCACTAGTTACGCAAATAACTATTGCGGCACAGTTATGTCACTGCGACACGCTTATGTCATTTTTTAAGTGCTGTGAGAAATTCTCTAGTTTGTGTATAGTAAAAGAGTGCACCAAAAGCGTGTTTTCGGTGGTGGTAGTAGAAAAAAGCATGTGGGATGGTGGTAGTAGAAAAAAATATAATTAACAAGTCAAAACCATGGCAATATATTGATTGATAACAAAGGCGTGAGGGATGTTTGGTATTCTACTACTTAAAATTAAAATACGTTAAAAAGGGGACGCCACAAACAATGCTGCCTCTGAGACATTTATGGCATTCTTAATTGAACCGCTTATTGCTAAAAGGGTCGCTTTTTATCCATTTTCAGTTATTATAGGTTGGAATTCCAACCAACAAATACCTAACATCTTATTTTATGAGTCAAGGCAATTAGAACTATATTAATAATGCGCCGAACAAGATTTTGCTTGATAGTACAGAATCCAAGCAGAAATTTTGATAAAATTTACGTAATATTCGAAAATTTTAGATAGGCATATTTTTTTAGGTTAGTTGTGACGTCACGCGCCACCCATTTACATATCAAAACTATAAAAAATGACAATCCCTTTCAACAATAAGCCATTCAATTGTTTTCCATAACACAATGTAGAAGCTTTGTTTACTATTATAAAGAATTTGCATATTGATTGAGGGTTTTCTGTTGGAATTAGAATTCAGTTGGCTGCCATGTATGGGGATTTTTAATGTAGTGCTGTTGGCAGCAAGAAAAGAACGCTTGATTTTGAATACACAATACACTAGATTAAAATTGTGAATGTGGCCACTATTAGTTTTTAAAAGTTGTTAAATCTAAATTAATTTGGTGTGCAATTGGGTGTGTCTAATTAGAAAAGTGTCTTTTACTAAATCCAGCAGAAGTCAATATTAGTCTGGACAGAAATGAAAGATTCAGATTATCGGTAAGTTTGCTGCGATTTTTTTACCGCTAATTTTTTAGTGATTTGTTGACTTGATTGTTATCTATGGGACACTTGATTTTATTAGAAACCCAAACTTGGCACAATATAAAAATTTTATCTACTCTTATTAGGTTATATAATAATTAACCAACTGGTTTTGCACAATTAATAATATCCACAAACAGATAGCGTTGTGTCACCGGTGAGTTTTTGTTTACACCAATCTCCTTTAACTTCATGCCTAGCCTGTCCAATAGAAATTTTTTTTCGATACAGTTAAATAGAATGGTCCATTATTATTGAGGGGAGGAAAGTGATTTGACATTTCAATAGTTTTCAAGTTTAATTAAGTGAAGTAATAATTGTGCCAAAAATGATAAAATCGGACTTGCAAAGGTTAGTATTTATTGTTATAATCGTATATAAAGTATAGTATTCAACTCGTGATAATGCTAAATAACTCACTTGATGAATTACACCACTCGCCTGGCGGTTCGTGGCACAAAATTCATCAGCGTGAGTTATTTAGTATTATCACTTGTCAAATAATATACTATTTTTTAATTGGATAAGAAATGGTGGAATTATAACTTGCGTCATTTTTTATGAGGCAGTTTATATATTATGCATATTTCATATTGAATTAAAAGTTGAACCGTAAACCATTTTGTACATAATTTGTTATATTTTATTTGTTTTACAAAAATATATGTTAATTTCAGATTTCACATATAACTAAAATTTAATAAAATATACATATAAAATAATCATATCTAGTAAAAATCTGTGCAATTATCCATTCTTGTTGTGAAAACATCTGATTTTGCAAACCCATCACTATCTACGCAGTAATACTTAGTAGACCCCTCATCAATGAAGGTTTGTAAAGATTTATAATTTCCTGCTCCGTCACAGTCCAAAATGTGATTGTACATCCTGTAATCCCGTGCACAATCTAAAACACAGTATTTATTGAGAAACAGACTGATACTGACAAATATTTATAACTTACTGCAATTTAATGTGCTGATGTCCGTGCTTGTGTCACTTTGCCATGTTCCTATTTTAGCACCATCTCTCCAGGTGCAATATGCGCTAAAAAACAAATAAAAATTGTATTTTCAACTGTACGGAAATGTACGAGTAGTAAAACGCAAATTCTTAAGAAAAGTTCCTTAGCACATTTATTTGGTCTTTACTTACAGATGGGCATTTTTTTGCCAAAAATTTTTTCACCACGTTTACGTGGAAATATCTTAACGTTATAGGTAACTACTTACATTCCTGCACTTATGTTATAAACTCCAAAAGCACCATCGCCATCGCATAGAAGATTCCCTAAACTTGCAAACCTTACCCCATGTGTATACAAAGTACTTATAATTTTAGACATGCCGTACTTAGCACTATCACACTGTCTTAAATATTGAGCGCCGACTTCAGCAGCATTGTCTACAAAAAAAAAGAAAATTATGTTTAACTAACACAGGACAGATGCAAAAAGACAGTAAGCAAATGTCAATCGATTGACTAATTTTAGTTTTAGTTTTAAACATTCTCCTTACAACATGGCAATTTGACCATAGCCTTCTCTGGCACCACTGGGGCAGTTAGTTCTCCAGTTTTGGGCTCGACACACCAACACAATCCACTATCGCACTGCAATTTCTCATAATTTCCCATACTATCACAGTGAAAACTAACATATGATCTTCCGGCAGCTACTAAATCAGCCTTTTTTCTACTGCACGCTGTGGAAATAAGGGTACATACAATAAATATTTATTTCATTCAGAAACTTTCCTATGCAAAGGTGTCTTTGAAATGGTACAAAATTTTTCCGATTGATTGTTTAAAAATGAAGTCTTAAAATTTTTTAAGCCAAATCGCTGCTGATGTTTTCCACCCGAACTATTTTGCAGAACAATCGCCTCTCACTTTTTTCTTGCATCTAATATGTTCGTTTTTTTTTGCACTCTTATTTGGAAATATATGTTACAACAAAAAGCGCCTTTCAGTTGTTATTTTTCACTACTATGTGACGACTGCTTATTTAATATCAGACCCAGAAGCTGATGATGGCCTACTGGTAGACTGTCATCCGCTTCCACAATGTGTTTTTGAAAACTGGTTCTTAGCAGGGACTGTTGTGTGAAATTTTATATAAACTTGTCAGCTTATTTTCAAATAATTTCTAACTATTTCTGGGACACCCTGTATGAGAAATAAAAAAAATATACCACAGGTCATATCGTCGGCTTCGGCATACGTGGCTTGACCAAATAATCTGATACCATATTGATCGTAACACATACATCTGGAAAAAATACTCTGTTATTCATAAAATATAATATTACACTAGCTACAAGATTCAAAATATTCCTAATAATCTTAAATGGATATCTACTCTTGATTAATTGATTGCTTTTTGTTGTTCAATATATGTAGCTTCACATTTAATAAATAACAATAACTGTTTTTTGAAAAACTCAAAACATTAAATTGTTTGGTTGATTTTTTAAATAACGGTAGAATTCCTATACTATTGCAACGTCTTTTATGTTTTACAAGACGCAAGGAAATTTTGATAAAAAAGTGCTTACGATTACAGCGCAGTAAGTTTTTATACGCAAACCAGTAAATAAATAAAAGTAAAATTCAATAAATATTATTTAAAACATACCTTCCACTAACCCCACCTTTGCATTGTTTTGCTTCCCATAGTCCATTAACATCACATGCGGGTTTAAATTTCTGAGCGGTAAATTGGTTGTACATAAAATCTGTCGTGAATGCATGATATGCCATGCACGAATCTGGAACAAAATAATGGGTGTTCAGTAAGCACCAGTCATGGCATGATCAGTATACTAAATTTTATTAAACTGGTACATGATCATTATCATGTACCAGTTACTTATCAGATTGATTATACTGCCATTTCCTGCTACCGTATGTATCGCCACTCATTAGTGGCAGTATAATCAATCTGATAAGTAGTGACGGTTAGCAATTATAAATTTTCTACAAAAATATTAAAAAGTTGTGTTTAAGGGCTAAGGCTACTGCATTAATTAAAGAGGAAGAGTGAGAGAGAAAAGCAAACAAAGCTTTTCAATTATAATCCTTTTTATTTCTGTACAAAATACACTTCGCACAAAAATTATGGAATATCTAAAAAAATAGGTCAACTTTATACCTACTCATATTTTCGTCAATATTTAAGCAATTTCGGTACATTTTTATGTGCGGATTATTCATTTCTTCTGCAAGTTAGTACCGCATATTCAGTTAATAATTTTATACCTAATAATATGCCGTGATGAAATCAAGAATATCTTGTTTAGTTTTTGAGATATTTGAAAAAGAAAAAAAAATTTTTAGTTTTCGTTTCTGTTTTCTTCTAGGTTTGTTTGAAGAGATATCAAAACAGAAAGAACTTCTTCATTGCAATTTTTCCAGCATAGAGTTAAAATATTTTGATTGGAACGTTTTGCCAGACCGAGGGCACCCTCAATTTTGTTCCATGAAATACGGACCTGACATTGTTTTTTCTGCTAAAATAGTAATTTTCATCCTGATTCCAACGATATATGACAATTCGCTGTTTTGAACAATATTTTCAGGTGTAAAACTTAAATTAAGTAAAAAAACAGGGCCGTAATGAATGGATTTAACACTTCAAAAAAAAATTCAGAAAATCCCATCGCCCCTAGAAAGTTATATATTATTAAATATATTTCAATTTTTTTAGAAATATCTTCAATACAAACTAAGAAGGTTTTTTGCTTTTGAATAAATATTAATTTTTGGAAAAGTTACCAGCATTTGAAATGAAGATCGAGCCATTATTAAAAATTTTACCCCCTTTACTTTACTGCATAAAATAAATTGTACTACCTATTATACTTAAAATTTACCTGGATCGGATACACACATCTCGACACAATTAGATCTGACTGGGCAATCATCATTGGTTTCACAAACTATGAGACTGTTGGCAACTGCAACATAAAACAACAACGGTCTAAACATTCCTGTAACACATAAATAATGAAAAGAATACCTGCCCCACTACACCTATGCCCACATGTATACGCTGGAGGACATGGGCAAGCTGTGCGACTTTCACCTAGAATTAATCGAATAAAAAACAAAAAATTAACTATGATTATTGTACAACAAGGGTCAATTAACCAACTAGCACAGGTCGTAATAGTATATGATGCTGATTTAAATCACAAGCTTAGTATTGAGTTGCATGCATATATAAGGCATTTATGGAAACTTTTCCCCTTCAAGTTATAGCAGTTTCTCAACAAATGTTGCAGCACTTTCCTCGCTGTGTGGTGGAGTTTATAAGAAAAGTAATTTTTTGACCTATTGAGAAACCTCCACTGCCACAAACAATTTTATAATCAACTACCTATATTAATCCATAATATCGGATCTAGAATCTCGAAATTTATTGAATTTTTAAACAAATTATTATTTGAAGGTTTTAATAATGGTTAATACTTTGGAATATAATGCATATCATACATTTTCTTGAACTAACTTCAAAATGTTGTTTAAAAATGGACGATGAGCCGTAACGAGGAATTGCTAATGCTTGAGGAGCCTGGGTAAATAACCCGAACTTCTTATCATATACATTTCCAATGGTTACCTACTATTTATTTATTTTTTAAAATTAATTATTTAACATCGATTTGTCTTTGTACTGAGTGTGCAAACGTTAATTACCTTACTAAATTATTTTGTGGTACTTACCATCAAGTTTATATTGTTCACAATAAGGTAGGCATTCGCCCTCATTTTTCCAGTAATAATATGAATCATTGCCATTTTGTTTATTTACACAGTCTTGTGGTGAGAAGTCTGATATTAATAAATTGTCGCATGTTTGTTCATATGGAAGGAAAGAAGAGAATAATACAAATAATGAAAATATTTCTTTCATCATTAGTGACACATATTATACACAGTTCTTTTGATACAAATATGTTTCTCTTATTGATAAGACATGGTTTCACAATGAATTGATTCGTAATCAATTTTGTTATCTAATCTATAGTCTTTGTTGTTTAGTTATCTGAATTATCTACGTATCGTTCCTGTCACATTATATATTTACCAAATTATTATATGATTGTCATATACCGGGTGTCTGAAAAGTCTGAAAACGATCGAATAACTCGAGAAATACACTTCGGATCGAAAAATAAAAAAAAATACGGGTTCAATATTTTCAAAAAAGCTTTCCAGTGATACCGAAGTTGACCCCCAGGGAGTGGGGATGGGGGTAACTTTCAAGTCTCAAATAGGAACCCCCACACCCTGAATTACGCATAGGTTTAGTTCGAAACATTTTTTTCGAACACTGTAATCATAAAACTCAGATTTTGCAATTACTTGAATAACTCGAGAAATACACTTCAGTTTAATATTGTTCACGTAGAATCCAAATCTGCAATAAAAAAATGGTGGTTCCCATTTGAAATCTGAAAGTTAACCCCCACCCCACCTCCAGGGGGTAATAATTTTAAGAGTGGTAAACACTTTTTTGTGGATTCATGAGGTCTAATGAAATAAATGTTGTTGAATTAATTATGACGTTGCGAAATAATTTTTTTCATTTTCAAAAACTTGGCGTAAACTTTGCAATTATTATTTTTAAATAAATTCCACACAATTGTGCTTAACTTATATTCGAGCAAGATGTTGTAATTAAAATAATTTTTATAACAAAATAGTTATTTATGTATCAAGGCATTAAAGTTAATCTTTTTATCATGAATGTGGAGTCTAGTTGCCGAGGCCCGTAGGGCGGAGGCAAATAAACCACGAGTGATAAAAAGGAACTTTAATGCCGAGGCGCATAATTAATTAACTCTATTTTTTAAATAATTTTCAGTGACATTAAGAAATGTCATAATTATTTCAAATTTTAAGTGACCTTAGGAAATGTCGTAATTATTTTTAAATGTCAAGTCGGAATAATTTTTTATAAGAAAACAATTATTTTTAGCAATTATAATAGTGATAATACAATTCTGAATTTAAAAAACTGTATTTATTTACCTTTTGTTACAACACAATAATTATCACAAGCAATAAAAAATTAATGTTTACGTTTATCTGTCACCTCGGCCAACTACAAAAATCGTACGATAATGGATTACTTTAATGACTATTTCTATCACTTTAATGACGATTTTGAGGTACTTTAATGCCGATTTAAAAAAAACAAATTTATTTGACACACAAAGCACACATAAAAACTTAATATTTAATTAATATATTATTAAAAATTTACTGTAGTAATTGAATATTTACTACATTCAATTCACAATATGATCGTCTCGATATACCCAAAGATGAGGATTAAAATACCCCATATAACATTTTATTTAATTTTGACGAAGGAAAATTTAAAAAAATTGTGGCAATTTAGGCATGTCTTAAAATTATTATTTTTTCTTAAAATGCTAAAAATAACTCCATTTAATAATTATGGGGCATGGCACCCGAATGGGTAGATGCGTAGAACTTTCAATTCTGAATGCAAAATTGTTCATCACGCGGCGAAGAAAATCTCCAACTATTCCTGTAATTTCTTCTCGAATGCGGTCTTTCAAGTCCTCAATTGTTGCAGGGCGACTTGCAAAGACCTCTTCCTTCAAATACCCCCACAGAAAAAAATCGGGTGCAGTTATATCGGGAGACCTAGGGTGGCAAGGCAAATTTTAAAATCGAGAAATTATACGGTTGTTAAATAATTCTCGTAGAATCCTCATAGAGTTTCTGGCTGTGTGAAGCTCACACATTTATTTGAAGGGAGGGGTCTTTGCAAGTCGCCCTGCAATAATTGAGGACTTGAAAGACCGCATTCAAGAAGAAATTACAGGGATAGTTGGAGATTTTCTTCGCCGGGTGATGAACAATTTTGCATTCAGAATTGAAAGTTCAAGTTAATGGAGGGCATTTAGAAGACATGATTTTTAAAAGTTGAACAAATCTTGAGTACGTAATAAATCTCATACAATTAGCTGTACATTAGTGTAATAAAAGATTTTTTTACTCGACTTAAAAATATTTTATTCGAATAATAAAATGGGTAATTTAATATGGGGACCCCTGTATATTTTAGAAAAGCTAATTTCATGCTCTTTCATATTCCGCAAAAACATACAGCATGTTTTCAAACAAAACACATTTGTATTATAACTTTTTTTGGCGTTACTCAATTTTTTTTCTGATATCGTATTTAAAATCTACGTAAAAATAACTAAAACCATCGTCTTTACACTTTTTTTTCTTCCAAAAATAATAAAGTTAGTGGGGGGGTGTAAAAATATAAAATAACTTTTAAATAAACCATAAAATTTTTATGGAAGATGCGTGTTCACTGTATCGCGAAGCAATGATAAAATTTATGTGTTCACTCTACACTACAGGGTAGTTCTTTCGAAGCGGAATTCACTAAATTCAATTCTACTGTACATACAAATAGATAAAGATAACATTCGACAAGATATAAATGGAAAAAAAACTCATAATATTTAACAGTGGATCTCTATCAAGTACGTTGACCTGAATAAAAAAATGTAAAAATATACAGGGTGTTTCATTTAAAAATCCAAAGTTAGCTTCATTTCCAGTGAAACCGAAAGCGATAAAAAAAGTTAAAGCGGTCGAATTAATGCATATTTAGCATATATTTGACGTGAACAAATTTTAAATCTATCATCAAAACCAAGAAGATATAGGGGCGAGCGTCATCTCGTGCTCACCCGGTATATGTATTTCACAAATATATCTCTCAAGTTCATATAAGTCAAGGGAAAATGGCTGACAGGTCACCCACAGCCAAAAGGGGGGAAAAAAATCTCAAGCTTGTTCTTCTTCACACCATTTTGTTTTAATCTGCAATTTGAGATGAAAATAAAAAAAAAACGTTTTGAAGAATTAAATTTTACTTATTTATACATATATCAATTTGTAATAAGTTATGAACAGTGAACCAGACTTTCTTCATTTTGCCGTGTACAGGGAATTCATGTATTAAACGGTGATGGCACCTTTTAATGTCATTTATTAAATATGAAATTTGTGAGCCAGTTTGTTGGACGTAGAGTGTAGACTGTAGAGTACAAACCTGTTTCTCATTTAATGGTATTCGATCAATGATACATAAACTAAAATTTGTATTGCTTACCTTCAGTTTTTTCTATTGGAGGGTAAAGTTCGCACTTTAAAAGGGAATCAACAATTCTGATATTCCTTAAGTAATATATTTAAAAAAATAATCAGAACACTGAACAATTTTGTGGTTGATACACAAGTATATACTGTTAACAATTACTACAAGCTCAGAAGAATTAGGTGCTGCTAAAAACAAATTCAACTAAATAACAAAACCAAAAATAAAACCTCTAATGAAAATGGCATGTATGTATATTTATATAATTATGTATATATAGAGTGCATTTTACAATCGTAATACATACAACGTGTTCATCTAATGAAATATAACAAAATTTTGTCATAAAAATATTAAATATAAATATAATTACAGAGTTAAAGTTATTAAAATTAATAAAATAAAAATTTTGCCATATTAAAAATAAATCACGAATCAGTTTTACTAATAAATAAAATCACTTAAATTAGGGCTTTTTACAGTATATATCCAAAACAGTTACAACAATTATTACTGCCTTTAAAATATTTTCCAGTTGTTAAAGTAATAAATCAGTATGTAAACACTATTCGTCTATTATACTCAATCAAAAGGAGGAATATTAAACTGCATTTGTAATTTTAGATACAAATACAAAGTAAGTACTTTCAGATACAATAAGGCTGGTTATAATTAATACTATTTTGTTTATGCTCTGTAACATTTAAATAAAGAATGATGATTGCTACAGCAGAATTTGTCATGGGTTAATATTTATCACTATGGCTTGCAAGTAAAATTACATCTGATTATATTATTAACACTACTTTTCTAGACACAAATCATTCACTGGCGTTTTTAGTAAAGTAATTGGTTAAAATAAATAACATATAATCACCTTCTCATATTAAATCTAATGCAACTACATACGTACTGAAATTCATAAGATACAATTTTTCGATTTATAAGTTAAGACAATTAGTTGCGTTAGCTGAGATTTCGTTCATTTTGTTAAAAAAATGGCAAGAAAAATATATGGCAAAAAAATATAATAATGTTCAACATTGTCAACAATAAAATCAAGTTGGCACTAAAATAATATAATTTTTATTATAAAGATGGAGTACAGAAGAAGAGTAATAAAATTGAATAAAAAAATTATTTTGTCTGCCTAATATTTCAGATGCGAGTAAAATTACTCTCATCACTGAAAACTTTTAAAATTCCTTTTTTTAGGTCGATAAACTACTGTAATTATTAAATATAATAAACTGAATAAATAAATACACCTTGGAAATTTAGACATGATTAACAAAAAAACATTTTTCTGCGAAATAAAAAAAAAGTTTTTGTTTATTCAAGAGAACCTAATACCCTTCGTAGTTGGACGATAAAATAAAGCACAATTTTTAGAGCGAAATATTTTGTTGTAAGAGTGTACTAAAAGAAGACAGATTTTCAATTAAAAACAATATATAGGAAGTTCTGTAAAATTTTACGTTGTCGTTTTATGGCTTTTTCAGTTGTAGATACTGAGAATTAATTTAATTTAAAATATTCGACTACTGTAATTCTAATAAAAAACACAATTTTACACGGCTAGGTTCCATGCGGTTTAAATCAAATGCCCCAATCGTTTCATTATGGAATTAGATAATGAATCTTTGTAGAAATAGTTTATAGTCTATAGATTACTATAAAACTTTAGGAAATTGGCAAGCATACCAATTTATTGTTATCCAAAATAAATACAAAATGTCACTTTGGGCTTTATGAAATGCGAAGTTATATCCTAGATTGATGCAGGACAATGATTTTTATTTGGCAAATAAGAATTTGACATCATCCAATAATCCACAAATTACGAATTTAATTATTATTCATGTGTCTTAGTACAGACAAAACTTGATAAATATTATTTGAAAGAAAAGATGTTTTTTCTTTTCCAATTCTAGAACTGGATTGTTGTATATATATAAATATAAATAGAACTGAGTTTGCTATTTTTTGCTAGTTTAATTTATATTTTATTCACAGTGGCACTCTCGATTATAACAGTATGTGATTTATGAAAAATATTATTTTGTTGATTATTTATAATATAATTGAATTTTACCTTTTGTGAATATTAACCAGTAATTTACAAGGCTTTATATTTATGGAAGGATTATATTCATTGTGGGGCAAAAAATATTATTAAGTAGTTATTACGACAACTTACACAGTTACACACACATACACAAAATGATCCGTCATCCTTGTTGTCAATTCGAAAGATATCAGATCTGTCTTAGAACACTTCGTACGTGTTCTTAATAATATAATAATAATAATAGAATTAAATGATTCTTTTTTTATAGATAGTATGCAATAAAATTTCCTTCTTTCTTTTAAATTATCGACTAACGTCTAACGTACAGAGTGACCCATTTGAAAGCAGGCCACCCCCTGTAAAGTGGCTATTTTTGGTCCGATTTTGATCAACTTTTTTTTAGACTGTTGCTCATAGTGCACTGCATTTTGTGGCAAATTGATAGACGTCTATCACAAAAATCAAGGCCTACTTTGCAATTTTTTTGGAGCGAAAATTCGAGAAATCATATTAGCGATTTTTTTACGTGAAAACTAAGTACGCCACTGTGTTCAGCGTCCCCCAAAATGGGTCTGTACCAAATTTCATCCAAAAATAACGCATGTTAAAAATTGATATTACTTTTAAAAATTAATTTATACCCAGAAATGTTCAAATAATCGTCTCAATAAAATAATTTGTTTATGAGTTGCTTTTATTCACTTATTTCATGAGTTACTTGATGTCCACAATGCATTTCTGGGTATAAACTAATTTTTAAAAGTAATAATATCAATTTTTAACACGCGATATTTTTGGATGAAATTTGGTACAGACCCATTTTGGGGGACGCTGAACACAGTGGCGTAGTTAGTTTTCACGTAAAAAAATCGCTAATATGATTTCTCGAATTTTCGCTCCAAAAAAATTGCAAAGTAGGCCTTGATTTTTGTGATAGACGTCTATCAATTTGCCATGCAGTTTTCTATGAGCATCAGTCTAAAAAAAAGTTGATCAAAATCGGACAAAAAATAGCCACTTTACAGGGGTGGCCACTCTGTATATTGGGTAATAAATACGTTATTTACAAGAGTCTAAAGCTTTTCCACCTGTTTTATAAATACCATAAATTTGAGTTTATTAACTAAAGAACAAAAATTCTTTCCGGAAATATATCGTTGGGGGACATAAAAATGTTAAGTACACAGACCTTTAAATTACTGAAACTTAGTGTACAATGAAACCTTTATTACACTAATGGGAAAAAAAACTATGTTTATTTAATTATTCTTATTGTTAAGTACTGTCGAGTACCAAAATTGCTGGGTATAATAAGATGATAACTAAAACGAATAGAACGTTATCTGATTATTGTTTATGCTATTGTTTCCCCGACTGACACAGTAATTGTAGTTCTATTGATTTTTAGTGTCCACGGCTGGGCACCTTTACCGTCCTATCATTATTTTTTCATTTGGTTTATTTAAAATTGTCGAGACAGATTCTTATACCCATGATAAATTAAAAACTATTAAGGGGGTTAATGGAAGGAGTCATGCCAAAAGTATACCCGAAACGAATCATAATGGTGTGATCGTATGCCTCTAGCACTGCATGAATAAACACTATTTTATATTTGTCAAGAAAAATGTATAAAAATTGTTGGATAATTAATTTTCCGATATATTTTCTGACATGAGCGATTTACAAGCAATGTATACTGGCAGTCGTGATTACCACAGATGAACAGAACATTTTCTTTCTAGTAAAAAGGGGCACTTGGAAACTGTCCAACTTTGGAAAGTACTCGAGGAAATAAATAGAATGAAAAAAACTACTTTGTAACGTTTTATCAGGAAACTTTCCAGAAATATTATTTCTTTATATAATTATATAGGGTTTAACAAAATGAAACGGCACAAATTGGGAACGATGGCAATGATTACATTTTTACGCATACTTTTACTTGAAACAGATTCAATTAGGTTTTGTTTTTATTTCTAAGCTTTGACAGTCACAATTTCTTTATTTTATTTGATGGCAGTTGGTTTGAGTAGCTATATAGCGACGGCCTAAATATACTAATTATACACGTAGGTATACTTTAATTTACATCTAGAGATGGGAAAATTCCCTTTCGTTGAAAAATCCTGGAAAGTTTCCGAAAATTTCCGGAAACTTTCCTTTTTCATTTTTCTTATTCAAATTGTATAGTTTTCTTTGAGCTTTCCAAAAATACCAAATATGTGATGGTTTATTAGGTTAAAAGTACCACTACCTCTAATATAAGAAAATTGAAATAAAGTATTGATAAAGGGATGAACAAGATAAGCGATGCAAATGGTAAAGTGTGAGGCCTATTCTGGCAGTGAGATTCTTAGGAAGGAATAAAAATGAGAATATTGGCGACAAAAGAAATTGAAAAACAATTTGCGAAAAAAATTCGTAAAACCTCTCTGCCGGTCCTGAAAAATCCTGAAATATATACTTGAATTTTTTTCTAAATTATCAAAATAATCTCTGATCTAAGACAATTTTTGCTTTGAACAAATATTAATTTTTGGAAAAATTACTAGCATTTGTTGCTGTATTTTGATGTTACATTAAGTGATGCGATATCCAAAACTCAAAGGGAATATTTACGGAAAGTTTCAATTTCCGGGAAACTTTCCAGGTAACATTTAAAGAAAAGTTTCCTTTACTCTATCTATTTCTTCTCGGGATTTGAAAAGTTTCCCATTGCCCATCTCTATTTACATCCTTACCTTGCAGTGCTGGATTATACAAGAGGAGTATGAGGCGCACGCCTAAGAGCCTGTGGATGCGGCTGTGGGGGCCCCGACAATCGCTCTTTTTGTTGTTTTTATGAAATATGTATACAGTGAAAGCTCCCATAAGCGAGCTCAAATGAAAGGAAATTAACCATTTGGTTCCAAAAAAATTGTCTGGTCATGAGAGATGTCCGTTTATTAGAGCTGTCCGTAAAGAGAACTTTGGTCCGAATTGTACCTTCGATAATTTGAGAATCAATAGAAAATGCGAAATTAATGTGAATTTTCTTAATAAACTTATATCGAAAACTTATAGTTTCAAAAATACAGGACGATGAAGTTAGATCTTTTTTTGTTTTTTATTGAAATTTTGTGTGTACATGTTCCTGAATAAGTACCAAGTTTAATCATTATTTTCATTTTCCCACTTCAACCAGAGGCGTAACCATGGGGGTGTCAATCTCTTTGTTTAAAGAAAAAGGGTACGCCAATAATCGAAATTGTA
Organism: Rhagium mordax; assembly: GCA_963680705.1. Classification (NCBI taxonomy): domain Eukaryota; kingdom Metazoa; phylum Arthropoda; class Insecta; order Coleoptera; family Cerambycidae; genus Rhagium; species Rhagium mordax. The sequence continues at coordinate 10,396,857 of OY796657.1, forward strand.
TTTTTTTCCATTTTTGAAATCTACAGTCAGTTTATGAATAAAAAGTGCTCTTTTAGTTTTCCCGTAAAACGTATCGTATTACAGTTAAATTTTAATTAGAATTTCATTGCATGTTCATTATTTTTCCGTGCACTCTCTAATTTTATTTTTTTGTTGGCTTTGATAATAATTCGAAGATGTCGGAAATGTATTGTTGGTGGTGAGCATTTTGATTTGGGGAGAGAGAGGTAGTGGCGGGGTGAAAAAAACTGGCGTGGTTATCGGAAGGGGTGGAGTGGGGGGAATGGAAGCAGTGTGGGGTGCCGGTGGACGGGATGGTGCGGGGTCAGGGGGTAGGGGAATATCGGCGATGTTGATGAGTTTATGATATTGGAATTTGTTCCTTTCTCCAGTGAAACGGGTATACGGGCTCCCCTCGGTGGTTCGCCCAGGAGGCGGCGTAATGCAGCAGGAAGTCTACGGTTGGTCATTATAATTAAAACAAGCTTTTAGATCTTTAATATGATGTCAGAAATGTATTGTTGGTGGTGAGCATTTTGAACAGCTCCTCTAACGAAACTTTGTGAAATGTTTATGTTTAATTACGTTTTTTTTTTAAATAATCCTTATTAATGCTTGAAATACTTGTTCTTATGAATATGCAATGAATTCTAATTAAAATTTAACTGTAAAACGATACGTTCATGGAAAAACTAAAAGAGGAATTTTTATTCGTAAACTGACTGTAGATTTTAAAAATTGAAAAAATATAATTTCGATCATTGGCGTACCCTATTCTTTAAATAAAGAGATTCACGCCCCCATGGTTACACCTCTTGGTTGAAGTGGTAAAATGAAGATAATGATTAAACTTGGTACTTATTCAGGAACATGTACACACAAAATTTCAAAGAAATATTCCATTTACTTCAGGAGATATAAAAAAATACTTTGTTCTGTTATTAAAAGAGGTTTGCGTTTTTTTATACGTAAATGACGTCAAAAAATAACAAGTAAAAATGTCAAGAAGGGGAAAGGGGCTCGGAATTTTTTGCGCCTCAGGTCCAAAAGTCCCTTGATCTGGCCCTGTTACCTTGAGGCTCATGTGCCACTACTGCTTTGGAGCATTAGAGTTTCATGCAGAGTGTTCGTGGAAGTTGTGACCATGTATTCATAATCTATTGCTTTTTTATTTGCAAATATATGAAGGCAATAAATTTTTAGTGTGGTAGTACGATATTAAAATATTCAAATTTTGGTATATTTGCGAGGCTTACTTGAATAAATATCTCTTGGAACTTTCTGTACGTGGAAGCTGATGGTAAAAACATGATAGTTGAATTAGTGATTTGTGATATAGTGTAAACACAACATTTACACCAGGGGAATTATTTTTATTATTTACTAATTTATTTAAAAATGTATTCTTGAAAATTAGGCCGTCCGGTAAAACTAAAAATGCAATAAAACAATTTCAAACATGTCTTATACGAAGGAGGTGTAAAATTATGATTAGTTTTTAGGAGTAAAATATTCTTATTATTAAAAATATTAAAAAACTTTACTCGGGAATGTTGTTTCAAATAAGATAATATGAATAATATGAAATCTATATTAATTTTTTTTAAATTCTTTTGAAGATAAAGCCAAATAATTGTCATTTTTACTTTATCTATTCCATTAAAAAATGTGAAATTATTGTGAATAAGTTTCTAAACAATTTCTTACCAATTTTTAAAAACTGTAAAATTTTGAAAAAAAAAATAAGAGTACTGATGAATCAAATTCTCAGTATTACTACTATCATATAAAAGAAATTTTTGAAACTGTCCCGGCTCATTTGTAATTAAAAATTATCCGAGAGATGGACATTAAAAAGATTGTCAATATGATGAAGCGTACTATTGTAATCATCCTGTATATTAGATAGAAGAGTTAGCAAATTAAATCCGACAAGAAATTAAACATCTGTACATACATCCACTTGTTCCTGTTATACAGGTATAAGGGTCATTTAAGGTGTCAATTATCTATCCATTAAAGATATTTACAGGTATCGCAAACTGAAAAGGCATGGGGCGTGGTCTTAGCACTGAACGTGGTTCGTGTCTACAAGTTTATTGTGAATACCGAATGGGAGTGTTTTACCATGAAATTTCCAAGTATTGTGGATATATTTAACGCATTTTTCCTCTACTAATATTATAAAACTGAGATACAAGCAATGAACTGGGATTTGGTAACCCTGTATCTGTTAATGATATTATATCGGTGCACAATAAATATAATAATTACTTAATATTAAAATTGTAAAAAAAAACATCACAACCATGTAAAAAAATATTAAATAAGTACTTGCACATGTTTTTAGGACTAAAATGAACTAAAAACGCCAGGATTCATACTATAAGGATAATACTTTATATATAACACAATAAAAACTAGTTTCAGTCTTCACAGTTATACAAATACGCCGTTATTCAAAAGTTCAACACTGTTAATATACTACGAAATAATCAACTGACCGAAAAATATAACATTTACACGTTTTTCTTCTTTTTAGTCTGTTTTGAATTGGTCACTATGCAATAACGCATAAAATATTATTATCTTCAATGTCTACACCAACATATAAAAACTGTACACCACCAATTCATTTAAAAAAAAATCAGTAATAAAAATAATATATTGTCTAATTTCGATCATTGGAATTTTACTTTAAAAATAAACAATATACAATTTTAAGACAAAGTAAGGTTTTAAATTTTTTTATCTCTGTACTCACAAATTTATAAGCGAACATTGCTTCATGACAGAGATAAATGTATTGCAAATTAATCACCTTACTTATATAAATAACAGTCATGTACGTTCATACCAGAGATGTCTTGGAGTTCTATCACATAATTCAATTTATGAATAATTATTCCGTGGAAACAGTGCTACAAATATGCCCCAAAATTTAAAAAGGCGTCACAACAATGAAACCTTTGATTTAACAATCAAATTTTAGAAAAATATTTCCAAGTGATGTACTATTTTTGGAAATTAAGACTGAAAATTGAAATACCAAACACGAGGTCCGATTGTTATCGATTTAATAAAGTTGGCATTACTGTTGATATTTATTTTCGTAGTATCCTTAAAAAATATTGTGATATTGATAGAATACAAGCAAATCATGTCTTGATTGAAAGAAAGCTATTTAAAAGATTCATTAAAAGAAGTGATCCTTGTCAAATTCCCAACAAATTTTTTCATTAAACGTTGTCTAAGATCATTCATAAATTTCCACCGAGTTACTTAACACCCACATCATTTAATTGCACACGAAATCTCTAATATAAATATACGTTATTTATACATAACGTAAAATAAACCAATTGAGACGTTTTGAGGAGCAAAATTCCAAGGATCAAAAAGAAAAAATAATTTATCTTAATAATTAATAGTTACCATTATGTATATATATATAAAATTAGGATAGTTTTAGGTCGTTAGACAGTTCGGAATATAAACATACAAAGGGAACACAAAGTTTTTGTTTTAGGACCAGAGGGGATTTAAAAATTTCATCGCATTGCGAACACTAAGGTGGACACCACACATATAACTATTAAATTAACTTTAGCGCTAGGCGTGGCACCACCTAGGGTCAGTTCTTCACTTTTAACCACTTCATTAGGATGTTTATTATAGGTTTTAGATTTTTTCGTAGTTGTTGTTGGGGACAGCGTACTGGTAGTTGTCGTAGTACTTGATGACGTTGTTCTCTGTGTAGTCACCGACCACCATGTCGGCTTCGATGTCACAATGCTAGGCTGAGACGTGGCGGGCATTGGCGGGGGGCCCCATACTTTGAATACTATTTTCATGTTGTGTGTCGTACACCTGCCGCCTATTCTCCTGTGTAAATCATCACTTGTTGATGTGGAAATGAAATAATAATCATGTCCTGTAAAAAACAGAGTATAAATATGTGTCTTTACTAAAATATTCTTGGTCTTCATATTCTTAGACTCTTAAGGGAAATTAAAGATAAAAACGGAGTGTTCTTGAAACTGTAGTAGTCTGAAATATGTCAATTGATGTTATAAGTACTAATCAATGTAAAGAGTAAAGTCCCAGTTTTGAGAACGCTCTGTATATGTCTCTACAAAAAGAATACCTGTTTTTTGTCGGAGAAATTATATTGGATTATCAACTTCAGTTTCGTAAAAAATTATTACATTTTACAGTAACCACGTGTTTTTACGCTTTTTATTACTGCCATTATGAAATAACTTACTAACTTCATTGACATGAATAAAATCCTCAAATAACTTACATCCAACGACGTACAGTTTTGAAATTTTAATTATTCATAAAAGCTACAGGAAATATATTGATCAATTTTACTTGCTGGTTAATGTTAAAATGAAAATATTTTTAAGCTAAATATAAAGTGACACTCCTCGGAGGAAATGCTTTTATTACTGTTTACATTACTTTGTGCTGTGGTGTTTCGGCAGATACATTAAAATTAGATGTAGGAAAATAGTGACGTTTTGGACCATATGTTTGTGGTTAATTTACGGTGAAACCTATACAGTTCTGCTTCATTAATATTTTAATAATATTCCTTCGGTCGTATTTACAGAATAAATATTGGTTATTTGTCGCGGATATCGTGATGGTATAATTTCTTAATTAAAAAAAAACAAACGTTTTTTTGGTGGAATAGTTTTTTTAATATATTACAGAAGGAGCAAAACTTGCAAATGCAGTATTGGACAAAAGTAAAGCAACTCTTATGATAAAATTTAATTTCATCAAATCATAGTAGGCTGCTGCGTAAACAGTGAACTTTATTAGCGGTCGTTTTTCGTGGCGTGGAGTAGGGCCATTACACTTCATAGACCATAGATGGATCGATTGGTATACAGGGACATAGGTACTCCAAAACGTTATGGACAGGACTATGCCCCGAAACACACATCTCGCCTTAAGTTCAAGAGAACAATGTCCAGGTTCTGCAGTGGCCGACACAATCACCAGACCTCAATCCCATTGAGAACCTGTTGAAAGAGGGTTGAACGTCGGATTCGAACCACAAGATTCCCAAACAAACGTCTTTAATTGATGAAATTAACCAATCTTGGACGAATATGCCGATTATTACTATTGAAAATTTAATTACATCAATGCTGTGTCGTTGCAAAAAGTTAATGCCAACAATATATATTCTATTATTAGTTATTATAATACATTTGTTGTTTTTTTGTGTTGTTAAGTGGAATAAAAAATGGTTTTTGAAAAAATTGTTTTGCTTCCGTCGCGCTAATAAAATTCACTGTTTAAATAAATTATTACGTATGTACAGGGTGATCGTTTATATTTTTATACCCTCCTTACTTTGTTATTTTTGGAAAAAGAGAGAAATGTAAAGACCGAGGTTTTAATTATTTTTGCGTAGATTTTAATACGATATCAGAAAAACAATTGAGTAACGCTAAAAATACTTATAATACAAATTTGTGATTTTTGTATAGTAACACGCTGTATGAAAAAGTAAATAGTTCAATAACCGCAAAAGATAAATATACAGTGTTATACAGGGTGTTCTGAAAAACACTAGCAAAAATTCAGGGGCTATTAGAATTTAAAAAAATATTACTACCTACTTGAAATAAAAACCGGGTGATCGTTTATTTTTTTACACCCTCCTTACTTTGTTATTTTTGGAAAAAAAAAAATGTAAAGACCGAGGTTTTAGTTATTTTTGCGTAGATTTTAAATACGATATCAGAAAAACAATTGAGTAACGCTAAAAATACTTATAATACAAATTTGTGATTTTTGTATAGTAACACACGCTGTATGAAAAAATAAATAGTTCAATAACCGCAAAAGAATTTGGGATACCAGCTGCTTGACTTTGGTGCACTTTACCTGGTTTTTCTCGAAAACGGGCAAATTTTAGCACTTCTTACAAGAGCACCTTTTTTGTTTAGAATAAAATTTGCCATAACAGCAAGTGACAAAAGGGACAAAAAGATTAATCTCAAAAAAGTTAGGACCTAAAATGTTCCCACGGAGTACTGTACTGAACGTATGATATAGCCAAAAATTAATAACACCAGAACATTTAGCATCCCCATAAACCCCACACAGCAAAATTTCAGCTCATTTGGTCGAATTTTGTGGAAGATAGGACAGAAACTAGATTTAAAAAAATTATTTTTAACGCCCTGTATCTTGAAAACGGAAAAAGATAAGCGCCCATGGTTCATAGGAACAAATTGTAATATTTTTTGAAATTCTATCAGCCCCTGAATTTTTGCTAGTGTTTTTCAGAACACCCTGTATAATAATAATAATTTATTAACCACTTCAGATACACAAATTGTACATATATCTTTGAAAAACTATTTTCATGCTCTTTCATATTCTGTGAAAACATACAGCATGTTATCAAACAGAAAGCACAAGTTTGTATTATAACTTTTTTTGATGTTACTCAATTGTTTTTCTGATATCGTATTTAAAATCTACGTAAAAATAATTAAAACATTTGTCTTTACACTTGTTTTCTTTTTCCAAAAATAACAAAGTTAAGGGGGGGGGGGGTGTAAAAATATAAATGGTCACCCTGTAATTTAAATGGTTTTTAATTTCCGCGGCTGCCACTATTATTTTATAACTTTAAAAAATTGATTTTATCATAAAAGTTGCTTTACGTTTGTCCAATAGTGTATATTACGTGATGAAAAATCGAATAGAAAGTTTATTGTACTCTCATGGCTAATTTTCAATTAGTGCAGGAAGAAAATGATTTGGAATCTTCGCAAAACCCCTCTTAATATAATTCCAAATCGGCTAATATATTTGGATTTATTCTTTGTCTGGATTGAAAGAAATGTATGATATTAATCTTCAACTTTGGGAAAATACCCCCACCGATATGAGTTTTTATTTCCATTTTGGATTATTTTCAGGTAGTCTGCTTTATTTTGTCGGTAGGTACGGTTTTGGTATTATCAGTTCATTTTCTTTCTTAAAGGAAATTTTGTTTTACTAATTCGATGAAAATTTTTCGTAATACCAATCAAAAATTCATTTTCACTCGCAATAAAACACGAAAACAAACACCAGAATATCTTCTTTGGTATCATTTTCAGATAACTCACTTCCACTTCATTCTTGAAACAATTTTTGAGTTATCGGTTTACTTGTTTTTCGTTCTCATATTAATTTCTCAATGGTTTCAGTAATTATCACTCTTGTAAAATCATGTGAATTTACGGTAATTTTTTTTCTACCGATCTCACAATTTAAGTTTTAATTGGTAATTTGTTCCCACCGTACCCTTCGCATTCTACAGGGTGTTTAATTATAACCAAATGTTGGAAATTCACAAAAAATTAAGTTCATTCAGATTTTTCAATAATTTTGGCAATATGTATTTCATACACACTTTTCGTCTAATTCCAATCAATCCAATTAAATTCCTGAAATTTGATAGTTCCGAGCACAAGAGACAGTATATTAATAACAGTAAAACACATTTTCGCAGACTTTGAGTTTTTTTCACTTTTTGACCTTAATTATCCCAAATTCCTCAACAGATAGAAATTGGCACAGATTTGGATTCAGAGTGCATTAAAATCATACAAGGAACCATTCAAAAGCCGTTCTTATGCTCTAAAACATACTTCCATTCTATTAGACACTATGGCCTCAACCAGACATTTTTGTGAAAAAAAGGTCCGGTTCCATTTTCTATGTCACATAGTATACATCAGCTATTCCTTACTCTTTCAATGTTACCCTATACAGGGTGTTTTCTGAGTGACTGGCCATACGCTAGAGAGTTGTATTATTTTTGCCTAATAGATTTTAGATGTGATTATAAAATTGGCATTGAAAATTGCCAAAATCCATGTAAGTATAGGGTGATGTGATGAACTTCACCTACTAAAAAATTTTTGACCACGGCCCTGTTATTTTTTTCTTTTGTGCACTGAATGACGTAGACATCCATTAGTGAAACATATCTGCCAAATTTGGTTCAATTCGGTGAAGCCATTAAAAAAATACGGCCGATCAAAATTTTGGCAAAAAATAGAAAACATACTGTATATCAGAAACGAAGGGCATTATGGGTTTTAAAATGGGTTCTCTACTTCCCACTAGCGTATGGCCAGTCACTCAGGAAACACCCTGTATAGAGGAAGGCAAAACATGTTTGAGAAATTATAACAATTTAAATTACAGGCTTTGATTTATTACCTAACTGGGATTTTACTTAAACATTCTTAAAGCTCCTTTTTTTTCAACTAACTACAAACTCTCTGTGCACAGAATATAAATATGCCGGAATATATAAAAACCCTCGGTTGATAATATTCAGGGATAGGAAAAAAGCTCGTGACAGATTTGGTGTTGAGCCAAAAATGGGTCAGGATGCGAGTCAAAGGATAATGCAGCGAGGACGGTTCTGAATGAATTTCAGCGTCCTGAATTTATGATATGTCTACCATATCAGTGATATATGAACAACAATTGAATTTCAAGAACTTTATGAGGGATTACGTCAGGTCAATTAGAAGCTGATTAGCGATTTAAACTGATTTAGATGATCCGGTAAATTGTATGTATAATACGAGTATGCACGACGAGCTGCGGGATTTCTGCTTTTTGACGACGTGCGCCTATTGAATTTGAGATAAATTACTCCCAATAATACCTCATTAATTTTAAAAAATTACATAATAAAACAAAAAAAATTATTTGGTCTGAGATTTATAGATTTTCGAAACTAGATTGCGAGGGCATTTCTTAATATCAAAAATGTAGTTTTAATGCCTTCATAATGACCAATATAACAATACGACGATCTGCGCCAAATATTGAAATAAGGGACCGACTTGTAACTGATCAATTTTCAACCACATGTTCTGGTATGCAACCATTATATTAGTTTAATTTTTGGGCGTATAAAAGAGAACAGAGGGCCAATTCCCAGTAGAGCTGCACTTAAAAATTTTCATGATTTATTTCAGTAATAACGTAACGATCCGTGTCCTATTGGTTTCGTTTACCGAAGAACTCGTGTAACGCTTCAGCTCTAATCCTAATAAGGCATCAAATAGAATATAGGAAATCTCAACTCGCTAGCAAATTGTTTTTCGAAAAAAATACCTAATTATTAGTTGCTTCGATAGTTACCAGGAAGTCCACTAGAAGAATTAGCAAAAGTAGCAAATGTACTTCCTAATAACACCAGAGGTTGTCGCAGGCACTATAAAGTTTTATGTCTGTTTGGGTTAATGAACGAACTTTGTTGTTCCCGATGGAATTTCTCGATTATACCGAACTTTGCCTAAATCGTCAACAAAACAATTCAATTATGCAATATGAAACAACCAAAAACATGTTTACGTATTACACGAAATATTAATAATTTGATTTTTTATTTTCCAAAATGTATCGAAATGGGAGGATACCAAATTGAACATTTTCATTAACGCGACAGCAAAACGTAATTATAAACAATAAATATTGTCAGCTGTTAAAAATTACCTGTGACGTTCCACAGGGCTCAATATTAGGCCCTCTATTGTATATTATTTATTTACATTTAACGATATAAACAACGCTTCACTAATTAATAATAACCTTGATTAAAGACTCAAAATTACTCTACAGTTAAACAAATAAAGACAATTTTATTATTATTATTATTATTATTAAACATGTTTTTTATTTCTTCAATTTTATAAAACCGGAATCTAACCTGTTCGTAATACTTAATAATAAATACCAGAAATATCAGTGAAAAAAAAATGAAAAGCCATTTTGCATCACATAAAGAATGGTGTGAATAACGCCTTTTATTTTATATGGTAAGCCGACGTCATAAGTGTCTTATCATTTGTATGTGGAAATATGTCGGTAAAGTAACATAAAATTGCTCTTACAGAATTTAAATACGTTAATTCCTCGGTTTGTCTCGAGAGCTTTATCTAAACACCCTATATCTCGGCCTTATCTGAATTAAACCTACCTGTATACAATATAGATTGTCTCCAGTTTACTTGAGCGTCTGAAGGTGTCTCGTGCGAGGGAATATTCTTTATTTTTATTTAACTCTCATAATAATAAAGTTGCTCTTTACATAATAACAGTCGAAGCTTTAAGAGGATATTAACTTGTAAAGACGAAAGCGGCAACTGTTCTCATTACCGATAATATTTGTTCATGACTTTATTTGCGAGAAATTCGCGTTTACAAGAATTATTTGAACATAAAGTAATAGTCGTTAAGTATAAACACGTAGATTGTACAGGGTGAGGCAACGGTGCGAAAAAGTCCAATATTTCCTTTATTGTTGATAATACAAACATAAGTTTTATAAGGAAGTTGTAGGAGACCACTACATTTTAAAATTAGTTTGAAATATACGGGGTGATTCGTGAAAGCTGGGCGCTATAGATGTAAATTTTTTTAAATGGAACACCCTATATATTTTTAAAAATTTGAATTCTTTATGAAATTCTCTATATTACTATATAAAAATATCAAGAATTTCCTGGAGAATTCAAATTTTTTAAAATATACCGGGTGTAAACGAATAGTGGGCCAAACCTGTAACTTCCTCGTTTTTAAAGATATCGAGATAAAACTTTGTATGGTGAAATTAGGTAAGATTTCCAACTTTTTGAGACCTATCCGCCATATTTATCACTTCCGGTTTCACCTTAAATGACCCTAGTAGTATTTTCTAAATGGACCACCCTGTATGTTTTTACATTTTTTAAATAAAGATCACATTTTTGATACATTTCTACTATTTTGAACAATTTATACAGGGTTGCACGAAAAACAATTCAAATTTTAGTTGTCAATCTAGATGACTGCGAATATGTCAAAAATTATTTTTGTTCCAATGTAATTCATATAAAAAATACAAAAACGTCAATATGTCCAATAATACATCATACAGGGTGCTCTAAACTCTTTAAAATCACATTTTTCAAAATAATTCTTTTCTTTTAAATATTATGATATGGGCCACCTGGATATTCAGAAAGATCTAAGGGGTTAAACGGTAACGGTACCAAAAGTTCCGTAATGACGTATAATCGTTACCGGCAGGAACGACAATTTTTCTTAAGAAATTTATGGTTTATATCTAACTAATTAAATTTTGATCAACCCTGTGTATTTGTCTTAATATTTTATGATATGCAACAAGAATGAGCCAAAGTAAGTAATGAAGAGTCCATGTCCATATAATATTTAAAAACTACATCGTGTGAGTTTCTCTAACTCGGAATTTATTATTTAAAATTTAATGCAAAAACATCGGAGGAATTCATATTCATTCAAAAATTTATAAAATAAATAGAATAACTAGAAGAACGCCACCCTCCGCAGGAGACAGAATGGGCCTCTGGCTCATTCTTGTTGCATATCATAAAATATTAACACAAATATACAGGGTTGATCAAAATTTAATTGAAGTTAGACATCAATCATAAACTTCTTAAGAAAAATTGCCATTCCTGCCGGTAACGATTACACATTACGGAACTTTTGGTACCGTTTAACCACTACTAAATAGAGCTTTTTGAATATCCGGGTGGCCCATATCATAATATTAAAAAAAAGAGTTATTTTGAAAAATGTGATTTTATTGAGTTTAGAGCACCCTGTATGATGTATTATTGGACATATTGACGTTTTAGTATTTTTTATGAATTACATTGGAACAAAAATAATTTTTACATATTCGCAGCCATCTAGATTGACAACTAAAATTCGAATTATTTTTTTTGCAACCCTGTATAAATTGTTCAAAATAGTATAAATGTATCTAAAATATGATCTTTATTTCAATAATGTAAAAACATACAAGGTGGTCCATTTAGTAAAGACTACTATAGGGTCATTTCCGGTGAAACCGGAAGTGACAAATATGGCGGATAGGTCTCAAAAAGTTGGAAATCTTACCTAATTTCACCATACAAAATTTTATCTCGATATTTATAAAAACGAGGAAGTTACAGGGGTGGCCCACTATTCGTTTACACCCGGTATAGGTCCATTAAAACAAATTGACATCTATAGCGCCCTGTATATATCGAACTAATTTTAAAATGTAGCCATTTTGGTCTCCTACAACAATATAATTTTTTTTAAGGAAGTGTTGGACTTTATCGCACCATTGACTAACCCTGTACAACCTAGCGGAAAACGTTCTTTTTTATTGGATCTACGCATATATAGGGTGGTCCGGTTTCTATGGTGGAAACTTCAGAGAACGATAGAACATCGAAAAATAATGTTGGCTTTATGCTTTATAACATTGCCTCTAAAACGCACCGTTTTTGAGATACAGGGTGTTGTTATTTTTCAAATGATTTTTTTAAATATCTCTCAAACGAACGACAATATTTAAAGAATATTTGGTAATGCAAGATATCTCGTGAAGCACTAATATTTCCATATTACAAAAGTTTCCAAACATCACCAGTTGCGTCAAACTGGGGAGTAGTGACCCTTCTCTTACCAGAAGTTCTGCGCCACTGGTCCTAGCCACAAATTGATATCTTATCACGGATGACTAGATTTAAATTAATAAGCTATTTTTTTACTTGGATATTATTTGAGAACTTGATTTGCAAAAATGTCTTAATTTCAATATTTAAGATGGCCATAATTTCTTAAGGAGACACTTTTCAAAATTTTTGCAAGTGATTTTCGTCTTATTTTTGGTCATAGAGTTTATCCCCGGCGACTGGGGGAATTCTTTTAGGACACCCTGTATACAAGGTGTTCCCGTTTTTTCGTTCATAACTTCTGTAAACGATAGAATATATAAAAATAATAGGAGTCTTATCTACAACATTTTTTTCTGAAACGCTTCGTTTTCAAGATAGAGGGCGTTAAACTTTTTCAAAATTATTACTATTTATTCATTATCTTCTAAACAAATAAAGATTTTGTGTTTAAATTTTGTACACTTTAGTCATGTTAAAAGAACAATTTTATTTGCAAAAAGTGTTTCACCTCAAAACAGTGGCGTAGTTATGGGGATCTGTCCGTATTTGAATCCCCTAAACTTCTACGCCAATGATCAGAAATTATATTATCTAAAGAATCTAAATATCTCGAACAGAAAACCTGCTAGCTAATTTTACCAGGAGTACTTTTTTATAAAAAAAAAATTGTGTAAAAATATAATTTCTGATCATTGGCAGAACCCCATAACTACGCCACTGCTTTTGTGTGAAAAACTTTTTGTAAGGCAAAAAATTGGTCTTTTATCATGACTAGTGTACAAAGTTTGAACACAAAATCTTTATTTGTTTTGAAGATAATGAATAAATAGTAATAATTTTGAAAAAGTTTAACGCCATCTATTTTGAAAACGAAGCGTTTTAGAAAAAAATGTTGTAGGTAAGACTCCTATTATTTTTATATGTTCTATCGTTCATAGATGTTATGCACGGAAAAACGGGAACACCCTGTATATTTATTTAAACTGAATACCCAGTATAATTTCAAAAATGTTTCAAATATAATACAACTTATAACATTTTATTCAATTGTTTGCGAGATATGCCCACTTAATATGGAAGCAAAAACGAATTGAACATTATAGCGGAATTTGGTATTTGTTATTTATTATCTAGTACCTGTTGCGTCTGTTATGTATTAATAGTTAATATTTTTTTATTAAAATAATTTATTCAACCGTTATACCGCGATTCCATTATAACGTTCATTCCTTTGGTTTGCCAGATTTCGTTTACAAGTCAACGTATGCCGCGAACTATCGGATTACGTTATATCTTCGATTTCCGAATAAGTAAAAATATACAGGATGTTCCCAAATTGATATGCTTTAAATTCGTAAAGAGATTCTATACGCAGAAAAAAACAGCACAAGTTTATATTCGCATCCAACAGAGGATGGGGAAATATTTTTGGTCACGTTTTTACTGAATAAAAATATACATTCCCAAAAAATTGTCGGCCCAAAGCCTAAGTTAAACTACTTATAAGAAATCTATAATTATAAATTAATATTCAAACATGTTTATTTTTTGCAAACTTTGTAGATCATGAAAATTTGTATACTTTATAGTATTAACTTCACCAGTATTCAAACAATTGACATTATTAAACAGAAATTTATGAGCGTATAGGCTAAAGAATGATATTGTAGAAACCCCGTGCAATTTAAAATTTATTAAATTTCAAATTAAATATTATGTAAGTAAGGAATTCAATGCATCATTCTATTAAGCTTTTTTACGACCTTCTAAAAGGTAAACTGTAACGTTTCCACTCCTTAAAGGGCACATCGAAAAGCTTCTGGCAAACTGTATGAGAATAAGAATGAAAAATTCTTTTAAGTTAATGCGCCTGAAACTAGTTAGATGAATGATACCTTGTTGAAAAACCAACCGATCTATAAAACATACCCTAAAACAATCGTTTATTGTAGAGCTGGCGAGCGCGAAATGGAAAAAACTCAATTAATTTAACTCCATTATGAAGCAATCAAGCAAATTTTTCCCTTGTGTAAAGTCGATGCGGTTTAAAGGATTGATTTAAATCGAAAACATCAAATAATTGGCCGCTCACTGAAGTCGATAATTTTCGGCATTTGGTCAATTTTACATATTTTATAATTTCGTTCAATAGTTAAAAAAAATACAATGCGTCAGATTCGAAGGTCTGGATGGCCATTGGCCATCGCATTAAACGATTTCAACTATAGGGAAAAATCGCGAAATCGTCAATTTGAAATATGGATAGAGCACTAATATTTTGTTAGTTATAGTCAAAAGCCAGTTTGTACTTTATATAACATTAAACAATGGCCACAAGACAACGAAATATTGGCCAGATCTAGTAACATTTTCATCTGCAATATCAATAATAAAAGAACCTCATTAGAGGATAAATTTAAAATAGAAAGAATTGAAAAATTAACTGGTAATCGTGTGTTTAATTCAGAAATGTCATAAATACACACACACAAGGTCCAATACTCTACCCTGGGGTATTCCTTGTTATCGTTATCGAAGTCGGAACAAATTTTATCGAGGAATGGGTAAGAACTATACATTTAATATTATACGTTTGCAAAACAGTGGACATTAAAAATGTGGGAGCAGAATCTGCTAATATTAGGGTTTTGGTATAGCAAAGCATATTTACCTGGTAGGAATTCCAGCCCGCCAGGTTGAGGTGTAAACGGTCTAAAAGTAATAGTAAAATACATTAACTTATATGGCTTATCGCACACAGCGATTATCCTAGGATTGGGATTCGTTATTCTACATGTCTCGTACTCATCCTTCGACACGTTATATATTATATATTTTTCCATTTCTTCATCCCGCGTCCCGGGCATGTAGACAGGACAGATCAGATTCACCTGATCATACTCAAATTTAACGTTATTCCGATTAACATCTATTATGTTATCTGTGTTGTCTATGCGAAATATGGGGTTTGATGAGTTCCAGTGAATCGTGTAGAACTTTGCGTTGCTCGGTAGCGTTGCCAGCACGAACCAGTGAAAGCTGAACGTCAACAGAATGAGGCCTCTTAGAAGAACACAGCTTGGTTGCCAACCCATTATGTTTCTTCTTTTTTCTTCACGATTGAATTCTTTACATGACTCGTTCCCTTTCCATTAATCTGGAAAGAAAAAATGCAATTAGATCACATCAATATCAGTCAAAATATACAGACGATTTTTCAACAAACTTTCATATGGAAAACTTCAAACTTCAAAATTTCAAAATAAAATTCTGTAAAACTGGTTTAATGTGGTTATAACTTTTTCGCGTGACGTTAGAATTATTTGACATTGACCAGAGCGTGGTAAAAACTTGTCAGTTTCCAACACAGCCCGTGAATGGTCATTTCCTCGTTTGGTCAGCCAAATATTTGCACAACTAAAGTGGAAGGAAGACATACAAACTGTTGACATACAATAATAAAAAATAAAATGTCAGTTGTTATAATAAATATACCTAGTTATAAAGTAATGATGAAGTTTATTGACCAAAAACTGCAATGAACACATTGCGATTATTGGAAATTAGCTGGAGTTTCTCCAGGATCAATTAAGGCTGATAAGGAACTAAGTAAATTAATTTCACAAAAGTTTTTGGAAAGATAGTTCCATATACATATTTTGACACCTACCTACAGTCTTAATTATGTTTAGAGATATGAAAAAAGTGTAGATACAAAAGTTGTCGATTTTGGTGTCAAATATCTTTTGTCGAAAAAATATAAAACAAAATAGCATCGGGAAGTGGAGAAAGAGACACAACTTATGCTTTTTTAAATAGAACACCCTGTATATTTTTGCATATTTTGAAAGATAATTTTTAGCTGGTTCCAAAAATATCTAGGTAATATGTTTGGCATTTGTTTGGGTTGTTCTTAAAACAGTATGCCTCTTTGTGTAAAACAGTTCACGTAGAATATAGATTGCCATGAAAAAAAACTGACAAAATACGTTCTAATAATTTCTGACAGTTCACCACTAGATTTTTATGCAAAATCCCAAATAAACTTCTGGGCAATTGAAGCGGACCAAGCGAATTTTTTTTTAGGTTAACTTTGAGGTCAAATATTTTGCGAACGGATAAAGATATTGATGCTCGGTTTGCAGAATTTAAAAGAGAATTAAATTCTGATCAAACCTGTTTATTCCGATCTTTTTGGTTTCAAACATCTTACTGTCTACAGGGGGTAAAAGAGAAGTATGTTTTTTTAACCAAAGTTTCAAAGTACCGGGTTTCCACAAAAAAAATTTTTAAATTTTTTTGGTTTGCATTTTTTTGGTCTCTTGTTTATAAGGAAAAAACCGATTTATCACATTTTTGATATGACATTTCGATTTTTGTGTAAGACCCTGTAAATTTCACGGTACTAAAACTTCGGTTAAAAAACATACTTTTCTTTTACCCCTGTAGACAGTGAGATGTTTGAAACCAAAAAAATCGGAATAAACAGGCTTGTTCAGAATTAAATTCTCTTCCAAATTCTGCAAACCGCGCATCGATATTTTTATTGGTTCGCAAATGACAGCATAAGTATTATATATTTTTGGAATCAGAGAAAAGAGAGAAATCTTTCAAAATATGCAAAAATGCACAGGGTGTCCAATTTAAAAAAACATAAGTTGCGTCTTTTTCTTTACTTTCTGACGCCATTTTGTTTTACTTTTCTTCACCAACAGATAGTTCACACTAAAATCTACCAATTTTATTTTTACACTTTTTTCGTATCTCTAAAAATAAAGGCTGTAGGTAGGTGTCAGAATATATGAAACTACTCTGCACATGTACGGAGTGTTATCATTCTAGTTTGGTACACATTTTAATCAGAATTTGTAAGCTTATTGTAGAAATTAAAATAAAATAGTTTTATACAAAAGTTGCAGGGTATTTAGTAAATTTTTATTTGGCAGTAATCAAAAACCAAAGGAATGTCGATTTTTTCAAATATGGTACCTATGTTTTTTAAATGAAACACCCTATATGTTTATCCAGTTAAATTTGTTTTTTTTTCTGATTACACTGATATTGCATACTCGATAGTTTTATTCGTATTCCTACTAGAGCTCACACATTTGCGTTAGCAAAGTGGAGGGTCGTGGATGAAAACAATAGAAACTGCTTTATATAAAAGTTGTAGAATATCTTCTCAACTTGTGGCACTAATATAAAAACAAGTGGAAATTGCACTAGTATATAATTTAATAAATTAACATAATTTGACTAATACAATAAAAACATAGCAAATCCTCTAAGAATCACCAGTTTTACAAGCACTGTTTCTCGGAATTTAGTAGTTGAGTACAATTGTTATCCAGTTGTTTCTATATTAGTGCCACAAGTTGAGAAGATATTCTACAACTTTTATATAAAACAGTTTCTATTGTTTTCATCCACGACCCTCTTCGCTAACATAAAACGTTTAAACTCTAGTGGGAATACTTACCTACAGTATTTTTTTTTTGATTAATAATTCAAAACATTCTGAACAAAACTATCAAGTATGCTATATCAGTGTATTCAGAAGAAATAAAAATAACTGGATAAAAACATATAGGGTGTTACATTAAAAACAAAAACAGGTTATATCCATAAGTATCTGAAAAACTCGACATCAAAATTTTAGTAAATAACCTGCAAATTTTGATAAAACATTTTTTTCTAATTTCTACAATAAACTCACAAATTCTGATTACAATGTGTACCAAGCAAAATGATAACACTGTACACTTTCCAGATTTCTTATAGGCCTTTAATAACTTTACTCAAAACTAGACTTCGAATTCGCCTTGGAGCGTAAACCTCTTGAATATTTCACAACACGTGACCCATAATGAGGTTAAGCAAGACGTGTAGTATTGGGTGTACCCCAGGGCTTTAATCTTGTGCCCCTCTTATACTCGCTATTTATTGACGATTTCACCGAGAGCTCTAGACTGTGAGAAAGTCCTATTGTCAGATTTATTTTTTGAAGAGTAGTGTATCACTAAAATAGCATGAATATATGAAAACTGTAGTTTTATTGGTCGCTAATTAGTAAATAAAATTCATGGTTTCAAACACTTTATTATTTTTATGCAAATTGGATACCAATTTACGAGAACCACTCGCTGGGCTTTAGGAATTAAGAATTCTTTGAATTTTCAAGTAGGCCATGTAAAAAATTGTTTCAAATAGTTATCTGTCAAAGTTTTGTTTTTGTTGTAATAAGTGTGGCTGTGGACATTTTGGAACTCTTGGAAGGCGATTTAGATATTTCGTATATTCTGTATATAGCAGGCCATCATATATCTGTCTTCGTTATTAAAACTATTAATTTTTTACCGAAATGTACAGAAAGAACTAACCACAAAGATAAATTATTACAACAAAAACAAAACTTTGTCACATATATCTATTTTTTACATGGCCTACTTGAAAATGAGAAGAATTTTTAATTTCTTAGTTTTTTAAAAGTCTAATATATGAATGATACTTAGGCACATAATATTAATAATAAGTTTTTAATCAATAAATGAAAATATATTTTGAGTGTTCTTTGTATTATTTTATAAAAATTTAAAAAATCAAATAATGGCGATAACTCCATTATTTGTAAAAACATAGTATTGTCGCGAAATATCATTTTAAAGAGAATACAAATTGGGTTTTAACTAAGCCATAGGTATATAATATATTTGAAAAATAAAAGTTGGTGTTAATTATCTCAAAATTTAAAAGAGTTAGCAAAAATATTAAAAATTTTTTAAAATTTTGCATCAAAAAGTGCACCAAGAATGAAAAAAATTGCATTAAAATATTTTCATAAATAAAAAAGTTATAATGAAAAAATAAAAATGGCAAGAATCAGTTTTTTTGCCTAGGAAACAAAAACGAGCTAATTTATTAAAATATGTTTGCACATAATAGTAAGCCTTACATTTGGTGTCATATTTAACCTACCTTGTTTCTAAGATACCCATGGTGAGCATGATAAGTGGGACACCCTGTATAGATGGTGTATGAGTAAAACCTTTACCTATCCCAACGAGAAAATATCTAAAGGTGGTGGAGGCAATAATTCGAACGACGAAATTTCGCAATCGGCCATATTTGATAGATCACTTTTTGCACGTCAGAAACCTAACCTGTTCTGTCTGTGGTGTCAGCATCTTATGCAAAACTTTTGTTGAGTTTGGCTTTTGTGTTATACGATTTATAAGGACTGTATTTATCCGTGTGTGCGTGATTTGTGCGGAATTAGAGAATTTGGACATATGAAACGGCTTTATTATGGTTAGTGGCATATCGAGTGGTATCGTACATTGCAAGGAAAAGTGCCGTTACTTTTCATCGGTAAGTAAATAAATATTATTATAACTAAATAAATCAACTGTTGGTAATATTTTCATTATGTTGAAGTGTTTAAAAACATTAAACAATAATTAAATTGCAGATTATACGTCCACCATGATGGTTTACATTTTATTGTTCTGGAATCCAGTGGCAGTTCATCCTAAATTTGTCGTCTTGCTTCTCGAAAATAAAATAAAATGAAAAACTTTTAAATTAACTAAGTTAGGTAGGTTAATCCCTTATGAGTAATTGTTCATATTGTGAAAATAAAGAATAATACTCGTAAAATTCCTTTATTAGACGTTACTGGTTTCGTGAACAAATTATTTGCTTCACATCCTCAGACGTAACAGGACTACAATTAATTAAAAACAATGAATAGAAGGTGACTATATATAATAATTAATATTAATAAGTTATTAAAAACTTCAAGACAGCTTATACCGGGTGTAAACGAATAGTGGGACACCCCTGTAACTTCCTCGTTTTTAAAGATATCGGGATAAAATTTTGTATGGTGAAATTAGGTAAGATTTCCAACTTTTTGAGAAAAATGTGATTTTAATGAGTTTTGAGCACCCTGTATGATGTATTATTGGACATATTGACGTTTTCGTAATTTTTATATGAATTACATTGGAACAAAAATAATTTTAACATATTCGCAGCTACCTAGATTGACAACTAAAATTCGAATTATTTTTCGTGGAACCCTGTATAAATTGTTCAAAATAGCATAAATGTATCCAAAATGTGATCTTTACTTCAAAAATGTAAAAACATATAGAGTGGTCAATTTAGAAAAGACTATTGGGGTCATTTCCGGTGGAACCGGAAGTGACAAATATGGCGAATAGGTCACAAAAAGTTGGAAATCTTACCTAATTTCACCAAACAAAATTTTATCCCGAAATCTTTAAAAACGAGGAAGTTACAGGGGTGGCCCACTATTCGTTTACACCCGGTATACGAAGAATAGTCTTTTAGAAATTCTAACCTCAAACTGCCTTCGTAAAAAATTACACATTTCTTGTCGTTTGCTTGAATCGTAAATAGTTAAGAATTATGTAGCAGCCACCTTTTAAAACTCGATAAATGAACTCAAGATCCACAAGTTAAACTTCACTCGTTCACTGAAACACTGGATTGATCAAAACTAACAGTAAAATGCCTGAAATCTGACCACAGTAATTGTTTTGTTATTCCACTATGTATGTAGTTGAACTAGGTAAAGGTCGCGATTGAGGCAGTACACTTACATGTCAGCATCCCGAAATGTTGGCATTCTACTAATAATATTCATCATAAAATTTTACATTTTCCGTAAACGAAATCTCCGTAATGCTTAGATAGTTCAAAAGGCCAACCCAATCAGGTGTTAAATTAACTTCTTTTTGTATTTGATATGAAACGAAAATCATCGAGTGTTTATGGTAAGCTATTCCAATTTCAATAAAACCACAAAAAAGGTTACAAATGCATTTCAATAAGAAGTCACATTCACAATTATAGTTCTCATCAATCACTTCAGTGGTAAAAGTTAATGTGATCAACAGACAATGCTGAGGTACGAGTATAGTTTAAAAAATACTATACAACTTCCCAAATTTTTTGTAAAGAAATGTTATTAATAGCAAGTGGCGAACAGGACTGGACTGCTCACAATGATTTGCCTAAACAAAAATACTTTTCCCATTACTTTTCTTTTATTAAATAAGGAGTTTTCGAAGTACAAATTTTTTTTATCGCATTTTTACCAATTAGAGACACCTATTTATAAAAGAGAAACAAATAATACTTAGTATTTATTATCACTGAAGATATTCTGTACTACCTTGACCAAGGCATATTTACAAAGGCAATTTAGAGATATTTAATACTTTAAAAGCAGGCGTAATGAAATGATAATAATGCGATATGATATGTAGGTGTCTCCTAAATTTGAATTATGCCGTGTTTTATGTAACTGCATTCCACAATTTCGAAAGCAATTTAATTACGAAGTCCCCAACAACAAAGAAATTTATAACTTTGTAACAGGACACAGTTGTGGAAAAGTTCATATTTCCAAAATGAATCAACCGCAAACCCTCTAAACATTTTTAATGGTAACCTGAAACGTTATAAACGCGTTACATACAGTGCTCGCCAAAAAAGTTTGGAAGGCTATATAATTTTTTGTAAAAGAATTTGAAAGGAAAAATGTTGGTTTTTAATTTTTTATTAACAATACATTCTTTGGTTTTTTAATGTAGGAATAATACAGTCACTTGATGTCAAAAAGTAAAAGTAAAAGTAAAAAATTCAATAAGTTGGTGACCAAAGTTATTTAAACGTAAAGATTAACGTAATATTTTTTCACGTCTCTGAAACGTTTTTAAGTCACAATATTTACAACGTTGTATATTGGCGGTATATTAATGTGAAATTTGGGTGGTTTAAACACGTTAATTTAAGTTGTAAACTATACGTTATAAAAACATAACATTTCAAATTTATTCTACTAAGTAATTAACCGTTAGAGACATGTTAAAAATTACTTGAAAAAAATACATTTGTGATCCTTGTCAACGTTTTCAGCACGTCAAAATTAAATTGCTTATAACGTGATTTGTTTATGTCGCTTAAACGTTGAATAATATAATACTTTCAATGGTTTGTATATTACTAGGGGTATATTAACGTGAAATTTGCATAGTGTAAAGACGTTATTTCAAATAAGTATTGCATATATTACTAAAACGTAACAATTACGATATAATTCCACAAAGAAAATAAACATTAGAAAGACGTCTTAATTTAACTGAAAAATTACTTCTGGGATAAGCGTCAACGTTTTATTCACTACAAAAGAAACTTTATTTCTACGTGATTTTTATATGTTGCTTAAATGTTGAAAGTTACGATGCTTTTCATGATCTGTATAACATTAGTGGTATATGAACGTGGTTTAAAGACGTTAATTTAATTAAATGTTGCATATCTTGTTAAATGTGACAATTAAAATATAATATCTGGAAAAAATTGCACGTCAAAAACACGCTAGAAGTTAACCGACAAATAATTTTTTGATCCTTGTTAACGTTCGGTCTTTGCAGTAGATGGCAGCAGCGAAAGAATTTGAATGTCACTTGCTTACAGCAGGCCCAAGGCTACGAATGCAGTCCAGGACGAGGATAGGGTGTGCTCTGATAAGACTAGAAATATACATATTATATTATATGTATACATATATACCTATGGACATTTAATAGCCGATATATATTATGTTTTAAAAACGTTTGAAGAAGACGTTTTTGAAACGTTTCCTATAAATGTTTAATGGACGTTTAATAGCGGTGGAATAATTCTGTTAAATATTTAACGTTACGGTTACACCTTAAACACGTCGCATCATAACGTTATCTAGCGGTCCATATTCAACAATTTATCAACGTCAATATTGATTTCGAAAGAAACGAGGAAAGAAACATTTATTCAAAGTTGATTTTAGAGTCGATTTTTACCATTGCAATAGAAACGTTGTAATACGCGTTGAAATATACGTTGAACAGCGGGACATTCTTCAACGTAGCAATACAATGGTTACTCAATTGTCGGTTATCGTTAAATATACCGTTTTTTAAACGTTTGTGTTCACATTGGGGGTAGGCCAAGACAGTACAGAGGTAGTCAGTTTTTCTATACTTAAAAAAAAAAGTTAAGACTTAACTTCAAACACTTCTAAGTATCTCCAAAGCTATTATCTTTATCAAAAAAAAAAAAAAAGTTATTTAACCTTAAAGCAAAAAAAAAATGTTTTCAAAATTTTTAAAAATACATCAAGTGTAAAATCTTTTGAATAATGATGTCAAAAAATTTGACACTAACAAAAAAACCAGATTAGGATTTTTGTTAATTTGGAATTTACTAGAACTAAAAAAAAACGGACTTTTTTCTGTAAAAAATCAAAATTTTCCCTTTATTTTCCTTGTATCGTTTTTGATTTAGCAGATATCAAAATTTGCCAAATGACA
Organism: Rhagium mordax; assembly: GCA_963680705.1. Lineage (NCBI taxonomy): Eukaryota > Metazoa > Arthropoda > Insecta > Coleoptera > Cerambycidae > Rhagium > Rhagium mordax. Next base: position 10,420,768 of record OY796657.1, read on the forward strand.
GTTTCAAGCTACTGTAATTAATAAGTTTTAATTTGGTTGAAGGTAAAACTCAAAAGTTTTTTTTCTACTACCGATCGTAAACTCGTAAAGTACTAACGTTCCGCACGCTGTAGAGTGCGTAAAGTTAAACTTTACGCACTAGTGCGTAAAGTGTTTTAAGTAACATACTAAACAATTGCATGTACCTATTAGAGCACCTATAATATTTTCCACTTTTTTGTTATAACGAACTTTTTCGAAAATGTGATCCTCTGACTAATTTGCCTAGAACCCTCTTTAAAACCTTTGAAAAATCAGTGTTTTTTTGCCTAAAAATCAACGTTTCCAACCCCCGGTAACTCGGCGGGTATTAGAGCAAAAATAAAGTTATACGGGGATTTTTGTAGGGTTCGAAAAAACCCGGGTTTCGTATAAAAAACCCGAGAAAAAACCTAGCCCACTGGGTTTTTTGGGCTTTATAAGTGGGGGTTTTGCGGGGTTTTTGGGTTTTTTAGTAAATATCGCAGAAACTTGGATAAACGAAAATTATCCATATTTTCTAGCATTCAGAATAAAACAGCCAAAATATTTTCCAGCATCTCTTTTTATGCCTGTCGTCGTTGAAAAATTCTCAGCTGCAAAATGGTGGAAAATACTTAAAGCAAAAAATGAGATATCAAAAAAGTTACCGGATTCGTTTTACGAGTTATTCTATAATTTACATGGCTGTCCAGCTAGTGCAGCATCAATTGAAAGAGTTTTCTCAAGTTATGGTCTTACTTGGAGCAAATTAAAAAATCGTTTGAGATTTCAAAAAGCTCTTTAGTTTATAGATATTTAAGATCAGGGCAAATGAAAAATGAATGGTAGTTGGAAAGATGGCTGCCCCTCGACGAGTCTTTTATGTCTATAAGAATGTTTAACGAATGTCATTTGTTTAATTTCATGAAGGACTATCCTACCTACAAACAAAGTTTTATTTTATTCTTCCTTTAAATTGTTTTTTTTTATTTTATAAACGAAAGTTTCCTTATATTATTTTTTCCTTATACTTAATACAGAGTTTATTTGAAGAAATACAGAAAAATTTTATACACAAAAGTTGCAATATTTTTCCTGAATTTTAATACCTTATCTGCCAAAAAAACCCAAACAAATGACAGTCGCAAAATGGCGGAATTCTATAAACTTAGGGTTTTCTTTATGGAACACCCTGTATATTATTATATTTTCGAAATCCCTATAATTTCCTGATTTCAAAAACATATAATAAGTCTATATTTTGATTATTAGTTCTCCAATTATTCAAAATAAAAATGTATGTAAAAACATGACAGGTATTGTCTTAGTAACCTATGCAGTAGCCAATATCATGTTTTTACACTTTTTTTGATTTTGAATAACTGAAGAAACGATAGTCCAAATGTACTTTTGAAATCAAGAAATTATAAGGATTTTGAAAATACAATACTATAGGTATAGTGTTCTATAACAAACCCTAATTTTGTAGAATTTCGACATTTTGCGATTGTCATTTGTTTGGTTTTTTATGGCAAATTATTAAAATTAAGGAAAAATGAAAACTACTGCAACTTCTGTAAATAAAATTTTTCTGTATTTCCTCAAATGAACTTTTTAAGGGGGTGGTTAATTATAAGGAAAACCCTGTACCTACTATTATTACTTAAAGACTAGAAAAAGAAATACTCCTATTTTTTCTTCTAGGCAAAACATGATGTAAGATTTCCAGTTTATTCAGTTTAATATTACAAATAAATTTGTTAATTTGACTGCCAGTTTGCTTTTTTAAATCCACAGTAATAATTATTATTAAAAATTTCGTAATTGATAGACACCTAATTTAAAAAAACCATCTGGGTTTCCAAGTGTATTTTACCAAAAAAAAAAACCCACTGGGTATTTTTGGGTTACCCACTGGGCAGCCAACCCTGGATTTTTGGGGTAAAATTCGCCGATCTACACGTTCCAACAGTCACTTTTTTTCTTCTCTTGGAAACCCCTGAGTTGGGGTGAAACTCGCCCCCAACGAAAAAGCACCCACATTCCTTTTTAATATTTCACATTTGACTTATTTTCAATCAAACTATCCAAAAATATTTGAATTTAAAACTGCCATAGAATTAGTCCGAAGGTTTCACTTCGGACCAAACACTACAGAGATAATTTAAAACAATGTTTGAATAAAACTAAAACGTACACCACAAAAGGAAACTTAACTCAAAAATGTTAAAATATGAAATCTTATTTATATTCTTGACTGACTGTTTTACATACCTCAAAATTCGTGTGTGTATCACATAATTTGTTTCACTCGCACAGTAAATAAAGGTGGAATATCTGACACATGAATTGGAATAAACTCTCACCAATAAGCAACAATATCTAAATATGTCTAAAAGCAAATGCTGGTGCAGATGATCAAACCAAGTATACTTTAAAATGACTGATATATGTATCATTTTTACGATAATACTTATATTTATTAATCAATCTCGATACCTAAATGTGTAAATTATGATGTTATTAATTATTATATGTATTGTGTACTTTTTATTATTTTTCTTTCCGCCCTTTGTGTTTGTCTTTTATCGATTTTTTATAGTTTTATTGTACGTTTTATACGTTCACAGAATTGATTACTTTACACAATGGGAAGTTTCGGTAAATTATTTTTAATGACTTAGATTAATAAAGATACCCTAGTATTTTTGTTTAGAGAGTAATGTTAAAATATCACCAAAAAATATTTTTTCAGTCTTTCATTTTTTAGAACCTACAGTCCAACGGATTGATAAATATTTGCACCAAATTTTGTTTCTGGTCACCGTCGCTTTGGACTGATCCTTGTGAAACACCAAATTTGGAGAATATTTTGATAATCCATCGATCACGAAGCAAAGTGAACGACGAGCAGTTAGAGGATTAAATTTGACTAGCTCGTCAACCAAACAAAATAGAAGAATATCGAATTATACCAGGTACAATAAGCCTCCTATAACAGTATTACATGACCGAGTAGATTTAGGATATTCCGTGCTAATAACATACTTCAATCCATTTCCTATTTAAAAAACCCATTTTGTAATTTAAATAATTAAGTGCACTACAAAACGCTTGCATGCATTCATTTAATCCATTCAAAGTTTTAAAAATTCAGGCTAGGCCCCGAAACAGCGTGCAGGTTTCGAAATACATATTAAAAGCTGTGTATTTTTGCAAAGTACCTTATTGGGCTTTATCTTTAGATAGAAAAATGCTTAAATGCTTCTGTCTCTTTTTCTATTTAATTTTTCAGCTAATAACGTTCTCTGAAAATAACTTTTTAAAACTAGAAAGATAAGACAAATCGAGAGGAAAAATTAAGAACAGTCCATTAAGCATATTAGGGTAAAAGTTTTATTATTCAGAGTATTTTACGCTGACTTGGTTTGTCATTATCGACAATAGAAAGGATAGAAATGAGAAAAAAGGAAAAGTAATAGGTACGCATATAATAATACAAACATAATAACTTAAGTGACGCATAAACAAAATAAGTATTAGTAATTCATAATAAATGATCGACAACGTTTGCATTGCACAACTTTACATGGTGATTCAATTTAATTTGGGAATTGTTTAGGGGATTTATGCTATGCATGCAGGTCAAACCGCCAATTGGTTTACAGTTATTATATTCAATTGCAAGAAAAACACAAAGACAGTGTCTGAAAAATGATGTAAACAAACGATAAAACTCAAAAAAACCCAATACCGGGACACAACTAAAAGTGGGACACCTGTAATTTCTTTTCTACCCAGATAAAAAATTTAAATTAGAGGGACGTGAATTAGACAATATTATATATTTTTTAGGATAATTTTTGAATTTCAAGACACTTCCGGTTTGACCAGAATTGACCAGAACTTATGATTTTCAAATGGAACATCCTTGTTTTTTTGACATTCTTAAACCAGCGGATCATTTTACGTATAATTGTGCCTTTTTTGGATTTTTGTTTTTAAATGACTAATTTTTATTTGATTTTTAAAAATGTTATTAGGTGGCTGTGATGCACATAAATGGGTCTTGTTTTGGTTTGTAATTGTAGCTGTCACCCGGTATAAGAAATAAAATCCCAATAAAATAAATTGACGCTTTTCCGCCATTTTTTATTTTAATTTAGTTTTAATTTAATGCCAAATTCGTAAGCAGCGACCAAAAAAACCCTCAGATATCTGATAATAATAAGAAAAAGAAAATAAAAAATTAGACATTCGACGCAATTTTGTTTTTAGACCGATTTTGAGGCCAAATTCGTAATCAGCGACCAAAAAAACCCCCAGATATCTGATAAATATAATAAAAAAAGAAAATAAAAAAATTAGACATTCGACGTCATTTTGTGGACGCTATTTTGTTTTTAGACGAATTTTGAGGCCAAATTCGTACTTAATCAGCGACCAAAAAAACCCCCAGATAGCTGATAAATATAATAAAAAAAAGAAAATAAAAAATTAGACATTCGACGCCATTTTGTAGACGCTATTTTGTTTTAGGCCGACTTTGAGGCCAAATTCGTAATCAGCGACCAAAAAAACCTCCAGATATCTGATAAATATAATAATAAAAAGAAAATAAAAAATTAGACATTCGACGCCATTTTGTAGACGCTATTTTGTTTTAGGCCTACTTTGAGGCCAAATTCGTAATCAGCGACCAAAAAAACCTCCAGATATCTGATAAATATAATAAAAAAAAGAAAATAAAAAATTAGACATTCGACGCCATTTTGTAGACGCTATTTTGTTTTAGGCCGATTTTGAGGCCAAATTCGTAATCAGCGACCAAAAAAACCTCCAGATATCTGATAAATATAATAAAAAAAAGAAAATAAAAAATTAGACATTCGACGCCATTTTGTAGACCCTATTTTGTTTTAGGCCGATTTTGAGGCCAAATTCGTAATCAGCGACCAAAAAAACCTCCAGATATCTGATAAATATAATAATAAAAAAGAAAATACAAAATTAGACATTCGACGCCATTTTGTAGACGCTATTTTGTTTTAGGCCGATTTTGAGGCCAAATTCGTAATCAGCGACCAAAAAAACCTCCAGATATCTGATAAATATAATAAAAAAAAGAAAATAAAAAATTAGACATTCGACGCCATTTTGTAGACGCTATTTTGTTTTAGGCCGATTTTGAGGCCAAATTCGTAATCACCGACCAAAAAACCCCCAGAAATCTGATAAAAATAATAAGAAAAAGAAAATACAAAATTAGACATCTGACGCCATTCTGTAGACGCTATTTTGTTTTCAGACCCATTTTGAGGCCAGATTCGTAATCTGTGACCCCAAAAACATTATGTAATCAAATTTCAGGTAATTGCTTAAATAAATAAAAGAGTTATAAATTTTTTAATTAGGAGTGTGAAACACTTTTTCCGAAATTTCAAAAAGAAAATCATCAAAATCGGTTTTGAGTCAACGAAGTTAGAACTTTGGCGAATTTTTTGCGTTTAGAAATGGACTAAAAGTTCAGTTGATTATTCCTGATTCCACCCTATATACACCTACAATGTTTTTGTGATATAAACTTAATATTGGCGGCGGGTTTGATTTTACCTCATCGTCCATAAAACTATTTGAAAATAAAGAAAATATAGTTAATAACGTAACAAATGAAGAAAAACATGTCTGCCAGTAAGCCGTAGGGTTAATTAGGAGCAGTGGGTAATTAAAAATGCATATTTCTAACGGCACTATTCATTACAACCTTTTAGATATAATTAAAATTTCGCGCCACGGGTAATGCGACCGCCATATTCCTAAAGCTATAGGTCATACCGAGTGATTAAAAAATAAACATCTTCCCAAGACAGGGTTCATCTTATAAAAACATGACGAAACGTTACTGACTACGAATTAAGGTTTTGAGGTAATTTAAATTGGCTGCAAACACTTATAGGTAATGCATGTAAGGTTTGTGCAATGTTTACTTTTAGACATTAAATAAATAAACAATAAAATCTGTGAAGGTATATTAAATACGAAAGATTAATAGATAATAGAATATAGATAATGGATTATCATTTTTAGATTGATATGATGCAGTAGAAATAAAAAATTATCAAAGAATGCCGACAAGAGTTGTTACTATATAGGGTCGGACGGGAATATTTGCGAAATTGGTCAAACTCTAGTTTGTATTGTTTTGCTTTTCTTTACTGAAACCGGCTGAAACTATCAAAAAATGGTGGAACAACGATATAAAATTAACAGCCGCAACTCGATAGCAACGGTACAGGGCAAGTCTCTTAAAATTGACAGCGCCCTTATCCTTTGCCGATTTAGCTCTTTCAAAAAAGAAGTGGACACGATTTTCGATGAATTTTTATATTGTGAAAACGGATATTAAAAATCTCCTAAAATATACAAGGTGAAAAATAAAACAAGATTTTTTTAAATGGAACACCCCGTATATTTTCATACCAAAAAAATGTCCTTAATTTTCTGAATCCAAAAATATATAATTGTTATATAATCATTCCACCTGTTCGTGAGATATTACTAAAAACTAATCACATTGCGGGTGTATGCATATCTGCCATTGTTTATTTGTTGACAGGTGTCATCCAGTTTTTTGTGAGAAGTAAAAATAGTTTGAATTTGAAATGAGTATTTATGTGTACCTTGTATATTTAAAAAATGCCAATGCGAAAGAAAAAACATTAAACCGTCTAGTTAAAGGTATCATTTTTACAAATATTTAGACTGAAATGTAAACTCATTAAAATGTAACGATCAACTAATCTACCTATTAAATAGCCCTCTACTTGACCCTAGTATTTGCCATAATATCAACAATTTTAACCAAACATTTAAAATTACACAGCTATATACTGTTTTATGTGGCTTTTGTAGTTTAATAGCATTCTGCCCGAGGTATTATAATTACAATTAGTAAAGTAGAGCAAACATAAAGTGTTAACAACTAGTATAAAATTTAATGAAAACTAATTATCAATATAAGTTTATCCGAAGCAATATTTGAAATATAATAATAAAGTTAGTTTTACAACCGAGAATACAAGAATGGTACTGCTCCAACACTAAAATTGTATTATTACCAGGTTGCCAACTGAATTTGTGACCAGAAATTTATTGTTTAGTGGCAGTTATATGGCAAGATATATTTTTACATTTTAATGGGATGCACTAACATTGTAACAATTGTTTTAAAAAGTTATAAGATTCCCGTAAATAAATTATAAACTTGGCAAATGACAGATTTATTAGGATTACACATTTCCTTATACAGGGTGGGGCAATAGTGCGTCGGACCTCGATATCTCGAGTTCTACGATAGCTAAAAATTATTTAAAAAATTGCAAGTAAACTAGATAAAAAAGTCTATAAGTGGAAATTATTTTCGAACATACAGGGCGAGCCAAAACGAAATTACAGGACCAAGTGCCTTTTTTTAAATGGAATGCTATGTATATCAGTACATTTTTTGAAGCCTCTTTCTAGGCTCTATTCATTCCTATATTAGTATTGAATATCTCCCAACCACTTGGATGTAATGAATTTTTTTGTTGAAATAATGCAATCTGCAGATGGATATAAAAAAAATCACCACAGTCACAATTATGGGTTTTAAGAAAAACTTATGTGAATACCAGTTACAGGACATCTAATTAATGTTTTTGAATCATTTTCATTTCCTAAAACTGTACAGGGAGGCCAAAAATTATTTTTCAATTAAGAACTTTTTAAATTGAATTTTCTCAATTTTTCCAAATGGAACACCCTGTATATTTTTCAACGATGTGATGTAGAAATGAAAAACGAACATTTTTTGTAAGTACTTCCGTATGGCTAATTGCAACCAATTTCGTTTTATTGAGCAATAATTACGAAATTCAAAAATAAACTTAAAAAAGAGGTTTCTTCAAATAACTCAGTAGAAAAAATTATAATAAATGTTTCACATGTTGCCCATTTTCATTGACACACATCTCTATGCGCTTTTGAAATGAGGTTCCCACTGTTCCTAAAACTGCCGGTGTGATAGATCTAAAGGCAGTTATTATTCTTTCCTTCATATTTTGTACTGTTGTTGGTGTGTCTCTATAAACAATTTCCTTCACGTATCCCCATAAAAAGAAATCAATTTTTGTAAGATCTGGGGATCTAGCAGGCCATTTAGTGAGTTAATTTCTTCCAATCCATTGATGAGGGTAGGTATTATTTAAGTGGTCTCTAACTGCATTTAAATAATGTGGTGGAGCACCATCTTGCTGAATCCACATCCTATTTCGAATTCTCTCAGGGACATTTACCAATATTTGTGGCAGACAGTTTTCCAAAAAATGAAGATAAATAGCTCCATTCAATGTACCATCAAAGAAATGGGGCCCTATTACATGTTCTCCAATAATTCCTCCCCAAACGTTTATAGACCATCTGTGTTGGTTTTCAACTTGCATAAAAAAGTGAGGATTTTCCGAAGCATAATAATGGAAATTGTGCCTATTAACAAATCCATTTTTATGAAAAGTTGCCTCATCAGTGAATAAAACATTATTGAAGAAGTTGACATCATCTTGCATTTTACCTTTGGCCCAATTACAAAATTGTAGGCGCTTTTGAAAATCGTCATCAGATAATTCCTGGTGCATTTGAATATGATATGCATGTAACTTATTTGTTTTTAAGATTCGCCCCACAGACCGTCTACTTATTCCTACTAATTTGCTTACTTCTCTTTGACTAACATGGGGATTCTCAACCGTTGTCAGCACCACAGAAAACTCATTTTCTTGGTTCACAATACGTTTTATTCTTTCACTTTCTTTATATTCGACATTTCCAGTTTCCAGAAATCTATCGAGCAGGTTTTGGAAGCTCCTGACATCAGGAATTCTTCTTTGAGGATAACGTTGGTGATAAATTCTATTGGCAAGTAAACAATTTCTGTCTGACTCGCCCAAAACAAAAGTCATGTCTACAAGTTCCGCTTTATTAAAATTCATATTGTAAAATTCCAAATATTTTAAATTCAATACAAATTGTAACTAACGACCGATAAGTGTGATAAATGCTCCGTTGTACACGACAACTTATACCAAACTGAGGTTTTATTGCTTGTCGAATAACGAAAACAGCAAAAAAATGTACAAGAAAACATTACAGTAAAGGACCTGTTAAATACTATTTACTCATTTCAATGGATTGGACGAAATGGTCCCACTAAATGGCCTCATTTCAAAATTGCATAAAGAAGTGTGTCAATCAAAATGGGCAACACGTCGAACACCTATTATAAATTTTTCTAATGAATTATTTGAGGGAACCTCTTTTTTTTAGTTTATTCTTGAATTTGACACTTATTTATTTATAAAACGAAATTGGTTGCAATTAGCCATACGGAAGTACTTACAAAAAATATTCGTTTTTCATTTCTACATCACATCGTTGAAAATTATACAGGGTGTTCCATCTGAAAAAATTGAGAAAATTCAATTTAAAAAGTTCTTAATTGAAAAATTATTTTCGGCCACACTGTACAGTTTTAGGAAATGAAAATGATTCAAAAACATTAATTAGATGTCTTGTAACTGGTATTCACATAAGTTTTTCTCAAAACCCATAATTGTGACTGGTGATTTTTTTAATATACAAGCTCAGATTGCATTATTTCAACAAAAAAATTCATTACATCCAAGTGGTTGGGAGCTATTGAATGCTAATATAGAAATGAATAGAGCCTAGAAAGAGGCTTCAAAAAATGTGCTGATATACATAGCATTATATTTTAAAAAAGGCGCTTGGTCCTGTAATTTCGTCTTGGCACGCCCTGTATGTTCGAAAATAATTTCCAGTTATAGACTTTTTTATCTAGTTTACTTGCAATTTTTTTAAAAAATTTCTAGCTATCGTAGAACTCGAGATATCGAGGTTCGACGCACTATTGCTCCACCCTGTATACTAACCAAAAATAAGTAAGTTGGTGTCACTTCCGGTTAGATTGAAATATTTTGGGCTCAATTATGTCAGATTTTGGTTTGAGACCACGTCCAAAATTTCAGAAGTCTATCTTTCATAATAACCGAGTCCACTTCCACCTCGTGGCCACCCGGTGTAGTTTAAAAAAATTAAAACAGTTGGTTTTCATCCAGACCTCTATAATCTTTCGTGTTTGAATGTAGAACGAATTTTGCCATAATAAAAAACATAATACAAAAAACAGTAATTAGATGACTTGTTTGCGAAAGTCCACCGTCCATAAATGTATAACGTATACGAAAACCACGTATAATGCATAAAGCTTCTTAATTATTATCTTAGCAGGAAGGGTAGCCTAAAAACGATTAGCCTTTAGAAGTGTATTCCCGTTTGCATTTAAAGGGTTGTAACTAAAGGACTAAACGTACAAAATCTTCCTGTTCAGTCTTAGGTCAAATTGTTTTTGCTTGTTTGCCGGAAGCGCCGGTATAAATTTAGGGATTTTGCTATCGTGTACTTCATAAAAAGAAACTACAAGCAAAAACTAGACTACCCGAGATTGATTTTACTACCTACGACGGTAATTATCCTGCTCTCTACCCTGGACGCATCGATCGCGCGTCTTGTTTTTCATTTTTATTACGAAATTATTAAATTTTAATCCTAGATGAGCAACGACAAAGGTACATCTCACACTAACGATTAAAGTTACTTCGTCATTTCCAATGTAATAGTGGGCCACCCCTGTAACTTCCTTGTTTTTAAAGATATCAGGATAATATTTTTTATGGTGAAATTAGGTAAGTTTTCAACTTTTTGAGACCTATCCGCCATATTTGTCACTTCCGGTTTCACCGGAAATGGCCCCAATAGTCGTTTCTAAATGGACGACCCCGTATGTTTTTGAAATAAAGATCACATTTTGGATACATTTATACTATTTTGAACAATTTATACAGGGTTGCACGAAAAATAATTCGAATTTTAGTTGTCAATCTAGATGGCTTGGCTGCGAATATGTTAAAATTATTTTTGTTCCAATGTAATTCATATACAAAATACGAAAACGTCAATATGACCAATAATACATCATACAGGGTGCTCTAAACTCATTAAAATCACATTTTTCAAAATAACTCTTTTTAAAGAAAAAATATGATATGGGCCACCCGGATATTCAGAAAGCTCTATTTAGTAGGGGTTAAACGGTACCAAAAGTTCGGTAATGTGTAATCGTTACCGGCAGGAATGACAATTTTTCTTAAGAAATTTATGATTTATATCGTTCAATTAAATTTTGATCATCCCTGTATATTTGTGTTAATCAGAATGGGCCTCTGGCTCATTCTTATTGCATATCATAAATTATTAACACAAATATACAGGGTTGATCAAAATTTAATTGAAATTAGATATAAATCACAAATTTCTTAAGAAATATTGTCATTCCTGCCGGTAACGATTACACATTACCGAACTTTTGGTACCGTTTAACCCCTACTAAATAGAGCTTTCTGAATATCCGGGTGGCCTATATCATATTTTTTCTTTAAAAAGAGTTATTTTGAAAAATGTGATTTTAATGAGTTTAGAGCACCCTGTATAATGTATTATAGGACATATTGACGTTTTCGTATTCTTTATATGAATTACATTGGAACAAAAATAATTTTAACATATTCGCAGCCATCTAGATTGACAACTAAAATTCGAATTATTTTTCGTGCAACCCTGTATAAATTGTTCAAAATAGTATAAATGTATCCAAAATGTGATCTTTATTTAAAAAATGTAAAAACATACAGGGTGGTCCATCTAGAAACACCTATGGGGGCCATTTCCGGTGAAACCGGAAGTGACAAATATGGCCGATAGGTCTCAAAAAGTTGTAAATCTTACCTAATTTCACGATACAAAATTTTATCCCGATTTCTTTAAAAACGAGGAAGTTACAGGGGTGGCCCTCCCACTATTCGTTTACACCCGGTATAAGCAATAAGGGACCGAATCGTGGTCTTGTTCTTTTTCTAAACTCCAGCCGGACGACTCACATTTTATTGCCAAGAAACTGACATGGCAAAATATGATATGCAGTTTTGAAATAGCTTTTTACCCTCAGCTGCTGAAGCACTAATGCATAGTAAACATTAAAGAGTCTAAAATCAATATCATATTGTGTTTAAATGAATAGGTCGTTTGAGAACGCCTCCAAAATGGCCGTTTAGAAAAAAAGATAAAAATGGTGGTACATATTTGTTTATTCAATGTATTAAGTTTAAGTGAAATTAAGATATTTAAAAAATAGATGTATTCAATTTGCAGAAAACAATTACGACTGATAAAAAAATCAATTCCTGAGGAAGCAATCGAAGCTGCAAAAGAAAAAAATAATTTTATTGTAAAAAAGCGTGGGGTGCATGATATCAATTGTTATAGATATTTCATTGGTAGCTATTAATTAAAGTAGAGTTAGCACCCCACGCTTTATTACAATAAAATTATTTTTTGTCAATCACTTTATTCTTATTTTAAACTTAGTAAAAAGCATTTAATTATATTGATGAGTTAGTGGAATATTTATCACTGTTGAACAAAATCTTAATATACAGGGTGTTTCAGTTTTTTCGTTCATAACTTCTGTAAACGATAGAACATATCAAAATAATAGGAGTCTTTCGTATAACATTTTTCTCTAAAACGTTTCGTTTTCCAGATACAGGGCGTTAAACTTTTAAAAAATTATTACTATTTATTCATTATCTCCTAAACAAAGATTTTTTATTCAAATTTTGTTCACTTTAGTCATAATAAAAGACCATTTTTTTGACGTTCCAAAAGTTTTTCTTACAAAAGCAGTGGCGTAGTTATGGGGTTCTGTCCGTATTTAAACCCCCTGAACTTCTACGCCAATGATCAGGAATTATATTTTTATACAAATTGTAAAACTTTGATGTATTTCCCATAAAAAAGTACTCCTGATAAAAGTCGCTAGGAGGCTTTCTGTTCGAGATATTTAGATTCATACTAATCAGGGGCATAATAAGGAATTACATCTTGGTTGAAAATGACAGGATTAAGTAGGCGTTAAATCATTGACAGTTATTCACAACATAAACATAAAGAAAATGGATATCATTTTAAGCATTTATGGTAGATTATTAATTATTTATCATTATAAATAAATATGTATTAAAATAATTCTTTAATTTGTTTAGCAAATAGCCTGTCAATAGAAAGTGCATAGGATACCTCTGATTAGAAAGAATCTAAATACCTTGAACAGAAAGCCTCCCAATGAAATTCACCAGGAGTACTTTCTTATAGGAGATACATCAAAGTTTTAAAATTTGTATAATAATATAATTTCTGATCATTGACGTAGAAGTTTAGGGGGTTCAAATAAGGATGAACCCCATAACTGCGCTACTGCCTTTCTCTGAAAAACTTTTTGCAAGTCAAAAAATTGGTCTTATATTATGTCTAAAGTGTACAAAGTTTGAATAAAAAATCATTATTTGTTTAGGAGATAATGAATAAAGAGTAATAATTTTTTAAAAGTTTAACGCCCTGTATCTTGAAAACGAAACGTTTTAGAGAAAAATATTATAGAGGATAGACTCCTATTATTTTGATATGTTCTATCGTTTACAGAAGTTATGAACGAAAAAACTGACACACCTTGTATAAACATTATTTTTTACTTTTTAGTGCAGTTTCCCTTTAAAGCGTGTTTTTTTAGTTTCTTTAAACCGAGCTTTAAACTATATATTTTTTTACATTTTTGAAATCGAATTTTTTGATAAAAAGTAATAGTTAGTTTATTTCTGGAAAAGTTTAACACATACTGAATACAATTGAAAAAAAGAATAACTAATTATTACTAACAGAAAATTAAAATTTAGGGAAAATTATTTTTTACTACTTTTTATCATTACCATTCAAATAATAACTTTGATTTTGAGTTTTATTAATGAAACTAATAGTAATAACAACTAGGTGCCAAAGCCTACTTGAAATAAAAACCAACAATTTGGGATACCAGCTGCTTGACTTTGGTGCACTATACCCGGTTTTTTTCGAAAACGGGCAAATTTTAGCACTTCTTACAAGAGCACCTTTTTTGTTTAGAATAAAATTTGCCATAACAGCAAGTGACAAAAGGGGCAAAAAGATTAATCTCAAAAAAGTTAGGACCTAAAATGTTCCCACGGAGTACTGTACTGAACGCCCTTGTATGATATAGCCAAAAATTAATAACACCAGAGCATTTAGCATCCACAGAAACTTCACTCAGCAAAATTTCAGCTCATTTGGTCGAATTTTGTGGAAGATAGGACCGAAACTAGATTTTAAAAAAAATTTTTTAACCCTGTATCTTGAAAACGGAAAGTGATACGCCCATGGTTCTTAGGAACAAATTGTAATATTTTTTGAAATTCTATCAGCCCCTGAATTTTTGCTAGTGTTTTTCAGAACACCCTGTATAATTAAAGCATATTAAAAAATATATAATTCTGGAAATTTAAAGTGTTAGTAAGTAAAATTTGGGCCCTTCTCAAACAAAAGCATTTCTCTACGTGGTAAAATAGAGTATTATTATTTTGATACGATTTAAACGAGATTACACTTCTAGAAAAATCCCAAAGCGGTAGCTGCTTGCACTCTAATTTGGCAAATATCGTTCCATCGTAGCAAACCATCCATATTTCATACCGTTTAATAAAAAAAATCTTAAGCACGTTTGTGCCGAGTAATCCATATATTTAGCTTACACTGTAATTAATTTTATATCGCCATGTTCTCACACTAAACCGATGACGTGGATTTACTTAAAAAAAAGTATGCTTATCAGTTATGCGAGTTCCTGAGACTTGTAAAAGTGTGTTGACGGCGAATATCATTAATTGTTTACATAAATCTCGGACATGCTAATACGTAATGTTTATCTAGGATGACATAATTGTATATGTATTCCAACAAAGTGGTAATTGGAATAGGTAACTTCTAAGAAGTCCGAAAAATTCATTAGCCCGAGCATTTCAAACAGGAAAACGTTTCAATTCATCAATAAACTTTTAACAAATTAACGCTAATGAATGCTAAACGGTTAAAATGAACATTTTACGTGTGATGCGAAGTGTGTCAGAAATTTAATGTGTTAACAATAATAGAACAGATAGTCCAATCTTAAGATCCAGTCATAATAAGTAGGAAGGTGTTCTCGGTATGTCCTATATGACTAATGGGAAAGTGAGTTACTTTATGTAAAATGTTCTCACCTTACTTCATACCAGGTACCGTACTTGGTTACCATTTCTTGCTGGATAATGAATATTTATTGCATAAATAAATTAATTAATATTAATATTGAAATCGTTGGTTTTGTATGTAAATAACTATTTAAATTCGATGGTTACTCATCAACGATCAGGGCTGGATAAAGTTGGGTTAATTTTTATAAGGTCACAAGCCGCGACTAACACAATATATTTATTTGTTTGACATAATGCCTATTTTTTTAAAGTAACAGAGGAGATTCAATTAAGAGCAGCATATCCAAGAATTTCAAAGATATAGTTTTAATAAGAATGTTTACTATTTTTGTCATAGCGTTTTTCTCAATGGATTTATACAAAAAAAAAACTGTTTATGATTCTATCTTTTGAGTTTTCGTTGATTACTTCTGTTGAATTATAATTTGTAACCGAGTTGTGAGGCCAGAATCCACTTCTTAGCATCATTATCTCTCAATAAATAACTGAAACTGTACCAAACTGAACTAAATAAAACAAATGTGTATAACCGCTGCCTTCGAAGATGCTGAAACAGTTCTCCAAAATTTAAGAAATCTATATTTTTTAAGAGCGATGAAAAATTGGAGATAATTTGTAAGTGAATAGTGAGGCTCGAATCCACTTCTTAGCAACGTCTCCTAATGCTGTATTGTCGAATAAAAACTAAATAAAACGAATGTTTAAAATTTAAGAAATCTTGACTTTTTAAGAGCGAAGAAAAATAGGACACAATTTGTAACTGAAAAGTGAGGCTCCAATCCACTTTTTAGCAATGTCTCCCATTAACGGAAACGGTATTGTCGTATAGAAAAACTAAATAAAACAAATGATTAGTAATCGCCTTTGAAGATGTTGAATTAATCTTCTGAAATTAATGAAATAAAAATTTTTTAAAAGCAAAGGAAAATAGGAGATAATTTGTAAGTGAATAGTGAGGCTCGAATCCACTTCTTAGTAACGTCTCCTAAATAACTGAAACTGGATTTCTGAATAAAAACTACATAAAACAAATGTTTATTAACCCCCTCTAAGATGCCGAAACAATTATCTGAAATTTAAGAAATCTAAATTTTTTAAGAGCAATGAAAAATAGGAGATAGGCTCAAATCGAGGCTCAAATCCACTTATTAGCAACGTCTACAGTACTGAAACTGCATTGTCGAATAAAAACTAAATGAAACAAAAATGTTTATTAATCGATTTTGCTGAAACAATCCTCATTTAAGAAATCTAAATTTTTGAAGAGCGCAGGAAAATAGGAGATAATTTGTAAGTGAATGGTGAGGCTTGAATCCACTTTTTAGCAATGTCTACCAAATAACTGAAACTGTATTGTTGAATAAAAACTAAATAAAGTTTATTAACTGCCTCTAAGATACAATACAACAGAAATTTAAGAAATCTAAATTTTTTTAAGAGCAACGTAAAATAGGAGATAATTTGTAAATAATTTGTGAGGCTCAATATTGGAACTGTATTGTGAAATAAAAACTAAATAAAACAAATGTTTGAAATTTAAAAAAATTTAAACTTTTTAAGACCGAAGAAAAATAGGAGACAATTTGTAACTGAAAGGTGAGGCTCCACCACCACTGTAATGTCAAATAAAAAAAACTAAATAAAACAAAAATGTTTATTAATCGATTTTGCTGCAACAATCCTCCAAAATGGTTTAAAATTTAAGAAAGCTAAATTTTTTTAAGAGCAATGAAAAATAGAAGATAATTTGTAAGTGATTTGTGAGGCTCAAATCCACTTCTTAGCAACGTCCACAATATTGGAACTGTACTGTCAAATAAAAACTAAATAATACAATTGTTTAAAATTTAAGAAATCTAAACTTAGAAAAATAGGAAATAACTTATAAGTGAATAGTGAGGCTCGAATCCACTTTTTAGAAATGTCTCCCAATAACGGAAACTGTATTGTCGAATAAAAAAAAAAACTAAATAAAACAAACGTTCATTACCCGCCTCTAAGATGCCGAAACAATTCTCTGAAATCTAAAAAATTTAAATTTTTTAAGAGCGCAGGAAATAGGAGATAATTTGTAAGTGAACGGTGAGGCTTGAATCCACTTCTTAGCAATGTCTCCCAAATAACTGAAATTGTATTGTTGAATAAAAACTAAATAAAACAAATGTTTATTAACCGCCTTCGAAGATGCTGAAACAATTCTCTGAAATTTAGGAAATTTAAATTATTTTAGAGCAATGAAAAACAGAAGATAATTATTTGTACCAAAGTGATTTGTGAGGATCAAATCCACTTCTTAGCAACGTCTACAATACTGAAACTGTATTGTCAAATAAAAACTAAAAAACACAAGTTTGAAATTTATGAAATCTAAACTTTTGAAGAGCGAATAAATATAGAAGACAATTCATAACTGAAAAGTGAGGCTCCAATCCACTTCTTAGCAATGTCTCTCAATAACGAAAACTATATTGTCGAATATAAAAACTAAATAAAACAAATGTATCAAAATTAAGAATTCTAAATTTTTTAAGAGCAATGGAGAATAGGAGATAATGTGTAAGTGAATAGTGAGGCTCGAATCCATTTCTTAGCAATGCTGAAACTGTATTGTCAAAGAAGAACTAAATAAATCACGTTTGAAATTTAAAAAATGTATAATTTAAAAGCGAAAAAAATAGGGACAATTCACAACTGAAAAGTGATGCTCCAATCCACTTCTTAGCAATGTCTCCCATTGGCGGAAACTGGTATCGTCGAATTAAAAAAAACTAAATAAAACAAATGTTTGTTAATTGTCTTCGAAGATGCGGAAATAATCATCTGAAATTAAAGAAACCTAATCTTTTAAGAGCGAAGGAAAATAGATAATTTGTAAATGAAAAGTGAGGCTCGAATCCACTTCTAGCTCTCTCAATAAATAAAACTGTACTGTCGAATAAAAAAAAAAATAAAACAAATGTTTGAAATTTAAGAAATCACTTCTTAAGAGCGAAGAAAAATAGGAGACAATTTGTAACCGAAAAGTGAGGCTCCAATCCACTTCTCAGCAATGTCTCCCAATAGCAGAAACTGTATTGTCGATTAAAAAAATAAATAAAACAAATGTTTACTAATCGCTTTTGAAGATGTTGAAACAATCCTTTGAAATTTAAGAAAATGAAAATTTTTAAGAGCGAAGGAAAATAGGAGATAATTTGTAAGTGATTAGTGAGGCCCGAATCCACTTCTTAACAACGTCTCCCAATACTGAAACTGTATTTTCAAATAAAAACTAAACAACAAATTTAAGAAATATAAACTTTTTAAGAGCGAAAAAAAATAGGAGACAAATCATAACTGAAAAGTGAGGCTCTAATCCATTTCTTAGCAATGCCTCTCAATAAAATAACGGAAACTGTATTGTCGAATAATAAAATTAAATAAAACAAATGTTTATTAATCGCCCTTAATGATGCTGAAACAATCCTCTGAAATTAAAGAAATCTAAATTTTCCAATTGCAAAGGAAAATAGGAGATAAAATGTAAATGAATAGTGAGGCTTAAATTCACTTCTTAACAACGTCTCCAAATGCTGAAACTGTATTGTCGAATAAAAACTACATAAATCACGTTTGAAATTAAAAAAAATCTAAACTTTTTAAGAGCGACAAAAAATAAGAGACAATAATTCATAACTGAAAAGTGAGGCTCCAATCCACTTCTTAGCTATGTCTCCCAATCCAATAACTGAAACTGTATTATCGAATAAAAAAACTAAATAAAACAAATGTTTATCGCCTTTGAAGATGCTGAAGCAATTCTCTGAAATTAAGGAAATTTAACTTTTTTAAGAGTGAAGGGAAATAGGAGACAATTTGTAAGTGAATAGTGAGGCTCAAATCCGCTTCTTAGCAACGTCTCCCAATAACGGAAACTGTATTGTCAAATAGGAACTAAATGAAACATATATGTTTGAAATTTAAGAAATCTGCACTACTTACGAGCGATGAAAGAATAGGAGACAATTTGTAACTGAAAAGTGAGGCTCCAATCCACTTCTTAGCAATGTCTCCCAATAACGAGAACTGTATTGTCGAATATAAAAACTAAATAAAACAAATGTTTTAAAATCAAGAATTCTAAATTTTTTAAGAGCAATGGAGAATAGGAGATAATTTGTAAGTGAATAGTGAGGCTCGAACCCCTTAGCAACGTCTCCCAATATTGAAACTGTATTAAATTTAAGAATTTTAAATTTGTTGAGAGCAATAGAAAATAGGAGATAATTTGTAAGTGAATAGTGAGGCTCGAATCCACTTAGAGTATCCTAATACTGAAACTATATTGTCGAATAAAAACACTAAACTAAACAATTGTTTGAAATTTAAGAAATCTAAACTTCTTACGAGCGAAGAGAAATAGGAGACAATTGAGACAATTTGTAACGGAAAAGTGAGGCTAAAATCCACTTCTTAGCAATGTCTCCCAATAACGGAAACTTATTGTCGAATAAAAAAACTAAATAAAACAAAATGTTTAAAATTTAAGAAATCAAACTTTTTAAGAGCGAAAAAAATTAGGAGACAATTTATTGATAAAAAGTGAGGTATCCACTTCGCTCGGTATGCCAAGTTTGATACGCGAAACCACTGGGCTATCATTTATTGCCATGGAGATGGCGCTAGAAGTGGGGTTGAAACTGTTCCTGCTGAGAATTTAACAAAATCAGGTTAAAGAGCGCAACTATCGAAAGACATTTGCAACAAGTTTGCGTTAGGTATGCAAGTACAGTAACCGCAAAGAAATTGCCGACTAGATCCTGGTAATATATGACCGGATAACAAACGAAACCTCGGCTATGATACAAGATTAAAGATTTAAATATTTGCTAGTACCTACTTATAATCATAGTTCATAGTTGTCAGATTTAACGTAGACTTCTTTGTCAATGTGTCAATTAACGCAATAACTTTGCGCGGTAATAGGTGTGTTTAAGCAATTACTTTGAAGAAGAATAAGATTTAGAGCTGATATCCGATATTCATGGAGTCAAACCCAGGGTTGGCTCTAGGTGTCACTATCTTGAAGACAGCTGGAAATATTGGTGGAAGTAAAGCTGAACTAACACAAACACATCATTTTTAATTACCACTGATAGAAGTGGAAAGATAAAATTAATTTTGGTTCCGAGGCTTTCGCGGAACAGGATTTGTAGAAGAATTCTTGACGATTCGACCATCTTGTGGTTTCCTCTTGAAGTTTAACGAGAAGACCACAAAATAGTCGCATGTAGGTACAACGTTTTTGCAAAAACTTCCAGTGAAAATTTTTTTTTTTAAATGCTACTTAGATATAAACTTGTGTTGCACATTATAATAATAATAATAATTATTATTATTATTATTTTCGCTGTTTCAGTGGGATGCCATTTAATTTCATGTTACCTTCTTCAGTGAAAACGGATTTATTCTATTTTGATTTCTTGAAAATGAAAAAAGACAACATGCACTTTTAAAAGGTTAGCACAAGCCGAGGGCATGTATTAGCATACGTTCGCCATAAACTCAAAGAATTCCATAAAAATGCCTCTAATACTTTGTTGTTTGTTTTTATGTAACTGTTCGAGAAGAGCTTTATATTATTCTGGAAGAAAAAATCTATCATCAACGTATGTTATTTCCTCGAGTTATAAAGAAACCGGCAAAAGTTAAAGTAAAATGAGATTTTGCGAGCTTTGGATTAAGCGGCCAAAAAGACAAAAGATATGATCCTAAGTACTTCATAAAGACGTTAAAGGCATGGAGATCGATCTATAATGGTCTTTCTAGTTACCGGATGGCTTCATTATTTTGAGAAAAACATAAGGGGAGATAATGCCGGAATGTAGTCATATACGGTAAATATACGACTCCTGCTTTGGAAAGTTAAGCAAACAGCAGACAGAAAATGCCTTTTCGTTTGCCGATTCACTTAGCTTAATTATTTTCATGTGTTATGCAAGTGCAAATACCAAAATACTAGTCAAACAAAAACAGATGTTATCAACGAGAAGAACCAGGGTATCGATAAGAAAACACGAAGTAACTATGTTTGATATAATTAACAGAATTCCACTTTGTCGTTTTAATGTTGGAAATAATTATCTACTGATACGTTTCTGTCGTTTTCGTTTTCCCGAGCGAGCAGAAATAAGAAACGGCCAATGCCAAGGGCTTTCTATTTATTTCTATGGAACAGGAGAACCGTAGTTGAACGCGAATAATAAAAAAACAAGGTAACAATGGAAAATAAATGCCAATGATAATTTCCATCAAATGATTTTAAGTAAGTGTATTGTTTCATTCGCTGAAAATATTTCAGGCAGTCAGGTACAGACCAAACATCCACTACCGGTCGCGATCGTCTGGGGGCGGCAAACAGGGCCGGTGTTAGCTCGTGTGACGCCTAGTGCAAAAATGCGATGCTGTTTTAAATGAGTTTACCAGTAAAAATTAATAGGTAGTCTAGTATAAAAAATGTATAGAAGTTGTAATTTACCAAGCTTCGTTAAGGCACTGAAAATGAACTTGGCTAACTTTCAAGTCACATAATATTTACAAAATCTGTAGGAAGACAATAGGGATAGAAATAAAGAAAAATTTTTAAAACTTTCAAACTTGTATTAACCTGAGTTACAAGGTCTATAAAATACAATCCGACAGTATTCCATACCGTTAATGTCACGATACTTCATAAATTCACAATGTCATAAAGGGCCAAAATCAAAAACAATTGCGCAGACCTTATTTAAAAATTGAGAATATAGGTGAAAAAATTACAAAACGCTCATTTTTATTATTCGTATTCTTAAAACTCGTTACATATCGATTTAGAAGTGAACAAAACTTTAGCACAAAGACAAATTTTTCACCCCCGACCCCCACAATCGTATGCCGAATTCTCTTAACAATTAGGTACAGTCGACCCGTAAAAAGCCTCAAAACACAGAAATTCATTCAAATATCGATTTTCAACTTTTTCTGATAACTATATAACTTTTTTCCTATTTTCCAAACCCCAAATTCAACTCGGCCAGAAAAGTTTTTAAAACCCACAGATTCGTCCACATACTACCAAAAACGCAGCATCAACAAACCCTCGACCTTTCCTCTCAAATCCCCAAAGCACATCCGGTATTCTCAGTAGTAATACCACAAGAGATTGAATTTTCGCGATAAGTCTGTCGATTTATTTCTAACGAAACTGAGTTGCTTGGAAACACCACGAGTCCGTAGGACGAGTGGTGTTTTCAAGCAACTCAGTTGAGTTTAGAAATAAAAGACAGACTTATAAGATAAATTCAATCACGAGTGGTATTTTATTAGACTATTTCACGAGCAAATATTTTGGTTGATTACTTCACTTGAAGTAGCACCGAAGCAACTCATTTCGACGTCTGTCTCTATAATTAATTTTTATTAAACTGTCAAACTTTGCTTTGCTATCCGTATCCATGGTTACGGCCATCCGTATCCATGGTTACGTCGTTGAAAACACCACGCTGAGAGACCAATTAGAATTGAAAGACAGTCGGTGTTTTCGCTTTAATACAAGCTTTCTTTGGTTTGTGAATGATCAGATTATGTGATAATTTTAAGGTGAGTGAAATGGTCTTAAAAATTACAATCGACCCGTAAAAAGTTTCATTTTTTTTTCTTTCATTTTGATGGTCCTAGAACCGATGTATATTTGATCAACCCGTAAAAAAGTTTCAAAACATCGAATGTCTGCTTTAAAACTAGACATTTCTACTTTAAAACTAGAAATTTTTACTTTAAAACTAGAAATTTCTACTTTAAAACTAGAAATTTCTACTTTATAACTAAAATTACACATACATTTTTTAGATGTCAATTGACTATTAGTCGATATCCAAATTTCGATCAATTCAATGGATAGAGACACGGTGACGGTGGTATACACGTTTTAAAAATTTCTAGTTTTCAAAGTAGAAATTTCTAGTTTTAAAGTAGAAATTTCTAGTTTTATAGTAGAAATTTCTAATCTTAAAGTAGAAATCTTTAGTTTTAAAGTAGAAATATCTAGTTTTCAAAGTAGAAATTTCTAGTTTTAAAGTATAAGTTTCTAGTTTTCAAAGTAGAAATTTCTAATTTTAAAGAAGTTGAAATTTATAGTTTTAAGGTAGAAATTTCTACTTATAAAGTAGAAATTTCTAGTTTTCAAAGTAGAAATGTCTAGTTTTAAAGTAGAAATGTCTAGTATTAAAGAAGAAATTTCTAGTTTTTTAATTTTTACTGTGGCCATCGTACAAAACACCAAATTTCACACAAATATAAATTGTTATCTATTTCTACTAATATTTATATTTCTTATTTTTTCAACCTCCAAATCCAACTACGCCAAAAATTCTTAAAAACCACCAGATTCGTCCACATACTGCCAAAAAACGTAGCTCGATACTTTTTCTCGCCAAAGCAAAGCACGAAACAAAATTTTCACCCTAGACCTTTCCCCTCAAATTCTCTTAAAAATTACAATCGACCCGTGAAAAGTTTAAAAATACGGAATGTATGCTTTAAAACTAGAAATTTCTACTTTAAACTAGAAATTTCTACTTTGAAACCTAGAAATGTCTACTTTAAAACTAGAAATTTTCCAGTTTATCCGTTGAATTGGTCGAAATTTCGATATCGACTATTAGGCAATTTATATCAAAAAAATATATAGTGTTCGATTCGGCCATACCTAAAATTACACATAAATTTTTTAGATGTCAATTGACTATTAGTCGAAATCCAAATTTCGACCAATTCAATGGATAGACGGTATACGCGTTTTAAAAATTTCTAGTTTTCAAAGTAGAAATTTCTAGTTTTCAAAGTAGAAATTTCTAGTTTTAAAGTAGAAATTTCTAGTTTTAAAGTAGAAATTTCTAGTTTTCAAAGTAGAAATTTGTAATTTTAAAGTTCATATTTTTATTTTTAATTTAGAAATTCTTTAAAGTAGAAATTTCTAGTTTTAAGGTAGAAATTTCTACTTATAAAGTAGAAATTTCTAGTTTTCAAAGTAGAAATGTCTAGTTTTAAAGTAGAAATTTCTAGTTTTCAAAGTAGAAATTTCTAGTTTTAAAGTAGAATTTTTTTGTTTAAAAAAAAAAGTCTAGTTTTTTTAATTTTTACTGTGGCCATCGTACAAAACACCAAATTTCACACAAATATAAATTTTTAACTATGCCAAAAATTCTTAAAACCACCAGATTCGTCTACATACTGCCAAAAAACGCAGCTCAACACTTTTTCTCACCAAAACAAAGCACGAAACATAATTTTCACCCTCGACCTTTCCCCCTTAAAACCCCAAACTACATCCGGTATTCTCTTAAAAATTACAATAGACCCGTAAAAAATTTCAAAACACCGAATTTCACACAAATATCGATTTTCAGCTTTTTCCGATAATTATAATCATTGTCCCATTTTTCAACTCCGCCAGAAAATTTTGTAAAACTCACAGATTCGTCCACATAATGCTAAAAACTAAGGTCGACATTTTTTGATCATCAAAACATCAGCAAAAAAAAAATCACCCGGTTAAAAACGTACCTCAACTACGCCTGTAATTTCACCCCTGTGCATCATAGACTCCAAACTCAGCTCGTACGATGAGAGCTGGTTCATCCTCTTTCCAACTAGACCAAAATCAAATTTGGACCTTTCAAAAAGTATGCGATGTAACAGCACCGAACGCTCTCGTGGCCAAAAAACGTTTCGTATTTTCGCCCCCTCGGATTTTAAATTTTCTAAACTATTTCCAATAGTTTACATTTGACAAGATCCTCAAAATGACACCAAAAACAGCCACCTAGCCATGCATAAAACTTGCAAAATTGGCAAAAACTGCGAAATTTTCAAGCGTCGCGTCGCACAAATATATACAAATTATTAACAGATAAATATCTTGGAAATAGTAACAAATACTGCAATGAAAAAAAAAAAAAATATCTAATAGTAAACCAATGCCAATGATCGTTGAAAAAATTCGTTCAGGAGATGCAATGACCACTTTTGGTAGGGTTGGCAATATTTGATTTATAACGAGATTTATAATATACAGGTTGTTTCAGGGGCGCGTGAAAAATGTTGAAAATTAAATTTCTTGATGATTTTTTTTAGGTAAACTCAATTGGTCTTCACCAAAAAGTTCCGGATTCAATCCCTGGTCGTGGTAGTGGAATTAATTGTGAGCGAGATTACTTTCACTGTCTTACTTATATTGGGTGTTGTCTCAAAATGTGTACCTGTACCTTAGTTTAGGCCTAGGGACACAGGAGATTGTATGTCCACCAAGCGCAGATTAAAATACCAAATAAATTTTCAATAAAGCAGTGCGAATTCTTCTACCTATAGAAACTGAGATTGGTGTGAAAGTGTAAAAAGTATTTAATGTTTCAAACATGCTTTGATCTTGTATGCACTTTTTACGTGCTACTTTCTCATTTTTTTTTCTTTTCGTGATTGACAAACTAATTAATAATAACGAAAATAACAATCATGTAGAACAATTGGCACCGTTCTTGGCGATAGAATCGGGGTCAATAAAATTCATTATTACTTTAATACCACTGGTCGGATAACGAAATGAGTTTTGTACTTATCACAGGCGACTTAGGATACAGAATTACGTCACTAAAAGAGGATACGTCAACATTCATTAGATACGATACATTTAACAACAGCTATACGAAATCGAAATTAAATTACCAGAAAATCAAATTTGCAGCACAGGAACTGACACCTGCACTTACACCGGAAGCATACATCATAAAACAGAAAATAAAAAAATGTGCGGTAGACAATCGCTGATATAATTTCAAGATAAGGAAATAGAGAATACATGAAATTAGCATAAAAAAAACTAAAACTTTTAGAAGCATGTGTAATTTATGATAAGATCAGATTAATTCAACAGCAAAGATCACATTCTTTATAGTCCCAACCTAAAGATTTTCGATGTGATGAATTGTATACCCATATAGTGCGGTTACTGTTTTATCAAATAAACTTGAACCATTGATTTAATTTAAAAAAATCAATTGATTTAAATATCAATATATTTATAACGTTTGATTTCTTATTACACAAAGTATGAAAAGAATTTGAAAAACTGTAACATAAAATTTTTAAAAATTCATTTTTGTACGTTGGTTCCATTTAGATGATTTCAGATGCGCGGTCCTTGAAGAGAACTTGTGGATTAATGCAACGATGAAAGGGTTTATTTTAGCCAGTATTTTTGAATTGCAATTAATTGGTGTTAAAATATTGAAAATTATCATTCGTCACTAATTGATTCGAACCAGTACGAATTTGCTCATCTGCCAATTAAAACCCCAATTGGTCGGCTGCAAATGCGGAAGTAAAACATATCGAAATGGGCTAATATAACAAAAGCTTCGGCAAATTATATTTATCCTTACTAAAAGCTAACCGTTTGCCGAGGCTTTAATCAATATTATAAAATAATTATTCCTATTTAAATGTTAATCATGAATATATCCCAACGGCTTAAACAATTGGGAGGGATTTCGTTATGGCGCACTAAAATTAATATAATGAATATTATGCAGTCAGAATGATTGCGTTAGTTTGTGTATGTAAATGTTTTACCATAACTCTGCCATAGCTGGGATACTTTATAGCCGGCTAATACGGCGTGTAGGAATTGAATACTGGTTTCTAATTTTTGAAAGCACAAGATAACTAATTGTTAAGTTATGTATTTAAATGAGCGGTCAACATATTTTAACCGAATTTAATTAACACCTCGTATTAAATAATGGTCTTCGGGTGATTTTACGTTCATGTTTGAAAATTAACGTTCCCATATCAATAAAACAAGTTACGATGAGTGATATTTAACTTGTTACAATACAAGTCAGTCGCGTCGCACACACGCTGGTTCATTATTAATTTGCAGGAGGCCAAGTAAAACACGGGCAGGGGAGGCAACAGACTTACGTGCACACTCCCCCATCGATGGCTGTTCCATTACCAATATGGTGGTATAGTTTGTAAAAATGTCGAAAATTTACTTAAGAAGGGGTTATGAGATACGTAATAAGGGTTCTTCTTAAAACAATGTCTGTCAGATTGTAGTCCAATCAAATTCGATTTTGTTTGATTAAAAATTTGCACCCAACTGAATTTTTGTATGAAACATGTCGGTAGATCCATTATTGCAAAAAATCATCCTAGTACGATTCCTTTAAATCTCAAGTAATCGAATATCTACAGATATAATGTTATATACAGGGTGTCCCGGAAATAATGGTACAAAAAGAAATCACATATTCCCGAGGTCAAAATAAATCGATCGGACCAAACTTACCTCTATACCAAAATGCTTCCTAAGGGAGCTACAGGCCCCTAAATGTGGGCCCCTGAAGACGGTTTTTATTTATTATCTCCGAAACTGTTCAAGTTAAAGTAATGAAATTTTGCACATCCACTAAACTTTTTAAGCCTAACAAAATGAGGTAAATATCATCTCAAAATTTTTACCAAGGGTGGGTCAAGCTGTAGCGGTGGGGGGTAAAAATTACCACAACTTTTTTATTTGTAAATTTTTTTGAGTTTTGACTTCTAATTATGAATTGTCAGATACATTCATTTTAATATTCAAATGCTTGCTCTAAAATGATTAGATAAGTGGAGTAAGTGGACTAATTTTTTCCTTTTCTCGTCAAAACAAAATTTAAGAGCCAGATCAAACCAAGATTTTCTTATTTGTTTTAACAACTGCTCAAAATGCTTAAATTTTGTTTCGACGCGAAAAGGATAAAATTAGTCCACTTAATTAATCATTTTAGAGCATGCATTTGAATATTAAAATGAATTTATCTCGAAAACGGTGCCTCCGATCGAAGTTGCACAAGAGGGCATTTCCTTTGTGAAAACCTCTGACAATTCATAATTTGAAGTCAAAACTCAAAAAAATTTACAAATAAAAAAGTTGCGGTAATTTTTACCCCCCACCCCTACAGCTTGACCCACCCTTGGTAAAAATTTTGAGATGATATTTACCTCATTTTGTTAGGCTTAGAAAGTTTACTGGATGTGCAAAATTTCATTACTTTAACTTGAACAGTTTCGGAGATAATAAATAAAAACCGTCTTCAGGGGCCCACATTTAGGGGCCTGTAGCCCCCTTAGGAAGCATTTTGGTATAGAGGTAAGTTTGGTCCAATCGATTTATTTTGACCTCGGGAATTTGTGATTTCTTTTGCACCGTGAAACTACATTTCAATCCACCTTTAATATACATACAGGGTGTTACTAAAGTTAAGGAAAAAAATTTAACAGATAAAAACTTTAAAAATTTAATTTTTAATCAAAAAAGTTGACTAACAAATTTGATTTTGGAAAAGTTAAGGATGAATTTTTTTCGTTGAAACCTTTACTTTGAGATGTTATAAAAAAATCATACTGTTACTATGGAAAAACATTGACAAAAATGGGAAACCAAAACAAAGATCCTTTCAAGATCGATTTTTCCGTACATGTCACGAATTCTTCATTGTTTATTGAAATGAAGTGTTGAGAGTGATGCAAAATGGTAATTTCAATGTAATATTAAATAAGGGAACTTTGATTAACAATTACAGCTTATTTGAAATTTTTTTCAAAATGTTGAAATTTACAAACTGTCAGTTTGACAGTTGGCAGCTCTGAAAATGAAATTCCGACGTCAAAATCGTGATCAGTGACCTCAAACACGTGGGTATTACACATAAAAAACTTCTTTTCAGAATGTTGAAATTTTTCTACTGTCAGCGTGACAGTTGGTAGCTGTCAAAATTAAATTTCCACATTAAAATCGTGATCAGTAACCTCAAAAATGTGAGTATTGATGGTTTACACATACAAAACTTCTTCTTTTTAGAATGTTGAAATTTTCGTACTGTCAGTTTGACAGTTGGCAGCTGTCAAAATCAAATTCAAGCATCGTCTTCAGTGACATTAAGAACGTGGGTATCGATGGTTTACACATAAAAAAACTTCTTTTCAGAATGTTGAAATTTATTCACTGTCAGTTTGACAGTTGGTAGCTGTCAACATCAAATTTCTACATTAAAATCGTGATCATTGACTTAACGTGGGTATTGATGATTTACACATAAAAAACTTCTTTTCAAAATGTTGAAATTTTCATGCTGTCAGTTTGATAGTTGGCAGCTGTCAACATGAAATTCCCACATCAAAATCGTGATCAGTGACCTCAAGAACGTGGATTTACACATTATAAGAACTTCTTTTCGGAGTACTGAAATTTTCATACTGTCATGTCAGTTTGACAGTTGGCAGCTGTCAAAATGAAATTCCGACATCAGAATCGTGATCAGTTAACTCAAAATCGTAGGTATTGATGGATTACATATAAAAAAACTTCTTTTTAAAATATTGACATTTTTAAACTGCCACTTTGACAGTTGGTAGCTGTCAAAATGAAATTCCTACGCTAAAATCCGAAACGTGGATATTGATGGTTTAAACGTAAAAAAATTAAAATTATTTTTAAACAGTTGAAATGATAAGAATAGTTATTTACATTACTAGATGCGAAAGTTTACTTTTAACCTGAAAGAGCTTTCGCATCGTGTAATGTATTATATTTTTTCTACTACCGAAAGATATTATGGTATTTCATAATTTAAAACTATTTATTTCGTGAAATTATAATATGACGTTTTTAATAAATTTTATAGTTTAGGACTTAGGAGGCTGTCTATGAAAATTGTTTCCATGGCAACGTAGCAATTGCTATCTGTCATCGAGGTTTATGTCAAACATTTTAATTTGTGGTAGTGTCAAACTGAAATAAAGAAATATATTTGTGGCGATGAAAATGGGATATAACAAGCTGCCAATATCGATTGTGTTTTTAAAATGGTGTGCCGACAAAAATGATGCGGAAATCGGCGAAAATGTAATGTTGGCGTACTTCCTTGAAAGATCGGAAGTTTTTTTTTACTTTTCTGTCCTGGCTGCGAAAGTTTAACTTTCGTAGCTAGCAACCAGGTAACTCGAATGTTTACTTTCGTTATCACGCGTGTTGCTAGGGGTACAAAGTTCACTTATATAGACGGTAGTAGAAAAAGGTGATTTCAACACTATCTGAGCCTTAGGGTAGCCAAAAAATTATGCAAAACTATTATAGTCCAGTGCCAATAATTTTATTTCAATAAAAAAATCTTAGCAGTCGGAAAATTTAGGATTAATGGTATATAAATGAGGAAATATCGATTGAACCCCAACAATGAATCAGAAGTAGGGTGGGGGTGGGAAATGGGGTGTTTTTAGGGTTGAATCGTGTTTTTTTACGATTTCCGTCAAAACTAGACTTCCTATCAAAAAAGTTAAATACAAATGTTGTAACAATATTGAAAGATCTACAACTTACTTTAAACATATTTCAACATAACCTCAAAACTATTGAGACAAACGCCAAAAACCAATTTTTTTATTTTTTATTTTTATCTCCCACAAAAATGATTCGATTTTAATGAAATTTGGTGAAAATCTCAAATAAGCTGAAAGTTTTTTTGAAGCGAAATATTTATTTTTTGGTTTTATTGCGAATTTAACTTGAAAAAAGGCCTAATTTTCAATAAAAAAAGTTGTTCGTTTCGAGAAAGGCTAGAGTAACTGCAGTGAAGAAACAGTTGTGTCCAGGGGTCTTGTGGATGATTGTCGATTTCAGCGAACTGGACAATTTACCATACGGGTCTAATTAGGCTGCACCCAGAATAAATGAAAACTAGTTGTTTTTAAAATAGTATACAAAGTCTTTATTCACATAAAGAAATTAAACAACGTGCTGTAGCGGTTATATACTAATCTATTAGATACTAGGTACAAATAAAGAATAACGCGGGCTGGCAAACAAATGAATGTTACGCAGGCGGCTGGTCTAAAGATGGCTTGATTGACAACTCGACAGATACTTTCTTTTCTTCGAATTTTTTAAGACTTTTTCTGACGTATCCTTCGCTTGAGGCGGCAAAGGATTCGGTTCCTGTTCAGTCCCTAGTGCGCATTTCGAATGGTTTGGTTCATATCGGTACCGTGAACTAGATACGTTTTATAACCAAGCTAATGTGTTGCATAACTTAATCACATTACTCCGTAATTCTGAGGTCAGAAATAGTTTTCGCGCAATTTTTCAATTATGATTTCTTGAGAAATTCTCAAGAAATGGAATAAACTGACCAAAGCCAAAAGATAAAATACATGTCTCCTTAAATTACACTGGAAAAAACTCTAACAAAGTTTCGTAAGGATTAAAAATTTTTCGCCGCTTTGGGCGATTTGAAATGTAATGGCTCTCAAAATTCTATACCTGATATGGAGGAGCAATACAACTCGATAGAAAAAGAAGATCCTACTTACTAGTTTCTTAGAAGTCATGAACATTAAGGAAATTAACTTAGAACTTGACAATGATGATAATTCAGAAATTTTGGAAGATATTCACGCATAATTTTTTTTCAATAATTTTCTTGAATCAGAATCACGTTTACGAGAAAAGAGCTATAGAACCTTTTTTTTTGTAAATTTTATAAGCTACAATTTTAATAGTCAATAGTTTCGGAGACTTTTGCAAAAAACCTGTTTTTTTAACCTTTGACCTCTTGTAAGAGTTGAGATTGGGCGTCTTTAAACTAATTTGACAGAACTTATGGGCACGTTTGGATACCACAGTCAATGTGTCAACAAGTTCTTACACAAAACTATAATTTAGTTTTACCTTAAAAAACATCTTGCAATGGTCCATCCTTTGCACAGTAAGGTATAAAGATGTTTGCCTTGGTACTCATTTGTATAGACTTAAAAACAAGCTTCTAACATCAATCTAGTTACTGACACAACACCTTACATAACAATCACTACCACAAGATTACACCAGATAACACACTTAATTATAATTAACACTACAGGTGCACATCAGCTGACGACCTAAATGTAAAGATATTGATAAAATAAGTTGGCGTGGATTTTACCTCCAAAATACTAGATAAACGTCTAACAGTTCTTATACGAAATTCTCAGCAAGGTGCATATTTTTTAACATAAAACAGTTTTCCAAAAGGCAATGAGTCTGCCTTTTTTACACAAACGGCTGTTCAATGACTTTTGGCGAATTTGCACAGTTTAATATAGCACCCTGTATATTTTTAAAAGCACCAAAACTGCATATAACGAACCTCGATAAAATAGGCCTTTAAAACTTGCAGGGAAAGTTGAAATTGATTCACATATCCAAAATCCAACAAACTTTCAAGGCTCAGGTTTTGACCGGTTTAGAATAAACGAGATAAAAAGAGCGTTTCTCCGTCAAGTTTTGCGGGGCTCCGGAATTCTTATGATTTTCTATGGCGATGGAAGGACATTACTTACGTTAATTGGAAAAGCAAACTTGAGGGTGGAATTTCTGCCGTAAAATTTGAACTTCGCCTGCTGCTTTAAAATTGTACACTCACTCAAATGAAAATAAAGACGCTTATTATTATTACGATACTGCGGCACTTTCCGTTCATTTTCTCTTTAGAGCCGCCTCATCCCTGTAAGTATATTTTTAACAATAAAAATAAGCCGTTTCTCAAATTCAAATTCGTCCCGGACGAGTATGCGTGCGATTTATTTTGCTCCCTGCTGTACCGCACTGTAAAACGAGAACCGCGGTGCGTTGTGGGTGCGAGGTGCATTGGCGTAGGTGTGATATTAAGTGCAAAAACCGGGATGAGTTTCTGTTCTTTCACTTAGGCAGTTTATTTTATAGCGACGCGGACCTGAATGCGATATTAAAAGCTGTGGTGTTAACGAGGCTAGGGTGTAAAAAGTAAGTTAAGAGGTGTCGGCGAAGGGACATTGTGAATAGGCGCGTAGGGAGAAACCCTTTGACAGCATAGCAGAGGATGTGATTTGGAGTATCTAACGTACAACAATTATATGGGTAGCGTGTGTGTGAACAGGGTGGACCTAATAAAAATCAGGCGGTGACGACGGTTTTTATAGGTACCTAGCTGGATGCATGAGAATATTTTGAAGAAACGGCAAAAAGCTAGAAGCCAATGCGTTTAATTCAAAACTAACATTGACTTTTGGTGAAACACAGAAGCAGGTCTATTTAGAGCACATGACTCCGGAATCTACAGTCACTAATCCTGTGAGATATGGGGAGTAACACCTGTGACGATTATATTATATATCATATCTCATTATTATATAATCTCTACAGCCCAATATATATCTACTTCTGAAAGATATGTGATACAAATAAAACTTGTAACGAAGTGATTTTTCCAGTCAAGGAATGTCCGCTTTTGCTTTAAATATTACCGTCACTTGGGTAGAAATAATTTTCTTGAAAATAATATTGGTAAGAATACACCGTGGTCCGCTACTATCCATCCGTACCGCCTTCAGTTAAGTATAGATATTCAGAGATCTTATTGTTAGTGAGTACCGCTGAATTAGACTACTGAATCAAACTAGAGCTAATTACCTAGTAATTCCTCCGTTTTTCTTTTGTTTCATAAAATATGCATCGGCTGGTTAGATTTGCTCGCTCGGGCAATCTTTAAGGTTTCAGTGCATAAAGTTTTACCAGAAAACTTAACTTACGAAAAATACTCATTGGTAAATAGCTCTACGTTTGTGGCAGTAGTTCGCCGTATTGTAAAATCTTCTGTATAGACAAGAATATCTACAGCTAACCGACTGCCCGCCGTTCATACTATATCCTGTTGGAAATTTCGTTTGCTTGCCGTCCGAAATCATTTCAGCCGCGACAACAGACACCGGTTATCAAAACTCACCGTCTTCCGAAATAAAATCATATTCACGCGTATATACTCTTGATTGCCAGCCCGCATATTTCTTATCGTTATCAAATTTGTACATACTCGACTGCAAAGTCGCTGAAATATACTATTTATTGATTTGTTCATTAATGTTTTAATAAATAAATACGTTGGTATACATAGGTAAAATTCACGAGTTATTCTTTCAGTTATTTAATTCTAATTAACCCGTTTGAGAAATTGTCCAAGTCCAGTTGACAAGACAATAATCTTAAGACCCCTGGACAAATAACCGTATCTCCATCTATTAGCTACCCCTAAACGTTCTCCCCTCGAAGAACCAAACAAGTGCTGTTCTTTGCACTTAAAAACCAAGGAACTGGCGCCCGAGTTTCCGTCTAAAAAGTGTTACAAAGCCAGAGAGTTGTGTTTGTAAGTAGCCAGTTACAAACATTACAGGTTACGTAAGTAGAAGGCGTCACAAACTTGCTTGCTGAGGTAACGTTGACTTTGCAACCACATTAATAAAGGAATTTTTATGTAGTGCAGTTGCAGTAAACAAAAAAATTTTCTGTCCTAGAGATTAAACCCAACTTTTCCCATGTATTTTGACGCGCTGAAACCGAATTTCGCAAGAACAGAATGACAGCTGTCAATCTTAATGAAAAATGTAAAAAGTCTATATTTAGAGCATATGATTAAGTTTCTTGGACTTTGACATAATGACAGCTATCGACAAGCAAAAAATGTTAAAAATCGATATTTAAAGCATATTATTAAGTTTTTGGGTCGTTGATCACAAATCTAAAGACAAAAATAAATTTTGACATAATGTGACAGCTGTCAACGAGCTGTCAGTTTTCATGAAAAATTGAGAAATGTCAATATTTGGAGCATGCTATTAAGTTTTTTGGGCTAAAGCATCATGAATAAGAGGCCAAAAAGGAACTTTGACAT
The DNA here is from genome assembly GCA_963680705.1 of Rhagium mordax. Classification (NCBI taxonomy): domain Eukaryota; kingdom Metazoa; phylum Arthropoda; class Insecta; order Coleoptera; family Cerambycidae; genus Rhagium; species Rhagium mordax. The sequence goes on from OY796657.1 coordinate 10,455,839, forward strand.
AACGACAGATGTCAAGAAGCAAAAAATGTTAAAACTCTATATTTAAAGCATATTATTAAATTTTTAGGGCTGTTGATCACGAATTAAAAGTCAAAAATGAATTTTGACATAATGACAGTTGACAATTTTAATGAAAAATGTAAAAAGGCAGTATTTGGAGCATACGCTTAAGTTTGTTGGACTTTGACATAATGTGACAGCTGTCAACGAGCTGTCAGTTTTCATGAAAAATTGAGAAATGTCAATATTTGGAGCATGCTATTAAGTTTTTTGGGCTAAAGCATCGTGAATAAGAGGCCAAAAACGAACTTTGACATAACGACAGGTGTCAAGAAGCAAAAAATGTTAAAATTCTATATTTAAAGCATATTATTAAATTTTTAGGGCTGTTGATCACGAATCCAAAGTCAAAAATGAATTTTGACATAATGACAGTTGTCAATTTTAATGAAAAATGTAAAAAGGCAGTATTTGGAGCATACGATTAAGTTTGTTGGACTTTGACATAACGACAGCTGTCAACAAGCAAAAAATGTTAAAAATCGATATTTAAAGCATATTAATAAGTTTTTGGGCCATTGATCACAAATCTGAAGGTAAAAATGGATTTTGACATAATGACAGCTGCCAACGAGCTCTCAGTTTTCGTGAAAAATTGTAAAAAGTCAATATTTGGCGCTTACTATTAAGTTTTTTGGGCTGAAGCATCATGAACAAGAAGTCAAAAACGAACTTTGACATAACGAAAGGTGCCAAAAATGTTAAAATCGATATTTAAAGCATATAATAAGTTTCTGGGCCATTGATCACAAATCTGAAGGCAAAAATGAATTTTGACATAATGACAGCTGTCAACGAGCTGTCAGTTTTCATGAAAAATTGAGAAATGTCAATATTTGGAGCATGCTATTAAGTTTTTTGGGCTAAAGCATCATGAATAAGAGGCCAAAAATGAACTTTGACATAACGACAGGTGTCAAGAAGCAAAAAATGTTAAAATTCTATATTTAAAGCATATTATTAAATTTTTAGGGCTGTTGATCACGAATCCAAAGTCAAAAATGAATTTTGACATAATGACAGTTGTCAATTTTAAAGAAAAATGTAAAAAGGCAGTATTTGGAGCATACGATTAAGTTTGTTGGACTTTGACATAACGACAGCTGTCAACAAGCAAAAAATGTTAAAAATCGATATTTAAAGCATATTAATAAGTTTTTGGGCGATTGATCACAAATCTGAAGGTAAAAATGGATTTTGACATAATGACAGCTGCCAACAAGCTGTCAGTTTTCGTGAAAAATTGTAAAAAGTCAATATTTGGAGCTTACTATTAAGTTTTTTGGGCTGAAGCATCATGAACAAGAAGTCAAAAACGAACTTTGACATAACGAAAAGTGACAAAAATGTTAAAATCGATATTTAAAGCATATTAATAAGTTTTTGGGCCATTGATCACAAATCTGAAGGCAAAAATGAATTTTGACATAATGACAGCTGTCAACGAGCTGTCAGTTTACATGAAAAATTGTAAAATGTCAATATTTGGAGCATGCTATTAAGTTTCTTGGGCTAAAGCATCGTGAATAAGAAGAAAAAAACGAACTTTGACATAACGACAGCTGTCAGTTTTCATGAAAAATTGTAAACAGTTAATATTTGGAGCATATTATTAGGTTTTTCTGTCATAAGTCATTATGTTAACATTAATTTTTGACTTCAGATTCGTGATCAACAGCCCAAAAAACTTAATATGTTCCAAATATTGACTTTTTACATTTTTCATGAAGATTGACAGCTGTCATTGTCAAAATTCATATTTGACTTTAGATTCATGATCATTGACCCAAAAAAACCTTTATTAACATTATACAAAATTACTACAAACATTCCTTCAAAGAATTTCCCCCTTAGGGGATTATCGAGGGTTATAGGGTGCCGGCCGTAGAAAAAAATCGACCAGTCAAAAAAATTACTTAAAACTAAATTAAAAAACTCCCCAATTCTTCTCCAATCTTACCATTTAACCATCTCACCAATTTGTGCCTTTTAAAAAACACTTGCGGCGTTCCTGACAATATTCAACACTAACATATTTACTGCCACATGTAGGAAGAAGAACATCGCCCTCCAAGATTAAATATATCTAAATGGATGAATTTACAAGGTGATTTATCTGGACTGCGGGTTCTTGTAACTGCAGTACGGCACAATCTGTGGATCTCGCTAAATATTGGCGTCGACGTTTTAAGATACTATGAACTGGATACGCATTTCTACTGTTGCGAGTAAAAAAAGGTTTAAGTGGTTTAAGGGGTCATATCTCTCTCTGGTTGAAAAGGGGTATTTTAAGCAATCTATAGGTATCCAAAGGAATGTCATAAATTACGAAAATTGACGCACTAATACACATTAAACAAATTAAACATTTAGTAATTTAGTATCATATTTTATTTGGAAATGCATATTTTAATACTGTCATTTATATTATATTAAGTCTAATAAAAAAATTGATTGTGGAATTGAAATCCACGTAAAAAATTAGAGGCGACTAATCAAATTGTTCAATAATTCGCAGTCGCAGATTTGATTAAAACTAATACTGTGCATCGAAATATTTCAAAAGCCTCTGATTTATCAAGATACCGACAAACAATTGTTATAAAACATATTTGGGTTTGATAAGATTTAAAATATTGACTTTTTAGCCCTTTATGTTTAAGAGGTTTAAGAAAATTTTATTTCGGGCAGAATTTTTGTTCTTCCTTTTCTTTTTTGGGATTTGGGATTGATTACCACATTTCTTGAAATCCCAAAATCTTCGATAAGTTTGTTTTAAATACTCCGAAGAAGATAACAATTACTCCAATAGAAATTATAAAAGGAAAAAATAAGTGAAAGAAGCTGAACAAAAGACAATAAAATAAAAATTCGTTCTGGCTCTACTTCCACCAAATAAATGACAATTGTTTTAAATTTTTTTCTCTTTCTCTTATCTTACGATATCAACTATTATTGTCAATAAAATAAAATGGACCCACATATTACAGATTATAAAATAAATACAATAAAAGCAAACTTTACATCTAGGTATATTATTGTTATCCAGAGCTCAGTTACCAATCTCCTTTGCTAAGTTCATTTGGTACAAAACTTAAGCCATGTTTTAATATTAATCAAGTACATACTTATAAACATTCCGAATGCGTCCGGACAATTATTTTTTTAGCGAACCGAGATTTGTTGAAATTTCGCATATTTTCAACTTGAAATGTATAGTCCGTCCGAGAGATTGCAGCTTATAGTCGATCCGACGAATTTTATTATTTTTTTTGTTTTGGTCCCAGGGTAGAAACGATATCAGTTTCAGAATCCGGACTACTTCAGGACACCGAAATCATTTTCCGTTCCTTCATAGGACCCGTTCTTCCCTTGTTTAAACGTAATTTTTGACAGTTTTTGGAAAATCAACAAAAAAACGTGCTATTCATTCACAGACCCATACGTAACTTTGACGTTTTTCGACATTAAACGAAAAAAAAAACGTACTTTTCAACCGCAGACATGTAAGTACCCAAAATAATTTTTTTTTTTTTCGATTTCTCCTCGATTCACTAAACTAATTTTTTTAATTTAAAAAAACTCTACATATCTTTCAAAAAAGAGCCTGTCAGCTTTATTTTTTTTATTTTTTCAATTTCAAAGAAGAAACCCTAAATTTTTTTCACTTTCTCTACCCCGAAACCCAGTCTGACTCTACTTTTTTCCCGAAATCTTTAACTTTTTCCAACTAAAAACTCCGAGATAAAACAACTTATACAGATAAATCCAGGATGCTTCGAACACGACAGGGATTGGGACGAATATACGACTTGCCGACAACTCGCCTCAGTTCGAAATTTGTACATTAGGAGAAGGGCGCGGCAGCGCGCTCTGGCCACTAACTGCTCAGCAGACTGTTGTTAGTATCTCATTAACCGTGTTGGGATGTAGAACTCATGTCTGAAAGGAACAAGGAACAGTAGACGCGAGAGCCATCGGCTACAGCGCGGAGATCCACGATTCCCACCACTGTGTCCGCTCGCCTACAACGACCACAAGTAAATCGCGCAAACTAATACCCATGTTCGAACCTTCTCGGTCTTTACTGATAGAGGGTCAGCCTCGCAGAGCTAGTTTGGGCAAGCCAGACCCGTAGGTAGTTTTATTTAAATCTTAGGATATCAACTATTATTGTCAATGAAATAAAATGGACCCATATATTAGAGATTATAAAATAAATACAATAAAAAAAAAAATTTGAAAATATGTAGGTATTACAACGTGTTTTAAGTTTTTCTATTTAGTCCTTTTCAATTTGGATTTCCAAAGGTTTGTCAACTCTAAATGCTATTACTCAATACTCTGTACAAAACTCTGGATGAGAGGAGAAAAACTACATGTATATTCGTCGACTTAAGTAAACCATATGAATATCTCAAATGTTCACTAGTTCTAAATTCACTAGTTCACTAAATTCACTAGTTCTAAATTATTACCACCGTTAATTGAAGTGCCACAAGGGTCCATTTTAGGCCCACTAAAAAACGAACTCTAGTAGCAACTATATTGTCGTTCAATGCCGAATTGTCCAGCTTATTTTACTTTTTTCTTACGGTAGAATCTTGAGTCATTGAAATATCCCATCATAGTATAATAATAATCAAGCATAAAATGATAATCAGATTCAAAACAGTGATTTTCATATATTTTTAAAAAATGATTTGACTTTTTTACATTTTACAATTTGTACCACCCAAAATCCACATAGGCATCAACTAACATACAAAGAATTTTTTCAGTAAAAAATCGCGAATCTTTGAACTGTTACTTAGATTATTACATCGTTCTCGAAAAGTACTTACCAATTCAACTACTTCACATTATATTTATAATTTTTCCAAATGATCCTTAACGACGAACTGGCGTACAGATAAACACTTTGATTTTAATACTTAGTTTTACCTATCACCTAATGATGACAACTTGGCTGGCGAAATGCACGTCAAATGTTAAGTATTCGGTTTGTCGTTCACAGGAAACCGAAATTAAAAAAGATGACAATATATATTATTCATAGCGCTCTAGTGCGTGCAATTTTATCTAAAGGACCAATGTAAACTACTATCTTTTTCTACAAAAATTATGCACTTCCAGTCAGATATTGACACAGCTTTATTTGTACATGATATCGGCTCTTGATAAAAAGTATGTCCATATGTCTTTTTTTTAATTCTCTTCGGCTATCTACTACGCCCGATTTATTAATAAAAAAACTGTTTGCCAGAGAGATTACCAAACCCACTCGCAAACCCAGCACGATTTTTATTTATTCGATTTAGATAACCGATATCAAACGGTGCAAATAGCCATTAATATAGTGAAATGTTGCAAAATTTAACATCTTTATATAGAATAATTGCGAAGAGTCCCAAAAATACTTTTCGATCGTCTGGCGTTCATAAAGAATATGATGGGAAATAAATGATCCAGAAAACTATATTCAAATTTCATTAAAAAAATGGCCAATTAATAAATTTTTCAGTACATTTTTCCTTACCTTAGCGCATTCAAGCCTACGACATTGTGGGCAGTGTCCCTAAAAACACATTTCCATTCGTATCTAGCTGAATTTCCATCGAATTGTAGGGAGAGATTTCACCATAAATTTTCTGCAAAAGAAATATTTGAATCAGATGGGTATTTAAGTACCTCTGTGGACATTACACAAAAATATCCAGATATTTCAATTTACACAATTAAATAGGCTTTTTCTTATCCGCGGTCCTATTTCGGCGATTGTTTACAACAGAAACAAAACAAGGACGTTAATTTCAAATTGCAATAATTAATTTAAAAAGAATGGTTTGATATTTAAGAAAAATTTCTCTCATAAAACGCAAGAAAATATGCATGTTGAAGGAGGAAATATCCACCCTGTAGCAGTTGGTGAGACGTGTGAGAAATAGAAAGTATGCCGGTGCATGCTCTCCTGCTCCTTGTATTATGCACCACTTTCAATTACGCGTATAAAGTTCTAAACCATTTTTATTATTTTTTTATTATACGGACGGGTTTTTGATTATGTTCATTCGTCGTTGTAATGTGTGAAAAATAATATGGCCAGATGGTGTATTGCTTACTTACACCGAACACCTATAAAAAGACCTACATAGTGCCTGTATACAACTGATTTGGCTCTTTTGACTGAACAAAGAATTTTTCCTCTTGATTAAATAAAGCTTATCGCACAATCTAACACTTTTAACACCTTAAAACTTGTGATCCATTGTACATTTTTTTTCGGAAAAAAAAACGTCGGTAATTTGAGATTCCAGCAAAATTTTCCAGTGGATTTAATTTTGGCGCGACCAGTGCCTGAATAAAAAAAGTTACCCGTATTTTTTTCATGTTTCTGCGAATGCTGACAGACGATGAAGATTCTATCTGGGCACAAAATATGTAAATTTATAACCGCACCACCCTATTTCATCTCGCTTTGTTTCTATTATCGGTATACGTCAACTATACGCGGTAGATTCAGTAGACATATAGGAAATATGACTGAAATTAATACAAAGGTTTGCTGAAATACGTTGAAAACCAGAAACAATGTTTCAACTTTGGAATCCTTTTGTATTATAATATACAGCTTGTCCCTAAATGCCCAATTTTTTTTTTTAACCACTTCAATAAAGAATTTATTTTAGGTTCCATTTCAATAGTTGTTTGAAAAAATTTTGTACTTTTCCTAAGAGAAAAATTTCTAAATTTTAGTTTATTTATAGTGGCGAAACAAAACAAATGCAAATCTCTGAAACAATAGGGACAAACTTGTTTAGGTATTGGAAAATGTGTAAAACTAAAAAGGGGTCCTGTTCAAAATACCACGCTAGACATTTATCTTTTGGGAATATTGCCTTCTGCTATACATAAAAAACATTTTCGGAAAATATCTGTCATCCGGATATTATTTATTCTCAACACTCCTTTGCCTTCTACTCTCAAAGTATGCAGAAATTTCGGTTTACGCGGCTTTCGGTTATGCCCTTTAAGGGAATGGTATTCGGGACGTACATATCTAAATTTAAAGCAGAATTCCTGAATATTGAAGGAGGGTATTGGTCAAAATATCATTCAGCTTCATTAGCCAATATCTTCAAGAGTAGATATTGAAACTTTACCAGTATTAAAAACGGTAATTTCTCAAACACTGCTACCATTAAACTGCAGACGACATGGGATTCTTATATTATATTCGTGAGCAGCTTTTTAGTGATTTGCTACACAGATATTTGATTGATCTCGCATACCTATATGAGATTAGAAAAATTGTTAACACGTTTCGAAGAAAAAAAAAAGGCAGTCGACCAAGCTTTTGTGTTATAAAATTTGGTGAACCACAAAGAAGGAACTTTATTAAACAACAACTCGGAGACTAAATTGGACCTAGTCCAAGTAAAATGGAACATAGGTACTGTATACTATTATACAGGGTGGGGCAATAGTGCGTCGCACCTCGATTTCTCGAACTAGAAATTTTTAAAAAAATTGGAAGTAAAGTAGATAAAAAAGTCTATAACTGGAATTTATTTTCGAACATACAGGGCGAGCTAACACGAAATTTCAGGATCAAGTGCCTTTTTTTTAATGGAATGCTATGTATATCAGTACATTTTTTAAAGCCTCTTTCTAGGCTCTATTCATTCCTATATTAGCATTGAATATCTCCCAACCACTTGGATGTAATGAATTTTTTTGTTGAAATAATGCAATCTGCAGATGGATATTAAAAAAATCACCATGGTCACAATTATGGGTTTTAAGAAAAACTTATGTGAATACCAGTTACGAGACATCTAATTAAAGTTTTTGAATCATTTTCATTTCCTAAAACTGTACAGGGTGGCCAAAAATTATTTTTCAATTAACAACTTTTTAAATTGAATTTTCTCAATTTTTTCAAATGGAACACCCTGTATATTTTTCAACGATGTGATGTAGAAATGAAAAACATTTTTTGTAAGTACTTCCGTATGGCTAATTGCAACCAATTTCGTTTTATAAATAAATAAGTGTAAAATTCAAGAATATAAACTTAAAAAAGAGGTTCCCTCAGATATATCAAGTTAGCACTACCACTTTAAAATTTTTAAATCGACTTCGCCCCATTAATTGTAGCTTTTTTGTTGCGATTTTGTTGCGGAAAGAAAAAATTTGTAGCTCTTCATTTTTTAAAAATAACCTATGGTAATGCTAACTTGACAGTCAAGATAGCATTACCACGCACAAAAATCGCTTTAAAAAGTGCAAACACATTTGTTTATCATAAAAATAATTTGTTGCGAATTTGTTGCGCACGACTACTACGAATAAATTAATTTTAAAAAATTTCTTTTTCAATAATTCCTGGTGATGCGAATTGGATAGTCAAGATAACATTAAAACTCATGAAAGTCCCTTTAAAAAATGCAGAAATAATAATTCTAGCATGGAAAAATTGTTACAAAGATAAAACACAAAATTTGCAATAGCAATAAAGAACGAAATTTTCAGATAACAGGTTTAAAATGATTTTGTGGACAAAACGTAGACTTATGTAATTTATATTGAGAACATTTTGTTGTTTAGTTGTAGAAACTATTTATGCGAAAACTTTATTATTTCTCGGTGCAACAAATTCGTACACGATACGCCACAGTGTATTGAAGTGAAAAACACATGGAGAAATTTGCATTTGCGAAGGTTATTCGTAGGGGTAGTACCAGGTTGCTATGATAATTCACGATTTTATCGAATTTTGCGAAAACTTTTTTCGCAACAAATTACGTCGCGGCGCAACAAATTCGTACACGACACGCTACAAATTCTCAAAGCGAAAAACGCAGGAAAAAACTCATTTTCAACGGTTTTTCAAGGTGGTAATGCCAGGTTGCGCTGGAAATTCGAAGTATTCTTTATTTGTGCGAAAAATTTTTTCGCAACAAATTTTATCTCTGCGCAACAAATTCGTACACGGCACGCTACAAATTCTCAAAGTGAAAAACGCAGGAAAAAACTCATTTTCAAGGTGGTAATGCCAGGTTGCGTTGGAAATTCGAAGTATTCTTTATTTTTGCGAAAAAATATTTCACTTTGAGAATTTGTAGCGTGCCGTGTACTAATTTGTTGCGCCGAGATAAAATTTGTTGCGAAAAAATTTTTCTCAAAAATAAAGAATACTTCGAATTTCCAACGCAACCTGGCATTACCATCTTGAAAAACCGTTGAAAATGAGTTTTTTCCGGCGTTTTTCACTTTGAGAATTTGTAGCGTGCCGTGTACGAATTTGTTGCGAAAACATTTTTCGCAAAAATAAAGAATACTTCGAATTTCCAACGCAACCTGGCATTACCACCTTGAAAAACCGTTGAAAATGAGTTTTTTCCTGCGTATTTCACTTTGAGAATTTGTAGCGTGCCGTGTACGAATTTGTTGCGCCGAGATAAAATTTGTTGCGAAAAAATTTTTCGCAAAAATAAAGAATACTTCGAATTTCCAACGCAACCTGGCATTACCACCTTGAAAAACCGTTGAAAATGAGTTTTTTCCTGCGTTTTTCGCTTTGAGAATTTGTAGCGTGTCGTGTACGAATTTGTTGCGCCGCGACGTAATTTGTTGCGAAAAAAGTTTTCGCAAAATTCGATAAAATCGTGAATTATCATAGCAACCTGGTACTACCCCTACGAATAACCTTCGCAAATGCAAATTTCTCCATGTGTTTTTCACTTCAATACACTGTGGCGTATCGTGTACGAATTTGTTGCACCGAGAAATAATAAAGTTTTCGCATAAATAGTTTCTACAACTAAACAACAAAATGTTCTCAATATAAATTACATAAGTCTACGTTTTGTCCACAAAATCATTTTAAACCTGTTATCTGAAAATTTCGTTCTTTATTGCTATTGCAAATTTTGTGTTTTATCTTTGTAACAATTTTTCCATGCTAGAATTATTATTTCTGCATTTTTTAAAGGGACTTTCATGAGTTTTAATGTTATCTTGACTATCCAATTCGCATCACCAGGAATTATTGAAAAAGAAATTTTTTAAAATTAATTTATTCGTAGTAGTCGTGCGCAACAAATTCGCAACAAATTATTTTTATGATAAACAAATGTGTTTGCACTTTTTAAAGCGATTTTTGTGCGTGGTAATGCTATCTTGACTGTCAAGTTAGCATTACCATAGGTTATTTTTAAAAAATGAAGAGCTACAAATTTTTTCTTTCCGCAACAAAATCGCAACAAAAAAGCTACAATTAATGGGGCGAAAGCGATTTAAAAATTTTAAAGTGGTAGTGCTAACTTGATATATCTGGTTCCCTCAAATAATTCATTAGAAAAATTTATAATAGGTGTTCGACGTGTTGCCCATTTTGATTGACACACGTTTTTATGCAATTTTGAAATGAGGCCATTTAGTGGGACCATTTCTTCCAATCCATTGAAATGAGTAAATAGTATTTGACAGGTAATGTTTTGTAATGTTTTTTTGTACATTTTTTTGCTGTTTTCGTTATTCGAGAAGCAATAAAACCTCAGTTTGGTATAAATTGAAGTGTACAACGAGGCATTTATCACACTTATCGGTCGTTAGTTACAATTTGTATTGAATTTCAAATATTTGGAATTTTACAATATGAATTTTAATAAACCGGAACTTGTAGACATGGCTTTTGTTTTGGACGAGTCAGACAGAAATTGTTTACTTGCCAATAGAATTTATCACCAACGTTATCCTCAAATACGGATTCCTGATGTTAAGAGCTTCCAAAACCTCCTCGATAGATTTCTGGAAACTGGAAATGTCAAATATAAAAAAGTGAAAGAATAAAACGTGTTGTGAACGAAGAAAATGAGTTTTATGTGGTTCTGGCAACGGTTGAGAATCCCCATGTTAGTCAAAGAGAAGTGAGCTCATTAGTAGGAATAAGTAGACGGTCTGTGGGTCGAATCTTAAAAACAAATAAGTGTATGCATATGATATTCAAATGCACCAGGAATTATCTGATGACCATTTTCAAAAGCGCCTACAATTTTGTAATTGGGCCAGAGGTAAAATGCAAGATGATGTCAACTTCTTCAATAATGTTTTATTCACTGATGAGGCAACTTTTCATAAAAATGGATTTGTTAATAGGCACAATTTCCATTATTATGCTTCGGAAAATCCTCACTTTTTTATGCAAGTTGATAACCAACACAGATGATCTATAAACGTTTGGGGGGGAATTATTGAAGAACATGTAATAGGGCCCCATTTATTTGATGGTACATTGACTGGAGCTATTTATCTTCATTTTTTGGAAAACTATCTGCCACAATTATTAGTAAATCTCCTTGAAAGAATTCGAAATAGGATGTGGTTTCAGCAAGATGGTGCTCCACCACATTATTTAAATGCAGTTAGAGACCACTTAAATAATACCTACCCTCATCAATGGATTGGAAGAAATGGACCCACTAAATGGCCTGCTATAGATCCCCAGATCTTACAAAAATGGATGTCTTTTTATGGGGATACGTGAAGGAAATTGTTTATAGGAGCCACACCAACAACAGTACAAAATATGAAGGAAAGAATAATAACTGCCTTTAGATCTATCACACCAGCAGTTTTAGGAACAGTGGGAACCTCATTTCGAAAGCACATAGAGATGTGTGTCAATGAAAATGGGCAACATGTGGAATATTTATTTAATTTTTTCTACTGAGTTATTTGAAGAAACCTCTTTTTTAAGTTTATTTTTGAATTTTGTAATTACTGCTCAATAAAACGAAATTGGTTGCAATTAGCCATAGGGCAGTACTTGCGAAAAATGTTCGTTTTTCATTTCTACATCACATCGTTGAAAAATATATAGGGTGTTCCATTTGGAAAAATTGAGAAAATTCAATTTAAAAAGTTCTAATTGAAAAATAATTTATGGCCACCCTGTACAGTTTTAGGAAATAAAAATGATTCAAAAACTTTAATTAGATGTCTCGTAACTGGTATTCACATAAGTTTTTCTTAAAACCCATAATTGTGACCATGGTGATTTTTTTAATATCCATCTGCAGGTTACATTATTTCAACAAAAAAATTCATTACATCCAAGTGGTTGGGAGATATTCAATGATAATATAGGAATGAATAGAGCCTAGAAACAAGCTTAAAAAAATGTACTGATATACATAGCATTCCACTTAAAAAAAGAGGCACTTGGTCCTGTAATTTCGTCTTGGCTCGCCCTGTATGTTCGAAAATAATTTCCAGTTATAGACTTTTTTATCTACTTTCCTTGCAATTTGTTTAAAAATTTCTAGCTATCGTAGAACTCGAGATATCGAGGTCCGACGCACTATTTCCCCACCCTGTATAACACTGCCTTTGAAATATCAATTTTTACATATGCGACAGATAGACAGACCGACTCGACGGCCAGAAACTATTTACGATATTTTTTTTGAACTTAATGAATTTTTCTTTTTTTTTTTTTTTCGAAAAACAGTGACTACATACGAGTTAACTGCGATGTCGAAAGTTTTTTAATACAATATCAAAAGCTATATTACATTTTGATATCAGGTTTTTTAAAGGAAAGTATGAAAACGTTATAATCGACATTTTATGGATTTGAGGAATTTTTATATTGCCACTCAAGATAAAAATTGTCTCTATATCTATCCACGGATACGAAATCATTTTTATTTCAATTTAATCTTTTACAAATGTGTCTTTTTTAATCTTTTTATGGGTTTTTTTAATCCAGTGTATATTATCCGGCGTGTCTCATTGGGTTTTTACACTGAAATGACAAGTATTAATAATTTAAAAACATTTTACGACTATGAAATAATAAACGACAATTTAAAAAAATAATAATGAAAGAAATCAAATATGATCTTGTCAAAATGAATAATGTATGATTTGTTTGTTTTAAATAATACCAACAATTCTCGTTTTGTTCATTCTTGTTTTGATTATGGTTTAAAATTTTACATTTCCTGATAATCGCAAACCAGAAACGTGCGCAATGTTTACAGAATTAAAAATACTTTATATAGAGAACTATCTCACCCTGTACATGTAGAGATGTTATATCTTCATTTTTACGAATTACATATTGTTTATTCATTACTGAGGATTCGCCTATACTGAATACCTACCAAAAGCCTATACATACATGATTGATACCTGTTTTAAAAGCAACGAGGAAACGACATATCAATTACCATGCCAAGCTGGCCATAACTAAATTCAAGTTGAGTAATTATAAATTTTCCCGAGTATAATATTCAGGTAAATTTTAGTTTATTACTACTAGTAATAATCTAAGGCTTTTAATTACTGTCAGGTGGTTTGGGAATTAATCGTTTAATACGGCGTTATTTTGTGGATATGAGAAATTATGAAGTCGACGTCCACGTTAATCGATCCCTAATTCTATTTTGTGTTAAATTTTAACCGATGAAATGTGTCAAGCTACAGTTCTGACAAGCCGTTTAACACGAATTGTTCCTAGTTTAATTATGTAGAATGTATTCTATGTAAGTTGTAAAAGACATGTAGCTTTACAGGCTCATTTATTTAATTATATAACACTCCGAACCTTAATCGATTCGCTGGGGTCGTGGGCGTCAGATTGATATATTTCACTGATTACTTACTTCAACAAACTTAGTTTATTTAATCCCAAAGATGCATATTATTGTAATTTAAATAATGAAATAATTACACAGTCCTGTTCTATTTACATTTGAGATAGTTTTTTCTAACACAGCTTTACGATACGCGCACCTACATCGACAAGACCCGTACTTACAGCTCATGTCGGTTATTAACGCGTAGGTATTTAAAATTTAATTTACAAAATATCATAAGGGCTGACCTACAGTACAGAGTGTTTCCTATAAAATTATACCCCCCCCTTATTTCGGTCAATTACCACCGATTTTAATTTTTCAAAAACCGGTAGATTTTGAATATGCTATTACTTTTTTCCTACTTCAACCGTATACGAGGGGCAGAAAAAAGTATGGTTTTTTTAATGGAACACCCTATATTTTTTACATATTTGGATTCGCCTCGTCCTTCTGATTACAAATATATATTACACTTATATATTTGCTATAAAAATGGCGTAAATAATTGAATTTAAACTTCCTTGAAAACTATACCCCCCCTTATTTCGGTCAATTATTAATGATTCAAAATTTTCAAAACCTACACATAGAATTTTTCGTAAATTTCATATATTCTATTACTTTTTTTCTCCCTTCAACGGTATACGAAGGGTGGAAAAAAGTATGGTTTTTTATGGAATGCCCTGTATATTGTAACATATATTAGTATTATATATATTTATAATCGGAAAGGTACAGCGGATCTAAATATGTAAAAAAATACAGGACATTAAATAAAAAAAAAACATACTTTTATCCACCCTTTGTATACCATTGAAGGGAGAAAAAAGTAATAACATATAATATGAAATCTACGAAAAATTCTATGTGTAGGTTTTGAAAATTCTGAATCGTTAATAATTGACCGAAATAAGGGGGGTATGGGTATACTTTTGAAGGAAACGCCTTAAGTTTAAATTCAATTATTTACGCCATTTTTATAGCAAATATATAAGTGTCATATATATTTGTAATCAGAAGGACGAGGCGAATCCAAATATGTAAAAATATATAGGGTGTTCCATTTAAAAAAACCATACTTATTTCTGCTCCTCGTATACGGTTGAAGTAGGAAAAAAAGAAATAGCATATTCAAAATCTACGGAAAATTCTGTGTTAGATCGGTTTTTGAAAAATTAAAATCGGTGGTAATTGACCGAAATAAGGGGGGGTATAGTTTTATAGGAAACACCCTGTACATACATATGTGAATTTAAATTAACAAACGTAAATTGTGTTATATCAGAAAATTTATTAAAATGTACAATGACACCCATGATAGTGAATATGAATAATTATCTGTCTATTACAGTCATACACAGATATGTTAAAGCTGCTTAACCTCTCCACTTCCACCTACGAATAATCCTATTGTTAACTCCGGAGAACTATTACGCTAAATCGACCAATTAGTTGCAAAACCTCTGTAAATATTACTGGGAGTCGATGCTGATGTTTCGTATAGAACGGACGCACCTTTATATGCCTTTTATTGTGAAAAAGTTGAAAGGATTGATATAGATAAAAATCTGGACTGCTCCTAACCGGAAATTTTTCCGAAAGTTCCGTGCGTTTTTATGAAAAGATTCTACTATGAAATGTTTAGACAGAACCTGGAATTTGGTTTAGTTTCGCATGCCTGTCAATAACGGACTATTCACGTGTAATCAAATAATTATGTGTAATTTTTTTAGCATATTAATGAGTTAGATCGATTATTGTAATTTCTGTACCACAGAACAATTTGCAACTTTTTGATCACGATCATTATATTTACTATTTAATATGATTTATTTTAATTTTGATCAAAACAAAAATAAAAAAGTTTAAAAATAATCAACAAATCAAAATAATTTATGAAATAAAATAAAATGCAAAGGAGCCAGTTATTCGTTTACCTAACATAAGGCGATAATTACTGGTGGAAACACTACAGACCTATTTCAATTGTTTACACTGTCAAAAGCACACGTATTTTGCGAAATTTTGAGCGTGGCTTTAGGAAGCGCATCATTTTACAATTTATTTTGAATTTGTAAGGAAACTGAAGTAGGTATAATAAAAGAATAATTGGCTCTTTCATGGACCTACGCAAAGCTCTCAACTTCTTAGTCATATACACCGTGGGCCAAATTTATTTGGAACCCTTTTTGATCTTTTATAATTTTTTTGGATTTGGTTCGATTTTAACGAAATTTGAAACACAGAACAAAGCATATCTGAGTTCTCAAAAAAAAATTAAATTTAAATAATCAAATTTAACGTTTAGTCGAGTGTTTAATAGAAAGACGAATGAATAATGAATCTTTGAAGTAGGCTTTGAAACAGACTTTTGATGTCAATTGTAACTGCCATCCAATAGATACTAATTTGTCTTGGTTTTGTACTAGTATCTTTAGTTTAAAAAAATTATTCACCTGTCAATTAAAGATAAAATTTTAATATCTAAAGCATTTAAAAGTCGAAAAAATTGCGGCGCTAAAGGAATTGTAAAAATGTTTCCTGAGTTGCAATGGAAAGTAAGCACGGCAAGTTATTTTGTAAAACATTTAAGAGAAAATAATGGATCTCTTAAAATGAAGTCAGTATGCGGAAGAAAGAAAACAGGCAGAAGTAACGAAAATATTGAGATGGTATGCGAAATTGTAATTAGTTAACGAAACATTAAACGCACCACTGTGCGTAGAATAATAAGAAACGACTTAATAAGCGACCATTCAAAAACAACAAAAAAAATTATCAGCAGATGTGCAAAATAAAAGATTCGAAAGGTGCATTATTGAGTTAAGAAGATTTAAACCTGGCAACAAATTGGAAAAATCTGGTTTTTGGATGAAAAAGTGATTTCATTGCATGAGTTAAGAAATCCTCAAAACAAGATTTATTCTGATGCACGAAAAAAATTTGAAATACCGCTGGATTTACTTTTGGTTTCAAGGAGTCATTTTTCCGCCTTGCTGATGGTTTCACTAGCAGTATCAATGATGGAAAATACAGAAATTTATTTTAATTTTGTGGAAGGTGATGTTAATAGTACATTACATACCGAGCTGGGAAGTACCTACTTCATTACAGCCGACGGTTGATATCTCAGATATAAACGCGAGGCTGTAATGAAGACGACCAGCGAGGTATGTAAGTAAACTATTTTATTCACAATCATTGTATACCTAATAGCATAATCTCAGTATACAACTTTTTTATTTAATTGAATAGATAGTGAATGAGAATTAGGAAATTATACAAAATAAGTAGGTAGGCTGCAGTGACAAAAGTTGAGTGTTGCTAGGTAACGGACATTAAGGTTCTTCTGTCAAATAAATTAGGTTATTTCTACAAGTACCTATTTATTATCAATAATTTCCGTTAAATTCGCTCAAAATTCTACAAGAAAATGTTTGATTCTGTCATTCTAATCATTGTGACTTAGAGAGTGTACTCCACCAGATTTGAAAGCTGCTGCACAAAAGACAACCAGGTGACGTTTAACTATCCGATAAAGTTACTTTACCGGCTAGCTTGCTAGCTGGAAAAGAAGAGTTAACAAATGCCTGCCTCCCAACTTTTCATAAGCTGGCAATTGAAGCATTACATATAAGGTAGTGGCGGCATATATGGCCCACTTAAAAAAATTATTATTTTTCTCGAAAACTTTATTTAAAAAAATAACAATGCTTACAGAAACTTAAGCGTAAGCACCTTCGCTTTCAGGAAAAAAAAATAAACTTTGTAAAAATCAAAGGTAAAACAAACAAAAAAATTTTTTTTTTAAATGCATATTCCCAACCAGGGTTGGAGTTATGGCCCTAGAAAAATTTATTTTAATTGAACAGTTCATTAAGAAAATTGAGCTTAGACATAATAGACAAATAGACTGACAACTAAAAAAAAAAAAAAAAGATTGCAAATTTAAAAATAAAAAATAAAATTGTAGAAACAGTCAATGGGCCATATCATCAAACCCATCTGAAAATATGGCACTTACAGAATTAACATAAATCTGAGAATTTTTTCCACTAATGTAAAGTAAGTAGATTTTCTATCAAGATAAAATACTTGTTACGAAATAAATACATGGGCCATATGACCAGTTGAGTAGTGCACATTATGAGCAACAAGAAAAACCTCTTCCACAAAATTTTTAAGTAAAATAAATATGTCACTATGTAAAACGTAACTTAGAGTGTCGATCCTCCAAAATTTAGGTTTGTTTTTCAATGTTTCCCGATGATTTCACCAAAACACTTTCATTAAACTTTATTATTCGAACACATGTTGTGACGCCATAATGTAAACTAGCCGGTATTGCCGATATTGCCGGAAGTTTGGCTTGTTATTTACAGAGGGCGCTTAAACGTATTGAAAGAAACTGTGAACGTCAAAAAGTTGGGTTTGAGGCGGTTAGTTTAAAATTTAAGGGCATTGGGCCATATGACCGTCCGGGCCATATCTACCGCCACTACCTTATGATTGTGAATAAAATAAACTCTAAAGTTTATCAAAGAGATATTTTCAGCAATATGCTTTCTGGAACTAAAAGTATTAATGACGACTTTACCTTCCAACGGGATGGCGCGTCATCCCATACTTCCAGAAGTACTTATTTGCAAGAACACGTTGCAGATTTTATCGAACCCAATATGTGACAAATAGTCCTGACCTCAACCCTGTTGTTTACAATATTTGGAGTACTTTAGAAGTCATGGTCCACGTTAACACCACTTTTCACACTATCGATAAATAAAACATCGGCATCGGATAGACTTTTGCTGGAACCAGTTCGACCAGGAAATCATTAACCGATCAATTATTGGCCAGTGGCGTCGTAGGCTGCAAGCTGTAGTAAATAACCGGGGTGGTCATACTTATAATGCATTTTTATAAATAATTTTAGGTTGTTTTAAATAGTAAAAAATTACCACCGTTTTCAATGTCATTCAATAATTTATTTTCTTAATATTTTATAGGTATCTTATCCGGGCACTTTTTAGTACTTTTACTATTTTTTAAATTTAAATATTAACAGAGTAATTTTTGCAACTACCCTAAAAGCAAGGTTTTATAAAATGACTCCCCACTTAGCCCCCATTAACTTTTTTAATTATTTTTTTTTTTGAAAATCAAATATGCTTTGATCTTCCAAAAAAATTATAAAATATCAAAAAGGGTTCCAAATAAATTTGGCCCACGGTGTGCCACAACACAACGAACCGTATTAAGGCCTTTGCTATCTTTAAACTTTATCAACGATTTCCTTTGCCTTATCATTAGTATGCTGTATATTAAAAAGTGTTGACTCTCACTTATCCACGACCTTATGAGACTGAGTTTCTGGAGCTACATAGCAGGAGCATAAACCCTTTGCTAATTAAGGATAAGTGTCTTTAAAATCCTATATGTTTAATACTTCGATATAGGATATAGTCCATTTTCTAAATGCTAAAAATTAAAAGGCTCCAACTCCGTTGACTAAAAACCGATTTTGAAATATTTTTCTTTGTTTCACAAAAAAATTTATAGAAAAGTTCCCCGTAGGTGAGAAGGTGCGCTTTTTATTTTTTCAATTGATATTAACACATATTAAAAATTTGTTTGTAGTTTATTTGTGGCGGATAGTTAATATTCATTGAACTTAATTCTGGTTTGATACTACACTTTTATCTTGACATATTTTGGCAATTTTCTTATTTCTATTTATTTTTTAGAATTTGGCGTGATTCCCAGAATTAAGTTCAATGAATATTAAAAATTGTTTAATTCTTTTATTTATTTGATATTTGACTGAAATTTAAAAACGTGAGGTTTCATGGGTCGCAGATTACGAATCTGATCTCAAAATCGGTCTAAATAGAAAAAAATGGCGCCGAAAGTTTAATTTTTTGTTTTTATTAGATGTCAGGGGCTTTGTGAGGTCACTGATTACGAATTTGACATTAAAACTAAAAATAGCGAAAAAGTGTACATTTTTTTATCGGATTTTATTTCTTATTTAGGGGTTTTTTGGGTCGCTGATCTCAAATTTTATGTTAAAATTTATCAAAAATGGAAAACGGTGACTGAAAAATGATGGAAACAAATGATGAAGAATTAAATGATATTGATAAATAAAAAAATTGATATTTTACCGCCATCTTTTGTTTTGGTTGAGTTTTAAATCAAATTCGTAATCAATGACCTCAAAAACCCCTGACATCTAATGAAAATAAAAGAAAAAGAAAATAAAAAATTAAACTTTCGGCGAAATTCTATACACTATTTTGTATTTAGACCGATTTTGAGATCAGATTCGTAATCTGCGACCCCTAAAACCATAAGTTTTCAAATTTCAGGCAATTATTCAAATAAATGAAAGATTTAAACTCAAATAGTTGATTGATGATGGGGTTACTTTGTGAAAATCCATTTCTAATAAAAATTTGCAATAAAAAATTCTTTTGCGAAACTTTTTTATTTACTTGTCAATTTCCAATTTATTTTTTTGCTCCACGACTAGTTACCTACAGTACCTACTTGAAAATATCCGAATAGGATGAAACTAGTCGTAGAACAAT
Organism: Rhagium mordax; assembly: GCA_963680705.1. Classification (NCBI taxonomy): domain Eukaryota; kingdom Metazoa; phylum Arthropoda; class Insecta; order Coleoptera; family Cerambycidae; genus Rhagium; species Rhagium mordax. Next base: position 10,476,141 of record OY796657.1, read on the forward strand.
AAAATAAAGTGGAAATTGAAAAGTAAATTTTATTGCAAATTTGTATTAAAGATTTAAACATTGTTTAATTAAGAGTGTATTAAAAAATACTTATTTGTGAATATTTTTAGGGCTAAATTACAAATTCGACCCCGTAGCACTAAAAATTTACAATCCTGAAGGCAAGCGCAAAATAGAATATTAAAATCTCGAACCCTACTTCATTGCGCCTCTTTATATAATTCCTTTACTCGATCTAGAGGTCTACCTGAAAACTGGTGATTTCCTCAAATTTTCGAATTTATTAATTTTTATCGAGTTCCTTACACAATATCCTAAAAATTCCCGCTAACTCTTTCATTGTTTTGTTTATATTTGCCAGTAGCTGCCTACATAAGCTACAAATCTGGCACATAGTTGTACGAAAATCCGAATTGAGTCTTTGTTCCTGATCTATCTCAAACTGAGCTACATGACGCTGATATGGAACAATCATTTTTTTTTGTACATGGCACTAATTCCTGTTTTATGTAAATTTATACAATCAATTCGTCTTTCTCTTCAACCAGGAGAAAATGAATCTATTACAACATTCTTTCTAATTTTATATATTGCTTACTTTTCCACCTAGATCACAAATCTTTGTGCTGTTATGCAAACTTTAATTAAGGCATAGCTAATGAGTTTCATGTAACTTTCGCATTCTGCAATTCTGCTCCATAACAATTATGAAAATTTCCGCGACGTTAAAACTTTTCTAAAATAAACTACATAGTTGTTAATATTATATAGTCTACGTCGAGTTATTACTATTTTTATATCATCTTTGCACATTCAAATAAAATATCTTGACAGGTGGAGTAGACCTAGTTTACGAAACGCAAATATTTTTATTTTCATTTATATTAAAAAAAATATTTTCTTTTACTCAGAAATGTTAATTTAACGTTTTAAGCAACACTAGATGACAATAGATTTAGTACAGTCTAAATGGGCAATTCCAGTGTTTGTAGTTTCAAACTGAATCATAAAAATTACAAAACGAAGAGCAGACAAAAAAGAAAATCCGAATCTCCTCAATTTATCCGTTTGATAAATTATGATTTTATGCCTGGAATATTCCCAACAAACGGCAATAATTTTCTGGCATATATTAAAGTATCGAATTAATTTCTCGGAAACCGTTTACTTTTATATAAAAATAGTTAGAACGAATATAATCATTGTTAAGAAATATAGTGACTTTTATAAATCAAATCGAATCTCTCGGTGCGACAGAATATCAACAACAGCGTTCGATAAATATAAAACTTCAAGTGTTATATGCTCCCCCGCCACATTAATTTAAAAAATTACAGCCACAGTTATCGATCAAAGATTCGAGACTTAGTTGACAGCAGATCGTTACGAACGAGGTCCTAGGACCACAAAAAACACATGATCGTGTCTGCTATGTATGTAAAACTGCTGGGGCTCAAACCGCCTGAAGAATTTGCTTGGCAAAGACACCTTTCTTATAAAAAATGGCGAGATGACACTGCATCTCAGGGACCGCGGAACGACTGGAAAATATATAATCGGTAAGATAGAAAATTTTGTTGAAAAGTAAATTCCGTAACTTTACTGTTTGTAGCAGATAAAATTCAGTCGCAAATAAGCATAAAACTCCGTTTTGTTAATAGCCGAAATATAATATCAACAATTTTTTTTATGATTCATACATTTTCGATTTCGTTTTCAATAGATATGTTGCGATATAAACGTGAGCCCGAATGCAAGTTATTTTATAGCACATAGCTGACAATGAATAATCACGGAATAATGACTCTGATAATTAATAAAAACGTGTATGGGTGTGTATAGAATTTGATGTATTTCGAAACCATCTGTATCTAATATTAATATAATATACGCTAACAAACTATTTAACTTGCCATCATTCCATAATTCTTATCCAACAATATCTTATGATTACAAACTTATGATCTAGACGGCATTTATATAAAAGCGTGGGTATTTTATTTGCCAATAAAAAAAAGAAATAAAATATTTAAAAAAACGTTTCAAATTTGGAAAATATTTTAAAAACCATATTTATGACCAGGAACATAAAGAAAAGTTCAAGGGAAACTAGGTTACTCATAATGTGGGTATTTAAATCACAAGGCGCAAGTTATTGGATTTTCTAATGCCCTCCCTCACGCCTGTTCGCCTCTCTGTGGTATGAGCGAGTTTAAATAATATTAATTCGCATTGTATATTCATTACTGAAAGGGATGAAGTACAATATCACGACAGGAAATCTAATACACTATCCGCTAGTGTAGTATCGCATTCAATATTATAAATCTTCTTAAGGGAGTAATGCACGCACATTTCCAACCAAGGGCGTAGATATGGATATGAGATAATCTTTGCAGGGTGCTATTTTTATAATGTATCCTAGAGTGGTGTAAGTAAGAAACATGGCCGGTGCAATTAAGCATACGTAAATATTTAAAAATGTTGGAAGTGAAGCGTCGATATTTCTTCAATTACTTTAAATACTTTTTTGTATGGAAATATTAAATTCGAAAGAGCTTTCGCGTGTTGAAGTGCTTTGATGACAGAGTTAGTAGGTATGAATGTTCCTTAGAACTTTTTTATTTTATTGTTGTGTGTAGGTATTTTCTGTGCCTGAGTGAATTTTTATGCCACCATGACAACGGCATGTCATGATTGTGTTTATAAAAACTGCTTTAATAATAATAGACAAGTATAATAATAAAAATAAGATTCTATTTGATATATTTATGTTGATGCTCTACTTTTGAACATACAAATATGAAATCTGTTGGACGTATACAAATTGAAAATAAAAAAATAAAAAAACCAAAGAAATCACAATCTTTTCGATTTTTTTAATAAAAATCATTGTTTAAATGTTAATTGTGGCATTTCATAAATTATTTCTCTTCCGTTTCTATTTTGGGATTTATTACCACATTCCTTGAGATTCCTATCCGAAAAATGTTGATTTATCTAAAAAATATTCAAATTAACCAGTTTAAAACTGGGAAATAACCTCTACGCCTTTGACGTAATGTCAGAGGATCAGTTAGAGAGTTTTTTTGACAACTAATAGGAATTAAATTAATACAAAAATACTGCGCTGACGTTTCGGAAACTATATCCGTTTTCTTTTTCAAAGTTTAGGCTTTAGATTTTTATGTAACGTGTAGAATAATACGGCATAAAATAAAAATTGTTTATATCATTTCCATAGATACTTACCATAGAAATTTTGAAAAATATACTAAATAATATTAATTTTATTGAGTTCTTCTCTCAACATTGGTAACCAAGTTGAACAAAATTCTACCGAACAATTTGATACGCATTTATCTTCATTAAGTAAAATTATTGCAGATTCTTTGATTTTTCTTTTCTTGTTGTTTGCTTCTTTGGTCAAAATTTTAGAGAATCAAGTTAAAATTAAAGATAATTTGAGTTCTGAATAAAAACAACCAGTTTCTTCTTTGAAACAGGACATTAGTATTAAAATTTTACCAGTGGATAAAGGTAATGCCACAGTCATTTTAGATACAGATACATATGATTCAAAAATTACAACTCTCATAAATGAGGGCAAGATTAAATAAAGATCCAACTAAATCAATTGAAAACAAAATTTACAAAAACTCTTTTTAAATACAAAAATGAATTTAATGACTTTGAACGCAGAAAACTTACACCACATCATAGTAAACCTCCTCATTTTTATGGTTTCCCAAAAATACATAAGGCAAACATTTCTTTAAGACCAATTAGTTCTATTAATTCTCCATGTCATAACTTGGCAAAATTATTACTAGAAATTATTAATCGGCCTTCTGGAAATACCAATTCATATATAAAAAATAGTAAGCATTTTCTAGAAAAACTTTATGAAAATAATATTCATAATACACATCTGATGGTTAGTTTGACGTAGTTAGCCCTTTTACAAATGTCCCTGTGGACAAAACTTTGAAAATAATTAGGGACAAATTAATAAACGACAATAATTTGGCAAACAGGACTAAACTTAGCGTATATATAATGGACCTATTAACGGTATCAATAAAAACAACCTATATCCAATTAAAAATGATTTTTATCAACAAGACTTCGGGATGGCAATGGGTTCCCCTTTGTCACCAATATTAAGTAATATATTTATGGAGGATTTTGAAAACAGATATGTTGAAAATAATATTCATATAAACGGGTAACATGGTGGAGATATGTTGACGATATTTTTGCAATTTGGCCTCATGGAATATATTTATTAAACAATTTTTTGGAAAATATTAATAATAAAGAACCATCTATCAAATTCACACTAGAAATAGAAAATAATAATGAATTACCATTTTTAGATGTTTTAATTAAAAAAGTCAATAATAATAATTTTCAAACTAGCGTTTACCGAAAAAAGACACACTAACAGATATTTAAATTTTAACTCAAATCAGTCTTTGGACGTTAAAAGAGGTGTTATAAATTGTTTGTATGATAGGGCAAAAATTATTTCTTCTAATGATGAAATATTCAAACATGAAAGGCAATTTGTCAGGGAAATTTTAATTAATAATGAATACCCGAAAGAATTTGTTGAAGACTTTCATGAACATTGAAAATAGAGTTAACAATCCGGTGCAACCAAAACCAGAATATCATTATTCGACATTAATTCCATATATAAAAGGTTTATCTGAGAAATTACGTCGTGTCGGTAAAAAATTTGGCGTTAGGACAATTTTTCAAACAAATAATACTTTAAGATCCATATTAACAAAAACGAAACCATTAAATCCTGAACAAAATTCAAAAAATTGTATATACCTACAGTATCCCGTGCGAGTGTAATAAACATTATGTGGGTGAATCATCTAGACCACTTAATGTACGATTGGGCGAGCACAAAAGTTATATTAGAAAAGGTGATATTGAAAAATCTAAAATTTGTGAACATGCTTGGGAAAACGATCACAGGATAAAATGGGATTCAGAGCAAAAATTTTGACCAAAGAAGCAGACAACAAAAAAAGAAAAATCAAAGAATCTGCAATAATTTTACTTAATGAAGATAATGCGCATCAAATTGTTCGGTAGAATTTTGTTCAACTTGGTTACCAATGTTGAGAGAAGAACTCAATAAAATTAATATTATTTAGTGTATTTTTCAACATTTCTATGGTAAGTATCTATGGAAATGATATAAACAATTTTTATTTTATGCCGTGTTATTCTACACGTTACATAAAAATCGAAAGCCCAAACTTTGAAAAAGGAAACGGATAGGTATAGTTTCCGAAACGTCAGCGCAGTATTTTTGTATTAATTTAATTCCTATTAGTTGTCAAAAAACACCCTCTAACTGATCCTCTGACATTATGTCAAAGGCGTAGAGGTTATTTCCCAGTTTTAAACTGGTTCATTTGAATATTTTTTAGATAAATCAACTGTTTTTGGGTAGGAATCTCAAGAAATGTGGTAATAAATCCCAAAAAAGAAAAGGAAGAGAAATAATTTATGAAATGCCACAATTGACATTTAAATAATATTTAGTATTCCTAATAAAATGGAATATTTTTTTCTTATAAGTATTGTAAAAGCTCCTCTGAACAGGAAAATGATTATTTTATTTCCGAAAAATTATTAACTAAAAGTGCAATTCCCTTACAATTTATAATAATTATTGTTTAAACGATTAAATAAATAAATAATTTAAAAGACAACAGAACTAAAACATCTATAAGAACAATACTTCAATTTTAAATAATCATCAAAACAAAATAAAATCATTGAAGTAAGTGAAGAAGGCCACACAACGCACATTAATGGCACCAAAGTATTTTTTTTCCAAATAAATCAGTCTGCGAGTTTTAATACTTAAGCAATCGGAAAGTTTTCTTTTTTGAAATCTTCGCTTTCTAATTGCCTATCGATCTGTCGAGGTAGATTTTCGATATTTGCTCATAAGTTCCAAAGAAACTGGAAATTTCATCAAAATTTTTGAAAAGTTAGTGGAAAAATCGAAAATCTAGATCGACGAAAAAAATGAATATTGCGAAAAAAAATTTGTCGTGATTACTTAAGAAATACCGTCTGTAAAGTGATATTTACACAAAAAAACGTTTTTGGACGAAAATCAAAATTTTTGAAAAATTAGGGGCACGCACCGAAAATCTACCTCGACTGATCGATAGGCAATTAAAAAACGAACTTTCCGATTGCTGAAGTATTAAGACCTGCAGACTGAATTGAACATAAAACTTTGAGGCAAATGTGCCAGGGTCGATAAAAGTTAAATGTATACAAATAGAATTTTTTATTGTTTAAACAACGAAATAGTTATTTATGCAACATCGCGCAAGGTGAGATTTTTTGGGAATTTGTCGAATGAGCCGTAGGCGAATGCGACAATCCCATGAGTGAAAAAAGCTCACTTTTCGCACGAATTGCATACAATATTTTTTTCTACTACCGAAATGGACCTAAATTCTCTAATAATAATGAGAAACGTCAAAACTTATACATTAAGTCAAAACTTCATATGTCATTTAAAAATCACAATACTGTTATAGCCCACTTAATTTTAAATGAGTGAAGTTAATCAATGTCTATTATTTCTGTCTAATGTCAATGTCAAGAATATAAATGAAACTTCAGAATTGTCAAAAATTCAATCATTATTGTTAAAGAATACTGAAAAATAGGTGGTATGTTTTATAATAATACAGTGATATTAAATAAATGGACTACATAAAATTAAATAACCACACTTTACGCACTAGTGCGTAAAGTTTAACTTTACACACTCTTCAGCGTGCGGAAAATTAGTACTTTACGATCGGTAGTAGAAAAAATAATTATTCAAGACACAAGCAGTACTTACTATGATGAAAGAGCTTTGGTTTTTACAATTTGCAATCTAATAATTAATTATAGGGTATGTTGAACTGGTCTAATTATCCTGAAAATAATATAAACTAAAGCTGTGTATATTCAAATTAATTTGCAATATTTTTTGGAAAGATTCAATTTAAGGACATTTTCTATATTTCATAATTTTCTATTCACGCCCACTCTTAATGATGGGAGAAAAAATTACAAGCAATTGGTTTACAACAGTACCTTACCGCCCAAATTCATCCTTTACTTTCAATCAGTAAAAAAACGACTGCTGATGATTCTCGTTGGCCACAACGTTTAACTGATATGAACCGCTGTAACTTGAAACTATAACGCGAGAATTAATAATGAAGAATAGTGCAGAACAAGATGGAAAATTACGTAAAGGACGAGGGCGTATATTTGGATGAGAGCAATTTAATTACTTCAATTTTGGATATTAAATAAATGTACGCTATAAAACATCGGAGTAATAATAATATTAATAATGTTGTTGTGAGACGACATTCCTAGTTAAACAAACAATAAAGTGTTGAAAATATCTAATTGAGAAAGACACCTTCTCATTTCTGTATAGGTTTAATTAAATCAACAATCTATGAAACTATAAAGCACCAGTACCTGTGTATGTACTAGGAACGTAAATATTAAAACATCAGAATTTTAATTAACAAAGTTTCACGGCGCAAATTTGAAATTATCAACAAAAATAATAAACAATTGTCTACATACTTTCCGACGGCTGAATGGAAAATTACATAGACGCATTTCCACATGTATAAAACTCTCGATGAGCGTACCTACACGTTCAAAATTTTTGTATAAAGCAGAACAAGTATTTCAAATTTTTCTTCTGCATTGCGGACAGTCGACTTCTATGGCGTTTTAAATAGTTCTTTAATGAAGCCCACGAATTTTTTTTTACTGAAATAATCCTTCATTTTTTCACATTTTATATAAAGCTCTTCCTTTAGCTATATGGCTAACGCACTTACTGCGAGTTCAAATTTCAATCATAGGACTTCCTGTCTTGAATTGTCGTGACGAACGGACGGACGGACATTTTGAAAGTTATTCAGCACTCAATGATGAAAAATTGCTTTACCACCCACAATTATGATTTTCGAAATCTGCTGGCAATGCGACATACTAAAAAGCACTTTTTTCTAAACTAAGCTGTTTAACTCTAAAACGAATACAAAAATTCTAAAGGGTGGCGTGGTACTAAAAATACAAATTATACGTACACATATATAAAAATACCTTGATTGTACGACGTTCCTGTCCTCAGAGCAACCACGGTTTCAGAAGCCAGTGCAGTGTACAGTTCATGAAAGGAAGTGGTTCTATACTTACAAAAACAAATGAGGACGTTGGCACCCTCGATAAGACTTCCTACAAACAGCACCCGACGTTCCCATTGGTTCTTGTGGCAGAGAAACGCCTTTTTCCAAATCAAAGAATAAAAACAATAGATGGTAACGCGACCCTGGTTTTCATTCATAAATACAAAACAAACTATACGAGCTGGCTATTTAAATCGGAGACATATGCAAAATAATAATATGCATCCATCATACGCCTAGGAACGTACGTTGCCCCGAATTGAAAAAAGTAAAAAAATATGACTAAATATTAAAAAGGTATTCCTACCTAGTGAATTTTGAATTAAATTAAAACATACTTTATTTTCTTAAAACAATTTTTTAGAAAATTGACACAAGCACATGGGAATGAATATTTTGAGAAACATTTTTATTTTTATATGAGAGTATTACCGGTTTCTGCAAATTTTTTAATTCAGAAAAAATCGATTATTTTGTAAATACGTAATTTTTTCGTAAATTTTTTCCCATCTTCCGCTCGTAAAAATAATAGAAAAAAAAAGCATTATCTTCCATAGTAGGACCTTAAGTGTGGTTGTTCGGCAGTTGTCCAAGAGATGGCGCCAGTGGTACGGAAACAAAATTAGATAACAAGAGAATTAATGTGAACTGTTCTAAAGGATTACCTAGATTGTTCTAGAAGGCATATCTCTAGATATATAAAGGCCAAGGTGTTCCACTACAGTCAGTTGAATATTGGAGAGTGAATTGAACAGAAAGCAAAAGGAACAGCGACTAGTACAGTGACAAGTAGTGAATAATAGTGGTTGAAAGTAGTAATTAGTCTCGTAATTAGTGTTAAATTTGTTGCAATTATTGAATCCACGCTTGGGGTATTTACCAAGAGATGTAAACACGTAATAAAATTTATAACATTTTTGCAAATAACACACATAGAACAAATACCTCGACAAATACTGTTGAATCTCAGATATGAATTGATCTTCAAATTTGGCAATAACAAGACGCTGATTTGTGGCGCTATATTTCAGATACGTAGCAAAAAAATCCCCTTATATACCGTTGAATACTTAACCTGAAGTTGTGTTTGTTTAGGACCGTCGTCGGTGCTACCATATAACAATTAATTTTCATCTTATTTATGATATATAAGTGATCCGATAACCTTAGGGTATAACCTGACATTTTCGTCTTAGCGCCATATTAAATTTATAGCGAAAATTACAGCGCAACGCTTTTTTTACATCAATTGGAATAATGTCGAAATAAGGTAGGAACTGGTTAAAATAAACTAGAAGAATGGAGCATGCAGAAGGTCCTTAGCGTCCTCGTTTAAATATTTATTCGCTACTGCGTTTTAAATGCATGAATCAGCAGGAGCTTCGCCAAGAAGAAACACAGACTAAATATCCACTTTCCTGATTCTTCAGTTTCTAAACTTGCAGTTTTTTTTTTCGATCTGTCTAGGAGAGGAAAACATGATTTACGACCTTTTACCAATTATTGTGCGCTGTATAGTGTAAGTTACCACAAACGTGAATAATTTAACGCTTTAAAAATAATCGAACAAAAATGCCGTGGAAATCGCGTGTGCAATTGGGCGAATTCGCAAGGGGTAAGATTGCTGAAATGATGAGCAGGAATGCGTCAACCGTTATGAGATGTGACGTGCTCGGCTTAGGTTAGCGTTAATTAGTAGCTCTCTGCGTTGCACCAGCACAGCTAACACTTCATTTCCAACAAGTAAGGGAGTATATATAGCAAAATGTTTACTTTACTTGGAGCTTTCAACTGTAATACGCGAAAAAACATTTGAATTTTTTTTTATGGAAAATATCAATTTAAATATTTTAGTAACTGATATGCCGTCTTCTCGTGCTTGTTTCCTGTATATTGCTTCAACAGAACGAGACCGAAGTGGTACCGGTTCGATTCCAATATTGAGTGTGTCCATGGTCTCTAAATAAAAACTAGACAAAATGGTTCTTCTGGGATAGATAATAAAAGTTCATGTTATTTGGTCGTCTTGGTTCAGAACAGGTATGCGATTATGCCCAAAACAAATTATGTCTGTTCCAGAAAAAAATAGGATGAGTAAATAGAATAATAATTATCAAGAAACTGGTAGAAAAATGAACTCAATTTACACGAAATTTCGAGGAAATTACACGTAATCGCTACATTTTAATTGTATCTTTAATATTACGACTTCTACAATGGTGCAAATTAAGATGAAATTGATTTTAGAGATGAGACCAGAAGAGATAAGTTGATGAGGCTAAAAGAAGAGAAAATGATTGATGAGACTAGATTAGAAGAGAAATTAATTGATTGACTATAAGAAATTGATTGATTGACTAGAAAGAATAAATTGATGAATTGACTAGAAGAAATTGATTGATTGACTGACTAGAAGAAATTGATTGATTGACTAGAAATAAATTGAATTATTGAAGAAATTGATTGTCTAGAAGAAGAGAAATTGACTGATTGAATAGAACAAGAAAAATTGATTGATTGCCTAGAACAAGAGAAATTGATTGATTGCCTAGAAGAAATTGATTAATTCATTGACTAGAAGAAATTGATTGATTGACTAGAAAGAAATTGATTGATTGAAGAAATTGATTGCCTAGAAGCGAAACTGATTGATTGACTAGATGAAGAGAAATTGATTAATTGACTAAAGCAAGAGAAATTGATTTATTGCCTAGAAGAAATTAATCGATTCATTGACTAGAAGAAATTGATTGATTGACTAGAAAGAAATTAATTGAAGAAATTGATTGTCTAGAAGAAGAGAAACTGGTTGATGATACTAGATTAGAAGAGAAATTGATTGATTGACTAGAGCAAGAGAAATTGATGATTGCCTAGAAGAAATTGATCGATTCATTGACTAGAAGAAATTAATTGATTGACTAGAAAGAAATTGATTGTCTAGAAGAAGAGAAATTGATTGATAAGACTAGAAGAGACAAATTGATGGGGCTAAAAAAAGAGAAACTGATTGATGAGACTAGATTAGAAGAGAAATTAATTGATTGACTAGAAAAAAAGAAATTGACTGATTGAATAGAACAAGAAAAATTGATTGATTGACTAGAAGAGAAATTGATTGATAGCCTAGAAGAAATTGATTGATTCATTGACTAGAAGAAATTGATTGATTGACTAGATGAAGAGAAATTGATTGCTTGGCTAGAAGAAGAGAAATTGACTGATTGAATAGAACAAGATAAATTGATTGATTGACTAGAACAAGAGAAATTGATTGATTGCCTAGAAGAAATTGATTGATTGACTAGGAACGATAAATTGATGGATTGACTAGAAAGAAATTGATTGATTGAAGAAATTGATTGCCTAGAAGAGAAATTTATTGATTGACTAGAACAAGTGAAATTGGTTGATTGACTAGAACAAGAGAAATTGATTGATTGCCTAGAAGAAATTGATTGATTCATTGACTACAAGAAATTGATTGACTGACAAGAAAGAAATTGATTGCCTAGAAGAGAAATTGATTGATGAGACTAGAAGAGACCAATTCATGAGACTAGAAGAGATAAATTAATGAAGCTAAAAGAAGATAAACTAATTGACGAGACTAGATTAGAAGAGAAATTGATTGATTGGCTAGAAGAAGAGAAATTGATTGATTGAATAGAACAAAAGAAAATGATTGATTGACTAGAACAAGAGAAATTGATTGATGCCTAGAAGAAGTTGATTGATTGAAGAGAAAGGACAAATTGATGGTTTGACTAGAAGAAATTGATTGATAAATTAGAAAGAAATTGATTGTCTAGAAGAAGAGAAATTGGTTGATGAATGAGACTAGAAGAGACAAATTCATGAGGCTAGAAGAGATTAATTGATGAGGCTAAAAGAAGAGAAATTGATTGATGAGACTAGAAGAGACACAAATTTATGAGACTAGAAGAGATAAATTGGTGAGGCTAAAAGAAGATAAATTGATTGATGAGACTAGATTAGAAGAGAAATTGATTGATTGACTAGAAGAAGAGAAATTTATTGATTGACTAAAAACAAGAGAAATTGATTGATTGCCTTGAAGAAATTGATTGATTCATTGACTACAAGAAATTGATTGACTGACAAGAAAGAAATTGATTGCCTAGAAGAGAAATTGATTGATGAGACTAGAAGAGACAAATTCATGAGACTAGAAGAGATAAATTAATGAAGCTAAAAGAAGATAAACTAATTGATGAGACTAGATTAGAAGAGAAATTGATTGATTGGCTAGAAGAAGAGAAATTGATTGATTGAATAGAACAAAAGAAAATGATTGATTGACTAGAACAAGAGAAATTGATTGATTGCCTAGAAGAAGTTGATTGATTGAATAGAAAGGACAAATTGATGGTTAGACTAGAAGAAATCGATTGATTAACTAGAAAGAAAGTGATTGATTGTCTAGAAGAAGAGAAATTGGTTGATGAATGAGACTAGAAGAGATTAATTGATGAGGCTAAAAGAAGAGAAATTGATTGATGAGACTAGATTAGAAGATGAGAAATTGATTGACTAGAAGAAGAGAAATTGATTGATTGCCTAGAAGAAATTGATTGATTGACTAGGAACGACAAATTGATGGATTGACTAGAAGAAATTGATTGATTGACTAGAAGAAATTAATTGATTGACTAGAAAGAAATTGATTGATTGAAGAAATTTATTGTCTAGAAGAAGATAAATTGATTGATGAAAGTAGAAGAGACACAAATTCATGAGACTAGAAGAGATAAATTGATGAGGCTAAAAGAAGAGAAATTCATTGATTGACTAGAACAAGAGAAATTGATTGATTGCCCAGAAGAAATTGATTGATTGAATAGAAAGGACAAATTGACGGTTTGACTAGAAGAAATTGATTGATTAACTAGAAAGAAAGTGATTGATTGAAGAAATTGATTGTCTAGAAGAAAAGAAATTGGTTGATGAATGAGACTAGAAGAGGCAAATTCATGAGGCTAGAAGAGATTAATTGATGAGGCTAAAAGAAGAGAAATTGATTGATGAGACTAGAAGAGACACATGAGACTAGAAGAGATAAATTGATGAGGCTAAAAGAAGAGAAATTGATTGATGAGACTAGATTAGAAGATGAGAAATTGATTGACTAGAAGAAGAGAAATTGATTGATTGCCTAGAAGAAATTGATTGATTGACTAGGAACGACAAATTGATGGATTGACTAGAAGAAATTGATTGATTGACTAGAAGAAATTGATTGATTGACTAGAAAGAAATTGATTGATTGAAGAAATTTATTGTCTAGAAGAAGATAAATTGATTGATGAAAGTAGAAGAGACACAAATTCATGAGACTAGAAGAGATAAATTGATGAGGCTAAAAGAAGAGAAATTCATTGATTGACTAGAACAAGAGAAATTGATTGATTGCCCAGAAGAAATTGATTGATTGAATAGAAAGGACAAATTGACGGTTTGACTAGAAGAAATTGATTGATTAACTAGAAAGAAAGTGATTGATTGAAGAAATTGATTGTCTAGAAGAAAAGAAATTGGTTGATGAATGAGACTAGAAGAGACAAATTCATGAGGCTAGAAGAGATTAATTGATGAGGTTAAAAGAAGAGAAATTGATTGATGAGACTAGAAGAGACACAAATTTATGAGACTAGAAGAGATAAATTGATGAGGCTAAAAGAAGAGAAATTGATTGATGATACTAGATTAGAAGATGAGAAATTGTTTGATTGACTAGAAGAAGAGAAATTGATTGATTGACTGAAACAAGAGAAATTTGTTGATTGACTAGAACAAGAGAAATTGATTGATTGCCTACAAGAAATTGATTGATTGACTAGAAGAAATTGATTGATTGACTAGAAAAAAATTGATTCTCTAGAAGAACAGAAATTGATTGATGAGACTAGAAGAGACAAATTCAGACTAGAGACTAGAATAGAGAAATTGATTTTAGAGAATATGAGATTAGAAATTAAGACGAAATTGATTTTAAAGATGAGACTATTTTCCACTGGAGTCATATTTTAGAAATGGGTTCAAAATAACAATAGTGAGTGGAAGTATTATCACCGTGACTGTTAGACAATTTAGGGAGCGTTTCTCAAAATGTAACACCTAGAATGGTGACGAATTTCTTAGAATCAGGCATTATTGCCAGAATGAAAGCCCAAATAAAAGAAAGACTGACAATGTTAAAGTTATAATGGGAAATATAATCCTTTTATTTCCGCGCTAACAGATAGATAGCAAATACCGATAATATGATCGATAGGCAAAAAATTCAAAATAATCAGCGGGGAAGAGAACCCGGAAACTCTTCTACAAATCATCAGCTCCGCGAAATCCTTAGAATCAATATTTTAAAGAAGGATCTGCATTATTTCCCGTATAAAACTCATTTAATTCAAATATAGTGAAGCGATTTTTATCAGTAAAAGAATTTATTAAGGTTCCTGAGCAGTTTAAGAAATATTCTGGACATTATTTTTTACAATGACAAGGCATGGGTTATGTGAATAGTTAGCATGAGAATTTGGCCGGCAGACACCCACACGAATACGCCGAGACACCCCCGCAACCCCTCCAATTAGGTCGCCGAGACAAATTTACTTCACTTTCTTGCAAATGTTTACATTCAAAACAATGTTGAGTTTATTCACTCAGCAATTAGGTACACGATATACAATTTGTTTGTGTGTTACAGTTATTTGCGATATCTCATTTGTCAACATTTTTTAAATATTGATATTTGTTTCAGGGTTTTATTGTGTAGAGTGAGAAAAATGCCTTTCCAGCGGATTTTAAATTAAAAAAAAAACAGTTATGTAGGAAATATTAGTTCTATAGAAATCGCTTATGGCGTTTCATTTAATTAAAAAATAAAACAATTGGTCTACGGAAAAAAAATTAATTCGTTTAATATGGTTAATCCCGGTTAATCCTCGGTTAATCCAGAGTTTCAAATTTTCACGATTAAAAAATATGAAACATATTGAGGCTGAATATAGTTTCGTAGTATAATTTTTTATGACTTGGGAAGTTGAGGATTACATTTTGAAATTTTTTTTTCGTAATTATTTAATTTTTGACTTGGCAGTATATTTTGAAAATTGGATTGGCAATTTTCACACTTTCTAAATATGCTAACGACACATTTATATGTTTTCTTTTGTTTCAATGATTATTATTTATTAGCTAATGATAAGATTAATTTGGATACAATTGTTGAAGTATCTAAAGCTCGTGGATTACCACTAATTATTATTATTATTATTATACTTATATAAATAATACCGTTTTAGCGCGGTCATTTTTCAATTTTGACACATCACAACTGGCCCTCGACTATAGTTAACTAATGAAAATCCAATACACGATATGCAAGCAAAGATTAACAGAACTACTATAGGCAACCATTAAATGGTATTTTATGATTGTGTAAAAATATTTTATGCAACATTTAATGACCCACAGGATTTAGAAATAATGTTGCTTTATTTTACCGTTCATCGTCTAATACAAAAGATCATAGAAAATTAACAAACGCGTTATTATTCCAGCAGAGTTTGTTTGGTAACAATGAAAGACTGTATGTCTCTACCAAAGCAATTTACTATTGAGAATTTAACACAAAAACGTATCGGTAGGCTATTAAAAAATTGCATGACCGTGTATTAAAAACGAATGGGTGTCTCGTATTAGTGGCGGCATAATCTGCAAAAATTATGGTATGGGCGGATCCAGACTGAGAACTTCCCACTTGGTCTTGTATGTAGGTCAAAATGAACATAAAAATATCCAATGAAATGATCATTTAGTCGAATACGTAACTAATTTAAAAAATAGTGTATTACGATTTTTTTTTTTTCAAAAATTAATGAACAGTTTTATTTTCTCTTTTGTAGAAAACTATATTGAGATCTTGAAAATATCGAATGTACAAAAATTATTTTATATGGGGCAGAGTAATAATGATTATTAGAAAATAATCCACTTAAGTTTCCGAAAAAGAAACAATGAAACTGTGTAACAAGTGGATTTATGGGTTATTGTAATTTTAAAATAGCGATATTTAACAACCCTTTTAAAATCGAACTTATAACTGGAAATTCTTCCAGTTGGCAGGAGTTTCAGTACTAAGGGGTAAAAATATATCAATCATTATCCGTACTTAATCCTAAAGTTTCTTTAACCTAATTTTATTGGTAACTTAATTAAAAAATGCTGTTTTAAATTTAAAGGATTAAGTATTATAAGTAGTGAACCGAATATCTATAACAAATCATGTGAAATGTGATAAATAGTATACATTATCCCAAGTGGCAGCAAGCAAATTTAACATTATTATACTAAAAATTAAAGAAATTTGATTTCTTAAGACTTAAAATTATCTGATTCTTAAAAAAAATATGGATGACGTGTTTGTTATAAGTTATAATTGAACCTGAACAACTTTTCTCAATTTACCTGTTTATTAAAAAAAAAATGGTGATCTATAAATGTAGGTACATCTAAAACAGATTCCTTTTTACGCCTTCCAACATCTATTCGTTTATTCAATACTAGAATGATAAATTTCCTTAAAACAGCTATTACAAAAATTACTCAAAACATATTAACAAAAATCATAAACATAATATTTACATAATTTTTTATACTAGATCATAACTGGAGCTTAGTTTTCAAAAAATAGTTCGAACTTTAAAAACCTGAAATTAGATTATTCAAATGTACAAGAACTCTCAATTAATGAGTGAAAATCGTTAACAATATTAATAATTGCATTTATTCGCTAAGCGTTTCGGACAATTCTCGTGAAAGAAATTGACCAAAAACATTTTATTAACGGTTATAGAAGAAAATTTATTCGGATTTATCCGGTAAATATTGTTTCACTAGAAAGTGTGAAATGTACCTACTTATTTTTCATGAATATCTGCAAATTTGTAGACTTGTACAAGGTACATATATTTTGACACCTACCTACAGCCTTTATGTTTAGAGAAATGGAAGAAGTCCAGATTTTGGTATTAAATATCTTTTGTCAGAAAAATATAAAACAAAATAGCATCGGAAAGTAGAGAAAGTTAGAGACACAACTTATACTTTTTTTAAATGGTATATTTTTGCATATTTTGAAAGACCATTTTTAGCTGTTTAGCATTAGCATTTGTTCAGCTCGTTTTTAAAACAGTATGCCTCTTTGTGTAAAATAGTTCGCGTATAGAATAAAAACTGACAAAATATTTCTGACAGTTTACCACTAGATTTTTATGCCATACCAATTTTTTTTATATTCAGATGTGAAAAAACGTAATTTTGTATTTGTCATTCATCAATTTTGACTTCCATTTATTTATAGAAATATGAAAAAACTGTGAAAACAAAAGTTGTAGATTTTGTTTTTTATTGTTGTTGTTCCTTTATATGTTCCATCAAGCATGCGGTACTGTTTTGCATAATATTTCTAGAACGGATAGAGCAAATGACAATATATTATATATTTTTGGAATGAGAGCAAAAAGATCTTTCAAAATATCCGAAAAATGTAGATACATTTAAAAAATATGTTGTTTTTTTTCTCTATTTTTTTGACATCATTTTGTTTTACTTTTTTTACCAATTTCGCATGAAAATCTACAATTGTAATTTTTACACTTTTTTCATATCTTTAAAAATAAAGGCTGTAAGTCGAAATATATGGAACTACCCTGTGCATCCTTAAATTACCCTCACCAACGTGTAGAATGACGTTAAATTCTTTACCGGTTCTTGCTTCCCTCTCGTCGGCAGTGACTAATAAAAAAACTCTCTAGAAGGTCACACGTCTATAAAATTTTACGAAAGTAACGTGAAAAATATATAATATATAAAATAACGATTTTACACAAATCCAGTTTAAGCTACGGTGATGAGGAGCAATAACTCCAAAACACGTCTCCGTAGCTGCATCACATTTCTTTTTCGGGGTCTAGGTATGAATAAATGATCATATGTTTGAAAATAAAAGAATTAAAAAAAAAAGTTATTTTTTTTTTATTGGAAACTATTAGGTAGGTATTAAAAACATGAAAACTGCCCGAGCTTGCGCATTTTCGGATAAAAATAATATATATTTTTAAAATATTTATTTATATACTAGTTGTCCCACTTATCGTGCTCACTATGGGTATCTTGGAAACGGTAAGAGATACAAGGAGGTTAAATGCCGCCAAATGTAAAGCTTATCAAGGCTTATGTGGGAGAATATTTTAGTAAAATCAACTCGCTTTTGTTCCATAAGCAAAAAACTAATTTTTTGTCATTTTCGCTTTTCCTTTATAATAACTCCTTTATTTATGAAAATATTTCAATGCGGTTTTTTCTCTCTTAGAGGATTTTGGATATAGATTTTGAAAATATTATAATACTTTTGCTAACTGATCTTTTAGATTTTGAAATATTAACACCAACTCTCATTTTTCAAATACAAGTCATAGCTGACTATCGCTTAATAATTCACACCCCAGTTTTATTCTCTTTAAAATGATATACATATTACAACAATGGTTTATTTTAAAAAAATAATGAAGTTATCGACATTAAGTAGGTATTTGATTTTTTTATTTTCCTCCCTAATTTTTATGAAATAAAACTAAAAATACAATTCTGTTAATTTTCAAGTAGGCCATACTTATAAAAAAATAGGAATCTGTCAAAACTTATTTTTGTTGTAATTATGTATCTCGTGTGGCTGTGGACGCTTTGGAAAGCGATTTAGATATACTTATATTTGTTTGCTGCAGTTCTTGAATTTCGTAAATTCAGTATGCAGCAGGCAGCCATAACCATAACTCATATTTGTCTTCTTTATTAAAACTATCATTTTTTACCCAAATATACAGAACTAACCACAAAGATAAATTATTACAACAAAAACAAAATTTTGGTAGTTATCTTGATATCTATTTGAGCAATTTTTTTACATGGCCTAGTTACTTGAAAATTAAATTTTTTTTAATTTTTTAGTTTTTTAAAAGTCTAATATTATTTGAATGATACGTAGGCACCCAATAAGTTTTTAATTAATAAACAAAATATGTTTTGAATGTTTTTTGTTTTATTTCAAAAAAATTAAGAAGGAAAATAAAAAAATTAAATATGGGCGATAACTCCATTACTTCTAAAAATAAAAGTACTGTTGTAATATATCATTTTAAAGAGAATAAAAATTGGATTTTAACTAAGCCATATGGAGCTATGGCTCGTATTTGAAAAATGAATTTTTTTTTGAATTAGCAAATATATTATAATTTTTCCAAAATCTGCATAAAAAATGCTCCAAGAATGAAAAAACCGCATTAAAATATTTTTTCTACTACCGACCGTAAAGTACTAACTTTCCACACGCTGTAGAGTGCGTAAAGTTAAACTTTACGTACTAGTGCGTAAAGTGTTTTTACCTTACGCACTAGTGCGTAAAGTAACATATTAAACAATTGCATACCTATTAGAGCACCTATAATAATTATATCTTATTTTTAAAACGTTAAATGTGGTTATTTAATTTTATGTAGTCCATTTATTTAATATCACGGTATATTATTATAAAACATACCTACCTAATTTTCAGTATTCTTTAACAATAATGATTGAATTTTTTACAATTTTGAAGTTTCACTTATATTGACATTGACAGTTTCACTCATTCAAAATTAAGTGGGCTATAACAGTATTGTGATTTTTAAATGACATAAAAAGTTTTGACGTAATAGGTAAGTTTGACGTTTCACATTATTATTTGAGAATTTAGGTCTATTTCGGTAGTAGAAAAAATATTGTATGCAATTCGTGCGAAAAGTGAGCATTTTTCACTCATGGGATTGTCGCCTAGCTTCGCCTACGGCTCATGCGACAAAATTCCCATTTGTGAAAAAATCTCACCTTACGCACTTGTTGCATAAATAATAAAGTTATATTGGAAAAATGAAAATGACAGAAATCCGTGTTTTGCCTACGAAACAAAAACGAGTTGATTTTACTAAAAAAGTCAAAGTGATGATTTCCATTTGATATAAGAAAATAGGTCTTGACATCTAAATATTTAGTAGTGCTTTTGTTTTGAAAGATGTAGGATCTTATTCTATGTTGAAAACAGTCTAAGTGAAAGTTTATCCTGCATGAAAAATAATTACAAATAAAAAAAGTTATGACTTTTTCGAAATCTTCCAAATGTCAATTTTCGTCGATATCTTGAAAACGATTTTTATTTATCTGGTTTAGAAGTAGGAGAAACAGCCAAAATTAAGCAATTTGAGACTCCATGTACACTATGATCGTACCGCACTACGATTCTGATAAAAATTTAATAATTTATTTAAAACAAAAACAATCGAAAATGGTGACAACCAACAATTATTTAATGAAATATACTCTACTGATATCTAGTTAACGGAGATTCCATTACTGATTACAAAAATATGCTATTCTTGATATTTTCAGCCAGTGGACATTATTTTCAGTAATTAATAAAAAATGCAGCAAAAATTCACTATGGGTACTTACTTTGAATACTTAATCAAAGGCTCTGTTTATTTAGATCCTTCATACCTAAGTACCACTATACCGAATTAACTCTGTTTTCATAATTCTTACACAATGATCGGAGAGCATAAGGGCAAGTAATCCAAATTTTCATTACTGCGCCATACCAAAAAGTAAATTTATTGGATATTAGAAATTGATAACCGTTAGGTTATTTTTACATAAACCTTCCCTATACAAAGTAACCAAAAGTATTAGAAAATATTAGTAACTGGTTCATATCTGCAGATAAGTAGTTTTATGTATACCTACATTTTATCAAATTATTATTGTTCTGTTCACTGGTTTCTCTATAAATACACATTTTTTTTTTAATCTGTTTAAATATGTACTGTGAAATCACATATTGCTACCATTATTATAGATATGCTTCTTATTCTTAATTAATTTTAAGTACAAATTGCTGTGCAAGGCGTTGGTTATGACATTCTCTAAATATGTCAGTTAATGTGCAAAGTATTCCTTGAAACCTTTAAATAATCCTCCATTCTACTTGCATTATCAAGTATCAAACATCCGCTTACGGTAGTCAAAATGTCTACGTTCAAGTGGCTATTATAAATATAAAGTTCACCCTTAAAGTCCGCATCACAAAACCATCCAATAAAAATTATAATTTACAAAAATATTCCTCCATAAATATTACACAGCGGAGTAACCTGTCTCGGTCAGCTAAACTGGCTATGTTTTAAATATAAGGGTAGGGCGCGTGGCTAGTGGCATTTTATAAAATGACCGGATGGACTCCGAGCTAAATACTGACCCACCCCTGCCCGGGTAAATATTTTCTAATATAATATGGTTTAAATGTCATTTGCTTTAGTGCTATTTCATTTCAAATTTTCATTCATGGCTTTTGTCAAAAGGAAAAGGGAACGATGAAAAGCGCGTATCTATCTGATTCAAAGGTGTACGGTTGCTGGTTTATTGATTTGGCAAATATAATAAGCAAATTAAATTTTCAGTCTATTTACTCCTTTGTCTAATAACTTGGAAGGCTATTGAATGGTATGTGCAGCACACACAGGCGTAGTCGCACCCGCACTCTCAAGAAAATTCAACGAACAGGTATTTTCATAACTGTATTTATCTTTCAGAGAGCTTTTACTATTTAAAAAAGCTCTCAGCGGAAGCAATGTTTTTAAAATGATGAACAGGGAGGTGCGCTTTCGTACTTTGTTAATTATATAGGGTGATTCTGAATTACAGTTTATAAATTGGATCCGGAAGATAAAGTACAACCATAAATAAAACATATTGGCGTCTGAAAGCAACCGTTATTCGGTAAAAATCATGTATTTTTTTTATACTAATCTTGCAAAGAAATATTTGAAACAGATCATTTTTCCTTTGATTCTTAAGGTATTTTGGAATATTCTACCTTGCAGAAAAAATGGTTAGGATCATCTTTGTAGATAATTTCATTTTACAAAAAAAAGGTGCGTATAATTTCCGAAATATTAGAGAGATAAGGTTTGAAAAGATTTCGTTAACTTTTCGGAGGAAAATCCTATTTATAACACCCAGCCCAACTTGTTTATGGTAGGTGCAGCCTATATTGATTCATTCGGAGGTTCAATGTTTAATTTCGGCACTGATTGCAACACCATAAAAAAAATTATTGCATAAACGTTGTGCGATTAGCATCCTCTACCGGATTATTATTAGCTCATATAACTCGCCCTAAAACCATATTTGGAATTCAAAGTTCATATTTGAGTAAGCACTAAATATAAACTTTTTACACCCATTTTATTAACAGTTAAACATTTTAAGATCAATAAATTATTAAAGTTACATATTAACTTAATGTACTTTTAATAGATTCACAAAGTAAGGCGCCTGGATTTTTTTTATTGATGCATTTTTTAACAACCCACTTTTATTGTTGACAGAACTTCTACCAGGGCATAAATAAGTACTGTTCTTGGAAAGAATCTATAAGTTTTAAACTTAGAAATATATAGAAACTAGTATGATGGACTAGGAGAGGCTAGGACCTGTCCTACTGATATATGACGGACATAGTACAAATGTTAATGTTAAACTCGTAGAACTAGCTCGTGAAAATCAGATCACGATTACTTAAATTATTACCCCCAAACAGTAGCCACCTCTTGCAGCCTATGTCTTTAAATCTCTGAAAAAATAATTAGGACAAACAACTAGTCATTTGGCAAAGAAAAAACGTAGGTTTAAAAATCCCAAAGAAAACTTTTTTTGAATTGATTGGTCAAACGTGGAGAAACCTCAGTTCCGAAATGGTTCCCAGAAAGGTGGCATTTTCCATTCGATCGCAACGTGATTCTTTAGGAAAAGTTTCATCCAGATGCTTTGAAACATGGAAACATTTTCAAGCAGAACCTGAAGAGTCTCATAATACTCCCAAATCTTCAAAACCAAGTATTCAACAGTCTCAAACTTCAATATTGACAACAAGCGGAAATGTGTCTTTTGGGCAGTTACCTCGGCAGTTACTATTGAAAACGGTGAAACAAATCAATGGAGCCAAAAGAAGCACAAAAAGAAGAAAGGTCGCAATGGGTGCAGAAGTATAATCTTTGCCCCAGAAGTTGTTAAAAAGTTTAATGAAGAACAATCATCAAAAACTCAAAAACCTTTAAAGGCGCAAAAAGTGAAAAGGATGGCAAGAAAGTTTTAGTAGTGAAAGTTCTGAAGATGCAGGGGAACCTGTCAATATAAAGTCTGAAGATGATGTTCACGTTGATGTTTTTGAAAATGAAAACCTTTGATTATGAATTACCTATCTGAAAAATCTGATGATGAAATTGGTGTGGGAGAGAGCACTTTAGTTCGATATTGTACTACACTACAAGTGTTAAATATTTTGTGGCTTCTAAAGTTTCCAAATTATCGTGAACAAATTTAGCCTGAAAAGGAAGATATAGATATTGTAGATAGCGAAAATATCTTTAAAATCCTTCTAAACCACACCAAAGCATAATCGATATTATTATGATATAGTATTTAAAAATATTACTTTAATACAGTCACTTGGTGTCAAAAAGTACCCAAACTTCGGGCTAATTTTATAGAGACTTATGGATTTTTTTTTTGCGAATTCTTAAACTTTAGGGTATCAACTCAAATATTAATAAAAACGAATTAATAGATGTGCTTTTACACTTCTAAGAGCGTGAACACCGGAACACGACCCCTGAATTTCGAAATTCAGTACTGACTACTATTTTTATAGTTGAAATTAAAATAACGTTTTCATTTTTGACAGCTGTCAAATTTTCTGTGAACTGAATAAAAATATAATTTAGTACTGATCTCTGTACTGATTCAAGTACTAAGAGTTAATTATTGAAATAATTCATGTACCTATATGTTTTTGAGGTCGCTGATTACGAATCTGAAGTCAGTATTTTAAAATTCGCGATTGCACTCCTAATAATGGGTACCTACCATGAAAAAATTAGCTATCGAGTTGGCTATATTTTGTTTGTTTTAAGCAAGTAGAACTTTTGTTGCAAGTTCCTATATTTTAGGCCATAAAACTTATATCCTAGTAAGAAAAATTATTGCTCTTACCCCGAAGAGGGTGAAAACCACCCCTAGAGTCAAAAAATAAATAATTAACGAAGTACTGAGAATAAATTAATAAAACTTATATTATTTATGTTTCTGGGGTCACTGATCACGAATATGAAGTCAGAAATTCAAAACTGTATGTTGCACTCTCAATATGGCCGATATAAAAGGGGTTGGATGAATTAATTATTCTTTGTTAATTTATTTTGAGAAATTGGGACTTTCTTAGCTGATAGTTATATTTTGAGACAGAAAAATGCATCCCCTAATAAGAAACATAATTGCTCTTACCCCTAAGAGGATGAAAACCACCTCTATTCCTATTGAAAATACTTTGACATTTTACCACCAAACGAGCAATATCTAAAACGAGGCGCGCTTCTTATTACGGTTATATCTTCTTTTACTGCAGTCAAATTAGGTGAAAAATTGCTGAATACGAGAAAAAATTTATAGATTTTAAAATTTCTCAATAACCTCCTGAAAGGGTTGCGAGTACGGGCCAAAAAAGTTCCCACCAATGTAGTGGATGGAACATCCCTTTTATGGCGTAAAACCACCCCCAAAATCGACTTGACGGTGGTTTATTTCATTTATCTCGTAAACCGTTGTTCCGGCGAAAAAATATCAAGAAAACAAAAATATTCCCCATAAAATATTACATACCGTGTTTATCATCAGATCCAGTAATATAAAGACAGAAATATTGATACGCTGCAAAGGGGTTGGAAAAGAAACAAAAATATTATGTCTCCTATACACATATACACAACTGAAGTTCCGGCACCTTCGTCGATCCTCAAATTAATATCCTATAGCTGCAAAATGGGGTGTGGAAAAAGATGCAGCTGTGTTAAAATTGGAGTACGCTGCTCCTTGATGTGTGTGAATTGCAACGGGCAAGGTTGTCTTAATTCCGCTATCGAAGAAGAATTATTTCATTTCGAAAACAAAGAAAAATAAATAAGAATAATAATAATAATAATAATATTTATTTCTCCATTGTACAAAGATATACAGGGTGTTTCAGTTAAAAGTCCCCGGGCCATTATCTCGAAAAATAATAATATTTTATTTTTGTAAATGGAGGATGATAGATACCAAAGGAGGCTTTAAATAACTGTAGTTAGAATTTTTCCTCTCCGGTTCACAGAGATGGTGCTGCGATGCAAAATTATTTTTCGATGGCTGGAACCTTGAAACATGATTCATGTGATTAAGGGATAATTTATGAATAATTTTGATGGTATAGAAAATTTCGAAAAAACCAGCCCTTGTGGAGTTATTGAATTTTTGAATTGCTTGAATTGAAGTTTTATTTACATGTGCATTACCATTTTACAGTAGAAAAAAGGGCCAGCATTTTAAAAAGTAGATAACTAAAAACGCCTAATCTTTTTGTCTGTCACTTTTCCGGCCTAGGCCGGAAAAGTCTTGTCAGTTCTACCTTTCGTTTTTGTTTTCTGACCGAGAAACGTCATTATTTGACACATTCGAATAAAAAAGCATTTTGAAGGTCTTTTAATCCTCTTTAAGGTCAGGTTGATCAAAACAGTACAGTCGTTGTCAGTTTCTCTATACTCATCTTAAATGCTTCAATTAAAAAAAGAAAACGGTATAAGAGTTAACATCAAACACTTCTCCTAATTCAGTGGTATTCAAACTTTTTGGGAGTACGACCCCACATCGAGGGAAACATGCCGACCCAAAAATTAAAATAATCATCTAATTTCTAATCAAGAACTAGCAGTAAGCAGTATTAAAAATCAGAAACAAACATTAGTGTCAAAACAAGTACAATAAACGGAAAATCAACTCTACAGTTGTTATTAAATATTTGGTATAGAAAAATCGATTAGTATTAATCTCGGTATTAATAAATTAAAACACGTAGGAAAAAAATTCAACTTTAAGCAAAAGATTGCTCAGTTCTTTGAATCTCTATCAGAGGATGGAGATTTTCCAGATCCATTCATAGTCAGAAAATTCTTCCGGAAAATAAGTATAAAATTGATATTTAAGATCTACCAAGTGAGTTGTCTTTAATAACCGATTGAACAACTTTTAGTTTGTTTTTTATAACAAAACTTTCTACAGTAGGAAATGCTGCAAAATTAAACCAATATTTTTTTTCCAAAAAAGGCTGTCAATGTCCCCAAGGCAATTTTTTACAATTCTCTTTTATTTATTAATTTATTTAGGCAATTTTTCGCGACCCACAGATTGAATTACCCGTCCTACGCGCTATTATCTTTATCAAAAAAATCAAAAGAGCACTTAGTTTATTGTCATAATTTTTTGTCTCTAGTAACATTCAGCAATTTATTTTTTCAAAAATTTTCAAAATACATTAAGTGTAAAATATTTTTGATAATCCATCGCGGTCAAAAAACACGATTTATTGGAATTTACTGGAACCAAAAAACGGGCACTATTTTGTGTAAAAAATCAACATTTTGCCTTTATTTTCTTTGTATTATTTTTGATTTAGCAGATATAAAAATTTTTCGATGAGCCTAAACAAATTTTTATGTGGATTATTTTTGTTATTTCATAAACTAGCTTTTTTTATGACAAACTTTTTAAAAAATGTGATGTTTCTTAAAAATCAACGTTTTCAACTCGGCAAGTATTAAAACAAAAATAACGTTATAGGGTTTTTTTGGGATAGAATTCGACGATCTACACGTTCCAATAGTCACTTTTGAAAGTGAGCCCCAACGAAAAAGCACCCTTTTTCTTTTTAATATTTCATATTTGACCCATTTGAAATCAAACTATCCAAAAATATTTTAAATTTTAATACATAGATATATAAAACTACTATAGAATAATTAGTCTGAAGTGAGATCACTAAGTTAAATAAAATAAAACTCATTGATATTATTTGTCAGAAATTTTAATTTTTGGTAAATTAAAAATACACTTATTATATAAAACTTTGTTAAAAAGCGCTTGAAAATTATTTCTCAGTAGGTAGATTATTGCACGATACGTGTTATTACAGCATATCCCACTTAATTTAGACCTCAACAGCCATTAAAATTAAAATATAATTCAACACCATTTAAAAGGTGATTTGACAAAAATTTTATAAAACTACATCTGACCTTACTATCAAAACTCAAAACTTTTACAAAACCGATTTAGATCATTCTTATTATAAAATATTTGTGACAGCTTTAAATAACACACAAAACTGTTTTGTAATTATTTTCTATGATTTTAATAAAACCTTTAACGAATCGACATATTTTCTGGTGTTTATAAATATCGTGATGTAGAATGCCCCATCTTTATTTCAACCTTAATCCAAGATTAAGTCAAACAGCAATACATAAAAGATAATGTAAACAAAAAAATGATGGATATATGTGGTTTTAGTGACTCAACATTGATACGTCGATAAAACAGAAATAGGGTAAAATCTATCATCTGGCATCTGGCAAGTGCAAGTGGTGACTTTTTCATGAGCACACATATAAGGCAAAATTTTCCAACAATCGTCGTTGAAACAATTATTATTTGAACTGAAACTAGTTCACAGCATCCTGAAGTAATAAATCAGGGAGGACTTTTCCGCCCTTTTGCGTGTACGTCAATCGTTTCTTATAAACAGCATTACTTTAGTCAACACGAGTTCAGTCGAAATATCCCTACTGAAATTGGCCCCAGTTCCTCTGTACCTATATGGCACGAGAAAGGATAAGTGGGCAGTGAAAACGTTTCTGTGTGTAAAAGTCAAAATAATGGTAATAATATTTTGGACAGAAAAAAAATGTAAATACAAGCATTTAAAATTGCAAAAATATGTTCAATTGTATGTAATATTTTTACTGGGAGCAGCCTACTTTGGTAAGTTTTAAACTAGACATCCTATACAGGGTGTTCGAACTTAGGCAGTTTCTTCCATAGCTCTTTTATTATAAGTAGGTATCATTTTCACTCTTAGAAGAAGGTGTACGTGATAAAGAATCGTAAATATTGTAATCTACATTCTACAATCTTTTTTTTTTTTAATGGAACGATCCATATTTATCTCCACCGTTGGATACGAAATTAAATTCTCGTTCGCTTGATATCCATATTTATAACAGTTTTATAAAACAAAATGCGATTCTTTCGTAAAGATTGAAAAATGAGCTGCCTACAGAACATAGTAGGCTTTGCCAAGATCGTTTGATTTGCAAAGTACCTAAATGTCAGTTTAATTGTGATTACCGTTGAATTTGTCGTTAAAAGCTAAAGTTTCGTAAAATTTTATATCGCAGACACAAAAAAAAATGATTTGGGTTTTGTATAAAATTCGTTGTATTTTTTTTAATATAAAATTTTTTATTGCAGCAACTGATTAATTCTTCTAATTTTCTAAAATTTTATTAGTAGGTACTTTTTAGATACCTACCTATATTTGCTGAAAAATACAATTTTACTTGCAAGAATAACAGAAAAAATTTCAGTAGACATATTATGTCAGGCCTTACACGCCTCCTTATTCCTTATTATTAGCAACAATAAATTACACAATAAACGTAACAAATAAATATGTTGTCTTTGTCTGAAAATAGGTCCCATTATAAAAGGTATTGTTTATCAGCAACAAAAAGTCAACCCTACAACAACAGTTGAGCCCATTCTCCTGTGACTCAAACATAAATTCCTATCAATATTTGAATTAGTTCAAATGATTCACATGTACCTGAGAAAGAATGAAAAGGCGGAAGGTATTTGTTTTTAGTGTTAAGTTCTTGACTATTTGGAGCTGATAAATCTGTTTTCGTCGAAACCCCTAATATTTAACTTACCAATTGATAAGCAATATAAACAAAACTGTTCAAATACACTCGCGTTGGTGACCGACTCGAGGATTACATTAACAATAATTTGCATATTTAAAATTTGTTAGTTCATGAAATAAAGAAAGAATTCTTCGGCGACGAAAAGTATAAAAACGCGAACATTTCCGCCTGCTTAAATTTCAGCGCGTAAGAAAATTAAAAAATTTTGTATTTTATTTCCAAAAATAAAAATATCGTATTGTGTTTATGTGATCATTTTAAGTAGATATTTGTTTGCGTCTGTGTATCTCGCTTAGCTGATATCAGTTTTGTTAAACCTCAACAAAGGGTAGGTAACTATTATTGTTTATTTTTCTCACAAAGTATAACGATTCTTTCAACTTTATCAAAGCTTTTTAAAGTTGTTCCCTTAAGTATAGATAATTTATTTAGTGAGCTTTTAACTGATAAAGATTTATGTGCCTTTAGCTGCCCCTGAAAGAGTTCTGTATACAGCGTGTCCCACTTTTAATGGCCCCCCCTTCACAAATCTAATGCAATATTATTAATCAGCATGCTTTGGAACTCCCATGTTCAAAATTTTACTACATTTTGATTGGGGGTTTCCGAATAACGGGCCCAGTGAAAATACATCTTTTCAGTAGTAAATAACTGATAACTTGAAAACGGTTTGTGTTTCGAAAAAAAGTCATACGTCATTTTCAATTTAAACTGATTTACTCTATCACATCATGTACTCAAAAGTTTGAAATGCCGCAGTCGTAAATAATTAACTTGACATCGGTTTATTTTTCGAAAAATAGTTTAATTTAATATCAGAGCAACCTTTTTTCTTTTGGTATAAAATTGATCTATTATCACATAAGATCATTTTTTATCACTTAATGCCCAAATAATACAGGACCGGTTAAAATATTTTTTTATCGTCCAATGAAAAATTTTGCAGCTTTTGGAACTTTTGAAAGCATGGGGAGATAGAGTAAATCAATTTAAATTGAAAATGAAGAAAGACATTTTTTCAAAACGCTAACCGTTTTCAAGCTGTCAATTATTTACGATTCAAAAAATGTATTTTTACTGGGCCCGTTATTCGGAAACCCTTAATCAAATTGTTATGAAATTTTCGGCATGGGGGTTCTAAAGCATGCTGATTAATAATTTTGTATTAGTTTTTCTGTAAAAATATGCCTAACATGACTTCTCGAAAAAGCGACCCCTTTTTTCTTAATAAAAAAAATGCACGCCACTGATAAAAATAAATTTTGTTTAATTCAAAAAGATCACACCAAAGGTCATTGACACCGATAAATTTGGTTAAAATTGGATAACTAATAATTGAGTTTTGAAGGGGGGGGGGGGGGGCATTAAAAGTGAGACACGCTGTATATATTTTTTTCAGAAACAAATTTTTTTGAATATGGAAAATTACCCAAAAAGAATTGTCGGCGTTAAATGAATATTAAAGAGAGAGAGAAAAAAGCAAACAAGGTTTTTCAATTAAAATCCTTTTTATTTCTGTACAAAATATTTTGTACGGGGTGTCCCAGTTAACGCGTTGCGCTCTATTTTCTCGGTAGTGTTTAAGATAAACTTTTGGTTCAAAAGCCGGTCTGATGTAGTTTTTTTTATTTTCGAGGAATCCGATGCCCCTAAGAAACAAACAATTGAGCATCAAAAAAGTTATAGCCGAAACACCAATTTTTAAAAAAAATTCAAAATGACGGATTTTCGTATTTTTTTAAATTAACTATGTATCAATTAAAATACCGATGTTAAATTGATATCAATTTTGTCCCCTATTCTAAGAATTATTTCGAGTGGAAGGTAAAATTCAAAGCAATTGCAAGCAAAGCAAGTGAGAGGCAATTTTAGCGAAACTAAGATAAACGACTCTCGTCTTCAGCCAAAAATTAGTCACATATATAAGTTCTATTACAAAGACTGTTTTAAAACATAAAATAAATTAATTATTAAAGAAAATAATTTATTTAGTTAATTACCTACCTAATCTTTATATGTAGGTATACGCATGATAGGTACAAAGCAAAAACATTAAACAGCACTCCACCAATGAAAGTAATTAAGATTTATGGGTTTATATCTAAGTTTATTAATACTGAAAATTTTAAAGCCTTCAGGTAATGCACAGGCTTGTCATTAGGAATTTGCAACGTGCGTGTATTTCAAAGTTTGAACATTTTAAGCTGCAGTGGCAATATAAATAAAAAGTTAAATTCTCTGGTAAAAATGTCGTTTTTAAGGTTTGGAAATTTTCAAATGACTTATAGATGCTTTAATGAATGAACATAATCTATTTCTCAATGTTCTTATTTTAATTATATTTCTGATAATTCTTTGTCCAAAGAAATCATTATTGTCGTTGAGATTTAGTAGTATAAGTAGGTACCTAGTAAGTAATTTATTTTTGAATTTTCGGAAATAGTAAAAATGATAATTGGGAAGAAATTGTCAACACTGTTTCGAAATAAATATCCTAGGTATAACCTCAGACACTACGGAATTCACAATTCTATTATATTACTGCGTGTATGAAAATGATTAAGATGCTCATACCAGCTGGAGCCGATCCTGGTTTTGACGTCAACAAGCACTTAATTCCGCAGATCACTACGATTTTCAGACACTCTAAAAAAAATGAGTTGTAGCGAGGTGAAAGCTCATTAAAATCGGTTAATTTTTACTAAAAATATGGCATATTGAAATCTTAAAAAAATTCTATGTCTACTATTTAATGTGATGAAAAGTGTATGGTAAAAAAAATACATCGCATAAGGAAGGGTCAAAAACAATTTTTCGTCATAGTAACTGAAATATTTTTATATAAAAATTTTGAATTAAAAAAAATATGTCGTATCTGAGTATTTCTTGATAAAATTCTCTTATCTCTTTTTATAACGCACTAAATTACTTTACATCCTGGCAACAATCCCAATCCAAATGATGACAAACCAATAATTTGACTTACGTTTCAGCAAATTTGAAGTAAACTCGCAGATTCAAAAGGCTATTACAAATTTGTTTACTACTAATGGATGTTCAACCAATACGCACATTTAGTGCGCGTCATATAAGTCATGTAATGTCAAAATTAGATGCAAACAATTTATGAATTTATAACATCTATTGATATAAACACGTGTAATTTTGTAAAATTGATCAAATAAACTGTATTTATTTATAAATAACCATTTGCAAGGTATGTACAAGACTATTTTATTTTTGTTTATAAATTTAAATCTTTATTATATTACGTTATATTATAACAGGTTATAAAATACTGATAAATCAATCATATACATACCTTTTTAGTGCTTAAATATTTTTATTTAATTAAATTATTATCGCTTTTACTAACTTCAAACTTTGTTTGCATCCAATTATCTGTCAGATGACGTTTTCACTAAATGAGCGTATTGGACGCATCAAAGTCCTGTGTGCTTCACTCGGGACGAGACTTAGGACGTAGAATGATACAGGCAGTACAGGGCCGTCATTATAATTCGTATAGTAATATTAATGTCTGCTGTCGAATGGTATTGTATTGTAAATTATTTAGAATATTATCGTTTTAGTGAATTCGTGTGCCAAGCCATATTTATTTTGTGGAAATTTTGTAAAAACGGTACGGCAGTTATTGTCCTTACACTGGCTGTAAGAATGCATATAAAAACGACGATAAAAAACTCGATAAAAAATCATTCCCACGTGATTCTGGATGGCAGGTAATCCTAATTAGAAATATTTATTAACACATGATATTTTTAACAGAAAAATTTATTTTTATTTTAAGAATTAAGTTTTATATCATATCCACCAATTAATAAATATGTATATCCTCGTAATAAAAAATAATAATCGTAATTCGCAATAATTATACAGGCCTACAACAACAAAAACATGTTCTGTCCTGGAGATCAAACCCAAATTTCCCATGTATTTTGAAATGTTTTTGACAGGTCAATTTTTACGCCCCCTCCCCCCCCCCGATAATCCTCTAAGGGAGAAATTTTTTGAAAAAATGTTTGTAATAATTTTGTATAATATTTATAAGGGATTTTTTGGTCAATGATCACGAATCTAAAGTCAAAAATGAATTTTGACATAATGACAGCTGTCAACGAGCTGTCAATTTTCATGAAAAATTCTAAAAAGTCAATATTTGGAACATATTAAGTTTTTTTGGTTGCTGATCATAAATCAAAAGTCAAAAATAAACTTTGACAGCTGTCAACAAGCAAAACATGTTAAAAGTCGATATTTAAAGCATATTATAAAGTTTTTTGGGCTGTTGATCACGAATAGGACGTCAAAAATGAATTTTAAGAATAATGACGGCTGTCAACATGCTGTCATATTTCTTAATAAATCTAAAAAGTTGATATAAAAAAATATCGACTTTTTAACATATTTTGCTTCTTGACAGCTGTAGTTATGTCAAAGTTCGTTTTTGGCTTCTGATTCATAATCAGCAGCCCAAACAATAATATGCTATAAATATTGAATTTTTACAATTATTCATGAAAATTGACAGCTCGTTGACAGCTGTCATTATGTCAAAATTCATTTTTGACTTCAGATTTGTGATCAACGGACCAAAAAACTTAATATTCTTAAAGATCATTTTTGCCTTCTGATTCATGATCAGCAGCCCAAGGAAACTTAATCATAAGCTCCAAATTATGACTTTTTACATTTTTCATGAAAATTGACGGCTTGTTGACAGCTGTCAATATGAGAAAGTTCATTCTCGACTTCAGATTCGTGATCAGTGACCCATAAAACCTTTAAACATTGTACAAAATTATTACAAACATTTCTTTAAAAAATTTCCCCCTTAGGGGCCGCAGAAAAAAACTGTCGAGTCAAAAAATTCTTTTTTGCTAAATTCGGTTTCAGCGCGTCAAAATACATGAGAAAAGTTGGGTTTGATCTCTAGAACATTTTTTTGTTGTAGGCCTGTGTTATTATTCACGAATCGAATTTATTCATACCGGCCGACGTAAAATGTCACATTTTGACGTATTTGAAGATTTTTTTTGGGTTTAGCCGGAAGTGATACCAATTCTTTATGTTTAAATTATGGAATACTCTGTATATAAACCTGGGTAAATTCTAAATATTTTGGTGCGTATTTACACCGACTTAGTTTTTTTAGAGCCAAGTTTTGTTTTGAATAAGAATGCTGCGAAGCTGTGATTAATTTTAAATGATCATAAACGACATAAAAAATAATGGAAAATATACATTTAACTTTTAACCACCAAATTTAATAACTAAGTGCATTCGGATCTTATTTCGAAATTAGTTTCTTACAAAAAAGTGTTTTTTTTTCCAAATGGCATGACCCTGCAGCACCCCTTAATTAAATGCAACTTTTGAAGACGAATTCAACGGTACTATCATTGAGTATTAATTAAACTCATAAAAACTTATTATTTGTTTTTCATTGTAATAACAAAATAGTATAAATGATTTGTAAAGTAAGCCTTGAAAAACAAAAATTTTTTCTAATGTAATCAAATCGGCGTAATAATTACCAAAATAGTTCAAACCTATTCAGAATTTTTCCAGGATTCGGAAAATGCAATAATATACAGGGTGTTCCATTTAAAAACTGGTGTCACTTTGTCTAAAACGGTACTCCGCAAATATCTTCAAATGCGTCAAAATGTGACATTTTACGTCGATAAAAATGAATTTTTGTGCATTACAAACATATGATACCACTTCCGGTTTATCTGGAAATTACCTCAACTTTCGATTTTCAAACGGAACACCCTGTATATTTTTACATATTTCGCTGCAAGGCAACATTCTGAATACCTGTACTATGTAAGTTTCGTGAATTTTTGAGCCGATGTTCAATTTTTCAAGCATTTTAAGAAATTCCTCTAGAGTGCTTTGGAAACCCAAAATTCGTTCTAGAGGTAAACTGCAAAGGAAAAATATATTTTTTCTTCTCGTTTCACTAACAACTGTTTGCGAAAATTTCAAAGTTGAACATATCACTTTTTTTTTTCGAAAGATTTTCTAATGTGAAGGTGGTGGCTCATAGTGTTTGTTAAATTAATAAATTTTTTTCTGTTTTCATTGATATCTATTTCATATCTGTGCTATTTATTTTCAATTTTTTCATTCGTTTAAAAGTATAAAATTTCAATATTCGACATTTTTTAAAATTATACAAAAAGTGCAAATCGCACAATTAATAAAATACTGTATTAAATAGGTACCTACCTAGAAAAGATTTGAGTTTTACAAATATTGTTCCACATCATAATCAATACGTCTTCAACAATAGACCGTTTACAAATGGCATCATTCTTTTGTTTTATAATGTATCAATTAGTAGTGCAAAGGTTCAATAAAAATTATTTTGAAAGCGGATTTTATACCTTTAAACGAATGAAATAAAATTGAAATAAAAATAGCACAGATATAAAATGGATATCAAGGAAATCAGAAAGAAAATTATAATTTTTCAAACACTGAGTCACCACCTTCCCATTTGAAAAAAAAAATTCGAAAAAAAGTGATATGTTCAACTTTGAAGGCTCCCGTATAACGAATTTTGGGATTCTAAAGCACTCTAGACGAATGTCTTAAAATGCTTGAAAAAACGATATTAAAGTAAAATTTATGGTACTATCAAAGGCAGGTTCCTTAAATTTCATTCATAAAACGACACACCATAATAATTTGACCTTTGTCATAGCAATTTCCAGGTAAAATAACGGATTTAGAAGGTTTCTACGATTCTGTTTAATATTTATTAATTGGCCTTTGACCAATTTGAAGGACGCGTTCGAGCTGTGTTTTACTCCAGACCACGGTGTAAGACAATTAGGTGATGAAACGCCTCAATGTATCGTATGGTTAGAGTGTCGCCAAACTGTTAACGCAAGAGACGCGAAATCGTAAGACAAAGAGAGAGAGTAGGCGGCCGCGAGGGCCGCGCGGGCTGCGCCTCTCATCGTCCCTAGTTAATTTCCACTTCATTTTACCAGGTCGAAAAATATACCATTCGATGCAGAAAAATATGTAGAACACGATTGTTGAAAAATTATG
The DNA here is from genome assembly GCA_963680705.1 of Rhagium mordax. NCBI lineage: Eukaryota > Metazoa > Arthropoda > Insecta > Coleoptera > Cerambycidae > Rhagium > Rhagium mordax. Next base: position 10,512,457 of record OY796657.1, read on the forward strand.
TGTCTAAATTGTCGGCTACTGTGCAAAAAAAAAATAAAAACCATAAATGAAATTGGACGCCGGCACGTTTAACTCGAAACGCTGCTAAAACCGTTCGAGTTATGAAAAAAATTAACATAAACAATTTTATAGAGAACTAAATTTCCTATAAAAAAAGTCAGTGGTGGCATTAGTCTATCTTTAATAGTTTTGGTGTGAGGGCGCCTCAAATTCGCGCGCTGATCTTTTGTTAAATTAAACTTATCGTTTTCCAGCGCACAACTTTCAGCCACCCTCACGCCTAAAATATTCAAGATAGACATATGCCGTCAGTGACTTTTTTATAGGAAATTTAATTCTCTATAAAATTGTTTATGTTCATTTTTGTCATAACTCTAACGGTTTTGGCAGCGTTTTTTTAAAATGTCAAATCGGAATAATTTTTTGTAAGAAAATCATTATTTTTAGCAATTATAATACTTAGTGATAATACAATTCTGAATGTAAAAAACTGTATTTATTTACCTTTTATTACAACACAATTATTGTCACAAGCAATGAAAAATTTATGTTTACATTTATCTGTCACCTCCGCCTACTACAAAAATCGCCGATTTAAAAAAACCAGTTTTATAAAAGAGAATCCCAGACAAAAACAAAATCGTTTTCCAATAAAAAGAAGGAATCTAGATTGCAATTAACCTGATACTCTATTATAGGTTGATTCAATTTACCACATTAAATTTCTGAGCACATTGCAAGAGATTTAAAGTAAAATTTAAGAATCAATATAAAGATTAATAGTTTTTTCTCTTTTTTTTGATTTTGGACAATAAAAATATCTAAGTAGGTAATAATGCTTAATGTTTACTTAACTTGAATAGTTATTTAATTTTTGAATAAATAAATAGACATTTTTTCGTATACCTACATTATATTTATTTCACTCACGTATCCCTTATTATTTATTCGTTATCACATCAAAATATGTATACTTACTACTATTTTTACTTTATTTGCAATATTAAAAATATTATTGTTAAATAAATACCTTATCATTATTATTATTTATTGCTTGCAAGCTATAAATGATTCTTTCAATCAATGCGATCATCGACATAATATAAAAATCATTACTTACTACAGCTGTCTTAATTAAATTCTATAGGTATAGTGTAAAAATATTGTTTCGTTTTTAATTAGTAAAGTTAATTATTTAGATATATAATACTAGAACATTTAAAAAGAATTGCTTTAGATTTTAAACAGCTCCATACTCATACAATGAGCCCGAATCACGGTAAAATATGCGGCCACCACTCTACCATCTCTCTCTATTCCCAGCGTTAACAAATCGACGACGGGGTCGGCCGGCTTGTAGCATCACCTAATTGTCTTACACCGTGCTCCAGACAAAGTTTAAGAATGTTGACACTCTTGCTCTAATGTCGCATCTTATTCTTCTTTATTTTTTGGTATTATCGACAGTATCGACAGAACAGTTAAAAATATTTTTTCAGAATATTAAAAATCGCCCAACGACGGATTTCTTATTTCTATATCACACTGTATTTTCCTACACAGTTCATTGCACACTGTGACCTGTGAAAAATCCACTCGTTCCAATTACTGAAAACCACACCGCACGTTCGTGTATATTTTAAGGACGAATCCCATTAAAAATGAAGAAACATTGATCTTTCATTTGAAAATCTGTTGTCTAGCTATATACATAATTGATGCTACGGAATTAACTTTACGTGTGCTACGAATAATTTAACAGTGACACTTACCAATAAGCCTCTGTCATGGAAAGGGGCCGATCCCAAAGAATCAATGATGAGTTTCTAGTACACCTGCAAAAAAGAGTATTTGTTAAATACGTTATATTTTCTCAATGCATTTTTTTCCCCAGTTTGTTTTTAATTTCCAGGTTTTATATACAAGGTGTCCTACGCTCATAAGGACAGTTTTTGATTCCTAGAAACCCATATAGGAATAAAATACGTCTGCGCAATTTTTGTCCCGGATACCTACACGCAATGTTCTCCCGGATCTAAACAACATTGAAAAACTTAGGGCGGACACATCCACAATGACTTACAACACCCTATAGCGTGCAATGATCATTATATGGCTGAATCGCTCTTAAAATGAAAGAACAATAAAGGTAAAATGAGTATTTCTAATCGAACATTCAAACACCAAGGAGAGAATATGGGGATGCGATTGTATGCCAGGAAGGGATTGCAAGGATCAAATATTTAGTATCTAACAAGTAAATGAAGGCTGAAAGAATGGGGAAAAGATAAAGCGGATGATAGGGCGAATAGGAAATACTTGCGGACGGTTTTTAAGGAGTACGTCGTAGAAGAATCGTTAGTGAATGGTGGAAAATCTGAATATGAGGGAAGCGAGGTGTGGGGTGGCGTAACTCTACCCATACAGGCCCCGTGGTGAGGGGATCAACCCTTATGGGAGCCCATGTATAGTACTTCAACTTCACATAATACTTTCGCAAATGAAGCGTTTGACATGAATTCTAGTTTAGGTAAAGGTGAAAAATCACGCTCGTGAAATAAATACTATAAGCGCGTTTCAGGTCTCGTCATACTTGTAGGTAAAAATAACCTATAAACTTGTAAAATAAATAAATTTCAAATTAAATCACCTTATTTTCCTTTTGCAATAAATTTTATTAGTGGTAGGTAGGCGTTAGTGTAATTTTAGCTGTAAAATAAATAAATTGGTAGATAATATTTAGATGTTACACCAACAAAAGAGGCTCGGTAATTTTAGTGTTATTATAATTTAATTTCGTCCAGGTATATTGTAACAAAATAAACTATGATATACTTGAATTTTAAAGATAACATATTTTTTATGTAGGAGTTTAACAATTGTTCTTGTCTAGTATAAGCATTTTCATTTAACTTTAATTCTATGGTTTGTTCTTTCTTTAAATACTCATTTTTGAATTGGTCCTATACCAGGCAGTCCCAAAACGTTATGCATAAAAATAATAAAGCGCTAAAGGGGGAGTAAGTTTTCTAGTTATCTGTGAGTATATTCTGCAAAATGAAAAAAGTACATAATCATTGTGTACTTAGGTAAGTGTGGATTTTCGAGTAGATTAAAATTTTATATTATATTGAATGAAACATACTTTCTACCTAAAGAAGAACGGAATCGATAGCATCAGTCTCCTGGGCGATATCTTACAAATTAGTTGCCGCATTCTCGTCGATTGCATCTAAATGTTCTGCGTCGTTTAGATCGTCGATAGTTAGATCGATGTATGAATTTAGACATTGTACTCCCTGACAATTTCCGAAAATTTGTGAGCATTTTAAACCTGCTTTTCTGTTGCGGTTGCAGGAGATAAGTTGCAATATTGATTCTGGTGTTGGCACAGGTTGCAAGGAGCAGTAAATTTTCTTCTATTGACTGCCTCTGAAGTTGGTAGTAATAATTCCAACTTTGATTTTTGTTTTTGCAGTGATATTTTGAATTAATTAAATCTGTATGAGTTGAGTGAGAGATTTGTGATTTTCCTTGCACCGTATGCAAGTAGGAAATGAGTTTCACCAGCCTGTTTTACTTATGAGGGAGTTGAATTCTTGTCATTGAAAGTTCTCACTACATTAACCAACTGAATTTCTTTCTGAAGAAGTTTGATGATTTTTAATTTTCCTTTCTGAAAATTGTAGACGTGGTTCGATTTAATTTCATGTTAAAAACTGTCGTATTCCCAGAAACAATCATTTATTTATAAGAATTAAAATATTACCACAATTGTATCGAATTAATTATTATTAAACTGGGCAGGTACCTCAATATTCCAATAGATATTCGATGAAATGTTTAGCGGCCTGTGGCACACCCTTCGGTCGGTTCAGATTCAATAGATAACCTTCTTATTATTTAAAAACCGACCTGACCATCTCATAATGTTCAATGTGAAGTATTACGAAAATGTATTGTACTACTTTAATAATTGCCAATTCGATAGTAAGTATAACAAGATTTCTTTTCTTCTAGCATAGACATGATCGAGTAAAATTAGGCCATTGTCAAACGCTACCAACTGTCAACAACAAAATAAAGATAATAATTATTAGCATAATATACAATACGACATTTGTGCCAGATTAATATTGCAGATTAGGTACCGATAGAATTGGCTTAGCTAGTGTCAACGGTACACCCTATATCGGCTACAAAATAGACAGTGAATTGATGTAGGCATAACACGTGGTGTTAGATTTATACTGTTAGGAATTTGTAAACTTTCTGTCATCTCAGTAATAAGATGATATAAAAACACGCTAGAATTGAAAATGAAATAATCTGGAAAATTGTAACATTTTCAATACCTACTATGAATTAAGTATAGGAAGAACATTATTGTGACAAGCTGGGTGTAGAATTAGACGATACCTAAATTATTATAAGATAATTAATTAATTACCACATACCTATACCGGGTGTAAACCGATAGTGGGCCACCCCTGTAACTTCCTCGTTTTCAAAGATATCAGGATAAAATTTTGTGTGGTGAAATTAGTAATGACATCCAACTTTTTGAGACATATCCGCCATATTTGTCACTTCCGGTTTCACCGGAAATGGCCCCAATAAGTCTTTTTTTAAATGGACCACCCTGTATGTTTTTACATTTTTGAAATAAAGATCACATTTTGGATACATTTATACTATTTTGAACAATTTATACAGGGTTGCACGAAAAATAATTTGAATTTTAGTTGTCAATCTAAATGGCTGCGAATATGTTAAAATTATTAGTGTTCCAATGTACCTAATTCATATAAAAAATACGAAAACGTCAATATGTCCAATAATACATTATACCGGGTGCTCTAAATTCATTAATATCACATTTTTCCAGATAACTATTTTTTTTTTAATAATATGATATGGGCCACCCGGATATTCAGAAAGCTCTAAGGTAGGCGCGGTAGATATGGCCCGGACGGTCATATGGCCCGATGCCCTTAAATTTTAAACTAACCGCCTCAAACCCAACTTCTTGACGTTCACAGTTTCTTTCAATACGTTTAACCGTCCTCTGTAAGTAACAAGCCGAACTTCCGGCAATATCGGCAATACCGGCTAGTTTACATTATGGTGTCACAACAGGTGTTCGAATAATAAAGTTTAATGAAAGTGTTTTGGTGAAATCATCGGGAAACATTGAAAAACAAACCTAAATTTTGGAGGATCGACACTCAAGTTACGTTTTACATAGTGACATATTTATTTTACTTAAAAATTTTGTGGAAGAGTTTTTTCTTGTTGCTCATAATGTGCACTACTCAACTGGTCATATGGCCCATGTATTTATTTTGTAACATTGTTTAAGTATTTTATCTTGATAGAAAATCTACTTACTTTACATTAGTGGAAAAATTATTTTGCATTTTTTTAAAGAGCTCAGATTTATGTTAATTCTGTAAGTGCCATATTTTCAGATGGGTTTGATGATATGGCCCATTGATTTTTTCTACAATTTTATTTTTTATTTTTAAATTTGCAATCTTTCTTTTTTTTTTGTTGTCAGTCTATTTGTCTATTATGTCTAAGCTCAATTTTCTTAATGAACTGTTCAATTAAAATTAATTTTTCTAGGGCCATAACTCCAACCCTGGTTGAGAATCTGGCCCATTGACTGCATTTAAAAAAAAATTTTTTTTGTTTGTTTTACGTTTGATTTTTACAAAGTTTATTTTTTTTCCTGAAAGCGAAGGTGTTTACGCTTAAGTTCCTGTAAGCATTGTTATTTTTTTAAATAAAGTTTTCGAGAAAAATAATATTTTTTTTAAGTGGGCCATATATACCGCCACTACCTTATTTAGTAGGGGTTAAACGGTACCAAAAATTCCGTAATGTGTAATCGTTACCAGTAGGAATGACAATTTTTCTTAAGAAATTTATGATTTACATCTAACTCTTAACTTCAATTACTTATATTTTGATCAACCCTGTATATTTGTGTTAATATTTTATGATATGCAAAAAGATTGAGCCAGAGGTCCATTCTGATTAACAAAAATATACAGGGTTGATCAAAATTTAATTGAAGTTAGAAAATCATAAATTTCTTAAGAAAAATTGTCAATCCTGCCGGTAACGATTCCTACACATTACGGAACTTTTGGTACCGTTTAACCCCTACTAAATAAAGCTTTCTAAATATCCGGGTGGCCATAATCATAATACCTACCTATTTTAAAAAAAGTTATTTTGAAAAATGTGATATTAATGAGTTTAGAGCACCCTGTATAATTCGACATATTGACGTTTTTGTATTTTTTATATGAATTACATTGGAACAAAAATAATTTTAACATATTCGCAGCCATCTAGATTGACAACTAAAATTCGAATTATTTTTCTTGCAACCCTGTATAAATTCTTCAAAATAGTAGGTATAAATGTATCTATCCAAAATGTGATCTTTATTTCAAAAATGTAAAAACATATCTATAAGGTGGTCCATTTACAAAAGGCTATTGGGGCCATTTCCGGTGACACCGGAAGTGACAAATATGGCGGACAGGTATCAAAAAGTTGGAAATCTTACCTAATTTCACCATACAAAATTTTATCCTGATATCTTTAATAACGAGGAAGTTACAGGGGTGGCCCACTATTCGTTTACACCCGGTATAGGTACCTATATAGGTACGAATATTTTAAAAATCCAAGTAGGTATCTGGATTTTTTAAAACAATTTCCATAAAATTCAAGAATATGTGGTGTCTATACCTATAAGTACCTAATAAATACAAAACAAGAAAAGAACGAAAATTAAAGAGTGGCCACAAATAACTTTTAGACAATATTATTAAGATGTAATTTAAATAAGTATAAGTACGCTGCAATAGTTTAGGGATATTCAAAAAATATATTTGACATTAAACTGAACAAAAGTGAAATGAAAGATCAGAAAGATTTTAAAATTTTATTTTGCGTTTTCTTTATAAGTAGTAAGCTAAGCTAAGTAGATTTTTACTACTTATTTAAACTTAAAGGTAGATACCTAGATATAATTTTTTAAATACCGGATGTGTGACCTCCTCTAGCGTTTAGTACCCCGCAGATCCTCATTTCTACAAAATTATAGGTACTTATTATTAACTTCCAAGCATTACTTATTAATTTACTCTCAAGAAGTTGTTATGGTAGTCAGAATAGAGAATGTTGATGATTATTATTTTTTTTTTTTTTGCCTTTCGGTTAAAGACCATACAGCCAGCCGCAATAAGGTCATACGTTGTGCAAACCAAATGGAATATTTCTAACCTAGCTGCGAAGTCATAACGGGGTTAATATAATGCGGAATAATGTTGTAGATCCAAATAAAAAAAAATCCAAGTTTGATTCTTCGAGATACTTTTTTCGCAAGCATGTAGGAACCTACCTAAAAACTGCATTAAACAATGCAATTGAAACAAATGGAAAATTCAGTAAGTATTACAATTATTTATGAAATTGAAAGTATACTTACATAAATAAATAAGGTTCGTTTTCTGCGTCATCGTTAAAGTCTCCTTAAATTACGTTTTTATTTAAAAAATATACTTATAGGAGAGCCCGCAACCAAAATTTCCAGTTATCACGACACGGGTAATTTAATGAAATATGTTTACTTAGTTCGAGTAAAAAAAAAACAAGTTTTATTTATGAAGAAATGTCCCAGGATGTTGCGGAAAGGGGGAAAATAAGTTTTCAGTCGCCGGTTAAAAAATTACAGTGATCAGGCAGACTCGCTCTAATTTCGTGTGAGTTTTTTATGTACTTTGTCGCCTCAAGGCTTTTTTCCGGGCGCGTGGCGTTGTATTACTTGTATTGTAGGTGTCTTCGTGTCGGGAAAATCTTTTAGGCTATATTTCGTAGTGATAAAGAAAGTTAACGTTTCAATACTCCCCGTGTCGAAGGATTGTGTAAAATTTGTGAGATTAGAAAGAGAGGCGAGAACAACGACCGGTTCAGGAAATTTGCAAATTTTAACCCAACTTCAAAATTTTCGTCAAAACGTCAAAATTCCACTTTTTCGTTCGCCCCTACTACGACAATGTTTGTCTATCCTACATGTTTTAATGACAGTAACTTTTAGCTCCGAAGGGCAGCAATTTTCCGATTTAACCACAAAATTGTCAAGCGAAATATTTTTACAGAAAATTTTTGACAATTTTTAAAAGCGATGAAGGTCTTTCACCCACCTGGTATTCTATCGTATACCTACTTACAAATAAATACCTAGAGTATCTATATTAGAGTAAATACACATGTCTAAATTGCATAGGTATGCTGAACTGAATTTACATAATGATATAAGTTATAAAATTCCGAGAATTATAGGAATAATTTACTTTTAAGTATCTAAGTATAATATTTAAATATTTGTAGCATATACCTATAGAAACGTCCTTCTAGGTATACCTATACTTAGGTACATGCGAAAATACACAATATTTCTTTTATCTGCGAATTACATATTATGTGTACCTATGTCGTAGGAATACTTATATTTGTTCATTTGAATTTGAGAAAAATTAAGTTTGTTTTGTCAGTGGTAATTCGATAACAAAACATCTGCTACATTCAATGAAAATCGATGTACCTACCTAATATCAGAACTGCCGACATTTTTTTGTGTAAAATCACATGTTGCAACTTGTTATTTCATCAATTATTTGACAATTAACAACCCAAATTCAATGCCCCGCAACTTTTCTGTCGAGGTGCAAGTGGGGCAAAAAAATGTTCTCATTTAAAATTCGTCCTCAAAATTTACCTATAATTGCTTTCCATGAATTTTAAAAAGCGCAAAATCTGCGCAGAGAACATGCTTTTTTCATTAAGAAGAATTTTATCCAACACCCAACACCTACTTTCTATAAGATTCACAAAAACAAAATCTTGCGTTTTCAATTTTTCCATATATTCGACATTTTTAAAATGCCGACTTGTGACATATCACTACGTTCAATAAATATTACATGACGAACAAAAAAAAAATATAGGTAGGTACAGGGTGTTCTATTTAAAACAAGAAAGTAGGTACTTAGATATCATTTCCGATTACTGGAAGACGTATTTTGTGTACAATTATGACAGATTCTGGCTTTATAGTGACCTATTCACGTTCCAAATTTCATAATAACCAAGTTATTCCGTAGGCAAAATTTTACATTACTTTATAAACGTCGTGGTGTAAAATTGTGTTAGACTTTAAAACGAAAATACTTTTGTTCAATTCTGCTCTTTTACTCAAGTTATTTATACCTATGGCACCAGGTGGGCGCAGGCTGAGTGAAAATTACTTTCGCCCACTATACTGTCACTTTCGCCCATTGTACTGTCACTTTCGCTCATCCTACTGTCAAATTGCCAATTGTCAAACTACAATAAAATTCAGACGAAATTTTTTATTTCATTTAAATTATCTACCTTCCTTCAGAATTCTTCGGCAATATATGAAACGTAGCAGCATTAGCTTCATTTAGAATGTCTGCTAGTACAGTAATATCATCAATTACTTTACAAATGTTCGCCACGCGTCAGGTGTATAATTTTTTTGACAACTACAAATATTTATATTTACACGAACAGCAACGCAACCTGCTGTCTACGTTGATTTGCTCTCCATACATAACCATAAACTAAAGTAGTTTTTACAAAATTTAATATTTTTTAATTAATAATAATTGTAAACTGAATCAAGGATTTATATTTTCATTTGGGCACAGGCATATCCATTAAGTAAATTATAAATAGAAGAAATCCTAACACTAAACCTTGTCTTGTTTTAGAAATAATAGTAATTTTGAACCTAGACGCAGTAAAATTATTGCATGTCACTTTTGTAAAATGTGCTAAATAAAAATAAATGTCCTCCTCCCTTCTGCTATGCGCACAAAATTAAAAAAGTTCAAAGGCATCTTCTACATATTTACCTATCCAAACTTTTTATTTAAATAATTTTTTATTTTAATATTTTTTTTAATGACACCTCAAAGCATATTTTAAATACCAAATCTATTATTGGTTCCATGACCTGTTGAACAGCGTACACAAATATCCGTCTCTAATGGATTCTGTGAAATTTAATTGACGATCGCGGCCATATGCGCAGGGCAAGCTAACACGATGACAACTTATAAAACATAAGAACAAAATTAAAGGAACTAATTAAAAACAAAATTTCAAATCCAACAACAGCGGCTCGGAATCTAAAATCAAAATCAACGTAGGTACAATGAAAGTGAAAAGCAAATATGCTGTACGGTATACAGATATCATTAAACATAGTCAACGAAATATAAACAATAAGGTAGGAGGCAGGTGACACATGCTTAGTTATTATCAACTGTCTTTATCTTATAATACTTATACGCTTTGTCTTCGTAGTTACATACACACCGTACCAAGCCCATTTCTTAACGCTGACCACATCCCATGTTGACACAAGATTTTTGTTTTATTTCTATCTACACATAACGCACTGGTCTAGGGATATTTATTATAGCAAGTGTTCGTTTCTTAAAATTTTTCAGATGCGACAAATATCTACAGATCCTTATTTGTACCAGAATTGTTTAAGTATAGGATAATGCAATGCCCAAAAATTTCGTAGTGTTTTACTGTAACAAGTTGCCTGTTCTTAATCCTACATCATGAAAAGAAGAGTTTTGCGTGGCAATCCACATTTTAAAAACCATCAGCAAACTTAAGACATAAGAAAAATTGAATAATCCTATATATAAATAGGTCTCGGAATAGGTAGAGGGATTTTCGTGATATTAAACGCTATAAAGGAGCACTCTTTATAAAAAAAATGTATAAAGTACAATTATTTCGCTTTAAAATACAAAACCATTTATTTAAGAAAATTTATTTTGAGATATTAACATCTAGAACTAGATCGTTTCGTTGTGTATTTTCCGCGCTAGAAATAAGCCGATGCGATGGTTTGTTTAGACACTTTGATTATAGTGCCCGTCCTGATAGTGAGTAATGCGAGCAATATAAAATAAACGTTGTTATACGTAAGTATTTAATAATCATCACCTACCCATCAATCTGTCCTATATATAAATCTCTACTAAAACTGTGCTGATTGGAGCTTACTTTAAATATTTGGAGGACTCGAATATTTTTTAGAAGACGCACGGAATTTTAGTTTGTGTTTACGTTTTTCAAGAATTTCAAATAAGTATTTATAACATTGGTATCGAAGGATAGTCTGCGCATTCTTTAAATATGTTACGAGGATTATGATACAATTGTATCAGCAACACATATTAGTGAAAATTGTATACTACAGGGTGGGGCAATAGTGCGTCGGACCTCGATATCTCGAGTTCTACGATAGCTAGAAATTTTTTAAAAAATTGCAAGTAAAGTAGATAAAAAAGTCTGTAACTGGAAATTATTTTTGAACATACAGGGCAAGCCAAGACGAAATTACAGGACCAAGTGCCTTTTTTTTTAATGGAATGCCATGTATATCAGTGCATTTTTTGAAGCCTCTTTCTAGACTCTATTCATTCCTATATTAGCATTGAATATCTCCCAACCACTTTGATGTAATAAATTTTTTTGTTGAAATAATGCAATCTGCAGATGGATATTAAAAAAATCACCACAGTCACAATTATGGGTTTTAAGAAAAACTGTGAATAAGTACCAGTTACGAGACATCTAATTAATGTTTTTGAATCATTTTCATTTCCTAAAACTGTACAGGGTGGCCAAAAATTATTTTTCAATTAAGAACTTTTTAAATTGAATTTTCTCAATTTTTTCAAATGGAATACCCTGTATATTTTTCAACGATGTGATGCAGAAATGAAAAACGAACATTTTTTGTAAGTACTTCCCTATGGCTAATTGCAACCAATTTCGTTTAATTGAGCAATAATTACAAAATTCAAAAATAAACTTAAAAAAGAGGTTTCTTCAGATAACTCAGTAGAAAAAATTATATTAAATGTTCCACATGTTGCCCTTTTTCATTGACACACATCTCTATGCGCTTTTGAAATGAGGTTCCCACTGTTCCGAAAACTGCCGGTGTGATAGATCTAAAGGCAGTTATTATTCTTTCCTTCATATTTTGTACTGTTGTTGGCGTGTCTCTATATAAACAATTTTTTTCACGTGTCCCCATAAAAAGAAATCCATTTTTGTAAGATCTGGGGATCTAGCAGGCCATTTAGTGGGTCCATTTCTTCCAATCCATTGATGAGGGTAGGTATTATTTAAGTGGTCTCTAACTGCATTTAAATAATGTGGTGGAGCACCATCTTGCTGAAACCACATCCTATTTCGAATTCTTTCAGGGAGATTTCCCAATAATTGTGGCAGATAGTTTTCCAAAAAAATGAAGATAAATAGCTCCAGTCAATGTACCATCAAAGAAATGGGGCACTATTACATGTTCTCCAATAATTCCTCCCCAAAAGTTTATAGACCATCTGTGTTGGTTATCAACTTGCATAAAAAAGTGAGGATTTTCCGAAGCATAATAATGGAAATTGTGCCTATTAACAAATCCATTTTTATGAAAAGTCGCCTCATCATTGAATAAAACATTATTGAAGTTGGCATTGTCGTATTCCTCTAAAATTAAAATTAGAATTAATTTTTACAATTATGTTACAACTAAGCCATGCCAGTCTGTCTATCATCGAAATTTTAAATTCTACGCATCGAAACAGTCAATCTATTCCAATTTTCCAACTTCGCTGCAGCAACATTCCAAATTGTACATTCACACGAAGGTACCGAACGCGCATTCACTCTGCGCAGGCCAGATCTCCAAGCTACGAACGAGCCAGGGGGCCTTTTTGATGCATTCAGTCTGCGGTCCGACCTAAATTGTAGAAGCTCATGACAATTTTCCACTCAAAGTCACTTCACTTAACTTAACAACTTAGTCTGTTTTAAGTCACATCGCCACAAGTCAGTTACGCTGGTGGACATCAACTTCCAACAAACGGATCTTTTCAGATTCCAATCAGAAATAATTCAAACATCGACATTTTCTACGAAAAGAAGAATAGATTGACTGCGATAATTCATCATTCAAACAAATTGTTCGCGAGTTAAATAGACAGATCGGCATAGCAATTTTTCAATTTAAAATTAACTTCACGCGAATTTGAGAACTTTCGAAGAGATTCATAATCATTTATGAATTGTAAACTGTGTTCAAATTTTACTAAACGTTTGTGAATATATCAAATATTTCGAACTTGTGTGTTTTACTGTAGTCGAGGCTACAAATAGACCAACAAATCATTAACTTTTAAAAATATTTTTCTTAATCAGTAGAAAAATAAACAGTGCTCAAATTTTACAAATAATTAAATTCTCTAATCAGTGAGAATTTCCAAAGACATTAAAAATAAATTAATGCTCCGGCATTAAAACAAAAAAAAAATTCATACAAGCTTGCAATTGCGAAATAATTTGTACCACGCACGATTTTCCAAAGCAGTCCGAGGTAAACAACAGGGATTCTACAGCAACGAGGTAGGTCCAGTGCAAGAAACAACGAGCCGGTGACAAAAATCAAAATCGACCCTGAGAAGACTTCCTCTCGACAACTAGATCGTACAGATTGCCTTTTAAAATCAATCGACGTTACTGGCGCCCTTCAACAAAAAAAATTCGTAGCGTCATCCACATACCTTTTTATCAATTTTCAACACTAAAAGGCGAGCAGAACGACAACATCATCTTGCATTTTACCTCTGGCCCAATTACAAAATTGTAGGCGCTTTTGAAAATCTTCATCAGATAATTCCTGGTGCATTTGAATATAATATGCAAGCAACTTATTTGTTTTTAAGATTCGACCCACAGACCGTCTACTTATTCCTATTAATGAGATCACTTCTCTTTGACTATATGGGGATTCTTAGCCGTTGCCAGCACCACAGAAAACTCATTTTCTTCGTTCACAACACGTTTTATTCTTTCACTTTTTTGATATTCAACATATCCAGTTTCCAGAAATCTATCGAGAAGGTTTTGGAAGCTCCTAACATCAGGAGTCCTTCTTTGAGGATAACGTTGGTGATAAATTCTATTGGCAAGTAAACAAATTCTGGCTGACTCGCCCAAAACAAAAGTCATGTCCACAAGTTCCGCTTTATTAAAATTCATATTATAAAATTCCAAATATTTTAAATTCAATACAAATTGTAACTAACGACCGATAAGTGTGATAAATGCTCCGTTGTACACGTTTTATTGCTTGTCGAATAACGAAAACAGCAAAAAAATGTACAAAAAAACATTACAGTAAAGGACCAGTTAAATACTATTTACTCATTTCAATGGATTGGAAGAAATGGTCCCACTAAATGGCCTCATTTCAAAATTGCATATAAAGACGTGTGTCAATCAAAATTGGCAACACGTCGAACACCTATTATAAATTTTTTTAATGAATTATTTGAGGGAACCTCTTTTTTTAAGTTTATTTTTGAATTTTGTAATTATTGCTCAATACAACGAAATTGGTTGCAATTAGCCATAGGGAAGTACGTACAAAAAAATGTTCGTTTTTCATTTTTACATCACATCGTTGGAAAATATACAGGGTGTTCCATTTGAAAAAATTGAGAAAATTCAATTTAAAAAGTTCTTAATTGAAAAATAATTTTTGGCCACCCTGTACAGTTTTAGGAAATGAAAGTGATTCTAAAACATTAATTAGATGTCTCGTAACTGGTATTCACATAAGTTTTTCTTAAAACCCATAATAGTGACTGTGGTGATTTTTTTAATATCCATCTGCAGATTGCATTATTTCAACAAAAAAATTCATTACATCCAAGTGGTTGGGAGACATTCAATGCTAATATAGGACTGAATGGAGCCTAGAAAGAGGCTTCAAAAAATGTACTGATATACATGGCATTCCATTTAAAAAAAAGGCACTTGGTCCTGTAATTTCGCCCTGTATGTTCGAAAATAATTTCCAGTTATAGATTTTTTTATCTAGTTTACTTGCTATTTTTTTAAAAATTTCTAGCTATCGTAGAACTCGAGATATCGAGGTCCGACGCACTATTGCCCCACCCTGTATAACCCAATAAGAGTAGATAAATATTATTATGTTATAATGGAAACGAAATTCTACAACAAATTAAACATTCAATTTAACTGCAAATAGATACAAATGGGTTCCACAAGGATCAATTTCAAAGCTCATCTTTATTTCAGAGTTTATTAATTACCTACATTATAAGCAGATGGCTCGGCAGATGTTAATTAATTATATTTTTCCTCAAGGATCAACTGCTGATTATATTACTTTAAGATTTTCCACAAAATAACTGGAGTATTAAAAATTTCAACGAATCGAAAAGGTGTAGGTACCACTGATTCTAGGCTACAGAAACTCAGCGAGTTTATAAACTTTAAACACTTACATTTTCTTGAATTGGCTTTTAATTTTGGGCTATTAAACAGATTTAAAAAATATTGTTTGTAGAAAATTGCCAAAATATGTCAAGATAAAAGTGTAGTATCAAAGGCAAACCTCAACAGTTTGCCCCATGCGAGTGTGGAAAGATATATATAGGTGAGACGTCTAGACCATTAGAAGTTAGAATATTTGAACACAAAAATAACGTTTTTTTTTTTCCGTTTTCTGGCCTTGCATCGCTGTGCTTTGGCCAACAAAAATAACGTTAAAAATTACCAAGTTGATAAATCTACACTGGCACAACATGCTTGGAGTAATGGCCACAGATTTAGTTGGACACAGGAAAAAATAATTCAAACGGAGACACATTGTAATAAACGAAAACTTAAAGAGAGTGCCTGTATTCAACTAAATAGTACCGACTGCGTCTCTACTAGTTCAGTGTTGCTAGACGAAGTCTGGCTACCGATTCTCCAAAAAGAAGTACGTGACGGAAATATCAAAATAAATTAGAATTCTTTATCTAGTGATCTATGCATTAATTAATAATCAGTGTCAGGTGTCAAAGTGATCTTTTTTGACAAGTCATTTTTTTGTAATCACAGTTGAAAAAGGACCTAGACTTTGATTCGAAACGTTCTGTTAAGATAAGTTATTGTTTTATAATTGTTTTTTACATATCATATAAATATATATATATATATCTATATATTATATAATATACATTTTGTTATTATATTTTCTAGTGTACAATACTAGAAAACCACTGATACGAATTTTAGATAACAATATTGTATTTATATTCATTTAGAACTATATACAGTGGTTTTCTGGGGCAAACTGTTGAGGTTTGCCTTTGATACTACACTTTTATCTTGACATATTTTGGCAATTTTCTTATTACTATTTATTTTTTAGAATTTGGCGTGATTCCCAGAATTAAGTTCAATGAATATGAAAGATTTAAAAAAATTGAAATCAAAAATACATTTCAGATCACTTCAAAAGAATATCGATTCATCTTTATTAATCGCTGCCAAATACTGTAGCTTCATCTGTCACAGTAAAAAATGGCGAGAGATTTAAAACGAAACCTCTTAATGGAAGACCCTTTATTACTGATATTTTTAGGCTATATTTTTTTAATTTATGCATAGGTCATGTTTTGTTTATTTATTTCATATATTTTTTCTGTAGAGTAGTTTTCGGGTTTTCTTGCGCGTGGAACATTTTGAATTCTTGATGTTTTGACCATATCCTCGTTGACTCTTCCGAACCGAAGTAATGAAGATCACAAGATGGTCGGAAAAAAAAATAATGCACATTATTCGAGAAACTACATCCACTAACTTGTGAGATGGTATGAAGTAAATGACACAATTTAGTCTCTAGTGAGATGATATATATCTGGCAACTTTCGTTTGAACTTTAGAGACATATTTGACAATTTCACTTGCATTTTTGCATTTCTGAAGATTTTTTACAATTATTTTGTTACTGTGCATGCGGGAAGCCAATCTAATAAATTCTAACTGACCAAGAAATACCTATATAAGTTTACAACGTTCCATGCAAATGAAAACGAACAAGTGGAAACCAAATTTAAAAAATGATGGTATTATAGTTGAAATTTGATCCTCGTTTTCTCCAATATGGCGGTGTACCGAAGCCTTTTAAATTCAACACCGCGTAACATTTTCACACAGAAAATAATTAGTATAATTAGTAAACTACATTAAATATCAGTATGCTGAAGAACCTGATGACGCAAGCAATACATAATTTAGCTTAAGGATACATGCATATTTTATTTTTGGATGCTACAACTTTGGAAATATGCGTTTTTTACCTTATTAATTATAATTGAATGCAAAAGAAAATGATAAATTCGTTAAACTACATGAATGAAATGGGAGTCTATGGTGGAACCTTTTAACCGTAGACCACCAAAGTTTTGAGTATGTGTTGGACAGCTTTTTATTGTAGGTATGGCTTACAACCGAACCAAAGTGTTCGGTGACAACTTTTACAATTTTACGTCTTTATATTTTTGTTATTTTATTTTTTAATTAAATTGAGTACAAGTGGATGTGCTAAAGATGCCCCTGTTAATTTAACAAAAAAGTTGTCTTGACAGGTAAATAAATCCTCGTTGGTTTTTCGGTCGGTGAAGTCACGACAGCAATATTTATGGCTGTTCATACTGATATCATTATTTTGCGGACGTTAATTTATTTTGCTATTATTAAAATAAACAATAAATAAGTATGGCAAGAGCATAAATCACATTTCGTCTAAGTATTTATAAATTTTAAAAGTCGTAAAATCTCATTCGAATAAATTAAAAATGATTAGAATACGGTATTTCTTGAGAACTTGGCTTCATATTAGAACTAGTGTAGACAGGCATTTTCCAAAATTCTCCAAATATTTGAAAATACGTTTTAACTGAAAAATAATATTAAATTTCGATAAAATATTTTCAAATAAGTGGCGAGACATATTACTAGCTAATCACTTGATTTGGCTGAAATATTTTATTTATATCTTTTAATCTAATTTAATGTAATATTAATAAATTGAATGTAATTTTTCATAATATTAAATTTTCTCTTTATTATTTGCTTTCACTCACTCGGGAGTTTGTTTTTTGTTATAATTTCTTTATATCGCAGAAAAACAAATCCCAATTTTTTTTTCGTAGATTTTTGTAACCCATGTCGCTTGTAAAATTAATAAATATTTTGATCGACACTGCTGGAGTTTTATTTGTTATTTAAAATATCTACGCTTTAATGGAAATAATTACCTGCCTTATCAATACTTTAAATCTCAGTAATTGAAAGTTTCATCAACACTATTTTAAAGCTTAAAAACATTTCCTGTATTTATAAAGGCAACTGTAGTGTTGTATAACACAGTGCAAAACGTATAATTACAAATATAATTTAACACTGTCATATGGCTTTACAAGGAAATGTCCACATATATCACATTACCCTCTGGGAAAAATTAAAAACTAGAAAAAAATTCACAGTGGGGCGATGAATAAGGATGGAAACCGTATATATCTATAGCCAGTGTCATATTTCTCATAGGATTTTCGAGAAAAGTGGGAATATGGGGGGTTTTAGAGAATCAGTCTTTAATTGACCAAATGGTATAATGTGATTAAATTATAATTTATAATTTTTTAAACCTATATGTCTTTACCAAACATTGGTCAACTTGCGGTTATGATATACTGGGTGAAATATATTTATGCCTAAACTAGCCAAGCGTTGTTCACGTAAAAGACGCGCAAATAAGTAAGTAAATAACTCCAGAAGACAGCTCAGGATGGATTATTGCAGATTTATCCTTCACCGCAATTATCCCTTCTCATTAATTTCCCTATTCACTTGTGTATATATTTTTTTGCTCACCACCTTTCACGAACTGAGATGATTACGGTAACGAGAAGGCACACAAAAAACTGAAAGAGGCTTTCCTAATTTAAATACTACTCAAGTGGTCCAAAAAAACTGTACTGGCAAGTATTTGTATACGTAGCCGCTAAGAAACTACATTCACACAGATTCCAAAATAATAACTAGTGGTATTGCGATCTTTGGACCTTTGGAGTTTAAAGTTTGGAACGAGGTTTGGAAGAAAGAAATCAAATAATTAAATGGCATCTTTTATCACTTTTGTAAACGGAATCTCGGACGCCAGTCTTTCTTTCTCGGCGGTTTCGAGAAAGGCTGGGATAGCTACAGTGTAGAAACGGTCATGCCAAGGGTGGATTTTTAGTGGACTGGACAATTTACCATACGAGGCTAATAAAGTCAGAATGCCAAGCCACCTCGAAAGTGTGAAAACAAATATTTCTCATGTTTATCCTTGAATATCTCGACCTATATTGATCTAACCTCAAGGGAGTTATATATGTTTTAAATCAGCTCAAAGTGTACTACAAACGGGTCAAAAATATCCAGGGTATTCCATTAAAAAAAAATTAGAGTGACACAGAAGAAATAAAACTGGTTGTTTTTAAAATGCTATACAAAACCTTTATTTAAGGATAAAGTGACAATTCCGAGGACAATTCAAAATAATATACTGTAATGTAGATTCGTCTATTTATTATTCTTTTTTATCCTTTTTAGCCCCACGTTGGGCGCCAATATTTGTAATGTATTGTGAATTTGTCTTTTTAATTATTTTTGAAAATTGTTTGAATTTTGTATATAATTAAAGAGTTGTTTTGGGATGATTTGCTTTTTAAGTTTGATTTATCTTATTGGTTTATATTAATTACCCACATTACATACAAATTTATTCATACTTGGCATACACTGCAACTTCTACTATTTATAAACGACACCGTGTATTTACCAAGCCCCAAGCCGAAGGACTTACTTGGGTTAGCTATAAACCCGTGTTTTTATTATTTCAGGGCGTTCCAGGGATCTCATCAGTCGGAGAAACTTACCTTTCTCTAATTTTTATTTATTTGTAATATTAATAAAGATTTATTCAATTTAACCTGAGTTCAGTGGTTTTATTCAAGAATATTTTAAAATCTGGGTCATCCCAAAATGTAGTGACCTGTAATTGATTCTCATAGATTTAAGACAACTAATATAGAAAAAATACAGCAATGCTGGCTTACGAACACAGATGTCACTGTTATGAGTTTTAATACTTCTCTTTTTCTCTACCCCGAGAGCAATGAATGGGAGACAAATTTAAGATTATAAAACATAGGTGTCTCTAGTATGAACAAATACATCGATAAATAAAATAAGATGGTGAACTTATTGTAACCTGCGACAACTTAAAATTAGCTTATATTTAATAAACAAAACTGGTAGAATTATTTAAATTTATTTAGAAAAGTTCTTTGCTATCGATTTTAATATTAAAATCTAGTTTATGCTAGTGGTACTGAGGTCGCGCGTATTCTATCTTCAGTGATGAGGAATAATGGATAAACATATCTATGCAATGTCACCGTTTTTCTTACTTTTGGGGTTCCACTGTTAACCGCAGTTAAATACGTAGTTCAAATTCTACCTCCCGAGCGAGACTGCTAGAATTTCAGCATTCAAAAATCCGGATTCTACTAGCTCTGGTAAGACTAGATAGTACGATGCGGGAATAACAGAAATTTGACGCAATTACGAAAATTTGCTTGGATGGACGGACGGCGAGGAGTAACTTGCGTATTGTTCTTAACAATAAAAAGGTCAAGTTATCGTATTTACTGATAAAAAGAGTGCAAAAAAATGCAAACCAACTATACAGCGACGTACTAAATGTTTGTAGTTAAAAAACAGATTCAGTTCTGAAACAGAAATGCAGTTCTATTTAACATCTGCAAAAAAAAACTATTTCCATGTAGGTATACATCAATTTTTCAGGAAATTTCATCTACTTATAATTAAAAATAAGAGTGAAATGGCGTCCAAGATATCCTGTACCTGTTCAGTATTCTCCAAAAAGGATGTCCACTTCTGTATCAAAAACTGGCCGGCCAGTTGACATTTTTCGGTGATGTTTTAGTTAAGGTCTATTTTTTAAGAGGATGTTGAGGGGGGCATAACTAAGTGTCATCCGCGAGGATTAACCCTGATTGCAGTCACAGAGGGAGGCAGAACGCCCCCAACATGTAAAAAAAACTGCATCTTTTTATTATTTAGTTAAGGCTGAAATTTTCTCCAGTAGTCCTCTGATAGCCCACAATTATCGATATAATATTTGCAGAACGATTAGCCAGTCATAAGGGGGTGGCAGAACACCCCCAACATGTCGTGTGAGCGATGAACTTTTTATTATTTAGTTAAACTTCATCTTTTAGTATGTTGTTGTGACAACTATTTTAAGTGTAAATGCCAATTTGCAGAACAAAATAGCGGCATTAACACCCTGGCAGAACGATTTGAATTTGTAATTTTTTTTTACTTTCAGACGCATATATCTTTGGAACTATGCAATATACGAGAAAGTTGTATAGTAGTTTTTTGTAGGAAATTTAATTCTCTACAAAAAAGGTCTTTCGACATTTTCGTGTATCTCCTTTAGTTTCTGAGATATACTGAAAATAAAAAAAATTTGCAAACATTTTTTACGTTTAGACGCAAATATCTTTGGAACTATGCTAGATGCGAAATTACGACTCGAAACACTGTTTGTAGGAAATTTAATTCTCTACAAAAATAGTCTCTTGACATTTTCGTGTATCTCCTTTAGTTTCTGAGATATACTGAAAATAAAGAATTATCTCTCCATTTCCGACAAACCGTTGGAGACGTACTAATTAATATTTCCCTAAAACCATGTTTTTTTTTTATTCATTGAACTTTCTTTCAATCGGTACAGAAATATATAAAAAATCGGATGATTAAAAAATAATCGGAAAGAATTTGGCTAAGGTGACTTTTGTCCTTAACTTTTCATCGCATGTCTACGTTGAAAAATGTATAATGGTATAGGGCTCAATTTCACTATTGCTAAAAATGACATTTTTCCACGTTTCTGAACTTGTAGGAATAAAAAAACATGGTTTTAGGAAAATATTAATTAGTACGTCTCCAACGGTTTGTCGGCAATGGAAAGATAATTCTTTATTTTCAGTATATATCAGAAACTAAAGGAGATACACGAAAATGTCAAGAGACTATTTTTGTAGAGAATTAAATTTCCTACAAAAAGTGTTTCGAGTCGTATTTTCGCATCTAGCATAGTTCCAAAGATATTTGCGTCTGAACGTAAAAAATTTTTGCAATTTTTTTTTATTTTCAGTATATCTCAGAAACTAAAGGAGATACACGAAAATGTCGAAAGATCTTTTTTGTAGAGAATTAAATTTCCTACAAAAAACTACTATACAACTTTCTCGTATGTTGCATAGTTCCAAAGATATATGCGTCTGAAAGTAAAAAAAAATTACAAATTCAAATCGTTCTGCCAGGGTGTTAATGCCGCCATTTTGTTCTGCAAATTGGCATTTACACTTGAAATAGTTGTCACAACAACATACTAAAAGATGAAGCTTAACTAAATAATAAAAAGTTCATCGCTCACACGACATGTTGGGGGTGTTCTGCCACCCCCTTATGTGGGCTATCAGAGGACTACTGGAGAAAATTTCAGCCTTAACTAAATAATAAAAAGATGCAGTTTTTTTTACATGTTGGGGGCGTTCTGCCTCCCTCTGTGACTGCAATCAGGGTTAATCCTCGCGGATGACACTTAGTTATGCCCCCCTCAACATCCTCTCAAAAAATAGGCCTTAACTAAATCATCACCGAAAAATGTCACTGGCTCTTAGACTATAATCAGTAATTAAATGGTTAATAAACGCAACAACAGAGACAAGAAGAACGTGGAAGAGTTTGCATATTCTCACCTGTACCTTTTTTTAATGTTGCTCCTGAAGGTCATTTATTTTAAGGTGTGGCATATTTTTCCCACCTCGGCACCGTGGCTTAAAGTCTAAAAAGTGAGCAATATTGTAAACTGGTTACCGCATTACTTAAAGAAATCTTACACAAAATGCATTTTAGTTGTACTTGTTAATACAGTAAATAAAAGGCAGCATTTAGCCGGCTGGCGTTGTGTTCATTACTGGAATGGGCTCCAAAACCGCTCGTTAATAATGATTTTTAACACTATATATTATTAAACTTATCAGAAACAGGTGTAAGACATTGTCATGAATAATTAATTAAGGTAGCAAAGTTATAACCACCATTTTGTGTAATTTGATAGGTAAATTTAGACCAATTTATTATTCAAAAAATTAACTTACTTCATACAGTAATTATTTGATCGGAAATTATGTAAAGCGTTCTCGAAATATTAAATCTGAAAAAACATATTGAACATATCGCTCCATTCAAAAGCTATAGTCGAACAAGGTCCATGACCCCTGGTTACGATGATACATTATACTCTCACCTTGAAGGTGTTATATCTGCAACGCAACGACGAGAAGGAAGATGAAAAGATCCACGAACAAAAAAAAAAACATTTCAATAATACAAATGACTATGAAAAAGCATTTGAATTGGGATATAAATTAACATCATTTAATTTTTGTGGCTATGTGTATACACAACGATTAATATTATTGGTAAATCCTTAATTTGTGTATTCACTACACGGTGAGTAAATAGGCTGCACAATACACAATCAGAAAGAGCCGTTGCAGCAACAAAGGAGATATCATTCGTGAAGAATTAACTTGGCTGGGTATCACCTTTTTGGTTATGTCATGTTTTGCTTAGGAAAATTAATGTATTTTTGTGAAGGCAAAAGCGTTTTGTTGGAATTTTTTCCATAGCATAAATGAGAATAGGGGGTCCGAAAAAAATTAATAAAGCCTTAATTTTCGTATTTGACGAAGAAATATTAGCATATCATTGGTATGTATGATTGCCAGACGAAACTGCATTCTTTAAAGTTAATTATCGATACAAGCCTATGTTACCTAGATGTAGATATGGGTTCATTTTAATATTGATATACGGTGTGAATGCTTCAAAACTGATATGGGAATTCTCGAGTCAAAATTGACGATTGACCAATAAAACTGTGTAAATAAAAATTTCGAAAATTTAATTTCATCATCAAAATTGTGAAAAGAACCAATATAAAAAATGCGTTTTGGTAGTATTTAATTTAAAGGGGTTTTGAAATTATAATTTAAATGCCATTCTCTTTTCTTTACTATTTTGCTCAAAAACGACTTCTACGAGATTAACGAAAAAAAAAAATAATAAAACAAAAGGTTTAAACCCTACTTCCCAACAGTACAATTAGTTCTCTAAATTTTAGCAAGAATGAAGTTAATGGGGTGATAAGGCCGACCTTAAAAAACGCCTTATAGTTTAACATACAGGGTGTTAAGAAAAAATAGGTCAAGCCGTTAACCACAAATTCTTTGATGAAAATAATGTGACTTCTATGATGTGATTATTTATTTTGGCACGTAGTTGTTTCCTTTAAAATTTTAATTTTGAAAATTATTTTTATTAATAACTCTGTACAGGGTGTCCAACCGAGAATTCCCCTATCATAATTCGCTTAGTTGTAGACATATTTGAAGATTTCAAAAACTGGATGAAAGTAGATCCCTTTCTTATCCTCAAACGCTAGCCGATGTTGTTTTGACTTTTATGATAAAAACAATATGGCGGCGACTGATTTTTTTTAAAAGTAACACCTTGTACATAGGGTTGGAATATTTGGATTATGCTAATTTTTCTGTTTTCAAAAATGTAGGGTTTCATAGGTCTATTGCTCTTAGTTTTCATGTTATTGAGCGGAGAAGATTTGAGAGATATCATATTGTAATGTTAGGGGTAATTAACTATATTTTTATTTTATTTTATTTATTTTATTCTTTTGTTTTTCTGTGCCCCACGTTGGGCGCTAAACTATTTGTTATGGCCCCACGTTGGGCGCCAATTTTTTGTTATGGTAGGGAAACAATAGTTATATTTTTATTTAATTCGAAAAAAAAATTTATTCCCCAAAAATTTTCTTTTTGTCTTTTAGTTCCTCTCAAGGTTTGTCCTACCACGTTGAGAGCCAATTTTATAATGTTAGGGGTAATTAACTATACTTTCATTTTATTTTATTTATTTTATTCTTTTGTTTTTCTGTGCCCCACGTTGGGCGCCAAACTATTTGTTATGGCCCCACGTTGGGCGCCAATTTTTTGTTATGGTAGGGGAACAATAGTTATATTTTTATATTATTTTATTTATTTGATTCTTTTTGTCTTTCTGTGCCCCACGTTGGGCGCCAAATTATTTGTAATGATAGGAGAAAGATTTATATATTATTTTATTTTATTGATGGTTTTTGTCTTTCTGTTTTGATTATTTTAAGATATTGAAAAGGTAGGTGGTATCTCGGGTGGTATTTATTAATTTAATATTTATCGCATGTTAGTTTTAAGAATATTTTTAATAGCATGTCTTTAGTATTAATTTTATTTAAGAAATATAGTGATTTAATTTAATTTTAGAATTTCTTTACTAGTTTATTAGAATTGCGATCTTTTTTGACTCGGTCCACTCGTACTACTAATGCAAAATACTAATACCTGCGCCTGCTACACAACGACCAGTCTACTGCGTTGATAAACGACCGTGTGTACTGCGCGTAGCGAATAACTTACTTTCAGGTTTCTGTAACTCCTGTTTTCTTTTTCAGGGTCTCCTTGGGATCTTTCTTAGGAAGAAACTTACCTTTCGAATTCTTTAGCTTATGTAAATCTTATTAATAAACGAAAATTAAGTTCTTTATGTGCTTTGTATTATTTTAAAGTGATTCTAATTAAAAGTTGGTATTGCATGAAGTGCAGGGACCTGTAATTATTGAATTTGAATTTCTTATGCCTCAATCGTGCAGTTCTTTAGCAAGACTCGCAGATGTCGCCCTCACTAAAGCACGGATACTGTACATAAAGTCAGAATGAGCAGAATCTGTCGTTTTATCAAACTAGACGTATGTAGAGTTCAATTTAACAACATTTATTCATTTACATCAACAAATTTAGTGAAAAATATTTAAGCTAGAAGCCTGCGATAACTTATCTCTATATTAAAACTTTTAACAAATGAAATTCTGAAATTTTATGGTTCAAAAGAAAATGTCTCTCTTTGCTTGTCTTATCAGGGATGAGTAGCCTATTGGATTTTATATTCTATGGATTTTAACAAATTTATAAACTTACGGCCTTCACTAAAGTTCATTGACCGTGGTAAAATGGCTGTCTTATTCGATATTATGTGCTTTTCCACAATTAATCATGACTATTTTATGGGATTAAGTCCTCTACTATATACTATGCAAGTACCTGATTTTTCTTTCTTCTTTTTATTGAATTCTGGTGTAGCCAGGGTATTATCTCGTTCAACCTTTATTAAATTATTTATTTTGGCTGGTAAGTAGTGATTTACCTCTACTTTTGCTCGTTTTTAACACAATTTTCTAATTTATTTTCAGGAACGACTTCAATTACGTGACGCCTCTTTTTAGCTGGTTCCTCAACAAATTTATTTTTTTGTTCCTGTATCCATGGTGATCTTGAATTCTTTTTTCTTTGAGGATACTAGATCCCAAACTGTCATTTTGGGTTTGTATTTTTGGAAATATTTTTCTTATATGTGATTTTGCTGTGGAAATCATATCATTTTTGAACTCTGGGTCTCATGACCGATCTATACATATCCAGTATGTCATATTTCGTTAAAACACAATTTCGCTTGCCGTTCTTGGCTTACGATGAAGCACTATATTTTAAGATTTCACTTCACTATACCTTTCTACAATTTTAATTTACAATGTGTCTATCCTTGTGGCATAGACGATCAGTTTTACATAAAATTAAATCTTAATTAACATCAAATATTAACATTACAGTTATCTACGTTAGTCTTTTCGCTAGATAAAACTACAACCTTGCTCATTCTTTATTAATTGTTGCTTATTTGACGCTAGAGATTGATTAACTTGTTTAATATTACCTTTCTGATGGGTAATGTTATTTTATTTATCATTTTTGTGGTTTTAATTTACTGTTTTAGGTGGTACGAGCCACATCTGGTGGACCGTCTCACTGCTATCCCGTAACAGGTGTTTCTGCAACGAGCATAAGTTTCCTCGGAGTGGTATCCTTACTATGTGTTTAAACAGGAACAATTTTGAATTTTTTTTACTTTTTAAAAGTATTGAATTTAATTTTTATTTATTAAAACACATGACAATATAGAGTCTTATACCCGAACTTATACCTAAGTATGTTAAAAAATTCAAGTAGGCTATCACCTCAAAACAAAACTTGTTTTATTGCTAGTTTTTATTTATTAGTAATAAAAAAGGTTTTGTTTTGAGGTGAGAGCCTACTAGAAATTTTTACAACGTAAAAATCTATATTATGATATCTTAATCTTCTCCGCCCAATAACATGAAAACTAAGAGCAAGATACCTATGAAACCCTACATTTTTGAAAACAGAAAACTTAGCATAAACCGAATATTATATTACGTACAATCAGTCGCCGCCATATTGTTTTCATTATAAAAGTCAAAAATATCACAGATCTGAGAATAAAAAAGGATCTACTTTCATCCAACTTTTTTTTAAATTGCAACAGACTAGATCTAAAAATTCCTACCAAGTTTAGTCGCTCTAACTTAACAAGCATTGTTTGTTACCTACTCTTTTGCAACTTTAACGAATTTTACTCAACAACCCGAGCAAATGACAACATACAGTGTGTCTCACTTTTCACCACCACACCCCAATATCTAGGCCATTTGTTGATCGATTTATATCAAATTTGGTATACTTCTTTTATTTCAGATTGTGTTTAAAAAGTTATTAATAAAAAATGTTTTCAAACTTAAATACGCCTTCTATGATCAAATGAAATTGGCAAAAATTAGGAATTTATATTAGCGATTGAGATAGGGTTTTTGTTTTTACAGATTCTTGTTCAGCATGACCTAAAACACCTGTAGGTATACCAAATTTCGTTAAAACATTTTCATTCTTTTTTTTTTTTTTTTTTAAAGTAATAAAAACTAAGATTTCAATAATAAAAGTTTAGTTATTTGATATTTTCTAAAAAAAAGTGTCCTAATGCTTAATTAGCGTCATTGTATCACCCGACTACCAAGTTATGTAAATATACGACAATAAATAATTTCAATAGTAGGGTAATTATTATTGAAATAATAAATTTGTGATATTGTTTTGTTATTGTCTCAAAATATATATATTTTTTGTCGTTTGTCATTAATTAATGATTAATTTTTATTACTGTTTGTCTTTACATATACTCGTACAGTATACAATAGTTTTAATATTATTTTAATTATGACTTAAGTTTTAAATTATTTTATTACTTATTATTGCAACTATATATTGTTTTGTGTATTTCTGACTTGTCAAAACACTTTTGTGTATTTATGACCAATAAAGGAAAAAAAAAAATTCGATTTTTATAATTTTTTTTTGTGAAGGGATGAATATTTTTTAACGAAATTTGGTATGTACAGACGTTTTAGGTCATGCTGAACAAGAATCTTTAAAAACAAAAACCCTATCTCAATCGCTAATATAAATTCCTAATTTTTGCCAATTTCTTTTGGTCATAGTAGGCGTATTTAAGTTTGAAAAATTTTTTATTAATAACTTTTTAAACACAATCTGAAAGAAAAGAAGTATACCAAATTTGATCTAAATCGATCAACAAATGGCCTAGATATTGGGGTGTAGTGGTGAAAAGTGAGACACACTGTATATAGGTATTTTTGGAATCAGAGAAAAAAGATAAGGAGTGTTTCATTTAAAAAAACATAAGTTGTGTCTTTTCTCCAGTTCGTGGCGCCATTTTGATTTACTATTCTTCATCAATAGATAATTCTCACTAAAATCTACATTTTTCGTTTTTACAGTTATTTCATATACCTATCTAAAAATAAAAAAATAAAGGCTGTAGGTAAGTGTCAAAACAAAATATAAGGAACTATACCCTGTACGTATAAATTTTGAACCGAAAAAATTCAATAATATGGGAAAAATTTTAAATAATATATTATTCGCAGTCCTTCGTCACTAACTATAAATCGATTCATATTTCTGGTTTCAAAATTTTTTATTTTAAGAACTAACCGTGTCACCATGGGGCCCGTAATGCGCGTCCACCGATAACATTTTAAATCACATTAGAACAGAAGTTGGCGAGTTAAGTGGGTCCATCTGTTGCAGCGCGAACAGACCTGAGAGGTAAAAAAAAAGAAAATAAAAAAACGAGATGATCGCAGTTGGGTCGTCGCTGTCAGAACGAAAAAAGTAAGGTTGTCAAAAAGAGAAAAACCAGTATTAAGTGTAAAGAACCCCAAGTTTATGGTATAAATCGTACTGTACGTGTTAAAAGGAACTAGCCTTGCCTAGGAGTTACCACTTACCAGCGGATGGTATATTTCCAATTTTAACGCTGCAATTCGACCCATCACTGTCAACGACATCAAAGGTAATCCTTGCATTTTCACTTACCAGGGCTCAAACGCTAATAAGTCATTTCAGTCACTATTGAAATAAAACCCAAAACGATTACTTTAACTTAGTTTGCTCAAGAAACTTGCAAGAGAAATTTAACTTATTAATAATCTCAACTTACGTAGTTAACTCTATTTCAAATTTTATTTTTAGTTATCTTACTGAATAATAATTAATATTAACGTTACTTACCTTATCTTGCATAATCTTCCCACTCGGACTTATGTCGATAACCTAAAAGAAAAGAAATAAAAATTATTATTAATTTAGTTCCTTATAACTAAATTTACCCTGATTACTTACCTGTGATCGAGGAAATATTCTAAAAAAGAATTTATTTTAGTTGAATATTAGTATCCTATTTATTCTTACCTGTTTGCATACAGGGAAACCATCACTTGGAACATAGTTTTCCTAAACAAAGATGTATGGTCAATTTTTATACTTGTTATCAGTTAATGTTGAATAAACTACTTTATTTTATAAAATATCTTAATCTTTTAATAAATTTCGGGCTAAAATTTTGAGCCCTGACCTTTTTGCTAAGGGTTGAACCTGTAAAAGAATCCAAAGAGATTAAAATAAATTAGGTGCCTCTCTAAAAAGTCTGCCAGGCGTATCAATTATCAATTGACGATCCAGGCATTCGAAACTCGCTTCCACCATTAACGTGCGACACGTCGCATCCTAAAATAATAAAAAATAATAAGAGAGACCCCTTATTACATCCGCTAAATTTTGTATTACAATAGAAGGGCAGTAGTTGGATCCACTTAATAACTCACCTAAATCTGTTCTAATGCGACTATAGAGAACTAAAAGTGTCGACCAAAATTGTCAATGAATTAATGCCTTCAAACTTCGATGTATTATTTTCAAAAACGGTAGCAACTGCTGTTCCATTTTTGGAAATTTTCTATTTCTTGTGTAGACGTAGCGGCGGCGTCGTTAAATTTTCAAAGTTCTCGATTATACAGATGATGCCTAGATGATGGAATAGAAACTAGTAAATAAAATTTTGAAATTAGAAGATTCTAAAAAGTCGTCAATGTTGGAGGAACTTACAAAACTTCTGTGCATTTTATTCTATAAAGATTCATAAATATCCATCGCATTTTACAAATTTTTGTGAAACGACAACCCACTATAACAAATCCCCGGATCATTGTGGTATGTACGTAATGAAATACAGGTTACTAAGAATATTTGTACTTTATTATCATTCATCTTCTTCGTTGACGTTTCTGAGAAAAATTATTTGAAAAGAAGACTGTAGCAGAACCGACATAATTACTAAATAGCATATAATAAAAATAAGTACACAAAAAATTACAAACATGAAACAATTTCCCTTTTTTGTTCGAGTAAGAACGGCTTGTCACAGTTCAAGGACGATATACGTACAATCCACATGCAAATCTCAGCGGCAACAATAGTTCACACACAACTGTTCAAACATACGGAAACGAGGTGCCAAAGAGATTACCGTGTCATTTTAGTAATTTTCCGGTGTGTAGTAATGGAAGATACTGAATTTTTCCGCGAAGTATGTGACAGGATAAAACACAACCGGCAGGATTCACTTGGCAAAAAGAGGGTTACAAAACTGCGGGAAAACTAGAATTAGAAAAAAATTGTTCAGTAATCGTTAAAATCGTAAAAGGCATTTTCAAGTTTTATAACTGCTTTTTAATAATATTTGGCAGTAAATTAAAAAAATTGCTCGCGTTCTATTTTGGTCATTTATGGTTTAGATTGTAACGATTTAAGTTGCAATTCGTTACAGCAGGTTATAGTTTCTATTTTGCGGATTAAAATATGACTCCTCACAACTAAATAACCCTGTATTCGCATTTGATCGGTATGTGGTAGGAAAAAATACAAGAAAAACGCCACAGCGGATGAACGTTGTGAACGAGGCTCGTCCCGGGCTAGAGAGAACGTATTTTGCCTTTCGAATTTTACCTAGGTAAGTCATACATTTCTTGTAGTCGGTTAAATATCGCTAATTATAAAATTTGCTTATTAATTATTGCTTCAGCTTTATTGTGCTATAGCAAAAACAATAATTTATCAAAATAATTACCGTATTTCGTATTATTTCCATATTTTGGATTATTTTCAGATATGGTCGACTTCAGATTTGTAGGACACATAAAAAACCGGCGGCTTGTTTGATGTCCATAAAAACTTCAAACAAGCCGGCTCTTTTTATGTGCTGTATAGATATGACACAGACTTTAATTACCTAGTAGTACTGCTTTTTTTAAGCACGTGGATGGGTATTCCCATTTCCGTTTTACCATATCTTGTCTAAAGTAGACGTTTTCGTGGTTCAA
This sequence comes from Rhagium mordax, assembly GCA_963680705.1. Classification (NCBI taxonomy): domain Eukaryota; kingdom Metazoa; phylum Arthropoda; class Insecta; order Coleoptera; family Cerambycidae; genus Rhagium; species Rhagium mordax. Next base: position 10,544,312 of record OY796657.1, read on the forward strand.
TTATTGTTAATTGACACGTTATACAATATTTAAATTGTATAAATTATCGCTGTAAGTGAAACTTGCAGATTATCGTTATTTCGTACATAGAACAATTTCTGTGTGGATTTTTATTGTTATTAGGTTCGACTGTGGTTCATATGAGCTGAAAAAAGGAAAACTACACTGGTTTTGGATAGTGAAGGAAGTCCACTTAAGACTTAGGTTTTTGCCGAATTTATTTACTGTCCAGAGCTACAGATTTCTGTCCAGGAGCTTCCAAAGCATACGGGGTAAGTGATCTATAGTATTTTTTTCTTCTCTTTGAATTAATCAATTTGTAGTACATTTGACCACTTGCTTCGGATGTGACAGAAGTCCAATTTTTTGGTTTCCTTTTTTCATCATATTCACGCTATCACAGTTCTATATCGATTTTATTATTGACAAATTATTATTATTATTAGTTCATTCCTTAATTTTCGTGAAAGTTACAAGAGTGCAGATTTACCTTGATTTTACGTATTTCCTGCCATTTTGAATTAGGCATAAATGCATTCATTTTTGTCCGTCGGAAAGCGAAAGACATTAACGGTATTTCATATATTAATTTTTGCTATTTTTACCGTTAAACTATTAGTAAAATATTAACTTGAAATCTTTATGTGTGCTAAAATTTCGAATTTATTTCAATATTGTGATTATTAACCAATTATTTTGTTATTAATATTAAATATCTGAATCTTTAGAGTTATTACTTCATTAACGTTTCTAAGTTTAAATTGTCCCGTACAAATCTGACATTAAATTATAGTCCTTTAAAAATTAGTCTCCTCATGGTTTTCAACCTATAGGACAAATTCAATCAAGTTAGATTATTTGTTAACGAACTGATGTGAAGTTTTGCAACCTTACTAAATTCTTTTTATGTTCGAATTTTAGTATTATTTTGTTAATAATTCATTTTTTTTGGGTAATTGGTGAGATACCGTATTTTTATGTAAAGTTGGTAATTTTACAAATTCTAATATCTTGTGTCATTTTGACAATTTTTTTCTATTGTAGTATTAAGAAATATTAATTTTGTGAATTTTATCTAGTAATTTAACTATATTATCGGAACATTGTTATTTATTCATCTACCACTAGTTGAAATAATTTTCAACCTAGTTTTATTTCTCTACTTCCTCTTTTCTCAACTGTTCTGTCTTTATTTCATGCCATCTGGCTTTCTGGAAATTTGACTCACTGGAAATCGATACTGAGTTAACAACATCAGAAGTAAGGAGATATTGGGTGTTCCCGAAAAGTAATAAATTTGGTTGGAACCTGGACACTCTGGACCGAGTAAGAGTGTGGAGACAGGATCTCGCAACCTTTTCATCAACCTCAAGTACTCGCAGGATTCATCGCTACTAGGAGAACCCCTTCTGTCTCAGTTCATTCCCGTCGAGTAAGCCTTTACAACAGTAAAACAGACAGACAGAGAAATAGTTTAAATTGTAATTTTTATTCATATTTTTTGTTCATATTTTCAATATTTTTAATTATATTTAGGTCTGAGTCATTGTTTATTGTAAAGAATTTGTAAGATTCAACTTGTTAAATTCACAGCTTTCTTTTCTGTGTAGTTTATGTAGTAAATACCTAATTGTGTTTTCGATAAACTTTTGTGTATTTAGTTATAGATACTCTGGCGCCTATATATTGCTCTCAATATTATCTCAGTACTCTTAAACAAGGCTTCACCGAATTCACAACCACGCTGTAGCTATAAGCTGGAGCTAATTGTTTGGCTGCACTTGGAATTGGGCCAATTCAATTCACAAGTGTCGTTGCAGGCAAAGAAAAAACATTCCAGCAAACTGTAACTTTCTGTAGATTATTTTCTTGAAATTTTCGGTGGCCTTATACCGAATATTTTGTTTATTAACAAATCCTTCCAAATAAAATGTGCTACAACATAGTTTTCAATATTGGGACCTTCATTTTTAAGCTGCGCAAATCTTTTGCAGAAATCCAGTCGCTGTAAGAAATACTTTCATGATAAGTATTGTCCAGTGTTAAAAGGAAAGTCTCACTTTCGAGAACACCCACATAAGATAAATTTGTCCAAGTGTCCTGGCTGCATAGTATGTAAAAACTAGCCGCAATGAAACCCACCGTAATAAAACTCGACAGCTTAACACGCTTCCTATATGTAATTATATGAGTATATTTACCTCGGGGCTTTCTTGCATTTAAATTGAGTTCGTTTCTTAAATATGATTTCGAATGATCAAAAACTAGTAAAAGCTAGTAAAATATTCTTTATGGCCGCCATAAATACTCCAACATGTTTCGTCATTTTAAGAGTTATTTTTCTCATATCTAAATCCATAAATTTAAGAGCCATGGTCCGCGTGTTAAGCCTACGCAGGCATATTTCACTCAAGAGGTACAATATTTTCACATAACTTGGATTAAAATTCATCATCATTCATCAGTCTGTAATTTTTATACATAATTCAACATATTATTCAAAAATGGAAAATGTGAAATAAATGTCTAATGTTTCCTCAATGGAGATAAAAATTGCTAATATCAAAAATTTCCCAGACAAGCGCCTCGTATCCGAAACCGATTTGAAGATTCCTCAAACCATAACCGCAGGTATAATTATTACCTACAACTGTTCCAAACTAATAGTATATTCCTTTACAAACCACAAGGCAACAAAATTTAAATGTAATTATAATATAATTGTAAACATCATTTTTAGGCCGGTTAATTATATATTGGTGAGTTTACATAAAAAGTTTTGATGGTCCATCAAACACATCCTTAGCAACGCCCTCAACGTTATGTCTATATTTGTAAGTGTTTAAAATTACAAATTTTATTGCACCGAAAAAAATATAAACATTAAAGTTCGTTAATGAGCAATTTGTAAAAGTTAACGCTGAAAGACGTTTTACAGTTTGACCTAAAAAAACTTTTGATTGACTTGCGAATAAGGGTGTCTTAAATATTATTTCGGTATAATCTTGGCAATAGGAGTTCGAAATGTTCAATACAAAGAAATATGAATCAGATGGTCCCTAATTAAAATTATTTTACCTAATTAAAACTGTTTCGGAAAAAATAAAAAGTAATCAAATAAGTTGTAATTTTGTTTTAAAAATTGTGAAAATCAGTTTCAAAAATCAGTAAATTTATACAGAAGCTTATCGTGTAAATATAAGAAATCAGTGCATGTACACAACAATTGTGTAATTTCACGAATTATACAAATAAAAAAGTTCAGCATTGAATTATACAAATAAAAAAAAATTAAAAATTTTTTCTTAATATGGTCGTACTAAAAAGTAAAAAATAATTTTTTTTTTTTGGCAAAGAATTTCTTGCAAAACTGAATAAAACTACATTGTGAGTTAAATAAAAGCAAATAAAAAAAATACATTGCGAGTTGAATAAAAGCAAGTGTAAATAGTCAAAAAATTTTGTGTAAGGCAAAATTATATTTTTAAGGAAATATTTACATCCAAATTCTAGTGATGGCTTCGAGGATGGCTTTTATATTTTTGGATAAAATGTGGTTATACAAAAATGGTACGCAAATTAGACAATGGGTGAAAGATGACGATAAAAGAATGGCAAATTTCAAATTTAAATGTGATTCGGAAAATATTTACGGTTTTGCATGCCGGCTATAGAGGTGGATTTTTGGACGGGTGCTAATTTCTTTTACGAGCAGAAATAACGATAGGGATTATCCTCGGGATTATCATAAAACTATGGATGGAGATATATTTAAAAATTAATCCCGGCAATGAATGGAATATAAAAAAATCAAAAAATTACCATATCATTTTCACTACTATTGGAAAGACCTTCAAAATATTCAAAAAAATCAGTTTTAATAGATTATTTGGCAAAGCATTATTAAAATTTTAATCAAATCGTTGCGTTAAAGTAGACAAAAAAAAACACTGGGAAAAAAATTGAGCCACTAATTCCAGAAACAGAAAAAAAATATGTTATTGACATATTATTGGAAAACGGTTTTGAGGTGTTAAGAATTCCACCCTACAATTGCCAATAACAACCCTATAGAAACGGGGTGGGCATTTTGCAGAAATAAATACATATAATAAAAATATTAATGAAACAAAATTTTCCAATAAAGAATTATAAACCGTTTGGCAAGAATCACTAAATAAATTTTCACACACACAATGGGCTCTTCCTCGAAATTTTGCAAATTACAGTACCAGACTATAGTGTTTTTTAAAATATCTCTGACGTATTTTTTCTTTTTTCTCGACGTCAAAAACGGATAGTCATTGGTATAATAGCTCTCATCCCAATTATTTGGTTTGTCTTTGGAAATAAAATAAAAACATTCAACCGAGCATTCAACGTAACTTATAGTATTTTTTCCAAGGAATTCGAAAATTACAACAAAAAAACAATTGAAAGTCAAATAAACGTGAAAAAAAAACATAGCAATGTTTTTTTAACGGAATTTAGTGTAATTTTACAATTTTGAAAAAAGGTTTAAATTCTCTTTCCAAAAATATAACATAACTATGTAATACCATCATATTTAGTAAAATACTGATAATTATTATTATTATGTAAATATGAAGGTAAATATGTTGTTATATTTTTGGAAAGAGAATTTAAACCTTTTTTCAAAATTGTAAAATTATACAGGGCATTCCATTTAAAAATATATTGTTTTGTTTTTCCCACTTTTATTTGACTTTCAATAGTTTTTTTTTTGTTGGAATTTTCCTCGGAATTTTCGAAACCCTTGGAAAAAATACTACAAGTTACGTTAAATATTTTTATTTTATTTCCAAAGACAAACCAAAAAATTGGAGTGAGAACGTTATAGGAACCAACCTGTACAGGGTGATCATTTTAAGTGCCTCACTCGATTTTCCTGCTTTATTCTTCACCTAGGAAAAAAATTCAAAAACCATACTTATGTACTTATTTCCAAGGAATCCGATTCCGAAAAGATAAAAACAATTGAATGTCAAAGAAAAAATTTATGGCCGAAAAACTGAAGAAAAAAAAACACCCTGTATATTAATGCGGAAATGGATATGTGACATTTCACTGATTGTAAATGTGTATCAGATACATATTTTTTACTTCCGGATTGGCCGGAAATTGCTTTAATTTTTTTATTTTAGGTGATACACCCTGTAGGTATATTGGGCTCAGTTTAAAGAACTTTTCTTTCTGAATTTAGCAATATAATAACATATCATCATTGTCTTTCATATTTAATAAGATATTGGGGTTTTAATTTAAAATAACACAAATATATTATGTTATGAAATAAAGTCATCCATGAAAACAAACAAAAGCATTTAAATTATTTATTTATTTCAAAAACAAAAGAAGATATGGCATAATAACTTGTATTCTTTAGTTTTTGAAATAAATAAAAAATAATTTAAATGCTTTTGTTTGTTTTCATGGATGATTTTATTTCATGACATATATTTGTGTTATTTTAAATTTAAACCCCAATATCTTATTAAATATGAAAATGATAATATGTTATATATTGCTGAATTCAGAAAGAAAAGTTCTTTAAACTGAGCTCAATATACAGGGTGTATCACCTAAAATAAAAAAATTAAAGCAATTTCCGGTCAAACCGGAAGTGAAAAATAAGTATATGATACGCATTTACAATCAGTGAATGTCTCATATCCATTTCCGCATTTATATACAGGGTGTATATTTTTTTCTTTTTCAGCTTTTCGGCCATAACTTTTTTCTTTGACATTCAATTGTTTTATCTTTTCGGAATCGGATTCCTCGGAAAAAAAGTACACAAGTATGGTTTCTGAATTTTTTCCTAGGTGAAGAATAAAGCAGGAAAATCGAGTGAGGCACTTAAAATGATCACCCTGTACATCATATGACTCACATAACCTTAAATTTTTTGCTTTTGTAAATTTATTTTCAATTTTAATTCTAATTTTAGTAGTTTTAACATGGATCCATTGTAACATTTAAAAACTCTGGCAGACAGAAGATATATAAAGTTTTAATATTGTAGATTATTAAGAATAGGCGGCTAATTATAGGTTGGATTTCCACCCAACAAAAATAGTCATATTTTATTAGATCAAGGCAATTAAAACTTCATTAATAATGCACTGAACAAGATTTTAGTTGATAGTATAGGAGCGAAGCAGAAATTTTGATAAAAGCGACATAATATTCGAAAATCGTAAAAATGCACATTTTTGAGGTTAATATTGTGACGTCACGTGCACGAACGAATTTGTTTGGAGTTTAACCAATAGCAAGACCGTCCGTTTCTGACGTCATTAACGGAAAACTGGCGGGACTTTTGAAATTGATACAACTTTTTAATAATATTTAAAGCAACTGTAAGAATGATGTATTATTGGAATTTAAAGCATTATTATATTTTTAATACGCATTCAACTTTGACATAAATCTATTAAAAACCTTTAACTCAAAAAAGGTGTAAGAGCCCATATTGTGTTAATCAAACAGAAAAATTTAATTTTTAATGATCCAGTATACTTAGTTTATTTATTTTTTTCATAAAATCAATAATTTATCCAATCCTAAATTCAATAAAAATTGTGCAAGAATATTTAACCTTCCGGACTATTGTTTTGTATATTGTTTTTAATTTAGAAATGTAATATTTTAAAAATATACAATATTGACATTGACAACTTTTTGACAAGAATTTATTTAGTGTGAAAAAATGTAACCAAAAAACCCCCGTGCCAACATAATTGGAGTTGGTTGCGGACCTAAAAATTTTACCTTGAAGAGTATTAAAGAAAAAAAAAACGAACTGTAGTAATTTGTAATTTTTCCTAAAACTTTTAATGGAAACAGGCAGTCTGTAACTCACCCATTTACTTTCATATTCCCACCACATCTAGATCTATGAGCAGGCTAAAATTGCTATCACTTCTGATGAAATACGGTTGTAAATCGGTTCTGGTTTATTGACTGAAGAATTGAGACAAATTATCTTTGGATGGGATAGACAGCGTAAAAAACGCAGTTTTTGGACACGGAATTGAATTTTTAGGAGAAACCAATATGGATTTTCAGAAATCCTGTTGAAAGAATTTGCTTCGGAGGATTTAGAAGGATTTAGAAATCACCTGAGAATGTCGACAGAAAAGTTTACTATTCTGCTACTCCTGTAAGAATACTTCTAAAAAAAACTGTTTGTTTTTTATTTATTTTGCTTAATCATCACTGTTATTTCCACTAGAAATTCAAACCCCAGTTGTTTTTAAGCAGCCATACGAGACATCTAATTCATGATCAATACAGCAATGTGATCATAGGAGTAATTACCAGTTTCTGCGTCCGGTTGGAAAAATGTTGAACCCTATCGGAGGGCCTATAAAGCCGAAGCAGGATGCAGGAATACTTGGAAATTTCCATTTTGAGGGATCAATACTAGCTATAATTAAAACCAAACAGGTCATTAAGACATTATCTGTGTGAAATTATTGACAGAATTTACTTGAGGACAAACAAGCAACTTGTAGTACGTATCGGGTGTAGCATTCTTACGAAATTTCTTAGAGCTATTAGAAATACCATAAAACGACTACTACACAAGCTAAGTATAGTACACATATAATAAAGCATTTAGTCACACGACATTTTTGAAGACAAATTTACCATCTTAAATTTTTAAATATTTTACATTATTACATACGTCTACTGCGTTTGTTCTTTTTCTAAGAATGTCGAGCTGATGTAGTAGCTCAGAAAACACTTTAATTTAAAGCCATTCCGTTTACCTGTTTCTGTGAGAGTTTTACCTGTGAACATTTTGTGTTTTCTTTAGTAAGGCCGCCCGTCTGAATTAAACATAACCAAAGTATTCCCGTAACATGGCATCATCATAACTAACTCGGAGGACGCGGACAAATATGCAGGCGAACGAACGTCTTCTATAACCGCATTCATCCACATCAACGACGCGGTGGATGAAATGCCGAGAACAAAATTATATTAGTTCCAATTCGAATATGGGGGTTTATTAATCATTTAATTAAAGGCGCTAGTAAAATTATAGATAACCGTTAGGAGGTTGTGTTGAGAAACCGATTTCTATGCAAATGTTTCTTTTCTGTTACGAATATTGTCTGATTGTATAACTTTTTAACCTCGTCAAAATTCTGCATATTTTTAATTTACCCAAAATTTCTGAACCTACAAATGTAGATGAATATCAATGATTTATTACGGTAACTAGTTTATTTCTTACAAGTGATTACTTTAACACATTTGACATACCGGGTGGCCACGATAACCGACCCAGGCTTATTATAGCTCCTTTGTTTATGAACCAACTATTTTGAAATTTGTACTATCTAGGTTGTTGTATCTAGGTTGCAATTTTTTTTAAATATATAATTCGTGTGAATATTTATGACGATTCTAACTATGAAAAAAGAAAAACAATTGAATGCCAATTTAAAAAGTTATACACCCTATATATTTTTTCATTTTTGAAAGATCTTTTCGTGCTGTTTCTAAATATATATACAGGGTGAATACCAATAACTCATTTTAATTTTAAGAGGGGGTTTCTGTTGATATTTATAACAGAAATTACCAATAAAAAATATAAAAAAGAAAGTTGAAAAACTGACCTACCCTACGTAAAATTCTGGTAAACTTTTGAGGACTTATGGGGTGAACAACATGCCAAGTTCTAACGTAAAAAACGTGACAAAAAACGTCTAATAAAGTTAAGCCGCCGTTCGACGGTCTTTCATATTCGACCACCTGCAATAAAATTTGCGGATGGAGACAAGTTAATTGACAGTGACAGCAAAAACTAGTGAATTTATGATTGCAAAAAATAAGGTGAATGCCAGAGGCAAAGACCTATCCTGATTTATTTTCTGTTGAGATAGGTAAGTTACGAAGTTCTGAAAATGTTGACGTATTTTATTTTATTTTCTTTCTCGAAAACTACAGGGTATATATTTTTTATTTTTGGTATATGGCCTTACCATTAAGGGACCTACCATCCCTTAAAATTAAAATGAGTTATTGGTATTGACTCTGTATAAATACATTTATTTTTGACAGTTTTTGAATTATTTAAAAATGTAGTTTTTTTTAAGAAAATAAATGCAGTCTCCTAAATCAATATCTGGACTCATAGATTTAAGAATGGCCATGCTAAAAAACAAAAGCTCGAGTAATTATTTATTTTGACATTTGTTATTGCTCCTGTCATTAAATGTGAATTCAAAAATATAAGGGCGTTCCATTTAAAAAAGTTAGGCCCATAAATTTTCAAATTGGCCTCTAATTGTTTTTCTTTTTCATAATTAGAATCGTCATAAAAATTCACGCGAATTATATATAAAAAAAATTTTTGTTCCTTTAGAAATTTTCCACAAAATTGGCGTGATAAACCTGTATATTCAAAATGGCCGACTTCCGGTTTCGACGGAAATAACTTCAAAATTGATTTTTGAAATAGAACACTCTGTATATCTTATACTTTTTGGAATCTACAGACCAAAGTCTGATCACGTAGCGAAATTTAAATTTTTTTCAAAAATAATTTTAAATTTTTTATTTACCTACATACGAGCCTACATATTTAATTTTTCAGTGTTAAATGGAAATAAAACTAGACAACTAGACATACCATATATCGTCGTATTCAAAGTAAAATGTTCTATCTAATGCTGCGGATGGTCCATGCACAATACACTTAATATTAACTTAACTATTATTATTTGTGTGAATAACAAAATGGAGATACAGTAAAGCTTCGTTAATCCGGACTCCAATAATCCGGTTTTCCCAGTAATCCGGACTAAATTGAAATATCACTTATTACTTTATGTATCTCATAATCCGGATAATCATTGATTCTATAATCCGGATCGTAACGCATTACGCAGTTTGCCGCGCAATTCGTGCTATAACCTCGTTTAAATATGTACATAGAATTTTTGTTTCTTCTTACAGTTTTATATTTAGGTTTGTTTGTGTTTTGTTATTGAATAATAAAACTTTATTCTGCCTATTATTTTTGAATTTTAAATGGTTTCCAATAATCCGGATTTTTCTCTAATTCGGATCGTCCTGGTTTTAATTGATCCGGATTAGCGAAGCTTTACTGTAGATACATTTTCCCAAGTCGCAGCGGATTGAAAATAAAATTAAAAATATTAAAATTATTTAAAATACAAATTTTGCACCGTGATCGGATTTTGGTCCGTAGATTCTAGAAATAATAAAATATACAGGGTGTTCCATTTAAAAAATTCGAATTTGATGTCCGTCGAAACCGGAAGTCGGCCATTTTAAATGTACACGTCACTAAATTGGAAAATAAGTCTTATATTAAACACGTTCCAAATTTCAGAACAGTTGGTTCACAACTCGGTTCATAAACAAAAGAGATCTAAGCCTGGATCGATTCTCGTGGCCACCCGGTATAATGTATGAATTCTCCTTGCAATGAGTTTAAAGTAACTGAAGTCATTAAAATGGAGAGAAATGGCATTAAAAGCTAAAATTTATTCGTAGCTCTGAGTTCAGTTTTCGTATTTTTTTTATATATAATTTTTTTTATTTGATAAGCAATTTATTTTTTTCAATCAATGGCGCTGAGCTAATGAATTTTTATGAAAATCAAAACCAAAATGCAATTACTACCACTACTATTATAAGCAATCAATATATTTTTTCTTTTTCTTTCTATTTTTTCTTTTTTCTTTCAATTTTTCTTTTTCTTTTGTTCTCAACGATGTTGTTGTATTTATGCTTTTGTCTAAATTTTAATAAACATTATTTTTTCTATTTTATTTGAACTATTTATAGAAATTATCTTCAATCTGGCAACATGGCATTTTATATTATTGGCGCCTCTAGATGAAGGCGGGAGAACAAAATCATTGGAAAGAAATGCGACAGTAATAAGGCGTCAATAAAACCTTTTAATAATTATTTAAATCTGTATAGAACTCTTGATTACGAGGTTTAAAATAATACATACATATTCAGATGTGGAACTGCTTCTCAGTTGCGTACATTGGCTTGTTCGGTTACAAGCTAACAACTGGAGATGTGGAAACCTTTACAATTGCTTTCAAAATTCTTTCATAATTATAATTTTCGTTTTATCGTTAAAGTTGCCACCCTTTTTACTTTTTTCTACAAAGTAATTTGTGGGGAGTATATTTTTTAAAATGTTCCTTGCGCCTCCGTTTCAGATTGCAACATAAAAAATTAGGTTATTGTAATGTCTCCCGCAATTTAGCCCCCACGTTGGGCGCCAATTTTGTGCAATGTTGGGTTCATATGTTTTGTGTTTTTGTTTTTATTTTTAATTCTTACTTTCTTATTCGAATTAATGTTTGTTAATACATATACAGAATAAATGCAAAATACATAGTTTAAAAAAGAAAAAAGAAAAACGAAAATTGGGCGTCGCGGTGCTTACAGTTGAAAGGGTAAAAATACAAATTTAAGTATTTTAAATATGCAACTAAATGAACAAGAAAGATACTTAAATTATATCGACACTTAAAATTGCGTATAGACTAACAATTAGGTTTTCACAACTCGTGAGTAACTTAATAATAAAAGTTTAAAACATTTAAACATCACTTGTTTAAAAATTTTGAACATAATTAAAATCGTAATTATTATACTTATTAACAAATTGAATTATTTAAGACTCACCTTACAATTTACATCATTAAGGTACCTAGAACAAGACAAAAGAATAATTAACATTTTATCATATTTTTCATGTTAAAAATTTATAAAATATCTGAACACATCAACGTGCTCGCCCTTCGCATACATATCCGTATCCTCTTCGCATCAACTAGTAGAACCCGAACGACAAACCAACAAATATTTCTATATGAAATATCTCCGTTAATTACCTGCATGTTTCGGATGATAAAATAAAAATTATTTTCCAAATAGACCGTATTAAATTTCTTGGAGTTAAGATGGGGAAGTTAATTGGCAAAATTATTCGGGTGCGTCGTTGTTAGGCAAGTTCAATTATGCTTGACTTTGTGATATAATTTGTGGAATCGCGTTTCAGGCGTACCGCGCTTCTTTTGTTTCTGCAGCCTATCCGAAAATCTCCTTTTTAGAGGATATTTACTCCGCGTATATTGTGTAATACCTCGTTCCAATCCTCCAATGCGATTAATTTATATTAACTATTTTTTCAACGACCGAATCGGATAAAGAGATCGAGAACAATGTCAGAGTTAAAAAAATTACAAGTCGGCAAAATGCGATATTTTCTATGGGTTCGCAATACTCCCGGGGTATTTATGGACTCACGCCGAAGACCCATTTACTTTTTCATTTGCTTTATTTTTCTCCTTTTATCATAATTCACTTTTTCAATTATGAAGGCTTCAATAAATTAACTGAGTGAGATTTATTTAATTATATTTCCTCTGGAAAATAATATAGAGATTCTTCTTATATAGGGACGATTATTGCCTTATCAAAGAGCACACATTTCTATCTTTCTGGAATCTTTTACGTTTTCAAATCGTTCTCCTGACTCGATATTAATTGAAGAACACGCGTGCATTTATTTATTTACACACAATACACCATTCACAGTATTTGCATACCAATTAAACGATGGGAGAATACATCAACAAAAAACAGCAAGTAATACAAATTATTAAAAACACATTCATAAACGAGAAGAAGCAATAGTACCTACAGAGAAACAGGTACAATATTAAATAGTTAAGCGTAATTTGCACTTATCAATAGAAAACAATTTTTTCCACTACCGATCGTAAAGTGCTAACTTTCCGCACGCTGTAGAGTGCGTAAAGTTAAACTTTACGCACTAGTGCGTAAAGAGTTTTTACCTTACGCACTAGTGCGTGAAAAAGTAACATACTAAACAGTTGCATACCTATAATAATCATATCTTATTTTAAAAACATTAAATGTGGTTATTTAATTTTATGTAGTCCATTTATTTAATATCACGGTATTATTATAAAACATACCACCAAATTTTCAGTATTCTTTAACAATAATGATTGAATTTTGAAGTTTCATTTATATTCTTGACATTGACATTAGACAAAGAAATAATAAACATTGATTAATTTCACTCATTTAAAATTAAGTGGGCTGTAAGTATTGTGATTTTTAAATGACATATGAAGTTTTGACGTAATAGGTATGTTTTGACGTTTCACATTATTATTAGAGAATTTAGATGCATTTCGGTAGTAGAAAAAATATTGTATGCAATTCGTGCGAAAAGTGAGCTTTTTTCACTCATGGGATTGTCGCATTCGCCTACGGCTCATGCGACAAAATTCCCATTCGAGAAAAAATCTCACCTTACGCACTTGTTGCATAAATAACTATTTTCTACTATCGATCGTAAAGTGCTAACTTTCCACACGCTGAAAAGTGCGTAAAGTTAAACTTTATGCACTAGTGCGTAAAGTTAAACTTTATGCACTAGTGCGTAAAGTTTAATTAAAATTTTACACAAGACAATTTGATACTTCTACTATCGGTGACACTTTTAGAACAGTTGATTGTTTATCATGGTCTACTTTGTTGTACCTATGAATGAGTGAAAAACACTAGTGCAGACCCATCTACCAAAAAATATGGTTAGATTTTGTAATTAGTGATGCCAAAGTAATTTTCTTAAAAAAATGTCCATAAGAAAAATTAAAGTTGGGCGTCGCGGCGCCTACAGTTTTTAGAATTTTAAATAGGCAACTGAACTGAACTTTTATCCACGATTTTTTTTCTAAACCTTACCATTTGCGTGTTATTGGCAATAATAAAAAATAGAGATTTGCACTATTTTCAGGATATCTCTGAAACTATTGGACATTTTTCAAGTCTGAAAAAGGCACTTTAATCGACCTTCTATCTCTTACGGTTTACCCTGTATATGTATTAACAAACATTAAGCAAGTAAGAATTAAAAATAAAAACAAAACACATATAACATATAACCAAAATTGCACAAAATTGGCGCCCAACGTGGGGGCTAAATTGCGGGAGACATTACAATATAGGCATACTATGATATTAACCTAATTTTTTATGTTGCAATGTAAAACGGAGGCGCAAGGAACATTTTAAAAAATATACTCCCCACAAATTACTTTGTAGAAAAAAGTAAAAAGGGTGGCAAGTTTAACGATAAAACGAAACTTATAATTATGATGACAGTTGCATTTCTTTCCAATGATTTTGTTCTCCCGCCTTCATCTAGAGGCGCCAATAAAGTGCCATGTTTTCAGATTGAAGATAATTTCTATAAATAGAAATAAAATAGAAAATAATAATGTTTATTAAAATGTAGACATAAGCATAAATACAACATCGTTGAGAATAAAAGAAAAAATTAAAAATAGGAGGAAAAAATAAAAGAAAAATATATCGATTTCTTATCAAAAAAAAAAATTAATTAATGTTTACCAGAGTATATATAGTAGTATTAATTATCATTATAACGTACCCTGGTAACAGAAAAATCACGTTTACTACCATCCAAAAATTATATTAAAAAAAAAAACGAAAACTAAACTCACAGCTAAGAATAAATTTTAGCTTTCAATGTCAATTCTTTCAATTTGAATGACTACAGTTTAAGCACATCGCAAAGAAAATTCATAAGTACATTAATCCGGGTGGCCACGAGAATCGGCCCAGGCGTATAGCTCTTTTGTTTATGAACCAACTGTTTTGAAATTTGGAACGTGTTTAATATAATACTTATTTTCCAATTTAGTGACGTTTGTAACATGTAATGGCCGACTTCCGGTTTCGACGGAAATAACATCAAATTCGATTTTTTAAATGGAACACCCTGTATATTTTATTATTTCAGGAATCTACGGACCAAAATCTGATCACGTTGCAAAATTTGTATTTTCTTAAAAAATAATTTTAATATTTTTCAATCCGCTGCGACTTGGGAAAATGTATCTATCTCCATTCTGTTATTCACACAAATAATAATTCTTAGTAGTAAGTTAATATTAAGTGTATTGTGGGCCGATACATTGTCAAGTTCTTTTAATGAAACGTGCATCGACCATCCGCAGCATTAGATAGATCATTTTACTTTGAATACGACGATATATGATATGTCTAGTTGTCTAGTTTTATTTCCATTTAACACTGAAAAATTAAATATGTAGGCTCGTATGTAGGTAATTAAAAAATTTTAAATTTATTTTTTCTACTACCGATCTTAAAGTACTAACTTTCCGCACGCTGTAGAGTGCGTAAAGTTAAACTTTACGCACTAGTGCGTAAAGAGTTTTTACCTTACGCACTAGTGCGAGAAAAAGTAACATACTAAACAGTTGCATACCTCTATAATAATCATATCTTATTTTAAAAACGTTAAATGTGGTTATTTAATTTTATGTAGTCCATTTATTTAATATCACGGTATTATTATAAAACATACCACATAATTTTCAGTATTATTTAACAATAATGATTAAATTTTGAAGTTTCATTCAAAGTGAGCGTTTTTCACTCATGGGATTGTGACAAAATTCCCATTCGTGAAAAAATCTCACCTTACGCACTTGTTGCATAAATAACTATTGGAAAAAAATTCAAATTTCGCTACGTGATCAGATAGAACTTGGTCTGTATATTCCAAAAAGTATAAAATATACAGTGTTCTATTTCAAAAATCAAATTTGAAACTTTACGCACTAGTGCGTAAAGTGTTTTTACCTTACGCACTAGTGCGTAAAGTAACATACTAAATAATTGCATATCTATTAGAGCACCTATAATAATCATATTTTAAAAACGTTAAATGTGGTTATTTAATTTTATGTACCTACCATTTATTTAATATCACGGTATTATTATAAAACATACCACCTAATTTTCAGTGTTCTTTAACAATAATGATTGAATTTTTTACAATTCTGAGGTTTCATTTATATTCTTGACATTGACATTAGACAAAGAAATAATAGACATTGATCAATTTCACTCATTTAAAATTAAGTGGGCTATAACAGTATTGTGATTTTTAAATTACATGAAGTTTTGACGTAACAGGTAAGTTTTGACGTAACAGGTAAGTTTTGACGTTTCACATTATTATTAGTGAATTTAGGTCCATTTCGGTAGTAGAAAAAATATTGTATGCAATTCGTGCGAAAAGTGAGCTTTTTTCACTTCACAAAATTCCCATTTGTGGAAAAATCTCACCTTACGCACTTGTTGCATAAATAACTATTATCTTGTTCATGAAAAATATCACGCACAAAATAAAAAATAGATTGGTAAAAAAAATATAAGTAAAATGTAAGTAGCAGTAGGTATTAATTTTTTATGGGGTTACCTAACGAGTGTACAAAAATAATTTTGAGTATTGTTTGTAGTTAATTTGTGGCGGATAGTTAATATTCATTGAACTTAATTCTGGGAATCACGCCAAATTCTAAAAAATAAATAGAAATAAGAAATGCCAAAATATGTCAAGATAAAAGTGTAGTATCAAAGGCAAACCTCAACAGTTTGCCCCAGAAAACCACTGTATATAGTTCTAAATGAATATAAATACAATATTGTTATCTAAAATTCGTATCAGTGGTTTTCTAGTATTTTACACTAGAAAATATAACAAAATGTATATTATATAATATATAGATATATACCGGGTGACCACGAAATGAGGCTCACCCTTATATCTTCTTTGTTTTACAGGATATAAATTTCAAATTTGGACACGTCAAATAACGGTTAAATACGCATTATTTCAACCGTTTTATCACTTTCTGTCGCTTCCGGTTTCTCCGGAAATGACACTAACTTTCGTTTTTTAAATGGAACACCCTGTATATTTTTACATTTTTGGATTCAGGAGGTCATTTTGAATACATTTAAGGCAAATTGAGATAAAAATATTATTGACAGACATTTTTATGAGCAAATTTAATTTTTGATCTAGGCGGCCTTGACCCCAAAAAAATGTTTTGTTTTGCTTCAATAATTAATCAAAAAATACAATTATGATATTATGTGGTATGACATTTGTGTTATAAGATCTTCAACATTTCGTAAATCGTTTTTCCAAAATAACTAATTTTTTTTAAATGGCACCATGGTGACTCACTATGTTATTTCAATAAAGCATTTCATTACCGATAATTTGGTACCAAACACTTCAGATTTGTTCATATTATAATACATAAAAATTACATTCAACAAGATATAAATGAAAATAAACTCATAATATTTAACACTGAATTTCTATCAAATAGGTGCTTTTGAAATGTAACGAAAAAAACAAGTGAATAGTTTGACAGCTCAAATGATATTTAAATCTATGAGAATCAGGTATTATTTTGTTGCGTATAAAAAAATTATGGTTTATTCACAAAGTGACAAAGTGGATATGCTGTTGATATACGGGGAAAGTCGCAGAAATAGTCTGGCAGACCGTGATTTATATGCAGAACGCTATCCACTAAGAAAGTGTAGAACGGGAGCTGAGACAAGAGAGAGTAGCTCAAGAACACCACTTTGTCACTTTGTGAATAAACCAAAATTTTTTAATACGCAGCATAATAATACCTGATTCTCATAGATTTAAATATCATTTGACATTTGAGCTATGAAACTATTCATTTGTTTCTTTCGTTACATTTCAAAGGCACCTATTTAGAAATTCAGTGTTAAAAAATATTTTTATCTTCATTTATATCTTGTTGAATGTAATTTTTATGTATTATAATATGAACAAATAATGAAGTGTTTGGTACCAAATTATCGGCAATGAAATGCTTTATTAAAATAACATAGTGAGTCACCATGGTGCCATTTAAAAAAAATGAGTTATTCTGGAAAAACGATTTCCGAAATGTTTAAGACCTTATAACACAAATGTCATACGGCATAATATCATATTTGTATTTTTTGATTAATTATTAAAGCAAAACAAAACATTTTTTTGGGGTCACGGCAGCCTAGATCAAAAATTAAATTTGCTCATAAAAATGTCTCTCAATAATATTTTTATCTCAATTTGCCTTAAATGTATTCAAAATGACCTGAATCCAAAAATGTAAAAATATACAGGGTGTTCCATTTAAAAAACGAAAGTTAGTGTCATTTCCGGTGAAACCGGAAGCGACGGAAAGTTATAAAACCGTTGAAATAATGCATATTTAACCGTTATTTGACGCGCCCGAATTTGAAATTAATATCTTGTAAAACAAAGAAGATATAAGGACGAGCGTCATTTCGTGGTCACCCGGTATAGTTATATGATATGTAAAAAACAATTATAAAACAATAACTTATCTTAACAGAACGTTTCGAACCAAAGTCTAGGTCCTTTTTCAACTGTGATTACAAAAAATGACTTGTCAAAAAAGATCACTTTGACACCTGACACTGATTATTAATTAATGCATAGATCACTACATAAAGAATTCTAATTTATTTTGATATTTCCGTCACGTACTTCTTTTTGGAGAATCGGTAGCCAGACTTCGTCTAGCAACACTGAACTAGTAGAGACGCAGTCGGTACTATTTAGTTGAATACAGGCACTCTCTTTAAGTTTTCGTTTATTACAATGTGTCTCCGTTTGAATTATACTACACTTTTATCTTGACATATTTTGGCAATTTTCTTATTTCTATTTATTTTTTAGAATTTGGCGTGATTCCCAGAATTAAGTTCAATGAATAATTTTGAGGTCTTTAAAGAGGAAATAGACCAGAAATTCGATTGATTACATGTCTAAAGACCACTGTAAATATTTAGCAGGATCTTGGTTTCCGTTTTAAACATTCCCAGGCAGCAGACAGTCGGATCTGACCAATTAGTTTATTGTATTCTTTATCATAAAACGTTGGCATCATTTGTCGAAAAACATGCCTTACACTTGACATCACTGCACAAACAAAATATGTACATGCATTTTTCGCTTTGAAATAAAGTGGCTGTTTCGGAGATATTCGCCGTTTTCTTGCGGAATGCAGAATATTTACGTAATTGATAAGAAAGTGCAGTGTCGCTTTACATCAGATTATTTCTCTTTATTTATCAGATTCTCCTCATTTTTAACAACATAATTTTTGATGCCACATTAAATACGCCGCTCATTAAACGTACATACATGCGGAATATCTTATACCCAACAAAATGCTGGAGCAGAAGTACACTTGTTTGAAACAATACGTCGAAGCTAAACTTTGATCGTTAAATCTGTTGTGAATTTTACGTCAAACTGCATTCTTGTCCAACCAGTCCTCCTGCATAAAAATAAAATTAACTTTTATATCGTTCTATCAATTTTAAATAAAAAGTTATTTTTTATCCGGTACCAGATATCTGTATAAGAATGTAGAGTTTAAAGGAACGTTAAGAGGATTTAACAGCCCTATTGCGATTTTTCGTGATCAAAAATTAAATTAAATTATTAACGATTTCTTCATTTCAAATCCGAGTATGAGCGTTGCGCAGAACCGTCTCATACATTTCAAACTGAATATATTTTTTAAAATTTTTCCAGAGGTAAAATTATTCGGAAATTATTTCGCACCTAATTTTTTATTTTTACATTTGCCTCCTACATAAATCCGTTTTAGTACAGCTTCTGCAAAGGTCAATATATTGTACGGAGTACTGTACTCAAAAATGTTAATATCGAATATTTTAATATTCAGCCTCCTTAATTTTCTGACATGTTCTTAATTGATTGGTCAGGTATCTTAATAAATGATACAGTCTTAGAAGTGCTGCGGTTAAACGACATATTAACTTGTTTACTAGTTATGCATGTCGTTTATAATGGTTTTAATATGATGGATACTGAAAACATAAAATTTATGATCAAATTAAAAAATGAAGAATTCCCATAGAATAAATTTTATATACCTACTTAGGTATGTAATAAAAATTGCAACCGTCAAGTGAAAATATATTAAAATTCCTTACAGGCTGGATTTCATAAGAGAATTTGACTATTTACAATACGTAAATTTTTAGAACATTTTTGTTTAGGTAATAAGAAATAATACATTTTTCAGTAATTTTTTTTTTTGTTAAATCCTTATAATTTTCATTTTTTTCGTATTAATGACAAACGCATTGAAACATTTTTTCTTCTATTTTATTTTTTGTCAAAGGAAGCAGGTTCAAAACGCTAATAATATACTGGATATTTGTACATTTATTGCCATCTTCATAGAGTTATAAGATGGCCATGTTCCTACACATTTTGTCTGTCGATTCACGAAACAACTTATCCGCAAATAAACCTTTTTGTAAAACGAAACGCTTTTATAGAAAGTGTAAGTGCGCTAAAAATACTGCAACAACTTTCCTCACATCTTTTGTTGCTTTCCAATCCGAAAAGTGCCAAACTAAGTGCCGCACGGCCACACCTAAAATTCTAATTGAATAACGGTTTAATTGCAATTCAGTTATTTCTCTTTGTAATAAGTGTTTGTTAAAGTATCTATTACATTACCATAAATATAAATGATTCCTCTTACAAAATGCCACGGAAATATTTTCATTATTCGCTTGGGTCATATTAATTTATAAGCGTATTTGCGAGCAGATCTGTTTTAATACAGAGGTCATTCCTATATAAGTGCAGAATGTGTTGAACTTCTAAAAAAAGAACAACAAATTTATTTTCTATTTGACTTGATCAATTTAACATTAATGTCAAATCGTCAGCGGCTAACTATTGCATGCAACGAACGCCTTTATGGGATCGCTTTATAAATATGTGCAAATATCTTCCTAGGAAATTAATGCATACCAGATGAATCCACGTCTAGACGACCACTTATACTACTATTTTATTGCACTTTTCAGTAATTGCGTTATTTATTATACTTGGGGTTGGTCTTTGCAAGTCTTGGGGAGCCATAATTCAGATATCTATTTCTTTGACAGCGGTCTCGATCTATATTTAAATATTGAAATATTTAACAAATTTAGAAACTAAGAACAATATGAGTATCAAGTATTAATGTAAAGTCCATTTTTTATGGATTTCAACCTGAAATAAGATCACTAACTGATGGACCCAGCCGTTGGCTATCGAAATTGCGTGCGTTCTTAAAAAGAAAATGTTATCTTCTGTAATATTTAAAATAAATCAGATAAAAAGTTTAAAGAAGCATTTTAAAGATGGAGAGACTGGTTTTTAATTTTTTATTGAAACGTTGCTGCGAAAAACTCAGCTTGGTTTTGTTGACTTTAAATTTACTTTAGTAAAATGTCTCGAGAAACAATTTTTTTTCAAAGTAAATTCTCTTCAAAAATTCTCTAACAAATCATGGATTTAGATAAACATGAGGTTTGCTGCTGCAAAGCCGAGATATAAGATAGGAAACTTTTGTTTAGCGAAAAAATACTTCTATCAAAATTAAATTTGCTAAAAAATGCTTATAACGTTTTTCTAAGTATAAATCAAATTTGAAAGAATTAATGCATTTACAAGACAACGCAATCACAACTTCTAACCCCGCTTATTCCAAGACAATGTTACGGCAGTATCGGCTCTAGAATAAATTATATAAAGTATCGGAATTTCCTCACTAGTCTCGTCTTAAAAATAATCTTCGCTATTTTCGTTTTCTTCTTGTAATAATGACATACACATGAGATACTTGCAATGCCACAAACAACAGGGATAGGAGCAAGCGAGGGAGCAAGTAAGTCGCGCCTTCCTAACATTTTTTGGCATAATCAAAACCAGTTTAATTTATGGCGAAGGAATCAGGTACAAAACGTGTATATTATATTTTAGGTATATTTAGGAATTAAAATATTTACATCAGTCACACAAACTATACGAAAAAAAACTCGCGTTTTTTCAGTCAGTATTTTCAGACATAACAGATTTAATATCAATATTAAAAAATCGTTTTTTTACAATTTCCTTTCTTTGCTTGGTATAATTCCGAGTATAATACCTATAAAATCTGTTAGACACAAAATTCATTGAAACCATTTCAGGTTGCTATAATTGTCAAATAATGCAAAAACAACTACCCTTTATAACTACATGTTATGAAACATTGGATCAAATTACAAGTCACAGCGTCCAAAGCAAAAAAAATATTGAAATCAAAAAAATATTCAACCTACCAAAAATTCAGTTAACATAACCTAGTTTTAATTTGTCTTTGACGTCAAAATTTTACATAACCTAGTTTTTTATTTGACTTTGAACTTTATAAACAATATGTATCAAGCAAAGAAAGGAAATTGTAAAAAACACGAAGGAATAGGTCTTAATGTAAAAATAAATTTTTGACGTCAATGTCAAATTAAGAAACTAGGTTATGTTCACTTTTGACGCCAATGTCAAAGTCAAATAATAAACTAGGTTATGTTAATTTTTGACGCCAAAGTCAAATAAAAACTAGGTTATGTTCATTTTTGACGTCCATGTCAACGTCAAATTAAAACTAGTTATGTTAATGAATTTTTGGTAGGTTAAATATTTTCCTTGAAAACCGGCCAGAAAGTAGCATTTTCCGGCTTATTTTTAGGCCAGAAAATCGCATTTTATCAAACTGAGGCAATAAATTTTTGACGTCAATGTCAGTCGCGTTAAACTAGGTTATTTTAATTTTTGACGTCAATGTCAAATTAAAGAACTAGGTTATGTTCACTTTTGACGCCAATGTGAAAGTCAAATAATAAACTAGGTTATGTTCATTTTTGACGTCCACGTCAAAGTCAAATTAAAACTAGGTTATGTTAATGAATTTTTGATAGCTTAAATATTTTTGTTTAAAACCGGCCAGAAAGTAACACTTCCCGGCTTATTTTTAAGCTAGAAAATCGCATTTTATCAAACTGAGGCCGGTAAAGTGATGGTTGCTATGGTGAGAGTCCTTTTACAGGGTTCACAATAGCAACCGAGTGTTTGTATTCTCTAATAGTTATTTGTGTAACTAGTGTATATTTGTTGCATGAGGCATGAAGTTTGAAGCACGAACGAAGCTTGAGTGCAACAAATATACTTTTGCAAGTTTTGCGCACAATATTTTTTCTACGATCGAATTAAATAGATTTTTTTAAAAAACTTAATTGAATAGAATATTACCTAACAGAAAATATCAAATGTCAAACTGACAACTAGAGAAATAAAATTGTCACTGTCAAACACCATCCATGAATAACTTTGAATAAACTTTCGTTGCCTAGTAACAACGTACTTTTTGCACTAGTTCAAAAAATAAAAATGTTTGCTACTTTTTGCACTGTAAATAAAGAAAAAAGTTAATGCATTTTGCACGATCGTAGAGAAAACTAAAAAGTAGGTAACTTGACATATTTTGACATAAGAACAGAAAGACAAAATAAATACTGTACCGGTTTTAAAAAAATATTATGTACGTCACACATTCCAAAAGTGCTTTTACTGGACTCGCCTACGGCTCGTCCTGGAATTTGCCCTCTCGTCCAGTAAAATGTCACTTTCGGAACTTGTTACGTAAACTACTATTTGATTTCAATATTTTGTTTGCTTTGGACTCTGTGAATTTGTAATTTAATCTATTATTTTATTAAAGTAGTCACTTTTGTAGATTTGACAATAATAGCGTTCTAAAGTGTTTTCAATATTTATTTACATCCAACTGATTTTATATTTGAATGCAGAAGTGAAGCATGAATGTAAATATATCAAATTGGATATTTTTTGTTAGGATTATGCTTGTATAAAACCTAAATAAAGAAATTTATAAATTATGAAACATTCTATTTTTCGTAAAATACTTAGATAATAACTAAAAACGCCATCGAATACGTAAATTATCCCAATATTTAGCTATCTTAAAGGCAAAGCCCTTAACATAATTTGTCGTGGCTATATGGGCTATAATTCCAAAGCCATATATTTAAAATAAAAAATTTTAAAAAAAAACAAAACCACTTTACCCCTTCTAACTTTTATTAATGAAATACTACATGTATAAACAAAGATCTCTTAGTTAACGACTGATTTCAGCTTGAAACCCATGAAAAATGGACTACCTGCCATCACATTTACTGACCATTATTACACATTTCTCATAAGGCAGATTTACACTTATTGAATTTCATCAAAATATCTCGAATACCTCTCTGTACAAAATCACATCACCGAGATAAAAAATAACCAAATTTTGGGCACCCTTCAATACCTGTCAGCTCATTTAAGAGGCATTTTCAGACATTTAAGTACAGAGAATCAAATGAAGAATCAGTCCAAGAATTATGGGCCAGGTTTTTTCAAAACACAATCATCGATTATCAAGTTTATTTTTAAGATGTACAATCGCTAAAATCTTGAAACAAACTAATTAGAACAGCTACTCTGACACTATGTAAAAACTACACAAATTTAATTACTTCAATCGATACTCCGATACCGTGTTTCCTTACAGTTTACACATATGAAATCAATAAACATATCTTACGAGGGCAAAATGTAGCAGTAACACAATATATACGCCACTCCAAATCATGTAGCAAGTTACCTTTATTAGCGCACTAAATCAAATTTGAAAATAAGGTTAAGTATCATTCTCCGGCGGTTAATGTATTTAATATCATCTGTAAAGTGCCGGTACAAATGAAAACGTCAATATCAGGTTTAACGGAATTTATAATTCAATTGTGATATCAGCGAAATGCAGGTAACTTGGAACGAGACTCCCTCGTCATATACCCTCCAGTAAGTTCGATTCGAATTAACGAATAATCGCAGAAATTATATTATCCGGGATTTACGGTTGTTGTGTTTATGACGTGTAAAAAGTTGCAACTAGAACGTAGAGCGCTGTTCTCTATTCGAGATCCTACACCAACTTAAACCAGTTTTTGATTCATTGTTTTCTGGGTTGTAAGGTTAGAGTGGCCAATTTTTTTTTACAAACAACGATCAAAAATACTTTGATTGGAAATTTGATAAAAAAAATATACAGGGTTCTATTTGAAATCGACATAGGTCCACTTCCGGAAAAACCGGAAGTGATTTCCAAATGTTTTTTTCGTGGAAAATATGGGTCTTAGTGAATGATATATCCGACTCAAAAACCAAAACTATCACCTCAAAGGCAATAAAATGGCGCCTTGTACAATAATTTCGTCGTCACCCGATACATTATATTACATTTTTGAAACTGATAAGTAATTGCAAAATTTAATACTTAAAACATCAGTAAAAATCACAGCTTAACTTTTCCATTAAATCGCTAACGTAAACTAAGCGTAAAAGTGGGCTCAAGTTTGGACCTTGTGGCATCCCCGAAATTACAATATAAGTAATGTACATAAACCACTATAGCTAATAAAATTTCTATTCTCCAGGAACGCATTAAACAACTAGACTCATAACAAGATCAAATTTGTCGAGGGCTTTGTGCAATAAGGCGAATTAATTAATTTAAATTGGTATACCCTGGCGTCACGTTAAGAAACAATTAGTTAATACGGCATACAGGGTGCTATCGAAAGTAGGACACTTTTAGCAGTGTATCGCGTATCAAAAAGCAGTTTGTAGTTCAACGCGCTGGCAGTAATGCATTTTTTTAAATATACATATATGGAGGTGGTGAAGCTTATAACATACTTTTTATATTATAAATAAAGCCAAAATATTTCACCAATACATTTTTTTTTATAAAATAATCCGTTTCTGAAATATTTATTAGTGTTTTTTTTAACGCTACCTTATGTTATACTTACCGAATCCAGCACGCGTGATTTAAAATTTACGCCTCAATTAATAACAATTTTAATATTTCAGAATCGGTTCGATGTTATTTTTATTGAAGGATATGTTCCAGTTATTCCTGACCCACGCGGTGTATCTAACGATAACAAAGAAGAATTTCTACTGACAGTTATTGATTTCAACTCCTCAATTTTCTATCAGAATATTCATTATTTAGATGAACTTCTTAATAAATTATTGATAGATATTTCTTTGCTGTCGGGAGATAGAAACGTTTGAAAATAACGTTTCAATTATAAAGTCCGGATTGATCGGTATACTTTGCCAAGGGTAGGTAGGTATTTGCATATAAAATAAGGTGTAAGAAATCCTTGTGTTTTGTGTAAAAACATTATTGCGTGAGTATCTGGAAAATGTTCGCTATTTACCACGTTAGGAAAATTACGTATGGGTTTGCTTAAAAAATTGCCTGGAGCAATATCTCACATATTTCATATAGTGGAAGTGCGGAACCGTTATAGGTCGACTTAGCATCAAAAGCAGTAAATACATTTTTATGTTGTTCGATGGTGTGTGTATCCATTTTGCGGATCTATCTACAGAGAATAAGTTCTTCCCCGGGTTTAGATCAAATGTTTATGAAACTCATTATCCGCCGTAGGTAGATCTCATTTGCTGAACAGAAAGAACTACTGAAAATTGTCGAACAGAAAAAAAAGAATGCGATTATCTCGGACACTAAAGGGTCATGCGGAGTAAAATCGATACAAGTCCCAACTGGATTTAAAAAAGTTTCCAGTAAATCGCCTAGGATAAACAATTTTGCTCTACCACTAACGTTTCATTTATTGTGTAAACTTCATCAGGGCGTCAGAATTGTGCTGAAATTAGGAACTTTTCAGACTGTTTGTCAACGTGGATGAAATATCGGAAATAAACTATCTGCAGTTCAGTTTCCATTATGTTTGAGCTTGGATACCAAAACATCTCGTAAAGGTTTTAGTTAATATTTTTAATCAAAACAACTTTGGCGACAATAAAAGTGACACCTAACACGCATAAGAGCGAAGAAGGCAACTCGATCAATGCGCTTTTTAATATGAATTTAAGGAGCATTTTTCTTATAATGAGCAAAATGTGTACAATTGTTCGCCTCTCATGGTTAAACAACCCATTAAGGAATATACGTATCGTGTTTAACCAACGTACATTAACATCACAGTGGTTCTAATTTACAACCATGTTTTATTTTGTTTTATGCATAATTTTAATAGCAAAAGTAACGATTATAAATTTTGGGTTGACTTCCCGATGAAAAATAATGACCTACCCTTTTCAAAACTTATCAAAAATTTATTCACCATATTCACTATGAGGTAATAATTTATTAGAAATACTAACTTGGGTAAATATAACTGATAATATAAACACGGGTGGCATGAAATACGAATTAGTGAATTCCCCGCACATGACAACAATACGGTCATAAAAATATGTATAAATTACAATATATTACGTAAAACTATAATTAATGGTCTGTTTAGTAATCAAGAATGACAGATAAGATAGTCATGAGATTATAAAATTTTTATAGACTTGGAACAGAAACAGCGTAGTTTTTTATGCTTCTCTAACCTAACCTGTATATCTTTATAAATACTGAGAGCGAAAAACACCTGAATTATGCAAAACCATCAGCAGGAACTATATAGGCCTGCAGAAATAGAAAGAACGGTGTAACTAATTCGTTTCAGATAGCCACAGGTAAAAACAGGTGTATTTAGTTATAAGGAATATACCTCTGCGATACCTCCCAAATCAAATAAACAGGACATTGTTTATAAGTCACTTTTATGTGAAAAAATCATGAAATTTGGAGTTTTTTAAAAATTGCAGTAAGACTGCAGTAGATTAATTTTTTTGAATGTTTCTGTTTACTAGGTAATTCCAAACCGGTTAATTTAAGCCCCGGTTGATTTCATTTCATTGATTATTTATTTAAATAATTGCCGACAACCATCGATAGTTTCGAAAATTTCAAGCATTTTTTACTCTGAACGGAAAAATGCTAACTCTTGAAAATTTCGTTTCAAAATGTTTATTAGTTTTCGAAAAATTCTATTTGTTTATTAAAAAGGTCCCGAATGTTTAATGAAAAATTGACCTATTAACGTTATCAAAAATAATTCAACCACAGCTCATTTTTTTCGTCAAGACGTCAATTTTACGAATCTGTTATGGGCGTTTCGATTTTCAATAATTTTGACCGTCAAAATGGCGTTAACAACATGGCTACTTTTCGGAGCAGCGTTTTTTGCAAATAACTTTACAACAAATGAACGTATCTGCACATATCTTTCACATTTGAATTGCTGGTATTTTTCTACAAATTTATTAAAAAAAAAATTGTTGCTCTGGGACATGTAGGAGCCGGGATAATTTTTTAAATTGTTTAAAGCGCCAAACGTTTATTTATTAATATTTATGGCCAAAATTGAAACTGGTTGTTAATAAGATCTTGAATTTTGTGAATTCATCAAGTCCTATTGAAAACGGGCCCTTTTTGAGGTCAAAATATAATTTTTAATAATTAGTGATTTTAGAGCGTCTTCATTTTGTTTGGCTCAAGGGACAGGTGAATTTTTGATCAAACGAGTTTCAAATTGGGGTAGCGAGAAAAATTCGTCATATCTCCGTTATTTTCCGGCCAATTTCGACGTTTTTTTTTTAATTTGGAGTAGCTCACGAAAATAATAACAATGGGCACATTTGCAATATCCAAATAATAAACAAATCATTGTTATAAACAATTTTTTTTTTTTATTTTTTCTTTTTTGGGCTTATGCAACTTATAATGTGCTAATGTATTAAATATAAATTTATAAAGATTATATAATGGTAACAATGCTGTAACATCGTATATTGTTTGATGGAGAAATAGTTTGTGCATACATTGTTACCATTATATTATAATCTTTATAAATTTAATACATTAGCACATTATAAGTTGCATAAGCCCAAAAAAGAAAAAATTTAAAAAAAAAATTGTTTATAACAATTATTTGTTTATTATTTGGATATTGCAAATGTGCCCATTGTTATTATTTTCGTGAGCTACCCCAAATTAAAAAAAAAACGTCGAAATTGGCCGGAAAATAACGGAGATATGACGAATTTTTCTCGCTACCCCAATTTGAAAATCGTTTGATAAAAAATTCCCCTGTCCCTTGAGCCAAACAAAATGAAGACGCTCTAAAATCACTAATTATTAAAAATTATATTTTGACCTCAAAAAGGGCCCGTTTTCAATAGGACTTGATGAATTCACAAAATTCAAGATCTTATTAACAACCAGTTTCAATTTTGGCCATAAATATTAATAAATAAACGTTTGGCGCTTTAAACAATTTAAAAAATTATCTCGGCTCCTACATGTCCCAGAGCAACAATTTTTTTCTATAAATTTGTAGAAAAATACCAGCAACTCAAATATGAAAGATTTGTGCAGATACGTTCATTTGTTGTAAAGTTATTTGCAAAAAACGCTGCTTCGAAAAGTAGCAATGTTGTTAACGCCATTTTGACGGTCAAAATTATTGAAAATCGATACGCCCATAACAGATTCGTAAAATTGACGTCTTGGCGAAAAAAATGAGCTGTGGTTGAATTATTTTTGATAACGTTAATAGGTCAATTTTTCATTAAACATTCGGGACCTTTTTAATAAACAAATAGAATGTCTCGAAAACTAATAAACATTTTGAAACGAATTTTTTTTTGTAAGTTGAGGGTAATGAGACACATATTCCACCAAAGTTTCAAGAGTCTAGCATTTTTCCTTTCAGAGTAAAAAATGCTTGAAATTTTCGAAAATTTCGATGGTTTTCGGCAATTATTTAAATAAATAATCAATGAAATGAAATCAACCGGGGCTTAAATTAACCGGTTTGGAATTACCTAGTAAACAGAAACATTCAAAAAAATTAATCTACTGCAGTCTTACTGCAATTTTTAAAAAACTCCAAATTTCATGATTTTTTCACATAAAAGTAACTTTTAAACAATGTTCTGTTTATTTGATTTGGGAGGTATCGCAGAGGTATATTCCTTATAACTAAATACACCTGTTTTTACCTACGGCTATCTGAAACGAATTAGTTACAGATTCCCGTTCACATCGTCTAATTCTACAGGCCTAATAAAGCAAAACTCTAGACTCTAGATTATTTGAGGAGGTACATTACAAAAACGCAGTTTTTAGTTTACACTGGATCTGAGAGCACCACGGCATCAAAACCAGGATCGGCTTTAAAAGCTTGTATGTACAATAATACATATGAGGCACGGAAACTAATACAAATATTCATATGACAACTTACTGAACAGTCAAAGCAAAAATATATTATTAGCTTATCACTAAATATCCAATTTTTCAATTATTGATAGGAGCATATTTGAAATATGTATTTTATCAGAAATTTTAGTACAGTGATACTTTTTAAAACTTTAGTTATTTTCATGGCTGAATGGCGAAATACAAAGCCAGAATTTAAAAATTAAAGAAAATAGAAAACCAATTTTAAAAAGCTTTAGTGGTTCGCCGGAATTCACTATCAGGTAAAATAGTTCGACGCTAAAGTGCTTTCATATCATTAAAGGAAAAATGCTAAATTAAAATATATCAATATGTCAATAAAAACATTCCACTTAACATTCGCCCGCATGTGCCAGATTTTAGTAAAAATATTTCACTTTTTTTTCTGTAAATAAATTATCCGGTATTTTCTCCACCAAAACGTAATTTTCTTTATCTGTTCTAGGATCGAATACATTAAGAAATGTAGCAGGAATGGCTATTTCCTCCAGAAATATGGATATCAAGATATGCGTCGATCAATAAATTTAGCAGGAAAATGACTATTCTCGCCAGAAATATGGACAAGATGTTAAGACCAAATTTTACCTCTTGATCCGCACGTAACCAAATTTAGCAAGAATGACTATTGTCTCCAGAAATATGGATATAAAGATTTTAATTTTTTTTTGTTCCTAGAGCCGCATTCTATCTCTCGATCTGTCAATAATTAAAATCAGCAGGAATGACTATTCTCTCCAGGAATATGGACATCCAAACGTCATTTTTATGGACTTCCCTAAGAATGAATTTATATACCCGTTCATATTTTCTCTTTCTCCAGAAATATGGACATCAAAACGTTGACTTTTTATGAATTCCTCTAGAGGCGAATTCTGCTCATAAATAAATTTAGCAGGAATGACTATTCTCTCGAGAAATATGGACATTAAGATTTAAATTTTTTATGAAATTCTTTTGGACCGATCCCTATCTTTCGTTTATACATAAATAAATTTAGCAGGAATGACTATTCTCTCCAGAAAGAAGATACTAATTTTGTATATGTATAGTCCTCTGAGAACGAATTCTATGTATTGATCCGCCCATCAACAAATTTAGCAGGAATGACTATGACTATTCTTTATCTGTTCTAGGATGGAATACATTAAAGAAATGTAACAGGAATTACTATTTCCTCCAGAAATATATATGGACATCAAGATATTCGCTCATCAATAGATTTAGCAGGAAAATGACTATTCTCGCCAGAAATATGGACAAGATGTTAATTTTTTATGGACTCCCCTAAGACCAAATTTTACCTCTTGGTCAGCACGTAACCAAATTTAGCAGAAATGACTATTGTCTCCAGAAATATGGATATAAAGATTTTAATTTTTTTGGTTCCTAGAGCCGCATTCTATCTCTCGATCTGTCAATAATTAAAATCAGCAGGAATGACTATTCTCTCCTGGAATATGGACATCCAAACGTCAATTTTTTATGGACTTCCCTATGAATGAATTTATATACCTACCCGTTCATATTTTCTTTCTCCAGAAATATGGACATCAAAACGTTGATTTTTATGCATTCCTCTAGAGGCGAATTCTGCTCATAAATAAATTTAGCAGGAATGACTATTCTCTCCAGAAACAAGGACATCAAGAAGTTAATTTTGTATGGACTCCACTGAGAATGAATTATATGTATTGATTCGCCCATCAATAAATGTAGCAGGATTAACTATTCTCTCCAGAAATATGGACTTATTCAAGATACTAATTTTGTATAGAGTCCTCTGAGAACGAATTCTATGTATTGATCCGCCCATCAACAAATTTAGCAGGAATGACTATTCTACCCTACGGCCAAATCCTATCTCTCGATCCGTCCATAAATAAATTAGTCTATTCTCTAAAAAAAATAACATATTATGGATTCTCCTAAAACCGAATTTTACCTCACGATTAGCTCATAACTAGATTTAGCAGGAATAACTACTTTCTCTAGAAATATGGACAAGAGATTAATTTTTCATTGGCTCCCCTAAAACCTAACCTTATCTCTCGATCCGCCCAACAACAATATTAATAGGAATGAAAAATGACTATTTTCGCCAGAAATATGGACATCAAGATGTTAATTTTCTATAAGTTTCCTAGAATCGAATTATATCTCTCGATCCGTCCATCATTAAATTTAGCAGGAATGACTATTCTCACCAGAAACATTGACATCAAAACGTAATTTTTTTATGGACTCCTCTAGGACTGAACTTAATTTTTCGATTCGTCCATAAAGAAATGTAGCAGGAATGACTATTATGTCTAGAAATATGGACATCATGATGTCAATTTTTTTAGGTATTCCCCCAACGATGAATTTTATTTAGCATATATAACTATTTTGTCCAGTAATATGGACATCAAAGTTGCTTTTTTATGAACTCGTCTACGATCGATTTCTAATTTTCGACCTGCTCATGCATAAATTTAGCAGGAATGACTATTCTCTCCAAAAATCTAGACATTAAGATGTAAATTTTATGGACTACCCTAAGGATGAATTTTTATCTCTCTACCCGCTCATAAATAAATTTAACAAGAACTCTCAGAAATATAGACATCAAGAAGTTAATTTTATATGGACTCCACTGAGAATTAATTCTATAATATATTAATCCGCCCATCAATAGATTAAGCAGGAATACTATTCTCTTCAGAAATATGGACTTATTCAAGATGTTAATTTTGTATAGAGTCCCCTATGAACGAATTCTATGGTCGCCCATCAACAAATTTAGCAGGAATGACTATTCTACCCCAGGACCAAATCCTATCTCTCGATTCATTCATAAATAAATTAGATTATTATTTAAAAAAATATATGACATGAGATGTTAGTCATTTATGGATTCTCCTAAAACCGAATCTTACCTCACTAAACTTAGCAGGAATAACTATTTTCTCTAGAAATATGGACAAGACGTTAATTTATTTTGAATTTTATCTCTCGTCTCGATCCCCCATCAATAAATTTAATAAAAATTATTTATTCTCTTCAGAAATATAGATATAAGTATTAATTTTTTTATGGACTCTCCTAATTCTATCTCTCTACCCGCCCATTAATGCATTTAACATGAATGACTAAAAAGAAAATCTTTAGACTGAAATATTAATTTTGTATATGGGCTCCTGTAATAAAGGATTTTATGTACCTAGGTACTGGTTCGCTCATCAATAAATTTAGCAGGAAAATTACTAGAAATATGGACAGGACGTAAATTTCTTATGGACTCCCCTAATTTCAAAATTTACCTCTCGATCCGCAAATTTAACTAAATTTAGCAGTAATGACCATTCCCTTCAGAAATATCCAAATTTTCTATAAGTTTCCTAGAATCGAATATCTCTCGATTTTCTCATACATAAATTTAGCAGGAATGACTATTCTCACCAGAAATATTGACATCAAAACGTAATTTTTTTATGGCCTCCTCTAGGACCGAGTTTTATTTCTCGATTCGTATGTAAATAAATTTAGCAGGAATGACTATTCTGTCTAGAAATATGGGCATCAGGATGTCAATTTTTTTAGAGACTCCCCTAACATTCTAACAATGAATTTTATTTAGCATATATGACTATTTTTTCCAGAAATATGGACATCAACATGATAATTTTTTATGAACTCGTCTAGGATCGAATTCTATTTTTCGATTTGCTCATACATCAATTTAGCAGGAATGACTATTCTCTCCAATAATCTAGAGATCAAGATGTAAATTTTTATGGACTCTCTACCCGCCCATAAATAAATTTAGCATGAACGACTTATTGTCTCAGAAATATAGACATCAAGAAGTTTATTTTGTATGGACTCCACTAACAATTAATTCTAGGATATATTAATCCGCCCATCAATAAATTAAGCAGGAATAACTATTCTCTCCAGAAATATGGACTTATTCAAGATGTTAATTTTGTATAGAGTCCCCTATGAACGCATTCTATGTCCGCCTATCAACAAATTTAGCAGGAATGACTATTCTACCCCAGGACCAAATCCTATCTCTCGACCCCCAGGATCAAATCCTATATCTCGATTTATCTATAAATAAATTAAGTTATTCTCTACAAAAAATATGACATGAGATATTGAGATGTCATTTAAGGATTCTCCTAAAAACGAATTTTACTTCACGATCCGCTCATAACTAAATTTAGCAGGAAGAACTATTTTCTTTAGAAATATGGACAAGATGTTCATTTTTTAAGGACTGCCCTAAGACCGAATTTTACCTCTCGATCCGCACATAACCAAATTCAGCAGGAATGACTATTCTCCTCGGAATTGTGGACAATCAATATGTTAATATTGTATGGGTTCCCTAGAGCCGAATTCTATCTCTCGATAAGCCCATAATTAAATAGCAGGAATTACTATTCTCTCCAGAAATATTGGCATCAAAACGTAATTTTTGTATAGCCTCTAAGATCGAATTTTATCTCTCGATTCGTCCATAAATAAATTTAGCAGGAATGGCTACTCTGTCTTGAAATCTGGACAACAAAATGTCAATTTTTTATGGGCTCCGCTACGAATAAATTGTATTGCTCTACCCGTCCATAAATACATTTAGCATAAATGTCGATTTTCTAGAGAAATGTAGAAATCAAAACGTTAATTGTTATGGGCTCCTCTAGGATCGAATTCTATTTCTCGATTCACCCATAAATAAATTTAGCAGGAATGACTATTCTCTCTAGAAGTATAGACATCAAGATGTTAATTTTATATGGACTCCCCTGAGAACGAATTCTATGTATTGATCCGCCCATCGACAAATTTAGCAGGAATGACTATTCTATTCTAGGATCGAATCATAAATAAATTAGGCCATTCTTTTAAAAAATATGGATATTAAGATGTTAATTTTGTGCGAATTGTGTGAATATTAGTACATAGTGTTAAATATTAGTAATATGTGGCTGGCTGCCTTTTCATTTCTTATATTTTGTGTTCGACTATACTTTGTATGTGCGACAAGACTTCAAACAACTACATCATCCATGATTTACATCGTAATAAGAGCTCTCCTAATTTTTTTATGGGATTTGACGGAAAATTTAACATCATGAGGGGGAAACATTGTAACATATCGCGGCAGCACTAAAATAGTAAAAGATGTTCAAAATATCAGACGCCTAAATGTCACGTTTTACAACGAATATAAAATGAATCTTATTGCTCCCTACAAGGCTGGATTTTATGTCAAAAATCAGACATGTAACGTGAGTTTTTAGCGGTGGCAAATTGATTTCGGATGTGAAAGACATCATACATCAACATTTTCATTGGCGTATATTTTAAGAAATCACTTTCGCGAATTCCAATACATTTTATGTGTACATATATTTACTCCTTCAAACAGAATCAACGTATAGGCGTTACATTGTTGCACAAATGCAAGATCAAACGGATAGGTATGTTTTTTTTTATTGCCTATTAGGTACTTTTAATATTACTGGACATTTAAAGCATTTTTTTACTCTTTTTCAAATTTTCTCTATTGTGAGTATTTTCCTTGGAGTATTATAAGTATAAAAAAAATTATACTACTTTGTTACTCGTTACACACAATAAATAAAATCGTGAGTGTATAATTCCATATACACCTACGCGCGTATATCGCGGATGTAGAATGATATGCATTTTATTCTGACGTAATTTCACAATTATTAGCGAAAAAGGTCAGATACTGGACCATGTAACGATCTAACGGTAAAAGTTTAC
This sequence comes from Rhagium mordax, assembly GCA_963680705.1. Classification (NCBI taxonomy): domain Eukaryota; kingdom Metazoa; phylum Arthropoda; class Insecta; order Coleoptera; family Cerambycidae; genus Rhagium; species Rhagium mordax. The sequence goes on from OY796657.1 coordinate 10,580,221, forward strand.
ATACCACAATATTATGTTCATAAGGTACCTACTTTGTTCACATTTATTTTGCTAGCGGTAGAAAACACAAAAGTCTTCAAGAATATGCAATTTTATGCACTCATAGTCACACAGACGACCGACGTCTTCGATTACTTATTATTTTATTAATTTGTTTTGTAAATTGTTATTTGTCCATTTAAATTTCTAGTCAAGATACATCTGCAAACAGTAACCTCTTTTACATCTAGAGGTTTGTATTGAAGAGTCCAACTAGCATGAATATTTTAATATTAGACTGAATGGTTATATGTCTGATTTATTGCAGCTTTACAAAGACGAGTTATCGCTTGGGGCTTGTAATTAACTCCAAATTGCTTTAAGAAGCAAAATTGTTTTAATATTTCGCTACAAGAATGTTCTCATGGAAAAATAATATCTGTTTTAAAAGCCACGCGACAATGGGTCTAATAAAGGGACAAAATGTTATGGTAGATAGAGTTCACTTAGGTGAAATAGAAATGACTATTGAAAAAAGCCTGAGCCTTTTTTTATTGATCTACAGGGTGATTTATGATTTTTACCCAATACTTCTTAAGGTAATATCTTTTAAACTAATCACTAGAATCAGCTCGTATTGTGGATATATAGTATACTATTAATTGTCAATTTACATGCATAATCAAAGACAGAAAATTCCAGGGCCGGCTCAACTAATTATTATTTTTAAGGCCCCTATGAAAAAATTCACCCTGTGTACGTGATTTTTAAATTCTAATACTGAATTATGAAACTACATACAAAAATGATCGAAAACATGTATTTTATTGTTTTGCCACCCTTTGGGCGAATTTTAAATAAACGATCAATTTTCGCCAAAATCGAAGGTCTGCACAAAATAAATTTATAAAATTACATTTTCCTCTCTTATTTAAACTAAAATATTTGTTATACAAAATTTTGTGATTTCATGGTTGATTAATATGAAATAAATAATCAAAAATAAATAATTTCAACATCAGATTAAGTAATTTTTATTTTTGAGGTTTCTGTGAAAAATATCAGTCTGTATACATTTTTCTCAAATTCTGATAATAAATTATGGAACTACATAAAAAAACCGCTGCCAATTATGAGATCAAAACTTCCTCACCGTGTGGTGGAGTTTATAACAAAAGTAATTTTTGACGTATTTTGTTTTTAGACGCATTTTGTTTTTTGTACGTATTTTGTTTTTTTGGCGTATTTTGTGTATTTCAACATTTGGACACTATATTATAATGAGTTATATCAGATCCTATTTATAATCTTTCATCACGAATAAATTGTTTTGTAAAGTTAGAAGTAGAAATGTTGGGGTCCGGTAGACCCCATTCCAGTGGACCGATTTTGCTCATCAACGAACTCAATCTTTTCCTTCACCTCTAGAACGTGCGTACCAAATTTGAAAGCTTTATTTCAAAAAAAGAAAATTTTTGTGTATCGTCATAATTCGTCGAGAATCGTCCAGAAATCAAATAAAAATTTTCAAAATTTTTTTCACGAATACATATCTTCCTCACTTTTGGTGAGGAAGTAATTAACGAAATTGTTTATTTTTTTATCACAGTACATCAATAAACAGAACATTAATAATCCTGTCGTTATTAGGAAAGCCGTAAGAAATTTAATTTTACGCCAAAGAAAATGTAGGGAGGCAGAAGGCTTTCATTTTGAAAATAAGTTATAAGGTTTTATGTTCTGTGAATTTGTTGTTTATAATGTTCTGTTTATTGATGTATTGTAATAAAAAATAAATAATTTTGTTAATTTTTAAATGTAGTTCCACAATTTATTATCAGAATTTGAGAAAAATGTATACATTCTGACTTTTTCACAGAAACCTCAGAAATAAAAATTACTTAATCTGATGTTGAAATTATTTATTTTTGATTATTTATTTCATATTAATCAACCATGAAATCACAAAATTTTGTATAACAAATATTTTAGTTTAAATAAGAGAGGAAAATGTAATTTTATAAATTTATTTTGTGCAGACCTTCGATTTTGGCGAAAATTGATCGTTTATTTAAAATTCGCCCAAAGCGTGGCAAAACAACAAAATACATGTTTTCGATCATTTTTGAATTCAGTATTAGAATTTAAAAATCACGTACACAGGGTGAATTTTTTCATAGGAGTCCTAAAAATTAAAATTAGTTGAGCCGGCCCTGGAATTTTCTGTCTTTGATTATGCATGTAAATTGACAATTAATAGTATACTATATACCCACAATACGAGATGATTCTAGTGATTAGTTTAAAAGATATTACCTTAAGAAGTATTAGGCAAAACTCATAAATCAATAGAAAAAGACTCAGGCTTTTTTTAAAAGCCATTTCTAATTCACCTAAGTGAACTCTACCATAACATTTTGTCTTGTCCCTTTCCTCGTGAATCACCCTGTATAATGAAGTTTATATATTTTTTTGTCTTTGGGTAAATAAGTTGTATTATTACTTTATATTAGCTTTAAGAACGCTCATTAAACTCTTCTATTTTATAAAAACTTTATTATAAGCTTTTATAAGGGGATTGGGACTTTACTTATAAAACAATTTATTCTTCCACAGTAATTTAATTTTTACTGATATCTATAGTTTGTGCGAAGGTTTTCGAGGCTATAATTTGTAAAACTGGATTGTTGACTATTGACCCGCATTGCGTTGAGTTCCTGATACGGACAATTTTAACGACGTTTCGGAAAAATCTCATTTGCCATCCTCAGGTGATGCCCTCTTCAGGTGATGCCCTCTCGTTCCAAGTTCCAAAAGATTGATGAAGACTGACGTATCGAGTGCTTGCCGGTATTTATATGCTCTCCGGCCGAGTACACACGCTTATGCCTGCGCCCGCAAGTCATGTAGAGGGGACGGTGTGGGCGTGCCTACGCAGAAGCCACCTACGACGCTGGTCCAATCGCAAGGAGTCGAGCGCGCAGGCAGGCGGGCGCAGGTATAGTCGTGTGTATCCGGTCGTGGCCCGAACGGAGAGCATATAAACAGCGGCAGGCACTCGATACGCCAGTGTCGCCAATCTTCGTCAATCCTTTGGGGGCGAGAGGATATCAGGATGGCAAACGAGATTTTGTCGAAACGTCGTTTGTATCAGGACCTCAACGCAACGCAAATCAATACCCGAAAATCCAGTTTCACATTACTTTAATAATATTAATTAAGAGATCAATTATATATTCTTTAAAAAAATGAAACGTCTGTTTTAGTAAAAAAATTATTATCTATTAAAATAACTTTATATACCTACCTAACTACTATGATAATAACCTAATTTTTTATGTTAAATTGCAGGCACTAGGAAAATAAAACTGACAAATTTCTTTGCGGGAAAAATACAGAGTGGTTATTTTAAAGGAAAAATTGAAATACTTATGAAATAATTGTGAAATAAAGCTCTATATACATTTAAATAGTTATAAAAAGGTTTTATTGGTGCTTTTATTACTGTCGTATTTCTTTCCAACGATTTTCGGCCTTCATCTAGAGGCGCCAATAGTGTAAAATGCCATGTTGCCAAATTGAAGATAATTTCTACAAATTGAAATAAAACAGAAGTTATACATATATTTATACATAAGTATAAATGTTTTAACCTCGGTTTTAACAAAGTAAGATATCTAGCTTTATTTCGATATAAATTATTGTATCAAATAAAAAATAATTACTGTTTTTTTTTTTACCAGAGTACATGGTAGTATTGATTATTACTATTACATGTCCTGGTAACAGAAAGATCACGTTTACTGCCACCCAAAAATCAAATCCAAAACAACACAAAAATTACTTTAAAAAATAAACGGGATTTTAAAGAAGGAAACTAAAAATTGATATAGAATTTTAAAAAATTGAAGCAAATGCTCAAAATTACCCCCTTCTTAAAATAAGCTATCAGTCTATCACAACACTAAAGAGAACCCGGAAACTCTTCTATAAATCAACAGCTTCATGAAAGCCTTAAAAACCTAGTTAAATATTTAAAAGTGTGGCTTCTTGTACCCAAGATCATTCAATATTATAAATGTACAGTTAACCTCGTTATTAACTAAACAATCACAGCTTAAATCACAACTCGAATCAACACAACATAATATGCCACCTTGCAGGACTTGCAATGAACAGGACCGGACTTAATAAATAAAATATTTTATACGAAACTGCCCTTAGCATGATTTTCATGCAAACCGCTTAATATGACAAATTGTTACTTAGAAGGAAAGTCTAGAATATCCCGTATTTTATTAGGTGAACTTCCCATTATTTACGCGTACTATCGCTAAACGATAATATAAATGTGAAACTAAAAATAAAATACCTACACAAAACCCTATTCCAAAAATAAATTTAAACCTACAGACGGTTTTATCTGCATGCCATTTTATTATGTTATTAAATGGTGTTTGCAGTGTTTGACACCTTCGTAAACGCCACCGACTATCGTAAAGTGCGATCAACAACAAAACATTTTAATTTAGTTTATCTATTTTTTTCCACAAGCCTCGCAGTTCCAATCACCTAAATCAATATCTTTTATAAGCGAATTTCCAGTAACATCGAATACCAGGAATTCGGTGCGTCCATTTTTCGCGTAACGCGAAATATAATGAGGCAAAATCGTATCAAGTCGGATTTTTTAACGTGTTCTGGAATAAGTAATCAAAAATAAATTTAAATAAATCAAGACGCCCAAGATGACAATTAATTGCAAAACAATTTTAGGAAAACGTTTCCTTTCTTTTTTTTCAAATAACAACAACACTTTTATAAATATTGAGAAATATTGTCGATTAAGGTACTAAAAACCATCAACAAACATTATTAAACAATTTTATGCGTCTGTATGGTGAATCTTATCTTTAGTGAGTAAAATAAAATTTTATAGCATATTTTTTATATTTAGAAAGTACACGAAATCAGTCAGCGACAAATACATATATTTACGAAGTTAAACTTCACTTAAGTGGTCTTGAGGCAGAGGTAGTTCTCCTCCTCGGTCCCTAAATCTGAAGAACCGATACTTAAGAGCGGAATATGATAAATACATTAAAGTGCGGGGTGGTCCCAGTTATACGAAACTGGAAATAGCTGATATAACACTTTTAGTGTCTGAAGTTACTACTTTTGGAGATACATTCATTTAAAGTTAATTGCCTCAAGATCAATTTGTTAAGAACCTTTTTAGTAATAAACACGATTTTAATGCACTGATATATGACATGTCACACATGCGATATGGATAGGTTATAGCTTAATCGATTCCTATTTCATCAAAATATTCGTTTACGTTCAGTCATATATTATGTTGTCACAAAAATTACCAGGTGTTGTAGAAAGTCAGAACACGCCAAGAATCGACACGCCCTTACGTAGTTTGGCTCTTTTAATGAATTGAATTTCGTTTTATACAAAACTTATATAAAAATCTGGGATAAAAGATATGAAAAAATGTCAAAAAAGTGAATTCAATTTTTCATTTCATCTTGATAAACAGATTCTGGTATACCGGGTGGCCACGAGTCAATGTACGCCCCCAATTTTTTGGTTGTTTTCGAATTTAAAAATTTTTTGGTTTTTGGTGTACATGAATAAGACAAAAATGGGCTATTTTGAGACTAACAGGAACAAAAATATCACTTCCGGTTGAACCGGAAGTGACATCAACTTTTTTTTCTTAAATGTAATGACCGTGATTTTTTTGTGGTGTTTTATAAAACAATAAATTCCAACTGCAATAGTTTTTTCCAATTTCAAAAATTCCAAAAGATAAGTGAGATACGAACGATTTTTTATTTTGTACAAAATGACCGCGTAAGATGAATGCGATATAAGAAAATTACTAAGTAGGCTATGCTATGGTAATTATTAGAAAGGTAGTAAGCTTGTCTGTGAAAATTAAATTCCATTTTTTGAGAAAAACCTAAAAATAGTCGTATCTATCAGTAATTTAAATAACTATTTTATTCTTTCCAGACAAGCTTACTACCTTTCTAATAATTACCATAGCATAGCCTACTTAGTAATTTTCTTACATCGCATTCATCTGACGCGGCCATTTTTTAAAAATTAAAAATCGTTCGTATTTCACTTATTTTTTGGAATTTTTGAAATTGGAAAAAACTGTTGCAGTTAGAATTTCATGTTTTATAAAACATCACAAAAAAAACATGGTCATTCCATTTAAGAAAAAAGAGTTGATGTCACTTCCGGTTCAACCGGAAGTGATATTTTCGTTCCTGTTATAGCCCACTTTTGTCTTATTCACGTATACCAAAAACGAAATTTTTAAATTAAAAAAGAACCAAAAAATTCAAATGTGACTGTAAAAATATATATATATATTTTTAAATTTAATCACGTATTTATTTACAGCATGAAAATACATATTTTCTCCCATGTTCGTAAAGATCAGAAGATTTTTAACCCCACTTATTGCATTATTAGTAAAATTAAAAAAAATAAACTGAGAAACTTGGATTTTTTGAGGTTAGGATGCACTTTTAATGTAACTATACCCCAACAGTCTGATAGGCTATTCATTTACGAGTATTTTAATTTTTTTTTAAATTTTTCTACAACCAATAGAGCCGGAGATTTTTAAAAAATAGTGTAGCGATGTACTCGAAATGCATCAAAAATGCACTTTTATGCGCTTTTCTCACGAAGCCCCAGCCCGATTTTGCTAATTTTTTCGGTTTTCGACTCATTTGCATGTATAAAACAAAAAACAAAAAAAAACTTCCCAATTGCATCACTTTAAAATTCTAATTTCCCTCCACTATCTATATTTTTAGAATTCGTTGTCAGAAAAAACAAATGAACATCGGAAATGTAATATTTCTGCCTTCATTTTTTAAATGAAACAGCCTTAGGTATATGGATAAAGAGCACATTTCTCTGATTCCACAAATACTCGTATACAGTTTGCCTACGTTTGGATAAACCGTTTTTGAGATATTGGGTGCTAAAGCTTTAAAAACAATATTAAATAAATAAAGCATAGTAGCCATGAATCATCATGGCCGCGTCGTCCAGATTCTAAAAACAAATGAATTCATTGACGTTTGCGAATATTTTCGTCAAAGCCAAAAAATGCCTTACACGGATGATGAAAATTTTGATATTCTTCGTTTATGGTATAAAAATAATAATAATGCATTTTATACAATTACAAGGATAGATTAAACAAGGTTCTGAAAAATGCGATACAGTGATAAAATATGTATTTATCTTTTATGGAAATTATCTGCTAATTTGCGTGCGTCACACGATTATATATGTACAAATATATTTTTCTAATTCCATCATTCTCGTCAGATGCATATACTTAACAAAGATTGAATAATATTCCAAGGAGTAAGCAGGTGCTTGGTGAATATACAAGTTCAATAGAAAATTTTAAATTAGATCGTTATCACGACGACGACGACGCACTTTCCTACGTTTGTTACGTACCCTAAAAGGAACGGGGGCTCGTTCAAAATATAACATTCATGTTTCCAATAATTCCTTTCTTTAATTCTTCGAAGGCGTTAGAATATTCTCTGGAAAAGGAAAATATATAAGGATGACTGATCTCCCCTCAGATCCTCCTTATCGCATAACATTGGCGGAAGTCAACTAATTGAAGATAATAAGAGAGTCAAGCCAAAATCCGGAAATAAGCATTTTTGTATATTCATATTTCAAATATTTCACACCCTCGCAAGGAGTCGTGTTTGCGATTTGTATCAATTATTTGAAATATATTTTTAAATCGTTGAAATCATTATTTTTTTACTGCCATACGATTGAGGTCCTGTCACCATACAAAAAACATATTTGGTAGCTTTTAATCGGTGGAATAAAACTATTGTCAACTTGTTTGCTTTACTTGTCTAACTAAGTTTTACCGTACGCAACACGCACATGTAAGGACTATAGGTGCCACAGGGATAATACAGGTCCAAATGGCTATTCGTGTCTGTTAATAATGGCCATTAAGAATCTTAAATATTCATGTATCTATATGTCTCTTCTCATAACGCTACTGAATAATTTACTTACACCGTTTATCTAATATCGACCAATATAGTACAGTATATTTTCCACGGGTTTACATCTGGAGTAAGCCGCCAACTAAGTGCAGTATTTTATTTTAAAATAGAATTAACAAATATGTTGCTGAGGTAGGGAATCGGTTTTATTTTAAAAATCGCTAAATAATGAGACGATTTATGTATAATGCGTTTTTAGTTAATGTCTTAGTTTAAATAAGCATGATTTGCCATAGGTATTCTATCATGAATGCATTCTATAAAATTTAATCAAATGAAAGATAAGGAAACTTATAGAAAAAAGGTTCTAATCATTTTTCCATATTTGCGATGGTTTTCGATTAAATAATTAGGGAGTATTGTGAGTACAGGGTGGACCAAATTCGATGGGATTTAGGGGTTTCTCTGAAAGTATGATAGAAAAAAACCAATGTGGGTGTCCTGGGCTTGATTTTTAAGAAACAAACAATCGTCTGTTTATTTCGACTACCGAGCTGTATAGCGTTATTGGAAAATTGGCATTTTTAAGTGAGTTCTATGTCTCAATTTAGGAATCAAAAAAACAACTGCGTTGCGATGCTTAACAAAAATTAATTCAAAATTAGAATTACCACCATCACCACCTATGCCCAAACGAGTTTCATCAAAAAATTGAACCATTTTTAATAGTGCTCACTTAATCATCTCACAAATTAAGTTTTGACATTGAAATTTACGATTGTTACGATTTTCTTTTTTTTTTCCATGGCCTTCTCAATAAATATTAGAAATGCAAGAAGACAATTCGAACATTTAGTCTAGTTTAGTTTTTTCCTATTTTTGACAAATTTATTTTATATTATAAGATGTGTTAGTTTTCCATGGCCTCCTTACAAATATTTAATATATTGAATTTTTCGAAAATTAACCACTTTTTCTAGAGATAAATATAACATATTATATATCGTTGGAAAGCTAATTTGAATTGATCGAATAATAAAATCATTTACAGGGTGTTCCATTAAAAAAAACACAAGTTATGTCTACAGTGTCTCAACATTTAGAACTTACCTAAAAATATAATAAATTTGTATCCTTATTTATTAATTGAAACCAAAATAGAGGTCTATAACTGTTAATGATAAAACTGCATTTAAAATTACAATTAAAGAAATATGAAAATCAAGAATAAGCTTCTAACTTATTTCTTAAGCGATGAAATTTAGTTTGGTGGCAACGACCATTACATTATAAACTAAAGAATTAAGAATTGAGTAGTAATACAGTGACATCCGTTTCTAACGAACTCTCGTTTATAACGTACAACATTTCGAGCAACGATAATTTTTTTCTTACGATTCATGTATTTTTTTATTTATAACGATGTTTCGAATAAAATGAACCGAATTTTCCTTATGATGAGGCAATGTAGGTATTTCATATTGCTCAAAACATGTTCTTATTATTAAACAAATAAGTATAGTCACAATTTTACATAGTATGGTAACGGAGGGACGATAGTTGCATTTTTAAATGTACATTTGAAATTTTCACAAAAGGGAATTGCTTCAAAAATAAAAATTTCGCCTGTCGGTCTGTCTACCAGGCAAAAACCACGAACTATTTGTCCAATAATTATTAAATCCACACTAACGAAAGATATTCACAAAAAAACCTTAACTTCAAAGACACGGGAAGTTATCAGCTGGATAGGAAGAACGAATGAGACAGCAGTTGAAAATTTTCATTAAAACTCGAAAACAGCTCAATCAATCGAGATGCGAATGACGGCCGAAAGATGCTCCTTTATGGCTCTATAAAAGAAAATATCCATTTCAAAATTTTAAAATTAAAAAAATATTATATTTCTTTGTCTAATCTAGAAAATAAGAAAAATAACAATTTTTAATATTATTATCTTTAATGAATCGTTCAAAAATTCTAGCAAAATACATTATGTTATGCACTAGTACTTTTTTAATACACATGGTATAGATTATTGTTGCAGTATCTTCGTTACCCAACCAAAATGTTTTAAAATGAATGCTTATTTGTGCCAATGTTTTTATAGGCATATGCGATAAACCTTCGTAGTGTATTACAACTGCAGCGGTTTAAGTTTGGTATATCTAGGCAACATTTCTTTCCATTTTCAAATACTTACCATTAGTTTCGATATATCTTTAAGGTTTTGTGCCTTGATTATGATAAGCTTGTGTAAGATGAATCCACTTATCTTACAAGTCACCAATTTTATATCCATTCTTAAGTGGCTTGAGGAACTCAATATATCGGCGTAATTGTTTACTGATGAAGGACAATCGCCAGAAACCGTTCTACGAATATCGTTGTGCCATTTTGACATAAATCCTTCATCGCTAGCTTACCGCAATCAATCTGTTTATTTTGTGTACGTCATGGGCGCTTACCGCGGAGTAATACATGTGTTTCCTCTGGGGCCGATCTTACCAACCCTGAATAAGATAGGCAGGAATGCCACTCCCGCATAAAACTTCTTGTATAAATATACCAAATATAGATCGAGAGACAGTTTTTAACAGTTGGCGACATCTAGAATATGTACATGAAGAATACAGATAAATAAGCCCATGATGCCTAAAAAATAACACGTGGCCAACACACGATTTTCTTTCAGCTCTTTTGGGCATTTTTGGTCTGAAAGTCATCAGGAAAATTATTGAAAATTTCATCTAGAATAATTTTCATATTTTTTGGATAACTGTTGCTTTCTAAATGTTTGGCAAAGTTAAGTGGTCGCGTTTCAGTGACTACGCATTTTTATGTGATTACTACGAGTATTATTAGCGTATCCATTAAACTTTATATCCAAGTAATTAAGATAATTTCGAGCACGATTTAGGTACATTTTTCGTTGGTTATTATAACGTGGGTATTTTTTAATATTCCACATAAATTTTACAAATTATTCTATTAACTTTATTTAGGATTTTTACAAGCATAATAACAAAATCATCCAATTTGATATACCGGGTGATCACGAGATGAGGTTACACTCTGTAACTTATTTGTTATTAAACCGATTAATTTTAAATTTACAGGTGAGGCATACCTAACATCTAAATGCGCAACTTTAGATGCTTAGTAGCCTAATTTTTTACTTCCGAATTAGCCGGAAGTGATATCAACTTTTTTATTTTATTTACAACTCTACCTGTTGTTCTTTTCAACAATTTCAATTTTTCAATTCAATTTTTTTTTGACATTTTTCAATTGAAATTTTTTTTTCAAAATTTTTTAAATAAATTTTTTTTCAAAATCTTTGAACTCAAATTTTTTTGACATTTTATAATTCAATTTTATTTTGAAATTTTTCAATTCAAATTGAATTTTGTAGAATACTCGTAATGAATATTAAGCGACTGCCTACTGCCTCTGAAGTTGGTGGTAATAATTCCAACTTTGATTTTTGTTTGTGCAGCGATTTTTTGAATTGATTAAATCTGTATGAATTGAGTGAGACATTTGTGATTTTCCTTGCACCGTATACAATTAGGAAAAGAGTTTTACCAGCCTATTTTACTTGTGAGGGGTTTGAATTCTTGCCATTGAAAGTTCTTACTACATTAACTAACTGCATTTCTTTTTGAAGAAGTTTGATGACTTTTAATTTTTCTTTCTGAAATATTCTAGACGTGGTATCATAACCACTGAAGGCATGAGTCAGTAAAATTGTATTTTTCTACTACCGTCTATATAAATGAACTTTGTAACCCTAGCAACACGCGCGATAACGAAAGTAAACATTCGAGTTACCTGGTTGCTAAGGCGTTGCTATCTACGAAAGTAAAACTTATGCGGCCAGGACAGAAAAGTAGAAAAACAAATTTTAAACGAAATTAATTCGTTCTATTTGAACAAATTAATACAACTAAACAATTTTGTATTAATAAAGAAAGTTCTTTCTAGTAAGTACGCCAACATTTTTGTCGGCACGTAGTACCTACCTACTCCATTTTAAAAACATTTCATAAGTTTGCATATACCTTGCTTTGGATTTCTTGGGGTAAGACAAGGCACTAGCAGTATTCCCATTTATATCGCCACAAAACATTATGTATTTGTTTATTTTAGTTTGAAACCACCAGAAATTAAAATGTGTAATATTTCGTTGCCATGGAAACAATTTTCACAGACAGCCTCCTAAACTAGAAAATTTATTAAAAACGTCGATTAATTTCATGAAATAATTAGTTTTAAATTAGTAAATCCCATAATTTTTTTCGGTATAGTAGAAAAAATATAATACATTTCACGATGCGAAAACCCTTTTAAGTATTCGGTGTTTTTTGAAAGGTCTCGGCTTCGCCTCGACCATTCAAAAATCACCTCACACCTTAAAGTAACTTTTCGCATCTAGTAATGTAAATAACTATTTTTATACGTTCTTGTCATTTCTGGATTTCTGACGAAGAAAGAATTTTCCATATAATTTTTCCTGTTCCTGGCCTTATGAAAAGTATATCTTTTTCTTCTGGAGTTAAAGCGATTAATAGAACAAGGAGATCAACGTCCTCATCAACTAAGTACAAATTTCAATTGCTATTTTAACAATAGGTGAATCCACATCATCTACAGCTTGTTTTTCAATCAATCCTTTGTTTGAAAGAATTTTTGGCAACATTGAAATTAATCGGATTTCGTTTATATCATTTGACAAAATCTTTTCTTGAGGGAGGGCTACGATTACTGAATTTTGCCTAAATTAGGTTTTCACGTAGTTAACATACGTCGTACAAATGTGGAATGTGGATGCAATAAAAATCCACCTTCAAATTACATAAATACTAAGAATAGAGTTACAAAGATTTCGCAGTTTTCTTGCTTATTTGATTAATTTCGGTACATTTTGCCTGTACTGTAACCGTGTGACATATCATTGGATCAGGCATTGAGAGAGGAGTTGAACAAGAACATATATTTTATTTAATAATTACATGTGGTGTATTTATTATTTATTTATTTTCCTTCAAATCACCGCTATCTTTGTAAATTGCGAAAAACGATAAAATTTTAAGTTACATGTGGTTTTTGGCTATACATATTTCGACGAGACAAAAGGAAATAAGCTGTTCGACGTGCTTCTCGATGTTAAGTTGTCTTGGAGATTGTTGGGCGTGACTTTTCTAATGCAGCGATAAATTCTCATGTAATAATTTTTTGTTTACTTTTGCCTAATCTACCTCATGTTAAAGTAATGGCACTCAAACCTCTAACACTCCGTAATACGTACAAATCAGGTATCGGCAACCTGCCAGAGCAACCCCGATCCTAAATCCACCCCTATGATTTGTCAAATTGCAAGTCATTGACAAAATTGAAAAAATTGCAAAAACACGAAAACTTCAAATACTACTTCCAAACGAATTTCCGAGAGACTGTTTTGGTAAGAAATCCAAGATAGAGGGTCGAACTTAGAACTACATCGTGAATGCACGGTCACGCTCTGATTTTAGGCTCAATAGGAGTGAACGAAAAAGTATAATTGTGACGTCTATCGTTCTGAAACCACTGAAATCTCACGCGTTACGTCATTCTGCCATGAAACTGATTTTCGACCCCCTACTAGGAAACTAAAAACATTTGTTTAATCCTTCTCTTGAAACATGCAGTTTCTTACTTGGATACAATACTCGATACAATTAAATGTCAAAGTGAAGGAAAGGCACTATCGAGAAACAGAAAATTGTTTTGGGGTCCTGAAGTCGTCCCGAGTCCGAAACTGTACTCAGTTCCGTCCTAGAACCGATATTAAGAAATCATTAAATTTCGCTGGATCGACTATACGGTGTAATCTATCGGACGCACTATGGATTTTTTGGCGAATTTTGCGAAAACGCGAAAATTTTAAACCTTATTTCCAAACGAAAACAGGCCACCGGGCCGCCGTTCTGGCAATAAATCCAAGCTCGAAAGTCCAACTTGAAAGTACATCGTGAATTGTGCGGTCCAGCTGCGATTTTGAGGTCAGCAGATCCTAACTAAAAAGTGACATTTGTGACGTTAACGAAAAATTTTAAAGTTTTGGCAAGACCTGCACGCGCATTAAATTTGGAGGGTTCTGCGCGCGCATTCGGCCTTTTTAATTTCGCAAAATTTACAAGACTCTTCGACATGGGATATTGAAACGCTAATAACTTTTTAAATATGCAAATAATCGCAACGAGATATAGCCGTTGGGATTTTCTCGACAAGAAGACGCCTAACATAACTGCCGGTACCACGTGATTAGACAACCAATCAAAAATTGGTCACTCTGTTGTCGGCACTGTTTCTATAAGTCATGCTTCATATTATGCAACATGAAACTGATTTTCAACCCCCTATATGAAAACAAAAACATTTCCAATGTTAAAATGAATCATGAAACATTCGTTTATAGCATAATAAAAATAAAAAAAATACTTAATGAATTAGACAACCCTCAAATTCAAAGCCAAGTCTGCCCGGAAGGGGCTTACGTATTTCAAAAGACGCAGACACACATCCATTACCCTCCGACACTGCCAGGGGCGGAGCTGATCGGCACAGAGCGCTAAGAAATTTTATTGTAATTTTAGTACACACCCAACTATAAGGAAACAATAATTGGGGATATATATATATTTTTAAACGATTTAAATAACAAATAATTTGCAGATAAATTGTGGCAGTTATTAAAACGCTAGGAGAAAACCCTCAACATTACTATAAAATCATATAAACCGCTAGAAGGCATTTGCGAGGGGAAAAACGTCTATTAGCACCTTCGGCAAATTGTCCCGATTAAATAAAGACATTAAATCAACAGTTGTTGTAGTTAAAATACAATGAACGAATAAAACCACTAAACCGTTCGCCCCTATTCAGCAAAATAGATCCAACTTTAACTGACTACCTTTCGCTTTTATCCGTTATTTGCCAAAATTCTTAACGCGTCTAACTTTACGTGGCTTAGAAAAGGGGGCGTTAAACTTAATGTATCTCTTAAAACAACACTGTTACTTTACAGTGTAAACAACAAACGGTAATTAAAGCGCTTCCTCAAAGACTCGTCATTTATATTTAGAAATTTGGTCGCTCGACATTTTCATCTGCTTCCCTTACTATTTGTTGGTCTAATTTTTTACAGCTTGGGTTTAAATCAATTTAACTGCGAATCTCGAGCCCATTGGCTTTTAAGGCTGTTTAGAGAACAATTTAAATTTCAGAAAATGTTTATGCAGGTATCTAGTAAAATATACGGTTTTATATGACGAGAATTATTCATGATCATTTCCGGGATTACACCAAATGTAACCTTAGATTTAATAGGGTTAGTTCGGTATCTCCGAAGGAGGTTAACAGGCGTTTTAAATTGGTTAATTCCATATTATGAATGTCTTAAATAAACAACGGTTTGTTAGGCATAAAGAAGCGAAAAAACATTCTACCCATTTATATTTATTATGGCTGAATTTTTTACGTTGAAATTGAAATTACAACATTAAAAACGGTAATTACGTGAAATCTCTGAAAGTCCTAGATCGTTAATTTCTTAATAAAAATGGCAGATATAATATTTTTAATTATTAAATCAAATTGCTTTTAAGCTTCTATTGTATTGAAATGAAATGAAACAAAATAAAAATAAACGGTTTTTATTTTATGTTCTCAGTGAATGAGGCATGCAAATGTATCTTTGAGATTTAATTATAAAACAAAATTAAATCTCCAGCAGTTAAAATCCTTCTTTTGCAGAAAAAGTAGGTCGGTACCATAAAGCAGGCTTTACAGCATTTCAAAGGCGCCTCATATGACGGATATACAGGGCGTTCCATAAATCAGGGAGTGGTTGCATATAAAGGTGCCAATTTTTAAGTCTCCATAAAAATAATATAAATCGTTATAAATTGGCAGCGACGACGTAGGTACGAGGATTGACCCAAGAATAATATAGTTGGGGCTGACCCAACTAGGTCAGAAAATGTCAAGATGGAAAGCTTTTTTCGTGAATTCGAAACAATTTCGTGAAAAATCATTTTGTTCTGAACAAAAAAAAAACGCAAGAAAAACACAAAGAGTTTTTGTTGTAAGGGTGTTTAACGTAATTTGCTACCCCCCATAATTTCCTTATTTTATAAGGTAATAAAAAAATAGAAAATATTATCTTATTGCATTGTTCATGTACTTTTTAAATATGTTTTCAAATCATATCCATGTCAGAAAATATACAGTGGGTGAGAAAAAATGTGTTTTTCTTTAATGGAACACCCTGTATATTTTTACATATTTGGATTTGCCTATTTTTTCTGATTGTAAAAATATATACTACTTGTATATTTCGAGTAATATTAAGGAAGTTATTAATAAAAAACCGTTTGCAATAACAGATAAATTATATTTATTTTATCTTTACAACAATCATTATTTGAAGAAGACGAGATATGATCTGATAACATATTTAAAAAGAATGTGAAAAATGCAATAAGATGAAATTTTTTATTTTTTTACTACCTTATAAATAAGGAAATTATGGGGGTAGCAAGTTACTTTGAACACCCCGTACATATTTATACAAATAAACATAAAATATCACAAAAAAAAATAATACAAAAAAGAAACAAAAACTTAAATGTTACTTTTTGCGGTGCTGACGAGATGAAGGGCTTCGAAACGTCATACGGGGTTCACCATTTATTAGTTCGGTGCGCAGCAATGGATCTGATGTCCTGCTGCGGTCGTCGGCAAATTCGAAATTTAATATGTAACTTCACACCATTTCTTAAGAACGCTAATTGGTTTTCGGGTTATTGAAATTAGTTCTCAATACCTGATGATTAATGAAGATAGCCATCAGTCAATAGCTAAATACATTAGGAGATTTCAATATTACATGTTTATTTCAGAGCAATCTGCATCCGTCTCGTAATTATATAACCAGTAGAGCTAGAACTAATAGAGTATGGCATAATGGGCGCCTCAGAAATTATATTCAAAATATTTTTTATATAGGGGGTCCATTAAAGAATGGGCCAAACTGTAATAGTAGGCTCCTTGAGTAAAAATAAATCATTTTAGTTGAACATACCTTAGTACCATTTTGATTCCTTAAAAAGTTAACAATTTTTTCATTTAATTTTTTTTAAATTACCTAAATTAATAAAATTAAAAAAAAGTTCTAGTTATACACCTTCAAATAAGTATAGATATCCTGCATTGGTGTCATTTTGTAAGTACCTACCTGTTGTTGAAAGACCTAATCAAAGTAGAGCTCGACTCATATTTTTTTCCGTTCATTTGCAATACATGATATACAGGGTGATTCACGAGGAAAGGGACAAAATGTTATGGTAGATAGAGTTTACTTAGGTGAATTAGAAATGACTATTGAAAAAAGCCTGAGCCTTTTTTTTATTGATCTACAGGGTGATTTATGAGTTTTGCCCAATGCTTCTTAAGGTTGTCTTTTAAACTAATCACTAGAATCAGCACGTATTGTGGGTATATAATATACTATTAATTGTCAATTTACATGCATAATCAAAGACAGAAAATTCCAGGGCCGGCTCAACTAATTTTTATTTTTAGGGCTCCTATGAAAAAATTCACCCTATGTACGTGATTTTTAAATTCTAATACTGAATTATGAAACTACATACAAAAGTGATCTAAAACATGTATTTTGTTGTTTTGCCACACTTTTGACGAATTTTAAATAAACGATCAATTTTCGACAAAATCGAAGAGAGGAAAATGTAATTTTATAAATTTATTTTGTGCAGACCTTCGATTTTGGTGAAAATTGATCGTGTATTCAAAATTCGCCCAAAGTGTGGCAAAACAACAAAATACATGTTTTAGATTACTTTTGTATGTAGTTTCATAATTCAGTATTACAATTTGAAAATCACGTACATAGGGTGAATTTTTTTATAGGAGCCCTAAAAATAAAAATTAGTTAAGCCGGCCCTGGAATTTTCTGTCTTTGATTATGCATGTAAATTGACAATTAATAGTATACTATATACCCACAATACGAGCTGATTCTAGTGATTAGTTTAAAAGATATTACCTTAAGAAGTATTGGGCAAAACTCATAAATCACCCTGAAGATCAATACAAAAAAGACTCAGGCTTTTTTCAATAGTCATTTCTAATTCACCTAAGTGAACTCTATCTACCATAACATTTTGTCCGTTTCCTCGTGAATCACCCTATATAAAACATTCACCGGCTGGGCCTTACAATATCCTGCTCATGGTGGTAATATCAACGTTTAATAACTAAACTAATTTGCTAAGGCTGTGTCAACGTTAGTTAACCATTCGTTATAACCAGTGATAGTGGGAGGGAACGACCGATATTCGATTAAGTCAACCAACCGCTGTCACCACATCTGATTTAACTCTTGGCCGTTGAATTCAACGCAGGTCGTGGCAAACCCTTAATATATCGAAGTCTCGAAATCGATAGATTAACGGCAACTGTCGACAATGAATGCTTCCTCGTATACAGGCTTCGCAACGTCCTGAACTAAAGATACAACACTAGCTAAACACTTTGCACAATACACAATTCACTTCTGACACCTGCCCAGACAGGTCTTGCTCGTTCACTCTTCTTTGGCTTCAGCCGAATGGTCAAACCGACGCAATTGCGAGGGTCGTTAGCTATGGGGTCAACACAGATACTAGACTAATACTAGAACGCAATAAGAAGACATGGATAATAAATAAGGGTATATATTAAACAATAATCATAGTACATATAGAGCCTCACCTAGCAAGGTCTGCCACCATAACCACGATACCCCCACAAGGGGTCAGCGACCGCGACGGCCGCGCTTAAAGACGAGTGATCGATTGCCGAAAGAGAATTATTACATGGACGTGACTGGCAATTTAGTGAGTGGGTTTTATAGATTTACTGTTAGAATTAGACTAAAAATTTAAGGTAATATTCTCCAAAAGGGGTATATGCCGTTAGACGTCTGTGGATATTTCAGAAAGGGGAAATCTCTTCGAATGCTATCTCACAAGGCGGTCACCTGGTAATAATGGGGAAGTGCCCCGGTACCCGTGCGTACCGCACTGAGGCTTATCCTGGCTTGATTTAATCAAAAATGGCGGATTTCCATTTTGCGAGATCATTGGGAGGTCTCCCACTATATATATGGAAATGACCCGAGACCACTTCATGTCGCCACGTGGCGTCGCAAAATTCCGCTATTTCCAAATTTTATTCAGTTCCTAATATTTTCAAAATGGTGCTGGCAGACACGATCCCGGTAGAGACGATGACCAATGGGTAGGCGAGGCCAGCTCAACCATCCTTGGAAGCCGTAGGTCACGGACTCACTAGGAATTCCAGAACGCGAGGGTAGAGTGAACCTATGGGTCCGTAGATCAGTGCGACCACGAAGGTGGATCAGTCTATGGTAGATCAGATCAAGAGCTACCGATCTACGGTAGATTCACTCTCGCGCCTTTGTGGAGTATTCCTGTGATCTGTTAGACCGGCTTGTGAAGATGATTACCTGCGCTGTAATCATCATAATTAAAACCCCAGTCCGTCCATAGAGGATTCGGCACTGGCAGAGGATAATGCATATCCTTGGTCGTCTCTACATGCTGCATCGTGCCTGGATGTGTTCGTTCAAACATGAGATATGGGCCGAAAAAGATAAAGGGAATTTTGGAAACTGTACTGAAAATCGTCTTAAAAATTTTATAAAAAATCCTGATATGCATGGATTCACGCATATCAGGCAAAAAGAAGGAATTTTGGGTTTAGGAACTGACTTGAAATTCGACATATTTTTGATAAAAAAATGGTGTACATGGAACAGATGTTCCACATACACCATTCAAGCCTTAGCTTGTGTGCTTATGTCTAATTGGGATCTTTTGCTTAAAACTACTTTCACAGCATCTCCTGGGTTCGATAACACTCCCCTCCTTTGGAAAATTCGTCTTTCGGAATCGATCACTATTACTCTGTGTCACTGCTTAAGATTACTTAATAATATTTTAAAATTAATTACTTCCATCAGGAAATAAATAAAAGAAATGGATATATGGATCATAGGCTTTATTAACAACTCTTGTGGGAATATGGTGGTGGTGGTATGGTTAACATTGATAGATAGAACACAATACAATTTATACAATTATTGGCCGAATGGTAGTATGGGACTGAACATTTAGAATTTATAAAATTATTGGCCTCATAGGTTTAAAAGTAGAATGGATCATAACATTGGTAATTTATAGAATTATTGGTCAAAAGTGGACTTAACATATTTATCGAATGAACATATTTGGAAAACATGATAGTGTCTTTATGCACTGTTTTCTGAATCTTCTGTCTTGCTCTTCGATCTTCGTCTTCTGTCTTCGTCTTCGTCTTATGTCTTGGGAGTCCATCCTCTTGGAGAATGCTGCACTCCACTGCTTGGCTCGTTCGTCTGGAATCTGCCAACATACCATTGGGACTGGTGGATCATTGCATTGGGAATTTATGGTTTGGATCTCAGGATAGGATCAGCATGCATCTATTTATGTTCAGGCTGTGAACATAAATCAGTACGTATTAGTTTAAATTGAAACAAAGGATACCGCAGTATCCGACTGTAAATTTGGACTTTAAAATTTCTGGACATAATCTCATCACTCTTATTTTCTCCTCGCGTGTGGACAGCGGGAGGAGAGACTTCTCTACGGAACGTCTTTAGAAATACAACTTAAATTTGGTAGTTTAACATTTGTCAAAGGAATTATGAGTCTTCGCTCTCTCTCGAGATTGAAAGGATTACAGGAATTTTGTGGAATATTTTCAGAAAGGATATTTGCTTCAGAGGAACCCTCTGTAAGCGGAATAGTCTGGTCAGTGGTTTGCTTGGAATCATTGGTTCGAATAGAATTTTGGTCATGTACTAGTGTGGAAGGATCTGGATCATGAATGGAAATATCAGCATGCGAAGCTGCTTGCGAACTGGTTTCCGGCCCTTCGGAAACGCTACACTTTGTCTGCTTCGACGCAGGATGCCTCCTTACATTCGAGACAGCTACGCTGGCTGTATTAGGGGTATGAATTTGGACTTGGACGGAAATTGGATCATTGGAATGCTCTGGTCCATCGTGCGGATTGTCCATTGAAGAGTCATCGGAATCGTCTTCACTGGATGCGAATCCTACTTCCTCCGTTGGTTTCACAAGTCTCAGATCGTTCACATGTAATCGGGATAGATGTTGGTCTTTCTGGATAATATAAACCTCATTTGACACTTTCTCTGTCACCCTATGTGGCCCAGTCCACGAAGGTATAAATGCCTGTTTATCTTTACGCATATTTTTAGCCATAACTCTGTCTCCAACTTTTAAAACGATAGGAGTGACTGCTTCCTTAGGGGCGTATTTTTGTCTATACTGTTGTGAATTTTGACTTATATTTTGCACGATAGCTGGTCTGGTTAATGTGGGTTGCCTTTCTTGAAAATAGCTTTCTATCTGCCAGTCGCCTGCTTCTGCTAGTTCGTAGCCTAGAACTGCAAAGCTTGGGGTATATCCTGTGGAAGCGTTCCTACGTGTTCTTAAATTGTAAAGCATTTGTACAATGTACATATCCCATGTGTCTGTTGCCTGATTGAACATAAGAGATTTTAAAATTTTCTTGGCTTCTTGCACCTGTCTTTCTATTGGATTTGCCTGTTGATGATAAATGGGCGTATAAAAATTTTGAATATGGTTGCGTTTACTAAACTGAGTATACCATCCACTTTGGAAATGTCCTCCTTGATCTGATATGATAGTCTTCGGCAAGCCAAACCGAGATATCCAGTGCTCCTCCAGAAATCGGACTAAAGTTTCACCATTCACCTTTACGAAAGCTTGCGCTTCGGTCCACTTAGTAAATAGATCGACCGTCATGACTATAAATCGATTACCAGTGTCCTTAGCGCGTTTGTATGGTCCCAAGATATCCATACTGATCACCTCAAAAGGGTATTGAGGTTCATGACACCGTAATGGGGCTTCCGGCTGCACTTGTCGTCCTTTAACAGATTTGCACACTAAACAATTTTGAATATATTGGCCTACTAGCCTGGACATGTTGTTAAAATAATAGGTTCTAGATATGGTCCGAAAGGTTTCATCTCTTCCTGGATGGCCGACACCAGCCTTGTCGTGAAAATGTGATATGCTCTCTTTGATCTTACGTTTAGGAACCACTAAATAAATTTTGTCTGAAATCAATCTCATAAGTATGCCATTTCTCACTTGATGAGTTGAGTAAAATTTCTGGTCTTTAACCGATCTCTCATTTATAGTTCGTTGACTGAGTTCAATCCAACGACTAACTTTCTCCCTGATGTTCGTAGAATCCTGTTGACTTTCTATAATTGATTGATAAAGTTCCAAATGGGTGATAGCCAAAATATTTTCTTTTGATTTGAATTTAGGCGGAAACATTCGCTCTTCATCGAGATGCTCCAAACTTGAATTTTGAGGATTCCTACTGAGATAATCGGCCAAAAGATTTTCTTTGCCTGGACAGTGTTCAATTTTGAAAGAATATTCTTGTAACAACAACGACCATCTTGTAAACTTCGTTTTCTCATCTCGGTGCTTATCCAACCACAGGAGAGCCCTATTATCAGTTCGGACGATGAAAGGTTTGTCTGCTAAGTAAATCTTATATCGCTTAACGTAAGTAACCACACTTAGACATTCTAGCTCGTTTATGTGATATTTTCTCTCTGTAGGAGACAAGGTATGACTTGCATAAGATATGATATGTCTTTCACCTCCATCGCCGAACTGATATAAAACTGCTGCCATGCCTAGTAGACTAGCATCCGTCTGAAGAATAAAAGTTTTATCCAAATCTGGTCTATGAAGTTCCAAGGGTTCTGCTAAGATCTGCTTAATATTCATAAATGCGTTCTGGGCCTCCTTTGTCCATTTATATCGGACGTCGTTCGAGAGTAGTCTGGTTAGCGGCTTGGTAATGAGGGCTGCATTAGGGATGTATTCTCTTACCCAGTTGCATAGACCGAGAAAACTCTGAAGTTGTCGTTTATTGTTAGGAACAGGATAGTTCTGAAGCTGCAATTTATGTTTATCAAGTGGTCTAGTGGTATCTAAAGTAATCTGATGCCCAAGATAGGTAATCTCATTAGTAGCGATTACACACTTATCCGGAGAAACCTTCAAGTTATGTAGCCGTAGTCGTTCAAAAATCAACCTGAGGTGCTCCACATGTCCTTCCAAATCTTCACTATAAATGATGATGTCGTCTAAATAGACTTTACAGAAATGGTGCAAATATCCTGTTAGTACATCTTTGGCCATGAATTTTTGGAATGTGCACGGGGCAGTCTTCAAGCCGAACGGCATAACATTGAATTGATAGGCAGCTCCGTCATGAGTAGTAAACGCTGTGTAAATTTTGGATGAATCATCTAAAGGAATTTGCCAATATCCGCTCTTCAAATCAAGTACAGTAAATACTGTAGCTTTCCCCAGGTCCTTGATACTTTCATAGATTTTTGGTAAAACAGAGGCTTCGTCAAGCGTGACTTCGTTTAATCTACGATAGTCGATACAGAAACGCGGTTTCTTATCTTGTCTCTCAATGATAACTGGGGGTGAACTATATGGTGATGTGCTTGATTCAATAACACCGGCTTTTAACATTTCCTCTATTTGATCATACATGATCTTCTTTTTACTAGGCGACATGGGATATGGCTTTACATTGAATGGACGATGGTCCTTAACAATAATTTTGTGTTTAACACTTACGGTGGTTGCTTGAGTCAATTCCACCGTAAATAGATCAGAAAATTCTTTGAAAAGTGAATTGAAAATGGAGTTAGAAATTTTTAGGGTTTCCGGCAATTCTTCATTAGATGCTCTATCGGTTGCCTGATTCCAGAACACGGTTATACGTCTGTCTATTCCCACATACACACATTTCCTATGATAGTCAAATACGACATGTTGAGAATAAAGGAATGGAGCTCCTAATATGATTCCTTCGTTCAGTTCTTCGATAACTTGAAATGGTACATGGAAACGAACATCCGATATAAAGATGTCTAGAGAAGTAGTGCCTTGCGAATCAATAACTTGATCGCCACAAGCAAGAGCGAAAGTTTGAGGATCTGATAGATTATTCATCGATGAGAGAAATTGCGGATGAATGATATTCCTTGTAGCACCGGTATCAAGAAGTGCGAACACAAGTTTATTATTAACGATAATTTTGATTCGAGGCAAAGGATAAAAATTTGATAAATGGTTAATGGCTTCTGATAGGATTATAGGTTGAAAGTTGGCAGGGTCTTTGGCATATTCTGGGTATTCTGACGTCAGGTCAGGTAAGTGGTCAAATGGGTTTATAGTTTGGGATTGGTCTATTGACGACGAGGCGTACTCGTAGGGCGACTGGAGGGGGATTGCGGGAATTGCCCTGTTCTCGAACCCCTGAGAAGTTTCCCTGTTGTCGTCTCTTATAAGGATTGTTTGGACAATCGGAATGGTAGTGCCATTGGACATCAGGACAGAATCGACATGGTGTAGGAGGAATTTTCTGGTTGTTGGAATTTGGACGGTTTTGACTGCCAGAGGTTGCCTGCTCTTGGAAATGGACTTGTCGGTTCCTGACGTCTTGAGTGTCTCTATTGTTATTCTCACTTTGGGGAGTATGCCAAACACGGCCATTATAGGAGTTGCCAGAAGATGGTTGATTATAATTTTGATTAGATTTTGCCTTAGATTTATTTTCATTGGAACGCGCCGCAGATCCTTCATCAGCTATATCCCGCTCTACCCTAGATGCTATCGATACAAGTGACTCAGTGTTAAAAATATGTGTTCCGCGTAAGCGAGAACGTATCTCCGGTCTGAGTTGGTCCAATATGATACTGGCCTTCAGAGCTTCCGGTTTGAAGGGGTCGACCCTATTAAAAAGACATATTTTCTTGGTAATGAATACCGCTGATGAATCACCTGCATGCTGCATCTCTCCATACAGTTTTGTGATTGCCTGGGTGTAGATATCGCCTGAATCAAATCTATTGCGGAAACGTTCAATGAATACTTCGTACGAAGTAATGAGAGTTCTATATTGATCGAATCATTTTCGGGCTTCTCCTTTGAGTTGTTCAGTTATTAAATGGAATCGGTCTGTACTGTTATTAATTCTTGCTCTGTGGCAATAGTCTTCGAAATTTCTGATGAAAGTTTCGGGACTCTCATGGTCTAAGCCATGATATTCCACGTTAGGACTACGTGGTCGGTCATAGGTAGAAGTTGTGCACTGTGCTGCGTCTTGCATAGCGTTTACAAAAGTTTGCGCCATCTTGGCGAATAGATCTTCCATTGATGGAGGATTTTCAGGGGACCTCAACGAGGGAGAAACATTACTGATCAGTTCCGGCTGCCGCTCCGGCACTACGGAGGAATCTTCCATCAACCCGGTCTCTTGCTCGTAGAAGCCACTAGGGGTCAAAGATATCAAAGGATTGTCGTTCATGACTACGATTCATGCAAGAGATGAGGTCAACCGAAGCACAGCCCCACGTTGGGCGCCATATCAACGTTTAATAACTAAACTAATTTGCTAAGGCTGTGTCAACGTTAGTTAACCATTCGTTATAACCAGTGATAGTGGGAGGGAACGACCGATATTCGATTAAGTCAACCAACCGCTGTCACCACATCTGATTTAACTCTTGGCCGTTGAATTCAACGCAGGTCGTGGCAAACCCTTAATATATCGAAGTCTCGAAATCGATAGATTAACGGCAACTGTCGACAATGAATGCTTCCTCGTATACAGGCTTCGCAACGTCCTGAACTAAAGATACAACACTAGCTAAACACTTTGCACAATACACAATTCACTTCTGACACCTGCCCAGACAGGTCTTGCTCGTTCACTCTTCTTTGGCTTCAGCCGAATGGTCAAACCGACGCAATTGCGAGGGTCGTTAGCTATGGGGTCAACACAGATACTAGACTAATACTAGAACGCAATAAGAAGACATGGATAATAAATAAGGGTATATATTAAACAATAATCATAGTACATATAGAGCCTCACCTAGCAAGGTCTGCCACCATAACCACGATACCCCCACAAGGGGTCAGCGACCGCGACGGCCGCGCTTAAAGACGAGTGATCGATTGCCGAAAGAGAATTATTACATGGACGTGACTGGCAATTTAGTGAGTGGGTTTTATAGATTTACTGTTAGAATTAGACTAAAAATTTAAGGTAATATTCTCCAAAAGGGGTATATGCCGTTAGACGTCTGTGGATATTTCAGAAAGGGGAAATCTCTTCGAATGCTATCTCACAAGGCGGTCACCTGGTAATAATGGGGAAGTGCCCCGGTACCCGTGCGTACCGCACTGAGGCTTATCCTGGCTTGATTTAATCAAAAATGGCGGATTTCCATTTTGCGAGATCATTGGGAGGTCTCCCACTATATATATGGAAATGACCCGAGACCACTTCATGTCGCCACGTGGCGTCGCAAAATTCCGCTATTTCCAAATTTTATTCAGTTCCTAATATTTTCAAAATGGTGCTGGCAGACACGATCCCGGTAGAGACGATGACCAATGGGTAGGCGAGGCCAGCTCAACCATCCTTGGAAGCCGTAGGTCACGGACTCACTAGGAATTCCAGAACGCGAGGGTAGAGTGAACCTATGGGTCCGTAGATCAGTGCGACCACGAAGGTGGATCAGTCTATGGTAGATCAGATCAAGAGCTACCGATCTACGGTAGATTCACTCTCGCGCCTTTGTGGAGTATTCCTGTGATCTGTTAGACCGGCTTGTGAAGATGATTACCTGCGCTGTAATCATCATAATTAAAACCCCAGTCCGTCCATAGAGGATTCGGCACTGGCAGAGGATAATGCATATCCTTGGTCGTCTCTACATGCTGCATCGTGCCTGGATGTGTTCGTTCAAACATGAGATATGGGCCGAAAAAGATAAAGGGAATTTTGGAAACTGTACTGAAAATCGTCTTAAAAATTTTATAAAAAATCCTGATATGCATGGATTCACGCATATCAGGCAAAAAGAAGGAATTTTGGGTTTAGGAACTGACTTGAAATTCGACATATTTTTGATAAAAAAATGGTGTACATGGAACAGATGTTCCACATACACCATTCAAGCCTTAGCTTGTGTGCTTATGTCTAATTGGGATCTTTTGCTTAAAACTACTTTCACAGCATCTCCTGGGTTCGATAACAGTAACACCCAGTCCCAGTGAGTGTATTTCAAAACGTGGATTTATCGTACGCAGGCAAAACATTTCAATAACCTGCTCATGGTGGCTATGTGGCCCCAGCGTATGATATAAATCATTAGCATAGCTCTGTATTTGGGGCAGTGGTACCCCGCGTTTAATTAAAAAGCCGATATCTGTGGTTTATTGAACGAGCTCCGATATTTTGGTGTCCTCTTGGAGTCTCGTCAAATTTACAAAAATAAAAAATTTAAGGTTGTGTGAGTCATTAGATGTACACGAACTATACCAATGACTATTTGTTTTTGACGTCACAAAAATTTTATAAATTAATTACTAGATACGTTTTGAAAAATTATTCTTTAGTCTTAAATGAGAAACACTAGCAAAAATAAAAAAATACGTCAGAGCTATTTTAAGAAACACTATAGTCTGGTATAATTTGCGAAATTTCGAGGAAGAGCCTAAACTTGAAAAGAAAAATAAAAATAACGATTTTTTAAATAAAAATCGCTTGATTAAAGTCATGATTTTAATCAAATTATTAATTACTTTTAAGGGGGGATCTCTGTTGATATTTGAAACACGAGTTTCGATTAAAAAAATATAAAAAAGAAGGTTGAAGAGCTGACCTACCTTACGTAAAAATCTATTGAACTTTTGAGGGCCACTGCATATCTCTACCGATCCACATAATGAAGTGAACAACATGCTTTGTTTATTTAAGTTCATTACAACTTCCAAAGATATAAAAAAAACACCATAAAAACACCGACAAAGTTGTCTTGCGACTTCACAAAAATCCGCTAATAAAGTTGGCGCGTTTGATGTGCTTGTGTAAACAAATTGTATAAAAAATATGCGTTCCACAGACTTCCCAGCAAAGTTAATTGATAGTGGTGCGTTAAAAGCTAGTGAACCAATGTAAAAAACAAGACAACCTAACCCATTTTATTTTCTTTTCGTTTTTAAATTTTTTTTTTCTTGAAAATTGCCTCACATTTCTTTACATGGATTTACCATCCCTTAAAAGGAAATAAATAAGTTGGGGTTCACCCTGTATATTATATTCCCTTTTAGAAATTACTTACAACTATTATAACTGGAAGAAGTTAACAACAGATGTTGTATTTATTTATGTTAGTATGTAATACATTTTGTTTATTTTTCCACTGTCCCACGTTAGAATTATACCTTTCGATAATAATTTGTTGCTAGTAAACGTACTGCGGGTCTTAAAACGTCTATATTATGCAAAATTTTCACTTAAAGATATACTTCCTGCATAATATCACGCAATAATCGTAAACTTGTTCTGGCAAACCGTGTTAACAAGGTAAAAAGTGGTCTATTCTTGAAGCTGTAAAAGATTTTGCAGACGATTATTGTTATTATTTTCAATTAATGAAATACAATTCCCACGTAAATATTATATAATTAAATGTTTTACACAAATAAAATCTATGGAGAATACTGCGGATCATTCAACACCAATTAATATATGACCAAAAGGAGAACTTCAATTAGTTTCTAAAAATTTAATTAGATATCACTCTGGCGTGTAGGAGGCATTCATTGATGTGTTCCATATAGAGTATATTTGGTTGCGAGAACTGGGTAGGTAGTCTTTACATTTGTAGGTTTAACTAGAATATTATCGAAACAAAGGATAATTTCGATGCTATCAGCTATTCCATTCTTACAAGGACTCTTTATAAGAACAATGGCATTAGATATTAACTTCTATATTACTTTCAACAGGTAAACAATATGATCAACGAATTTAATAGACGGAAGAATGTTGTGTAAATCATGCCAGCACGTACCATTTTGCGCAATATCCATACGTTGAAGACAGACTATTTATTGCAGATATATTAATATCAGTGCTTCTAAAAGTTATGTTATGCACTAACCCTTTGCCTACCGCAACACGTTAATTGCAAACAAAAGTGGCATGTGCGTCATAGAACGACCAGCTTGGTGCTCAACAAATGTGTGTTAAAATAAACTATTGGTATTAATTGACGCATAGTTCGGTAAATTAAGCATGAAAGTGATCTAGAACAACGATACATATTTTGGTTGAGAAAATCTATTTGGATTCGCTTACCTATAACCACAGGAAATATATTGAGAAACGAAGCTTAGTAATTTGCCTGAATTCATAATAAATTTGGATTATCGTGAGAAATTGCCTCAAGGCTATTTTCACTAAATCTAACACTATTAGGCATATTTAATTGACAATTATTTTTAATATATAAAGTCGCACTGATGATGGAACGAAAAACGTATATCAAATCCTTTTGTCTTATTTTTTTGGGAATAACATCTAAAGAACACCATGGTGTGAATTTCAGAGGTTTTTATGGCTCTTAAATTTGTATATGAAACGCCAGGAAGAAGTGAAGAAAAAAACTAATTATGAGGCATAATAGGACTTTAATTAGTTTAATTTTAAATGAACGCTTCACCAACTGACCTCACCCTGTGATGTTTTTAACATTCTCTCCTCTGCTCTATTAATCATAAAAACTAGACAATAAGGTATCTATATATGACACATACTGTTCTCCGTTACTTTTCTATACACTGTTATTATATTTATTGATAGGTATTTGTTCTACAGATGTAATTACTGTAATTAGTATGTAATTACTTTCGGGAATTGCTTTTTATATTATAATACACAGGTGCATCGGACAGTATTGATGGCCTAATCGTGCAATAGAAAAAATATAGGCACTATTGTTTCAAAGGACTTTGGATATTAATTATTAACAGCCTCAACAGTTCAACGGAATATTCGATATTCCTTTGATTACAAACCCCGATTTCTAGCTCTGCTGTATATTTATTCATAAAGCAGTTAATAAAAATGTATATCAATTTTTTATATAAGTTAACGGAGGTTGACGTAGAATTACTTTATCAAATATTTTTCCAGTACCTATGAAGCTATTAAGAATCTGATATGATTTTATATTTTCAAACATCATTTTAATATACTTATAAAAAAAAAACGATTTTTTTCTTCTTGGAATTCTCGTTTATAAACTCTCGATCTTCTAGCCTTATTATTGGGCGCCAAAATTTTGTCGGATATTAGCTATTTCCGGCTAAACCGGAAGTTAGATTTATGAATGTCATATGCCTTTATAACCACAATACTATACCATATCGATTTCCGTACTAATATACAGGGTAAAAAAAATTTGGATAATCGGATTTTTGACAATACCTCGTATATTAGAGCTCCTATCGCTTATTCAACCTTAGAAGCCGATTCCTCGTAAAAAAATACCTGAGAATAGATTTTGGATTTTCATTTTAGTCCAATAATAAAGCTGGCTTTTTAATTAAACGCGGGGTCCGGGAAAGCCGAACACTCGGTATAAGGGTCGAGGGAGACGCCCCCTACCAATCCCCCATCGAAAATCGCGAGAAAATCGCTTAAAAAATGGCCAATTTAGCGAAAAGCTTTTCATTGGTCCATTTTAATTTCCAATTTCAACTGTCAAAATCTATTTCAAAAGGAAAGGTCCGATCGAAAATCTAAGAACAGTTTCGGAATTCTGAAGTCGCCCCGAGTCCTAAAATACAATCGGTTCCCCTTGGGATCGAAATTTAAAAAAAAATTAATTTGGCCCACTTTTGCCAGAAATGCATATTTTGAGTAAATTTAAATGCATAATATTCCGCCCTTTCTTCATAATTATTCATAATAACAATGTCTTTTAAAAAATTCACAGCTCGGCCGCGGATGGATATTAAGCAACGAAACTTTCAGGGATCCGAGAGGAAGGTTGGTTTTAGCTCTCCTGAAAGTCCGGTTGAAAAAATCCTCCGGGAAAAAGAGCAAGGGCCCCCGGAAAAGTACTGTTTTTCAGCAAAATCGACCTTTTTAAAAAAATCATATCTCGGCTAATATCGGGAATAAACGAAAAAAAAGGGGTTCTTCATTTTCCTTCCCGATTCTCTAGATCCAAAGGGAAAGGATGTGGCGCGTTTCTAAAAAAAAATCCGACAAAATCGCCTCTTTTCAAAAAATCATTAACTTTCTTGGGAAGCAAAATCGAGAAACGATCTAGGGTTTTTCTAAATTTCCAACTTAGAACTAAATCGTTAACCCGCTGCGATTTTCGATGCAGCAGGAGCGAACCAAAAAATGCAGTGAGCCTCTTACGAGGGACACCCTGTACACTGAGAAAAATTGCTTGTAAAATTTAGTAAATTTCATATATAAAAAATTCTGTGATTTGCGATGAAGAAACTTACTTCGAATTTTTTTTATTTGTCCTTGGGTGGTATGGATGCGCAGTGGGTATTCTTAAGCTTTGTGGATGCGTAGTAGGTATCTTCGAGTTTTATGAATGCGCGCAGTAGGTATTCTTGAGTGGTACAAATGCGCAATAGGTTTCTTTGAGCTGTGGGGATGCGCAGCAGGTATGTATCTTTGAGTTTTATGGATGCGCTGTAGGTATCCTTGAGTAGTGCCGATGCGCAGTAGGTAGTTTTGAGTTGTGTGGATGCGCAGTAGGTATTCTTGAGCTTTGTGGATGCGCAGTAGATATCTTTGAGTTTCATGAATGCGCAGTAGGTATCCTTGAGTAGTATGGATGCGCAATAGGTACCTTTGACTAGTGCGGATGCGCAGCAGGTATGTATCTTTGAGTTTTATGGATGCGCTGTAGGTATCATTGAGCTTTGTGGATGCGCAGTAGGTATCTTTGAGTAGTGCGAATGCGCAGCAGGTATCTTTGAGCTTTAAGGATGCGCTGTAGGTATCCTTGAGTAGTGCCGATGCGCAGTAGGTAGTTTTGAGTTGTGTGGGTGCGCAGTAGGTATTCTTGAGCTTTGTGAATGCGCAGTTGGTATCTTTCAGTTTTGTGAATGCGCAGAAGGCAAAACTAACCTAAGATCAATTTTCCTTTAGGTTAGCTCTATTTTCGGTTTTCTTTGGTACATAAATGTATTGGCTATTATACACGAAAAGTGTCCTCTTTTTTTTCTCTACTTTTAATCAGTTTATTGCGACTAATAATTATCATATTCTATGAATATATTTGTCAACCAATATCAAACCTAAATATTTCATGCAAGAAAAAGAAGTGATATCTTCTCAAAAAAACATTACAAATGTAAATTTGGCCGCCTTTTCTTTTTGTCCCAGAGTAAATATAACAATACTGCACGTTCTTCTTGCTGATTATCGAAACAAAAAAAAAAACTCCGTCTTTTGAGCAATATTGATTATGACAATCGTCCAAAAATTAAAAAAAAGGCGGACCCAGCGTTTTTGTCGTTTTATTAGAGAATTTTATCTACCAACAGAACACTGTTTATTACAGTGCGGATTTGGGAGTTTTCATATTGGTACTCCATAGAAAATGTACTTACAAAAACGCTTGAAGTTAAATTAGGATCTCCAAAAATGTAGGCAACAAATAACAAGCCGGATTCTACCATTATTCTGTTGAAATGGTTCACTTCATATCAAACATCATTTACATATGACCATGATTGCATCCATAAATTCCAGGAGTAGCAATTAAAAATTTCACGTCGAGTAGTACACCATTATTAAAAATGGATACACCTATAATATACTTACACGAATAACTTGCAGTGGGTGGAGAATTATCAACGAGTGAGCAACTTACTAATATGTTAACTTTTCCTTCAGTGCCATGAACAATAATTGATACTGCAATTCCAATTATAGGTGTGAACGGTCGCATACCTTGGTTTAATTAACTTTTATTTAATCGCAGTGTTTTACAAAATATGGGTGCGAGGCAACCACGGTGTATGATATTCGCGATTTAATTTTAAATTAACGACTCGATTTTTTCCGGTAGTGGTTATCACCGATCACAATGTCAAAGAAAGCTCGGTTATTAAAAAGTGACAATCTACAAATTGAAATTTTTTTTAGAAAAGTTATAACGTTTAAATTTCGACCAAATATATTTGATTTCTTCATTCCAATTGTCGAGCAGTTTATTTATAGCGAATGATGATTTTCAATTATAGCCATTTTGATAAAAAAATTAACTCGTTACTTTGTGCTTTTTACCTTGTGTCAATAAAATTTAATTCCTTTGGCAATACAGCATACTCCACCACTTAATTTGTTACCGATTTGATCAACCTTCAACAAATTTTACAAGTATTTTCTTCTTATGGCAAATTAACCGAACAAAAGTAGACAATCTAACACAATTTTAAATCTCTTTTATCTGCAGTTGTATTAATTCCTTGCTGGAATTACCCAATTTGTACAAGTTATGTAAATAATTATTCCAGTCAGATAGGGAGCTTAATTTAAATTTGTATGGTTTTATAATGTTTCACCGAGTGTGTTACTCTCTATGGTTATTTTTCCGCCGCGTTAACCATCCAATTTGATTATCCTTTTAGTATAATAGTACAAATAAATTAAATAAACTAGTTTCACACTGGCTTTAACTATTTAACTACTAATTATTCGATTATGTCTCTCATATTCCGAGAAGATTCCGTGAGAAAATGAGATTTAAGCACGCTACTGAATTTTAAGTGTTTTTGTCTCAAGTCAACGAGACAAGTTCACTTCTATTACCAGCTTAGAGCAAAAGTCAGTTGAGAGTGACGGACTGGTGACTCGCATTTTTGTCCCTCGCCGTATCAAGGGCCCTCCGCTTTCTCAGCTACGCACCCGACCCAAACTGAGCACACCAAAAATACCTAATAACCACGGTGTAAGACAATTAGGTGATGAAACGCCTCAATTAGAGTGTCTCCAAACTGTTAACGCAAGAGACGCGAAATCGTAAGACAAAGAGAAAGAGTCGGTGGCCGCGAGGGCCGCGCGGGCTGCGCCTCGCATCGTCCCTAGTTAATTTCCACTTCATTTTACCAGGTCGAAAAATATACCATTCGATGCAGAAAAATATGTAGAACACGATTGTTGAAAAATTATGTGGCTAAATTGTCGGCTACTGTGCAAAAAAAAATAAAAACCATAAATGAAATTGGACGCCGGCACGTTTAACTCGAAACGCTGCTAAAACCGTTCGAGTTATGAAAAAAATTAACATAAACAATTTTATAGAGAACTAAATTTCCTATAAAAAAGTCAGTGACGGCATATGTCTATCTTGAATATTTTAGGCGTGAGGGTGGCTCACGACGGTGTGGCTGAAAGTTGTGCGCTGGAAAACGATAATTTTAATTTAACAAAAGATCAGCGCGCGAATTTGAGGCGCCCTCACACCAAAACTATTAAAGATAGACTAATGCCACCACTGACTTTTTTATAGGAAATTTAGTTCTCTATAAAATTGTTTATGTTCATTTTTTTCATAACTCGAACAGTTTTAGCAGCGTTTCGAGTTAAACGTGCCGGCGTCCAATTTCATTTATGGTTTTTATTTTTTTTTTGCACAGTAGCCGACAATTTAGACATATTTTTCAACAATCGTGTTCTACATATTTTTCTGCATCGAATGGTATATTTTTCGACCTGGTAAAATGAAGTGGAAATTAACTAGGGACGATGCGAGGCGCAGCCCGCGCGGCCCTCGCGGCCACCGACTCTTTTTCTTTGTCTTACAATTTCGCGTCTCTTGCGTTAACAGTTTGGCGACACTCTAACCATACGATACATTGAGGCGTTTCATCACCTAATTGTCTTACACCGTGCTAATAACCGAACATAATTATAAATAGCATACTCTTTAATTATTGCAAACCTTCTATAATTTATATCAAACTGATTCAAGCATTCTTATAGAGCTGAGATTTTGATTACTTCGAATAGAAAAATGCCTAAAAAGAAAAAAAAATGCAGCCATTGGGGCTCAACAGTCGGGACCGGAGGAGACTTGCCGAACCAACTGCGCGCCATTAGTAGACGAGGCGCTCCCAATATTCAGCCAAGGCCTCATATTTTTATTCATACAATTATTATTCAAAAGGCAATAATTTGAAATTAAAATAATGCTACAACAATGATATTCGGCACTGGCATCAAAACGTTAATATACATATATCTAATTTGTAGGGAAACCCCATTGCAATAATGTGATTAATACTCTTATTCATTAGTGTATTGTTATTAAACTGTTGCGGAATAATTATTAATGCAAACTATACGAACTGCGGTGTCAAAAGTAACACCCATTATACAGGCAACTGACTGGATGTTCAATAGGATTAATTGAAAAGTAATTAACTATAGCCAGTAGGAACTTCATTAGCATATTAAAATGTACACAATCTACATAAGTCGTTGTTGTCCTTTTGTAAGCAATGAAGAATGGGCTTTTGATTACTCTTTAAAGTATGAGACAGGGATAAAAAATAACTAATTCTTTCTCGGAAAGTTTTTGTACCGGGGTCACTTTAAATTTTTTGTCCTTAAAATAACTTTCGGAACAAAGCTTGTTTACCAAGAAGTGTAAACGGGGGGGTGGCCTCCCTTGGGCCACAACTTGCGCTGTGTTATTTCTTAGTGGTAATTTTATATCCAAGCGAAAACCCACACTTTTTACAAAATACTGATTCATGTAGAATATGATGCAAAACTACACCTTTTTAACAAGCTTTTACTAGCTTCAACTGTATGTTTGTATGTAACGGAATCTTTCAACGAGATTTTCACCCACTTCAAAACGTCAGATTAAACTAAAATTTTGCACAGTTATCAAGGATCGATGACAATACAATAATTTTATAACTTTGTCCTAATGTCCTTACCAGGACCATCAGGATAAAATAAAAATAATTTTACAGGTTAAGCATCTACAGAATGATGGTAAATGTTATCCTTCTTAATCGACATAGAAAAAGAAATTTGATATGAAAAATTTTGGAATGAAAAATAACGAAAAAAAGTTGTCTTCAAAAATAAAAAAAAAATTTGAATTCAAAAATTTTGGAAAAAATTTGAATTGAAAAATATCAAAAACAAAATTGAATTCAAAAATGTCAAAAAAAATTCATTTCAAGAATTTTGAAATAAAATACGATTTCAAAAATTTTGAAGAAATTTAGAAAAACCCTAGATCGTTTTTCTCGATTTTGCTTCCCAAGAAAGAAAGATTTTGTCGGATTTTTTCCGACATGTACCCTTTAGAAACGCGCCACATCCTTTCCCTTTGAATCTAGAGAATAGGACGGCAAGGAAGAAGAAGGAAAATGAAGAACCCCTTCTTTTTTCGTTTATTCCCGATATTAGCCGAGATATTTTTTTAAAAAGGTCAATTTTGCTGAAAAACAGTACTTTTCCGGGGGCCCTTGCTCTTTTTCCCGGAGGATTTTTTCAAATTATATAAAACCAGACAAGACACAGGTTTATCAAAAGCATACTACATGAATCACAGGAATGCTCGCAACTTACCGGGATTCTCGCTGCCAAAAAAGGCCTCGCACTTTACCATTGAAGTCGCGTATCTTATTCATTCCTTAATCAATGAAGCTTTGTAAAAAAATGTAAATAAAAAATCGTAATTGCGATAATTATGATTTTTGTCAACCCTGCCTTAATTAAGTATTTTAAAATGATGTTTGAAAATATAAAATCAGATCCTTAATAGCTTCATAGGTACTGGAAAAATATTTGATATCGTAACTCTACGTCAACCTCCGTTAACTTATACAGGGTGAATACCAATAACTCATTTTAATTTTAAGGGATGGTAGGTCCCTTAATGGTAAGGCCATATACCAAAAATAAAAAATATATACCCTGTAGTTTTCGAGAAAGAAAATAAATTAAAAAACGTCAACATTTTCAGAACTTCGTAACTTACCTATCTCAACAGAAAACAAATCAGGATAGGTCTTTGCGTCTGGCATTCACCTTGTTTTTTGCAATCATAAATTCACTAGTTTTTGCTGTCACTGTCAATTAACTTGTCTCCGACCGCAAATTTATAACATTAGAACAGTGTCGGCCTGTGTTGCATTTATGATTTTTTTCCCTGTGTAATGTTGCAGGTGGTCGAATATGAAAATTTTGAAATGAAAAATTTAAAAAAAAAATTTGAATTGAAAAATTTTGAAAAAAATTTGATTTTAAAAATATGAAAAAAAATATACCTAGTTTAAATAAACAATAAACTAAAAAAGGACGCTTTAAAGAGAAACCGAACTAAAAAGTAAAAAATAATGTTTATTAAGATTTTGTTTAACAGTGATAAATATTCCACTAACTCAATATAATTAAATACTTTTTAGGTTTTAAGTAGAGTTAGCACCCCACGCATTTTTATATAATAAAATTATTTTTTGTCAATCACTTTATCCTTATTTTAAACTTAGTAAAAAGCATTTAATTATATTGAGTTAGTGGAATATTTATCACTTGTTGAACAAAATCTTAATAGATAAACATTATTTTTTACTTTTTAGTTCGGTTTCCCTTTAAAGCGTGTTTTTTTAGTTTTTTTAAACTACATATTTTTAACTGCCATATCTCAAGACTACATAGAAGATTTTAAAGCTACCCCCGTAGTGCTGCCCGTGCCCATAGAAATGGTAGCCATGGCAATAATGCAAAAAGTAGGTAACTAATATTTATAAAATTTGTTTTCCATCCCTCTATTAAATTTCACACATACAAAAAATTTGAACAACAAAATATGTTTAATCGGCGAGGTAATTCCGGCTCTATCCCATTTTTATATGTATTTATACGAAAACTTCACAGCCTTCCATTAATACATTATTTTTATCTAAAACGTACTCGGTATGAAAATTAAGTTTGGATAACTTTTTTGTGTACACTGTCCAATATCAACAGAGAATAAATTAGAATATTATCAGCGCGAGGGTTTGTAACAGAACAATCTTGTAGAAGGGGTTTATACATTACACTTTATAAAGCATTTTGCTGAGAAGTCACAATAACATCGGACGCAAATTGTCATTTACTGTTGTTTATCGGTTTCATTTCCCTTGCCGAAAAATGTGAGCAATGTTATTAAAATCGTTTTCCTCACAACAAACGGCGTTGAAAAACGTTCGACACACCGGCATGCTATTCTTACGCATCATAACACAAACAGCCACTGAGTAATAAGTTTAATAATAGACAGGCTCATTCATCAATTTCTAAAAGAACGGAGAGTATTTCGGACCAAGTGACATACTTTATAAATAAAAATACGCTTATACAAGTTGCATTAGTAATAATTTTCAATTGCGGTTTATATTATTATAAAACAATGCAATAATTAGTTAATCTTGCCAAAATTGCCACCTTCTGTGTTTCTTATACTTACACGAAAAAGGCTTAATGAATGTAGGCACTAAGTTACTAACGAAAGCAAGTTGCGGCGAATTGCTGCACGTCGAAGCTGAGAAATTTTTCCAGCTGTGGTTAAAATGGAGGAGGTGCCGGTGAGATATCAAAATGTACATCTAATTTTTTATATTCTATTAGTTCTATTACGACGTGTATATTATTCTACGACGTTTTGTTTTTAAACAACGTATGGGCAGTGTTTCTAATACCTTCAGCGACTAAAAAAATTGCACACAATTACTTTGAAGTCGTGTAAATCAAATCAGTGTATGCGCAACGCTACTGAAAAATAGGTTGTTTCGTTTTTATTTAAATGTCACTTCTTGTCAAACTTAGGTCCGTAAAAAAGAATTACCTATCAATTTTTCAGAGCTAGAAATTCTCTACAATTTTTATTTATTTACCCTTTCTCGTAGAATTAATATTTAGAAAAATATGTAGGAACATCGAATTCAATAATTCTAAATACCTAGTTCTAATGAATTCAGAATAATTTCAATGAATTCAAGTGGTTTTGGTGAATACATGACTTCAACTGAATTCAGTTGGTTTTAGTTAAATTCGTGATAATAAAAACGCCTTTTATAACATAAAATAAAAATAAATTCTGACATTAACAAAATAAAATAAATCCTGAAAATAAAATAATTATATATTATGGTATTATTAAAATAAAAATAAATTCTGACATTAATAAAATGAAAATATATCTTGACATTGCTAAAATGAACGCAAATTCTAAATAAAAACGCTCGCAAAAACTATTTTTAAATTAATTTATTCATTGTAGTCCGAGTTGTAGTCTGCCATTTCTAACATTAATAAAATTAAAATAAATTCTGACATTAATAAATTAAACACAAATTCCAACAACGTAAAGCCCATTTTTAAATTTAGTTATTCAACACTCGTTGCTGTCTGCCATTTCTGACATTAATAAAATAAAAATAAATTCTGACATTATTAAAATAAACACAAATTCTAACAAAATAAAAGCGCTCGTAAAAACCAATTTTTAATTTATTTATTCATCGCTCGTTGTACCTAGTCTCCCATTTCTGACAATAAAATAATAATAAATTCTGACGTTGGTAAAAAAATTTCCAAGAAAATAAAAATGCTTGTAAAACCCATTTTTAAATTTATTCATCGCATCGCTGGTTGTAGTCTGCCATTTATATATGTCAATAAAATAATGATGAATTCTGGCATTAATAAAATGAACACACATTCCAACAGAATAAAAACGCTCATAAAAGCCATTTTTAAATTTATTTATTCATCACTCGTTGTACTCTGTCATTTTTGACAATAATAAAAATAAATTCTGATAATAAAATAAACACATTT
The DNA here is from genome assembly GCA_963680705.1 of Rhagium mordax. Taxonomy (NCBI): domain Eukaryota; kingdom Metazoa; phylum Arthropoda; class Insecta; order Coleoptera; family Cerambycidae; genus Rhagium; species Rhagium mordax. Next base: position 10,620,192 of record OY796657.1, read on the forward strand.
CTAAGAAAATAAAAACGCCATTTTTAAATTGATTTATTCATTGTTTGTTGTAGTCCGCCATTTATGACAATAAAATAATAATGAATTCTGACATTAATAAAGTAAAAATAAATTCTGACATTAATAGAATAAACACACATTCTAACAGAATCAAAAAGCACGTATAAAAATAAATTGTGACATTAATAAAGTAAGCACAAATTATAACAAAATAAAAACGCTCATAAAAGCCTTAATTTATTTACTTGTTGTAGTCTGTCATATTTGACATTAATAAAATAGAAATAAATTCTGACTAATAATATAAACACAAATTCTAAGAAAATAAAATTAAAAAAAATTTGTTTATTCATCGTTCGTTGTAGTCCGCCATTTATGACAATAAAATAATAATGAATTCACACAATAATAAAATAAAAATAAACTCCGACATTAACAAACTAAACACACATTCTAACGGAAAAAAAAACGCTCGTAAAAAACATTTTTAAATTTATTTATTCATCGCTCGCTGTAGACCGCCATTTATGACAATAAAATAATGAATTCTGACATTAATAAAATAAAAATAAATTCTGACATTAATAAAGTAAACACAAATTCTAACAAAATAAAGACGCTCACAAAAAGCATTTTTAAATTTTCGTAGTGTCATTTCTGACATTAATCTAATAAAAATAAATTCTCACTTTAATAAAACACAAATTCTAAGAAAATAAAAAAACGCTTGTAAAAACCATTTTTAAATATGTTTATTCAACGCTCGTTGTAGTCTGCCATTTATGACAATAAAATAATAATGAATTCTGACATTAATAAAATAAACATAAATTCTGACATTAATAGAATAAACACACATTCTATAACAGAATAAAAACGCTCCCATAAAACATTTTTACATTTATTTATTCATCGCTCGTTGCAGTCTGAGATTTCTGACAATAACAAAATAAAAATAAATTGTGACATTAATGAAGTAAACACAAATTCTAACAAAATAAATACGCTCATAAAAGCTATTTTTAAATTTATTTATTCATCACTCGTTGTAGTCTATCACTTTTGACATTAATAAAATGAAAATAAATTCTGACTAATAAAATAAACACAAATTCTAAGAAACTAAAAAGGCTTGTAAAAAAAAATTTAAATTTATTTATCCATCGCTCGTTGTAGTCTAATATTTATGACAATAAAATAATAATGAATTCTGACATTAATAAAATAGAAATACATTTTGACATGAATAAAATAAACACACATTCTAACAGAATAAAAACGCTCGTACAAAACGTTATTAAATTTATTTATTCTGCAGTCTGCAATTTCTGACATTAATAAAATAAGAATAAATTGCGACATTAATAAAGTAAACACAAATTCTAACAAAATAAAAACGTTCATAAAAGCTATTTTTAAATTTATTTACTCATCACTCGTTGTAATCTGTCATTTTTGACAATAGGAATAAAATAAAAATAAATTCTGACTAATAAAATAAACACAAATTCTAACAAAATAAATACGCTCATAAGCCACTTTTAAATTTATTTATTCATCACTCACCGTAGTCTGTCACTTTTGACGTTAATAAAATAAAAATAAATTCTGACTAATAAAATAAACACAAATTCTAAGAAAATAAAAACGCTTGTAAAAACCATTTTTACATTTATTTATTCATCGCTCGTTGCAGTCTGCTATTTCTGACAATAATACAATGAAAATAAATTGTGACATTAATAAAGTAAACACAAATTCTAACAAAATAAAGCCATTTTTAAATTTATTTATTCATCGCTCATTATAGTCTGTCATTTATGACAATAAAAAATAATAATGAATTGTGACATTATTAAAATCAAAATAAATTCTGACATTAATAAACACGAGAATAAACACAAATCGTAACAATGTATTTATTTTTCGCTCGTTGTAGTCTGCTATTCTGACAATAAAATAATAATAAATATTCGTTGCAGTTTGCCATTTCTGACAATAATAAAATAAAAATAAATTCTGATATTGATAAAATAAACACAAATTCTTAACAAAATAAAAAGGCTCGTAAAAATAATTTTTAAATTTATTTATTCATCAATCGTTGTCTCGTTCGTTGTAGTCTGTCATTACATTACTCGTAGCTTTCCGGGAATACTAGATGGCTACGTATTACTCTATTTACCATTACCGTCTTTGTATGTTCATGCCCATATCATCGATATCTTCTTCAGTATCTTCGGTGTTGCTATGAAATGTTTCTGTATTGTCTTTACTTTATTATCATCGCTTTCCTAACTTTTACGTAAGCTACTGTCATTGTTATTATTATTGCTACTTATATCATAGTTTTTATCCGCTACAGTCACCTTTTTGCTAACGTCAATTTTTGGTAGTCATCTATGGGAACTGCGAAATTTCTAAACACTATTAACACATTGGTTTTTGCAGTTTCAATGGTATTTATAATGTCTTCGTTATTTGGCAGTTCTTATATTTGTTTAAATTCCATTTCCCTTTTTGATGGAAAATTAAATGTTTGGGAGTTCTTTCTACAGTGATTCTGTTGGTAATTGAAGTTTTTTATTCTATGTAATATGTCTAGTATACTAAACTTTGTCATGGTGCAATTTGTGGTCGCCATTGGCCTTGTGGTCTGAAAGAATGGTCTTGCTACTGACTGAATAATATTTAATAAAAACATTCAGCAATTTAACAAAGCATTTGCATTAAGTTTTGCACAAAGATAGGCATTATTTGTTATTCGATTTTAACAGTCGCATCTCTATTAAACATCTCCATGCTCTAAAGAAAAAGTGAGCTGTCCAAATTTTTTAAAACCCTTTCAAGGAGGCTTAAATCTTCATTATTGTAGGCCAGGTAACGTTTTTTCAGTAGATTAACAATTTTCAGTGCGGTCCTACAATTCATTGTCTTTAACTTTAACTCGTAGAATGCATAAATTCAATAATCACGGAATTCACAGCTGAATTTATTGAATTCATGTGATGTGTATACCTGAATTCAATATGAGCAACTCCTCAACATTTACAGTTCAGTATTATTTTAGCTGTCGAGTAAACGACTTGTTTGATATCTGTTACACCTCATCATTTTCACATCATTAAAATGATGTGGTGTAACAGAAATCGATAATTTTAAATTTGCATTAAGGGATGTATATTTGTCGAATGAACTATACCTGTTTTCACCCTGCTTAGCGTGCTAAGGAGAACGTACTCTCGCACAAATAGTAAAAACCGAACGAATAAATCCATTTCCGTGTAATTGTCACGGTTAATTAAACTTATGATGATAATTAATTGTCACTCGTAATTGATTGGCTTTACAATTACATGCTCACAATTGATTATCCTTAATGCAGGGATTACCAGAGATTTTAATTCAGAAAATGTGACCATGACCGAAATATAAAATTGTGTTATTAATTTTAAATCCAAACATACAGGGTGTCCCAGCCTCGCGTCGCGTCGGCCAAATGTCCTGGCTCGTCTATAAGAGATATCGAAAAATTTCAAAAACGAGATGATAGAGGACACAATGGTGCATAGTATAAAAATATTTTGAAATATACAGGGTGATCGATTTAGGCGTGATGTCATAAACTTATGTTTTTTTAAATGGAACAGTAGGTATATTATTACATATTTGAATTCTCCTTTTAAAGACGACTCAATCGATATGCCACTTGATGGGTCTGCGATGGGTCGGTACCATGATATGGGTGAGTTTGTACCAAAAACGTGCCAACTTTGTGAGCTCACTGTGGCGTAGCGGAAAAGCATTTTGAGATCTAGTTTGTGCCAAAAATTGTCAAAAACCCTGTAGTTTACGCTGCTGTTATCAGATCCAACGAAATCGGTCATTTTATACCGGGTGAGTCAGGAAACGCCAAATCTACTTTTTCCCATTTTTTTCAAATGGAACACCCTGTATATTATGACACCAAAGGAGAGCCCTTTGAAAGAGCTTTCCACTGATATAAAGGTTCAAGGGTCTATCTTTCATAGGTGCCAAGATATTTGATGGTAAAGTGGCACAATTCGAGGTATATTAAAAAATTACCCTCAATTTTCAATTGTGTTGTAAATTTTCGCTGAAATCGACTCTTTTCAATAAGAAAATTTCGAAAATAATTATATCAACTTATCTGCACCATGATGGTCCTCTGCAGACAAAGAAAAAATAAGAAAAAGAGGAAACGAAAGCTTTATTTGGAAAAAAACTGGGTGGAAGTACCGGAAATTAAATTAAATATCCAAAAATGTTCCCATTCTCCCTGATACACAGCCGTAAACGATCTTCAGTTGTTCTTCGAACATCGGCTAGTATAGCTATTGAAACATTGCGAATACACACATTTCAGAAAAAAAATTAAATTTATCAGGCGTTGACTATTTTATACTTAAGTGCTTTTCTGTATCTACTGAAGTACGGTTTTTTTCTCCGAGTATAAGAATTATTTTCAAAATGTTCTTACTGAAAAGAGCCGATTTCAGCGAAAATTTACAAAACAATTGAAAATTGAGGGTAATTTTCTAATAAACCTCGAATTGTGCCACTTTACCATCAAATATCTTGGCACCCATGAAAGATAGACCCTTGAACCTTAATATCAGTGGAAAGCTCTTTCAAAGGGCTTTCCTTTGGTGTCATAATATACAGGGTGTTCCATTTGAAAAAAATGGGAAAAAGTAGATTTGGCGTTTCCTGACTCACCCGGTATAAAATGACCGATTTCGTTAGATCTGATAACAGCAGCGTAAACTACAGGGTTTTTGACAATTTTTGGCACAAACTAGATCTCAAAATGCTTTTCCGCTACGCCACAGTGAGCTCACAAAGTTGGCACGTTTTTGGTACAAACTCACCCATATCATGGTACCGACCCATCGCAGACCCATCAAGTGGCATATCGATTGCGTCGTCTTCAAAAGGAGAATTCAAATATGTAATAATATACCTAGTGTTCCATTTAAAAAAACATAAGTTTATGACATCACGCCTAAATCGATCACCCTGTATATTTCAAAATATTTTTATACTATGCACCATTGTGTCCTCTATCATCTCGTTTTTGAAATTTTTCGATATCTCTTATAGGAGAGCCAGGACATTTGGCCAACGCGAGGCTGGGACACCCTGTATAACCTGTCCGTCGCAATAATTAAAGAAAATTAAAAACTACTTGTCTTTATTTAGCCGTCCTGAAAGAGGGGAACGTGAAACAATCTGTTAATTTATTATTAATTAATTGCTTTCGGCAGTTGTAGCCCTTCGCACTAATTTCAATTTTATTCTAATGTGAAAGGTTTGCAATGTTTGTACCCTACAAAATTATGTATCACAAGGTAAGGGTGCCTTAAAATTACATACTTATTTGCTTTAGAAAATATTACAAATTTTTAATCCATTTTATCATCTGCCGGAAAATACAGGAATCAGGATCAGCGATTTGATTATTTAGTCAGTATTAATGGCACAATTTATAACATTATTAACTACGGATAATGCTGCTGCAGCGGGCAGATTATATCGGGAACGTTTCTCATTAAGAAATCCCGCTTGGACTCTGAGACGATTTGTTTCACTTGTTTAGCTGGCAAAATACAGCAAATGCCAGAAACTTGATAGAACCATAACCATTGGATATCTGAACAGGTAGGTTCTTAAATATTTTGAAATTCGATAGTTTTCAACTTTTACTGCCCTTTATTGACATATTCCCTCTTTTGAGAGCACTCTGTATATTTTTTAATAGTCTCCTACAACAAAATTTCAGTTGCCACCAAAATCCAGGAAGGCGGCACCACCTCAAAGAAACACCAACGACACAACACAGTAATAACTGAGAAATCATGATTGATACTTGCAATTGTATGCATTCGTTTATTTTAGGCAAGGCCAGATTTGATCGCTATCGCATGTTCGTCTGCATTAATTTAAAAGTTATTCCAATGAGAACGTTATTTGTAATGATTGGTTTGTGTTTGTGTGAGTATTAAAAACAATGAAGCATAGTTCTAAATAAAACTACTTAAACGATAATTTTCAGACTTTTAAATCTCAGTCATGAGCCCACTCAGTCGCGCTAAGTGCTAAGTTTTGTAAAACAATTTGCGGAATTTTCGCTCCTACGTGAACATTAAGTAATTGCCCAATTACTGAGCTCGAGGGCATTTCAATTATTTCTATCACTGTTTCGTGATTTTTAAAATAAAATTTAACTTTCTACGTTTGATTCGAGATCTCTCATCGACGATAATTTATATATTTAGGTACTAAATGCAAATCGGCGATATTAAAAAATACTTTCGGCTAGATCAAAATGATATCTCATGCGGACGGGATTTTATGGTAATATCAAATTAATAACCTTTTACTCTATCATTTGCAGAGCACAGCGTAAGGTAAACAATTTTCAGAAATTGAAATAATCAAGTTACCACATCCAATTTCACGAGCGTTCTCCGTTCGTAGAATACCACTCTCGTAGTACGTGCGATTAACAAAAACATTTAAATTCAGACACAACATTTTATTGTAAAATTTCGTATACCAGCAGAGAATATCATTTTTCTTCTCAATTTTTCTTTGCTACGCAAAAAACTGTTATAAATCATCAAATGAAATGTTTGATCACGACCAAATACCCAATATAGAATAGAAAACAACAATGAACTAGTAAAAACTATTTTATAAAAAAAATGTAGTTGCAAAATATTTTTTATGCTGAAGGAGTTATAAATTAACAAACACAATAAAATATCTTCTTCACTTCTATTCAAATATAAGTGTTTGCAAATCTAGATACATTTGAGACACATATCTGCACTTGCTGTGGGTACTGGTAATTTATTTAATCTAAAATTGTTTTGCAAAATGGGAGTCGCACCCACGCCGTAAGGTAGGAATTTATTAGCTAAATAATACCGTTATCATTCTACCTGTTTTGCCAGAATATTACCGATAATGGAGAAGGATTTAGTCAGATTAATAGTAATAAAGGTTTATACGTCCCAACCGGGCACAACTACGCCACTACTGACATGGTAATTATTAAGTATAATCATCAGTACTAATTACCACATATCTCTCGTGTACCAGGCTAGAATTTCGATTCCTAACTGCCTGCAAAACTGTTGACTGGCTTTTTATTCTTTTCTATTCCTTGTATAATTACTTTCAACGAATACAAATTCATAGTGTTTTTTTCGCAGGTTAATGGTACCATTATGTTCTTGACATATTTAAATCACTCTTTACAGACAATTTTTTTTTACTTAAAAAAGAACAAATCAAATACTTATAGACTTGTTAGATTGAACGGAATACTATTTGTCTGTCTTTTGTTCATGTTTCTACACCATAACATAGGTTCTGCATCCTCTTCCAAATGAGAATGAACTTGTAGGTACTACAGGATTGAAATTATTTAATATTAGAAAACGAGGTTAAATAAGTTTAAATTATGCAAAGAATAGAATGAGATGGTTCACTTTTTTTATTTGATTTTGAGATAGGTGAAACAGGGATGGGACAGTGTGGGACAACGCCACCAATTCATACTGAAAAAATTTTATTTGCAAATTATAATAACAACGATGATAAAAATTACAGTAAAATTTAAATAGCGCTGCAAAAAACATGTACAAATTGGAAACAATTTGAAAGTTATGTTTGAACCACAAACTTCAATTTTTTAAATATATTATTGTACTCTAAATATTGCTTAAAAGTTGTTTGCGGCATTGTTTAATTTCTTTTTTTTCTTGTTCGGGATTCATTACCACATATTCTTGAATATTGTGAAATTCCAGATACTTAATCTAAACAATATCTGAAATTTTTTTAAATAACCTTGTGAACACGCTTTTGAACATAGACATGGGATAACTTGGGATGCAGCAAAAATTTGGACAATAAAAAAAGAAATATTAAAGATAAATGGTTAATTTCACGAATAGAAAAATTAAAAAAAAACAATCCAAGCCCGAAATATCTGCAAATTATTATTTTTATATATTGCGAAGGGAATCCATATGTGAGTATTATGATATGTAAAGGAGCAACGATTTAAGTTGCAATTCGTTACAGCAGGTTATAGTTTCTATTTTGCGTATTAAAATATGACTCCTCACAACTGAATAACCCTGTATTCGCATTTGATCGGTATGTGGTAGAAAAAATACAACAAAAACGCCACAGCGGATGAACGTTGTGAACGAGGCTGGTCCCGGGCTAGAGAGAGAGAGTGTGTTTTGCCTTTCGAATTTTACCTAGGTAAGTCATGCATTTCTTGTAGTCGCTTAAATATCGCTATTCATAAAATTTTCTTATTAATTATTGCTTCAGCTTTATTGTGTTATAGTAAAAATAATAATTTGTCAAAATAATTACCGTATTTCGTATTATTTTCATATTTTGGATTATTTTCAGATAATAACCTAGTAGCACTGTTTTTTTTAAGCACGTGGATGTGTATTCCCATTTCCGTTTTACCGTATCTTGTCTAAAGTAGACGTTTTCGTGGTTCAATTATTGTTAATTGACACGTTATACAATATTTAAATTGTATAAATTATCGCTGTAAGTGAAACTTGCAGATTATCGTTATTTCGTACATAGAACAATTTCTGTGAGGATTTTTATTGTTATTGGGTTCGACTGTGCTTCATATGAGCTGGAAAAAGGAAAACTATACTGGTTTTGGATAATGAAGGAAATCCACTTGGGACTTAGATTTTTGTCGAATTTATTTACTGTCCAGAGCTACAGATTTCTGCCCAGGAGCTTCCAAAGCATACGGGGTAAGTGATCTATAGTATTTTTTTCTTCTCTTTGAATTAATCAATTTGTAGTACATTTGATCACTTGCTTCGGATGTGACAGAAGTCCGATTTTCTGGTTTCCTTTTTTTCATCATATTTACGCTATCACAGTTCTATATCGATTTTATTATTGACAAATTATTATTATTAGTTCATTCCTTAATTTTCGTGTAAGTTACAAAAGTGTAGATTTACCTTGGTTTTACGGATTTCCTGCATTTTGAATTAGGCATAAGTTCATTCATTTTTGTCTGTCGGAAAGCGAAAGACATTATCGGTATTTCATATCTTAATTTTTGCTATTTTTACCTTTAAACTATTAATAAAATATTAACTTGAAATCTTTATGTGTGCTAAAATTTCAAATTTATATCAATATTGTGATTATTGCTACCAATTATTTTGTTATTAATATTAAATATCTGAATCTTTAGAGTTATTACTTCATTAACGTTTCTAAGTTTCAATTGTTCCGTACAAATCTGACATTAAATTATAGTCCTTAAAAAATTACAGTCTCCTCATGGTTTTCAACCTATAGGAGAAATCAATCAAGTTATTTGTTAACGAACTGATAGTGAAGATTTGCAACCTTACTAAATTCTTGTGTTCGAATTTTAGTATTATTTTGTTAATAATTCAATTTTTTTAGTAATTGCTGTCAGATACCTTATTTTTATGTAAATTTGGTAATTTTACAAATTCTAACATCTTGTGTCATTTTGACCATTTTTTTCTATTGTAATATTAAGAAATATTAATTTTTTGAATTTTATCTAGTAATTTAACTATATTGCCGGAACTTTGTTATTTTTTCATCTACCACTAGTTGAAATAATTTTCAACCTACTTTTATTTCTCTATTTCCTTTTCTCAACTGTTCTGTCTTTATTTCATGACATCTGGCTTTCTGGAAATTTGACTCACTGGAAATCGATACTGAGTTAACAACATCAGAAGTAAGGAGATATTGGGTGTTCCCGAAAAGTAATAAATTTGGTTGGAACCTGGACACTCTGGACCGAGTAAGAGTATGTGGAGACAGGATCTCGCAACCTTTTCATCAACCTCGAGTACTCGCAGGATTCATCGCTACTAGGAGAACCCCTTACGTCTCAGTTCATTCCCGTCGAGTAAGCCCTTACAACAGTAAAACGGACATACAGAGAAATTGGTTAAATTGTAATTTTTATTCATATTTTTTTTTTGTTCATAGTTTCAATATTTTTAATTATATTTAGTTCTGAGTCATTGTTTATTGTAAAGAATTTGTAAGATTAAACTTGTTAAATTCACAGCTTTCTTTTCTTTCTAGTTTATGTAGTAAATACCTAATTGTGTTTCCGATAAACTTTTGTGTATTTAGTTATAAATACTCTGGCGCCCATATACTGCTCTCAATATTATCTCAGTACTCTAAAACAAGGCTTCACCGAATTCACAACCACGCTGTAGCTAGCTGGAGCTAATTGTTTGGCTGAACTTGGAATTGGGCCAATTCAATTCACAAGTGTCGTTGCAAAATAATTTTTAATTCTCACAACTCCTTTTTAAACAAGCTACTGGTTTCGGAACCTTTATTTTTAAGTTCCATCTTCAGGCTACGGCTAGATACAAAATGTTAAGGATATCATTTTTATAAGAAAAGCACGAAAAAAGTATAAAAGTGTAAAACGTATAAAACTGTATAAAATAATTATATCAAAATAATAAGATAACTTTTTTAGAAAATTAAAAGTTCTAAATTTAGATTTTGGTCTTTTAATAATATTAAATTTTTTAATATTAATTTTAAGTCCTAAAATATCATTTTAATGGGGTTTTGCGTTTTGAATAGCGTGCTGTGAGAATTTTGTTTAAAATAAACGCAAACTGCAAATGTTTGAAAACGTCGTTTAATTTTCACATTTGCCAATCAAAATACCTATTATATTAAAGGACTATTTTATGTCACTTTATTATGTAAATAGGTGGGTTTTAAACTCGGTTTTGAACTACATAATAGTTTTCCACTTTTATTGACATATTGATGAATTTGACAAAAATTCAACAAAATATAAAACGCCCCACCCACACATAAATTAATCAATCTCCAAATCCAAAAATAAACAAAACAAAACTTTCGAATACACTCCTAACATACGTAATAGTTTTAATAATAAAGTAAATTCCACCTTGTTTTTGATATTATTTGGCAAAGTTGCTCCTGCATTGTCTGCATTGAGTTCCCTTGAAGCACATACATTGCTTGTTAAAGCCCCCTCCCCTCCCACCTTAATTTCCTTTAATAGTAAATATTTTATCTGGAACGACCAAAGCTATAAAAATATAATAAAAAGCTATAAATAGGTATATTCCGTATGATAAAAATTGTTTGAGCTTAGACGAAAAATTTAACATCAATGAGAAACGCCAGCAGTTAATTTTACATCGTGGTGGTGGGATATCTTTGTAAAAGTATTAACAATAAACTTCCAGATCCGAACTACATGTTTATAATATATAATAAATAATATTAGGGGGTTACTAATTCCAGCAAAAACTAATCAAATCGGTTATATAACTCAGTCCTGATCATCTGTAGGTAGAAACACCCAAAGGGTGCCGACCATGAGTTAACAATACAATAAAATTTGGAACGGCAAATAAAAATGTTAATATTAGTGAGAAAATCTTAATACCAAAGAATTATAAATGTTTGTAGAGATTTTATTTAAACAGAAAAACGATTGAACTTCTCATTACAAAGATATTCGATAAATCTTTATTTTTTAAAAAAGAACAATATAGTGGGTGGGCCAAAAAATTTTGCATTTTTTACGTTTAGGTACCCATAACTTTCGTTTATTAGCCGATTTTAATAAGCTCGGTGTCGTTGCTTACAGAAAAGAATGGACTGTCGACAAAAAATTTCAAAATGGCCGATGGTGACGACGTCCCCTTACGTAACCTGTACTGTTTGTAACTGGCTACTTACAAACAGAACTATCTGGCTTTGTAATACTTTTTAGACGGAAACTCGGGCGCCAGTTCCTTATTTTTAAGTGCATGGAACAGCACTTGTTTGGTTCTCCGGGGGTGAGAACGTTTAGGGGTAGCTAACAGATGGAGATACGGTTATTTGTCCAGGGATCTTAAGATGATTGTCTTGCCAGCTGGACTTGGACAATTTCTCAAACGGGTCAATTAGAAATAAATAACTGAAATAATAACTCGTGAATTTTACCTATGTATACCAACGTATTTATTTATTAAAACAGTAACGAATAAATCAAGAAACAGGATATTTCAGAGACTTTGCAGTCGAGTGTGTACAAATTTGATAACGATAATAAATATGCGGGCTGGCAATCGAGAGTATATACGCGTGAATATGATTTTATTTCGGAAGACGGTGAGTTTTGATAACCGGTGTCTGTTTTCGCGGCTGAAACGATTTCGGACGGCAAGCAAACGGAATTTCCAACAGGGTATAGTATGAACGGCGGGCAGTCGGTTAGCTATAGATATTCTTATCTATACCGAGGGTTTTACAATAAGGCGTAAACGTAGAGCTATTTACCAATGACTATTTTTCGTAAGTTAAGTTTTCCGGTAAAACTTTATGCACTGAAGCCTTAAAGATTGCCCGAGCGAGCAAATCTAACCAGCCGATGCATATTTTATGAAACAAAAGACAAACGGAGGAATTACTAATTAGCTCTATAGTTGGGCCAAAAAGAGTAGTCAGTAGAGCCAGGGGCGTACGGATTTACGAATTTCATAAATTCCATAATTCGAACAAATGAAAGCGGATTGTGTTAATTATGCATGAGTATGAGTTACCATGTCTTAAATTTTAAATAATATGCTTACATCTGGCAACATTATCTCCACGAATTAGGTATAGGCAGCAACGCAGTTGAACAATGCACATCCTTTGCGTTGCAGCATATGTGACGCCACTGAATGCGCTATCTAGGCTCGCTGGACGACCTTTACAATAGTCGAACAAATTATTGGGTATAAAGGCGGCACGTTCAAGCATGTACTATATTTGGTGGACTATACCAATTAAATATAATGACCTAGTTGAGGTTTTCATCTCTGGTAGGCGGATAAAACTTGATATATTTCTCTGAATTATATGGGATTATATGGTAAAACGAGCTGCCGCTTCTGTATTCCATAACAGCTAAATACTTTGAAGAATTGCCGGTGAATTTTTTGCTCTACTGACTACTCATTTTGGCTTTAGTATAGTTTGATTTAGAAGTATAATACAGCGGTACTCACGAACAAACAATAAAATCTCTGAATATCTATACTTAACTGAAGGCGGTACGGACGGATAGTAGCGGACCACGGTGTATTCTTACCAATATTCTTTTCAAGAAAATTATTACTACAAGTCGGAGCGGCGGTTACGGACGGACGGATAGTGAAAACGGTGACAGTTTCGGATTAATGCGGACTACTTCGAATTGATCTTGGACTGATCTCCGGCGTTTTATTACTTTTATTACGTATCCAGACGGCGCGCTAAAGGGGCGTACTGACTTGAAACGAAGAACTCGTACTCACAACGTTACTTACAGAGGTCGGGCGTATTATGTAATTAGCAACATTGACTCGTAGCATCAATAACCGGAAATGGGTTAATTGCAATTTCTAAAGACTATATTGTAAAAAGAAACAGATTAAAACGGACACGGATGAATATTTTAACCGGTTTTAGTAACTAATGATTTTTGTTTCCGACTCGGTCATTATTTATCATAATTCACGGATTTTAATTATACCGGGGATTATCAAAAATTAATAATAATAATTAATAACTAACAATAACTTTTTTGTTTATTAGCCGATTTTAATGGGCTTGATATCATTGATTACAGAAGAGAATGGACTATCGTCAGAAAATTTCAAAATGGCCGGTTTTTTTAAATGCAAGATGGCGCGGCGGTCGCCCTTTCTTTCGGCTAATTCTTTTTACCCAATACGAAAAAGCAATAAATTCTCTATATTTTAAGATCTCGATGAGAAAAATCATATCATCATATAAGTAGTCATACAACGTCTTTTTGTCATTTTTAAACTGTATAAGTACCTATGCACTTAAATTGCACTTTTTTCTTTGACCAATAATTTTTTTATTTATTTACCGATTTTAATGAGCTTGGTTATGGACGAACCTCAGGACGAACGTAAAAAACGCAACATTTTTTTGGCTCATCCGGTACATTTTTAGACTTTTTGGTAAAGCATTATTTTGTTACTTTCAAAACGTATGTTATGGTGAGAGATTGCCAGATATCTTATTTTACCCAAACATGATATTTTCGGGTAGTGTTAAACAATCACAAGTAGTTGGTCACGATAAAAATAAAGGATTTATCCAATACCTTTGTAGTGAGCGCAGTTCAATTGTTTTCCTGTTTAAATAATTGAAATAAAAAAAAAATAAGTATTCTAAAGTTTCGCATATAGAGATTTTAACGTGCATCAATCAAGAAACGATTTTTCCACATATTTATTTTCGTTTAAAAGGGACGGTGCGAAAATAAACGTATCTCACATATTCATTACTCGTCGAGCACTATGTAAATTTTTATATGAATTGAACCCTGTTCATAAATGGCACATTATCCAATATTATTTATGAAATTTTATAGTCACTAATTAACGACGTTAAAGATGCTTTCTGCGGTAATCTTTAGATGGCACTACCGTGAAATAACATCCTAAGAAAACAACTTGCCGGGAGATAGGTAACATTTCTAAGGTGAATAGAATGCATTATCTAGACTCCAACTAAACATAATACCTGTCAAATTCTACAGAACTGATAAACTCGAGTGGACAATGGTAAAACAATTTATCTATAAGGTAACCATCTCTAAATCGCGTCTTCATGATTGTACTGTGCGCCGTACGTATAGCCATTTAATCATGCAAGAATGAATCAATTAAGTTATACAATATTGCAGCGAAAAGCGTCCGTAGGGGAATTTTATCGCTATCATCCTAAACAAAAAAATCCTTAATAAGATACCTTTTGTCAGCAAAAATAATAAAAGGCGACTCGAAAGTATTTAAAAAATTTTCAACGACTAGAATTTAATTACCAATTTTACGAAGAATTTTCCAACGAAATATTAATACCTTGACGCAGTGTTATATTCGTGCTTCGTTGGAAAAATATTCTGCTAATCCACAGGTTCATTTATTGTCAGAGGTTGGGGGGGTTGATTTTAATAGTGGTAAATCGAGGGGAGGCAACCGGTATTTTGTCAATAACTTTTTATCCACTGAATATCCCGGGTGTTTAAACCGGTCTACAAAAAGGGCCCCTGTTGCAAATCCGAGTGCAAATCGCTACGACCAACCGTTTACGAGATAATTGATGTTTGATTTATGATTGTCACAAAATTACCTATAATTTGATTCTCAGTGGTTAACTACTTTGTAATCAATATGCAGATTTGTCGTAATACAACAAAAAAACTGCAGTTGCCAAAAAAGGCTTTTTCTTCATTACCAAGGGCTGATTTTTTACAAATTTATAATTTCTTTAGATTTTGTACAGGGTGGTCCCTATAAAATTAAACCCCCCTTTATTTCATTAATTTTTAACATGTTCTAGAGATTTAAAAACGCATTCTATATCATTTTTAGCGTAGAATACGAATCTGCTGTCACATTATATGTATAGAATGCGTTTTTAAATCTCTAGAATATGTTATAAGTTACAAATTAATTAAATCAAGGGGGGTTTAATTTTATAGGGACCACCCTGGTTCTAAAGTTGTTGTCGATTTCTTTAAAAACAACTACCTACTTTTTCAGGGTTGCTGATTGTTTTAATTTTTTGAAAAAATCAAACGAATCGGATTTATTTTATTTAAATTGGATTTTTTTAATTTAAATCAGATTTTTTAAATTCTAATTGAATTTTTTAAATTTAAATAACTAATGACGTTATAATCATGCTCTATAACTTATTTTTTACAATTTTTACATATTTTAAGATAAAACATAATAAAATAAATATGTAATAATACAGGGTGTTTCATTTTTAAATGTCGTCCTTTAAGGAGGTGATAGAGCATCGAAAAATAAGTCGACCTGCCCAAAAAACCTATATCAAAAATGCATAATAACGAAGTTACAGGCCTTCAAAGTTGGAATTAAAATATCGTTTTTTTGTCATAACTTCTAGACCATACGACCGATTTTAACCAAGCACAGGCAGTACTGAACTACATACCTACAATCCTATAAGAATAAATCATGTCAAAAATCACCAGTGGCGTAGATACTGGGGTGACGCCCTCTATTTCTCACCCTATTTGCCACGCCACTGGATATTTTTTTTTTTTGGGCAGGTCGACTAATTTTTCGATGCTCTATCACCTCCTTAAAGGACGACATTTAAAAATGAAACACCCTGTATACAGGGTGTCCCGTAATAAAGTGCAAAAAATTTTACTGAAGATTCCTCGTCGAAAATTAAGGTGGGTAGGGTACTTCATATAAAATTTTACAAAAAAGCTTTCCTTGTTCGGCTACACCCCTTAAAGGGGTGGGCTAAAAATTGGTTTTTAATTTCTATCTCAAAATGGCGTAATCGGAAAAAGATGAAATTTGACACATCTTGGTTACTAATCAAAAGGCATCTAACGAAATCATTTCATCCACCTAGCATGTACACAAAGGGGTGAAATTAACTACCCTTCTTGAAATTTTGTAAATATATTTCTGCCTGTTATTTTTTTTTTCAATTAAAAAAAATAACTAAATATAATGATTCATTTAGAAACTTTTTTATCTCTTGAAAAAATTTCGTAAAATCGACCATTTTTGAGAAAAAAATTAAATTACATCTGCCTAAGTGATCAATCAAAAGCTATGAGCACGATTATATTAGTGTAAAATACTAAAAGTAGGCTGGTGTCAAATTATGATTTGACAATATTACGTACTGACATGATCATTTGGTGCTTATAATTTGACACCAGCCTACTTTTAGTATTTTACACTAATATAATCGTGCTCATAGCTTTTGATTGATCACTTAGGCAGATGTTATTTAATTTTTTTCTCAAAAATGGTCGATTTTACCAAATTTTTTCAAGAGATAAAAAAGTTTCTAAATGAATCATGTTTAATTATTTTTTTTAATTGAAAAAAAATAGCAGGCAGAAAGATCCTATACAAAATTTCAAGAAGGGTAGTTAATTTCACCCCTTTGTGTACAGGGTGAGCCACGTAACTTCGACCCCCCTTTATCTCTTTAAATATTGAGATATTTCAAAAATTTAAGGTTGCAGTTTATATAGTTTTTTCAGTAGATTTCAAAAATGACATCGAAAATTAAATCGCAGCCAAAATATACAGGGTATGCAAGAACGTGATTTTTTTTATTGAAACACCCTATATATTTTTACATATTTGAATTGGTCAAGTTTTCCTGATTTCAAAAATACATACTACTTGTATGTTTTAGCCAATAACAAAAAAGTTATTCATAAAATACTAGGCATAATTTTCGTTTATTTTAAATTACGCCTAACAAAGAAGTCCATGGAATAAATAAAACAAAAATTATTTGACAGTTCTAAAAACAAATCATGTACCTAGTTGTCAGAATATGGCATTTATTTTATGAAATCTACTGAAAAAACTATATAAACTGCAACCTTCAATTTTTTAAATATATCAATATTTAAAGAGATAGGGGGGGGGGGGGGGCGAAGTTACGTGGCTCACCCTGTACATGCTAGGTGGATGAAATGATTTCGTTAGATGCCTTTTTTTATTAGTAACCAAGATGTGCCAAATTTCATCTTCTTCCGATTACGCTATTTTGAGATAGAAATTAAAAACCATTTTTTAGCCCACCCCTTTAAGGGGGTGTAGCCGAACAGGGAGAGCTTATTTTGGAAAATTTTATATGAAGTACCCACCTTAATTTTCGACGAGAAATCTCCAGTAAAATTTTTTGCACTTTATTACGGGACACCCTACAGTGTACCCAGGATTGAGTTCAAAATCGGAACAACTTTTTTATTTTGATTTTTCGACAAAAAATTTTTCCTAATAAAAAGTCTCTCTTAATAAAAACTCCTGCTTACTTTAAAAATAGCATTTCTGCTAAGAGTGTTAATATTTTCTGTACAGTTCATAATCTGGGAAAAAACTTTTTTATTTTCGATTTATTAACCGCTCAAGAATAATGTCACTTTTATTTTGATTTAATATAAAGTAAAGTGGTATTAAGAAATAAACAAATTAATCTGAACACACAGGGTTTTAAAAAAATTACTAAACTAGACTAAAACTTCAAAGATCAACAAAATAAAAACAGCTGGGTCTAATTTATTATTTCAAACCACTTTATTTGATATTCTATTTTTAAATGAAAATAAAAGTTACGTTATTTTTGAGCGAGTGTTTTTATCAATAAATCAAAAATAAAATAGTTATTTATGCAACAAGTGCGCAAGGAAGTGAAAAAAGCTCATTTTACGCACGCATTGCATACAATATTTTTTCTACTACCAAAGTGGTTACTAAGAAATATATGTATAAAGTACAATTTACTTTACGCACTAGTGCGTAAAGTATTTCATTTTTTGCACTAGTGCGTAAAGGCAGTTGTTGATTAATGCTGAATTCTGCTTAAACTTACTTATGTTATATGAGAAAAAATTAACACTTCTGTACTTAACAAAATTTATTGTAGTAACAAAAATTACGTCATTGATTTTATACTCGATTTTATATAATATTTGAGATATACGTTTCTAACAATAGTAATTTAAGCAAAACTTAACCCGTAGGTAGTCATTAATATGGCTTTTCGTGCCGAATTGGCTATATTCGAAAGAGTGCATTCAAAATCTGATAAATATAAATCAACATCCATATTGTAGATACTTATCTCTTCGAACACTAAAAAATTTTAAATAAAATAAAATTTGAAGGTGAAAGTTACATAAAAATCATATTTAATAACAAATTTAAAGGCTTCCTTACTTAAATGTTCTAATAATAATATGAAACGAACTTCAAAATGTCAAACTTACGTCAAAATTTAACAATGACAATATTGCTATGGCCTACTTAATTTTAAATGAGTGACACTAATCAGTTTTGAAAGTATAAATGAAACTTCAAACTTATAAAAAAATCAAAGATTATTGTTAAAGAATACCTACTCAGAATTAGGTATGTTTTATAATAATATACCGTGATTTTAAATATATGGACTACATAAAATTAAATAACCACATTTAACGTTTTTAAAATAAGATATGATTATAATAGATGCTTATAGGTGCTCTAATATGCAATTATTTATTATTTTACTTTACGCACTAGTGCGTAAAATTTACCTTTACGCACTAATGCGTAAAGTTTACCTTTACGCACTATAAAGCGCGTGGAAAGATAGTACTTTAAGATCGGTAGTAGAAAAAAGTTTTTTTCAGATTACAGACTTTTCCGGTCACCCTGTAGAGAAAATATTAACACGCGCTCTTTCATTCTTATTGGAAATCATCAGGAGAATAGTACGAATTAACGATTTACTTATGTAAAGTTATAAATTACATCAATTGAGAAAGTGAAAAAAATAATATCATTTAATTTGACTTTGACATTGGCGTTAAAAAAATTTTCATTGAACGACACAAATAGTGCTACAAATGATTTCAATAAAAAAATATGCAACTTTAAAATATTGATAACGTTACAGCTTGGTGATAAAAAATCCAAAAAAAGCATGTAGTATAATCAAAATATTAATCGGCGTATCTGATTGTTCTCGCTGACTTTTTTTTTATACCTAAATATGTACAAAATATTTATGCATTTTATAGGTGCGTTCTTGATAAATGCGGATATTCTATGTATGTAGACGCACTTATCTATATTTACACTTTACAGTTTGTTTTTATTATAGTTTTCTATAGAGGAAGTTCGATATAACCTACCTATATTATTATTGCATAAGTAAATCCTCCGTTAAACATGAGCATTTTAGATTTTCGCAAATATACATACCTATATCCAAAGCCGAATCATTCAATGCATATATTGCACATCTGTAATTCCTACTCGAGACAGATTACATCGAGAATTCAAAGTAGTGTTTAAATTTTGGATTAATTTAGCCCTCGATTTGGGTCCAAATTTATTCAGGGAATCGACGACTGTCAATATTTATTTTAAAATTGTCTAATAGACTGCAAAAAATTTCCACAATATAAATTGTTTTTAAAATTATTTACAAAAAATGCTACAAAACACTAAAGAAAACACAAAAATAATTTAGTTTTGGTTAACACATACAAAACTAGTTATATGCTAAGCATTTTTCAAAAATGCTATTTTTTAATTCCCCTCCAAAAATATAACATTAACCGAAAAATTTGCATGTACTTTCAGACGTTACCTGGCGTATTAAATTTCTCAACAGAAACTTCTAGTTGTAGGTATAGAACAATAAAATTCCAGTACCTAAAGTTTTTAAAAGGTTGTATGTGTTAAGTACACATAAAAATTATTTCAGTCTATTTATACAGCCACATATAGTACAATTAAAAAATAAACATTATTTTAATTAGTTTATTTTATGCTGGTGTATTGTGGTGGGCCTCGAGGATTTATTTGTTTTTTAATTGAGTAAATAAATGGAAATTAAAATAAAACAAGGGTGGTGAAATGCCATAGGCGTCTTGAGTAGCGTATGGTCTGCGACTAGAGGTTTACGTCACAAATTATACCAAGTATTTTTTCATGTAATTCGATATTATTCGGTATTAGTTAAAGCAGTAATTATTAAAGATATAAGGTATCTTCAGATTTAGTTTAGTTTAGATTCTTGACAGCCGAAAATTAAAATTTAATAAAATTTTAAGTTCCCCATTTTTGCGATTGTCATTTGTTTGTTTTATTGGCAGATTATTAAAATTCAGGAAAAATACTGTAACTTTTGTATATAAAATTTTTCTGTATTTCTTCAAATAAACACTGTAGGGGGTAATTGCCTAATTAATAATTAATGATTATTAGTAGACTTAATTACTGCAAGAGACTCAACATCGAAAAAGAAATACGGTGATGATTTTTTTAATTTAATTTAAATTAACAAAAACATTACACATTTAACAAACATATTAAAAAACAAACAAAAAGTATAAAACAAATTCTTCATGGCACCCTATTTTTTTCGTCACTCATAACAATTTAATTTAATCATGTTAAACGATTTCATGATATGTATCGGTAAATTAATTTTTTTGTGGTTAAATGCTATTTTTTAAATTGTGAGACATTTAATAGGAATAGGTTTGTTTTTTAATATGTTTGTTAAATGTGTAATATTTTTGTTAATTTAAATTAAATTTAAAATCATCACTAGCCGTATTTCTTTTTCAACTTTGAATAGCTCCGCCATTTTTTATCTAAATATATAAGTATCATATATTTTTGTAATTAGAAAAGAACGCTCTATCGACATATGTAACAATATACAGGGTGTTCCATAAGAAAAAAGTCCATTTTTTTATTCACCCTGTATACCGTTGGCTTTAGAAAACTCTGGTTAGCATATTCAAAAACTACGGAAAAAAATACAGAGGCTAGCATTTTGAAATTTAAAAATATCTTAAAAACTCGGGAGAAAAGTGGGTGGTTACTTTAACGTGGGACACCCTGTACCTACATAAAACTAAAATAGAATATAACCTGTAGAAATTATAAAAAACTAGAATGAACTCGAGAATGAATGAGAATTTAGAATGCTCGAACAATATTTAATAAAAATTCAGTTTGAAGAATCTCGAAGAAAATTTGGCAAAGTTTCGGAAAATCCGAGGGAAAATCCTAGCAAGGTGAAAATAATATTAAGATATTGCGGGAAATTTTTTTGAAAGAAGAAGTCCAACGAAATATGTGGGGGAAAAAAATTTACGTACTCAATTTTGTCCCTAGTTTACCCCTCGATAAAGAGTGAGACAATTTTTATTCAGTTTTAAGTAAAAAAGTTTCATACGTTTTAATGGCTTTTATGGCATTGCATTAGCGAATATTTAGATTCTTACAAAATTTCTGTTCGCTCAATATCAACTATTAACTCCATTACCAACATAACTTCCATCCATAGTTGACTTACACTGCTGGCAACGATGTTGGATACCATAACAAGTAAAAAAATATATTTCTAATTTTTTTAAGAAAAGCAATTGGGATAGTATCCAGGGAAACGACACCTTAGATGGAATCGAAAAAATTAATTTAAATTAAAGTTTTCTGAATCGGAGTAAACTCGTGAAAAATATTCGCACTCGACAACGTCCCATAGCAAATATAGGTACTATAGAGGGTGCTACCTTTCTACCCTCGTTTCTACCTAATTGTATTTTAATACATTTTCTACATATTCTAAATTAGCAAACAGATTCACAACAACGTCCAGGCCCAGGATGTCCGCAGACATCGCAATCATTTAAATACCTTATCTGATGTAAAAATTGTAAATGATTCTATTATTATGCGCTAGGTGACCACCAGCAACATTAAAACAACATTTACATCCACTATTAAGCGCTCAGTCATTTGAAATGCTACTGTCGTTGGTACAGTTAAAATAAACAATAAACGGTTGGATTAAGCAATAAGCATGTTTATCGAAGTTTGTGGTAGCTCGCGTGGAATACATATCTCTTTGGCCAAATTATAAGACACCTAATAATAATAATAATATCTGAAGCAATTTATTATTTTATGATAGCGACATTTTTATAGTTTATTGTAAAATTTGAACTAATGAGATATTTTCCATCCACGCTTCAGTTTCCTGGATTTTTCGTTACGACTTTGGTTATGATTTTATACAAACCATTAAAAAAACAATCGCGATTGCTTTGACTAAGTTCCTAAAAACAAATTGAATGTGTAAAAACATGATATTATTGTCTATTTTAATTTAACCCATATGGGTTACTAAGACCATATTATCATGTTTTTACATACATTTTTATTTTGAATAACTGAAGAACGGGTAGTCTAAATACTTATATTTTTGAAATCGGGAAATTATAAGGATTTCGACACCATAAAAAAAATGTACATATAGAATTTCGTCATTTTGCGATTGTCATTTGTTTGTTTTTTAGCAGATTATTAAAATTCAGGAAAAATACTGCAACCGAGACTGCAACTTTTGTATATAAAATTTTTCTGTATTTCTTCAAATAAGGTAGGGGGGTGAATAATTATAAGGAAAAACCCTCGGAAAAACCTAATTAAAAATCGAATTCGCCCCGTATTTACCACTTTTCAACATCGAGGAAATCTCAAATTTACCTCAAGGGCGAGCGATAACAGTTCAATTTCCACCGATTTTGAGAACCTGCCAAGTTCTATTCAATTTATTTTTAGGAACCTAGTCAAGTTCCGGCAATACTGCAAATGTGGTAGGTAGACAGTTAGCAGACGGTTTAATTTTGTATTTTGCTTGTATTCTTATTACGAAATGTTAAATATGTTGGCGCGATTGTTCTGCTGCTCTGACCGGTAATGAACC
Organism: Rhagium mordax; assembly: GCA_963680705.1. Classification (NCBI taxonomy): domain Eukaryota; kingdom Metazoa; phylum Arthropoda; class Insecta; order Coleoptera; family Cerambycidae; genus Rhagium; species Rhagium mordax. The sequence goes on from OY796657.1 coordinate 10,643,619, forward strand.
ACATATTCGTCCTAAAACAGTTAATGGAAATTATTTGTTTAAAACCGAACTCCAAATAAAATACTTTATTCATATCGATAAGTATAGATTACCTGCTGTTGTACTTAGTATTATCAAGTAAATGGATCTAAATACTATTTCGGAAAATTTTTAAATTTCGAAAAATTTTTACTACAATTTCAAAATTTTGCAAAGCGACCATACGGATTATTTGTTGTTTTTTGTCGTAAAGTCGTGAAAAGACAAAATTTGTTTTTTTTTTTAAGAAAACGATGATATAATGCCAACTTGATAGTCAAGTTAGCATTACCACATTCCGAAACGGGCTAAAATGGCGAAAAAAATAATTTGTCGTGAGCAAATAATATGCGAAAAACCCTATAAATTCGGAGAAAAATATATCAATTTTTCTATTTCTGTGAAATAAAAATTCACGACAAATTGCTTTTTTGTCACGACAAATTCCGAAGCCATTTACGACAAACTCCTAAAAAAGAATTAGTTAGTTAGAAAAAACATCCCTTGATGATTTTTAGGGGTGGCAGTGCTAAATTTGGAAAAAAATTTACTAATCTTTGTATTGATGCGAAATAGAGATTTGCTACAAATTGTTTTGTGGCACGACAAATTCCTAGGCCACTTACGACAAATTCCTAAAAATAATCAGTTCAAAGTGAACTGATTCTTTTTCAAGGATTTGTCGTAAGTGGACTCGGAATTTATCGTGCCACAAAACAATTTGCCGCGAATTTTTATTTCGCAGAAATAGAAAAATTAATATATGTTTCACCAAACTTAGCATTACCACCCCAAAAAATCATCGAAGATACGTTTTTTGAACTGATTCTTTTTTAAGAAGTTGTCGTAAGTGGACTCGGAATTTATCGTGCCACAAAACACTTTTTCAAGAATTTTTATTTCGCAGAAATAAAAAATTAATACATTTTGTTCCGAATATATGTTTTTTTGCGTATTATTTGCTCACGACAAACTATTTTTGTACTCAGGTCTTAGAGCGCTTTTTTCTCCATTTTAGCCCGTTTCGGTTTTTTAGTAAGACCATATAAATTGGCTAGAGATTTAATTTACAAATTGTATCAATTATTTTTAAATTATTGAAAGCACAAGACCCCTTTTATTGTCTACGCCTATGTTGTTGGAGGAAACATTGACAAACATAGGGCGAGTTGCTTTTCTCACCGGTTGATCCACCAGATGTGTTTTGTCTCGTTCTAACCTCGAAGATAGAACGAGATAAAACACATCTGATGGATCCACCGGTGAATAAAGCAACTCGCCCATAATCACACTTCCTCTGAATTCACACACAAGTTGTCTTACAGTAGTAATGCTACCATGTTGTTTATATACATATTTTGAAAATGGCTATTTTTAGTCCGATTTTGATCAACTTTTTTTTAGATTGTTGCTCATGGAAAACTGCATTTTGTGGCAAATCGATAGATTTCAATCACAAAAATCAAGGCCTACTTTGCAATTTTTTTTTAGCGAAAATTCAAGAAATCGTATTAGCGTTTTTTTTACACGAAAACTAAGTACGCCACTGTATTCAGCGTCTCCTAAAATGGATCTGTGCCAAATTTCTTCCAAAAGTACCTCATGTTGAAAATTGATATTATTAGGTACTTTAAAAAATTTATTTATCCTACCTGGAAATGTTCAAATAATCTCGGTTCGTAGATGGCGCCCCTCTTTCACTTTGACATTTAAACGTCACTTTGATAGTTTTTTGACAGCTGTCAAATTTTTTTTTACGTAAACATCACTTTGACAGCTGTCAAAAAAAAATTACGAGAAAACGTCATTTTTACAGCTGTCTGAGCTGTCACAAAATTTTTTTTCCGATAAAACGTCACTTTGACATTTAAATTAATTCTTAAAAGTAATAATAACAATTTTTAAATGCGGTACTTTTGGATGAAATTTGGTACAGACCCGTTTTAGGGGTTGCTCAATACAGTGGCGTACTTAGTTTCCACGTAAAAAAAATCGCTAATACGATTTCTCGAATTTTCGCTCCAAAATTAAAAATTGCAAACTAGGCTTTGATTTTTGTGATGGAAATCTACGAGGGGGGAACCACCTTAGAATTTTGGTGTACAAGCTGTTAGAATTTTAGAATTATTTAGCATTTTTTTAGAATTCATTTCTTAGAATTATCAGTATTTCTTAGAATTTTTTAGCATCTTTAGTATTTTTTAGAATTTCTTAGAATTTAATTAGAATTTTTTTGAATTTATTTAGAATTTTTACCCATTGCGCATGCTCAATAGCATGCGCAATCTATAAGAATTTGCCTGGCACACCGCGCCGGGCGGCGAACTTGCGCAATAGCGTGAACAACCATTTGTTTTTTGAACAGTAGCTAGCGAAACGCACCTTGTGATTACGATTTCGGATTTATTGGATGTTGATATTGTTGATGAATTGTGAATGGAATAAAAAGAGAAAAAATAATGATTCTGACATGGATCATTCTTCCGATGAAGTTGTTGTTTTTATGGAATCTGATGATTCTCCCTATTTTGAAGAAGGAGAAAATCCCTCTGAAGATAATATCTCGGAAGATATTAAAGATATAAAGAGTATTGGGCAGATTAAACAGGGAGACTTTGTACTAGTATCATTTGTAGGAGGGAAAAGAAACACACAAAAGTTTAATCTCGAGTTTAATTATATACAGGGTGTGCGATTTAAGACCGGAACACCCCATTATTTCGGATCGCGTTGACCGATTTTAATATATTTTTTTTGGGACAGTAGGGCTCGATGAGCTCTCTTTGACCATGTGGAAACATTTTAAATATTAATTTTTTCAAGGCCTGCTAAGCCCCGCTAAATGGGTAGAAATTTAGAGATCGACCATTAGGCAATTTTTTTTTTCGAAAAAATGAATGGCGCATTCGATTCAGACGTGCCTCAAATACCTTTATACAAAGTTTGAGCTCAATACCCCCTTAGGGTGTTTGTCATAGCGTAGCGAATTTTTCGACTGACCCTGTATAAAAGTCTATTATGCGTACAAAAAAGGTAAAGTGTTCATTCGACTTAGAGCCATATCAAATATCTAGGAACGAAGTTTTATCGCTGTAACTTCTACAGGTAGATGTCTACAGACATCAGAAAAAATATACGTGCCAACGATTTACTACTTGTTCAAGAAGAAAACATTTTATAGATAGCAATACTGGCTTAAATATTAGGTATTCAGATCAAAAAGTGGATATAACTGATCACAATGATCACATCCTTTATCTACTCAATCGTGTCTATGTGTAAGCCTCGGTGTAAGCTTAAATAAAGTACGACTCCTTAAAATTTGATTACTCCAAGAGGGAAAAGAAAGGTTAAACCTCGGGTTAAACACAGATCAGATTTAAATATATTTTTGAAAATTATGAACGTAAAAATAATAAAGAAAATAAAAATGCTGATAATAAATTAGTGCTTTAGAATGACCGAAAAATACCTAATCAGAATTCTTATAAAGTTTTAAAATTATTTAAAATTTTTTGGAATTTTTTAGAATTGTTAGAATTTTTTAGAATTATTAGAAATTTTTGAAACAAATATATGAAAATTAGCATTTCTTAGAATTTTAGAATTTTTGGTGTACAAAATTGGGTAGGTGGTTTACCCCTCGGAAATCTATCTTGACAAAAAATGCCGTTTTAAAATAGCACCAAACTAAAAAAAAGTTGATCAAAATCGGACCAAAAATAGCCACATTACAGAGGTGTCCTAATTTCAAATGGGTCACGCTGTATGTTTCTTTGCATATTATTTGCCCACGATAAAATATTGTCATACTCAGAGCGCTTTTTTCTCCATTTTAACCCGTTTCGGTTTTTTTTTTAAGCGCGACAAATTAAGTAAGAACATGTAAATTGTGGCTAGACTTAATTTACAATTTGTATCAATTATTTTTAAATTATTGAAAACGCAAACCCCATTTATTGTCTACGCCTATGTTGTTGGAGGAAACCTCGGAGGAAACATTGACAGAAACATAACCACACTTTTTCTGAATTCACACACAATTTGCCTTACAAAGTAATGCTACCCTCTTGTTCAAATATTCATGAATAGGTAGTAGGTAAGTATTCTATTTTGAAAATGTAAAACAAAATTAAATTAGAATATTTTATTTTGTATGATTAATTAATTGTAGGTAATTGTCTCGGTAATTGTAAATAAAACAATTGCTTAAAATATTTATTTATGTAACAGGGACCTTCGCGAATCATCTAACATCAGGCAGATTTTTCACTATTCTATGAAAATACCTCGGAAAATACTTTAGAGGTAATTATCATTTTATAAGGATGGGAAACTTATTTTGAAAAACGGCTAGTATCGAGATAATATATATCAACATTATTAACAGCGGCATTACTCGGTTAAACGTGAAGAGATAAGTGAACGGGCATTTTTAACTTTATTCTATTTCAGCAGTTTTCACAATAGGGGATTCATTTACCTGCTGCTGGGAATAAGCGTAATTTGTAAGGAATACCTGGGAGTGTACTCATTAATTGACAGGAATACTTTGAACTGCTTAGGAATTCAAAACATCTTTTAAATAAGTATCAAAATGATGCCTACGTTTTTAAAAAAGCATAATTGATTCGAGTTCACCCACTGGCGGCACAATTTTGTCAAATTATGAGAAAATACCTACGCTGAAATCTCGACAGAAATAAACGGAATTGCTTCAAAATACACCGATACGGAAAATTCCAAGGGCGAAAGCGCACCGCTAAATATATTAAAATTAAATAAGTCACAATACTCCAGATTACCTTAGGACAATTTCGATGATAATCTGGAACAGAAGAGGATTTTATAAAATTGTTAATTTCGTCAAAAAATTAGACGAAAATACATTATTTTTGTAAAATATAATATAACCATCACTACCGTGATTTCTACATATCAATACGATTAGATATTTATCTTCAGATTACATAAATAACTTTCATACAAAAGGTAAATGCAAATTGCTTGCAGTAAATAATATAATGTATTCAATAATGAACCGAATTTAAATAGGTCAGTATTAAAATTTTAACTAGCTAGGAAAAATATTTTCTATGATATCGATAGCCGGATCTCACAGATTCCTAAATGCAATAAGGATATACTTACTTGAATACCGACGATTTAGCTGGCAGTCAACTAAGTACTTTAATTACTTTAAAGTACCCAATTAATTATTATTAAAACATCAGATATCCACCGGAATTAATATGTAAATGATCAGAACAACGACATTCGTTGAACATCGAGGAATTTTTCTAATTTAAAATTGTCTATTACTTAAAACTAGTTTCAACGTGCCTTCCGGTATGTTAAATCTACCATTGTTGACATTTTTATTCTCTTTTAAACTGTTAATTAGTTACACGATACACCTTTTCAGTTGGGTTCCGAAAGATGCCGGTAAAATGTAGGTAATAATAAAAGGAAAGGTACTTAATATAGAAGTACAAAATATTTTCAGGGAATCCTCAAGAAGAGAAAGAGGTTTAACTCAGCGAGTTCATTAAAAAAAGTGATTCAAATTAAACCAGTCTTCTAACCAGATTTAGTTATGAATTATATAATGAACACATGCATATTTAACGCATCAGTAGCAACTACTATTTTCAAGGCAGAAAAATTATTGCAAATTTGACAGAATTTCAAATTGTTTTACTTGAAATTTATACCTTCAGATTTAGAAAACATGATGAGTTGGAAATTGGAGTAGATAAATATGAAAAACTAAATAGTTACCTACTAACTTTTTTTGTAAGCCTTTCTGCACATATTAAATTCGAGATTAAATTATAACGTAAAAATAAAATTTAAAAAAATAAAGATTAAGTAGGCATTTTATTTTAATTTTGGAAACATAAGACGGATTTTTTATTCATTGAAAAATGTGACGTCCGTGATATGGATAAAAAAATATGGAATCAAGTCGCAATTTAAAACAATCATAGAAAACATTTAAGGGGTTTTTGTACAAGTTCAGGTCAACCGTACAAAATACTTGTGTGGTCTCACTATGCCCACTATTTTCTTGCAAATTTAAGAAAAAGACCAATTTTCTTACAAATAACCTGAGTATACTGCGCAATAATTTGATCCCGACACTGGAAATAGGCCTATTAAGTTGTATTCTAAAATAAGTGAGACAAAACAGTAACATAATAAACATGTCGGAAAAAATAACTTTTACTCTCGCTTTTACTTAATTCATATGATGTTCCTTTTAATACAGTATCATTCCTACAAAAATGCTTTTTTTTCTTTTTCTTATGTTTCATGAAACCCTCGATGAAACCTATCAACCTCGATTCCAACTCAAGCCAATGTTTTGGTTTCTCCCATCTGTCACAAAAGAAAACAATAATTGTTGAACTGGATCAACTTGCTAAAACAAATTAATGTACAGGGTGGCCCATTTTCGAACCTCATCATTGGGATCTCGGAAACCGTAAGAAATACAGGGTCGGTTAAATCATGGCAAAGTTGCGCAATTTGATACTTATCAAAATGCTGTGGTGCAATTTGGAAAATTCCGAATACTTTCGGAAAAATCCGGAAAAACCGAAATTTCCATAAAATCTTTTTTATTTTTTTCTGACGTTACTTATTTGAAAACAAATTTCAAAACGAATAACACTGTCGTTAACACTTTTTATCCTCTACAAGATGGCGCTGTCAAATTTGAAATCTGACGTTTCGTCATCATCAACTTTTTTTTTTAAATGCGGATTTTTTTTTATTTTTGTTACCTTTTGACTCCATAAAACTCATGACCCATCACAGATTTTGCTTTTCAAACGTTTCGATGACAATAACTCACATTTTCTGTAGTTTTAAAAAATATTTAATGGATCATAGCTTTTCGGGAGTACAAAAGTAACAAAAAATAAAATAAAAAATCCAGGTCCGCATTTTAAAAAAATAAGTTGATGGTTTCTGGGAAGACCTCGGGGAAGACTAAACGTCGGATTTCAAATTTCACAGCGCCATCTTATAGAGGATAAAAACTATAAAAAGTGGCAATGACGAAGTGTTATTCGTTTTAAAATTCGTTTTCAAATAACGTCAAAAAAAAATGAAAAAGATTTTATGACATTTCGGCGATGGGTGCGCAAACTTTAAATATGGTGTGTGTCTTTAAATACATTTTAAATATTATTAAATATTTATTAAATTTTTTAAATACTTTTAAATATTAATTACTTTTTATTTAATACTTTAAATAGGTACTTTTTAATATCGGGAAATACTTACTAAATACCTTTAAATATCTTTAAATACCTTTAAATATCTTTAAATATCTTTAAATACCTTTAAATACCTTTAAATATCTTTAAATATAATTTAATACTTTTAAATGCTTAAATAATTAATCATGGTGTACACATGTTTTGACATTTGCTCACCCCTCGCATTTCGGTTTTTCCTGATATTTTCGAAAGTATTCGGAATTTTCCAAATTGCAATACAGCATTTTGATAAGCATCAAATTGCGCAACTGTGTCATAATTTAACCGACCCTGTATCTTTTACGGTTTCCGAAATCCCAATGATGAGGCTCGAAAATGGGCCACCCTGTACAGTGCGGTCATTTTAAGTGTGAACCGAGGTGTGAACCTAGGTGTGAACCGTTTTAAATGATTATTACGAGGTTATTATTAAAGATAGAATGATGGGACCTCGGATGGGACAAACGTCGTGTGAGAGGATCAGAAAAAAAGTTTTTTTATGCATTAATAAGAAAAAAGCAAATGATGCCCGTTTTAGAAAATATTAATGTTAGGAGTATTTTTTTAATGAAACGCCCTATACCGGGTGACACAAGAAGTAGTTACCCCTCCATTTTTATTAGCATTTTCCGGCATTTTCATAGATGAAAATTTCAAAATTTTATGGTGAAATAAATTCACAGACTCTCATATTTTGACATAAATCATGTGTTAAAACCACTTCCGGTTTAACCGGAAGTTAACCGGAAGTGATATCAACTTTCTTATTTTAAATGAGAACACCCAATTTTTTTTCAATATTTGAAATCTACATAAAATTCTCTTTCTAATGATGGATAACACATTTGCTTTCAAGATGGCGGCGAAATATTACTTTTAAACTAAATTTAAGTTGGCCATTGGTTCACCGCCAGAAAACAAAACGTGGTTGGGAGGCTTTGGAAACAAAAAAATTATTTATCGTTTGCTTTGCTGATAGCACTATTTGCAAACATTTGACAAGCATAATGTCTACTAGGAGTACTAGGATCATTTTCTTTTTTTTTGTGTATTTGAAAACAAAAGCTGAATATTTCACTTTTTTTTTAAATAGGAACCTATGTTTTTTATGTGATGTGTGAAGTGCGTGAATTCTACATCAAATTATCTTCATGGTGATACGACATGTTCCCTTTTATTTATTAAATTCATCTTTGTCTTATTAGAATTGTGAATTTTAGTTTCAATTCTAACAAGACAAAGATGAATTTGGCTGCTAATGAATAAATAAAAGGGAACATATCGTATATCATCATGAAGATAATTTGATGTAGAATTCACACAGAACATAAAAAACATAGGTTCCTATTTAAAAAAAATGTGAAACATTCAGCTTTTGTTTTCAAATACACGAAAAAAAGAAAATGATCTTAGTAGACATTATGCATGTCAAATGTTTGCAAATAATGCTATCAGCAAAGCAACAATAAATCATTTTTTTGTTTCCACAACCTCCCAACCACGTTTTGTTTTCTGGCGGCGAATCAATGGCCAACTTAAATTTAGTATAAAAGTAATGTTTCGCCGCCATGTTGAAAGCAAATGTCAATGTGTTATACATCATTAGAAAGGAAATTTTATGTAGATTTCAAATGTTGAAAAAAAAAATTGGGTGTTCTCATTTAAAATAAGAAAGTTGATACCACTTCCGGTTAAACCGGAAGTGGTTTTAACACATGATTTATGTCACAATATGAGAATCTGTGTATTTATTTCACCATAAAATTTTGAAATTTTCATCCTCGTTTTCATCTATGAAAATGCTAACAAAAATGGGGGGGGGTAACTACTTCATGTGTCACCCGATATATATATAGTTTTGCACCATTTAATATACCTACTAATTTTTTCTGAATACAATGATGTGCATAATATGGTAGTTAACTTCGTAATAACCATTTAAAACCGTTCACACTTAAAATGAACGCACTGTACAGGGTGTCCCAAATTGCTGGATTTTGGCTGGTTTTCCTATTTCCAGACCAGGTAGAGAAAAACTGACATATGAGTCTAGAGCTCGATTTTTGTGAAACGCCGATTGGTGAAAACCACATTTCGATATCTCTAACCGTTTCCAAGATATCGGTAAAAATTGACATTTTACAGATTCCGAAAAACTGTCAACTTTTTTATTTGTGGATATTTTTTCAAACGGTAAAAACTTTTTGACGTAGAATAAGATGCAATTGTCAAAAAAAATATATCGCTTTTCGATTGTTTGATATCAAAGCTAACTTTGTTATTTCAAATGGAAACCATAGTTTGGCTTTGACTTTAGAAAATAGGAAAAAAAAATAAACTGTCCAAAAATATATATGCCAAAGATATAGTCATCCTTGCTGCCAATATAACACATTTCTCTTTAAAAATAACATTTTTTACCGTTAAAAAAAGTTTTTCGGAATCTGTAAAATGCGAGGTAAAATGTCAACTTTTGCCGATATCTCGGAAACGGTTAGAGATATCGAAATGTGGTTTTCACCAATCGGCGTTTCACAAAAATCGAGCTCTAGACTCATATGTCAGTTATTCTCTACCTGGTCTGGAAATAGGAAAACCAGCCAAAATCAAGCAATTTGGGACACCCTGTACATGCGTTCTATTCTCGGTTCTATTTAATTGTACAAATATATTATCGAGTATATTATACAGGATGTCAAAGTTTTAAGGGAAGCTCGAGGGGAAGCTATTTCACAGGCTTAATGAAAAAGTAATCTTGAGAGTAATCTTTAGCCGAAAAGTTCCTGTTAACTCGCTTATTTTGAGAGACACACACAGATCTACAAAGGGCAATCACGAGCACCCCTCGGTTAAAAATTAAAAAAATATATTAACAGGCAAGTTATTATGGAACAAAACGATTTGAGGGATGGGTAGGTATATTCGAGGGTATATTTTACAAAAATCAAGCGATATAAGATAAAATCGAGGATAAAATAGACTCGAAAATAGATAATAGTATTATTTGGACGAATGTGATACTCCATCAAAAAGCTCTTCCAAGTCACCATCAAACCGAAGAATAAGAAAAACGACATTACACGTCATCCAAAGACTTACGAGTGCCAAATGCACTATCGTTATCAGCGAAAATTTTAAAAAATCATGAGTTGCTTATGATAAAGTACAAAGACAAAATTATTTAAAGATTTAAAAAACAAGAATACTTACATGAATAATCAAATAATCAATGACTTTTATTTTTATGAAAATCACAAACAAAAAGAGTTCAAACATTTTTACGGCGATTTTGTCTCGGATTTTGCAATAAGTAGGTATGAGGTACTCGGTCTTAAAACTTTACCATATTATTGTATCGTTAAGCAACTAAAATCTGGAATTCGACGCAACAATATTTCCACCTACTCTAAACGTTACTGTATTGGAACTAGGTACCTAATTAGTGAGGTGAAAACTTCCTGTAAAGAACTGAAGTAATTATTGACTTTTGTATGTTCAAAAAGTAGAAGATTCATGCATATTCAATTATTCATATTGAAAATATTACAGAGAGATTTATTATTAATTCAGGCGGCTGTAGCGACAATTTGTAATTTTATTTAAAAAATGGACTCGAAAATTCACAAATATTTTGCACTTCGCACTTTACTACAAAAACCGGACCTGTCTAGAAATGCACCAAGTTGCATGTTTTTACACAGTACGAAACAGACTTTTCTGGCGAAATTTGCTCTTGCTTGTCTACCGACTACCGAAAAATGCATTTTACATTAGACTATGTATTCTTTATAAAAATCACATTACAATTAGGTACCTAGATTTAATTTTAAAATCACCTCATAAATGATAAACAAATAATATATAATAAGATACCTATCAACCTACCTAAAACAATGTTTTTAAAAAAATTAGTTTTCATAAAACCTAATTATATAATTCTTACGAAAATCAGCTTTATGAAAACAAACAATAAAAACAAATTGATTACTCAAATCAGATACGGAACGATGATAGAGTTGCGGTAACCTATTGACACTCACGTTTGATCTAAATTTTTCCCTGCAGGTACATTTTTGCGAGTCTACGAGGAATATTACTTATATTGTTCAATAAAATATTACACTCTCTTAACACCACATATAAACTCACACTTCAATTTGTAATAACCGGTTACAAAGCGATTTCGGATAACATATTTCAATATTTCTTTTTTATAACATTCTTTTGTTTCCGTTTGGAAAATATTTTTGAACTGTACGGCGTTGGCTTTTCTACCACAAGGCAAATAAAGCAAACCGTGTTTTATTAGGAAAATACAATGTTATGAAAAGGAATGGGAGAGCGAATAAGAGGGTTAATGAAACGTGAACTGATAAAACTTCAATTAAAACGAAGCAAATATTAATGAAAATTGATTATTTTCCAACGGCATGTGGCAACAAACGAACCCTACGATATGTATAATTATTAATCCATCGTATTTTTATAGTCCAAGTAACAATAATAGCACCTACTAAAAAAAATTGTGCAGATTTCACTGGCACTTTTTAGTAAATAAATTTCTTCAATAATAAATAAAACCGATATCACAGAGAGTACCGATCCCCCGGTACAATAATAGTGTAGTATGTTTAAATAATTTAGCGACATTTGATCAATAAATCAAATTATAATTCATAAAAAATATACAAAGGTGATTGATAAGACATGGCTTACCTATTGTTAAAAGTATATGGTACATAATTGGAAAAGAAACACCAGAAACTGTCATAAATTACACTCACACATTTAACCGTATAACTCACTTTGTGTTAAATGTTAAGAACACCGCATATTTACTCAAAAAACACATGAATTTTGTCAAGAAATGTATCGAAAACACATCACAAAGTCGAGCTCTTACACCAACATTCCATTGCCATTTTGTCACTGCACAGCTTCTCTCAAATCGCCGGTGGAGACATCTGTAGCGCTAGAATTAAACCGGTTTTTCACCTTTTCAGGCCACTAACTGTTATACCTACAAGTCGCGCTTATATTTGAATGGATCTGCTTTCTTATCATTTTCCATTTTTGAAAATAATAACTATCGTTAAACATAAACCAGTAATTAATGTTTATTAAATTATGTAGCAAATTTTATTAAAATGTAGCAAATTTTCTATTTATATTTATGTAAACTAAATTCATGCTAAAATAGTAGGTAATAATTAGGTGCTCTGGGTGCTCACTTTCGTCTTTAGACTAGTTTTTACACTTTTTTAGATTATCGTCTTATATATAACCACATATAACTAATGAAGTATAATACGTGGAAGTATGATGTAAATTTTATTGAAAACAAATTTTTTGCTTAACTGTACTCTCGAATCGTTTGTTATAATAAATTGTTTACAATTTATCAGTTCATAAATAATAGCAATATAATTGGTGCTAGAATTTTTATTCTATAACGAACGAAGTGCTAGCATAGCATTGGTCATAGCATAGGAAAAGAAAACGCTTGCTTCTTATAAGAATAACTTTAAAAGTTGACACAAGTAAAAACAGCTTATTTCATAAGAAAAACTTGTATACGCAGTAAAGCTTCGTTAATCCGGACTCCAATAATCCGGATTTCCCATTAATCCAGACGAAATTGAAATATCACTTATTACATTATGTATATCAAAATCCGAATAATCATTAATTCTATAATCCGGATCGTAACGAAATATTTGTTGAGTTTGTATTTTTTATTATAAATATATACATAGAATTTTTGTTTCTTCTTAATTTTATATTTAGGTTTGTCTGTGTTTTGTTTTTGAATAATAAAACTTTATTCTGCCCATTATTTTTGAATTTTAAGTGGGTTCCAATAATTCGGATCGTCCTGGTTTTAATTGATCCGGATTAGCGAAGCTTTACTGTACTTATATGACAAAACACATTGTCAAGTTTTTTGTGGCACCATTTAATTCTCATTCTTTTCTTATTTGAACATTCTTGAATATTTTGAAGTCCCAGATAATCTCAAAAATAACCTTTACGCCTATGGCTTTACATAAAAAAAACAGTTGAAGGTCAGTTATGTTCTTTTATATAAAATATAAATTAAAAAAAATAATATTTCAAAAACTTTTTGGAAAATTAATCTGTATTTCTTTTTCCAATGCTAGGATTCTTTTTGATTTGTACGATTGTTTTTATATGAAATTTGCATTGCGACAGATTTGAACATATAATTTTTTTACAAATTTTTATAAGTAAATTTCCGGTATATCTCAAAGCATTATCTAGGTATCATTTATAAAAAATTGCAAAAATTGATGTTCGAATTCGTTTGTCTCTAACTTTGTTTCCCATTTACCTTTTGTCTGTCACAGTGCCATATATACAATATTGCTTACCCGACTGGTGCTTAATTTATTAGACGATATTATTAAAGCACAACAACCAAAGAAACAAAGAAGATTTTAATGGAAAAAATAAAACAAACCTCTGAATCTTACATTTATTATAAAAATAAAAATGAACTTGTATTTCATATTAACACAAACGTACAACATAATATTCACGTTGTTCTGAAAAGAACGCCGTCTATTTTTAATGTAATAAATGATTCTAAACCTAATTAAAAATCTAAAAAAATAACATGATTTAAAAAGTCAAAAGCTAAATAAGATAAACAAAAGAAAAATACTTTAGAGCTACTGATAGAAAATAAAAAGATACTTATAGATATAAAGAAACAAAAGCATTAACATATTAAATATTTGGATTTGTCTTCTAACAAGTGTCTAAATTTTTCGGTAGTAAAGAAAATAATGTCACAATTTAAAGAAGAATAGAACGTTATATAATACACGGTATTAACAAAAAGTAACGGTTTTTATAAAAATATGATCAGTCTTTTATTTAACAGAATATTTACTATAGTTGATGTCTAGTACTATACTATGAATAGTTTTTTACTACGATTAATCATTCTTTCAACTGTACTAAAAGAATTCGTCATAAAACACTTTTACATTTGTAAAACAATTCATCAAAATAAATTTACTTAGTAGAACAAACAAACTATAAGTATAAACTAAGAATTATCCATCAGTGCTCTACATTTTCATCTTAAAATATTAAACATCTCAGATATTTTGTTTAAAAAGAAACATCATTGTGTAATAAGCAACAATAAAAAAATCGCAATCACAAAACTTCAATAAAACTGAAATTTAATACAGTCCTTCTGACTTAAGTTTTTTATAAATGTCCGGTATTTCAATCTCGTATATCAAATCGTTGAGCCCTTTAACAATTACTTCTACTTGTTCTCCTTCAGGAATAAGCTCTTTCAGGTGTGTGACGATTTCAGGGGTATCAGGCAGACCTAAAATTTAAATATATCAGTGATTATTTGCAAATAATGTGCAATTATTGAGAATTAACAATGTGGTAGTTTGCTACTCTTTCTATAATGATGCTATTGCCATATATATCAATTTATTCTTCAACCTCCTAATTATTATAAAATTATAGTTTGCAGCTATGACAAAACATTCGAATTTTAATAATGACAAATGAAAATTGCCATTTTCTTTAAAAAAATTATATATCCAAAAAGATATAACTGAGATTCAAGAGAAATTTCAAATACATTTCTACAATAAAGTTTTTCTTTTGATTGATGAATCATTGAAAATTGCATGAATCATTTTGAATAACACTCTATATTTAAACAAAAATCTAACAAAACTTATTTTAAAATACTTACCAACACATTTACAATTCACTCCTAATATAGGTATTTTCTTTAACTTATTAGGAAACTTCCTTATTTCTTGACATTTTACTATTTCCTTATTACCAAAGTCAACAAACGTTACCAAATATCCATCATTTTCTATTTCTAATACAACTGCTCGATACCACGAAGCTGCGAGATAACAAATAAATTATTATTACACAATAAACAACAAACCATGGAACAAAATTGGTTAGACATAATTAAACTCTACCGAAATATTGCAGAAAACAGATGACCAAGACCCATTGATACGTTTTCATTTACTTTATATTATATTATTAATTATTAATAAATAAACTTTATTTGGAGTACCGAAACAAGAATAGAACAGAGCTGATTTTTTGTTATAGTAAGTCAAGAAAAATTAAGTGACAAATATTGGTCATGATTCTTTCTTGAATGAAGGTATAGTCTATTAATTGGTATTATGAACATATTTTTATGAATTTTATTACCAAGCAATTTTGTCAATTGAAACAGAGTTGAGTTAATCAGTACAATGGGATCATGTTATGCAACAGGGATCCAACCCACAAAACATAAAATTTTGAATTAAGCATATTTTACGGGAATATATATGTGCTTCCATGTACTGAGATATAAAATGACTTATTTTCAGTGTTCTCGAATTTAAAATTTGACTTGAAAGAAAAATTACGTACTGATAAACCCTAATTTACAAATAAGCAATAAAGTTCCAAGCATCTAGGCATACAAAACTATAAAGCAATCACCAAAATCCTAATTGCAATATCGAACCAAGCTGTTTGGATTACATCATAAACAATAAACATATATAAATATAACATTATATAAAATATAACAATAAAGAACCATGTGGCATGAATCCAGTTTATGAATTTTATCAAGTATTTTACATTTTTACAACAAAGAACCAGAACACATTTTACTGCCGTACCGCATCTATCGAATATAGTTTCGCAAGAATTAATATTTATATTTGATTTCGGTTTATTTGTTTTCAGTATTTTACTAATAAATAACAATAATAATACATGAGTGTTTTACTTCTATGGTGGTCATAGAGTTTCTCATTTTTCAACAAAGAACCAACCCACATTTTATTGTAATTTAACACATATAATCAATATTTAAGTCACACAATATGTTGATAGACACTATTTTAACATATTTTTGCTATATGGGAGGTAAAATTCGAAATAAAAAACAGTAATGTGCAGGTCGTAGAGAACGAACCACAGAAACCTCTATACGCCATTTTCTCAAAATAGTATTTATGTGGGATGGATCTCTGTTGCTAAACACGATCCAATGGCAAATTAAATATTTTAATTACTTCCAAAATAAAATTTAATTAACTTTCTCGAAACAAAAAATAATAATAAAAATTGCATTCCATTCCTAATATAAGATAAAATCTTGCAATATTTAAAGCTGTTGAATAAATAAACAATAACGGTGATAATGAATTAAAAACAGCAGATATATTTTTCATACCATTTTCCTCTTCGGGTCCTTTAAACGATACCAGACACATTTCGAACTCCTG
Source organism: Rhagium mordax (assembly GCA_963680705.1). Taxonomy (NCBI): domain Eukaryota; kingdom Metazoa; phylum Arthropoda; class Insecta; order Coleoptera; family Cerambycidae; genus Rhagium; species Rhagium mordax. The sequence goes on from OY796657.1 coordinate 10,660,222, forward strand.
TGGTTTGTACGGTACATCATCGGGGACCTCTAAATCAGTAATCTGTTCCAGGTATGTTATAACATCTTCAGTTGTGGAAATCATAGTTATATCGTTTATGTCTTGAAGAGAATAACACATAAATGTGTATGTACCTGAATCTATTTTGATCCAGTCCATGTCTTCATAAAGCACTTTATCTTCAGTTGCTATAACAAGATTATAAATTTGAATTACTGTTTATTTAGTGGCCTTTGAAAAAGTTTTAAAAACTAATATTCATAGTACAAGAAAAAAAAACGTTTTACTGGAACTTTAGATTTCAGGAAAATTATTTTCTTGTATTCATCAGACAACTTTAAAACAATAATCAATATACACATCGTATATTGTTTATACACATCGCTATTATATTTCATTTTAAATTATTCATTTATTGCTGACACTATCAAATGCCAGCAACATAGTGACGCCTCTAAAAATACCAAAAAATGTACTCACGAGCGCAAGGTTTGTCAATAGATTTTCGTTTAGTTTCATCAGATTGTTCTGAAGTTGAAGGTTTTTCCTCGGTGGGTTTTACAGTTGTCTGTTTTGGCTTTGGACATGTTAAATCTTGTATTCTCTCTGACAGTAATAACCCATCATCGTATTGCAAATCAAAATCATTACCAGATAAAGCCTGAAAAATACAAGTTATATACATACATATGTATAAAAAAGTTGTATACAAAAAAATTGCCCTAAACAACAAACATTCTGGTCATATAGAAACAGAATATTGCTATTGCTCCCTAGAGGGACTCTACCGTGAATTTGTGAATTATGTCGTAGCGCCATCTAGTGTGTAGCGAAAAAATACAATCTTAAAATTAAATTAACAAGAATATTTAATCTTGGGTAATTTGTAAGTAATCCATAAGCAGTTTTCTTTTGTCATCTTGTTTATAGTATCAAAGAATATTTATGAAAACGTAAATATTCTTTCTCTGTGGTAGTATTTTCTAAAAAGATAGGTTATGTTCGATGTTTTTTCGGATGTTTTAAAGATTTGATAATGTTTTGTGTACATATTTAAAAACCGAGAAAGTATAAATCGCACAATCGCAAATAAGTAGTTTTAATAATTTCAGCATTTTTTGTTCTTGATAATGGACCTATTAGATATTAGACAGCACCCGTTTACCTCGTACGAATGTTACACATGGTAATATAGCCATCATGCTATATGTCAATAGACATTTACCAGAATATTTACCATTATATATATTATTATATATACATATATTATAAATTAATATGGAAAAGTACTTGAATGTAGGAGTACATGTAACTTTTCTTTCCAAGTATTTGGAAAATTATACTTACCACTGTAAACTTGTCTCTATTTTGACAAATTTTTGCGATAAATTCAGCAACTTTTTCCTCCATATTATTCAGGTCTTTATGCTTCGGTGTTAAAATAATGGCAGAAGGTTCGTTGGCCAAGAATTCATCGACATTTCTAAGGGACTTAACTGATAAATCGTCTTCGCCGGGGAAATCAATATATTTTACGGTAACTACTGAGCCACTTTCTTTTTTAGTAACTACCGCTCTGTACAGACCAACCAATCCGTCTTTACTACACAGAACTAACTGACCCACTTTCACATTTGTTAAAGTTAAGGCTGAAATTTAAAAAATTAATAATATATTATGAACAGAGTGATTTCCAGAACATTTTAATGCAATTTATTTTGTGTTTTTTGGAAACCTTCACCAACCTTCACCTAACTCCAAGGATTTTTAAAATGCCAACAATAAGTAATTGAAACTCAAATAAGAGAGAAGCTTCTTAAAATTCTAATTGTTAACAAACAATCCAGTTCTGTTAATGCGTAGTGCAATATTCAGAAAACTACGATTATGTAACTCACCAGACTTATCCAAATTTTTTATATATTCCGTCAACTCCTTACTCTTAACGGCGCATTCCTTTGTTCTGACCAAAAACCTGTTAGCATCTATGTCAAGTACCATGACTTTATCGCCATTCTTAAGTTCGCCAATAGGCTTGGGAATATCAAAATAGAACTTTTCCTGGGGTGGTCTCTGCTTTCTTACTTCTACTGGTTGTACTGGCTTTTCTTCGACAGCCTTGGTCACATTAACTTTTTTTCGACAATCAGTATCTACTACATCAACCAAATAGGTACCATCATCATACTAAAAATCAACAGAAATAATTGATAACATAACTACACAAATTAACTAGAAAGAAGACAAGTTCTCCCCCACACTCCAGTTTTTATTTTTTAAACGATTTTTGTAACTATCTCTCGAACGAACCACAATATTAAAAAAATATTTGGTTACATAAAATATCTCGTGGAGCACAAATTTTTTCCTAGTGCATCCTACGAAAGAATTACATCAGAGACTTATTGTGCAAAATAAAAAATATCATAAAATCTAAAAACAAAATTAGTGGCTAGGACCAGTTGCATAAAAATTCTGGTAGGAAACCTCCCCCCTTTTGATGTTACTGATAATGTCGGAAAACTTTTTTAATAGGAAAATATTGGTGCTCCACGAGACATCATTCATCACTAAATATTTTTTTAATTTAGTAAAAATAAATCTACCTGTTGCCTTATTTTAATTTGCATTTCCGTTATTTCATTCAACGGCGCTTTATTGTTAGTAATCCTTGCTGCTAATGAAGGAATCTTTTTAAAATCATCTGGTAAGGGTTTCACTGCTTCCACTTCACACTTATTACCAAAATCAATAAAATGAACGGTAACAGGGTTAACATTAATCACCCGGCCACGATTCCTAAAAAAGAATTACAACTTTATAATTACCCCATGATATACAACTAAAAATAGAAAACCACTTTAAATTATCCGAGCTTATTTTAGACCCGTCTACTAAATATGCATTAAAAATATTATAAATGAAAATGCCCATATTAAAAATGTTTGTATCAAAGAAAATGCTCTAAGGCGAGTTAAAATTAAACAATTTATATTAATCTTATTAATTATAATCTTCCATATTATGTTCCTACTCTGCTGAAGACAAAAGCGATCGCTCGTACAGGGTAAAAATTGTTTTTTATGCAAAAAATGTACAATTTTATTTCTCCATAACATAACCAATATTACTCACGAAAATATATATAGGTTATTATTATTATTATTATTATTATTTATTATTTACGGACTAAATCCATTACAAATTTACAAGGAATGTACGTTAATTATTATTATAATTTATCGATAATAAATGTATATAAGCATAAAAAAATAAAATAAAAACTACTACTGACATGCACAAGAAAATAAAAAATTGCTGATGTATTTATTGTTAAAATATGAATTTGTAAGTAAGTCACTCTCTAATTTTTCTCTTAAAATTTGGTAATGAGCAGTTAAAAAAGTCAATGTTTTCATTTATGCAATTTCCATTTCTACACATTCGAGGAATGGGCGAAAAATATCCATAGTTTGTTCGATGATATTTATTACTAAATAAATCATGATTTCGAGTTAATTTTTGAGGGACTTTGAAGTCTATTTGATTTAGAAGATAGCAACAATTATAATTTCCATTTACTAAGGTATTCTACATTATTGATTATAGCAACTTGATTAACATACCATGCTTCTTCGTATAAGGCAATAACAAGCTGACCATCGCTGGGATTTATCGTTTCCAGTTCTGCCTCAACTTCATTTATTTTTACAAACATGTCTTCAAGAACCTTTTCATCTTTCTCTTGGACCCAGCAAATGTTTTCTTTTTCACTGTAAGCAACTTGTACCTAAAATATAAGTTGTTTTATTGTAAGGACATATTTAAATAACAGAGTGGGAGAGTAAATAAATGCTGACTGAGGCTGAGTGAGCGACTTCTACTCCTAATCTGACTAGCGTAAATTGTAATTTATTATTCGTTCTTGCTCTAGTAAAGCCTTTTCCAGATGAGTTATTTTCGGTCGAAAAGAAATAATTAAAATATTACAATTATAAATATGCTTTGCATATTAACTTACTGTAATGTGAGAGCTAACCGTTCTTCTGGGCACACACTACTTGGCAATTGCTTTCGGACTAAGTGTGGAGTAATCAATGACAATAGTTTTTCAAATGTACATACAGACATTCGAGTGTACTTAAAAAACTGTTGTAGATCATTTTGCAAACAAGTTGACTTACAGAAACCCAGCGTTTTTCGATTCCTGTTTATTTTTCGAACCTTACAACTTCTCACTCTACGACGCCTTTTACAAAACAACTAGCAAGCACCTAATGTAATACCCATACATGCTATAATTGTTTCCTCGTTATCCATTTCTACCACAGAATAATCGCAACGCAATATATATATAAAATGTTTTATATTCAAAAAAAATCCCACATAAACATAACCAACAAATTTTAGAAATGCAATATCAAAATTGTCAAATGGGGTAAAAACTGCAGGAGCAGCTGATCTGGACAATGACGACATCTATTATAATAATAAGTAACCTTGTAGTGACTGGTGAACTTGATAGATGGCAGCACTACCTAACACCCCTGCGTTATTTAACTATAAATAGACCTATTTTCTTACAGAATCGAAGCTACGGTTCTTAACGATAACAATGCGGGGAACGACCATGCGTAATGCACTATAAATCAGCCTTTATATCGAGCTTCCGGTGCATGTTATGGCAAAAATACCTACACCATGCTTGGTTGTTCTAAGCCTGACCGCTTCTTTGAACGGGTATCCAAAAGTTGACCCTTTCTTTAAAATAGACACTTCGTAATTTTTTATTTTGGCTCACAGAAAACACTAATGAAAAATAAAACATATGGTAGTTTGTGACCGATAAATACCTGATTTTTTGGTATATGTGTTTCTCTGCCATTGCTCTTTTTCGAAACACAGGGACGTCCATCCTAAAGTTCACTCAACATATCACCGGTGTTGTTTTATAGAATTGTTAAAAGTTTTAACAATTCTATATGAACAATTTTTATTATTTTTAAATAAAACAAATGACATTGTGAAGCTAAAACTCGGTACGTTAAGATGTATACCGGGTGCCACAGGATACTGGCTACTGGGTCACCCCTACATTTCCTTTATTTTTAAACTTATCTATTTGAAATTTGAAAGTTTCGTGAATTTTTGAGCCGATGTTCAATTTTTTCAAGTATTTTAAGAAATTCGTCTAGAGTGCTTTGGAATCCCAAAACTCGTTATACGGGAGGTAAATTCAAATTCCAAAGGAAAAATATAATTTTTCTTTTCGTTTCATTAACAACTGTTTACGAAGCCTTCAAAGTTAAACATATCACTTTTTTATCGAAAACTTTTTTGTTTCAAATGGGAAGATGGTGGCTCATAGTGTTTGAAAAATTATAATTTGCTTTTTGATATCATTGGTATCCATTTTATGTCTGTGCTATTTTTATTTCAATTTTATTTAATTCGTTTAAAAGTATAAAATCCGCTTTTAAAATAATTTTTGTTGAACCTTAACCTAGTTACCTTTGCACTACGAATTGACACATTATAAAACAGAAGAATGATGACATTTGTATACTCGAGTAAACTTTAACTTGGCGTGTGGATGAGTTGATATTGTGCGTATTATTGTATTTTCTCTTGCACACAAAATTGAAACAATGGCCCAAAACCATTGTTTACGTATAAACATACATGAACAATGTTTTTGGGTTATTGCTTTAACTTTGTGTGCAAGAGAAAATGAAATAGTATGCACAATAACAACTCATCCACATGCCAAGTTAAAGTTTACTCGACTATAAACAGTTTACTGTTGAAGATGCATTGATTGTGGCCATTGTGGGGGTTATTTTGAACAATATTTGTAAAACTCAAATGCCGTTATCTTTTCTAGGTAGGTACCTATAGTTCAAATCACGAAAGAAGACCGTTACGTCATCATTATAATTCGTAAGAATCAAATCAGTACTGCGTTAGTTATCAGCAACGTCAGTCGGAGATATTAACAGTCACATATAATGGACTCCCTTCCCTGTCTCTCTCATTTACCTATTTTGTAAACAAAGAACGCTTGAAGCGTACGTTGAAGGTTAGAAATTAATTTGTGACGTAACGGTCATCTCTCGTGATTTGAAGTAGTTTTATTAATTGTGCGATTTGCACTTTTTGTATAACTAAAAAAAATGTCGAATAATGAAATATGAATGACAATGGTTTTTTTTCTTAATAACTACCTTTCAGTTCTTTCTATTGTTTTTTAATAGGTACAAGTAGTGCAAAGGTAAAAAAAAGTTTTTGATAAAAAAGTGATATGTTCAACTTTGAAAGCTTCGTAACCAGTTGTTAATGAAATGAAAAGAAAAATTATTATTTTCCTTTTTTTCCTTAAAAAAAGTTTTGATTGAAAAATTTCACTTGACTGTTTTCCTATTTTACTTCCGGCTAACTGTACGTTACCCCTTAAGAATAAATTAAAAGGTAAAGGCCCATGCTACACTCCTTTTATAAATACTAAGTCATTTCGCTAAAGTTTTATTTCGTTCTACTTACATGATACGTTTTTCCAATTTCGAAGGTAAGTGCTCCAATTTCTTCTTTAAACTTTGGAATCCTTTTTTGTCCATTATAATTAGATTTTCTAGAACTGTTTCTGGAATCGGAATCGGAACTATTATTTAGATTTTGGTCTTTGTATTCTTTCTTTTGAAATGAAGTGTCTAGTCCATTGACAAATCCATTTCTCCCTTCATTATCTTTAAAGCCACTCTTTCCATATTCTCTTTCATTCGTTCTTCTGGTATTTTGGCCCATACTTGTTGAATGGTGTTCCTGCACCCTACTTTTAGGTCTTTCATTTCTTTGACAATTCGTAGGCATAAAATTGCTAGACAAAGATTTTGGGGGTCTTTGATTCTGGAGTTGCATATCCATTGGAGGTGCAGACGTACTTTCGACTCGAGATACGATTTTGATATTATTGTTCAGCGATGGAGCTACTGAACGACCAGCACCAAAATTACTTCCATCACTATCTGCTCCCAACAGCTTACTTTTACATCTACAAATATACAAATTTTCAAGTGTATAACAAATTTTACCAAAACCATATATTTCTGTTTATTTGCATACCTTTGTATCGTTTCAAGAATTTGTTCCTCATCAATCGCTGCTCTATTCTTTATGATATAATTTTTTGCTTCCGATAACAAGTGCAAATCAAATTCCTTCCCTATTTGTCTACAAAAATAGTTTTATTAGATATAAAATTTCTTCATGTGGCTTAGGAAATACAATACATATATTACTACGAGCATTATTAAATAAATCAAACCTTTTGTCCACTAGAACTGAATCAAAATTATCTCTTCGAAAAATGGCAAATCCTGTTTTTCTTATGTCCTTTAAGTTAACATACAAATCACCCGAATCGGCTTCTAGCACAGTCAAAGGTTGCCCATGAATATTGCAGTATTGGAAATTTTCAGAAAAGTCTTCATCTTCTTCATAATAGTTATTGTAACTGCCCATTTTTGCTGCACCAGACTTCCTAGAAAATGTATGAATGACAGATAAGCACCTGTGCAGTAAATATCCCTATGTATGAGAGTTCATCTCCCAATATTCCTATCATACAGTTAACTTACCACTTATAATTATCTCGATAATACTCAACTTTCCAATTTAGTAGAGAATTATTTAATTCCTGGATAGCTCTGTCGCAACTCCTAAAAACATGATGGTTCATATCTAGTCAATCAATTTTTACCTAAGACTTACGCTTTATCGTTATAGAATACCTTAGCAAATATACCAGAATTATCCAGGTAGAGCTTATCTAGGTTCCCAAATTTCAAAAACTCTGATTTCAAGGACCTCTAAAAAAAGCAGATACATATTTTTTATATTACATTAGCATTACAAAAATCGGATTAAGCATGAATGGTAATTAAGCATTTCTTAGCGCCCTTAAAATCTAAAATATCACCACATGTAATATGACCCGAAAAGAACTTAGTCAAAAGTGGGTTACACATTTAAAGATAACAGACACACACAATAGTAAAGCATAAAGAGATTAATTTTTTCTGCAGAAATAACCTCGGTGCCACAGTCGTAAGTCGAAACTGGGACATCCAGGTACAGAATAAGTCTACTTGTCTCCTCACCCAGCACTCATTGTCAAAATGTTTGGTTTTGTTTATTGTTTGATCAAACCAAAATGACGTTTTGATGAGTCTTACTTTAATAAAAACAATTTATATTCTATCTATGTTAAGAATGAAGCACTAAAAGAAAACGAGATATTACAGTGTGTGGTTATGTAAACCGGACTGACAAGTACCTACTTCATTCTTAAACCGTCGAGAGCTTAGATTCAAACATTGTCTCTATTTTTATGTTACATATTAAAGCAGAAACAAAATAGTAAAAAAGAAATAATTGAATGTTGAAAGGAATATATTAAACAAGACACTTCTCTGAAAAAAAAACAAACATTTTTATTACATAATAATTATGGTACAATATCCTATCTTTGGTTAGTTTGCAGCCTTAATTTATATTAAAAAGCATGTACCTACATTTTTAATAATAATACAAAGTGTTCGATATATTGTTCTACCCTCCACATATTCTTTGTTTGAGAGAAAAACCGATAAAAAAAAGTTTACCGCCTGCGAGTTACATTTTGCAATAATTATCAAAGGACAGAACAGTTTTTTCAATTTTCAATAAAAAGAAATCTAAATATATGCCAATCACATCATGACTAAATGTGATAGATAAATTTACTAACAGCAAGAAGTTGAATATGAAAATAGGTAAACTTAGTTCGTTACGGTAAATATCCAAAATATTGCAACATTGCAATAGATTGTTATTTTTTAGCAATCCAAATTTAGGAGATAATCTGAGGGAGAAACCACTTTTTAATACTGTACAGGAAAGTCCAAGAAATGCATGCATTATTGTAAATTTCAGAAAATATTAATAAGAGGGAAATTTTGATTAGAAAGCGGTAAGGAATATTTATTTGACAATCCCTTCCTTCAAATGCTATTAGAGAACATGCAATTAGTATTTTTTTTTATAAACTGCCATAAGTAGTAAGTAGTCAGATAAACATTGGCACTGATGCAAGTAAAAATTCGCTAATCTACCTTCCAAGTACTTTGAGTTCTTAAAAACGATTTTAACAATTCCTGTATCGTCGTGTACGTCAGAATACCAATTTTTCGCACTTTGGCATTTAAAAACCTACCTCTAAACCATGTTACCCGTGCGGCTTTTGCTTTTGAAAAAATATTAATTTTTTGAAAAGTTACCAGCATTTGAAATTTTTTGAAACTAAGATTCAAAGCCATTAAAAATTTCAAATGCTGGTAACTTTACCAAATATTACTTACCATCTTTTCAAAAGCAAAAACCCTTGCCTTAGATGGTACCGAGGATTATTTTGATATTTAAAAAAAATCATTCAAATATATGAATTCCTGACTGGGGGATTTTCGGAAATTGTTTTTCAATTTCTTTTTTTTTGCCAACATTCTCATTTTTATCCCGAATAAAACCTTTAATAATTTGGTATAAGTCCCCTATCTCTAAATTGAAATATTAAAAATTGAAAATTCACCGGCTGCCGTTGGAAAATTCATTCCTAAATTCTTTGAAACAGTCTCCTATGAAATTTAATATCATAATTTTATTGTCTATCAATTTTTCGCCCACAGCTAAGTGCTGAAGTACGACTCAAGCATGAAAGTTTTGCACTCTTGAGAAAATATTTCAGAATTATGAATATGCTGCAGCACAGGCTTCAGATTTAATTTTCTGCGTATATCTGCGTATAGAGTTTTTTTATAATCTAAAAAGATTTTTTTTAATTAAAAAGTGGTTTCATAAATTTTTTTCTTTTTCCTACACAAAAATTAGAAACCCACACGTAATTGACAAATTAAAAAAGTGCATGTAGGAACGAAATCTATATCTACAGTCAAAATAAATATGTTAGTTTGTGTTTTAGATATTGAAATATTTACCGCACTTTACCTACCCTATTTATGTAAATTTTACATCTACAATTGTCTTTTATTTACACACTGAGTCTGAAATAATCCGATAAATGTTTATCGCATCAAATGTGTAAACTTCATTGCATATTCTACTCAGAGCTGTGCTTGTCTCAGTATATTTAATAATTTATTTAGTAAAATAAATAGTACGCAAAAATATACATGGACGCATTAAAAATACACATGATTTACAGCTCGCCATACAAAAAATGCATTGTAATGAAAATATTTCAAATATAACAAAAAATACGACTATTCATTGTATTTGTAAAGTTCTAGAGTATTTCGCTTTCTCCTATTATTATGTACCTTTTGTTTTTTTTTAGCCTTTTTACGTATTTTTATGTTAGGTTATCTAGTTATTAATACTATTTAACATGTTTACACATACTATTCGTTTATTGCATTTTCTCTGTGGCATCAAAGTATCATTGGATTAATATAGTATTGTATTTAAAAATATTATCTGGGTTAAGTAGAAGGGCGAAAACGCAACATGTGCACCAAACTCCACCCTTTACTGCCTTTATATTTGCTTCTGGTGTTTTATATGATCTACATAATTAATAATAAATAAAGATGTTTATTATTATTATCATTATTCATTGAACTTGTTTCTGGGAATCACGCCAATTCTAAAAAATAAATAGAAATAAGAAAATGTCCAAAATATGTAAAGATAAAAGTGTAGTATCAAAGGCAAACCTCAACAGTTTGTCCCAGAAAACCACTGTATATAGTTCCAAATGAATATACTGATACGAATTTTAGATAACAATATTGTATTTATATTCATTTGGAACTATATACAGTGGTTTTCTGGGGCAAACTGTTGAGGTTTGCCTTTGATACTACACTTTTATCTTTTATCTTAACATATTTTGGACATTTTCTTATTTCTATTTATTTTTTAGAATTGGCGTGATTCCCAGAAACAAGTTCATTAATATTAATTATCCGCCACAAATAAGCTACAAACAATATTATTATCATTAATACGTTCCAGATATAAGTAGTTCAAAATGCAACCGTAACGTACACAAAAATACAAGAGTTACCCAGCCCGAGATAATCATACTTCCCAATTTTAAGTGGTTGAAATTGTCATAAACATTAAGCTTCTACAAGGGATTAAACTAAAACTAATGGAAAATTATTAGCACAAAGAGTGACGCTTACTCTGTCAATGTCCTTGTTGAAACCAGTAACGTATAGACAATAATTCCTGAAAAAAATCATGGTATTCAAAATATGTAACCAATTTAATTTTTATGTTATACTAATAAAAAACAGCAAACTTGAGAAATAATCCATGTAACTGAGGGCACAATAATAACCGGGTATACATGTGAATGAATTCAGAATTCCTCTTGAAATTCTTATATACATAAAATATTATTTATTTGAATCATTCCACCTAATTAGTGATTATGATTTCAACTATACTCGAGTAAACTTTAACTTGGCGTGTGGATGAGTTGATATTGTGCGTATTATTGTATTTTCTCTTGCACACAAAATTGAAGCAATGGCCCAAAACCATTGTTTACATATAAACATACGTGAACAATGTTTTTGGGTTATTGCTTTAACTTTGTGTGCAAGAGAAAATGAAATAGTATGCACAATAACAACTCATCCACACGCCAAGTTAAAGTTTACTCGACTATACTAATCAATTTGTCACTATTTTTATTATATTAGCATATACAGGGAGAATACCAATAACTCATTTTAATTTTAAGGGATGGTAGGTCCCTTAATGGTAAGGCCATATACCAAAAATAAAAAAATATATACCCTGCAGTTTTCGAGAAAGAAAATAAATTAAAATACGTCAACATTTTCAGAACTTCGTAACTGACCTATCTCAACAGAAAAAAAATAGGATAGGTCTTTGCCTCTGGCATTCACCTTGTTTTTTGCAATCATAAATTCACTAGTTTTTGCTGTCACTGTCAATTAATTTGTCTCCGACCGCAAATTTATGAAAGACCGTCAAACAACGGCTTTATTAGACGTTCTTTGTCATGTTTTTTACGTTAGAACTTGGAGTCTGTGACTTGTATACAAGGAATGTTGTTCACCCCATGTGGGTCAGTAGAGCGACGAAGCGGTACTCAAAAGTACCAGAATTTTAAGTAGGGTAGGTCAGTTTTTCAACTTTCTTTTTTATATTTTTTTATTGGCAATTTGTGTTATAAATATCAAATTAAAATGAGTTATTGGTATTCACCTTGTATGTTTGCTTATTTGCATATTTGATGAAGCCCTGATAAAAATGAATGCAGCTGAAATAATTCTAGTCTCCCCCTCCCAGATTATCACCCAGAGGTTACATCAGTTAAAGTAATATGTGTACAAATAGTTTGCCGTAAGATTATATAGCTCTGAAAATGTATCTGCAAGGCAGCTGCTCATACGATGTTCAAATTGCCTTTTAATTATATGACTTATTTCTATATACTGATACTCCAATCTGCCACAGATAAAAATGGAATGTCTCAAATATTGCAGAGTGCAACGTTGGGATGAGTTAAGATGAAAGTACAATGTCCCATGAAAATGTTAACAGAAGCATTAGAAATGTTCAAGTTTTGAGATCATATAACCGCATGATGAATGGTACCTATAACCATTTTATTTGCTGGTGGTTTTAAGTTAACAAGTGTTCCGAATGTTATAATGATTTAATGGTAACCTACTCCATAAATTAGTTTTTGTTAGGTACATCTAATTCACGGTCATTAAGGTAAATTATAGAGTCCCAAACTTTTGTCTTATCTAATTCCTATATTGATACCTTAAACACACTTTTCTGCACATTCTATTAATTATTCTATTATGCAACCTGTATCATTTTTGATATTCATATTTCATATCCAATCCTGGAGTCACACACCCATACCTATCAATTAATATTCAATTAAAGTAAGTACAGCATTAAATATCTTCTCTAGCATCTCATACTTTTTATATCAGAAACAGGTTTTACAATTATTACACTTCTTATCATAACTCAGTTTCTGCCATAATTTAAGCTAATTCTGTATATATTCATCAGTGAACTGTTGCATGTTGAAATAATGCGTGTCCATGATATGCAACCATGATATGCAAGGCAAAAAAGGGATAGAGCATATTTGTCACAGCAGTGCCATCAACGATGATAGGATACTTCACGTTACATACTAATCAATGATAATAATATTGCAGATATTCAACATTTTGTATCAGTCTTTCTAGGTGGGATTGTGCAGAGCCTAACATTTCAAGATATTTTTCCTATACCTACTTTGACTTCTGTAGGTTATGTAAATGTAACATGGTTAATCACCGATGCCAGGAGACGAGCAATCCCTAACCTGGAAATGTTGCCGAACCTCTTATCTTACTAAGAGTAGGGATTTTTTACTTGCCTAACATTTAACAGACAAGGGACCGACTGCTTTACATCCCCTACGAAGGATGGTATATCCTCAATACAACTCTCGCCTACAGTTATATAGCTTCTGCTGATATACAAGCCGCTAGAAGTGGGGAAACAAGACCGGGTTCGGTTTCCTAAATTATAGAGAACCACTTTGTTAGGCAACGATACTATTAACTTTGAAAATAACAATAACAATATACTAAAAAGAGCGGTTCGCACAGTAGCGAAACACACTAATTTTTCATTCAAACCTTTTCGACTTACAATTGCCAGTGCACTAAAAGGTAATAAAAGCACCAGCTCACTTTAGTCCCTTTATTTTATTATTTAATAGTTACCTACCTACTTAAATATAGCTATTACCAATTACCATTATTACTATTACCCCCATACTTTCTAATTTTAGGAAGTTCAACATACTGACTTCAATAGTTTATTTCACGTCTGGCTAGTTGGTTTAAAACCAGTGCCATATAACTTAATAAAGGTACACAAATTGTTTACTTCTCCCCTTAAAACTGCACACTTTACAAATTTATTAGTAAACAGTACAAACACCAAAATAATTATAATTAAAAATTTACCTTTGAGTCCGGTTATTCATTGCAATTGAAGGGATAAATAGATCTCAAAACAGCAAAACTCACAAGTATTACCTATTTTAGAAAAATTTCAAAGGCACAACGCTGACAAAACCATCAAAGTTGTTATCCATAGACCATAGAATAGATAAAGATAAAATAAAATGAAGTTATCCCATAAATTCACAGATTGTCACAGAACAGAAAAATAGAGTTGAGGAAGGTATATGGAACGAAATGCGAAAACGAGATAGAAATATTCAAGTGAATCGTGAAATATGTATAGCTCTCTTTAGAGCGCCCTAGCAATAGATGTGATGATCAAATCTATAATAGCCAAAAGTATACGCCCAAACCAGAAGAAACCGATATGGTCAGCGAATCCAGAATAAGATCAAAAGTAAGTAAGAAAACACGGCATCTCTTTTCTTTGGCGAAAATTCAAAAACAAACGTGTTCGTTCATACGATGACAGAGCGGTAAATTTAAAATATTACAAGTTCTATGTGGACACTTAGGCCCAGTTGTACCAAATACAAGTTCAGGGTGCTTATTCTCATCAAGGAGACGAAATCGAGAGAAGTGAACCTTCTCTCACACGAATGGGAACGCTCCTCGTTAACCTACAACTTTTCTTAATCTGTGCCTACAATGCAAAGTAAATTACACTATGCGCACACTATATGCGCATGCGATTCTCTTGAAATTACAAAATTCGCTTGGTGGAAAGCAGGAGAACAAAATTGCTCGTATTCTACTGAAATTTCATAGGAAGGGAATGGTCGAGAATACGGCTTATTAGATTTCAGTAGAAACATGGCGGATTTTCTCATAGGAACGCTGATATCCACTGGCTGAGAATAAGGCCCCAGGGAGGTTCAAGTGAACGGCCGATCAGCACTGATCTTGGTTCAGAGGAGAATTGGTTGTACCAGGACAAGAACGGTAACTCCGTTCTTGGTACCAGGATATTAATCGACAAGTTCAGTTGAACTGCAATTAGCCTTTTGTTGGTATTACTGAATGAGATTAATATCCATATGAGTTCGATAGAAGAAGAGGAATTACATATTTTTATCGATTTTCGATGATTGTTTATCTGACGTTAGTAGGCTGCATGCACGGCAACCAAAAAACCGCCAAAGTTCAATCGCACAAAGAATTTTACGGCGTCTGAAGAACAAGTACTGATTACGTTAGTAAATAAATATAAAGAAATAATTGAATGCAAAACCACGGACGTCTGTACACCAGGAAAAAAAATTTTTGCCTGGGAACAATTAGCGAGAGAATTTAACTGCAACAGTGGCCAACAATTTAGGACTGTAGAGGCAATAAAAAGAAAATATGAAAAAGAGAGCTAGGCAAAAATTCGCCGATGAAAAGGCTAAAATTACGGGAACTTACAATAGGTTTTGATAGTCTGAACCTTGTTAGAAATTCCTCATCGGTCCATTTCGCAAAATGGTTGACACGCGGCCTATAATTTTGCTGCCAACATAATATTCACCAACTCATCAAAGTCTTCATCATCAGTTAAAAATTCCATTTTGCGCTGCTTTCAATCATAAAAATTTAAAATTCACTTCAGACTGACAACAGTGACAACACACCAATATAAAAATTAAGATAGGTTATGTTTCACTCCTTAAATCAGTGGAATTATATTTTCTATGCTCTTGAACTTCCTTGAACCGTCCCAAATGACGGTTCAAGAAAAGTCGTTCTTGATCCGATTTTGAACTCTTGAACTACAATGGTACAACTCATGGTATAAGGATAATGGTATGCCCGCGCGCATGCACGGTGACGTCACTCAGTTTCAAAAGCGGCAGGGGTGACGTCACAATTAACCTCAAAAATATGTATTTTCTAACATTTTCGAATATAATGTCAATATTTTATTAAAGTTTCTGCTTGACTTCTGTACTATCAACTAAAATGTTGTTTGTGCATTATTAATAAACTTTTATTTGGCTTAATCTAATAAAATAAGATGCGTTTTGTTAGATGGAATTCTAACCTAAAATTAGTAGTCTATTTTTAATATTTTTTCCAACCTACGCTATCTATTGCCAATTTATTTTCCTTTTACGGCAGTCAAGAAACAGCACCAGGCATATATTAACAGTAGGAACTGCATCAGATCTTAATTTCTACTGTTTCTGGGGAGAATATATAACAACTTCTACTGTATTAAAGGAACTTCAAAATCTGTTGATTCTGTTGGGTTGAAATGTACAGAAGAAATACGTGCTATAAACAGACAATAAGCAATGAAACGGATAAACCGGCAAAATAAAAAATTAACCTGCTATTTTTCAAATTAATTTCATCGTTGATCCATACTTCCGCGAGCTTTTCAGCGCGAAGAAATGTAAAATACTTGATGTGAGTACCTTTTTGTCTTCGTGTAATAATTGTTACACCTATCCACAGCACAAGCAGGCATGTTGCCATTCGTTAATACTATTAAAACTATTAAAATAAAAATTAAACGTGCGAGATTACAACTGACTTTCGACGTTTTTTAAACTGAGTGACGTAATGCGCAGTAGATACACAAATTGGACGGCAACCTGACATACCATTCTCCTTATACTATGGTACAACTCAAATTTACTATCTGATCCAAGTTCAACACTGAACCTTCGTTCAAGAGTATGGTATGTACAACTGGCCCTCATTAAACTGCGTTATTTGAGATCTATTTACGAACGACACAAAAACATTAAAGCAGCCGGGGTGTAAACATAGACAGCATAATGCTGTCTCAGCTGTCTGTGAGTGAACGATACAAAAAAAATAGTTCGTTGTTTGTTCGGCTTTCTGTTACTATAAACGCAGACTTTCGTGTTGTTAAGTTGGACACAAAAGTCCCTAGAATTGTAACAAGCCGTAAACCATAGATCTAATACAAATAGATCGACCGTGCACTCCTTGATCCTCCTTGTGTTCGACAGGAACAATGTTTATATTTTTTTCCACGACTATACAATTACAATATAATACATATCTTATGCAATTTGCCAATAATAGTAGTCATTACAAGGTACAAAATTCTAAATGTTCCATACGTCTGTTCCTGCAGAAGTCACAAACTTGATTGGTTAAAAACAGTTTTCTAAATAATCATTAGTACCCTATATTTTATTCAACAAGCATATAATGATGCATAATATATTATTCACGAGAGTGAAAGTTAACGGCACGAGCCGCAGGCGAGTGTCGTAAAACACCGGAGTGAACAATAGCCATTATATGCCAGTAGAATACCATACTTTGTCCACGACTATTAAACATTTCTGGCTAAATTTTTTACTGAAGTTTATAAGTCCATATGTAAGATTGTAAACAGCCGTTTAAATTCAACTTATGTCAAGTCATACTTTTGACAAAGGTGTATACCTGCTCAATAAATTAAATTTTAAACGTCAACGTTTACATATTTCTATGAAACTGGTTCAGTTTCATATCCTCAAAAAGAATATAATTAACTAAATTGATACCGACAGTAAAAATAATTTGAAACAGATTTCTTGGGTGTCAGGTCCAATTATATATTCAAACACAAATTAATTAAATTGCCGACGTTTCGGTAAATAGCTGTTGTTTTTAAATCTTTGTTAATGAAGATTTTGTTTCCTCAGAGTATTTTATTATTATTATTTATTACATTAGGTTTTCAACTTCGAAATATGAAAAAATCCAGTGGCACGCAGTTATCGGCATTCTCATCAGAAAAAAATGTGTAAACGTACGCCACTGGTTTAATTTTGAAAAATTGATATAGCCAAATTGATAGCGCGCCCTATAAAAAATATAAACCAACCAAATTTCATTGAAACATTTTCAAATTTAACACCTTGTATAAAAAAAATTAAGGGTTGTATAGTAAAATCCGGAGACAAGTCAATATTGTTTTTTCATGTTCTATTCACATATTAATTTTTTACCATACAATCTGACTCACCCTGTATAATATTGTTAAAAACTCACATTTGTATTATGCAGGAGTGTCACTATAAATGTGAACCCCGTTAATTTATAAATTTTTTTAGCAATTCGATTGATACCGGTCTTATCTGTTTGTAATTTTGATGTAGAATTGTCGTCAGATATGATATAAAACGTCAAATATACAGGGTGTTTGAAATTAGATTTTAAATGGAACATCCTGTATTCTTTTACATATTTAGATTCACCTTACTGTCCTGATTTCAAATATAATATTATACAGGGTGTTCCAGTTTTTTGTAGCAGGACTTTAACAGTCGATAGACATTTAAAAATTATTAAAAAAAGTTCATATAAACGTAGGTTGAGAAATGCTTAGTTTTCGAGATACAGGGTGTTAAAGTTTGAAAATAAATATGGATTTATATTTATATTTCCAGAATGCTAGGAAGTATCGAATCCAAACTTGCCAATTCTTTACATACAATTTAGAGGCCTATTTTAGAACAACAAACTACTACTTTACTTAACCATGGGCGTAGATATATGGATTTACTAAGGATCTTTATTAGAAAAAAGTAGTACGCCACTGATATTTTCTCATGTTCTCAGTTTAATTCAATAAAGCAAGAAAAACAAAAATTAAATGTCTCTTGGCACTTTTTGATATGACAAGCCGTTTTTCAGAAAATTTACATTTAATCTTTTGATGCACGCCTCTGGACGAATTTTAGACAAACTTGAGGTCGCTCAGAATTTTACCAAATTTGATGGTACGAAAAGTCTTTTAAAAATAAAGAATGAAACATTTTAAATACTTATTGTAAAAGTTTATGAGATTCTAATTATTTATTTATTTTAGTTCGACCGTTGCGTTTTAATACATTTGTGTTATAAAAATTTTGATTTACATGATAATAAACTTAATTAAATACTTTATATTAAATAACTCACTTATTTATGGAGCGATGGTACAATATGTAATTTGAAATCAGGACAGTAAGGGGAATATAAATATGTAAAAAATACAGAGTGTTCCATTTAAAAATTTCAGTTTCAAACACCCTGTATATTTGTCGTTTTATTTCAAATTTGACGACAGTGCTAAATTCTACATAAAAATTACAAACAGATAAGGCGGGCATCAATCAAATTGCTCAAAAAATGGAGAAACTAACAGGGGGTTCACATTTATAGTGACGCCCCTGTACATAGGAAAATGGAGTACGGTTCTGTGTCAATTTATGTATGAATTCTCGTTCGTTGAACAAGCAAACACCGTAGCGGAACTTGGACGGGATGAAATCTAACAGGAAATCTGCTTGTGTGAACCAGGACCGGACTTAAAATTGAAAAATATTTACATACTACAAAAATGTGAACGTCTTTTTTTATCGTGAAACTATCTTTGAGGTGATTAATAGACAAATAGTTTAATATAAATACTATAGGTATCCAGTCCCAGTAAACACATGATGTGTGGCATTCTGTTGGCCCAGTAGAGTTATTGATGGTTTTGTGATGTTGCTGGTTAAGCATTAATGGTCCATTACAAGTTGTGTAGTCTAACCAGTAGTTTATGAATGACGTTTTGCCATTTTAGTACCAATAATGGTTTACTGAGTTTCTGCCAGTATTTTATACATTGCATTATTGCCATTTCAGTACCAATAATGGTTCATTGCTGGCGCAATCTACTTGAGTCTGCGCTTGCCCGTCACATTCCGTACCACCACTATCATTCGCCATTTTAACCTGTGGTGGCGTCAGTCGTCAATGTCGTTAGTAAAGAAAATTGTTTAAGCAGTTCAGCAGTTGTTAGTGTAAAGTGTTTGAAATATGGATAATAGGTACTGATAAACAGTGTAATTTAGAAGTAAAAATTAAAACCGTCAAATCTTTTCCTGCCGCCTCCTTCATTACAAATATCTCTCAAAAAAGTTACGAAACATCAAGAAAACAGGGTTATTAACCGACAAACCCGAACAATTAGTTTCTCTAGTAAGTGAAGTGAAACAACGAAAAAAAAAAAATTATTGTGATAATCCTTTGTTACAGGTAACGTACGTCAGCTGAACTTTTTGAGTGGATATCGATTTGTGTCTTTTGGTATAGAAAAACCCTATAACTGATGTAATTATATGTACCTATATTGATGTTTACCTTGGAAAAAAGTTTTTTGATATAGTTTTAATGATACAAATTGTTTTTATTTGTTTTACAATAAATATGTTAATATATTATAAATATACTGCCTTTCATTGAGAAAGTAACATTTGTATTTAAATGCTATATATTTTTATTTAATATGTTCAAATACTAAAATGTGAATAGCACTCAGTGGCGGCTTTGAAAAATGGGATCTATTTAATTTGTAAATGGTTTGTAAAATATGTGCTGTTGGCCATTTAGTGTGCTAATATAGGTACAGTGTGCTCAGTGGCGACTGATGAAATTTAGTTTGTAATTTCTACTTATTGTAGCGTGGGTCAAGCGATATTTTAAATAACTACCAAGACTAAATAAAGAAGTTTTGCAGAACAAAATTGAGCTTAAAATTTGCGAAAACAGTTGCCAAAAATGGGATTGCCTTCCCTGATAATAAATGTTGTGGATAATTCGAGGGATAATTTGAAAAATGTTTGCAAAACATTTTTTTCAGATTTCAGATTGTAAATTTTGTTTGATTAAATTTTTATACTTATCGTATTTTTAAATGTCAACTTTATAAAATATTAATACAAATTGAAATCCGTAGATAAATTTGACATCTGAATCTGAAAGAAAGTTTGGCAAACATTTTTCAAATTATATCTACAAAATTATCAGGGGCAGCAAACCCATTTTTGGCAACTGTTTTCGCATATTTCAAGTTCAATTCTGTTCTGCAGAATTTCTTCATTCAGTCTTAGTAGGTAGTTAATTTAAAGTGTCGCTTGACCCTCGCTCCAATACGAAGAAATGACAAATTAAATTTCACCAGTCGCCACTGATAGCACTGTACCTATATTGGCACACGAAATGGCCAATAGCACAGACAGTACTGGTTAGACACTGGTAACAGGTTATTGGTCTTGGAGTGGCTGAATAATGGCTGAATTGTGGTCTAATAATGGCCCAATGTTAATTAAATGAAATACCACTGGAGGCTAAGCAGTGGCGACACATTACTGGTTAAATGATGGCAAAATCTCTGATGGCCGGTGGGACATATTTTTTCCGGTCCAGCACAGTCCAGTACTAAGCAGCCATCAAAGTACCATTGATGAGTTAGATGGCAGTTTGTGATTTACCATTATTGGGCCACGTATGTTGTGTTTATTGGGAGTGTTAAAAGAAAAGTCCCACTTCCCACATCACTTAATTCGACGTAGATACGTTTGCCAATTAAACACTCAAAGGAAGTTATCATCTACTTCTGATGCCAAATTAATTGGCAGATAAAACACGTACAGAGTTAAGTGTTCGATGTTTTGATGTTTGGATGAAACTACACGTTACTTAGTGACAGTGCCATATTAAAAATTTCAACTATCTTTGATGTTTCTGAGATACTTTTGTTTATACTTATATTTTTCCAAGCATCTCAGTCTGCTGTCTTACCTTAAGAATCGTTTATGATATTTGGTGGATGTATATTAAAAAATATTTAGTAGATGTGGAAATAATACCCATGTTAAGAAGTTTATAAATTTCCATTGGCGTACCTACACCTATACCTACTCTAGGGATCGAGGATGGTGAAAAGGTGAAAATGGGTAATAAGTAGTGAACTATTTACTATTTAAACATTGATTAATCAGATTTGATCACGTTTTCAATAAATCTTGACACCGTTCCCATCAGACTCTGGTTATGAAATCCAAATAGCATGTTTCTAATAGACATTTCTGGTTTAAAATCGGGCATGTCATTCGTACGTGAAGTGGGTATTTCGCTATTTCGAAAATCAAATATGGCCATGAAAGATTACTTCCAATCGATCCAATCCAACGTCAAACAATGGGTTCCACCTGAGGACCAAGATGTACCAAGTTTCATCTAAATTGAAAAATTATTTGGAAAGTTATTACGTTTTATGATTTTCAAAAAATTTGTTTTTGTTTGACTTTTTCGAAATAGACTAGTATTTTTGTCAACCCTGAAAGTAAAAAAAATAGTGTTACCTTATTTTTGCATACTATTTGCAATTAAAGGTATATTTGTTACGCCGCTGTGCTACCTGTGTCTTTTAAAATAAGTTATCTGTCAATCCAACATAGTCATTCGAAACACTTCCTGTGGCCAATAATAAACTAACAGAAATAAATCCTAGATCCAAATAAACAATCACAAGTTACGTGCCCTTCTCAATGACATTTACGTACTGTTACACAAGTAAAAAATTTGATTAAGCTAATATAGATGTTATAAATAATATAATATTGTTAACCTAATACGCATCAGTCTAGACGTTGCCCACCAATAGCTCAAATCTTTGCTATTTTTGTAGCACTTTGCTTGTTCATACAAGTAGCAGTACCTATATATTTAATTATATTGTTACTAAGATTTTTAATAATAGTAATTACCTACTTGGCCAATATATCTATAACTTATTCATAGCCCATGAGAAATCTGTATACCATTTATTTAACAGGAAATTACTTAGATCCTGACGAATACCCGTTGTTTATTCTTACTTATAGCCGCCTTGTAACAATTGTCCAAGTATATAAATAATTTCAAGTACAAAGCACCCCGCCACTATTACTTGAAATTTTTAGGTCAGTTGTTTTCCGAACTGCGATCTAATCCGAATAAACCTAACCCTTCGATATATTTTTAACAACTTTGGTGCTCCTCAGTGTATTTTTTGATTATTTTCTCCCAGAAAATAAAATCCCATCAAGATGCCTGTCAATGTTATGATACAGTTGTGTAAAATTACTCGAGCTAGTAAGTTATTCCAACGTAACTTTTACCTTCCGTTATTGAAGCCCCTGTCACCTAAAGATGCCTTACGTCGCCATATTATCACTGGAAAAAATATTCTCAATAAGATTGAACATTATATACCCGTCCTGGAGGAATATCAAGCTAGAGTTCAAAGGAGGCGATACATTCCAAGAGGTTTGGGTAAAAAACGTCAAAGAAAGAAGCAAACTATGAAATACGTGATGCCTTTGTTCGATGAGGAAATGGATGGTCATAGTAGGTTAATATCCTTACTCTCTACAAAATCAAAAGGTAAAGGACAATGCTACACTTATTATGTTTTCGACAAGAAATGCACATTGGTATTTCCTCGACAAATGGAACGAGCAATAAGGGATAAAGATATAATAGACGTTATAATCGCACAGCGGAGTGAAAAGATTGTTGTTATTTTAAAGGATAAGTCAAAAATTACCCTCCCTCTAGTATCGTATGATGGCCAGGCACCGTTTTATAGGGGCGAGGGGTGGACTAGAAAGGAAATCGAAGAAAC
Organism: Rhagium mordax; assembly: GCA_963680705.1. Classification (NCBI taxonomy): domain Eukaryota; kingdom Metazoa; phylum Arthropoda; class Insecta; order Coleoptera; family Cerambycidae; genus Rhagium; species Rhagium mordax. The sequence continues at coordinate 10,683,724 of OY796657.1, forward strand.
GCATCATCATGGAAGAGAAACGATGACGGTGGCTAAGCTTTTTGAGGCTAAAGAACAAGGGGTTGAAGAATGGGAACTGGAAATGATGAGAATGGCTTCCAAAAGGAAGAGGAAACACAGAGGAGAAGGAACCGTCGATTGGAAAGCAATGATGGCTGCTACAGCTGAAAATATGGATTGGGACAAATTCGAAGAAGAAGCCCAACAAATGGTCGAAGAAGCCAACGATCCCATCGACGATGATCCTATACCTATGGCGGTGGATGATATGGACAAGACCACAAATGTTAACGAAAAGCTGAAAATCGCTGGCGAGGAGATAATGTCTAAGTTGCCAATGATGCCGGAGATTCCAGAAATCATAAATATTATCAAAGATCAACCTGGTTTGACGGAAATAGCCAATGTCTCTGGCATAACAGTAAATCTGAAATCGAGCAATGTCGAACGTTTCGTGCCTGGTCAAATGGTTCAGTCCGAAGATGGCGATTTGTTCGTGCCCGGCCAAACAATTATAAACGAAGAAGGCGTGTTAGAGTATACCCCTGGATTTACGGTATTATTGGATGATGAGCCTACTCTAATTCCCGGACTAGTTATGGGCAACGAGCCAAGCAAGGCCATGTTTTTGCCAGGAGATTCGACTATTACGGAATCTGGCGAACTCCAATTCACCGAAATGGAGGACGATTACAGGGAGCACCATTCGCCCTCTCCTGTAGAAGTGGAAGAGGTTGAGTTGGAGGAGGAGCAAAACAGCGATGATGAGGAGCAGGAGAGGAGGCCGCCTCCTAAACGCGAAAGGAAGGAGTTCGTTTACGAGAGGCCGAAGCGGCAGTACGCAGAAAATATGGGTCCCAAACGTCGTGAACGTGGCCCCAGAAAGTTACCACCACAAAAAAGTATTGAACTGGAAATAGACGTCGAGCCTAAACCTAAATCTACAGAACCGGTTTTCTTCGATCTCTCGCGTCCAATGTTGGAAAAAGATTTATTGTTACAACAAAAACAACGTGTAGAAGATTTTACCGAAAAGAAGGCCAAAGAGGAAGTGTCTATCGACAAGAAAAGAAGAGATATCAGGCAAAAAGTCAAGCAACTAATAGATAATAAACCTCCAAAACCTAAGTATGAGCCATTGGCGCCAGTGGTGAAAAGTGCAAAGCTAAAGGAACTAGAGAAAAGCATTAAAAAAGGTAAATTCTTTGAGGCTGATCACAAGAAATATCTAAATAAAGAAAGACACTCTCAAATTAATTGGATGGAGGCCTACGAGTACGGAAGTGTATTTGACTCGGTGGGGATAATACGTCACCGTATATGGAAGTCGGTCGTTTAGTGGGCAAGGAACCAATTAGGCCAGTCCATCGGCTATTTTTATATCGGTTATCGGGCCGAGCATCGATTAAATCAGCTTAAAGATATTCCGCATTGTCAACCTATATCCGCATTCGTTTACATCTAGTTCATTATCGCTGCTCAGTTCGATACGCGCCGTGGACATTCTATTCAAGTAGTACTTAATAGTTTTTTAAATTTGTGATCGTCACTTAGTACATAAATTTGCAATATTATTAAAATTATTTTTAACGGCTCCAAGAGATGAGGATGCCTCTCAATGTTAAAATATCGCTATGCAAAATTACACGCGCTAGCAAACTCTTTCAAAGAAATTATTACCTTCCACTATTGAAACCTCTTTCGCCCAAAGATGCTTTACGTCGGAAAATTATTACCGGCCAAAATATATTGGGTAACAGAATAGAACATTATATACCCGTTTTTAAACCACACGACGAGAGGGCTGCCGAAAGAAGAAGACGAGGCAAGGGAGTGCCAGTTGTTAAAAAGCGAATAAAGAGACATGAAAACGAACGTTACGTTGAGCCTTTTTTAGATGAAAATATGGACAACCACGGCCTACTCCAAAATATTTTGCAAAGGAAACCAAAGGGGAAAGGCCAATTTTACATTTATGAAATATTCGATAAAAAATGCACACTGGTAATAAATTCTCAAATAGAGGCCGCGGTAAAAGACAAAGACATAATAGATATAACTATAGCACAACGGAGTGAAAAAATCATTGTCAAATTAAATAATGGTCTCCGGGTTACGGTGCCCGTGGCTCCATTTAATCAAAATGTAACGTTTTACCGCGGCAGTGGATGGACAAAGGAAATAATTGAACAGGAACATCACCATGGCAAGGAAACTATGTCTATCGCTAAGATATTTGAGGCCAAAGAAGAGGGTGTCGAAGACTGGGAGCTGGAAATGATGCGTTTGGCAAACAAAAGGAAGAAGAAATGCAAAGGAGAAGATTCCGTCGATTGGAAACAAATGTTACAAGGTTGCTTAGAGAACATGGATTGGGATAAATTCGAGGAAGAAACAAAGCAAATAACTGAAGAGATAGAAGAAGAGGTCGAGGAGGAGGATATTCCCATGGAAGTAAACGACATGGAAAAGACAACAAACGTCGCAGAAAAATTAAAACAAGGAGGCGAAGAAGTTTTAAACCAACTACCGACAATGAAACAGATTCCTGAGATAATTAAAATGTTAGATACCGGCGATATGTGCGAGCTACAAAATGTTTCCGGCGTAAGACTAAAAACCGAAGATGGAAGGACTTGTTTCGTTACCGGACAGATGGTACAAACGGATGAAAATGAAGTTTTCGTCCCGGGCCAAACAATTCTTAACGAAGAGGGCCAAGCCGAATACACCCCAGGAATCACTATTTATATGGATAACGAACCTACCTTAATACCAGGATTGGTAATGGGAGAGGAGGAGAGCTCTGCTATGTTCTTACCTGGCGATTCAACGATTACCGAAGAGGGGCAATTGAAATTCGAAGCCACCGAGGAAGACCAACCACGTCGAAAGCGTCGCCCTCTCCCCGTCATTCTTCCCCCAGACCTAGAGGAGTACCAACCGAGGCGGAGGCATCGATCTCTCTCTGACAGTCCTCCCCCACCACCCAAATCTAAACCCAAGCCAAAAGTTGAGGAAGAAATAGTCATTCGTCGGCGAGTGATTGACGAACCAAGACCTGGAAGAAAAGAAAGAGTCAGAAAGAGGCACCCCATTGAACTCACAAGAGCACGAAGCCCCCCTAGAGACTGTTTTAGGCCAAAGAGACAACCAATGGAAGACCCGCTTAAATTATTAGAAGAAAAGAGACAAAAGCAAGCGGAAGAAGAAAAAAAGAGGATGAAAGACAGGACACAAGAAAAGGTATTAAAAGAGGAGACGAAAGTTGATAAATTGAGATTGGACATGAGAAAAAAACTGAGGAATTTTAAAATCGAGAAACCCGAAGCATATGTGCCTTTTGAACCTGTTAAGAAGAGCCCGAAATTGGAAGAGCTGGAGCGCAGCATAAGAAAAGGTACTTTCTTTGAGGACGAAAAAACGAAGGGGATTCTTGAGAAAGCCAAAAGTGCGACGAGAATGTTAAAATACCAGCACATTCTAAATTCATACGGAAACGACTTCAGCAGGCGATATTAGTCGAGCGCACGCAAGTAGGTCTCAGCTAAGCGCCTCGACGCCGATGCCAGTTAGTAACAGCGGGTCCGCCGGGATGACAATCATCTAGCACCGCAAACGAACCGATCGAAACGAATTAAAAATCACATTAGTTTTTTCGTTTAAAATATTCTTCTTCCATTTGTATTTTTATTAACACGTGGATAAATATTAATTGTTTTGTTTAATTCGCTGTGTCTGATTTGTACCATAACATTTTCATATTAAATGTTAAAAATAAACAAAAAGGTTTTTTAAATATATTGTAAAATTTTTGTTTTTTAATGTCCCTAAATAAATAAATTAAATTTTGTGTTGATTATTTTATTTAAATTGATCACGACGAACTATAAATAAAATTGTTAATAAATTTTTAAATCAGAATTAAAACTATATACGCTAAATCAAAAATGGTTAACTACGTGTTGTCTTTTTGTAAAATCACTGGTGCCAGTAAAATATTTACTAGAAATTTTTACTTGCCGTTATTAAAGCCACTAACCCCTAGAGAGGCTTTACGCACTCTGAGAATAACAGGAAAATGGCTTCTTGGTGCTAAAATCCAACACTACATCCCAGTTTTGCTTCATCACTCACAAAAAAAACCCAAAGGTGCCAAAAATTATGGTAAAAATGAACATGAGCAAATGGATGATTATACATATATGACACCAGTGCTTGATCCAGAAAATGAAAGCCATAAAGTTTTGTTAAAAATATTTGAAAGCAAACCCAACACAGGAGTGTTTGTTTATACAGTGGAAGACAAAAAATATAATATCGTGCTTCAGGCACAATTCGAGGTAGCCATACGAGACGGCGATATTATAGACGTTTTGGTGTCACAAAAAAATGATAAAATTATTGTCAAACTAAAGGATTTTAAGAAAATTCCTATGGAAATACAATACTTCGAAGGCGCTAAGGAGCTGTTTTGTGGGGAAGGTGCCACTTCCCCGGAAGAAGAAAAATTCCACCATCATGGCAAATATACCATGAGCTTGGCAAAAATTTTCGAGGACAAGGAAATGCGCGAAGAAACGTGGGAGGCTGAATTGAAAAAAATAATGAAACGAAAGAAGAGGCAGAGATGGGAAAACTCCAAGGCTTACAAAGAAATGATGAAGAGAAATATGAAAAATATGAACTGGAAGAAATTTGAGGAAGACGCCAAAAAAGTAATAGACGAGATACATGAACCTGCCACTGAACAACCAATAGAAATGGAGGTTGACGACTTAGATGCAACCAAAAACGTAAATGAAACATTCTTAAGACGTGGACCGAAATTGCTAAATCAGTTACCAACGCTAACTGAAATTCCTGACATAATTAAAAATTTAGGCAGCGCTAGCTTACACGAAATCGAAGATATTCAAGATGATGATCCGAATTCGATTGAGGAGGCAAAAAGAAGGCGCGTATCCGGTGTAAAAGTTACGCTACCTTCAGGTAAAGAATGCTTTGTCAGCGGACAAATGGTTCACACGGAAGAAGGTGAAATCTTTGTGCCTGGACAAACTATTGAAAACGAGTTTGGCAACGAATATGCTCCTGGTATTACAATAAATATTGACAACAAACCAACCCTGTTGAGCGGGTTAATTATGGGGGAAGTGGGGGAAGAAAAATGCGATCCGATGTTTTTGCCTTCTCAGTCGACAATCACGGCAGATGGACAATTAACTTTTGCGTCTGCCCCCGAAGAACGACCTCCGCCTCAACCCGAAAGTGAACGAAAACTGAAAAGAAAATTTAAAAAAACGCAAGTAATTGAGGAGGAAAATATGATAAAATTAGAGGACGAGGAACAGAAAAATGTTATGGATGACAATTCAGAAGGATTCCAGTTTATAATAATGGATGACTTTTCAGAGTCCGACGAAAAATCAGTTGACACGTCTAGCGTGGAATTAAATAATTCGGAGATGGAAGAATTGGACATCGAGGCTATTAGAATGAAACAAGAACAGCAACGTCTAGAACTCGAACAGCTCAAGTTGATATTGTTGGACGATGGCATGGACGACATAATCGCCAGTTTGGAGGAGAAGAAGGCCCAGTTAAATAAAAAATTAGAAGAACTTAGAAGGCTGAGCATGAACGCAGAGAATAACTTAGTAACGTATGCAAGTGAGGATGATGCGCTGGAAATAGCGTCTAGAATATGTGAGGATAAAGACACTATAATTAGAATTTCCGATATAATGTTGACAATGACTCGGAGGGCAGCGACTTTTCGTGACAGAAATAGCGTACGTACAGACAATATTAATAACCCATACATAAGTGCAAATGCTACAGAGACAGATGAGAAATTTAATGCCTGTTCGAATAAATTAAAAGTACTATTTAAAACTGCCATGGTTGCCGCGAACGACGTGTTTAAAAATAGGCCTAAAGATCAATTGTTGACCCTAAATGCCATAGGAGAGATTTTAGTAGATGCCCTTAAAATAGACCAGAAACTACTCCGAGAATTTATAGATTTAATGAATACTCCAATCGAAAGGAATGAAGTTTGCAATACAGCTTTTAGGCAGCTCACACAAATTGCCGAGGATACAAAAATAGCTACTTTAAGTATGATAACAAATACAAATTTAACACCTACAGAGATATCGGAACATATTGGCAAAATATTAGAATTCGAAAACATAATGAATATTTCATTTGTGAAAATGGTCAAAGTTAGCCCGGAGATAATGATGTTGTTAAAGCAAAACATAGCTAGTCAGCTAAAGAACGTGCAAACTGAGGAAGATGCTGTAAATATTTTACAAGGCTCCATCGTAAAAGCTACAAAATCTTGGATGGACAATCAGCTGGAAAAGATGAAAGGAGAACGTAAAGAGAGCGCGTTATTGGCATTTATAGAGGAAGCAGCTAGCTTCGCCAAAGCACTGGGTTTGGAAGAAGTAGTGGAACATTTATCCGAATCAAAACCGTCTCTCAACTACGATAACGGCCCAACAATTGACATGTTAAAGAGAATAATTTTAATAAAACAATTAGCAGAGAGGGACTACTCGTTGAAAACTGCCATTACAAGGATCAAAAAGAATCCGGAATGTGCCAAGTCAGATCCAAGAATTCGCCAATTAATCCGGGAGAGTGCAGTGTTAATCTCGGACTTATCCACTATAAGAAACTCACGAGACATCCCCTTGCAGCTAATGAAGACGCAAAACGCATTGGCTATCGAAGACTTCTTGCTGAAGAAGTCCAAATTTGATTACCCCGTTCTAATCTCGAGGGGTAGCCTACAAGCGGTGGTGCCCAAGGATGCTGCCAGGGGTGTGTTGGCTGGTAGAGTACCATATATCCTTATCGATGAAAGCGGTGTAACGAATTTCAAGCCGATGCATATGATGTCTGCAGTGCAAGTTAACAGAAACCGCGAAAGGCGAATTGATGATTATTTAAGTGGTGTTCGGGAGCGGTCTTCGGAGAGGGACGATGCAAGGACCTATCTACAGGCCAAGAGTAACGTAAGGAGACTTAAAAAAATGTTTAATAACCGTAGACAAGTTGCATGAAGTTTATATATGTGCAAACGTTTTACCAATTAAAATATGTGTTTAAAATAGACGTAAACGTAAAATCATATTTGGACAATTAGTAAAAGGTTTGAAATGATATACTAAAAATTATGTTCGGCAACAAATATGATTTTGCGAAAACGTTAAGTGTGTTTGTAAATATCATGGATTTGAATTGTAAACCTAAAATTATTTTTGCGTAAACGTACAATTTACACGCAAACATAAAGTAAACAATTTGAGATACGAATTTGCCACATAATCCACCTACATAATCATATTGAGTATTTTTGGAAACCACACTAGAAAAAGGTGAGTCAGTCATATTTTTTGATAATAAATACTCAGGCTATTTTTAATTTCTTGTGACTTATTAACTTTCCGAAATATTACTTCCAACACATAATGCGCAATTTGAGTTATTTTTGAGTTCAACTAACAACATTAACATCTAATTATTTTTGGGTGTAGGAGTAGGATAATTGTAAATAAAGGTTTTAGGCAATTTCTCATAGAGCTGTCATGGGAACAGTTTGAATTTAATTAACCTGAATTTCAAAGGAAATCGGACGCGTTCGTTACGGTTAAATTGAATTATTAGCTAAAATAAGAAATTACTATTTGGACTGAAATGTTATGGCCCACTTGAATTGGTTAATGACTCTACAATACAAAATATTTTGTTATGCTGCTGTGGAAAAAGATACAGGGTGTCAAAGTTGTAATGATTTTTGTTTTATTTAATTATACGTAAAGGTAAAAAACTACGCACAAATTTTCTATTAAAATTTTGAAAAAAATAATATTTTCTACGCTACTGCAGATTTTTTAAACTGATGGTGTTTTTGTATTAAAGTTCAATTTAGAAGAGGTTTTGCGAAATTTTGATTTGTGGTTTCATTTTTGAGATATTCACTGAAGAAAACACATATAAAATGGCCTTAATTATGATAATAATAATTATGACTTCAAAGGCTGTATGTATACAATAATGAGTGATGAGATGTAATAAATTATGAAAATATAATCTTGAACCTAATGTATTTAAAATAAACACAATAAAAGTGTTTAAGGTTTCTACATTATATACACGGGCATATTTAACGATTTATGTTTCACGTAAAAATATTAATGAAGGATGTTATCTCTGAAAACATTGTTTACAATAAAATTTAAACAAGATTTAAAAGCTAACCAGTAATTTGGGGTAATAATCGATTTTGCATTTGTTTGTTTATTTTTGATGTTTATTATAAAATCCACGCTGAACAGAATATTGCTGGTGGTTTACACGGTCGGTACTATAATAATAACTTCTCTCAACAATTGAAAGCATTTTTTTCTTGGGATTCTTCATGTATGTCTTAATTATAATTAAAAAATATTAATTATTTTTAAGAAGCCTGTGCGCCTGTAATTTTTGGTACAAGGAAAAATCAAAAGTTGTTTTTTAGTATACAAATTTAAATCAATATATGTATAGGAATAATATCGACGTTTCGGAAATTATATCCGTGCGCTTTCTAAAAACATTCATAATTTGTTTGAATGATTTATAGCCAAATATAGTTTGCGGTCATCAGCATACAATGAACAACAGCAGTTTAGGTCAAGTACAAAGCCATTTATAAATAAGATAAAGAATAAGGGGTCCGATACGGACCCTTGTGGAACACAAGACGTAGAATCACCCAACCCTGCTGAAATAAATAGTGAACTAAATTAATAATCGTCGATCTACCTGTCACAAGGCCCTGTGATTGGAACATTCGTTCGTTGATATGTTCGTAAAATGCTTTAAGCAAAATAAATTCAAGAACCTTACCAAAATGATAAATGATAGTAATTGGTTGAGAATTGTTTTTATAAATACGACTATCTTTTTTAAAAACAGGAATATTCTTGGAATTATTTCATAATTCTGGAAACGTATTATTTCATAATTCTAAATCGACATTAAAATATTGCAAATTGGAAAAAAATTGTAACGGGCTGAATTTGGCACCTTATTATTAGGGTTTTTATTTTTTTATTATCTTTCTTTAAATGTTCGTTTTTAAATTCTTCATAAATCTCTCGAGGCGGATTTTTTATTTCAGTTTTAATGTTTTTTAATTTAGATCCAAAATTGAGTTTTTATTAAAAAATATCCATTAAAAAAAAATCAGTCTACAGGTCACAAATATATAAACATTCCAACTTTGTTTTAAATCTTTACTTACTATAAAAATAGATAATAGATTTTGCCGAAATAGAATTTTCATTTCTTTTCTTTATTCTTGACAGCTGCCAAAATCAGCGTCAAATTTAAAATTTTACAATTATTTTTTTGTAATTTTGAAGACAATGTGAAATGTGAATTTTTATAGAGAAAGAGATATTTAAAATTCTTTAAATCTAAAAATTTATATTTTTATAATTATTAAAATTAAAATAATTTTTTTGGCTTTCGACAGCTGTCAAATTTTCTGTCAACTTAATTAAAATGCTATTTATTAATTATTTGAAAAAATGAAAGTACACTGTAGACATTTTTTTATAAGTTTCGTAGGTATTGAATACGAAATTAATTTCAAAAAAATATTATGCTTTTTGGTAGTTACCAAAATTGCTGCCAAATTTAAAAATATGCAAATTGGTCTTCCTTAACTTTAGAAACAATGAATTTAAATTGAAGGAAGGAGTTAAGTGGTTTCTTAAATTTGCTAAATTAAAATACAGTTTTGACTTTTTCCCAGCTGTCAAGATTTCTGCCAACCTAATAAAAATGCCATTTAATAGTATAATTATTTCAACAAAGTACCGACAATTTTATATATTTTTACAGGTACTAAATGCGAAATTGATATCAAACAAATATTATATTGTTTGGTAGCTGCCAAAACCGCTGCGAAGTTTAAAAATATTCAAATATATTTTTTTTTATTACTTTTTACTTTTATTACAGTACCTCCAAAACCTATAGAAAAATGTTTGCTAAGTACTTTAATTTGTTGAAATAATAATTAAATGAAATGTCATTTTTATTAAATTGACAGAAACTTTGACAGCTGTCAAAGATTACAACTTTATTTTAATATCAATTACTAAACTAAAAAGTTTTAATAGTATATTATTCAACGACCGTATAATGATGGATATTAATCACGAGGTGAAGTTTACGGCCACGAGCCGCAGGCGAGTGGCCTAAATTACCGAGTGGATAATAGCCATTATACGCGAGTAGAATACTATACTTTATCCACGACTACTAAATATTTTTGTTGAAGTTGAACATGGTATTATAGCTAAATCAAGGAAGCATCTGACAGTAGTGATTCATAACTCATTAATCACTGCCGTGATTAATGGGTATTATTAAGGTCGAGCAAACAGACGTATAATGGGTACATTATACAATAGTCGTGGATAAAACATTTTATGTATCTTATTCTATGAAAATGAACATTATTTGCAAAATTACGAAAAATATACTTGTAAATTTTTAAGTTTGACAGCAGTTTAGGCATCTGCCAACCAACATATTTTTTTTGGCATCAATTTCGTATTCAGTACCTTCAAAACTTATATATATATAGAAAAAGGGTTTATTAAGTGCGTTTATTTGTTGAAATAATTATAAAATGACATTTTCATTAAGTTGAAAAATTTTGACAGCTGCCAAAAGTGAAAATTTTATTTTATGAACTATTGTAGAACTAGCAAATTTCAAAACACAACATTTAATAGCACTTCTTCTATGGGAGTTTAAGATATTTTCAAAATTACGAAAGGCACACTTGCATTTTTTAGATTTAACAGCAGTAGTAGCAGCTACCGCCAACATATGTAATATTTCTTTTACAATAATATCGTATTTAGTTCCCTCAAAGCCTTTGGAGAAATGTCTGTTTGTTGAAATAATTATTGAATGACACTTTCATTAAGTTGACAGAAATTTTGACAGCTGTCAAAAGTAAGAAACTATATTTTAATATCGATTATGGAACTAGCAAATTAAAAAAAAAACACTTGAGTTTCCTGATATGGAAATTCATATTGTTTATAAAATTATGGAAGACAAACTTGCATAGTTTTAAATTTGACAGCAATTTTGGCAGCTACCAACAAACATACAAATTTTATGAAATTAATTTCGTATTCAGTAGGTACCTCCAAAACCAAAATGTGTTTTTAAGTACTAAAGTCATTTGTACAAATAATTGTTAAAAGGTATTTTTATTCAGTTGACATAAAATTTGACAGCTGTCAAAAGTGAAAACGTTTTAATTAAAATTATAAAAATGGAAAAATTTAAATCTATTCTTTTATGAAAAATCACATTGTTTTCAAAATTACGAAAGATATACTTTTAAATTTTTAAATTTGACAGTGATTTTACAGCTATCAAGGATAAAAAAAAGAAATAATATAGTTATTTATGCAACAAGTCTAGTGCGTAAGGTGAGATTTTTCACGGAAGAGGATTTTGTCGTACGAGCCGTAGGCGAGTGTTACAATCCCATGAGTGAAGAAAGCTCACTTTACGCACGAATTGCATACAATATTTTTTCTACCACCGAACTGCACCTAAATTATTTAATAATAATGTGAAAATTTCATAATGTCAAAACTTACCTATTACGACAAAACTTAATACTTATGTGATTTAAAAATCATAATATTGCTATAGCCTACTTAATTTTAAATAAGTGAAACTATAATACTTTACGCACTAGTGCGTAAAGTAAAAGCACTTTAAGCACTAGTGCGTAAAGTTAGTACTTTACGCACGGTAGTAGGTAGAAAAATTCTATTTTGGCAGATCTATTATCTATTTGTAAAGTCAATATTTAAAATTAAATTGGGCGACTGTATATGTATTTGTGACCTGTAGACTCATTTTAATTGAAAATAACAATATTTTTTAGTAAAAAATTTATTTTAGATCTAAGTACTGAATCTGATTATTTTGTAAACGCACAACATTATGTATTGTTCACTGCTTTCGTTCTAAAGTTTACTATAAAAAATACTTTATGGGCTAAGGCAAACATTCCATTATTCCTCTATGGCTCTATTAAATGAAATAGACTGTTCAGAATGTATACTTCTGCAAAAACAAACATAAATTATTATCGGCCCATCTAAAAATACAGGTATCTAAAAATACGGAAGCAGATATAAAAATAAAAATATAGAAAGGATAACATTGCTAAAGCAGATATATTATAACCACGATCTTGTATATTTTTCCAGACCACAACCTTACAAATTGATACTATTTATATACTTCAATCAACTTTACTTACGTACTACTAAAATATATAACAGGGACATAAAATTCATAAACGATTAAAATACAAGTGCAATCATGCACGTTTACGATTGTGATAATCGTATAATAAAATCATACATGCTGCATTAAAAGAAAATTGTAATAATGTGCCAATATTTAACCAGCCAAGTTACCTCTGCCGATCGTTTTTATACTTTTTAACATATTTACACAAATAACTAAATAAATAAATGAATCAGTCATATCTATTTAGTTACATTGTTGAACACAATAATAAACATTTATTTCTTAAGTTTATTTAGGTTATTATAAACTAGTTGTTTCCTTAAACCAATTCGTTTATGTGTGTAATAATAATGATAATAACGCTTTTATTAACCATAATTATACGTAGTACTTAGCAGTAGGTGCTAAAAAAATTTATGGGGCTTTAAAGAGGGCTCATAAATAACGTTATTTTTTCGAAAGTCCTGAGGCCTTCCCAAAAAATTATCCTGAAGCCAAAGTAAACCAAGAAGGTTTTGTAGGGCAAGATTTGCTGTAATCGAAGTATATTAATAAATAGTTTCTATTCAACTGGAAGATCAAGAAAAATACATTAACGTACGTAAATAAGGTATGTAACCAATTTTTTGAAATAAAATCAGCACCCACCATAAATTTATTTTATATCTACCCACGTATTCGAAAATTTAAAATTAGAAAATATGCGCTAAAATTAGAGTGTGTGTGTGCAGGATACTTTATGAGAAATGTTACGTGTTTGCATAGTAGTTTATTTAACATAAAATGCTAGATTTATTAAAATTGCAGGAACAAAGTTTCTAAATATTTATTCTCAGTTCTTTTTAAGTGGCATTCAAATCTAATAACAAAATTGTATTATTTATTGTTGAAGCCGGTGGTGTGTTTAACTGTAATTTAAATTATTTATTATCTGATAAATAAAAGGGATGTGTTGCAATATACAAATCGCATGTCAGGAAAAATTAGCAAATATTTTTTACGACAATTTTGTTGGAAATACTTTAGTTTGTAAGTATGAATTTTTTATCACATCAAGTGTAAAAATAAAACATCATTTTTAGAATCGGTTGAGTCAAAGTTTATATGGAAATATCAAGGTATTTATTTAAAAAAATTCATCGTGGTATACATAAGTCGTTTATTTCAAGATATAAATAAACTTAAATTCTATGTTTCTACGTATGACTAAACAAACAAGTTTTACGTCAGGAGCAAAATTTTCTTTGAGTAGATGTAACATCAATGAATATATATTTATCTTACCATTATAATTACGGAAAGCTTTCACAACAATCAGTGGCGTCGCTAGATTTCCTCAAATATCAGATACAAATTTACATGGAAGAGGATCCGACAACTTTCCATTTCTTCTCTTCTGAGTTGATTATTTTGAATTCTTGGCGCTTCGCGAACTTGTCGTGGTCTTCCTCTAAGTAAAACGAAGAAGACGACTACTGTAAGACTGTCGAATTTTCAAGAATTAAACATAACATAACATAACATTTCTCTTTCCACTTTTCTGAATTAACGATTTTGTATTTTTGACATTTCGATTAGGTTGTCCCGTTTTTTACGAATCGATAAAGGACAAGACAAACAAAATATTAAGCATAAAAAAAATGTACGTGGAAGGGAATCCGGAAAACTTTTATAATTTTGTTCAAAATTATCAACGCGAAAAGGTACAGGGTAATCATTTTAGATGCCTCACTCGATTTTCCTGCTTTATTCTTCACCTAGGAAAAAAATTCAAAAACCATACTTGTGTACTTTTTTCCGAGGAATCCGATTCCGAAAAGATAAAAACAATTGAATGTCTAAGAAAAAAGTTATGGCCGAAAAACTGAAAAAGAAAAAAATATACACCCTGTATATTAATGCGGAAATGGATATGTGACATTTCACTGATTGTAAATGTGTATCAGATACATATTTTTCATTTCCGGTTTGACCGGAAATTGCTTTAATTTTTTTATTTTAGGTGATACACCCTGTATATTGAGCTCAGTTTAAAGAACTTTTCTTTCCGAATTCAGCAATATATAACATATCATCATTGTCTTTCATATTTAATAAGATATTGGGGTTTTAATTTTAAATAACACAAATATATGTTATGAAATAAAGTCATCCATGAAAACAAACAAAAGCATTTAAATTATTTATTTATTTAAAAAACAATCGAAGATGATATAGCATAATAACTTGTATTCTTTAGTTTTTGAAATAAATAAAAAATAATTTAAATGCTGTTGTTTGTTTTCATGGATGATTTTATTTCATAACATACATATATTTGTGTTATTTTAAATTTAAACCCCAATATCTTATTAAATATGAAAGATAATGATAATATGTTATATATTGCTGAATTCAGAAAGAAATGTTCTTTAAACTGAGCTCAATATACAGGGTGTATCACCTAAAATAAAAAAATTAAAGCAATTTCCGGTCAAACCGGAAGTGAAAAATATGTATTTGATGCATATTTACAACCAGTGAAATGTCACATATCCATTTCCGCATTAATATACAGGGCGTATATTTTTTCTTTTTCAGATTTTCGGCCATAACTTTTTTCTTTGACTTTCAATTGTTTTTATCTTTTCGGAATCGGATTCATCGGAAAAAAGTACACAAGTATGGTTTTTGAATTTTTTTCCTAGGTGAAGAATAAAGCAGGAAAATCGAGTGAGGCACTTAAAATGATCACCCTGTACTTGAAAACTTCGCTATTCCTATATTTCCGAGTTAATTATTTTATATTTTTGATGTTCTGATCAGCTTGTGTTCTTTTGTGAGCCAATGAAGAAGCTCATAACAGGACAGACGAAACCATAAGAATCAAGAAAGTTTAAGAGGAAGAGAACTCAGAAATTTTTCTCTTCTCTTCTCTTCTCTTCTCTCCTCTCCTCTCCTCTCCTCTCCTCTCCTCTCCTCTCCTCTCCTCTCCTCTCCTCTCCTCTCCTCTCCTCTCCTCTCCTCTCCTCTCCTCTCCTCTCCTCTCCTCTCCTCTCCTCTCCTCTCCTCTCCTCTCCTCTCCTCTCCTCTCCTCTCCTCTCCTCTCCTCTCCTCTGCTCTGCTCTGCTCTGCTCTGCTCTGCTCTCTCTTCTCTTCTCTTCTCTTCTCTTCTCTTCTCTTCTCTTCTCTTCTCTTCTCTTCTCTTCTCTTCTCTTCTCTTCTCTTCTCTTCTCTTCTCTTCTCTTCTCTCTACCAAATAATGAAAAATCTTTTAATTTATGCAATGGGAAACTATAACGTGTTTTGTAGCCGCTTATGGTGGTTTAGATTACTGAATTGAATATCGCCCAATTTTGTTTGCAATTCATATTCACTGTTTGCTCATTTCTTAGTGATGAAGATCCAATTACAGACCTGTTCCTTTTTTTGAAAGCATCAGGATGACCTAACGGAAAAAATGTCAATAAAAATACTAGAAAAAGTAGTGATAAGTTTATACTTTACTAATTTTTTTGCTAGGTATATTTTGTCTTACACTTACAATCATTTAAGATGGCCAGGCCATTGCTTACGAGCGGAGGCTGTTTATATACGTTTTATGTACTAGCTGATAAAAGAAATTGATACCGGAATTGGTCTTAGACAAATTTCTCCGCGGCACATTAATATTACATGCCGGATTTTAAAATTCATCTTAAGCCTCATTATTCTTGTTTGCGCTTTCCGCACTTAACTTACGTTGCTTGGTATTTAGTACACGCTATTTGTGATGACATTATTAATAGGCACCAGAAATAATTTAGTTTTAAATACGCAAAAATTTTGGCTTACTGCCGCAGGTGTATCTATTCATTACACACGTGGCTGGTGGCATTATGACATTTAATACGTCGGTGCATCAACAATGAGAGACTTCACACTTTTGATGGCTCATAAGTCTAAAAATAAATTTGGATTATCATTGGGCTATGATGTTTCTATATTTTGTCAAAATTACTGTGGTGTGAGCATCAGTTAGTTTCTCAGAGTAACAATAATGAAAGAAAATTAAATAATATTTAAAGAAATAGGTAGGTGCGCAAATAAAAATACTAATTTATAGAAAATATTTTTGATTAAATTGCCTTGCACGTTCTATAATTCATTCTCGTAATTGTTGCTCATTTAAAATTGGAACCGAATAAACAAAATCTTTCAGCCCAGAACACCTATACCGGTTTTTTACTATCTCTCATACTTTTAGAGAAAACCCCAAATCTCATCGAATTTTGTCCACTCTGTACAATGCTGAATATGGTCTTGCAAATATTGATTGAATTGCCAATATTGATTTGACTGAGGAAACTTTTAAAAAGTCTTTAAAGTTACTGTTAGCGGATGCAAATGTTTAATTTATTTTTGTAACCAAAAAAAGAAAATAAATTTATTATTTATTATTAAGTACTTATTTGTTTTAAATAAATACTACTTGTAAGCACACAGATCTCGAAGATAGCGACTTATTTCGGGTCGAAATCCATGGAAAATGGACCATATACATGAAAATACCTGTTAACATAATAATTTGAAAAATGGCGAATGCGCCAGTGTCAACTGTCCCTCAAACTTAACCAATTAAATTGAATGTTTATGTTAATAATAACCTTAATATAAAAATTCCTTATATTTAAGATTTTATAAAAATCAATGACGCAAGTTCTCTATAAAAAAATATCAGCATTACATTTTTTTCTATTACAAATCCAAATGAATACGATGTTCCATATGTTTTGCTATGTGGGCAAATTGAAAATTCTCACCCCGTGGCAAGTTAAAGTTCGGGAAATAATTTAAATAAAAATATTAATTAGTTTTAGTTTAGTATTAAATCTATTTAATATATTAAGGAAATAAAATGCGTTAGTACTTTCTTTGCTCAAAATTTGCTTTATATAATATGAAAACGTTAACTTTATCCTATTGTAGACATAAAAATATGATGATTAAAAAAAAATCAAAAAATATGTCACTATTTAAAAAAACAAATTTGACTGCCACAGGAACAAAATAAACATTTTCAAGGTTACCAGAGTATGTAAAAAAGTCAGATAACCAATAATTTTTTTTTTTTTTTGTCGATTACCGAATAAAATGTAACACCATGCAACAACTCGTAAATTAACAACTCATAATTTGGTTAAATAATTTAAATAGAAATAATTAGTATCAACTGTATTTTATATTCTGGTCAAATAAAATACTTTGCAGATTTGCCACAAAATATTTAATTTAATTATATTTTGATCAGAACATTGCATTGCAAATAAAATAAAACAATAATGAATTTGCTGACACGTAGGATTCTTATGGATATCTCTGACCTAAATGAACGTAAAGAATGTTGTTTATTCAATTTGTCAAGAAGTTATGACTTTTGCTCGAAATATATTATCTACATTGTAGGCAAATGTGAACAGCTCATTACTTTCAATTATTAATCGCGTTTTCTTGACATTTACGTGAACAGATAAGTTGTTTCTACGTAAAGATTTTATTAGTCGCACCCAATTATCATTAAAATTTCATTGCTGGAGATGATTCTTGCCAATAAAATAAATTGTGGAAATTTTAAACAGGATTTTGCTTGCAGAGTGATCAGGTTGTTTTTTCTATCTATTTCAACAGCTTTGGATTTTATGAATTCTGTGATTTAATTCAATATTCTATTAACATATCTACAGTTATAAAAATTAGTCCTTTTTATAAGCTTCTACAAAAATTGAGTTCTAAAGTGGTTTCAATAATTTTTCCATTTTTATATTCATGTTCAGAAGGAGCATCAATATTAATAAGCTTATCATATTAAATTTTTTTTTGTTATTATTATGCTTGAATAAAACCTAAATACCTAGTCATTTATAAAAAATACGTACCAACCAAAAAAGTAGAGTAATTTGCAAAAAAGTCTAAGAAATGGTTGTTTAAAATAAAATTACGAATTAAATGCCAACCGGCCAAGAGGAATGTTCCTGAATAAGACTGGGAGACCTTTTGGAGGTCCGTTTATGTAATGAAGCCGTCACATGTGGTATTTGGCCAGGGGTTCGTCCTCTGCGATCTCTAACATAAATAACCAACCATCAGCGACATCTCACTTACTGTTATCCTTAATTGTCATTCTTAATTCGACTGTTCGCGTCAAGACGAAGGCTATTTCTGTTGCAACAGAACACTGCGTTCCATTGTTTAAGGTTAGACTGCAGTTTTTATTACACTTTTCTGTTTTATCGCTAGTGCATCTTTACCCACCCGATTTTTTTAATTAGTTGTTTCCGATCCTATCTTGATAACTTTATTTTTGCTGCAAACAACATTGGTTTTAATTATTGCAACATATTTGCATAAAATTACGTTGTGTTTATGTTATTTGATATTTTTACGAATGCTATTGGTATAGTAGATGAGAAGGATAAGATAAAAAAAACTTGTGCACGAAATGAAAAAGAATATTGGAAAATTTTTGTCATTCCTAAAAATAATTTTTGATACAATGACTGGATAAATTTTAACTTCAAATTTTTTCCTCTAGAATAATTGAAAAGAGAGTCCTTCGAAAATGAAAAGTTTTTGCAATTTTGAACTTTTCCTTTCTCTTTCTAATGCTTATGGTATATTTCTTGGGCATATCGGTCATATATATTAAAACAAATTTATTTTTTTCCAACGTTTCGGTTTATTAAAACCATCATCAGGGACTACAAGGTCTAATCTAAATTTACTTCACGGACAATTCATATAAACGTTGCAACAGTTCGATTGGGATAGAAACCAGCTTTTAGAATTTAAAGACTGATTAAAAATCGTTTTAGGAAAATTATGGCTCTTTAAATTTTCACCAAATATTTCTAATTTCAATTTCAAGTATACTGATCCCTTTCTGTACTTAACAGGGTCCGGTATAAGTATGGAATAATGACTATCTTTTCAATTATTTGTTTAATGGAAACAGGTTTGAAATAAAAGTTGCTTGGCTAATTTTTTTACGTAGGCTGACGAACTTTTTCAACTTTATTTTTCAAACAACACCTTACATTTTTATTTATTTATTTTTTTGGAATCAACGCATTATTCTGCATGCCATTGCATACAATTTTCATGTGGTTGCAAACGGAAAATTTTAAGCAAAACCAATTCATAATTTTATTTCTTCGATGACTCCTTCAAACATTATTCCATATACGCCCGACCCTTATTATGTGTGTCCATCTAGTTCCAATTTGCCTCATAACTCTATGAGTATTATAGGCAGAAAAAATATAAGAACCAAATATATTTAGTATTTAAAGCATTCTCTAAAAATGTTTTTAATCATCAGAGTGCTCTGTCTTATTGGGATAGTAATAAACTTTGTTAAAGTTAAACAAAACACACAATATAATATTTCATATTTGGTTGAAGAACAGCAAGAGCTTCTTAATGAACTTATATGTTGTTTTATTTTTGCATGAAATGAAAATTAACTGATTTATTATAGGCAATTTGCAGTACTTTAACTATACGCTGTATGATGAAAACACCCACTTGATTTATAATAGTGTTAGTAATGAAAATATAAATCACATCGGCTGGTGTTTAATGTTTATAAACATTTGGGAACTAAGTCGCGGAGCCGCCGCCAGTCAGCGATTCATGGCATCATTCCGATGTTGAAGGCTGCCTGGGCAACTTGGCCGCTAAAGCTTAATAATTGTTATTTCTTAAATATTAATTCCACCTGTAATATAGAAGGTGTTCTAGTAAATGCAGTAAATATACATCTATCTAAACAATCATGATAAATGTGTGTTAATAAAAACTAAATTAGATGATAATTAAGTGTCGTTGTTCTAAATCATAATAAGAACTGAATTATTACCGTTTTGACGTTTTGAGTAAACTAAAACTAACATCAGAAGTGGGATAGTGCTCAGTTCCTTCACAGCAGTGTGTATCCTGATTATACTGGTGAGAAAATGGAGCAGTTGGTGTCCGAGCTCGTGAAGGCTTTGAAGGCTAACAAACCAACCCCCGATCAAGTGGATCTCCCAATCTTTCACCCGGAGACGGATGAAGCAGCGAAATGGATAGAGCAAGTAGAGAAGATTAAAACTGAATTGTCTTGGTCCGATGTGGAAATATTAGTACGGCTGGGCCGGTTTATGATTCAAAATGCACGAAAATGGTATGACGAATGGAAGCCTGAGGTAAGAGATTGGGGTACTTTTAAAAGAGAATTTACTGACGCTTTTCCGCCGCGCCGCAATTTGGGTCGTCTGTTAACTGAGGCAGCTAATTTTGATAGTAGTCAATGTAATACGTATGATGCTTATGTTCATAAAAAGTCATCTTTATTAAAGAATTTGCGAGTGTCTTGGCAAGAACAAGATCTTGTAGAAATAATTGTTCATGGCATAAGAGAGTCGCATGTCCGTGACGCCACAATGTCAAGGGACTGTAAAACGATTTCAGAATTGCTCACATATTTAACCGCTTATACAAAAAGGGCGCGGGACGATATTGACACTAGCTTCGAAATGAGTTCATTTAAGAAACGAAAGTTTTCTGATTCATTAGGTAACAACCGTAAAAATATCAAATGTCATGCATGCGGTAAATTAGGGCATATCAGAAGCCAATGTCACAAGAAAAATCAGAAACAGATTAGAGGCTCAGTTAGGGATGAAACTGTTGCGGGACCAAGTACCAGTAATCAAATCACGTGTTCCTTTTGTGCTAAGGCGGGCCATTATGAGAAAGATTGTTTTACTAAAAGAGCAATTGAAGAAAGACGCAAAGTAAATTTCTGTTCAGTAGGCAAAACAGTCCTACCCACCAGTGTATATTTAGACGGTATCGAATTTCAAGGTCTTATTGATACAGGGTCAGATGTGTCACTAATCGCTGAAAAATATCGCTCTATGTTTTTAAACAAAATCGAAATGTGTTCCTCTACTGTGCGTGGAATATTACCCGGTACTATAAAAGTGAAAGAGCAATTTAAAACCTATGTAGAAATTACCGGAGTAAAAACAGAGTTAGTATTTTTGATTGTTCCGGATAACATTTTAGATTTCGATGTGCTAGTCGGCTGTAACTTGTACCAGGATCCCGAATTAGTTGCTATTACTGATGTAACAGGAACAGTTATAAAGCGAAAACAAATCCCCGGTATCCGCCGAGTATTGGAAGACACTCATCTCAGAGAACAATCGCCCGATTGTGACGCGCCTCAAAAATATGTAGAACAAATAGAGTCTGTGTTAGAACAGTTTAGCGATTTAATAACAACCGGCTATAACGTTCCGGCAATCAATACAGCAGAATTAAGCATTCGACTTATTGATAATCACATTGTCAACAGACCGCCGCCTCGATTATCGTTAACAGAAAGATCCGCTGTTAGGGAAATTATTCACGAGTTACTTAGTAACAAAATTATTAGAGAGAGCGAGTCACCATATGCTAGTCCAATGCTTTTAGTACGGAAGAAAGAAGGCAGTTACCGTTTGTGTGTAGATTACCGTGAGTTAAATTCCCACACTGTAAAAGATCGTTTTCCTTTGCCTGTAATTCAAGATCAAATAGATCATTTGGGAAAAGGAAAATATTTCACGTCACTAGATTTGGCGTCTGGGTTTCACCAGATACCTATAAGTACTGAGTCAATCGAAAAAACATCTTTCGTAACACCTGACGGTCATTACGATTATTTACGTATGCCTTTTGGCTTAGCGAATGCGCCGGCGGTATTTCAGAGAGCATTAATGAAAGCATTAGGTCACCTTAAGGACACTATAGCCCTAGTGTACTTAGATGATATTTTAATACCTTCGGAAACACCTGAAGAAGGACTACAGTCTCTAAAATTAGTTCTTGCTGCTTTACAAAAAGCCGGATTTTCTTTAAATGCTTCCAAGTGTAGATATTTACAAAGCAGCGTTATATATTTAGGGCGTCAAATTTCTGCCGAAGGTATACGTCCAGATCCAAAGAAAGTTCAAGCTTTATTGCATTCACCCATACCTAAAACCGTTAAACAAGTCCGACAGTTTATGGGACTTGCGGGCTATTTTCGAAGGTACATTCCAAATTTTGCTTCGGTTACATCTTGCATTACAAAATTAACAAAGCAAAACGAACCATTTTCTTGGTCGAAAGAGCAGCAAGAAGCTCGTGACTACGTAATTAAACATTTGATATCAGAACCCTTATTAGTTGTTTTTGACCCTGACTTACCAACTGAATTACACACTGACGCGAGTTCGCTTGGTTACGGAGGGATTTTATTGCAAAAAAAGGATGGTCAAGCCGGTGTTGTTGGTTACTTTAGTAAACGAACAACCTCAACAGAGGAAAAGTACCATTCATACGAGCTAGAGACGTTGGCCATAGTCAATTCCCTGAAGCATTTCCGTGTCTATCTTTTAGGTATTCACTTCACGATTGTCACCGATTGTAATGCTGTAAAGTCAACTGCGAATAAAAAGTCACTGATACCTCGCGTAGCCCGATGGTGGTCTTTTATGCAGGACTTTGATTTTGCCCTAGTGTATCGTAAAGGAAGTTCATTACCACATGTAGATTTTCTAAGTAGAAACCCTCCAGTAAATGTGCGTCGAGTCGCTCATAATGATTGGTTGCGCATTGCACAAAGAGGTAACGCTGAAACCCAAAACATGTTAACTTTATTAAGGGAAGGAAAATTAGATCCCAAGCAATACGTAGAAAAGAACGGGATGCTCTTGCATCAAGAAATTCTGTCAGACGGGACTAAAATATTAAGATGGTTTGCACCAAGGCAAAATCGTTTAGGGTTATTACGAATTTTCCACGACGAGCAGTGTCATATTGGCCCTGAGAAAACTTTAGAAAGCATAAAGCAACATTTTTGGTTTCCTAGAATTCGAAATTTTGTTAATAATTACATTAAACATTGTTTGGTGTGCGCAGTAAAGAAAACACGTACGGGTCCTTTGCAAGGTTACGTTGAGCCCTTGCCCAAACCCGACGAACCTTTACATACCATACATGCCGATTGTTTAGGTCCACTAAACGTCTCTACAGACGGTTATAAACACGTTCTAGTACTAATTGATGCATTTACCAAGTACTGTTTATTGTTGCCACTAAAGACTATGACATCTGAAGAAACTAAAAGTCAGTTGCAAAATTTCTTTTCGCTATTTGGAGCACCCAAATTAATAGTTGCCGATGCAGGACGAAATTTTCAAAATTTAGAGATCGCACGATATCTTGATTCGTGGGGAGTAAGTTATCACTATGTAACTCCTGACGTTCATCGCGGTAACGGACAAGTTGAAAGGTATATGCGAACAATTATGAATCTATTACGTATCGAGACAGATATTAGGTCAGAATGGTCGAACAGCCTTTGGAAAATTCAACTTGTATTAAACGCCACTTTTCAAAAATCAATAAAAATGACTCCGATACAGGCCTTAATAAGCATAAAAGCTGCAACTCCTCTGATTCAATCTGTAGTTCAAAATTTAGCAGACGATATCCGACCCGTGCGAAATATTAATGCGGATAGGGAAAAGGTAAGAAAAGCGTTAGGAAGTAATACTCCAAATCTCGAGAAACTCAATGCCAAACGACGAGACAATCGCCAGTTTGAAATAGGCGATATTGTATTAGTGCACAGAGATTCCACCATGCACAAAAGTAAACTAGGTTATGAACATATGGGACCGTATGAAATCGTTGGAATTACACAAGGAGGGCGATATGAAATTCGACGATTGGGGAAAAATAAAATCACGAAGGCCGCCAAAGAGCAGTTGCGTAAATGGCCCTCGGAATGGTCGACCGAGACCGACATGGAGTATTTGCTTTCTTTAATGGAAGCTGGTGAAACCATGGCAGAGTGATTGTAAGTACTCATTTATGATTAATTATGACCGTAGTAAAAAAAAAGGGGTTAATAAAAATCCATTCACATCAGCGTCGCAGAACCTGATGGAATAGCAGACAATGAGTAATTACGTCAGAGTCATTGAACCTGACGGAAGTATGAATTTTGAATCACGTCAGCGTCGCAGAACCTGATGGAACATCGATTGTAAATAGTAATCACGTCAGCGTCATTGAACCTGACGGAAGTATAAATTTTGAATCACGTCAGCGTCGCAGAACCTGATGGAACATCGATAGTAAATAGTGATCACGTCAGTGTCGCAGAACCTGATGGAAGAATAATTCTTATCACGTCAGAATTAAAGAATCTGACGGAACAACAAACCCGCACATAGTCACCGAATTTAATAGAGCAGCTTTTGACATGCACTAGCTCTTGTATCAAATCACGTCAGCGACGCAGATCCTGACGGAACAGCAGAACAGTTACATAGATGAGAAACCGTGTGTAATAAAGTGTATTTTGTCCACGTCGGTTTAATTTCCAACGGAAAACTAAAATTCTAGTTGCAATTTAAATTAGATTTGTTGCTTAATACTGAATACCTTGTGGTAGGTCAAACACATCAATGAATGGAATGAATGACCTGTGTTTTATCTTGACAAAAATTAAACAAACGTTGAGCTGGTAAAAAGTCACGTACGTATGTATGGAGCAAGCCTGAAAACCGAAACCGTAGTTCAATTTTCAGCAATCTCTTGAATAATGTTTTGATGCATTTTGATCACCGAACATGTACTTGAGTGAGAACTGTGAATGTTAAGAGTATAGAAATCGAAACATTGCCAAATTGAAGTAATTGCTGTGTTTGTTTATAATTTACAGATAGTTCCACCCGAATAACTTCGAGAGCGAAGTTCCTGTCAGGAAGGCCGTGTTAGTAATGAAAATATAAATCACATCGGCTGGTGTTTAATGTTTATAAACATTTGGGAACTAAGTCGCGGAGCCGCCGCCAGTCAGCGATTCATGGCATCATTCCGATGTTGAAGGCTGCCTGGGCAACTTGGCCGCTAAAGCTTAATAATTGTTATTTCTTAAATATTAATTCCACCTGTAATATAGAAGGTGTTCTAGTAAATGCAGTAAATATACATCTATCTAAACAATCATGATAAATGTGTGTTAATAAAAACTAAATTAGATGATAATTAAGTGTCGTTGTTCTAAATCATAATAAGAACTGAATTATTACCGTTTTGACGTTTTGAGTAAACTAAAACTAACAATAGCTATATTCTTGCCAGATCACCAATATAATGTTTTATGTCTATTACTGTACAAAATGTAACCGTAACATCTCGCAAATTAACAATTAAAAAGTAATATCTTTTATATTTACTTTAAATAAATCGACACAGGTTTTTATGATGAATATTAGTAACTCATAATATAAAAATAAAAAAACATTAAACCATCATGTTTTGTATTAATAAAAAATTCTTCAGATTTGGTTGTAATATTCTTCAGTACAGGGTGATCCATAACTCTCTTTTCATTGTAAATAATTCGGTTGCTGTTAATATATTTGATTGTTTTCAAATGTATATATATATGTAGAAAGTCCTGCAGAATCCGAATATGTATTCAGAAAAACAATTGAATGCCAATTTAAAATAATAATAATAAAAATACGATTTTCGTAAAAAATTTCACCCTGTATATTATTGCATAAAATGATATGGCAACATAATATAGACATATACATGATACTCATTGATGTGTCCAACTTCCGGTTTGGCCGGAAGTGCTTACAATTTATAGCAATTTTTTATTAACCCTGTATATTTTAATTATTTCAGATAATACTATCGATTACGAATCCAATGATATATAAAACATCATAGTTTCACCATTTTATAAGCGAGATTTTCAAAAAACAGTTTTACATTACATAATTTAATAAACAAAAATAATTATAAACAAATGAATTAAAGTAACAAAACAAACATAATAAAAATTCGCTTACAATAAATGTTCAATTAAATGCCCTTCCTGTTCAACAGTTCATTCGTTTCTTTAAATTTTTTGTAAGTTTCTAAAAATTGTTGGATTATTGTTTAAATTGTTAATTTCATCTGTTATTTTTTATTTATTATTTATTTATTTTTTTATTTCATTTTGATTACAGAAAACGCACTAACAATATCAATAATATAGTAATGACAGCTACAATCGGATAGGCAATTTTTTCAAGCTGCCGCCTACTAGAATAATTTAAAATCTGTGATTTAATAAATTGTATTACCTATGTATCATAAAATTTGAATTTTGTGAATTATTTCGCTTATAAAATGGCGAAATTATGATGTTTTATATATCATTGGATTCGTAATCGATAGTATTATCTGAAATAATTAAAATATACAGGGTTAATAAAAAATTGCTATAAATTGTAAGCACTTCCGGCCAAACCGGAAGTTGGACACATCAATGAGTATCATGTGTATGTCTATAATATGTTGCCATATCATTTTATGTAATAATATACAGGGTGATTTTTTTAAAGAAAATCGTATTTTTATTATTATTATTTTAAATTGGCATTCAATTGTTTTTCTGAATACATATTCGGATTCTGCAGGACTTTCTACATATATATATACATTTGAAAACAATCAAATATATTAACAGCAACCGAATTAATTACGATGAAAAAAGAGTTATGGATCACCCTGTACATATTGCCAAATGTTGAGTTTGGGGTTACTTCAGTCAAATTAATGAATTTATTAGCTCCATAATGCAAAAATTCTAGGGTCGCCTTTGGCATGAGGGATTAGTGGGGGAGTGCTTCCTGAATGTAATATCAAAAAGTTGACCTTGTAGGGTGCCGCAGCGTTGGCCGCCATATTGGAAAACAGTTTTTCGCTATAATCTCGGAAACCCATCTACAATAAAATTATTAGAGACCTTTTTTGTTCAGAACTGAATTTCCCATTTCTTTTTGTTGAATATTTTGTAAAATCAACAATTTTGCATCACAAGACCTTATATTTTTTTTTAAACGGTTTTTACAAAATATCTTTTAAACTGTTGATTTTATGGAAAAAGGTTATTATCAATATTTTTAATACTTTGTAACTATTGACTTTACAAAAAAATTTATTCAATAAAAATGGGAAATTAAGTTCTGAACAGAAAATGTCCCTAATAATTTTATCGTAGGACCAACGGTTTCCGAAATAATAGCGAAAAACTGTTTTCAAATATGGCGGCTAACGCTGGCACCCTACAAGGTCAACTTTTTGGTTTTACAAGCAGTAAGCGACCCCAGAATTTTTGTTTGAACATTTATTAATTTGACTGGAGAAGTCCTATCATTGGGATTGAGCGACAAAAAGTTAAACATATACAGGGTGCGCCACTTAAAACTCCCCAGACTCGTAACTACCATGTTAGGTATATCAAATGCATACCTACAGTGATTTAAAAAAATATATTTGAAAACATTGTTACAAAAGGAAGCTTAATTTCCTTGTACATTTTTTTCTCGCCCTGTACAGGGTGTTTCCTATAAAACTATACCCCCCTTTATTTCGGTCAATTACCACCGATTTTAATTTTTCAAAAACCGGTCTAACACAGAATTTTTCGTAGATTTTGAATATGCTATTACTTTTTTCCTACTTCAACCGTATACGAGGGGCAGAAAAAATATGGTTTTTTTAAATGGAACACCCTATATATTTTTACATATTTGGATTCGCCTCGTCCTTCTGATTACAGATATATATGACACTTATATATTTGCTATAAAAATGGAGTAAATAATTGAATTTAAACTTAGGGCGTTTCGTTCAAAACTATACCCCCCCTTATTTCGGTCAATTTTTAACGATTCAAAATTTTCAAAAACTACAAAGAATTTTTCGTAGATTTCTATATGCTATTGCTTTTTTTCTTCCTTCAACGGTATACGAAGAGTGAAAAAAAGTATGGTTTTTTTTATGGAATGCCCTGTATTTTTTTACATATTTAAATCCGCCCTCCCTTTCTGATTATAAATATATATAACATTTATATATGACAGGTTAGACAGGTTTTTGAAAATTTAAAATCGGTGGTAAATGACCGAAATAAGGGGGGGTATAGTTTTATAGGAAACACCCTGTACACTGTATATAAACTGTGATAATGTTTTCCAATAAAGGTTCTAATTAGCTTCAATTTATATTTATGTTGGTTTTAGAGAAAAAATAAAAAAACACTCTTTTCGATTCTAAACTGAATTCTTTTAAAGTAAATTTGGTAAGATTGTAAATTATAATTTTTTGATTTATATGTGAGACATATCTATTATCGTTATTATAAAAACAAAAGGTAAAAATATTTTTAAGAACAAGTTTTTATTAACATTAACAACATTTTGGTACGTAAAACTTAAAAAAAATTTCATGACGTAATAACATAAATTGAAGCTAATTAAAACCGCTATAAGAAAGCATTACGACAGTTCATGTACCGAGTCAGGCAAAAAAATATACAAGGAAATTAAATTTCCTTTTGTAACAATTTCTTCAAAAAATTTTTTTTTCAAACTTGTACGCTTGCTTAAAGGGCTAAAAAATATCTACAATTTGATGTGCACAACATGGTCGTCCCTAAAGAAATAAGAATGTTACAAGCCTGGGGAGTTTTAAGCGGTGCACCTTGTATACACGGTGATATGTTATAGAGGCGAAAAATTAAGAAACATATACAGAGTCATATTCTTGTTCAAAAATGTAAAATAAATTTTTTGTCGGAAGGGGTTTCCGAGTTATTAGACCTCAAAGTTTGCACACATGATGTGCATTTTTCTTAAATCGAAGCAAAAAATAATGGAATATATAATAATACAAAAATAATAATATAATTTATATATATAGAAATACATATACTAGAAATAGGTATTAATAACGACAGAATAAATTAAAATAAAATAGGTAACAATTTTTTTTGGAAATTAAAAATAAATTAATAACTTTGAGGTCTAACTCGGAAACAAAGCCCTTCCGGCAAAAAATATATTTTACATTTTTGAACAAGAATATGACTGTATATATTCCTTAATTTTTCGCTTCGAGTTATGAATCGCCCTGTATAGAGTTAGGTATATATTATACAGAGTGTCGCACTTAAGAGTGAAACACCCTTATAACTTTTCCATTTTTCTCCGATTTAGACTAAGTTTTATTCAAAGATAGAGTACATTAGGATAACTTATGGCTAATAAATCATTCGCCCCCTACTAATGCAAAGCCACCTGCGATACCAAAACAAACGGAGAAAATAAAAAAATCACATTGCTTTTTTTTATCGGAAAATTTTACTAATGAAAGTTGTTCGGAATTGTCCAAAAACTTGAAATCCAAAATTTTATCAAAATTAAAAAATATTGATTTTTGTTTGAAAAAAGTGCGAAAATATAGTTTTATAATATCAATTATTGTTCGTTTTTAGTTGCAGAGTATTTCCTTCGTGTTTTTTCATAAAAAATTAAATATTAAATAGGTACAATCCATTCTGGGTTTAATTTTAATTTTAGGATTTTTTTTCGTTTGTTATGTATTATTTATTACATATATTTGTGTTTCGTGTTCCTAAAATTAAAATTAAACTCAGAATGGATTGTAATATTCTATTTTTTATGGAAAAAAAAACTAAAGAAATACTCTGCAGGTAAAAACGAATAATAATTGATATTATTCAACATTATATTTTCGGACATTAAAATTTTTTCAAACAAAATATCAACATTCTTTAATTTCGATGAAATTTTGGACTGAAGGTTTTTGGACAATTCTGAACAACTTTCATGGGAAAATTTTCCGATAAAATGTCTAATATGCTTTCTTGATTTTTCCCATTTATTTTGGTATCGCAGGTGGCTTTGCATTAGTAAGGGGTGAATGTTTTTTTAGCTATAAGTTGATCCTTATGTGCTCTGTCTTTGAGTGAAATTTGGTTCAAATCGGATAAAAATGAAAAACAAACTGTATAGTATAATATTATAAATAATAATAATAATAATAATAATAATAAAAATATTTATTTATAACATTAGGTATAACATTATACATTTCTATATATTTACCTTACCTTGCTTAGTTTTGGAAATTTCTGAGAAAAGGCTTCAAAAGTCGCGTTTCTTGTGGTACTGGTACCTACTAATTTATTAGGAGGTTAACACCCTAAACTGCTTTAATATGACAGGCCTACAATTTCACGTGGAGAACCTAAGAGATTTAAATTTGTAATCATCATCGAAGTAGGTTTGAAAGTGATTAATAATTTTATGCTGAATATTTGGCCAAAACATAACTTTTTAATCCATAGAACAGATAATTTTAAATAATGTAACAAAAATATCTTTAATAAATCTAAAATAAAAATCACACATAAAAGCTTTATTGATTTAATGATTCAATATTTACCTATTTAACAGAAAAGGAGAAAATAAGTGTTACACACTTTGAGTAAAATTGAAGCAGCTTCATTTTTAAAATGTAATAAGTTTTCTCAGCAAGAATATATTTGTTAAGATAAGTCTTAATTATTTTAAATTAAAATGCGTAATACCTCTGAAATTGATAATCAGTAAAATAATAGAAAATTAATAGGATATAAAAACAAACTTTTTAGATAGACCTATAAGTTCCATCTACTAATTGTCCAAAAACGGAGCGACATCACCCCAGATCAATGCTCTATAAACCGGTGTACCTCAAGCCTGAGAAAAAGATGCAGGAGGCATTAATTCCCATGGGCAGACCACCACCAGTTCCTCCACCGGAACCGGAACCAGTACCTACGCCTCCTGAACCACCTGCGCAAATAGAAGAAGAACCGGAACCTACTTTGGAAAATGAGGAAGAAATACACCGTTTACCATTGTTGATCGCTAGGTGGGTACCAACACGAGTAATCGTGTCCAATAACTTCTTGTATTTCTTTTCGAAAGAAATTAAAGATACTTTTCAGCTACAAGGTTTTTTACAGCTGTTAGTCTTGTTACACTCTTTATAATGCCTAAAATTACTGACAAAATAGGTTCATTTTTGGCTCTGTTGAAAAAAGTTCTATTTATTTTTCTTTATCTAAAGAAACAGATACTCTTAAAATTAAATATATTTATTGATAAGAATATTTATTGCAAAAATATAAAATGGAATAATTCCTTAATATGGTAGATTCCCCATACTTACCTCCTTTTACTTACAAATATGTTGATTAATACAGTTATCGCCTCGTCATACCACCCGAAGCAACTAGAGACGTTTTGTCTGGCAGAGTACCATACTTACTGGTCGAAAACGGAGGAACAACTTTATTTAAACCAGTTCATATGTTTGCTGCCCTCAAGTTGGATAAGGATCGGGTTGAAAGGTTTGAGGATTATAGCTGTCTCGGTGCCCATGAGAGAACCTTCGAGAGAAGACCGAAGAAGAGAGTGGGATTAGGATACAGAAGGAAATATATTTCTCCGGAACTGATTGGTAGAGGTATTTATGTAAGTGTCTGTCGAGAAAGTTGTTTTAAACAATAGAAATTTCACATAATACTGCAAGAGGCACTCGTAGTCATATTTAAAAATTAGTAACAAATTAAAGGAAGACACGCGGTTGTGTTAATATGGGAAAATAGTTATTATGAACAATATATGAGACGCTCGATAATATCTAATATTTTTATATTTAGTCTATTTTTAATAATCTACAATAATGAAACTTTATATATTTACTGTCAGAGAGTTTTTAAATGTTATAATTTATCCAAGATGAAACTACAAAAATCAAAATTTAAATTGAAAATAAATTTACAAAAACTAAAAATTTAAGGTTATGTTAGTCATATGGATAGTAAAATACATGATCCAGTAGATTATAAACACAAAATAAGGTTAGGTTAACTGTCAACCACTCCAACGCGTATGCGCACGCCCGGGACCAAAACGTACGTTGCACACGTGACAATACTGAAAAAAAATGAAACAGCAAAATACCTTAGCAACCATAGTAAACAGTTATAATACAGTTTCTGTCACGTCTCGGCCCGTTACCAAAATTTTAGTGATACTCTCCCAATTAAACTATAACTGAAAATAAAAATAAAATGCCTGCCTGCCCTGTCTGCCCTCCTGCTTGTTGCGGGGGGAACCCCTGCCCGCCTCCTTGCGGTGCAGCATTCTACCCGCCCCAGTGTTTCCCTTGCTTGTCCTCACCATATCCACCTGCCGTGAAAGCTGTGTGTGCAAATCATTTCCCTTTGCTACCTTTTACCAAGAGCTGCGGACGCTGTACCTATCCACCGTGTTAGAAACTATTCCAGTCCACGTCCTTAGAAAGTCTTTGAATTGTAAGTGTACTCAGTGCGGTATTGTTCCAAGTCGATTACCTATCTATAATTAATTGTGAAAGGTTAATAGTTATAAAAATAGGCATTACAAATATAATAAAGATTTTTAAGAATATGCCTGAGAGTTTCGTTTTGTATATTATGCTTTTTGATGCTTTTGCGACGAGAGTCGGTTCATTTGCATTTTTTGTTGCCTCAATAGAAAATTTGGTAATAATTGCTAATTGGGCCAAACCACAGAAGTGAACAGAACTAACTAACTAAAGGTTTATCTTGGACACCAAGAAATTATCAAAGGTGAAACCTAAGTGGTGACAGTTGACAGCTTTCCTCAATCATTTAATTGATTTGAGGGAACTAAAGTTTGTTTTTGTTCTATAATACTTGTCAAAGTGTTACAAAGTTGGTAGAAATGCCGCTTAAACCATATGAAATCTCGGTCTTTTTATTTATTATTATTATTATTTATGGACCGCATTAGTGTGACGTCACATAATTATGCAACCGTACGTACTACTATCATGACAGACGGGTTGTGTTCAATCTCACTGGAAATTGACCCTTAATGCATATGTGCATAAGGCGACATTTTTTGGTATAGAAACATGGCCTGGAGTTTTATTTTATTTCTCCTGTGGAATATATAAGAACTTTCAGTTATCATTTATCGTGCACAAGATATCGGAAAATATACAGAAGTATTACGAAAACTTTATTATTAATATAATAAATCAATATTAAAATAAAAGTTTACACTGCTGCTGTCGTTAGTGTCAGTGTCGCTGACGCAAACTTTATAACCTCTTATCTTGGTGTCAATAATACAATAAAAATCAATTAAACCTATTTAAAAAAACATAGGATATTAAAGAAAGCACAGGTAGGTATTTAAGCATTATTTTGTCTTTACAATTTACATATCCCCATATTTAAGAAACGATAATCAAACTAACATACACATTATAGCTTTACCTCTTTTATTTTAATTTGGAATCCTTTGGGAAACTAACATTTTACATCCAGTTTTATTTATATGATCACACAGGTGCAAGGCACAAACCCACATTTGAAATTAAGCACAAAAACGAGTTTATTAGAAAAAATAGTAGAATAGATTTGAAACTGAGAGAAAACTTAAGTTAAACGTCAAGTTCATTGTTAAAATGAACGAACATGAATTAATTTTGAAGTTAGCGCTGCAAACTCATAATTTGAATTTTTGCATTCTTTATTCCTATTGGAGAAAGCTTCCGCCGCTTTACATATTAATTTATAAAACTAAAATGAAGTTTTTATAAATCATACGTCGATACATATATTTTAACATATTTTTTAAATGTGAAATAGGTATTGGAAGTCCTTAAATAGTCTTTCAATATACAGAAATACTATAAAATTCCCGACCATGTTTTAGTACTATATATTATAGTCCTTATGGACAACGCAATACGGGTCAGATTCCCGTATCACAGTTTCGGCCGTAAACTTTTATACCAGTAGAAGTGGGGGTCGTAACGACACAGCTAATGGAGTCTGTTGGAAGTTCTATAATATTTATAGGTTGGAATTTCAAATTTTATTTTCACTAACTGCAACTTCAAAATGCATAAATTCAATAAAAAATATTAAGGTACCTACTGTGCAAGAACATTTAATCTTCAGGATTATTGTTTTGTATATTGTTTTTAATTATTTAGATATAATGTAACATTTTAAAATGTTACAATAAAGACAACGATATTTTGACAATAGATTATTATTTTGACAAGAATTTATTTAGTGTGAAAAAAGTAACCAAAAACCCCTGCGCCAACATAATTGAAGTTGGGAACTTCCAGGAATGCAACTTTTCCCCTAAAAATTTGACCTTGAGTATTACAGGAAAAAAAAGGTCTTTTCTGGGTCTGTTAAATAAGTAGTAATAAAGAAAACTGCTATCTCTCCATTTCACAGTGTTCATGGTAAAACGGGAAGTTGTTATGACGTCATAATTTTACGTTTATAATACCTATAAACAATGATAACACGATTACACCAGCATACCTACATATAAACACAAGTACTTACGGACAAAGTGCTATATTTCTTGCATGAGTTTGGTCGAAAGTGTTTCTACTGTAATATAGAAGTCCTAACAATCAATATGATGCGCATCATATGACTAACATAACCTTAAATTTTTAGTTTTTGCAAATATATTTTCAACGTTAATTAGTTATTCTAATTTTTGTACTTTTAGCTTGGATCCATTATACATTTGTCTTTCATTTACTGTCTCTCAGATAGTAGATTTATAAAGTTTGAATACTGTAGATTATTAAAAATAGACTGCTAATTATAGGTTGAAATTCCAACCAACAAAGAGCACCTAATTTTATTAGATAAGACAATTACAATTTTATTAATAATACGCCGAACAAGATGTTAGTTGATAGTACAAGAACCAGGCAGACATTTTGATAAAATTGACATTATTCAAGAATTTTAGAAAAATCTACATTTTTGAGGTTAGTTCTAATATCACACGGATGACGCAATTTAACTTCTTTCGAGCGACCTCTATTGACGAGTGGCCGAACGACCGACCAAACAAAGCGGCGCGCGCACTTTTGAAGGTCGTTCATCGTGGATTTTCCACAACAAAATATTTTCAAACTTTGTCCGTACTTCTTCTTATATGTACCTTGGATTTATCAAACCATCCTTAACAATTCCCTAGCAACCGCAGTAAACAATTACTTAAAACTAATTCTGTCAAGTCCCAATCTGTAATCAAAATTATTAGTGCTAATTTCCCGTTGAATATTAAGAAAAAAAAAACAAAATGCCTTGCTGCCCTCCTGCTTGTTGCTCACCGTGCTGTTCCCCGTGCTGCGGCCCTTGCTGTGCACCATGTTGCGCGCCTTGTGTGTATGTTCCATGCATTCTGCCCTGCTCACCCTGTTGCGGCCCTTGTGGTCCTTGCGGTCCATGTGGCCCTTGTTGTTAGTGTTGTGTTGAATTTCAATCCACGTAGTAGAATGTCGCTGAATTGTGAGTGTACTAACAAATATATTCAAGTAGAATATGTATGATAATGCAAATACCTACGATTTGTAGAAATGTGGGAATAGGCAAAAACATAAAATAAAGAAAATAAAACTTTCTGAAAATATTTTTAGATTTTTTATTTTGTTGGAGTTATACCCGCGTGTCACTTCTGCTTTGAATTCTTGGTCCAAGAATTTGTTTCCAAACTATGCCAAAATTTATTAGTAAACTAAGCAATTTTTCATGAAAACCGGTCAAATTCTCAGACTTATCAAAAATGTAAAAGATTTTGTGAATCGAAAGGAAAGTGCATTAAAAATAAAGAAACGACATAGCACTTGGCTGACCTCACCTCTCGGCTGGACCCCCTCTAGTCATTGATGTTAGAGCTTGGGGTTTAAAGTCTTGGGTTTTGAAGACATACGGTAAAAGGGCTTGGAGCTCCACGATTTGGTGTTTAAGAGCTTGGGATTATGAATTTGGAATTTAAATGCTTGAGGGTAGTGGGTTTTTTTTGTTATGTTTGCTAATCATTAATTTTATAACGGTACCAAGCAAAATTAGAAATCTCCACTAGTATTCCAAGGAAAGTATCATCAAAATCTATCAAGATTTGAGCTCTCGGTAGACCTTTGGCTTAAAGCTTGCCATCTTCCCCTCTGTGTCGCGTTGAAAAGTACCTACTTAAATTCACTTTGCTTTATCTCAACAATAAATATGAAAATAATAACTTGCCTGATTTGTAATAAATTCAACTTTCACGTTTTCTATACCTATACTAATTTGCGTTATCAATGTTATCGTATTAGACCAAATTAACGCTAATTGGCTCTTGACTAACATTGTAAGCTTTATTATACAATTAATCATCGAAATAAATAACCTGTGATCAAGAATCTAAAAAAAAAAATGTAAACTTGGCTCGCACATTCTAACTAAAGTACTCAAACAAGTGAACATTGATGTTTACCTTTGCACGAATAATAATACCTACATATAATTTAATTTTTTAACTTTTCAAAGCGCAAAGGTATTTAAAATATATCAGTGTAACTTTTACTGTGAATTAAAAAACTATACTTAATTAGATAGATCTAACTGTATGTTGTATTTTATACTAGTGGAGTTCACATGATATCAAATTGTGATTTCCGTTTGCACTTCGAGGTTAAAAGCTAAAACCTATTTCAAATGATTCGTTACCTTCTGGAACATCAAAATCCGATGGTCGTCAAAAAGTCGTCCTGTACGGGGTGGCTGTAGGGAATGAAATGTGAAAAACACCCTAAAAATTTTTTTCCCACTATTTTAATCTACAGAACATGAGGATCACTTTTATTAAAGCAAAATATACTTTAGACTAAGGCAAATATTAGAAAAAATATATTAAACAATTCGGAAAGCACGGAGTTAAATGGGCGACGTCTAAGTTTATCGTACGCTGGTGAAAAGTGTCTTATTGAACAGGCAATGTTTTCGCTTAACACCGCACTAGCTACTTTATTCTCATTATGATCAAAAAACACCCTTTAATAACGTTGTAGATTGGAATTTCAGGATGCTAAGGCACTTTTTACTTTTTTAATATGACCGCTCCCCAATTTTTGAATGGGTTTTTTAGGAGCGCCCGCACAAGATCTTTTAAGGTCGACATTCGTTTGTTTTCGTACCGGGGAAGACTGTATTAGGTATGAATTTTATTTAAACGAAATATTATTTTTTATATGAATTTATTTTGCTTTACATAGTTTATAGTACAGTTACTTGGTGATCTCCAGTTACTTGGTGATCTCACTTCTAACTAATTCTATAGTTGTTTTAAATTAAAATATTTTTGGATAGTTTGATTCAAAATGGGTCAAATACCTATCAAATATTAAACAGGAATAAGGGTGCTTTTCGTTGGGGGTGCGGTTCACCCCAACTTAGGAGTTTCGAAAAGATAAAAAGTTCAAATAATCATAACTCTGGTTTAAAAAACCTTTTGACGTGTACCTATCTTGAATCAAATTGAAACTTATTACAGTAGCTTAAAATTGTGTTTTGGCTGCTAAATCAAAAATGATACAAGGAAAATAAAGGCAAAATTTTAATTTTTGAGAAAATAAATGTCCGTTTTTTGGTTCAGTAAATTCCAAATTGAAAATATAAAATTCCAAATATGTTTTTTGTTAGTCATTATTATGTATACGCTCAAATTTTTTTAACCGTGATGGATGCATTATCTAATAGATTTTACACTAAATGTATTTTGAAAATTTTTGAAATAATGAATTTTATGGCTTTGAAGTTACGAAGAATCTCTCCAAAGAATGTTACCAAAGACAAACAATAATGACAATAAACTAAGGAAAATGCTACAGTTTTTTATTATTTTTTTTAAGATGAATATAGAAAAACTGACAACCTTTGTACTGTTTTGACCTACCTGATCTTAAAGAGGATTAAAAGACCTTCAAAATGATTTCTATTGATGATTTTTAGCGTTAATTGTAAAGGAGATATGACCGAAATAAGAAGCGCGCCTCATTTTAGCAAATTACGATATTGCTCGTTTTGCGGTAATTTATTAGTCTCTGAAATTTGTTAATTATTGATATATTAACTTTAGGGGTGGTTTCATCCTCTTAGGGGTAAGATCAATTATTTTTCTTATTAAGGGATGAGTTTTATATCGACCATATTGAGGATCCAACATAAAATTTTTTATTTCTTACTTCACATTCGTGATCAGCGACTCCAAAAACATAAATAAGTTTAAATAATTTATTCTCAGTACTTGGTTAATTATTGAATATTTTAAACTTTGTAGTGGCCTGCAGTGTGAAATTATCATGCTTCGGTTCCTGCATGTGTGTGGGACAAAAAGCCCTTTGTAATAATCTCAAAATCAAGGAAACTCGTCTTATTTTTGAAATAGTTGAAGAATCGTTAGAATCTGAATTCGAAAAATTTAATGACTGACACTATGTTCAAACTGTTTAAACCATAATAATAATATCATATAAAAAGTAATAATCTGTTCAAGTGAAATACATAATATAATTAATATAATTACTTTATATTATACAGTTTATTCATATTTTTCATACAATTGGTCAAATGAAGGTGTTTATTGCGAAAACAGGCGATAATGGGCTTTAAAACACCGTCATAGAGGTTTTTTTTCACGCGTTCCAACAGTCACTTTTTATTTTTTCGAAACTCCTAAGTTGGGGTGAAACTCACCCCCAACGAAAAGCACCCTTATTCCTTTTTAATATTTGATATTTGACCCATTTTGAATCAAACTATCCTAAAATATTTTAATTCAAAACAGCTATAAAATTAGTTAAGATCACCAAGTAACTGTACTATAAACTATTTAAAGCAAAATAAATTCATATAAAAAATAATATTTCGTTTAAATAAAATACATACCTAATACAGTTTAGTTCGTATTTTTCATATAGTTAGTCAAATGCACGTCTTTACTGCGAAAACAGGCGATAATGGACCTTAAAAATACCTCTCCCGGTACGAAAACAAACAAATGTCGACCTTAAAAGATCTTGTGCGGGCGCTCCTAAAAAACCCATTCAAAAATTGGGGAGCGGTCATATTAAAAAAGTAAAAAGTGCCTTAGCATCCTGAAATTCCAATCTACAACGTTATTAAAGGGTGTTTTTTGATCATAATGAGAATAAAATAGCTAGTGCGGTGTTAAGCGAAAACATTGCCTGTTCAATAAGACACTTTTAACCAGCGTACGATAAACTTAGACGTCGCCCATTTAACTCCATGCTTTCCGAATTGTTTAATATTTTTTTTTTTAATATTTGCCTTAGTCTAAAGTATATTTTGCTTTAATAAAAGTGATTCTCATGTTCTGTAGATTAAAATAGTGGGAAAAAAAATTTTAGGGTGTTTTTCACATTTCATCCCCTACAGCCACCCTGTACAGGACGACATTTTGACGACCATCGGATTTTGATGTTCCAGAAGGTAACGAATCATTTGAAATAGGTTTTAGCTTTTAACCTCGAAGTGCAAACGGAAATCATTTCTAGAGGGTTTTGGTGCGGCCGTGGACTCTACTATAAAGTGTTTTTTAAATTCTGGTGTTTATATTTTGGGTAAATAAATAAAATATTCCTTAATTCATAACTATCAATATACAGAATAATACGCGTACAACTGTTAGCTAAAAATTTGAATGGATGCGTATAAAATATAACAATCGATTATGTTTAAGAATGATCTTGTAATTAACAATATTCTGGAAAATGAGATCTGGGTGAGCTGTGGGCGTTACTCGTCAACGTTCTTCCTTGAATGTCTTATTGCAATAATTGCATTATCTCCTGAACCGCTGGGAGCCTTAATTATATACATGTACTATAGCAATAAGCATTTTTACAAATTAAAAAAAAACCTTTCTAAACGTTGTAAACTTCGATAAATATGTTCGATAGGACTTCCTATTGAATCTGTAGAAGTCCTGAAGAATTAAATGTGAGACATTGCTGCCCATTGGAAAATAATATAACACTTCTGTGATTTTCTTCATATATTTTGTTTACTATCAAAAAAATTTGTTGTCAAAAAAATTAATGACTACTAACTTTTGTACAAAAATTACGTTATTAATTTTTTTCGTAACTTTAGTTTAACAGTTCACATGTCGATTAATAGCTTCAAAAATGTTCACATATTATAGGGATGGGATGGAAGGACACACCAGATACCTAATGACATCATGTATTGTCTCAAATGACTATTTTGGATAGTCTTGACAAAGTTCGAGGAATATGCTGACGACAGAAATGTGAAGAATCAGAACTCTCCAATAAAATAAGTGGGGAGAGATAATTAAGGAAGAATTCCAACAACTGAAACAAAATAATGCAACATTATCCTTGTGGATTTGGTACTTCCAACTAAACTGATCGACAAAATAAGCGTTACACTGTCAAATTTGCCTTAATTTTGGAACTGCATAAATTTGGAAAGTGGCCAGCAAATTAGTTTCTGTTTGCAGCATTCGCTAGTCCAATCCTTTGTCTGTCAGTTCTTGTTTTTACTAAAATTAGGTATTTTACATAAAGTTTCTCCCATGGTCCCATTTGAACAAAATTTTTTTTTTTTGTATTTTAACTAAAGGCATAAAGATGGACTTCATATCTCGAAACGGTTTTTGAATTTGTCGCTTATTTGCTTTATTTAAAGGGTGATCTCAAAATATCCACTTTTTGATTTTGCAGTGATAACTTTTTCACTCGTAAACCGATGCTCAAAATCTAGAGCTCATGTTGAAGCTAAAACTTCAGGTAAGAAGACGCGGGGATGATAATCTAGTCAAGATAAAATGTCAAAATACAGGGTTGCATTAAAAGTGACCCAAACCTGAATTACCCCCGAAATCTGGTATTATGAGAGACATAAATTAAAGTCAATATTGTTTGTAGTTTATTTGTGGCGGATAGTTAATATTCATTGAACTTAATTCTGTTAAGTCAACTTTCATTCAAACAAACTGTTCAATATGAACACTTCAAGATGTTCCTTGCTTGCATGAGTTAAAAATCATTGGTGGAGGAATTTAATTGCAACTGCATGTTTTCGAAAATGAGAATTATTGACGCTCTTGCTCACCTGAAAATTCTTGTAACCATTTCATCTTTATGCCTTTAGTGTTAAAATATAAGAAAAACATTTTTTGTTCAAATGGGACCATGCCGAAATTTCAGAAATTTTGCACTGTTCCATTTAACACTCTGTATAAACTTTATGTAAAATACCTAATTTAAGCAAAAACAAGAACTGATAGGCAAAGGATTGGGCTAGTGAATGCTGTAAACAGAAATTAATTCGCTGACCACTTTCCAAATTAAATTTATTCAGTTCCAAAGTTAGGGCAAATTTGGCCGTGTGACGTTTATTTTGTTGATCAGTTTAGTTGGAAGTACCAAATCCACAAGGATAATGTTGCATTATTTTGTTTCAGTTGTTGGAATTTTTCCTTCATTATCTCTCCCCACTTATTTTATGAGAGAGTTCTGTTTCTTCGCATTTCTGTCGTTAATATATTCCTCGAACTTTCATTTTTCATTATAAATTGATGCTCTACAATATTCACAAGTACGGTTGAAGTTGAAAAATCAGCAAGAGGTCATTTAAAAATTGTTTTATAGTTCTTTGCAAAAACTGCTATATCAAGACTATCCAAAATGATCTTTACTAGTTATTTGAGACAATAAATAATGATGTCATTAGGTATCTGGTGTGTCCTTCCATCCCTATAATATATGAACATTTTTGAAGCTATTAATCGACATGTAAACTGTGAAACTAAAGTTACGGAAGAAATTAATAACGTAATTTTTGTACAAAAGTTAGTAGTCGTTAATTTTTGTGACAACTAATTTCTTTGATAGTAAACAAGATATATGAAGAAAATCACAGAAGTGTATATATTATTTTCCATTGGGCAGCAATGTCTCACATTTAATTCTTCAGGACTTCTACAGATTCAATAGGAAGTCCTATCGAACATTTTTGTCGAGGTTTACAACGTTTAGAAACGTTTTTTTTAATTTGTAAAATGCTTCTTGCTACAGTACATGTATAAAATTAAGGCTCCCAGCGGTTCAGGGGATGATGCAATTATTGCAATAAGACATTCAAGGAAGAACGTTGACGAGTAACGCCCACTGCTCGCCCAGATCTCATTTTCTAGAATATTTTTAATTAGATCATTCTTAAACATAATCGTTTGTTTATTTTATACGCATCCATTCAAATTTTTAGCATACAGTTGTACGTATATTATTCTGTATATTGATAGTTATGAATTAAGGAATATTTTATTTATTTACCCAAAATTTAAACACCAAAATTAAAAAAAAAACACTGTATACAATACAACATACATTTAGATCTAATTAAGTATAGTTTGTAATTAACAGTAAAATTTACACTGATATATTTTAAATACCTTTTCGCTTTGAAAAGTTAAAAAATTAAATAATTATTATGTATTTCGTGCAAAGGTAAACATCAATGTTCACTTGTTTTAGTATTTTAGTTTAGAATGTGCGAGCCAAGTTTACATTTTTTTATTTTAGATTCTTGGTCACAGGTTATTTATTTCGATGATTAACCTTATAATAAAGCTTACAATGTTATTCAAGAGCCAATTAGAGATAATTTGGTCTAATACGTTAACATTGATAACGCAATTTAGGAAAGGTATAGAAAACGTGAAAGTTGAATTTATTACAAATCAAGCAAGTTATTATTTTCATATTTATTGTCGAGCTAAAGCAAAGCGAATTTAAGTACTTTTCAACGCGACGCAGAGGGGAAGATGGCAAGCTTTAAGCCAAAGGTCTACCGAGAGCTCAAATCTTTATAGATTTTGATGATACTTTCCTTGGAATACTAGTGGAGATTTCTAATTTTGCTTGGTACCGGGTACCGTTATAAAATTAATGATTAGTAAACATAACAAAAAAAACCCACAACCCTCAAGCATTTAAATTCCAAATTCATAATCCCAAGCTCTTAAACACCAAATCGTTGAGCTCCAATCCCTTTTACCGTATATCTTCAAAACCCAAGACTTTAAACCCCAAGCTCTAACATCAATCACTAGATACCCGAGTCAAGATGGTTCAAATTTTGGGTAAACCTAGACAAAAATAACATAAAGCTAATTTTTGGTACAGATCATAATTGAGGGCTAAATAGTAATATACTAAAAGTCCTGGAGAATCCTCCTTCCGCAACCCCCTTTTTTCGCCCCCCAAACCCCCCCCTTTTAATATTTTTGTGATTTACTCGAAAACTATCCACTTTAAGGAAAAATGTCAAGCTGACAAAATTTCCCTTCCAACGACGTATTGCGAGCCTATATAGTACCACGTGGTACACGCCAGTGGCGTATCAAAAGCAAGTCTGCCCCGAGATTAATTGAAATTTCTTGAAGGACACGTCGAATTTACTGATTTTAACAAAAATTATAAGCTTGGCGAAAAATATCGTTACCAATTTTTTTGTAGGTGATAAAATTGCAAATCTATTGATGTATAGAACGACCCCCCAGAACCAAAAATAATGAAACTGCTGTTTAATTTATACGTACATAACGTAAACATAAAATAAACAATTGAATTTAACATAACGTAAACATAAAATAAACAACGTAAACATAAATGTAAACTATAAAATACTATTTACACAGTCAAGCACAAACACCTCAGTAGTTTAAAACTTCGCCCTTTTGGAAGGTCCGGGTCTCGCATCCAGTCTGGATTAGTGGGAGAGGGAGGGGGAGGAGAGACGAGGGTTTCTGGAGGTGGAGGCGAGTCGTCATATGTTGTTGGGTCATCCACATCCTCGTCCTCCTCGTCGAGGACGATAGGGGTGGCGTTGCTGCAACTTCGCCCTTGGTAAAAGGATAGGATAGAGCTCTTGAGCCCTGCCTTTCTGCAAGTGCACGGCCCTAAGCACCCTTTCTTGCATTTGCAAGCCACTATTTTAAACAGGGTTTGAGGAGCGGGCTCTGCGCACATTGTGACTGGCATGAGACCTTGTTCGCTGGTAGCCCATCCTCAGTCACACGGGTTTTTGTCGACCCCCAACCATATTTGCACCTGGTGATAGGTCCTCCAAGAATGATATTTTGCAGCCTCTGTGGTGGGGGGAGGCGGCCAATTTTACAAATGCAAATATCGCGGGGTGTTCAGCGTTCCCTCGTCTTCTCCGTAGAGGTTCATCAAGATTTTCTCGCCAGCTTTTCCTACTTCTTCCTGGTTGGAGTTTGGATCAAGGAAAATGCTGGCGAGGTCTATCCAGTGGGCTTTCTTTTGAAGACGTTGCACCACTTCATCTTGCCTTGTCAGAAAAGGGTAGAGGTGGTGTCACACCCACTGATGGCATT
This sequence comes from Rhagium mordax, assembly GCA_963680705.1. NCBI lineage: Eukaryota > Metazoa > Arthropoda > Insecta > Coleoptera > Cerambycidae > Rhagium > Rhagium mordax. The sequence goes on from OY796657.1 coordinate 10,728,321, forward strand.
CAGGAACAAAACCGTCTGTGGTACTTGCATTTCTCCACATGTGAAAGAATTTGCTGGATATTGGGCGCCCTCTGACCCATCTCTGCCGCATTTTTGAAAGTACACGTTCGTATGTAGAGCTTAAGCCGCTGAGAACGACCAGTAGGTCGACGTCATCTCCAATGATGAAAACTTGGTCGAACGATGAGTTCTTGGAGAGGGCAGTTCTCACTATATCAGCATCGCCGTCTTCTTGAGTTTAATGTACCTCGATACCATGCCTCTCAAATTCAGTACGCATCATGGTGATCAGTCGTCGGTGTTTGTTAGATTCATTTGAGAGCAGTTTTGCTTGGGACACTTGATGGGTGTTGATTCATCAAACAAAATGTCATTGCAGGAGAGAGAAGCAGTGCGTCGCAGGCGTTCAGCTGATTTAGTGCTCCTCATAGATGCATCTTGTGGGTATCCATCAAAAACCACAGCTACGTTTTTACCAAAGCGGTTGACAACGTAGCTGACGTATCCCGCCACAATGGCTCTGACTGAATCATATATATGTATATTCAACATATTTCATTGTAAATAAAACAAGAAAAACGGTACCTATGTAATTTTGTTTGTTTAATGAATTTTCGGTATTTGTTTAGTGTATGTTTATTTGAAGCCATATGTTACATCTAAAATGTTAAATTCAAATTCTTGCACGTTTTTTTAAAGAAATATATACCTACCAACATTATTCAGTACAATGTTTTCCCAAAATCAGATGTTATACTATTGTTTCGTTATTGAGGAAACTATGAGGCCTAGAGGCACCATTTTGGGATCTAATTGAAGCTAATTCAATTATCTATAAATTAATTTTCATGATTTTTCTCTAGGAGCATTAGTTTAGTCGGTACGTGTCTTAGAAAATGACCCTACCGATAAATTTTCACTTTTTAGAAAAAATTGCCCATCTTTCACTAGCTGTATCTCCGCAACCAATGAACCTAGAGAGCTGTGGTTGGGCTAAAATTGTAGCAAATTTAGTTTTCTTTACAAAAGTATAGAATGAAGATACCCGAAAAACGCTTCCTTAAGTTATTATTAAAAAAAAAAAATGCAACAAGTGTCAGAATTTCGCAGTTTTTCGAGCACCACGGGAGTAGCACAGGGATATCAGGGTTGCAAACTTGGGTATAAACTACTCTCAGGGGTCCTAATAATATATAAAACAATCGTAGATACATGCGCGTTTGCGATGTTTGCCTTTTCTTGTGTCGATATTGACTGGCCTAATATTGGTAGTAAAAATTAATTTGCTCCAGATTTACGTAAGGCTGAGAAGTTTCGGATAAACTTTTAATTTTTTTTTGGCTGAAGTAATTGCGATGAACTTCTAAAAGATTCGCAAGTAGACCGACCACCTTTTAATGGTCATTTTAGAGAAAAATATGTTTCTTCTAAAAAAATGATGCTTAGATAAAAAAAACTGAGAATAAATAGCAAAAAGTATATTTTTTAACAGTAACCCTTCATTTGATACGCCACTGGTGGGTGCCATGTGCTACTGAATATGGATTGCGATACGTCATTGGAATGGGATTTTTATCAGCTTCAAAAATGCTCACTTGACATTTTTACGTAAAGTTGATAGTTTTCGAGAAAATCACCAAAATATTAAAAGGGGGGGGTTTGGGGGGCGAAAAAAGGAGGTTGCGGAAGGAGGATTCTCCAGGACTTTTAGTATGTTGCAATTTAGCCCTCAGGCATGATCTCTACCAAAAATCAGCTTTATATTATTTTTGTCTAGGTCAAATGCTATCTTGACTCGGGTAAGAGGGGGTCCAGCCGGGCGGTGAGGTCAGCCAAGTGCTATGTCGTTTCTTTATTTTTAATGCACTTTCCTTTCGATTCTCAAAATCTTTTACATTTTTGATAAAAAGTCTGAGAATTTCAACGGTTTTCATGAAAAATTGCTTGGTTTACTAAATGCTAAATTTTGGCATAGTTTGGAAACAAATTCTTGGACCAACAATTCAAAGCAAAAGTTACACGCGGGTATAACTCCAACAAAATAAAAAATCCAAAAATAGTTTCAGCAAGTTTTATTACTTTTATTTTATTTTTTTGCCTATTCTCACATTTCTACAAATCGTAGGTATTTGCATTATCATACATATTCTACTTGAATATATTTGTTAGTACACTCACAATTCAGCGACATTCTACTACGTGGATTGATTTTCAACACTTCAACACTAACAACAAGGGCCACATGGACCGCAAGGACCGCAAGGACCACAAGGGCCGCAGCAGGGTGAGCAGGGCAGAACGCATGGAACATACACACAAGGCACGCAACACGGCGCACAGCAAGGGCCGCAGCATGGAGAACAGCACGGGGAGCAACAAGCAGGAGGGCAGCAAGGCATTTTGGTTTTGGTTTCTTAGTATTTAACGGGAAATTAGCACTAATAATTTTGATTACAGATTGGGACGTGACAGAATTAGTTTTAAATAATTGTTTACTGCGGTTGCTAGGGAACTGTTAAGGATGGTTTGATAAATCCAGCGTACATAGAAGATTAATATAATTCTGCAATGCACTTTCACAATTAAAGCCTTCTCTAATATTATTTCAAAATTATGGTAAGATATTTCTGGGTACCTATCTAGATATTTCCCTTCAGCCTTAATAGTTTGTTACAGGAATTATTGTAGATACTTTTAGGAAACTAGGCACAACACTAAGTATTTTTTTCTTTCTGTTCTTATTTGGGAGTTACTGCCACACTTCTGAACATTACCCAGACAATCTAAAAAATATCTGGATTTTTTAAAAAATAACCTTTACGCCTGTACTTTACGTCAAAGGAACAGTTAAAGGTTGGTTTTTTGACATAAAATATAATTAAAATAAAATAAAAACAATGATGTTTTGCAGACGTTTCGGAAACTTAATCTGTTTCCTTGCTCAATGCTAAATAGTCTTTCTCTTGTGCAATTCGTGAAATTACACAATTTTAATGTTTATATCATAACCATAGATACTTACTACGCTCACAGAAAAGTTGATTAGATTAGATATTCAAGTTGCTATGTTCTTCTTTTAGCATCGGTAACCATATTGTACAACAATCTACAGAATAATTTGATACGCATTTGTCTTCATTTAGTAAAATTATTGCAGATTCTTTTATTTTTCTCTTTTTACTGTCCGGTTCTTTTGTTAAAATTTATTTATTTATTTATTTATTTTCCATTCCAATTTATTGGATGTCCGTTTTCGAAAGCGTGTTCACAAATTTTTGATTTTTCAATTTCATTTTTTCTAATACAACTTTTTTAAAAATCCAGATATTTTTTAGATTGTCCGGGTAATATTCAGAAGTGTGGCAGTAAATCCCAAATAAGAACAGAAAAAAAAAAACTGAAAGATGCCACAAATAACTTTTAGACAATACCTGCGGCAGTTTAGCTAGGATATTTCAACATATTGTGCACTTTTTGATAAAAGCACCAAATTTGGCACAGAGGTAGACCGATGTAATTTGAACAATTTTGGATGTGGAGCCATCGGCCAACTGCCCTCTGGCGGCCGTGACGGCCATTTTCCAAAATAGGTGCCAGTGGACACCCGAAGACAACAGAAGTTAGATAAAATTTGTTGCTGAAGGTTTTAGTGAATGTTTATTGAATGTTTTGAATGAGAGATAGTTTGTAAGTTATATACAGGGTGAGTCAATAGTGCGTATATCTTCTGTATCTCCTGTATCGTTAGAGATAGAGGCATGGTTCAAAATTTTAATTAAGTTGTAAGAAAAAGTACATTTTTTTTTAATTATCAATTATACAGGGCGATCCGTTAAAGTGGTAGATGAAAGAATATATATTTTTTAAATGGAATGACCCAATTTTTTTTATTATGTTTGAATACCACTATGATGGCCCATTCTGCGGTAAAATATTTTTAAAATTTATTGGATGGTTAATGAAATAAAAAATATTTTTATGGAAAACTGACGTTTGCCGGTATCATTTTGAAAATTGATTTTGGACTTATTTTTGGAGAGTAATTTTTTTTCTTTGACATGGTAGTAGTGTTATGCCATACTTTAACTATTAGCTGATGTAGAAAATATTTCTTTCATACAAGGTGTTCATAAGCGCACTGCTAACTTATATATATTCAAACTACCAAAACTCAACTTTTTCAAATGGAACACCCTTTATATTTTTGTAAAAAATCGTGTAATTTTACCTTTGAAATTATTTCATAGAAGCAAAGATATTTAACGTCATTTAATTTTAGTTAATTTCAATTTTGTTGCAAATCTCCTAGTTTTCACTAAAAAATGAATTTTAAGAAGCAGGAATTAATTGATATGATGTATAATACCCTTGGTGAAAGTGACAGAAATTGTTTTTTGACCTCCAGAATTTACGCTCAAAAGTATTCTCATAGAACCCATCCACAAGAAGCATCTTCCAAAAGTTTAAAAAACAGATTTGAAGAAACAGTTGACATTTCCTATAAAAAAGTCGTTATCTTCATTTGTAGTCCTTTTTCTACGATTGACTTTTTTATAAGAAATGTCACCTGTTTCTTCAAATCTGTTTTTAAACTTTTGGCAGATGCTTCTTGTGGATGGGTTCTATGAGAATACTTTTGAGCGTCAGTTCTGGAGGCCAAAAAACAATTTCTGTTACTTTCACCAAGGGTATACATCATATCAATTAATTCCTGCTTCGTAAAATTCATTTTTTAGTGAAAACTAGGAGATTTGCAACAAAATTGAAATTAACTAAAATTAAATGACGTTAAATATCTTTGCTTCTATGAAATAATTTCAAAGGTAAAATTACACGATTTTTTACAAAAATATATAGGGTGTTCCATTTGAAAAAGTTGAGTTTTGGTAGTTTGAATATATATAAGTTAGCAGTGCGCTTATGAACATCTTGTATGAAATAAATATTTTCTACATCAGCTAATAGTTAAAGTATGGCATACCACTACTACCATGTCAAAGAAAAAAAATTACTCTCCAAAAATAAGTCCAAAATCAATTTTCAAAATGATACCTGCAAATGTCAGTTTTCCATAAAAATATTTTTTATTTCATTAACCATCCAACAAATTTTAAAAATATTTTATCGCTGAATTGGCCATCATAGTGGTAATCAAACATAATAAAAACAATTGGGTCATTCCATTTAAAAAACATATATTCTTTAATCTACCACTTTAACGGATCGCCCTGTATAATTGATAATAATTTAAAAAAATGTACTTTTTCTCACAACTTAATTAAAATCTTGAACCATGCCCCTATCTCTAACGAGACAGGAGATACAGAAGAAATACGCACTATTGACTCACCCTGTATATAAGTTACAAACTATCTCTCATTCAAAACATGCAATAAACATTCACTAAAACTTTCAGCAGCATATTTTATCTAACTTCTGTTGTCTTTCGGGTGGTCACTGGCAGCCATTTTGGAAAATGGCCGCCACGGCCGCCAGGGGGCAGTTGGCCGATGGTTCCACATTCAAAATTGTTCATATTACATCGGTCTACCTCTGTGCCAAATTTGGTGCTTTTATCAAAAAGTGCACAATAGGTTAGCTAATCCGCTGTACTATAAGTAGTTATTAATAATATCAACAGTCAAATTTTGGTAAAAGTCAAGAGATGAATCATCTAATTTCTTTACGTACTATATATTGTGTTTGATTTATCATTCTACAGCCTGTAACTTTTAAACAAATAGTTTTAGCGGAAAAGTGTATCCAAAGGGAAAAAAATTCTATATCGTGTAAGCTACAGTTTCGTATTTTAGAAAAAACATATGAACGTCTAATAATTCTAGAAAAATAAAAAACCGAGTTAAACAAAAATAATTTGAGGAAAAAATTAATTTTGAAATTATATTTCAAATCAGAGCCCAAATTTAATCTCAATTTATTGATAAAATTTGTTTGCCAAGTCACACAGCTTGCTTGAATTTTGGCAATTATTTGATTTTCTATATGATTTCTCTGTTTGATTTATCGTTCTACAGCTTGCAAGTTTTAAACGAATTGTGTTAGCAGAAAAGTGTATAGGGAAAAAAATCTATATCGTGTGAGTTACATCTACGTATTTTCGAAAAAACAAATGAACGTCTAATAATTCTAGAAAAATAAAAAAACCGAGTTAAAAAAAATAATTTTAGGAAAAAATTAATTTTGAAATTATATGTAATTTGTTTGTTATTTGTAATTAGCGACTAAATTTAATCTCTAATTTATTAATAAATTTGTTTGCCAAGTCAGAGCTTACTTCAATTTTGGCAATTATTTGATTTCCTTTTAAACGAATTGTTTTAGCGGAAAAGTGTAAAGGGAATAAAAATTTTATATTGTGTGAGCTATATTCTTAGGAAAAAATAAATTTTGAAATTATATTTGAAATCAGCGCCAAAATTCCGTTTGATTTATCGTTCTACAGCCTGTAACTTTAAACGAACAGGTAAAGGGAAAAACATTAATATATGTTGGTTACATTTCATGGTTTTAAAGAAATGTTTTTGATATATTTTAAAAAATTACTTTTTTGAAAGAAATAAAATTTTGGTATATTTCCAAATAATTAACATTTAAATTTTACTCCGTTTTTATATAAATATTGACAAAAAAATATTAACAAATTGAGATTAAATTTGGGCGCTGATTTCAAAATTTTTCCCTCAAATTATTTTTTTTAACTCGGTTTTTTTTCTAAAATTGTTAGACGTTCATTTGTTTTTTCGAACATGATGTAGAATTTTTTCCCCTTTACACTTTTCCGCTAAAACAATTCGTTTAAAAATTACAGGCTGTAGAACGATAAATCAAACACACTGTATAAGGCAGTTAGTAACCCATCCTTTCTCAGTGCCTTTACATCTAATACTTGATTCCTCCAATCCAGCCCCTTTTGGAATTATCATGGTTTTATATCAAAATGACTAAGTTAAGACTGTATCGCAGTATAATCATTTTTTTAGCACTTATACTGATCATTTTTACAAAATATAAAGATAATTATATTGCCTTCATCGTTTGAAAAAATTTGAAAAAGCAATAATATTTAAATGAAGGTAAAAATCAACAAATGATCCAATGTGTGATTGACAAAAATAGCAAAAATTGTAAAATAAAATTAATTACTTTCCTGACAGCTGATAAATATATGCGAGGCATTGGTGCCAAATCAGATTTAAATGGTAGCTTGAACAAAGGAATCAGAATCGACTAAATTATTTTATGTTGGTGATAAACAAATATATTAATTACGTTTGTGTTTATGTTTCGATAATATTGTATTCACGTTGTTATTCTTGTTGTAGTTACGTCATCACAGGCTCGGAGCACTCATGCAGAAAATTAAGTTTACAAATGCCACGTCAATAAACACTAATCCTATTACAAGTGTTACACTAAAAATGAATAATATGGTGGCCAAGTGGGAAATTCAATAAAATATTTTATAACTTTGATAAACTCAACACTTGTCTTGCTACATTAAAAACGATTTAAAGACAATTTGACGCGTGCGGTTTTTCCCTTACTTCCTGGCGTTACGCCGCTGATCTTATATTTTTAATTTTTATTAGTTAATATTACTTTATGTATCTACAGTTTGCATTTTAAATGCATAAGTGAAAGCAAAAATAAACCACAAACAACCAACAGTGAAAAACGCCAGGAATACTCGCCACATTAAGTGCACCTCTCCAGAAACGATGGCATGTCTTATTTCAATTAAAGACTCAGAATTTTCAACATTAGCACCTGCCCTAGTACCAGGCAGGTGATTTGAGTAAAACACGCGGTTGCAACACAGAACTTACCTTTACCTCGTATTCTGTTCAGTATCAAACAGGTAACCATTGGTGACGTATACTCGTTCTGTGTCTTTGTTTTCCAGTTAGTTCTCAGTAAAAAGCCGGCTGTCCTTTACCAACTTTTGTTTTGTTTGTGCCTGTTTTGTTTTTTCTTTGTGATGAATTGGATTTTCGAGCTGATGTTTTAAATTATGTGAGTATACACAAACTTCCATTGACAATATAGGTGAATGCCACTGTAAAAACAAGACGGATATTCTTGTGGCACTCAGTCATATCATAAATTAGCGCAATTATTAAAAATATTATCGGATTAGGTATTTCTAATGTTTTTATATTAATTGCATAATTTTAGTTCTAATGAGAGATGTAAATCATCTTTGTGTGCATGCAACGTTGTTGTATTGTAACTTTAATTAGCAGATTAATCTTATTCCTGTTTAATTGCTTATGATGGTAGACAACTGATTTAAGAACATATGAAAAAATGTATTTTTACTACGATTTTTAACATTGAAATTAATAATGAGTTATAGTAAAGTATTAAGGATCAAATATTTGTTTTGGCGCTACTACTTGAGATTTACTCATTAGAAAGTTTTATGCCTTCTAAAATATTCATTTCTCAAAATAAATATATTTTTACCAACTTTTTGATTGATTGAGCTGTTGAGGACGAAAATAGGAAGTAATAAGTGTATTAAAAAACTAAAAAACGGTCATCTGAATAATAGATACCCAAATAAAAAATTTTGTGACTATATTTTGTCCCAATAATGATATTTACTAATACAGTTTCGTACCTTTGAAAAGTGCTGTTAAAAAAATCTTAAAAAAACTGTAGAAAATATAATAAATTTTGATGTGTACCTATATTTGAAATTTAGCGGTATTTTCCTACAGATAACCATAACAAATACCAAATAAACTTCAATCTGATTCTTTTAAACATGATCTACATCGTAATAAAACTTTTATATACCTAATAAATGTACCACATAAAAATTTTATAAATCATTTTGATTCTTCCGATTATCCATAAAAAATCTATAAATATCAAATGGTCTCGGAAATGGTGTGAAAAAGGAGTTTCTGGTAGAGTGGCGACCCTCATTCGGTCTTACCTCGGGTCTTACTTCATTCCCAAAAATAAAAAATAGCCGCAATTTTTTTGAGAAGTGGCACAATACCAACAAAAATATATTCAAAGATTTCCTTATTAGTCATGTATAATACAGGGTGTTAATTAAGTATGTACAATAAATTTAACAGACGATTATTTGAGTGATTTTTAAGACGGAAAGTTCATATAAACATGGGTCCGAAAATGCTTCGTTTTCAAGATACAGGGTGTTAAACTTATTTTAAAAAATAGCTTTTTCGTAAGTAGGCAACTAAAAATACAACTTTTGTGTCTCTTGAATTTTTTTCGTATCTTGATTAGTTTTTGAGAAAAAAAATTCACTTAATTGCATATCCCTGGAGTGGATTTTTTTTTACGAAAAAAATTCAAAAGACGCAAACGTATTTTTAGTTGCTTAATCCAAAAAAAATAAATAAAAATTACAAAAAAATCTGTGGCGTAGGTACATTTTTTTGTCAAAAATATTCGTTAAGGTGCCGCTCGGGACATCACTGGACTTAATAAATTTAATCAAGTTAGGGCTAAATTAACCCCTTAGCACTACGAATAACACTGCCAAATTACAACAAAATTGGGCAAAGGAGGATATTTAAGATATTTACGAAAAAGCAATTTTTTAACATAAGTATCTTGAAAACGAAGCATTTTCGGACCCATATTTATGTGAACTTTCTGTCTTAAAATTACCCAACTAATCGTCTGTTAAATTTATTGTACATACTTAATTAACACTCTGTATATTGATTTAATTTAAAATGCGATTTTAGTTAATTTAATAATACAATCTTGTCCCCTCTGGGCTTTGAGGCAAAGTTAATTTATTTACTTCTTTGCCAGAAAAATTTTAACTGTACAGGGTGCCCTGAAACTAACGGTTCATAATAGTTTAATGTTCGATTCTAAACTGCAAAAAATATACTATAGTCGATTCTGATTAAATTATTTATAAAAATAACATAATAAGAAGGCAACACTTCTAAAAAGAAATTAATTAAAAATAACAATTAAAGGATATTATCTACAATAAATGTTCCATATGTCCCTCATTCATCTCCACATACTTACTTCCTTAAACGTTCCATATCTTCTTAATCAGGCGTAGTTTCCTCATGTGACAGGTATCCGTGTTTCTTATGTAGAATTAAATTCCCCGATTCTTTTTCCTAGTTTAGAGATTTTTTTTTTCCTACAATGGCATTAGGACATAATCCATACAGCCAGGAAGTTTAGAGATATCGTTTTGCATTTTTCCTTGTGAACTGAATTAAAACAGCAGAAATATATGCGAATTTAAAATAAGTCGGATAAATAGAAAAAAATGGTTATATCAATTTTTTATTTTTCCTAAGACAAATTGCTGATCAAAATCCCTTGTATACGATTGTATATGTTTTAAGTATCTTGACTCAAAAATCTGTAAACGGTAGTTTTTATTTTTTATTTCTCTAAGAAAATGGAAATTTTTTTATAAAATTTGCTACAAATGAATTTTAAATGGCCTAGTCTATCGTTAAATAAGTAGATACTTGAATGAAATAAAAATCGTCAATACGATTTCGTGATTTTCCGTATAGTAGGTTGTATACTTTATAAAATAATTTACTTGTATGTATCACAAGGATACATTTTTCAAAAATTCTTTAGGGGGGGGGTAGTTCTAAACAAAATGGTATAGGTAGTTCCATATATTTTGGCACCTCCCTACCCTTATATTTAGAGACATGAAATAAGTGTAAAAATAAAAATTGTAGAATTTTTAGAAAGTAGGGAAAAGACACAACTTATGTTTTTTCAAATGGAACACCCTGTATGTTTTTGCATATTTTGAAAAAACGTGTTTCTCTGATTGCAAAAATATATATGTTGTCACTTGTTCTAACCCTTGTGGAAATATTATGCAAAACAATACCGCATGGAACATAGGTTGCCATGAAAAAAAAATGACAGAATATTTCTGATAATTATTAAATTACATTCTGATGTTCCTTTGTTTTATTTCTTAACCATCAAAATATATTTCACGTCAAAATCTACAACTTTTGTTTTTACGCTTTTTTATATTTCTATAAATAAATTCTATAGGTGGGTGTCAAAATTGATGAATAACATAAAATTATGCTTTTCCACATCTGAATAACCCAAGTAGGTATTCGAGATTTTGCATATAAATCTGGTGGTAAACTGTCAGAAATTATCATAAATATTTGTCAGTTTTTTTCTTGGCAATCTACAAAATATGCAAAAACGTACAGAATGTTCAATTTAAAATAAAAAAGCATATAAGTAGTCCAGGAAAGTTAGACATAAAAAGACGGAATAAGCGAACTTTTTTAGGCTGAGATTTTTTTATAGAAAAGTGTAGGTTTTGAGGTCAGAAAATATATGTCACACACGCAACCACCAGCAACATACAGCGTTTGAAAATATAGATGTATATGTATGATTTTTCCCGCTTTTTGACCAAAAACTGCCAATATCTCTAAGAAGATGCATGTTTTTGAAGTAAAGTTTCAAGTAAAAGTTGTTCATAATTAAATTTCCTACAAAATTGCTTCTTTGAAAAATTTCGATTTTCCCAATGGTTTTCCCGTAAAAGTGGAAAAACCGCATGTAAAAAAAGTGAATTAGAGAAAAAATTGCGGAAAATTCTTAAATTTAAATTTGATGGCAATAGGAAATATGTAATATGAAAAAATTACTCATTTATTCATTTATTTTTTTACTTATTTATATATTTTTTTCAAAAATATAAAAAATATAATGACTATAATCTGTCTCACCAACAGAAATAAATAGACCCCTCCCCATTAATTTTATGGTTGCGCAGAACGGAGTGCGCAATAGTCAGTTTTACTTAATGAAATTAATGAAAGCTGTGATAGCCATCAGATTTCGATGAAAACCTAACCTTAAAAAAAAGCGTTTTAACATTTAATCATAAGTATAATATTAATCGTTTGCAATACATATTTTAAACTTAACTTAAAATACGCAAAACATATAAGGTTAATTCTTAGAAGTACCTTAATTTGCAAAGTAAGATATCTTTCTATAAGATAAATCTTAACGAATTCATTAACATAAACAGCTGACATAAATTAAGAAATAATTATCACAAAAACAAATATGACAGTTGACAGTTAGGCGGGCTCCCTATTTATTCACGTTTTTAATACGTTTAGCGTTTATGCGTTTCGCGACAATCATAACATAAGCTGATTGGTCTGGTGCAAAAGATGTAAAAGTTTAACGCGTTCGCAAGTACGTTGTAGATTCGGCCTTTGTCAGTCAAATTTAGGGGTTGCTTTGTAATTCGGGTTCTATAAATACGACCAACAGAGAAATTCCATTCAAATTTAGCGGGCATTTTTTGGGAGGAGTCTATTTATTTCTGTTGGTGAGACAGACTATAATAATACAATAACACTTTCTATATTAATTAGTTTACTCACTTCCTTGGTAAGTGTATCACTGACAGGTCGCTAATTTGACAACGTCGCTTACAAATGTCTCAAACAATTTAGTAAAGTGTCAAATTGCCCGAGCGTGCAAGAAAATATACAGTTTTTCCGCTTTTGCGGTAAAACTATTGGGAAAATCAAAATTTTTCATTTTGTAGGAAATTTAATTATGAACAACTTTTACTTAAAACTTTTCTTCAAAAACATACATCTTCTTAGAGATATTGGCAGTTTTTGGTCAAAAAACGGGAAAAATCATACATATATCTATATCTCCAAACGCTGTATGTTGCTGGTGGACATATATTTTCTGACCTCAAAACCTACACTTTTCTATAAAAAAATCTCAGCCTAAAAAAGTTCGCTCATTTTTTCCTTACTTTCTTGGACTAATAGGTTGTGTCTCGTTCTTTAGTATCCGATGCTATTTTGTTTTATATTTTTTCGGCAAAAGATATTTCAAAAGATATTTTACACAAAAGTCTACAATTTTTGTCGCTACACATTTTTCATATTTCTAAACATAGAGGCTGTAGCTAGATGTCAAAATATATGGAATTACTCTGTACATACATGCTGAATATTTACACAAAATGTATGCAAAACATTTCGACCTCTCCTATCGCCGCAAACTGATAACAGAAAAATATTTTATTTTTTATTTTCTCCACTGGATGACACAGAAGACATATAATAGTGTTATTTAAAAAAATCAAATTTGGGAGAATGGTGTAAGTATATTGCATAATAGCTCTTGTAACCCCGTATATTTTTTATCCCATCTGATTCGTCTAGAAATTATTTTTTCAGCCCGCATTAGGGCATTTGTTTAAAGAAAACTCTAGTAACAATTTTTATTTTTATATATTATGCAATAATTTTAAAGCACAGTAGAATCTAGCATTTTTCTGGAACAAAAATAAAAAATAAATAGGGAAATATTTTATAAATAGATCAAATAAACCTCAAAATAAACAATTGAGGTTCCTATCTTAGTTTTTACGATATCGCGGGTTGTTTAATAGCAATTTTATAAAAATAAGAAACATCTAGTAAGCTTTCGATAAAGCCTAAAAAACATGAAACAAAGTTGTGAACTAGAGCTCTTTTGATCTCACAGCACACTAAGTATTAGTAATTGCCACAATTCGCGTCATAGCCACCTAGATTTAATACAATAAAACAAATATCAGTAAGTAATAAAGACCATCATGTAGGTGGGCACCATTTAAAATAACAACAATTTAGTTACCTACTTCCAATCAAACTAGAAGGTGAAGAAAATGATTGTTTAGCACAAAGAGGACAACTATACAAATCTCCGTAATTTCAAAATTTTATCTTTTTAAATAATAATGCCACAGGGTGTTACTTGTCTCGTGTGTGACTTTGAATACTATTAAATTTCATTGTGAATCGCTCTGTATATCGCACGTAAGCTTATGACTTACATCCATATAATAATAAACAATGTAAATTAATATAAAAAATTACCCAAAATTAACACAAAATTCCAAAAAATGCCTAAAACGTATTTTTTTAATAATTTTAACTATTTTTAATATATTTCCTTATCTATTTAGCCACATCTATTTAAAAAATAGATAATTCATTTTTCTATTAAATACTTACCTATTAATACCTTTTTAAGTAAAGTGCTCAACATACTAACCGCACCGACCTTATTTTTGGTCATTTTCTAATCGCCCTACCTGGGGCCTGGGCCATCCGATTTAAACGACTGGCACATCACTCGAAAGCTTGTCTCTTGTAGAATCGGCCATTGGGTTGATTTTTTTAAACAGTTAATTTCTTGGGTGTTATACAGGGTGACAAAAAGAGTGTTATAACAATGTTAAAGTTTACCTCTTTGCAACGTTGATAGGAGCAAGTTTTTAAAATTCGTTTTTATGTCATACTGTACCTTTGGAAAGTACCTCTAGACGTTTCTGGCAGATTTTTTATTAAGGCTCTAGAACGAAAGTTACGGGGGTTTTCCGAAAAGTGGTACGTTTTGTAAAAAATTTGACCAATATCTGTTTTCGTCAGTTAGGTCCACTAATTCAGGTACAATCTACCCTGCATAAACTAAATTCGTATCTGATTTCATTTAAAGAATACACAGGGTGGAATGTTTTACTCATGAAGGTCTCTCCTCGGAAAAACTATAGTTTATTTTTAAATAATGATCTTTCTAAAAATAAGTACGATTGTCAAGCCTTTATCTTAAACCATTTTGAAATATACAAGGCATCCAAAAATGTGTTAAATTTATTCTTTGCTACAATTTTACATTTTAAAATTTAATTTAAAATTTAAAATTAAAATTAAAAAATTTCGGAAAACCCCCGTAACTTTCGTTCTAGAGCCTTAATAAAAAATCTGCCAAAAACGTCTAGAGGTACTTTCCAAAGGTAGGTACAGTATGACATAAAAACGAATTTTAAAAACTTGCTCCTATCAACGTTGCAAAGAGGTAAACTTTAACATTGTTATAACACTCTTTTTGTCACCCTGTATAACACCCAAGAAATTAACTGTTTAAAAAAATTAACCCAATGGCCGATTCTACAAGAGACAAGCTTTCGAGTGATGTGCCAGTCGTTTAAATCGGATGGCCCAGGCCCCAGGTACGGCGATTAAAAAATGACCAAAAATAAGGTCGGTGCGGTTAGTATGTTGAGAACTTTAGTTGCATTCTCGATCATTTTTCAATTATGCAGAAGGGGATAATTTTATACCTAGGTACATACATACATTGGCTTTTTTCAAATAAATTTAACCTGAGACGAAGAATTCTCAAATCATCACTGTTGCGTGTATATTAATTATGCACATCATTATTCTTAATAAATTTATGAATATTGTTATTTATGTAGATTAAAACATTTGATATATACAAACATGATAAAGTTAGTATCTTAAAAGATTTAAAATACGGCCGGCAAGATGTTCTGTTGGAGAATCCTATAGCTTTTTTTGTAATTTAAAAACATTATTTTAGAGGTCTCTTAATCTGTAGATAGAGTAGCGAATTGAAGAGAATTTTCTGCACAACGTCTTAATATACTCGTATGTATCCCAATCCAAGTCACAGTCAATATTCACTCACAAGAATTTAGTTAAATATACTCACAAAATTAGAATGGGAAGTTAAAACCGCCTTATACCAATCCAGTTTAATAATCAATAATACAAATTTTAAAAAACTATTTTAATTCAATAATCAAGCAACTTTATTTAGGTTTTTTACAATCTATACCTGCATAATAATAAAATTGTGTCCTGTTGCACCTCTTCATACCTGACCGCGGATTCTAGCACTAAATTAACATACCTGCGACCAGTTATACTTTACTGTTTGGAAAGCAGAAGAGTTTTATCTTCGTCCATGATAATATACCCAGAACACTACAATTCCTTCTTCTTATCTAGTTTGAGGTCTTATCGACCTCGACCTGCCAGAACGAAATCGCCAATCGTTTGATCTAACACCAATTCTGGTTTCATCTGAAAACAAAACACTGCCAATTTTCAGTTGTCCAGTGTTCAAGGCACAAATTTAGAAGATCGATTTTGTTAAATAAATATTGGACACGGAGGTTCTTTTGTATTGTTCGTTATTTCAACTGCATCTGTAGCTTGCAAAAGTTTGTTTTTCTCCAAAGGAATAACGGTTGATAAGCTATTTTAAATAAAAACTATCCTCTTTTTTTTCTGAGCCTGTTGTTGAGCGTTCCCAATTCTAGTACCTTGCAAATCTTTGACTCGCCACGTGAGTTGCATACAGCTTCTACAATTTTTCAACATATGGAAATTCTATGCCGGTTTCATTTTCTTTGTTAGGTAGAAAATTCAATTTACTAGCTCGATTTTACAACTGAATGCAAGTATTAAAATTTTTCATTAGTATCTATGTTTTCTTTGGCAATTTTTCAACATTCACTTTTATTCCAAATTAAAAGAAAAATGTGTCTGTGGTCTGGATCTGGGTGATTCCGTATACTTGGATTTGGTTGTGACAGCACTGAAAAAGTAGGAGAAACAAAAATTAAAACACATAATAAAATGTCGTTACTTTTTCTCTAACGTATACTTTATAAGAAAATTGTTTTGTTTGATTATGGTCGAGATTATTGTACCTGATTCCGATACCACTTCAATGATTCATGTAATTAAAAACAAAGTCAGCTTGCCCATAGCTCTAAATTATAAACTAATAAATATTCCACTATAAGTAATATAATTATGTACCAAGGAATTTGTTATCAGTAATCCATTATTAAGTGAGAAAGTGAATGCAACTTTCCTAACGTAATTAACCATTCTATATGTTAATGTTAATTTTGTCATATAATTCATTGTTTTTAAAGTTCAATTACAGTGTGAATCGAGATTTTATTGTATGTTCAAGAATACACAGTAAAAATTGTTCAACTTGTGAGGTATTCTGAGCTGTCTCTAGGCGTTGAAAATGAGTTAAAAGTTAAAACTGAAGCGGAAATTGATATAGCGGATAAAATATGTAAGTTTTTCGTTTCAGAAACTAAACACCAGACTTACACAGGTCACTCCATCATATATTTCAAAACAACTTAACAACACTATTGATATAGATTTTTGTTTATATTTTAGATTTTTGGTATTACGAGAAATGCTATAACGCATTTTGGATTAAAATTGACCATGGCTTCACCTTTAAAGTAAACAATTCGCATTGTAAAATTAAAATGTTATTTTTCTGATTCTCTTCGGATTTATGAAACGAACAACAACATTCATAACTTTAGACTATTCGCTTACTTACAATTATATATTCTTTTAAATTCTAGATTAATGTTACCCCTGATGATGGCGTTAAACCGAAACTAGTTGAGTCTTACATAATTATGTACAGAAATAAAAAGTTATATTTATCGTCTTGTTTCAATTTTGAAATTTATCCTTTCTATACACAATGGATTTTCGTTAAGAAAAATAATTATGTGTTAAAATTGATGACAGAAACGAAATCTTAGGAAAAAAATCTACGTTATAAATTATAAAAATTTAGAGAGATATTTGCATTTATTAACTGCAAAATCAAATTAGTATTTTTATACAAACTTCAGGCTATATTTAAAGTTTGAAGCTAATGAAAAATCAAAGAGGAAAATACATTTATTTTTTACCTCGAAATATAAAATAATAAACAAATGCAAAAAAATGATTTAAATGGAAATACAATTTTTTTTGATACTCGATGCCAAAAATTGATCAATGTAAAACTAGCAGTTTTATTGATTTTTGACAATTCAAATTAATATTTTGCTTGATTGCGTGATTTAGTAGACTGGTTCAGTTTCGTAAACGGCATCTTTGAGAAAAGTCTTCTAAATTTGTATAGGTACCTTATACGAGATATCCAAATTTGTTTAAAAACTCAATTTTTTGTTTAAATTGTCCAAAATTCTTTCTGCAGTTCCAGTTTTTTTCAAAAATTAAACTGCAAACAACGCGAACTTATTTATCGCTATATCATTTTTAGAACCAGTAAAAATCAGAAAAATTTTAATTTT
Source organism: Rhagium mordax (assembly GCA_963680705.1). Classification (NCBI taxonomy): domain Eukaryota; kingdom Metazoa; phylum Arthropoda; class Insecta; order Coleoptera; family Cerambycidae; genus Rhagium; species Rhagium mordax. Next base: position 10,746,325 of record OY796657.1, read on the forward strand.
GCAACGAAAAATGTATAATTTTGAAGATGAAGCCAATTTTAATCCAAAATGTTTCATTTCATTTTTCATCATACCAGAAGCAAATTAAAACAATAACCAAAAAATCTTTCATCGTTTTTTTAACGTTTAATTTCTGTAGTGTGTTTATGTTATGTTTATGTTTTTTTAACGTGGAATTACTCCACTATTAGGAGAGGATCCTGATACTTATTAGTCAACGTTGTGCTGATAAAGGTTCAAAATATTCATCTCAGATTGATATTTTTTTTGGAAGGTGGTGTTATTAAGCCATGGAATGTTTTAGTTGAGACGTTCGATTATAATGGTTTTCATCGCTGTGGAACAAAAGTATCTTAAGTCCAAATCAGAAGTATTTCAGAATTGGCCATCGAGTTTTGATTTATTAATTATTTGTACATGCATGAAACCTTATAATTTTTTCGATCTGCAATTTGATATTTGACAATGTTATGATACGTCTATGAGAAAAAATTTAAATGAAATCTTGTTCAATTAAAAATGTTGTATTTATAAGATATACTTGTATGCAAAAATTGAGAGCTCTACTGTTTAATGACCCAAAGAAAGTTCTGCACCTAAAAGAAACAAAGAGTTATTGTAAAAAACAAACTATGTATTTACAGAAATTTTATTTTTATTATTGCAAGAATAATTTAAAAAATATGCGGAATTTGGATAATGGGAATATCTGTCTTCCAGACCCCAATAAGTTTTAAAAATTATATTTCTTGTTCTAAAATAATTTTTTCAATGTATTTCTTCTCACAAGTGTTACAACCTTCTTTGAGCTTTTTTTAACAACCTCTTTACCTTTCCAGCTAATACAGGGTGTTTCATGACGAACTGTACATACTTCTAAGGATGATAGAGGATCTCTTGATGATTCACGAATGGGTGTAGAAATTTGTCTGTTGCGCTTAATTACTGAGATACAGGGTGATAAACTACTTATGGCCAATATTTCTTTTGTCCAGAACTTCCTTACTATTCATCACGATTTTTTCAAATTTTAAACAATTTGTATACTTATCACACTTGGTAATAATGCCGTTTTTAATATTTGAGAATTCCAGGACCGGACTTTTTTAACTCAAGTTATTTTATTTCTGTAGAGAAAATCACCCTGTACAATATTTTTTTCAAATTATATGGGAAATTACAAAAGTCCATATCAGTAAACAAAAGCATGTGAATAAATTTTTTGTCGCACCTTTATTGATTTTTTTACAAGCGATTGAATTTGGCGAAATGGAGAAATGAAAGATAAAAAATTATAATTTGCTTAACTAAATTAACTAAATAAGAAATAAATGTGTATAGACTTAGTATCTATGTATTTGTTATCTAAAATAAATCTTTAACACAAGTTCCTTTAAATAATTTACAAATATTTACAGCAAACTTTCAAAATGAAAACGCCAGCTTCTCTACATTTTTGTTGCCACCCTCTACTTTGTTTCTTCAAATTCAATCGTTTGTAAAAAAATCAATAGAGGTGCGACAAAAAATCTGTTCACATGCTTCTGTTTACTGATGTATGGACTTTTATAATTTCCCATATAATTTGAAAAAAAGATTATCCAGGCTGATTTTTTCTACAGAAATAGAAAAACTTGAGTTAAAAAAGTCCAGTCCTGGAATTTTTAAATATTAAAGACGGCATTATATCAACTATGACAAGTACAAAATTTGTATAAAATTTGAACAATTTGTGACAAATAGTAAGGAAGTTCTGGCCAAAAGAAATATTTAGGTAAATATTCGTGAATAATCAAGGGATCTTCTATCATCCTTAGAAGTATGTACAGTTCGACATGAAACACCCTGTATATCATTGACTATTGTTTATTTTCCTAGTCATTTCCTCTGCAGAGAAAGAAGTTATTTTCCATATTCTCTGTCCCTGTTTTCTTCCTGGCGAATTTCGATATTTGATGGTTTTTCTGATTTTCGAAAGCAGAATTTTGTTATCTGCATCTTCTTGTTCAAAATTATAATCCCGATCTTTGACTCGTCACTATCCTCAGAAAATTGGGTAATATCAACATAATTTTGATCATGACATTTCTGGTTAGCCTTACTGTAGTATGGAACAATATCATTCATAAATACCGTATTGTTGGCTATTGTTTCAGAAATATCAATGTTTTCTTCTACCTGAGTACTTTCCTAATAATAACTCCATCTGTATTTGGATGTCTCTAAATTAGATAATACATCCGTAATATACTTAGATAGTTGAAAACAGTTGATGTACAGGGTTATTCCATATATTTTGACAGCGGCGTTTATTATAAAAGATAGAAAAAAACTATAAATACAAAAGTTGTAGAGTTTGTCCTAAATCATCAGAAAGCGTTGCGCAATATTACGAATAGATATTGGAAAGTTAAAAAAAAAAACACCTAGTTGGTAAATTTCTAATGGTACACAATATATATTTTCAAAAAATTAAATAGATCTTTTTCATCTAAAATCAAAAATATATCTTATGTTGATATTTGGTTTAGCAGCTTTCGAGATATTTGCATTTGAAGAACGTGATTATATTGTTTTGCCATATCGTATTTGCCATGAAAAAACAAATGCTCCAAACGTCAATAATAATTATTGTTTATAACTTGGTCCAAGTAACAAATTTTTTAAATGACCATGACAACTAGTGGATTGGAGCTCGTTAGACCGTTAACTGGCCAGCAAATAGACCTGATCTGACGCCTTTAGACAATTTTCTATGGGGCTATCTAAAGGATGAAGTCTATAATAATAAAGAAAGAAGTCAAAATTTGGTAGATTTAAGAGAAAGAATTCAAAGAAGTATCGATTCATTGAATGAACGAACATCCAGAGTTTATATGCAATGCTTTACTTAAATTAGACAAATATTATTGTTGAAAATAACGGCGGTCACATTCAACACTTATGGATTTTCGTAAATTATTTATTTAAAAAAAATATACATTGTTTATAATTGTTTCCATTTTGTTTAATAAAAATAATAAATTTGGAGCATTTGTTTTTTTCATGGCAACCGCGATATGGCAAGACAATATAATCAATAACTCGAAAACGGCTAAACCGAATATCAGCATTCAGCATATTAAATATTTTTGCATTCAGATGAAAAAGATCTATTTGATTTTTTGAAAATATATAGGGTGTTCCATTACAAATTTACTTGGTGTTTTTTTTAACTTTCGATTTAGGACAAACCCTACAACTTTTGCATTTAAAGTTATTTTTTCTATTTTTTATAATAAGCGAGGTAGACGCTGTCTAGATATATACAATAATTCTGTACACGTCTAGAGCGCAGACTTTTTGATTTTTCACAAAATTAAACAAATTATCTAAAACATAAGTTTTCTCTTTCTTCAGTTCTTAATAAATCTTCCACCACCCATCTGTTAAGTGTCAACCCCCCTGAAAAGAAAAAAGTTAACATATTGTTTCTCCATTAAAAAGTTGCATTTGATTAGGTCCATCTCAATAAATTTCAAATCGAGTTTAGTTGAAAGGGGCTCAGTAAACAAGTTAATCGTGGCACAACTGAAGAAGGTCAGTAGCAGAACGTCGAAAATAAAATAGGATCTAACTGTTAAATCATCGAATAATTGCTGAAGGTAAAAAAATATGTAGGTAATTGTTGTACGTATAAATCTTGGTATAATTATTTTTCATCATAATGATTAATGAGACAACGGAAAATAGCAAAAAATGTGAAACTGTACTTGTAATAGCGAATTCATTCCGAGGAGTAATTCTGTAATTAGAGAAGTTGTTGATCTAATGAATTAAAATGCAAATATTCCTTTAATTCGCTAGTAAAAATTATATAAAATGTTTAAAATAATAATGAATACTATTCGCAGTCATTTGCGTCAGGTCATAAGTGGGATAACATTCCTGCGTTTAAAAGCAGTTAGTACATATCAGTACCGCAAACGTAGTACGTAAATAATAAGCTCTTCAGTGGGAGCTTATTTTATGTTTTATTTTTAATTTCATGGAACTACCCAAATCAGCCAAGGCACCAATTATATTAGTAGACCTATTTTTGGCTAGTGGCCTTTGGTTCTAATATAATAAATAATATTAATAATAATCGCCTTTATTCACGAAAAAAAATTGCTTTAAAACATTTAAGGCGAATAATGTGGCTTGTGTAAATTTAATGAGTATTCCACTTGAAATTAACAAATTTTGGACGAACGAGGTAAAGTGAAGAATGCATTTGTTTTCATAGTAATCCAGCCAATCTCTTTAAGTTTATCTGCAATATTTCCGAACTTTTGAAAATTAAATATAAACTTCCAACGTATGTTTTGTACTTTTTGAATTCTATTTTTGTGAATAACATCCAGGAAAAAGCTGTAAATAAAATCACTCAACAAGGATACAAGAGGTTCAGAGAGGAGGACTTTTAAATCTTGATTAATGATAAATCTACTTATGTGAATATAATAACTTTAACGATGTGAAATTTTTTTCGTAGGTTCTCGTCGATCAAATCCTAAATTTTTTGCTGAATGGACGGTTGGTAAGGAAATAAGGAACTAATATGCGTATATTAATATTATTCTGAACAAGATTCGGTTTGTTATGAAATCCAAAAATCGTAATATTTGATTTATTTCAATTAAATTTTAAACACAAAGCAAAATATATGATTGTATAAGTAAAACTGAAATTTCGCAGAATCCATAACAAATTACGAATAAAGGTAACAAAAGCGTCCGAGAAGTCAAGCAACAACAAGTAGGCTTTGAAACAAAAGTTATAAAAAGTCATCATACCATTTTAGTTTGGCATAAATGTCAAGTTATTTCTTGTTTTGTGAACTAATTGCTAGTGATTATTTTATAAAAGGTTTTGTTAAAAAATATATAATGGGATGTTCTGTTGAAATGAGATGTCAAATATTAGAAATATTTCTTAAATGTAACAAAAATGTGCAAGCTGCAAGTTCACGACTTCTAAATGCATCTTATGGATTATGAATAGACACAAGACGCCCAGTTCTATGGCCACCTAGAAGTCCTGACCTCAATCCGCTGGATTTTTTATGGGATGCATTAAAAAATTCTGTTTACGAAGAGAAAATCAGAAATTCAGATCATCTGAAAGAAATAATTACTAATAAGGCATTTGCACATGACGTCATAACTAACCTCAAAAATATACATTTTCTAAAATTTTCGAATATTACAACAATTTTTATCAAAATCTCTGCTTTGTTCCTGTACTATCAGCTGAAATCTTGCTGAGTGCCATTATTAATACAGTTTTATTGCCTTACTTAATCTATTAAAATTATACTGCTAATTATAGGTTGAAATTCCAACCAACAAAAAGCATCTTATTTTATTAGATTAAAAGGCAATAAAACTTTATTAATAATGTCACTCAGCCAGATTTCAGCTGATAGTACAGGAACCAATCAGAAATTTTGATAAAAATTAAAAATTTTAGAAAATGTATATTTTTGAGGTTAGTTATGACGTCATGTGCAAATGCCTTATGAAATTATTAATTTGAATAACAATGAATTACTGCTGGAAAACGAACTTAATTTAGAAAAATGGTGTCAAAAGTGTACACAAAATAATGGAAGTTACGTTGAAAATGTTGTTTAGGATTATTAAATTTTGTACACTTACGAAATAATAATAAATTTTTCAGTTCTAAAGATTTTGACTTTTGAACTTTGACTGCTAATAACTTTGACATTTTTAACTTTTGAAACCCGAAATTTTCAGGAGACATTTATATCGATGCTCTCTTTTGAAATGTGGAAAAATATACAGTGTGTTCCATAACAGAAAACACACTTGTTGTTGATCTACCCTGTACACATAGGTCAAAATACACTCCTCGTAGAAAAATTGAAAATTTCAGGAATGATACGTAGGAAAATGTTTTGAAACTTTTCAAAATGTTAAAAATAACCAAAATAAAGGAGGTGTACTTTTATGTATATACCGGGTGTAAATGAAATTAGGCTCACTCCTATAACTTTTTTGTTTTTTCAGATATCATTTTGAAATTTTGGTAGTTGCAATAACAAGTAAATTTGAATTAATGCATGCTAATAAAATAATTCTAGCACTTCCGGTAAAAATTAAAAATTACCGTAATTTCTGTTTTTTTAATGGAACACCCTGTATATTTTTACATTTTTGGATTCAGGGATTCATTCTGCATACGATGATATCAACTTCGAGAAAGAACATAACCTCAAACATTTTTTTAGGATAATTTAAGTTGGCATCTAGGGAGCCATGACTGCTGAAAAACTTTTCTTTCTGAGCCGTTGAGTATTGGAAAAATAAAATCGTGATATTAAGTGAGCTAACTTTGCTTTTATAGCCATTTAAACATCTCGGAAATGGTTTTTTCAATTTAAGAATTTTTTTTAAATGGAACTATTATACCTCGTTATGCTATTTTAATAGAGATTTTCTTTACTTACATTTCGATAACAAACACTTCACCATTAGTTCATAAATAACTTACAAAAGATACTTTACCTTGGTTCAAATTTATTTTAGTTTAATAAATTTGTTTTTTTTTTTCAAGGCATTCCCGATTAATTTCATATCAAATGGTTAACTTGGTCAGAGCTTACTAAAATAAATTTGAACTAAGGTCATAAAGTATCTTTTGTAAGTTATTTATGAACTAATGGTGAAGTGTTTGTTATCGAAATGTAGGTAAAGAAAATCACTATTAAAATAGCATGATGAGGTATAATGATGCCATCTAAAAAAAAATACTTGTAGCGAAAAAACCATTTCTGAGATGTTTAAATGGCTATAAAAGCAAAGTTACCTCACTTAATATCCTGATTTTATTTTTCCAATTCTCAACGGCTCAGAAAGAAAAGTTTTTCAGCAGTTATGGCTCCCTAGATGCCAACTTAAATTATCCTAAAAAAATGTTTGAGGTTATGTTTCTTCCTCGATGTTGATACAATCGTATGTAGAATGAATCCCTGAATTCAAAAATGTAAAAATATACAGGGTGTTCCATTTAAAAAATAGATGTTACGGTAATTTCCGGTGAAACCGGAAGTGCTAGAATCATTTTATTAACATGCATTAATTCAAATTTACTTGTTATTGCAACTGCCAAAATTTCAAAACGATATCTGAAAAACAAAAAAGTTATAGGGGTGAGCCTAATTTCATTTAAATCCGGTATATTTATATTTCAAAAAAAAAAGAAGACTGTGACTTTTTGGTTGGATACTCGGGAGACACCCCTCCATCGACCCTGAAAAAATCAGCTTGCCGGGACAAATTTGTTTGAAAAATGATATCTTTACTGGACGTTGAATTATATTCGGGGATTAACAGCCTTCAATCCACTCGAAAAAATTTAACTCTCGGTTGCGCCTCGAGTGCACCTTTTTTCTCATGGATTAAAGGCTTGTTAATCCCTTTATATAATTAATAACTATAAATTGAGTTTTGGTATGCACTACACTGGCATGGAAACACTTCTCATCAATTCAAAAAGTTTTGACAATTCCACCAGTGACGTGCGTGACAGCAAAATATTTAATGATTTTGACGAGAAAAATAGTTCACCACTGCTTTCTTTCACAACAGGTATTGGATTTCAGCAGCCAATTCTAAAAAGAAAATGTCTCTTGAGTTTTTCTGGTAGGACAAATCGTTTTCGAGTAGGTAATAATTAAAAGCTGTTTTTCTGCGTCACTGATATTTGTTTCCGATTTCAAGCTATATGCATTTGTTTTTGCCGTATTTGTAACATGACCGTTTTGATAAATTTTTGTACATACATACACAAATGCATATTTGAAATTTTGAGAGGTGAATAAACCATTTATTTATGTAATTTACGTGTATGATATTTTTATGAATGATTACATACATGTGTTAAAAACAGAATAACATAGACTGATCACATCTTTGGCAATAGTTCTGTTTCACATCTCCCACATTATTCATTAACCCATCCGTAAATACTTAACAAAAAAATTTGGCACGATAGCGAATTTTTTCGTAAATACTTCAACATAACAACATAATCAAGACCATCAGGAAAATGTAAAAACAAACAGATTGGAATGCCTCTGTTCTCTAATACAAGCTTCAACACGATGGGACACACTCGTAATCTAGTTATTAAATTCTTCTCGAGTTAAGTTGCCCAGTCTTGACTTTATTGAACTGTTCCGAATTTTCCTAGATTACCCCTTCGAAATCTAATCACTCTTTCAATCATGTCTTATAAATGTCCAATGGGATCAGATCAGGTGAGCAGAACAGTGTCGAATTACGTTTCCACAAAGTCTCTGGCATTTGTGTTGGTATAGAATGAGGAAAAGAAAATTGTCCCCCATTGCACCTCTTCACAACTTACAGTGAATTCTAGCACCAAGTAAACGCATCTACTACTAACTAAATTTGACTGTCTAGAAGGGAGATGATTTTTTCATAATATTTATATTTGTTAAAAATTTAATTCTGTGAAATTTTAGAACGTCTCAAGGAGACAGATTATTATCTAAAAGGTTACGAAGGACTGACAACTCATCCGTTTATATCAGATGAATCTTCGTTGGTTGAAATATCTTCAAAATATTTACAATGGCCTAACAGTTAATGAGTTACTTCGACTTTATATTCGGGAACAGATATTTAATAGTTTGGAGTCTAGCTCGTCTGTCTCGACCTCGACGTCTTCGAATTAGATTTAAGACCCATTCTGGTTTCATCCGAAAAGATTTTGCCAATCCTCAATTGTTCAGTTTTGGCATCCAAGACACCATTTTAACCGATCAATTATGATTTGCCTGGACAGCTCAGAACTGTTGACTGTCTCTTACTAACTTTTGGGCACGAAGACTTTTTTGTATTGTTTCAACTGCAACAGTAACGCCCGTAGAGCAAAGTTGTCGAATGAAAAACGGTTGAATACTTTTAGTTTCCCAAGTTTCTAATTCCAAGTACTGTGCATAAGTTTTTGACACCTAAAATGATTACGCCCCCCATCATACGGTTGTTTGCGCTTAAATTCTGCCGCAACTTTGCTTTGATATGTGCCAAACAGAAGCGTCAGTATACGCATAATTAAGAGACAATTTGCACATCACATGGGCTGCTTTGTTTTTGCAGGAGACTTGCAGTGGTGCCAGAGGATCCCACCAAGCGTATTTTTTCAAATTTTAATTGTTGCATGGGTACTTTATTTGCATCTTTCAGTTGCTGCCTACGCAAACAATTTAGTCTTCAGTATAAGGCTCTAATTTAAGCGCGGAATAAAACTGAAGTTGACAATTATGATGATGATCGTGTTGCCAAGAATGCTTAAAATGAATTAACAACTGGTGTGTGCAAAATACATAAATAATACAGATTTAATTTTATTTGTTAATGGAATGTTTAATAATTATACGGTTGGGCTATGAACTGCCGATTATAGCTGTTAATCGTGACAACCAGATACTCCGACATATGAACGGTTTAGTTTCAATTAATAGAGAGTAGAAACATCGTGATTCGTGAGGAAATGATGGCACGAGTTGTGGAAGGCATGAATGGATACCTACTTGCTTTAAGTAATCCGAAACCTATTCGGAGCTAAAGGAATATAAAAGTTCACCACTAGAGTGAGTCTTTAGACACTGAATATGGAACTGATACAGTGAGCACGTAAAGGTTGGAATAAATTCCTTCAAATTGTTTTACAAGTGACAGACGTCGATTTTTAAATGCATATCTGAATTCTTTTATTAGTCCATTTACTAAAGAAAAAACGTTCTACGATTTTGATAAATTTTTTTTGAAATTTCCGAAAAAGTTTAAAAAAGTTTTCTATAGGTGAGAAGGTGTGCTTTTCATTTTTTCTATTGTCATTAACATATAAGTGTTTTTTTAATACACTCTTATTTACAAAATTAATACTTTTTTATTTATTTCAACAATTGCCTGAAATTTGATTACATAGTATTTTTGGGGTCACAGATTACGAATCTGGCCTCAAAATCGGTCTAAAAACAAAATGGCATCGAATGTCAATTTTTTTATTTTTTAATTATATATATTATATTTGAGGGGGTTTTTGGGGTCGCTGATTACAAATTTGGCATTAAAAATAAAATAAAATAAAAAATGGCAGATCCAAAATGGCGGAAAAGGATCCATTTTTTTATTGGTAAGTACCTAGTACAATTACAAACCAAAACAAAAGCCATTTATGTGAATCACAGCCACCTAATTCTGTTTTAAAAATTAAATAAATAATAGTTAATTCCAAAAAAAATCCAAAAGGCACTATTATAAGTAAAATGATCCGCTGGTAAAAAAACAGGATGTTCCATTTGAAAATCATCCTGTTTTTTGACATTTTTTCCTTATTTGGATTTTTTTTTGAAAATAACTACTTTATTTTATTTTTAAAATTGGAATTAAGTGGCTGTGATTCACGTAAATGGGTTTTGTTTTGGTTTGTAATTATTAAGCTGTCACCCGGTACATTGATTGACCTTTTTCCGCCATTTTGGATCCATAATTTTTTATTTTATTTTAGTTTTAATGCCGAATACGTAATCAGCGACCCCAAAAACCCCCAGAGAAAATGAAAACAAAAAATTAGACATTCGACGACACTTTCTAGACGCCAATTTGTTTTTAGACCTATTTTGAGACCAGATTCGTAATCTGTGACCCCAAAAACATAAAGTAATCAAATTTCAGGCAATAGGGATGTTCACAAAAAAGTGAAATCTTGTTTAAACATCATAAAATGATTAAAAATAGTCTTATAATCACATCTTCAAAGTTTTACAAAAATCGATAAAATGGAAAAAACCCAAAAGAAATATCAATATTCGTTAAAATGCGCGAAACGCTATCTGACGTCACTATGCGTAATAGGTAAGCGCGCGAGAATGAGTAGTTATAGTCAGGGATCCAGTGAACTAAATTCCGCTTATTTCTCTGTTGCTATGTAACTTTTGGACATACTTTTGAAATTAGGTCCATGTTATGTAAAATTTTCTGCCGAATCCATTTCTGGAGGGCGATTTGCGATATGAGCTTGCGTTCATCCCCTATATTAATTTTTCACCCCTTTTCGGCGATACACGATATTTAATATTTTTCAGATATAACTCGTGCTCTCCAAAACTATCAAACCTACAGGGATCAAATTTTAGACGGAGGTTATATGATGTATGGCGACTACGATATCAGCGTTAAAATAGTATTTTGATTATTGATCTTCCAAGAAAAAAATAAAGTACGCGGGGGTGCAGAAATATTGTAGAGAAAAATGTAGCATCGAGGTACTTTTTCTATTTCTAGAGATACTATATCGGTTATGTGAGCGGTATTGTAGTAGAAAGTTCAAATTTAATTTTGGTGAACGAATTTTTACAATCGGAGTATTCTAGCGAAAGATATAAGTTATTTAGTATCGGGAACGATACCGCGCGTTTCGATCGCTTATTAGGCATGAAGTGTTGTTTTGTGAACTGTGGCAGAACGCGCTCACCATTCGACCGACCGATGTCGCAAAACATACGAAACAACACGTGAAATAATAAATAGAAACGTGTGTGTACAGGGTTATTGGTTATAAATAGAACCCCGGCTTAACTTCGTTATTTTTTAAGATAAGAAAAAGTTTTAGGGTATTCTATGAATTTTCTTGCTACCATATTGAATACTTCAATAGTATACAGGGTGTCCCATAAAATTGGTTTTTGTAAATTTATTCTTGCACAAGCTATAAACATAATGTAATCAAGTTTTTGAACCAAGTCTAAACTAACAGATATGTATATGGGACCTAAAATTTTAAAATCTCTAATACGTTTTATAACTCGACTTTAATGCGAATCAAAAATTTCAGAAATGTTTCTTTTTCTAGCTCATTTGACGCTACTTTGGCATTGGAATTGAAACCTCTTTAAGCCCTCATCTAGCTGCACTAAACCACCGCTTTTTTCTTTGCAAATTATTTGGTACACTTATAAAAACCTTTTTCGGGTTATTTATTAATGTATTTGTACATCCAGGAACAAAACACCACTTTCTCCTACTAACTTTCACACTGTTTGAGTCTTCCATCTTAACAAAAACGCATATGAATGAATACTAAAACAAAGAATATAATAGCAAGCAGGTAAACGAGTTTCGCCACCTGTGGTCCCTTACGCATTATGACATCACACGCGCTAGTCTCGCTGCAGGGATCGTTTGCTAGCCTCGTTCGTTTCGGCGATTTTGTTTTTAGTTTATTTTTAAGAGAAAAAAATTTTTAGGCGTTTTAATGGTTACTACGTGTTTTTGTGGCCTTAGAACTATCATTTTTTATTACAATTAAAAAATAGTGAACGTTCCTATTGTTTAAATAAATAAAAGAATTATACATTTTTTAATTAAGAGTGTATTAAAAAACACTTATTTGTTAAAAACAATTGAAAAAATAAAAGCACACTTTCTCCCCTATTAGGCCTGCAGAAATAGAAAAAACGGTGTAACTAGTTCGTTTCAGATAGCCACAGGTAAAAACAGGTGTATTTAGTTATAAGGAATATACCTCTGCGATACCTCCCAAATCAAATAAACAGAACATTGTTTAAAAGTCACTTTTATGTGAAAAAATCATGAAATTTGGAGTTTTTTAAAAATTGCAGTAAGACTGCAGTAGATTAATTTTTTTTAATGTTTCTGTTTACTAGGTAATTCCAAACCGGTTAATTTAAGCCCCGGTTGATTTCATTTCATTGATTATTTATTTAAATAATTGCCGAAAACCATCGAAATTTTCGAAAATTTCAAGCATTTTTTTCTCTGAAAGGAAAAATGCTAGACTCTTGAAACTTTGGTGGAATATGTGTCTCATTACCCTCAACTTACAAAAAAAATTCGTTTTAAAATGTTTATTAGTTTTCTAGAAATTCTATTTGTTTATTAAAAAGGTCCCAAATGTTTAATGAAAAATTGACCTATTAACGTTATTAAAAATAATTCAACCACAGCTCATTTTTTTCGTCAAGACGTCAATTTTACGAATCTGTTATGGGCGTATCGATTTTCAATAATTTTAACCGTCAAAATGGCGTTAACAACATTGCTACTTTTCGAGCAGCGTTTTTTGCAAATAACTTTACAACAAATGAACGTATCTGCACAAATCTTTCATATTTGAGTTGCTGGTATTTTTCTACAAATTTATAAAAAAAAATTGTTGCTCTGGGACATGTAGGAGCCGAGATAATTTTTTAAATTGTTTAATGCGCCAAACGTTTATTTATTAATATTTATGGCCAAAATTGAAACTGGTTGTTAATAAGATCTTGAATTTTGTGAATTCATCAAGTCCTATTGAAAACGGGCCCTTTTTGAGGTCAAAATATAATTTTTAATAATTAGTGATTTTAGAGCGTCTTCAATTTGTTTTTCTCAAGGGACAGGTGAATTTTTGATCAAACGAGTTTCAAATTGGGGTAGCGAGAAAAATTCGTCATATCTCCGTTATTTTCCGGCCAATTTCGACGTTTTTTTTTTTATTTGGGGTAGCTCACGAAAATAATAACAATGGGCACATTTGCAATATCCAAATAATAAACAAATAATTGTTATAAACAATTTTTTTTTTTTCCTTTTTGGGCTTATGCAACTTATAATGTGCTAATGTATTAAATATAAATTTATAAAGATTATATAATGGTAACAATGTATGCACAAACTATTTCTCCATCAAACAATATACGATGTTACAGCATTGTTACCATTATATAATCTTTATAAATTTATATTTAATACATTAGCACATTATAAGTTGCATAAGCCCAAAAAGGAAAAAATTAAAAAAAAAAAATAAATTGTTTATAACAATTATTTGTTTATTATTTGGATATTGCAAATGTGCCCATTGTTATTATTTTCGTGAGCTACCCCAAATTAAAAAAAAAACGTCGAAATTGGCCGGAAAATAACGGAGATATGACGACTTTTTCTCGCTACCCCAATTTGAAACTCGTTTGATCAAAAATTCACCTGTCCCTTGAGAAAAACAAATTGAAGACGCTCTAAAATCACTAATTATTAAAAATTATATTTTGACCTCAAAAAGGGCCCGTTTTCAATAGGACTTGATGAATTCACAAAATTCAAGATCTTATTAACAACCAGTTTCAATTTTGGCCATAAATATTAATAAATAAACGTTTGGCGCATTAAACAATTTAAAAAATTATCTCGGCTCCTACATGTCCCAGAGCAACAATTTTTTTTTATAAATTTGTAGAAAAATACCAGCAACTCAAATATGAAAGATTTGTGCAGATACGTTCATTTGTTGTAAAGTTATTTGCAAAAAACGCTGCTCCGAAAAGTAGCAATGTTGTTAACGCCATTTTGACGGTTAAAATTATTGAAAATCGATACGCCCATAACAGATTCGTAAAATTGACGTCTTGACGAAAAAAATGAGCTGTGGTTGAATTATTTTTAATAACGTTAATAGGTCAATTTTTCATTAAACATTTGGGACCTTTTTAATAAACAAATAGAATTTCTAAAAAACTAATAAACATTTTGAAACGAAATTTTTTTTGTAAGTTGAGGGTAATGAGACACATATTCCACCAAAGTTTCAAGAGTCTAGCATTTTTCCTTTCAGAGTAAAAAATGCTTGAAATTTTCGAAAATTTCGATGGTTTTCGGCAATTATTTAAATAAATAATCAATGAAATGAAATCAACCGGGGCTTAAATTAACCGGTTTGGAATTACCTAGTAAACAGAAACATTAAAAAAAATTAATCTACTGCAGTCTTACTGCAATTTTTAAAAAACTCCAAATTTCATGATTTTTTCACATAAAAGTGACTTTTAAACAATGTTCTGTTTATTTGATTTGGGAGGTATCGCAGAGGTATATTCCTTATAACTAAATACACCTGTTTTTACCAACGGCTATCTGAAACGAATTAGTAACAGATTCCCGTTCACATCGTCTAATTCTACAGGCCTATATAGGGAATTTTTCTATAAACTCTTTACGAAATTTCAAAAAAAAAAAATCATCAAAATCCGTTTTGAGTCAACGAAGTTAGAGAAAATATAATAGAGACTACTTATATTATGTAAAAAAAATTTTTCTTCAAAAATTTTTAAAAAAGTTAAGTCGTCATAGGCAATTTTTTTAAATGGTAACGACTATTTTGAAAAGTTTTACAGCGCACATTTTTCTGCATACAGTGCGTTAAATTCTATGGCATATTGAATGACGAAATTACCTTGGGTGTGATTTAATAGAAAATAGTTATGTGAGATTGTAATAAGTATTTTCCTAAAAATCGTCTTAAAAAATTTTATATATTTTCCTTCGCGGCAACCAATTAATAAAATATCTTGAGAACAGGAAATTCTTTAATATTAACACATAACTTATGCTAGAATTGACGATTTTACAATAACAGTAAATACAAAATCAAGGTTCATAAATATGGATTAGGATAGATATAAACTTGCTTATATTTTTCAACCTGAAATTATCCCATGAATTAATCACTATTTTTTTTGTACTAATGGCGTTTAATACAACGTATCTGCACAGCGTTTATAATCATTAAACATGGCCATTTTAAATGTTTTAAAATGCATGATGGACGATGGTATTTTACTAATGAGAGGAATATGTTAGTCATGAGAGGAGCCAGTGTGAAAAATTTGTATCAGAATCCATAAATACAGTACATTTCAAAGAATAGAACAAATGCATTCGAAAATCAAAAATATTTGTTTAGTAAGATCTAGATTTTCAAGATATTTTCTTAACTGCGTCACAAAATTGTTTGCTTTTGTCGAAACATTTTTGTGGTAATTTCCAGTTGAAAGTGTGTTATGTTCAAGAAGTTCCTCCTAAGTTCCTCCCTGTTGTATGAATAATTTTAGCACAAATCTGCTCGTTTCAATTATGACATTTTTAGTACAATATTTTTATATTTAGTTTTCTACAAGTAGTCGGTAGGTACGTTTTTTAGTTTTCAAATTATTTCATTTAGACATGTAATGATGCACAGTTTTAAAATGGATACGTTTTTTCGTTTCCTATACAGCAAAGTATTACAAGTTGATGTGTAATACTTTTCAATCTCATAGGACCTGAATCGACTTACGTTGACCTTAATAATTTATCTTGATGCCTTGCGATAAGCTTGTAGGTTACGTGAGAAATATGATTGCAATAAAATAGGCACATAATTGTTTGCCAAATAATGCCTAAGTACCGAAAATTAATTTCTTTAGGCGACCTACTTACGATTTACGTTGGTTATTTGAAATTTCTAGAGAGAAAATTTCAATTTATTTATTTATAATCTCAATATTAATTTATAGCAAGATGATATGTGAGCCTCAGTAAATTATACATTACCTACCAATTATTGAGGCCTGCTGTTCTCTGGTAGATATTTTGTATTGTAGTATTATTATAAATCATAAATTATATTTTTATAGCTTTCTCACACGTAAATCCATCATTTTAAGTTGAGAAACTGTTACTAGGGCACAAAACAAAAATTGTTTTACTTTTAACCGACTTAACCAAAAGAAGGAGGTCCTCAATTCTGCCTTCCAATTTTTGTTGTTTTTGTTCGTTTGTTTGTTTGTCTAATTATCTTCAACTAACTTGAAAATGGCTGCACAGATTAGGATGAAACATTTTATTTATTCTCACCATTCTTTATGGGCTATTACAATCATAAAGGCAGACAAAGAACCGTTTAATTATGAACATTACTTGTTTAAATAATTTGTTGCAAATTTACGTTTTTTTAATTTATTTTAATTTTTATTCCCATTAAAATCGAGCTAATTTTGCAAAGAAATTCCGTTTAACTTGTGGAATTGCATTTTAATTTTTTCTTTGTTTAAATTTTTTCCATAAAATGTGTTTAATTTTGTAAAGAAATTTTCTTTAAGAGCGCTATGGCGAAGAAAGAGAGGTCGATATGGTAATATTTACTATTTTTGATCCTGTCTTTTTTATTAATGGAGATGAAGCCAAAATAATATTAGTAATAGCTTAATTAAACTTTAAGAGAACTATAATTTCCATTTAATAATATCAATTACATGAAAATCAATTTATTCAAAAATAAGGAATTTATAAATTTCATGATTGTCAATTTTTAAATAAAGTTCATAATTATACTTTCCGAATAATTTGATTTACGAAGGCCCACAATTTTTTGGCAACACCAGAAGGCAACAAGATTACCTTCCGACCGCCTCCGGCGTTTCTTTATTTTTTAAATGATTAAGATAAAATTTGAAATTTTGAAAATTTTGAGTTGGACCACTTTCATACCATATCTAAATTTAATTTTTCTACTAGCGTGCCTAAAGTACTAACTTTACTACACGCTATCTATTGCGTAAAGTAAAAAATTGCATATTAGAGTGCCAATAATAATCATATCTTATTTTAGAAACGTTAAATATAGTTAATTAATTTTATGTAGCCCGTTTATTTATTATCACGGTACATTATCATAAAATATATCTATTTCTCTGTATTCTTTAAATAATGCTTGAATTTTTTATAATTTTTTCTACTACCGTGCGTAATGCTCTAATTTTACACACGCTCTGTAAAGTTTAACTTTACGCACTAGTGCATATAAAATTGTACGAAAAAGATATTGCATGCAATTCGTGTGTAAAGTGAACTTTCTCCACTTAGGTACATGGGACTGACAAAATTCTCATTCGTAACAAAAGCTCACTTTACACACTTGTATAAATAACTATTTTCAACACGAATCTCCAACACAATATTCGTGCACATGTAAAATTCAAAGGGTGGAATGACTTCAAAAGTATTCAAATTACGATTTTTTTTTTAATTTTGAAACTTATCACAATCAGAGTAGCAAGAAATATCGGCTGTTGAATTTATAACTAATATACTGTTAGCTACACAGAGAACAGGAATTTCAAACATTTAAAAATGTATTTTTTTAAAAATATTTTCAAATTTTATTAATTTTGTAATAAAATACTGGTTAACATTTTTCTGTACATCCAAATGTTTGTAAGTTATGATTTTGAATATTCTGAAACATTCTGAAGCTCGTCACAATCATAGTGGAAGTAAGAATTTCCGTGAAAATTTCAGACGTTTAAATATTTATGTTTTTTTAATTATTTAATTTTTATTATTTTAATTATAAAGAAATTGTTCCATACATTTTTATCGTACACCAAACGATTCTAAAGCCATGACTTCCTGAAAACTCTGAAACTCGTCAAAGTAGAAATGGGAATTTAAAATATTCAAAAATGTATATTTTTTAAATATTTTAATTGTTTCCCAATTCTATAGAGAAATTGTTCCATACGTTTTTTGGTACATCAAACAGTTCCTAAAACCATTATTTGCCGGAAATTCTGAAACTCGTCAGAGTGAAAATGAGAATTTAAAATATTCAGAATTTTTTTTCAATATTTTCAAAAGTTGTTAATTTTATGAGAAAATAGCTCTTTAAGTTTTTCGTTACACCAAAAAATTTTTTTAAGTTATAAAATTTTAACGTTCTGAAACTCTTTACAATCCTAATGGAAGCAGAAATTTCCTTGGAAATTTTCTCGGAAATTTGAAATAATCAAATTCAATTTTTTTTAAATTATTTACATTTTTTTCATAAAAGTTTGCTCAGTTTATGAGGAAATTGTTTTATAAGTTTGTTGTATATTATTCTTTATTTTGTTCTATAAAAAAAAAAGTGATGACTTTTTAAAATTTTGGAACTTGTCACAATTAAAATGCAAATAGGAATGTCCTCAAATATTGCAAGCGTTTAAAATTGTGTTTTTTAAATATGTAGTTAAATTTTTCGTAGAAGTTTTTAATTTTATGGAGAAATTGGTCTATAAGTTTTATCTTCGGTTTTATCTCTATACTAAATTTTTTGAAAATTCTGTAACTTAAAAATTTCAAGCGTTTAAATATTTGTTATTTAATTATTTTACTTTTTTCTCCTAAAGTTTGACTTTATGAAGAAATTATTCTATAAGTTTTTTCCATGCACCAATAGATTTTTAATTATTATTTTTAACATTCTGAAACTCATCACGAACCGATTGATTACATAATAGCAATTTCCTCGGGAAGTTCGCACGTTTAAAAATGTATGGTTTTTAATTAGGTATTATCATTTTTTTCAGAGAAGATTGCTAATTTTATGAAAAAAATGTTCTTATAGTTTTTGCTGTATATCTATCGAAAGGTTTTTTAAGTTAGTAGTTTTCGAAAGTTTTAAAACTCATCACAATTAGTGGAAATAAATATTTCAGACATTCAGAAAATATAATAAAAAGGTTTCCTTCAAGGCGGTCCAATTTTTTTAAATTTTGTTTCATATTTTTTAATGTTATTTTTGTCATTTCTTGGCGGTCTGAAAAAGGATTACAATTAAATTTTCGTTTCATTTAGACACAATAATTGAACTGTAATAAATAATTATTCAAATAATATTAAATAACTAAATTACATGTTTCAATTGTTTTAATTTTTTTTAAATATACGTGATGGACCAGTTTTCACGGCGTGAACTTTAGGGAACGATAAAACATATATGAGTTTGCTTTATAAACATTGCCTCTAAAATGCACCGTCTTGTGCTGAAGCTTTTATTTTTTAAATGATTTTTTTAATATCTCACAAACGAACGACAATATTAAAAAAATATTTGGTGATGTAACATACCTCGTAAAGCGCTAATATTTCCCTATTAGAAAAGTTTCCGAACATCACCGGTGGCGCTAAACTGGGGGGTTGGGACCCTTTTCCTACCAGAATTTCTGCACCACTGGTCCTAGCCACAAATTTTTAGATTCTATGATATTTTTTGTACAAAAAGCCTCTCTTGTAATTTTTTTATAAGATGCACCGTTTTCGAGTAAATTGCTAAGCCATCAACAAATGCTTGGACATTGAGATTCATTTTTAAGCATCAGTGAGTACTTTCCTGCCTCTAGGCAGAGAAAATTATTGGTTGTCATGGCAACCGAATATTTCGCGTCAACAAATATAGGGAGATTATGGAAATTGTAATAATTTAAATATTTCAAATAAATATTTTTAAGCAATCGGCGAATAAAAATGATATGTTCAACCCGGCAGGAAAATAGATCGACTGCCTTGGCTGAATTGTCAGCCGCGGCAGTGAATCTACTATTTTCCTGCCTAGTTAAACAAATTACTATTTTTTGGACGAGCAAACAAAAACAAACAAACTCGCCTACGGCTCGTCCTGGAAGTCTGTGAGTCCAAAAAACAGTTCACGGGCGTGTTGCGTACACTATTTTTTCGGCAACCGTGTGAAATAACAAATCAATAAAGTACGTTTCTTTACAATATTTATTTGTAGAATAAAATTAGAAACATTATAATTCCTGTTTAAATTAATATTTATATTGAAATTCGAACAATTGCTAACATTAAAAGGTAATCTTCTCGGCCTAGGCAGGAAAAATGTTATTTTCTCAAAAAAGATGCGTCCAGGAAGTGGGTACTTTCCGGACGGTTGGCGAAAAAACAATAAAACTCCATCCAATTTCTACCTAGAATAGATTTTAGGTGTTGCTTCAATAAGATACTTTTTTTTTCAAAAAACATCAATGTATTAATCAGAAACTCTAAAATAACTACTAACAACAAATTCTGATATAATTTTGATGTATTTTATGTACGGCATTGGGTACTGGGAGATGCTTAAAAATGAATCTCAATGTCCAAGCATTTGTTGATGGCTTAGCAATTTACTCGAAAACGGTGCATCTTATAAAAAAATTACAAGAGAGGCTTTTTGTGCAAAAAATATCATAGAATCTAAAAATTTGTGGCTAGGACCAGTGGTGCAGAAATTCTGGTAGAAAAAGGGTCCCTACCCCCCAGTTTAGCGCCACCGGTGATGTTCGAAAACTTTTCTAATAGGGAAATATTAGCGCTTTACGAGGTATGTTACATCACCAAATATTTTTTTAATATTGTCGTTCGTTTGTGAGATATTAAAAAAATCATTTAAAAGATAAAAGCTTCAGCACAAGACGGTGCATTTTAGAGGCAATGTTTATAAAGCAAACTCATATATGTTTTATCGTTCCCTAAAGTTCACGCCGTGAAAACTGGTCCATCATGTATATTTAAAAAAAATTAAAACAATTGAAACATGTAATTTAGTTATTTAATATTATTTGAATAATTATTTATTACAGTTCAATTATTGTGTCTAAATGAAACGAAAATTTAATTGTAATCCTTTTTCAGACCGCCAAGAAATGACAAAAATAACATTAAAAAATATGAAACAAAATTTAAAAAAATTGGACCGCCTTGAAGGAAACCCTTTTATTATATTTTCTGAATGTCTGAAATATTTATTTCCACTAATTGTGATGAGTTTTAAAACTTTCGAAAACTACTAACTTAAAAAACCTTTCGGTAGATATACAGCAAAAACTATAAGAACATTTTTTTCATAAAATTAGCAATCTCCTCTGAAAAAAATGATAATAATTAAAAACCATACATTTTTAGACGTGCGAACTTCCCGAGGAAATTGCTATTATGTATTCAATCGGTTCGTGATGAGTTTCAGAATGTTAAAAATAATAATTAAAAATCTATTGGTGCATGGAAAAAACTTATAGAATAATTTCTTCATAAAGTCAAACTTTAGGAGAAAAAAGTAAAATAATTAAATAACAAATATTTAAACGCTTGAAATTTTTAAGTTACAGAATTTTCAAAAAATTTAGTATAGAGATAAAACAGAAGATAAAACTTATAGACCAATTTCTCCATAAAATTAAAACTTCTACGAAAAATTTAACTACATATTTAAAAAACACACATTTTTAAACGCTTGCAATATTTGAGGACATTCCTATTTGCATTTTAATTGTGACAAGTTCCGAAATTTTAAAAAGTCATCACTTTTTTTTGTATAGAACAAAATAAAGAATAATTTACAACAAACTTATAAAACAATTTCCTCATAAACTGAGCAAACTTTTATGAAAAAAATGTAAATAATTTAAAAAAAAATTGAATTTGAATATTTCAAATTTCCGGGAAAATTTCCAAGGAAATTTCTGCTTGCACTATGATTGTAGAGTTTCAGAACGTTAAAATTTTATAACTTAAAAATCTTTTGGTGTAACGAAAAACTTAAAGAGCTATTTTCTCATAAAATTAACAACTTTTGAAAATATTTAAAAAAAATTCTGAATGTTTTAAATTCTCATTTTCACTCTGACGAGTTTCAGAATTTTCGCCAAATAATGGTTTTAGGAACTGTTTGATGTACCAAAAAAAGTATGGAACAATTTCTCTATAGAATTGGGAAACAATTAAAATATTTAAAAAATATACATTTTTGAATATTTTAAATTCCCATTTCTACTTTGACGAGTTTCAGAGTTTTCAGGAAGTCATGGCTTTAGAACCGTTTGGTGTACGATAAAAATGTATGGAACAATTTCTTTACAATTAAAATAATAGAAATTAAATAATTAAAAAAACATAAATATTTAAACGTCTGAAATTTTCAAGGAAATTCTTACTTTCACTATGATTGTGTGTGTGAGAATGCTTCAGAATATTCAAAATCATAACTTACAAACATTTGGATGTACAGAAAAATGTTAACCAGTATTTTATTACAAAATTAATAAAATTTAAAAATATTTTTAAAAAAATACATTTTTAAATGTTTGAAATTCCTGTTCTTTGTGTAGCTAACAGTATATTAGTTATAAATTCAACAGCCGATATTTCTTGCTACTCTGATTGTGATGAGTTTCAAAATTTTAAAAAAAGTGAGTACTTTCCTGCCTAGGCAGGGAAAGTGACACTTTGCTGATTGGCATCTGTCAGCAAAATTAGTGTTTAGAGGCAATGTTTATAAAGCAAACTCATATAATTTTTCGATGTTCTATCGTTCCCTGAAGTTCCCGCCGGTCTAACCGGAAGTGACTTTGATTATTAAATAGCACCCTGTATATATTTTTGCATATTTTGATTCCACATGAAATTCTCGTTACAGCAACGTATCACAAATTTTCATTTGTTTTCAAAATGGCGTCATAAATTTTAAAAAATTAAAAAGCCAAGTTGGCTACTCCAAAGCTGTGTTTTCAAAAAATTTACTCAGTACTACTCAGTAGGTTTGTATTCCTATGTTTATTGTGATATTTCAATAATAGTTTATTTCGTGAAAAAATCGTCATTTTGAATTGAAATAAAGTTTTTGGAAAAAAACATAAAAAGCAAATGAATTTTATTCAATTTATTTCAATGGTAACCACATTTTTTTACTTACACCAGCAAAGCCCAAGACATTAACTTTTCATCTGTAGATGCAATTCTTCAGTTATTTAATGAAACCGATGTATGTATTAAATTTGGCATTCTAAATTTTTATAATTACATTCTGCAAAAATCATAAAATCTGGAAATTACTCTGGTCAGTATCCACTGAATTGCCTATTAAAAGAATGACATTTTTATCAGGTTATTGTAATAATAAATATCAGAATAGAATATTTAGTAAGAAATTATTTAAATTATTGTAAATCCCGTTTTGTTAAGATACTTAAGTATTAGACGTCCCGGCGATAATTAATATGTATGTTTGTTCGCCAGAGGCACATATTTTCGAACAGCCTTCGCCTTCCATATGGTCCTCCTCACTTGAATCTATAATTAATATGATTCTTAAAATTAACCTTATTTTTTTTACTGGGAGAACCAAAGTTTCTTACTTTTATACAAAATTTTTATGCCGTTATAACGATAATCACATAGATGCTAAAATATCCATATCCAGTTATTTCACTTCGTTTATGCCATTTAGAAGTGGCAATAAAACACTCTTAATCAAAACAGAAATGAGAAATAGTTCCGCATAATCTTATATTAAAATTGGGGTTAAGCGTAGTTTTCTCGTTTTTTTGAATTCCTGCAAGGTTTTGAGTTAGAGATAAGTACCTACCTATTTTATTTATGGTAAAAATGTTTATGTGGAATCCTCTGTAAAATAATTACAATATATCGACACAGGTCTTTAGAGGGGTGAAAAATGAATATTTTAATAAATTTATTGTAGTCTAATCAACAAGTTCAAATTGGTGAAAAATAGTGATAAAGCTCCTAAAAATATGAGCGATAGCTCATTGGATTTGGAATGACGTCTAGAAAAATGTATTCGAAGGAATAATTAGCACGCAAAAAATTACAAAAGTTATTAACAAATTAAGTTGCAAAAAAAAGGCATTTCGTTTTTTGTTAATAACTCCGAAACTATTCATATTTAAGAAATTTAAAAAAAAGCTCCTTAAAGAGGAGGAAATTTACAATAAAAAAGTCCCAACTCCCGGAGTTCTATCTCCATTATTTATAATTTTAATTTAACGCTGAAAATAGGGCTCCGCGCGGCCGCTACGGCATGCGCGCGCCGCCTCAAAAGTGAGTACGCCACAGATAATAATTTTTTTATAGTATTAAATATTAATTAAAAAATTTTAATTAATTATGGTGTATTTTGAACGCTTAAAAGAAAAAATTCCCGTTGGAAAAAAGTTTTAAAATTCATTTTTCAACAAGTTAGGTTGTTAATTAACAAAATTTTTTCGGATCTTCGTCTTCATTGTAAGTAATAAAAAATGTTTAAATAATTGCTCTATAAATTTTTCGTTTCTTGGAGCCCTTTTTATATATATTCTCAATAGGATCAAGTTATTAAAGTTTTTAAAAATTGTTTATTTTGTTAATTATAATTTTTTTAAGTGAACAAAAAATGAAATTTGTAAAAATTGTTGTTAAAAGAATTTTTTTAAGCATATGTTTTATTATGGTTGTTTTTGCATCTGCTAATGGCATGAAACAATGTTGTGAAAACATTTTTTACATCTTTTATTTATAAATTTTTTATAAACAAATGGATTAGTTTAATATTTAAAAAAAAATTTTTTTTACCATATTGTCTTGAGAAAATTATGATTTTAAAAAAAAAAATTTTTCCTTAAATCCATTTTTTTATTGTTTATAATCGTTTTTTTTATATTTCCATTATTTAAATAATTAGTTAGGAAATTATTTTATCTTTAAAAATCATTATTAGTATTTCTCAACAGGTAAACAAAAAATAAAATTTTTTTTCATCAACAAATTCATTGTTTATTAAGTTAACAATTTGTTATAAACAAATGTTGACTATCATTATATTTTTTTTCTGAAACTTAAAAAATTACAAAAACATATAACAAATTGTCGAAAAAATTTTTTTTTAATTTTTCACAGCCTTTACCAATATTACTCGATGCCGAAATTGAAGCAGCCACTTGAATGGTAAAAAAAAATTAAAAAAAAATATGGTAAAAAAAAAATTTTTTTTAATATTAAACTAATCCATTTGTTTATAAAAAATTTATAAATAAAAGATGAAAAAAATGTTTTCACAACATTGTTTCATGCCATTAGCAGATACAAAAACAACCATAATAAAACATATGTTTAAAAAAATTCTTTTAACAACAATTTTTACAAATTTCATTTTTTGTTCACTTAAAAAAATTATAATTAACAAAATAAACAATTTTTAAAAACTTTAATAACTTGATCCTATTGAGAATATATATAATAAGGGCTCCAAGAAACGAAAAATTTATAGAGCAATTATTTAAAAATTTTTTATTACTTACAATGAAGACGAAGATCCGAAAAAATTTTGTTAATTAACAATAGCCTAACTTGTTGAAAAATGAATTTTAAAACTTTTTTCCAACGGGAATTTTTTATTTTAAGCGTTCAAAATACACCATAATTAATTCAAATTTTTTAATTAATATTTAATACTATAAAAAAATTATTATCTGTGGCGTACTCACTTTTGAGGCGGCGCGCGCATGCCGTAGCGGCCGCGGGGAGCCCTATTTTCAGCGTTAAATTAAAATTATAAATAATGGAGATAGAACTCCGGGAGTCGGGACTTTTTCATTGGAAATTTCCTCCTCTTTAAGGAGCTTTTTTTTATATTTCTTAAATATGAATAGTTTCGAAGTTATTAACAAAAAACGAAATGCCTTTTTTTTGCAACTTAATTTGTTAATAACATTTGTAAT
Organism: Rhagium mordax; assembly: GCA_963680705.1. Classification (NCBI taxonomy): domain Eukaryota; kingdom Metazoa; phylum Arthropoda; class Insecta; order Coleoptera; family Cerambycidae; genus Rhagium; species Rhagium mordax. The sequence goes on from OY796657.1 coordinate 10,772,522, forward strand.
TTTTTGCGTGCTAATTATTCCTTCGAATACATTTTTCTAGACGTCATTCCGAATCCAATGAGCTATCGCTCATATTTTTAGGAGCTTTATCATTATTTTTCACCAATTTGAACTTGTTGATTAGACTATTGGCTGAATGAGGGAATATATATTTTTGCAAATACTTAAAACTAAATAAAGTTTTCAGACACTAAAATTCCTGAATTCTCATATTTGTCGTTGATCCGTGAGATAATCTACTGGTAGAGATTTTCCAAAATTATGCAATAAATTTATAATTAGTTATATCTATCCTGGTGTCAAAAGATCCCAATTTTTAGAAGATATTCGGAGTCAATATGGAGATGAAATTTATAATTAGTATTAGATAATTCAACACCATGAAAATTGTTTTCAATTGATGTTTAATGCTCTGTCACCATCTCGTTTACTTCCTAGATTTATTTTCAAGATAGAAGAAACATTTAAAAATGAAATAAAACAATAAAACAACAAACAAAAGAGTGATTTGCAAAATTTCATCATTTAGTCTTGGTACTCGTATTTTAAATTCCAACTTGAGTCCCGTGCTCCAATATTAAAATATGGCCAGCCGACACTGGCCAACCAATTAATAGCAAACTCGTCCGCAATATTTAAATATTATTTAAAATAAATCTGTCACCGTAAACATTCTGGCTACAAAATTCGTGCCTGTTAAAAATATTAAGATGATTATTTACAGATTGTCAACAACATAATTTATATTTCAGATGAAATCTTGATGATTTTTCTCATTTCAGAAACTTACGATATTTATATCCTTCTTGAAGACAGTCTAAGAATAAACATTCATTATTTAAAAATAATTGCGATTCGTTAATTATTTTTCACAGCGAACCTTAATACCTTGCAATTTACACACCTTCTACGGAATAGCATTTTCACAATGATAAGAATGGGAACATTTTTATCTCAGTAATCACAGCGGACTGTTAAAGGAAACAAGTTTTTACGACTATGGCGATTAAGTGCTACTTTTTGTTCTATTTTCACCATACTTGTGAGAAGTTACATGCATCGTGATCTATGAAGAGAGTAGTTATTTTAAAAATATAGGTTGTAAAACAGCACTGTGATTCTTTTGAGGCCGGAAAATTATCACTTCCTAGGGAAATAGAAATATAGCCAAAGCTCACGGTTTGATTTTAAATGAGAGCAAAACCTAAGTATTATTATTTTGGGAAAAGTAAAAACTATATAATTTTAATAATAATATTCTGTTGCTCTCCATTTTCTTTCTACGTTACTGAATTTAGTAATCAATCAAATGTGTATTATTTCATTATTTGTATTTACAGTTGCTCCAAAATATCTTATGTAAATCATATATTTGTATCTTAAATCTCGCAATGATTAAAAAATGAACAATACGTTATTCAGGCAACTGTTTTCATATTTGGTAATGAATTTCAATTATTGTCAAGGCTATTAGTCGCATTAGTCACATCCGCTACATTTAGTTCTTTGGAAAACTGGTTTACTCTTCTAGTTATACAAGATGTATGTTGAATCAAAAATAAATCAGCGACATTTACTTATTTATTTAATTCCTAGGTTTGGTTTTTAAAGTGCTAACAGGCGATGCTCCCAAAAGTACCTCATTACCACACTTGACAATTTTATGGGTCCATTAAGAAATTTGCACATGAAGTGGAAGATTTATCATATTTATCTAATCTTCAAAATGGAATTGTATCTACCCTTTAATTCCAAACTTGCCAGTTCTTTTGGCCAATCGATATTAATAGATCGATTTTATTCGAAATCTTCAGAAGCAGATCCAATGAAGTCTCTTTGGGTTGGTTTATCCGTTTTGAATGTTGACTGTCATCATGACGAACGTCTCTTCAGGTAGATGTTCATCCAAGCCAAAAGAATCTTCCTGTTCTTGCCTCCACTTTGCCTCAGATAATATTTACACCCGACTACTTTTCTTCGTTCCTCCTGATATTGGCAAAATACTCAAGCTTTTGTTGTTTTATTATACACATGAACTCCAGTCGACATTTTTATCTTTGAAGAGCCTTTTGCTGGTAATCCAATCGATCCAGGAGGTTCTAAGAAGTAAATCCACATTTTAAACACTGGTATCTTTTCTTACTTACCTTCCGACATTGTCCAAGCATCAACACCGTATAACAAAGTAGAGTATTAGACTAATGCACTTCTTGAGGTCTAAGCTAGGTTGTGAAGCATAAAAATCTTCATTTCAATAAATGTAGATTTGGGTCTTCCAGTTATCTTCTGTAAGGATCCCAAACCAACTGACAGTCAGGATTAGATTTGCCCATATTTGAGATATGTGGCTCGAGTGTAGCGAAACAGTAATCGATCTTCATCGCCTATTGGTTTACTATTCTAAGTAACTACGTGAACTAAGGTCTGGTGCAAGGAAAGACAGTTAGGGAGATTACAGCCATCATCCTGGCAAGGTCCTCCCAACTTCCTCCCTCTAACTGATATCTTCCTTGTAGACGGCGGTAGACCTAGTTCGAAATTCAACCAAACAACAAATTCCAGACTAGCACATTCAGCAAAATCGGAGCAGATTTGCCCAATTATGTATTTAGCAGTGGTCATCCTTCTCAGGAGTGCACCGTTTGTTTTTAATGCATCCTTTCCGTGAATTTGGAAATCGGAATGGGCTCTGGACCAAGAAGTTGTTAGCTGATTCTCTCCTAGCAAGTTCGTTGGCTTTTCATTTCCTAGTATTCCAGAATATTCGGGAACCTAGAGCCCCTAGAACTGTGTTTTTATTCTCCAAAGTTTTGGGCTCGTCGTAGGATATCCGTTTGATGCCATCTGAATTTTTGGAGATTGGAGACCTTATCGACAAATATTTTCTTCTTGAGTTTTGGCGCACATATTCTGTAATGGTGCCTACTTATTACGGTGCTTTCTTTCTATATACTTACGGAAACTTTTTAGACGGAAAACTCGGGCGCCAGTTCTTTAATTTTTAAGTGCAAAGAACTACACTTTTTGGCTCTCCTATTGGGAGAACAACCCTAAATAGCGAAACAGCTGAAGATACGGAATGTCCGGGGTCGGAAGCTGGAGGTCTATAGGACCATACTGCTCAAACGGGTTAATCAGAAATAAATGACAGAAATAATAACTCGTGAATTTTACCTCTTTAAAACAACGTATTTATTCAGCAATATTAATGGACAAATTAATTAACTCTATTACCTCCACGACTGTACAGTCGAGTATGTATAAAACTGTTTCAAACGATTAATAACAAGTTAAGCTGGCAATCAAGAATCTTTACGCGATTTTACGACGGAATTTTGGATAAGTTGGATTAATAAATTACTGCGTACGACAAGCAAACGGACCTTTCCAATAGGATGTATTATGCACGGCGGGCAATCGGTTAGCTATAGATATTGTAGTCTATACGGGATGTTTAAACATACGGCGAACTACTGCCACAAACGTAGAACTATTTGTTAATGATTATGCTGATTAACGTAAGTTTACCGAATCAACTCTATGCATATCAACTTTATGGATGGCCCAAGTGAACAGATCTAACCAGTTGATGCATATAATGACTGTTTGACTTAACGTAGGTTTTCCGGTAACCTATTAAGCATTGATGCATTTAAGATGGCCCAAGTGAACAGATCTCAGCAGCCGATGCATATATTAGAAAACAAAAGGCCAACGGAGGTATTACTAATTAGCTCTAGTTTGATTTAGTAGTATAGATAGATAGATAGATAGATATCTTTATTTAACCACTTTACATATAAAAAATACATTTGTGGCAAGTCAACAAAGAAATACAAAGTAAATACAAAACATCAGCAATTACAAATTACTGACAATAAGATCTGTGAATATCTATACTTAACTAAAGGCAGTACCTACAAATTGCAGCGGACTACGGTGTGTTCTTACCAATATTATATTCAAATAAATTTACTATTAAATTTACTATTAAATTCGGAGCGGCGGTACGGACGTCAAGGCTTCGGGTTGATCTAGAACTGCTGGCGGTAGACCGGATCTGATCTTGCGGACTATCTCGGAATGAACCTGGACTGCTGCCGACTTTCTCGGAAAGACGACGAAGTGGACGCTTCTCTCCCTTTTGTTACCTTTATGACGTATCTAGGTGGCGTCACCGACTTGAAACGAAGGATTCGGATGCACAACCCGGCGTTACTTGCAGAGGTCCAGCGGATTATGCAATTAGGCGCATCAATTCAGAACGTCAATAACCGGAAATGAGTTACTTGCAATTTCTATACTATATTGCAAAAAGAAACGGATTAAAACGGATACGGATTAACATTTTTAGTAACGAATGATTTTTATTTCCGACTCGGCCATTATTTAAAATAATTCTCGGATTTTGCTTATACGGGGGATTGTCGAAAATTAATCAATTAATTACTTGACTGCTTGTTTACCAGCGGACTTTTTAACAACTCATTACTAACTTAACTAAAACAGGACTTACTTACTAAAAACAGCGGCAGGGTGTACCCAAGTGACGGTAATATTTAAATCAAAAATGAACATTCCTTGATTGGAAAAATCACTTCGTTACAATTCAAATTTGGTTTTATTCCATGTATTCCTGCCTCAGCATCTGTTTCTGTCCCCATGATTGTGGTTAGTTAGATGCATACAAGTTCCTAGTTCCGGTTAGTAACTCTTCTTTATCTTCAATAATGAATGAAGAGCTTGTGAAACATGGCTTTTGGTGTCATGGAATCCAACCACACGTTTAGCAGAGAATTTTGTACAATATTCACTATCCTCGAATGCTCCATGAAGATTTGGACGCGCAGCTTATATGTCTCCATTTTAGCTTTCCATGGAAGCAAGAGATCTACTTTTCACATTTGCTCATAACTATTTTATTTATTAACCGATTTTAATCAGCTAAGTGTCATTGGTTAGAGAAAAGAATGGACTATCGAAGAAAAGTTTCAAAATGGCCGGTTCTTTAATATGCAAGATGGCGGCCGCGTTTGAAAATAGCCCTTTGTTTGAGGCAATTCTCTTTGAAGAAAAAATGTTGAAATGACACACCCAATAGAAAAAAGCAATAAAATGAACCTTTCTCTACATTTTAAGATATCGACGAGAAAAATCCATCGGTAGACGAGCTATACGTTAATTATACAAAGGGTCTTTTTGACATTCTTAAGCTATATTACTTAAATTGTACTTGTTTCATTGGTTAATAACATTTTTGTTTATTAACCGATTTTAATAATCTTGGTGTCGTTGCTTACAGAAAAGAGTGGGCTATCGAAGAAAAATTTCAAAATGGCCGTTTTTTTTAAATGCAAGATGGTGGCCGCGTTTGAAAATAACCCTTTGTTTGGGCCTATTCTTTTTCTAGAGAAAATGCCGAAATGACACATCCAATACAAAAAATCAATGTAATGAACCTTCCTCTACATTTTGAGACCTCGATGAAAACAATCGGTCCATCCTGAGCGAAACTATACGTAATTATACAAAGCTTCTTTTTGTCACTCTTAAACTATAATACTTAAATTGCACTTTTTTCACTGGCTAATAACCTTTTCGTTTATTAACTGATTTTGATGATCTTGGTGTCGTTGCTTATAGAAAAGAATGGACTATTGAGGAAAAATTCCAAAATTACCGATTTTTTAAAATACAGCGAGATAGTGGCCGCGTTTGAAAATAGTCCTTTGTTTGGGCCAATTCATTTTGGAGAAAAAATATGGAAATGACACGTCCAATATAAAAAAGTAATAAAATGGACCTTCCTCTACTTTTTAAGACCTCGATGAGAAAAATCGATTTATCGGGAGCAGAATTATACGTAATTATACAAAGCGTCTTTTTGTCACACTTAAGCTGTACCTAATACTTAAATTGCACTTTTTGCTTTGGCCAATAACTTTTTTAAGTTAGGTAGGTTAATCCCATATGAGTAATGGTTCATATTGTGCAAATAAAATGAGTATTAATTAGTATTATTCTTTATTTCCACAATAGGAATAACGAAGCAACGACATCAAGATCATTAAAATCGGTTAATAAACCAAAAAAATTATTGGCCAATGAAACAAATGCAATTTAAGTAATACAGCTTAAGAATGACAAAAAGACGCTTTGCATGATTACGTATAGCTCCTCTCTCGATGGACCGATTTTTTTCACCGATATCTTAAAATGTAAAGAAAGGTCCATTTTATTGCTTTCTTCTACTGTATGAACCATTTCGTCATTATTTATTCAAGAAGAATTGGCGCAAAGAAAGGGCTATTTTCAAACCCGACCGCCATCTTGCATTTAAAAAAATTGACCATTTTGAAATTTTTCGTCGATAGTCCATTATTTTCTGTAGGCAACAATGCCTAGCTCATTAAAATCGGTTAATTTAAAAAACAAAAAAGTTATGGGCAAACGTAAAAAGTGCAAAATTTTTTGCCCCATCCGAATTGGAACAGGAGACTCCCCAGTTCTATATAAAATGTCTTCTACTAATATTAACTGAACAGGTAACAAGGGAAGTAACTAAAGAATCGGATGAATTAAATAATTCAATGAGACAGAACTCGTAACTTTGATTGGTCTGAGTTGCTATAGTCATGTGGCTATACAGTTATCGTCAGAAATAGATTCCGATGCTGGATTAACATTTTAGAACTCACAGCTACAAGTTATTGCAATTAAATAGCGGGTTATCATATAAGTAGAAATTGAGACGTCCACATAATCTATTCACATTTGAGTCACTTTGTGTGGAAAAAAATGTAACAGGTAATTAACGCTTCTTGTAACCGTTAAACGAGATTTAAACGAATATCTAGTAAAAAAATACTTCTTCAGTTATGCCAGCAACTAATAATACTATACTGCTTACAGTTAGGTATATTTTACTGCTTACAGTTTAGATTTTAATTATCATCTTTAGGATCAGCTGTGATCATTATTATTATAGAATTTTATCTACAGTTACTTTCGATTACGGAAGATGTAATTACTCTTTATTGAATATTTCTATTTCTTTGTGTGAGATGAAATAGTGAAAGTATTCTTATGTTAGGATCGGAATTAAATGCTAAACAATAGATATTTAATCGTGTCGAAATTACCCAATTGTTTCACGTGGCAATAGGTAAGCGCAACAATTCGATTATAGTCTCGAGGAAATTCAAATGCGAATAAGGACGTTCTTTATATAATAATGCGAAGTGTGTCATAAGAACCAATATTAAATGCTTTTGAATGAGGAAATCTTCGATTAAGATATATAAATAATCACTCTTTATAAACTGGGTAGAAATTGTTATTGTAGTCAACTACCAAAAATGAAAAATTAATAAAATTATTCGCTTTTCCGATGAAGAACAAATGACGAGTTTTATTAAAAGCATTTCTTAGAAGATAGATCATATTTCATTCCATGATTATATCAAACGGAAGAGAATTTTGGGCAAGTTGATGATTTAGCTTTTGCTGAGGTTCGTTAATCGAAAGCAGACCTGAAGGAATAGTCAAGGATGCAATAAATAATTTTAAGTGGCAAAGTAATTCGGTATCATTCTCCTCTCAGGAGCTGATAAATTTAAGAGCTTAACAATGTATACACTTCAAAGCATAATGTTTACCATCACACCCTCAAATTCTTAGAAAAATCCTCTATCGTTAATTGACCTTTTTAAGCACTAGGCATGTTTGCTTTTTTATGTATATTTTTTCGAGTTTAAAGATCAAGCAGTGCCATTAACATATTGTAATGTATTAACAAATAGTCGACGTTCTTTGATTATGCTAACAAGCATCTATAATAACGAAACAAGCCATTATACTGTTTGAAATTTTAGAGTCAATTGGTAGGTAAATATTGGATTACATACCAAGATGTTAAAGGTAAAATATCATTGAATTGATTAAATCTCTTAATAGGCCTGCAGAAATAGAAAACACGGTGTAACTAATTCGTTTCAGATAGCCGTAGGTAAAAACAGGTGTATTTAGTTATAAGGAATATACCTCTGCGATTCCTCCCAAATCAAATAAACAGAACATTGTTTATAAGTCACTTTTATGTGAAAAAATCATGAAATTTGGAGTTTTTTAAAAATTGCAGTAAGACTGCAGTAGATTAATTTTTTTGAATATTTCTGTTTACTAGGTAATTCCAAACCGGTTAATTTAAACCCCAGTTGATTTCATTTCATTGATTATTTATTTAAATAATTGCCGAAAACCATCGAAATTTTCGAAAATTTCAAGCATTTTTTACTCTGAAAGGAAAAATGCTAGACTCTTGAAACTTTGGTGGAATATGTGTCTCATTACCCTCAACTTACAAAAAAAATTTCGATTTAAAATGTTTATTAGTTTTCGAGAAATTCTATTTGTTTATTAAAAACGTCCCAAATGTTTAATGAAAAATTGACCTATTAACGTTATCAAAAATAATTCAACCACAGCTCATTTTTTTCGTCAAGACGTCAATTTTACGAATCTGTTATGGGCGTATCGATTTTCAATAATTTTGACCGTCAAAATGGCGTTAACAACATTGCTACTTTTCGGAGCAGCGTTTTTTGCAAATAACTTTACAACAAATGAACGTATCTGCACAAATCTTTCATATTTGAGTTGCTGGTATTTTTCTACAAATTTATTTAAAAAAAATTGTTGCTCTGGGACATGTAGGAGCCGAGATAATTTTTTAAATTGTTTAATGCGCCAAACGTTTATTTATTAATATTTATGGCCAAAATTGAAACTGGTTGTTAATAAGATCTTGAATTTTGTGAATTCATCAAGTCCTATTGAAAACGTGCCCTTTTTGAGGTCAAAATATAATTTTTAATAATTAGTGATTTTAGAGCGTCTTCAATTTGTTTGGCTCATGGGACAAGTGAATTTTTTATCAAACGAGTTTCAAATTGGGGTAGCGAGAGAAATTCGTCATATCTCCGTTATTTTCCGGCCAATTTCGACGTTTTTTTTTTTAATTTGGGGTAGCTCACGAAAATAATAACAATGGGCACATTTGCAATATCCAAATAATAAACATATAATTGTTATAAACAATTTTTTTTTTTTTTATTTTTTCTTTTTTGGGCTTGTGCAACTTATAATGTGCTAATGTATTAAACATAAATTTATAAAGATTATATAATGGTAACAATGCTGTAACATCGTATATTGTTTGATGGAGAAATAGTTTGTGCATACATTGTTACCATTATATAATCTTTTTTATATTTAATACATTAGCACATTATAAGTTGCATAAGCCCAAAAAAGGAAAAATTATTAAAAAAAAAAAAATTGTTTATAACAATTATTTGTTTATTATTTGGATATTGCAAATGTGCCCATTGTTATTATTTTCATGACCTACCCCAAATTAAAAAAAAAAAACGTTGAAATTGGCCGAAAAATAACGGAGATATGACGAATTTTTCTCGCTACCCCAATTTGAAACTCGTTTGATCAAAAATTCGCCTGTCCCTTGAGCCAAACAAATTGAAGACGCTCTAAAATCATTAATTATTAAAAATTATATTTTGACCTCAAAAAGGGCCCGTTTTCAATAGGACTTGATGAATTCACAAAATTCAAGATCTTATTAACAACCAGTTTCAATTTTGGCCATAAATATTAATAAATAAACGTTTAGCGCATTAAACAATTTAAAAAATTTTCTCGGCTCCTACATGTCCCAGAGCAACAATTTTTTTTTATAAATTTGTAGAAAAATACCAGCAACTCAAATATGAAAGATTTGTGCAGATACGTTCATTTGTTGTAAAGTTATTTGCAAAAAACGATGCTCCGAAAAGTAGCAATGTTGTTAACGCCATTTTGACGGTCAAAATTATTGAAAATCGATACGCCCATAACAGATTCGTAAAATTGACGTCTTGACGAAAAATATGAGCTGTGGTTGAATTATTTTTGATAACGTTAATAGGTCAATTTTTCATTTAACATTTGGGACGTTTTTAATAAACAAATAGAATTCAGAGTAAAAAATGCTTGAAATTTTCGAAAATTTCGATGGTTTTCGGCAATTATTTAAATAAATAATCAATGAAATGAAATCAACCTGGGCTTAAATTAACCGGTTTGGAATTACCTAGTAAACAGAAACATTCAAAAAAATTTATGTACTGCAGTCTTACTGCAATTTTTAAAAAACTCCAAATTTCATGATTTTTTCACATAAAAGTGACTTATAAACAATGTTCTGTTTATTTGATTTGGGAGGAATCGCAGAGGTATATTCCTTATAACTAAATACACCTGTTTTTACCTACGGCTATCTGAAGCGAATTAGTTACAGATTCCCGTTCACATCGTCTAATTCTACAGGCCTATAATGCTTCATTGGAAATGTTCAGAATCAATTAGGTACCAGACAAATAAGGAGCCATCACAACGTATTAGTCAATAAGTTATATTATTGTACATCAAATGTTGTTCTAATTATAGAATTTATTGTCAAGATAAAATCTACTTTTGAGTTCCTATATTGCGGTGCTTATAATATATCTTATTCTGAGTAGTCAATCCTTTTATAAAACACTCATCAGCATTCTTCGTTCTAAATCCTGAATCCTTTCAATTGTGTCCTGAAACGACACTCTTCAATTAGCCTCATCAGAAGAAGGCTAGTGGCAACAAATCAGATGAATATGTTGATTATTTAAGGAGCCCTTTTCGCCCAATCCATCTGTTGGTCCCAATATTTAGCATTTCTACAACTAAAAGAATTTACAGAAGATTTACACGTCCAATGGTATTGTCAATTACATTTGTTTATGTTGAATGTGAATAGTCGTACTAGTCAAACCAATATGAAAATTTTTATAGCAACAGCAGCTTGAAAATATCTTTGGAATGAGTCTTTGCTTGTTCATATGAAAGAACGCTTTACTGGTTTAGTTTGTATTCGATAAATAATGATGAGAAACATATTTCTGTCGATCTTTCTTCCAGACAACATTCAAAAGATTTCAAGGCGTTAGAATCACAATTATTTGATACATTTACTGATAATTTTTATATTTTTGTACTTATCGTTAAAATAAAATTTCCTTTGACGTTGACGTCGTTGACGCTGTAATTTTAGTAAGTATTTCTCTGGAACAGCGTGATGTATCTGAAACATACATATTTCGTATTTTAAAGTAGGTTACCGCATCATTTAAAATATGTTGCGTTTTACAGATTATGTAAATAAATTCATATAATGACGGTTGGCTCTTTCCGTTATTCTGGGTGTGACCTAAGTGAATACGAAGACGTCGTTAAAGTCATCAGACAAATTGCCTCAATTTTCCGAAACAGGAAGCATTTATAATTATCAATTTAAAAAGGCAAGCAAGACGGTTACAAGAACAAATTATAATACCTGCTGGAATACTTGATGAGAGTTGTATCCAAATTTGTGTTTTGGTGTTAAAATAACCTCTTATTTTTTTATTATCTTGCTTGGTTTATGCAGGGCGTATTAAATATAAGTACCCTTATTTTAACAGGTCTAAAAGTAACAAAAAAGCCTTATACAGTATGTGTCGAAAATTGAATGGTTTTCCTAAAAAAAATAATGTAACTTTGATTTTTGAAAGTTAATTACATGGAAAACTCGATGGAAAATAATAGAAAATAATTTTAAAAAGTTAAAGAGAAGGTGCGAGTAGAAAATTGTAATACGAATCTTTTGTCCGGTGGGGGGTTTTGGTGAAATAATTTAGTGTAATTTATTAAATTTTTAAAGAGGGCTCTTTAAAAATTTATTAAATAATATTATTTCACCAAAACCCTCCGCCGGACAAAAGATTTTCTTTATGTATTAATTTATCCCGAAAGGATTGTTACAATTTGCCAAAAAATTAACATAACCTTTTTTCAATTTGACACCTACGTCAAAAAATTGACATAACCTAGTGTCATTTGACATTGACATGTGCGCCATAAAATTAACATAACCTAGTTTTTAATTTCACTTTGACATCTACGTCAAAAATTTAACATAACCTAGCTTTATTTGACATTGACGCCAAAAATTATTTAGTAACAACTTAATATCATTTATTTTTTAGATAAGGCTTATTCTTTAGTGTTTTTTTACAATTTCCTTTCTTTGCTTGATACGTATTGTTTATAAATGACTTTTTCTTCAAGCGTACTTGTAACAACACACGTCATGTCAAATAACTGCTAAGTATGCATTAATTCGACCGATTTAACATTTCCTGTCACTTCCGGTTTCACCGGAAATGATGCCAACTATAGATTTTTAAATGGAACACCCTGTATATTTTTACATTTTTTGATTCAGAAGGTCAAAAGCTTGATAGAGATCCACTGTTAAATATTATGATTTTCTTTTTTTCATTTATATCTTGTCGAATGTTATTCTTATATATTTTTATGTATTATAATATGAACAAATAGTGGAGTGTTTGGTATCGAGTTATCAGTAATAAAATGCTTTATCGAAATGACGTAGTGAACCCCATGATGCCATTTAAAAAAAAATTAGTTATTGTGGAAAAACAATTTCCGAAATGCTTACAAATGCCATATGACATAATATCATTATTGTATTTTTTGATTAATTATTAAAGCAAAATAAAATATTTTTTGGGGTCACCGCACTGTCTAGATGAAGAATTATTTGTTCATAAAAATGTCAATCATTAATATTTTTATCCCAATTTGATATAACTGTATCCTAAACGACCTACCGAATCCAAAAATGTAAAAATATACCCCATTTAAAAAAAATCAAAGTTAGTGTCATTTCCGGTAAAACCGGATGCAACAGAAAATGGTAAATCGGCCGAAATAATGCATATTTAGCCGTTATTTGACGTGTCATAACTTGAAATTCATATCTTGTAAAACAAAGAAGATATAGGGGCGAGCGTCATTTCGTGGTCACCCGGTATAGTTAGTATTAAGTAAACAAGGAAATATAACTCACTATCTGCTATCAATTAATTGGAAATCGGCACAAAATATGTTCTGTTAAATCAATTAGTAAGTTAATTTTCTTGCTAACAAGTAGGCAGGTTTTTGTAAAATTCAGAGTAATATTATTGAGGATGTTAAAATTAAAAAAAAAATGTTTATTTTATTACTTCCTCACCGAAAGTGAGTTTTTTTTATATTTCTTCGGCAAGACAAATAATAATGCGCAGGTCGCACCCATTACTGCGCCTACCAGTTGCTGGGGATTAGATAACACATTTATTGGAGTACAGAATTGGCTTCCGTCTCGTTTCTGCGTGCAACTGTTTTCGTATTAATTGTTATTATTTGGTGTAGTGGTCCATACTTGTGATGATTTGTTTAGTGTTATTTATAATATAATTTGCCATTTGTAGTTTTTCATATAATGTATTATTGAAAATTAATCGTCAATATTTAGTAGCAACTGAAGCCAGTCCTGTCCCATTCTCGATATCTCTCCAACTGGGTGGAGGTCGGCATGTTTGAGGGTTTTTTGCGTGATTTGTTCATCCCAATTTATCGCTATGAAGTATACTGGAATTTAAAATCCGTGCACGAAGAAAGCTCTAAATAATTGAACTGCGGTTTACGCCATTCGATTCGTCTTGTTCTTTTCTATCTACATGAATTTTCAAGCAGGAAATTTAATGCAAACAAATCGAAAAAGCAATTAGCATATTTATTTATAATCAATCAAAACGTCAACAATAAGATAATTTCGCTCCAAATTTACGTAAAGCATTTTGTGCATATATTTCTTCTATGTACAGGGTGTTCCAAAATTATGCGGCCAAACAGAGTGTGTAGAGGGGTTCAAAACAAAACAAAAATTATCTATAAACATTTGGTTAATACTGCATATTAAAGGAGTACCAACCTTCCAAAGATGAAGAAAATCAATTTATTTATGCTGTAACCGAGGCTGTAACTCAGAAGTCAGAATTCAAAAAAGGGAGGTACATCAAAATTTGTTACTCAACCATGTGCAACGTTCATTTTTGAAAGAACTGTTCAGGGGCGGCGCGTTTGGGGCTTAGGTTAGGTATATTAAGAAATATTTTTGAATTTATTAGCACTATTAAAAGTTTTACCTCAAAATTTGATTTTTCAATCATTATTACACAAAATGAAAAAAATTTGATTGATTGAAACCTACTATAATACTATTATTCTGTTACACAACCACCTATCAAAATGTGAAAAGTATATAATTTTTCTGTAATAATGATTGAAAAATCAAATTTTAAAGTCAAAGTTTTAATAGCGCTAACTGATTAAAAAATATTTATTAATATACCTAACCTAAGCTCCAAGCGCGCCACCCCTGAGCAGTTATTTTAAAAATGAATGTTGGACACCGTTGAGAATCTAAATAGAAAGTAACATTACAAATTTTGATGTACCTACCTTTTTTTTAATTCTGAGTTATAGCATAAAAAAAATTGTTTCTCTCCATCTTTCGAAGGTTAGAAGGCAGTATTGACCAAATGTTTATAGATAATTTTTGTTTTGCTTTGAGCCCCACAACACACTCTAAGAGTTTGGCCAAATAATTTTGAAACACTCTGTATATACACTCAGAATAAATTTGTTTTTTGATACTTAATAAAAAAGCTAGAGAGAAATGCATTTGTTTACACCCTGAAAATGAAAAATTACACAGGCACACAAAAAAAACCTATACGCATTTTAGGGCGCTGAAACCGAATCCGAGGATTGACCTATCACGTCAGGATTTCAACATAACCTCCAAAAACATGTAAGAAGTAGCCAAAATTGAGGTTAAAAATAAATTTAAAACCTAAATGAGCTAATCACTTTACCACTACATATATATTTTGGGGCGCTGAAACCGAATCCGAGGTTAGAATGGACCCATCACGTTAGAATCTTTACATAACCTCAAATTTTTTTTATAAATTGCGTTACGATTCCTCTTACTTTCGAAAGTCCCGTGCATTGGCGTTCTTTTCTCTTCTTTGTATGTTCTGGTATATTCCGTTTCAACATCCAACAGTAGTCTGCTATCATTTTTTCAAGGCTTTTTTGAGGTTATGTAAACATTCTAACGTGATGGGTTATTGTTGATCTCGAATTTTTTGGTTTCAGTGGTCCAAAATTCATATGGGTAAAGTGGTTAACTCGGTTAGGCTCTTAACTTATTTTTAACCTCAGTTTTGGCTGTTTTCGCCTGTTTTTGAGGTTATGTAAAAACTCTAATGTGATGCGTCGATTCTAACCTCGAATTAGGTTTCGGCGCTTCAAAATACGTATAAGTAAGTTGGGCAGTGAAAAACTTTTTTTTGTGTGCAAGTGTTATTACTATTAGCAAAGGCAAAAAAAATTATTTTATTGTTTCTTAACGGTTTCAATTAGTATTTTGATTTGCGATTTGGCAGAGTTGTTTCGTTTCATAAGAAGTATGTTTAAGCAAAGTCTCATACATTTTTATGCATTATTCATTACCTGATCCATAATCAATTTTTTGGCTTATTTTTTTGCAAGGAAACAAATGAACAAAAATTTTTTTCTGAAGATCTAGTTTTGTGCAAAAAATTTAATCATAAGCAAAGATTTTCCTCCGATATCTTTATTGGAACCGAGGAAAATCAGGGAAATTAATTTACCAACAGGGTGTCCCCGTTTATTTTAACTTTTTATATTGGGGCGCAAAGCGCCGCGCCACACCGAACCGCACTTCTTTCTCTACAAAAACGCAGTGCATTAATAATTCGATTTCTCGAAAACCATAAGTCCTAGCGTGCTGATTTTTTTAAAAAAAACTTTTATAAAGTCTTGTCCACATTTGACTCAATATATTCATAATATATAAATTCTTAATAATTAACATAGCTCTCCGTAGGGTGAAGTTTTCCGTGCACAGATTTGCTAGTAGCGACTTTAATGCAATTTTTTTCAGAAACGTCTCATATTTTAAAATCTTAATTTTTGGCATCGGAAGTGCTGTAATTTCTTCTTTATTTATTTATTCTTTATTTTTGGAGCTAGAAAGAAATTTCCTATAAGTATAAAAGTTAGATACAGGATTTTTCCTAAACCATCAGAATATTGTTGGATAAAACAAATAAACATCGCAAAGTTAGGAAAGAATACAAACTTATGTTTTTTTTATGAAATGCCCTGCATATTATGGATTTTTTTAAATCTACACCTTCCGATATCAGTGATATAAACACGTTAAATGTTTTCTCCATCCGTTTCCACAATATTCCATATTAACATTTACCTAACATAGAAATACTGCAAGTACATATTACATCATAAAGATTGCCATGGAAAAAAACGATTCGGCTGATAATGGTTACTGTCAATAATTTAACGTGAGATATTAAAGACAAAGTGGCATTTTTAGAAGTGTGATATATGTGAAATCTAAACTACCATTTAACTAAAATTTACTCTTAATATAAAACTAATAAACAATTACAAAATCAATTTAAACAATAAACAAGTTAAAAAAAAACTATTAAATCAATTAAACAAATTATTGACAGTAACCATTATCGGCCGAATTGATTTTTCCATGGCAATCTTTATGATGTAATATTTGTATTATTTCTATGTTAGGTAAATGTTAATACGGAATATTGTGGAAACGGATGGAGAAAACATTTAACATATTTATATCATTGAAATCGGGAGAAAACGTAGATTTAAAGAAACCCATAATATGCAGGGCATTCCATTAAAAAAAACATACTTAAGTTTGTCTTTTTTCTTAAATCTACGATGTTTATTTGTTTCATCCGACAACATATTCTGATGGACGACGGTTTCGGAAAAATTCTGTAACTTTTATGTAAGAAGTCTTTTTCTAGTTTCAAAAATAAAAGCTCCAGTAGTGGTGCAAAATATACGGGGATACCCTGTACATACACAGTATATTTATTTTATCCACGACTATTGGATAATGTACCCATTATACGTCTGTTTGCTCGACCTTAATGATACCCATTAATCACGGCAGTGATTAATGAGTCATTAATCACTACTGTCAGATGCTTCCTTGATTTAGCTATAATATTATATTGTTCTGCTACAAACAACAAAAATATTTAGTAGTCGTGGATAAAGTATAGTATTCTACTCGCGTATAATGGCTATTATCCTGTATCCACTCGGTGATTTAGGCCACTCGCCTGCGGCTCGTGGCTGTAAACTTTACCTCGTGATTAATACCCATCATTATACAGTCGTTGAATAATATACTATTATTATTCACTTTTAAACATTAAAAACATAATATTCCGTATTACTAAATCGGGACATATTTTACTGATTGAGTAAGTGAATAATATACAATGATTTAATTGAAACAGTAACATAAATACTTGTGCAAACCAATAAAAAAAAAAAATTGCGTATATTCACTATAAGAACACAAACGAATACAATCCACATTCTAGATAGACACAACACATGCTATCTAACAGCCATACCACAATATCTAATTACAGGCAACAACGGTTTAATAATTTACAACAGGCATAACTCAGACCTACCCAAGTGTTCAAATTTAATAATGATTTAATAATGATGCCGATAAGGAATAGGATTTCGAAAATACACCTTAATGACAGTAACATGATATTTGTTGCTATTGTTACTTCTTTATGCAATAAAATTATACAGGGTGATTCGTGAGAGGGTCGTACTTTACCAACAGATAGGGAACATTGAGGTGATCTTAAATCCCCATATAGTAATGGCTATAGCGGCTTCGTTTCCGAAATACAGGGTGTTTTATATTTTTTGGAAGAATTTTCTTTTCGCCATATATCTGTAATGTGTAAACGGAATTCAATGAAATTTTGTATTTTTGTTACAGTAGTCATTCACCATCAAATGCGTGGGATATTAATAAAATATCAGGGCCTGACCCAGAATAAAATTATTTTTAAATTATTCCTAGAAAATAACACTCTGTATACTGTTTATGAAATTCTTGATATTGAAATATTAATTTACATCTAGAAAGATACAAGATCCCATAAAAAAATATTTTGGCACCATTTCATTGTAGTACAAAAATTAAATTGTTGAGGAATCAATTTTTTTTTTTAAATTGAGAGAAAATAGTCACTTCAGATCAGTAACATATATTTTTTTCTTCTCTGTTTGCACTATCTTTTATTCGTATCACATGATGGTACCTAGTAAAATAATAAAAATATATTGTAATGATTGTGTAATTAATAATCTTAAAAAAATAACACATAATAAAAATTAACAATTTAACAGTCAAATTTACTAAATACAATTAAATTTTTTGAATCACAGTCTGTTTTCAAAGTGACCACCGCCAAATTCGATACATTTTCTTGATCGATTTGTCATTTGATTTATACTTTTTCTAACAATTTCTAAATTGTTATTAATTTCATTGCAAAAGTGCTCAATTCTTGCAATCAGCTGTTCTCTGGTGTTTATTTTTTCTTTGTATACCTCAGTTTTAAATAACCCCACAAAAAATAGTCAAGGGGTGTGAGATCTGGTGATCTCGGGGGCCATGCAACAGGACTGAAGTGACTATTTTCTCTCAATTTTTCAAAAAAAAAATTGATTCCTCAACAATTTAATTTTTTTACTTAAACAATGAAATGGTGCCAAAATATTTTTTTATGGGATCTTGTATCTTTCTAGATGTAAATTAATATTTCAATATCAAGAATTTCATAAACAGAGTGTTATTTAAAAATAATTTTATTCTAGGTCCGGCCCTGATATTTAATTAATATCCCACGCATTTGATGGTGAATGACTACTGTAACAAAAATACAAAATTTCATTGAATTCCGTTTACGCATTACAGATATATGGCGAAAAGAAAATTCTTCCAAAAAATATAAAACACCCTGTATTTCGGAAACGAAGCCGCTATAGCCATTACTATATGGGGATTTAAGATCATCTCAATGTTCCCTATCTGATGGTAAAGTACGACCCTCTCCTCACGAATCACCCTGTATATGCGTATTGTGGTTGTCGAAATTTCATGAACGAAAAGGGATATCAAAAATTTGGTAAATTAGTTTTTTCCTTATAAACAAGAGACCAGAAAAATACCAATCAAAAAAACGTTTGTGGATACCCGGTACTTAGAAACATACTTTTCTTTTACCCCCTGTAGGCAGTAAGATGTTTGAAACCAAAAAGATCGGAATAAGTAGACTTTTTCAGAGTTAAATTGTCTTTTAAATTCTACAAACCGCACATCGTTATCTTCATCCGTTCGGAAAATATTTGACTTCAAAGTTCACCTAAAAATTCGCTTGGTCCGCTTTCATTGTCCAGCAGTTTATAAAGGGTGATTCTAAAATGTATGGCCAAATTGATACAGCGTCAACAGGAGACCAAAATAGGTTGATTCAACCCAATTTACCTATATACAAAAATGCACCCCTAAGAAGTTACAGCCCTTTAAATTTCAAATAAAAAAACCTTAATTATTGATTATTCCCAAATGGCTGTAGATATCTTTTTCTAATTCAGTGTACATTCATTACCAATAAACGCCAATGTTTTGAGATTAACAGCAATAAAATACATTAAAGGGTTAACCAGCCTACTTGTACATTAAATAATAATCAAACAAAGAAAAAGCTACGCTACGCTGATGAGGAGCAATAACTCCGAAACACGTGTCCGTAGCTGCATCATGTTTCTTTCTTGGGGTAAATGGCAAAAACTTATCTATTAAATAATATTATTACATATTTGCTACTGAGGTTAAAAATAGTTCGATGCATCTTCTTCATTTTTCTTGTTTAATTTGCAAACTATTGATATTATCAAAAAAATAAAAGATAGAAAAAAGTTTCCAAATTAAATTATCTATCAAATGATACTGGAAAATCGACTATACGTTAACGCACAGAAAAATAAGGGTGTGAAATAGAGGGTGACTGCCCCTAAATTACCCCATCCCTTTAATGTATTTTATTGCTGTTAATCTCAAAACATTGGCGTTTATTGGTAATGAATGTACACTGAATTAGAAAAAGATATCTACAGCCATTTGGGGAAAATCAATAATTAAAGTTTTTTTTATTTGAAATTTAAAGGGCTGTAACTTCTTAGGGGTGCATTTTTGTATATAGGTAAATTGGGTTGAATCAACCTATTTTGGTCTCCTGTTGACGCTGTATCAATTTGGCCATACATTTTAGAATCACCCTGTATAGTGACAAGGGACCTCGTTCTAGTTCCTGGTATGTCACAGTTCGTGGACTAACTAAAATTTAGATATAAAGCAGTTAGATTTAATGCATCACCAGATGATGCAAACTGCTGGAGTCAGGTCAGTTCGCCATTAAAGGCTCCATTAACCCTCTTCATGATGAAGAGTTGGGCGCTCTTCCATTTAAGAAATTGTATAAGAATTAATAATTCTGCCAATTTGACATTTCTCATAGTGCTAATTTTCACAACTATCCCATAAATAAAATTTTTCCACACCAGATATTATTTATTACGAGTATAGAAATAAAGGAAATACTATCCATGGCAATCATCTAAAGATGTCTTCTTTCAAAGAACTTTTGTATTATATCAGAAACAGTTGAACCCATCTGATGTCAATTTAATTACCGATGAAGGATTGCGGGAAACATCCGACCCGTAGACGTAGAATACAAGCTACAACTTTTATCATTATCGCGACACAAAGGTATGGACAATGACCAGCAGAAAGTCCTAATCCCATTCCTGCGAAGAAGTGAATTATTAAATGATTGATCTTAACAAATTAAATAGTACTTAATTATATTACTCCTCGACTTGTTTACTAAAGAAGTCGTTATCTGGAAGATATTAGCTTCTCGCCAGGTAGCCCCGTTTAGCACCTCTAGAATACATTGATGTAGTAGATGGAACACGGTTGTAGGCACTGGGATCGAAATCGACTACACGACCTTGCCAGAGGTTAACGGCCCCATCAAAGCCATTGAGTTTGTTATGGCTCACCGCTACATCTATCTCGAGGGGCATTTTTAAATTTTATTCATCTATGCTAATTTACGCGTTATGTCATTTTTATTTTTATTTTCCCCACCGTTGTGTGCTTATTAGGGAATTAAATTCATTATTTCGGCTAGTGCCGAGGATTTGGACAACATTTCTTTGCATGTAAGTACTTACCCATTAGATAAATTAGATTATTTTAAACACCAATTTCTGAGTAGGAAAAATAGAATAAAGGTGTTAATTAGATCATTCATCTTTCAAAGAAGCCCCACATTCCTGTTCTAATTCAAAGCAGTAATTCTTATTTTGTCCAGCTTATTCTCTCTTTCGTCCATTTTTAACACTTAAGATTGATTGCACCTACATGGAAAGAATGTAAAAGTCATTGGAAATGCCGTTTTGATTCGTTTTTACCGACTACCGCAATTTGATCCGTTTATCTCTTCTTCCTTCTTCTTCTTCTTCTTCTTCTTCTTCTTCTTCTTCTTCTTCTACTACTACTACTACTACTTCTTCTTCGTCTTTTTATTCTTCTTCGTCTTCTTCTTCTGCTTCTTCTTCGTCTTCTTCTTCTTCTTTTCAAAAGCTCCGTATACCTATTACGTTGGATTTGGTATTTTTTACCTCTTCTGTATATATCTCTTCCAGCGTTTGCAGTCCTGGACCATTTATTTCAATTATCTTATCCTTTCTTTTCCCTCTCCCTCTTCCGATCTCCTCTATTATCTCAGTCCATGTTTTCCTAGGTGTGCCTCTCTTCTCTTTCCCACTTTTTCCAGTCTGTCAATTTCTCTATTAGTCTATTTAGTGTCATTCTCTGTATGTGACCGAACCAATTAAGTTGTCTGTTCTCTAATTTTGTAATTATTGTCTTCCTTATTGCCTTATATATCTTCATTTCTTATGCCGTCATATTTTGTCTTTCCTGCTATTCCTCTAAGGAATTTCATTTCTATTGCATTGAGGAGCGTCTCCTGCCATTTTGTATTGTCCGCTATTGGTGAATCCATAATTATAAGAAATAGTAAATGGCTTAAAACTGTCTCCTTGTTTTATTCCTCTTGTTAGCTCAAACTTCTCTGATCTTCTTCCATTCAGTTGCATTTGTTCTGTTATTTTATTGTATGCACTGTAAATCACTCAATCTCTTTCATATTTGATTTCTTTCTATCGTGTCGAATACTGTTCTCAGGTCAGTAAATGTGAAATACATCTGTTCATATTTTTCCATCACTCTTTCTAGTTTAGATTCAACTTGGTCATTTTGTTACCAACCCCTAACCCTTATGGTATTTTATGCGATTGGGGATTGTACATTCCGTCACTCGACCAAGGATAGCTATTACGAAAAACAAAATGATACGCTGCCACCAGGTTGTGAATTATTTGACTTCTGCACAACCACAAAAAAATATTTGAAATAAGATTAATAACTACCCCGGTCTGACGGCTGGGTAGCTACTGGTTCTCCTACACTCAGATGCTCTTCTTTGGCATTGGAATTCGACCACTGCGAGACGCACAACCTGCTAGTTAACTTACTTTATGTTTATCTTAAGAAAAAATATAGCCTGTCGATGGCCACCAATAATTTAAACTTTCCAACAATAAATTGTTCTATCCCCGCCTTTTACTGGAGTATCCCTATTAATTAAGTTCCCTCACTTACACTGTTACATTATAGTTTATCAAATTTTGGGGTTCGCCCCGCCTCTCCAGATCTTAGCTTGCTAAATTTTCTATCGAAGCGATTCCCACCGATTCAGCGTTTCCTAATCTAATCTCTCGACTATTCAATTCTGGTGACGAATTGTTTTGTTTTTCTTAGTCCCAAGTCCGGAAATTACATAGTCATAACAAACTATACCGATTCGAAAATCCCAAGCTCGTTATCGTCACAGCATATTAGCAGCGAAATAATATTCTTTTAAATATATCGGGTGGCCCACATGTACTAAAAATCAAATCCTAATAACTAATATTAACGGTCGCAATTCTTATTGTTTATTCAAATTAGAATGGCGGCAGTTTGATTACAATTTCCTAAATATGGCTCTACTTGTTTTCTTAATCTTTTGTCTATATAACTCTAGTATTATTATTATTATTATTATTATTATTATTATACACCTTATATCCTGCTGTTGATAAGCATATCGCTCTGTGGTGTTCGTATTGTGTGTGATCTCCTCGCTAGATTACAGATTTCCATTAGCCTTCTTCCTCCCTCTGTTCCCATCCACTTGATCATTTCTAGATCTATGTTATCGTCTCCTCCCGATACTGCCTATCTTTATGTCATTTAATGTTTCGTCTATTTCCTCCATGGTAATTATTTCGTTTGCTTCTTCCTCTTCCTTATTTATTTCTATTTCTTGTACTTTTGAATTTCTCAGTTGTTTCCCTCCATTACTCCAAAATTTCTTGTGCATTAAATGTTTTTGAGGTTGATGCATTTCTAATTCGTCTCGTTTATTTGTTCTTTCTTTTTCCTTCATGTTCCGCACTTTGCTCCAGAATTTCCTATTGCTATTTCTGTAGTCTTCATTCAGCTCCCTTCCGAATTTTTCCCAATTTGTCCATTTTCTTTTGCAGATGTTTTAACTTCATTCCTTATCATTATGTATTCCTCCTTGTCTTGTTGATTTTGAGTCCTATTGTAGATTTTCCATAGGTTTTTCTTCTATTTCCATTCTTAGTTCCACATCCTTCTTCTGCCTTATTTTATAGTGTTCGTTTAAATGCTCTCGTTTGTATTTCATTCCGTTTTTGATTTTTCTCCTTGTTGAAGCTTTATTAGTTTCTGTACTATATTTTCCTCTTACTTTTTCGTCTTATATTATATTTTTGATGATTTTTAATTGTATTATGAATGACCAAAATAAATCGGCAG
Source organism: Rhagium mordax (assembly GCA_963680705.1). Classification (NCBI taxonomy): domain Eukaryota; kingdom Metazoa; phylum Arthropoda; class Insecta; order Coleoptera; family Cerambycidae; genus Rhagium; species Rhagium mordax. The sequence goes on from OY796657.1 coordinate 10,796,436, forward strand.
AGATCATTCAAATCACAAGAGTTCAGAAACTGGGCGTGTGAAATTAAACGACTGACTGAAACTTATTCAAGTGATTTTTGTAGATAATAATTTCTTGGCCTTCAACGGTTTGTAACTTTATCATGTTTAGTTTTTAAGGTATTTGAAAAAAAAACAAGTACCTTTTTATTGTTTATAATATTGTTTATAATTTTCTATATAAAATCAATTCTGGTTATACCCCAGCACCTACTCATTTATGGTGATTTTCAGTGTGTACTGAGTGAGTAATTCGGAAATTATATTGCTAATATGACAGGCCTACGATTTATACTACTTAGCAAACAAACAGTTATTTACAAAGAAAATCTCCTTATAAGAAACAATTTTTTTTATAAATAAATACACCACATGTAATTACGACCCCCTTTATCCTAGGAGCCTTGTGCGGGAGGGGGCTACACATTTAAAGACAAGGGACACACATCCAATATCCGTGTATAATGGAAAAATCCCTCTCACAGTATTTTCCATTGCCACGACCGGGATTCGAACCCGCGAGTTTTGGGTGAGAGGCAGATACGCTACCATCTCGACCATCTCGACCATCAATCAATTAATTGAATAGATTAAAAATAAGAGTCAAATCAAGAAAGTACGTAATTGCATTAATTTTATATTAAATTTTATTTTTATTACTTTCATTATAAATATAACTAGCGCCTTCGCCATTTTTTACAAAGTTCGTTTTTATGATTAATTATGTTAAATTACTTATTATACATTGGAAAGCAATAAAAACTTACGATATCCATATTAATAACTCAAGTATTAATGAGGTTTGGTCTTATTTAAAATGTAAATCACTATGGACGCGTTTATTTAATCATTAGTTAACTAACTGTCAACTGTTGGTTAACTAATAAAATAGTAGTGTAGGTACAGTAAAAAGTATAAATGAAATAAATTTATTTTCTCCATTAAATTAATTAAATTAAATTAAATTAATTTATTTATACAGGGAGTTTGATTTATCGTTCCACAGCCTGTAACTTTTAAACGAATGGTTTTAGGGAAAACTGTAAAGGGGAGAAAATCTATATTGTGTGAGCTACATTTTCGTATTTTCGAAAAAAACAAATGAACGTCTAATAATTCTAGAATAATAAAAAACCGCGTAAAAAAAATAATTTGAAAAAAATTAATTTTGAAATTATATTTGAAATCAGCGCCCAAATTTAATCTAAATTTGTTAATAACATTTTTTTGCCAAATCACAGCTACATTTTTATGTTTTTAAAAAAATATTTTTGATTTATTAAAAATTTAAAAAAAAAACAAATTTTGGTATATTTTCAAGTAATTAACTTAAATTTTACCCAATTTTCACATAAAATTTGACAAAAAAATTTTATTAACAAAATGAGATTAAATTTGGGCACTGATTTCAAATATAATTTCAAAATTAATTTTTTCCTCAAACAATTTTTTTTAACTCAGTTTTTTATTTTTGTAGAATTATTAGACGTTCACTTGTTTTATCGAAAATACGAAATGTAGCTCATGCGATATAGAATTCTTTTTTCCTTTAACCTTTTCTGCTAAAACAATTCGTTTAAAAGTTACATGCTATAGAACGATAAATCAAACTGTATAAACCTGTATAAACTGGTGCACAATTGAAGTGGATATTGGAAAAATATGGACAATATTTGAACCTCAATATTATTGGAATTAGGTAATTAATCTTGATACTGGTTTTTGTGATCATTAGCAAAATTCATTGACCTTCGTCAACCATAAATAAGTGTTTTTTTTATTTACAGGGTGATTGTCCCGACCTTTACATTTATATTAAAGTTCATCGTTGAGCCCAGATCACTAAAAAAATTTGGGATTTTTTTAAAAATGTTCTTTAGGATTTATAAATAATTCTAAAGAACCAATTTGAGGATTTTTTTTATAGCTTTGTTATTTTTAGAGATTTCATTTGTTATACTCGTAGAACAAATGACGACGTTTACATTTTAGCATTTGAATACGATTGCTTATAACAATGATTTTTTCTTCGATAATCAACGCTCTCAACGCACCCTATTCGAATGCAAATTAAACAAATTATATAACGTAATAGGAAATTAATTTACAAGAATTAATTGAAAGGTTTTATATTTTCACTAATCTTCTTCGTCTTCGTCAAAAATTTGAAAATAATGTTTATCAATTTTGATACAATATTTCAGAATCTTGGATAATATTGTCGAAACGATTTGAGAATTTTTTAGTATTCTCTGTTATTAATCGAGATAATTTTTTTTTTAAACCGTATCATGATCACAAAAAGCCGTATCGAGATAAAATCCGTTATACAGGGTGATTCGTAAATTAACCAAATAGATTTTGCAACAGACAGATAAAATTATCTCTATCGAGCTCCAACTGGTTAGATTTGCTCGCTCGGGTCATCTTTAAGGCTTCAATGGATAAAATTTTACCGGAAAACTTAACTTACGAAAAATAGTCATTGGTAAATAACGTTGACTCTTTTTTTAAAGGTACTAAAAACGAACGGGCAGTTTCTAAAAATACGAACAGAAAAGATGATATTACAATAAATAATTTGAGATCGTTACTGACAAAATCACCATATTACATAAAATATAAATTCACATGGACATAAGGGAATAAGAAACTCCAAAAATGGTCTGAGCTGAACACCACACAAACAGTAAATTCGTAATTTTTCATCAGCTGAAAATAACACAAAAAAGCAGTAGATCCATTCAATCCTTATTTTTGGAGTCCCATCAATGATCGTGTAAATTCAACAGTCCAACTACAGTTGTTTTAAAAGATCGAGCTAGCAGGAAATAAATTCGATATTGTAAGAGCAATACCTGTCGTGAGAGAAACGTTGGCAAGAGCAACACATTGCTGAAATTCCTGTGGTCAACATTTCAACAACTTTGAGATTTTTTTAGATATTTCAGTTTTTATTTGTGTTTGTGTCGTTCATTTGTTTCCATTGAAATCGTAATTTATTGGAGTATGCTTAAACATACAACAAATCAACAAGAAATACATTTTTGTCAAAAAATGTCAACAAATATCTTAGTCTTTATTGATTACTAAATAAGTCATAGAAATTGTTCGAAATGTCCACTTATTTCTTTAAATTTTCAAACACATTTTTTCTGTTGAATTATTTGAAGGAACGTCTATTTTTTTAAGTTTGTTCTTGAATTTTGTAGATATTTATTGCTCAATAAATCGAAGATACAAATAGCCATAGGGATGTACAGGGTCATTCCTCATATATTGTCACCCCACTGGGGTGTCAACATATGAGGAAGGACCCTGTACATACAAAAAATGTTCGTTTTTCATTTCTACATCCTGTTGTCAAAAAATATACAGGGCGTTCCACTTGAAAAAATTACGAAAATTCAATTTAAAAAGTTCTAAATTGAAAAATTAGTTTTGGTCACCCTGTATATTTTTAGGAAGTGAAAATAATTCGTATTCGTTCGATTTGTCTTAAAAGAGAGTTTATAGACAAGAGCGCAATATCCTGGTCACCCGGAACATAAAGCTAAACGCTGATTTTCATAATTTTCAGCGTTACGTAACTTTGCAATTTATTTAATAATTTTACAGAGTGCTAAATTACAACAACATTGAAACAGATGCATAAATCTTGAAACTTAAACTTAAACGCTAGGAAAACCATTTTGTGCAATTACTGTAAAGTAAAATGTACATAATATTCCAATAAACGTCTAATATAATTCCAATAAAAATACTTCTAACACTGACATGCAGCGAGTTATTAAATCAAAGTGGTAGGTAGGTATAATTAATTTAAATACGTATGTAAAATGTATAGGAAATAGAATTATGAATAATAATTGTCACTTTTATGCAGATTTGTTGAGTAATGTAGGTCACCATACATCTGTCGTACAAGTATTTATTTTCACAAGTTTTTCTTTTAATGTAGGTTGCCAAACATAAGATTACCTGTCTAATCATAATCATCGGATTTACTCGTCGTGATTGCTTATCGTTACTGTCATTTTAACGCCGGAGTTTGCATCTCAAATAATTTAGATTTTATCTGACGAGTAGAAAACCGTCTGTTCTTTGACACAGATCTATTAGGTACATGATATACCGGGTGTAACAGGATTATGGAACACCCTCTTTTTTCCTTTACTTTTAAAAATAAATGATTGAAACTTGGAACATCTTATATAAGCCCGCTACACACGGTTGTTGATGATTTAATTATACACTTAATAAACGTCACTTTTGGCATATAAATGGTTTTTTCCCAGTTATACACAAAATACTATTTCCTGTCTAGCCGGAAATCAACAAACTTATTTTAAATAGAAAATCCGAAAATCGTGTACATTTCTGAATTTTCTTATTCGCCACGATATTATGATTTCATCGATATGTCTTAAGTTGGCATTTGTTTAAAAATGGCGTCGAAAAAGTGAAAAAACTGAATAACACAGGTAGGCCCTACGGGGCTTTATTTTTTAATCTTATACTTTTTAATATGTATATCAAAAAGTACACTTCGCAAGCGGTCCAAATTGAATTTCTACAATTCCTTTTATCTACTAATGCATGATGAGCTTTGTAGAAAACCTAATATACAGGGTGGAACAAAAGTATCAAATAATGGCTTTAACTTTTAGTAAGGAATCTAGCATCCAAAAAGACGCTTCTAAAATGCCGAACCCTGCATTCGCGAGGTATATGATTTTAAAAATATGGATATTATCCAGAATTTTATGCCGAATCCGATTCCAGAGGGCGCGATGTCGGCCAAGATTGCAAAATTGCAAAAAAAGTAATATTTCCAAAAAAAAATTGGAACTTAAATATTGCATTATCTGTCGTTTACATTGCATTTACGACCTTATTTATAAAGATTTTTTAATAATTTTTATATCAATCGAAAGCCTAATGTTTGTAGTTTCATACAAGTTGAATAGAGAGACATTATTTTCATTATAAACAACACTATAAATTGTTTAAACAATATGTGCTCGGAAAGTGTAGTGTAATTTTCGGCATTGAGGTACTTTTGTTATTATTGCAGATAGATATGTAGTTATGTGAGACGAAATACGTAGAATAGACCAACGAACATTTTTTATTAAAATAATTTTTTAATTCGCTGAATAATTTAGGAGATATGATTTTTTTAAAAAGCGCATTGTGTGGTCTACCGCGCGCGCGGTCTTGTTTCTGTAGGCAGGCCATTTACACATGATTTCGAGGCACTCGAGATGATTAAAGAATTTCGCACACGAGTTGCAAACAATATTTTTTCTACAACGACTTTAATTTGATTAAACTAAAACCGTAAAACGATATCTTGTATTATAATATTTAATGCAAATTAATTAAAAAAATATATAATAGCAGATATGTCTCAGAACTATGGAAACTAATATGTTTGACAACAAACATTTTTCACTGACGTTTTCGATATTGTGAGTGTTGAATATTGTGGGTTTTTTAAAGTAAAATAATACATAAGATAATAATGGAAAGTCTCGAAAGTCATAGACTGTTTTTAAAATAATTTAAAAATTTCTACTTTCAGTTAATTCATTTCATAAAACAATAAATCTTTTTGAACTAGATGTTTGCTTAATTCTTGTGTATACATTAAAAATTATAAAAAACAGGCAATAATTAAATTTATAATCGGTATGTGATGTGCAAAATATTTTGCGCACGGGGTCGTGGTATCGCAAAAAAAATAATGTCAATGAAAAAATGTCTCATTTTAGACACTGACGTTAATGCGCAAACATAACCTTTTTTTGACAGTTGTAGAAAAAAGTATTTACTCGTATTATTACGTACATTATTTTACAATTTTTTTTGTAAGGTATAAGCAACATTTTTGTAACGTCTTTCGTATGAAAGTTCGTACAGATCATAAATAATGCTCACAAACAGAACAAATTATCGGTATTTAATTTAAAAAAACTACAATGATATTAAAATAATTTTCGTCTTGATAAAATGATGGTTGTCTGTATTGTAAATTCTTTGTACATGATATAACTAAAATTGGAGTATTATAGGTAAGTAGCTGTACATATGATTTATGTGATAATGCCATAATTAATAGTCATTAAACTTATATCTGGGAATCACGCCAAATTCTAAAAAAATAAATAGAAATAAGAAAATGGTCAAAATATGTCAAGATAAAAGTGTAGTATCAAAGGCAAACCTCAACAGTTTGCCCCAGAAAACCACTGTATTTGGAACTATACCGGGTTACCACGGATCATGGTAAACCCCCGCCATTTCCGCAATTCTTGAGCTATCCAAATGAAATTTTGCAGCAGTAATTAAATGTACGTCCAAAAAAACTCATTCACCTGTCAAAGTTATGTCTTTTAATTGTTTCTTTCATGGCTAGTCTGATAAATAGTATAAAATGACGTGTTGTGGTGATTTTTTCCCTTTTTTTATTACTTGCACATTGCCATTATTTTAAAAACAGTCTATGACTTTCGAGACTTTCCATTATTATCTTATGTATTATTTTACTTTAAAAAACCCACAATATTCAACACTCACAATATCGAAAACGTCAGTGAAAAATGTTTGTTGTCAAACATATTAGTTTCCATAGTTCTGAGACATATCTGCTATTATATATTTTTTTAATTAATTTGCATTAAATATTATAATACAAGATATCGTTTTACGGTTTTAGTTTAATCAAATTAAAGTCGTTGTAGAAAAAATATTGTTTGCAACTCGTGTGCGAAATTCTTTAATCATCTCGAGTGCCTCGAAATCATGTGTAAATGGCCTGCCTACAGAAACAAGACCGCGCGCGCGGTAGGCCAGACAATGCGCTTCATTTAAAAAAAATCATATCTCCTAAATTATTCAGCGAATTAAAAAATTATTTTAATAAAAAATGTTCGTTGGTCTATTCTAAGTATTTCGTCTCACATAACTACATATCTATCTGCAATAATAACAAAAGTACCTCAATGCCGAAAATTACACTACACTTTCCGAGCACATATTGTTTAAACAATTTATAGTGTTGTTTATAATGAAAATAATGTCTCTCTATTCAACTTGTATGAAACTACAAACATTAGGCTTTCGATTGATATAAAAATTATTAAAAAATCTTTATAAATAAGGTCGTAAATGCAATGTAAACGACAGATAATGCAATATTTAAGTTCCAATTTTTTTTTGGAAATATTACTTTTTTTGCAATTTTGCAATCTTGGCCGACATCGCGCCCTCTGGAATCGGATTCGGCATAAAATTCTGGATAATATCCATATTTTTAAAATCATATACCCGCGAGTGCATACCCCATGATCGAATTCGGAGCTTTAGATTCTTGACTATTTGTTATTTGCAAAGTTACAAAAAAATGTTCAATATAAAAGTTGTTTGGTTCTTTACCGTGCATGTTTTGAATTTTTTAGTTTGTTGATATCTTCTTCTGGTTTGTTCCTATGGCAACCAACTTTTTCTTTTTAAATGGCACCCATAATTTTTTTTTGTCAATTTGAAACAAGAATATTTTTCTTTATTCAATCATAAAATTTTACAATTTTTGGAAAAAAAAAATAAGCGTGAAAAAAAATATTTATTACGACTCAATCGGAACTAAATTAATTAATTTCACAACATCACAACACTAAAATTTAGTTGTTTGTTTGTAAAAATTTAATTGTCAAACTTCCATGGCATTCTTTACCGAAAGTAATGTTTGTGTTTTATAACTACATGACTTTTTCCATGGCATCCTTTATTAAGAGTCGTAATAAATGTTTTTTTTCTGGCTTATTTTTTTTCGAAAAATTGCAAAATTTTGTGACTGAATAGAGAAAAATATGCTTGTGCCATTTAAAAAGAAAAAGTTGGTTGCCATAGGAACAAACCAGAAGAAGATATCAACAAACTAAAAGCCTCAAAACATGCGTGGTAAAAAACCAAACAACTTTCATATTGAACATTTTTTTGTAACTGTGCAAATAACAAAGTTAAAGCCATTATTTGATACTTTTGTTCCACCCTGTATATAAGTTGAACCACCATGATTTTGAGGAATTCTGGAACATGGTTATAAAAACTCCATGTCGACCTCATTTTTTCATGAAAAATTAAGTCTGTGATGGAATGCAATTCATTAACAAACCTAAAGTACATTCTAACAATGTAACTAATATGTTGTTATTATTTTGTCGAACGTAATTAATTAATAACTTATTATTTCTAGGGTTCCGATACCAGCAGACAGACGATGAGTTCGGGCGCCCTATTTAGGGGCTACACCGGGCCACGTGCCTAACAATATGCGGGAAGAAGAATTAGAAGTAGCCCTAAAGGTGAGCGTAAATTATGAATAAAGATATTGTATTGTAAAGTGAGCAGTGACACTATTGGTAACAATGAGATTGAGTAGAGACTGAATCTGAAACCATTTTGGAAGACCATTTAACTTCAACCGGTGTAACTCTCGCATATTAGGATGCTTTATTAGTGCAGATTTTTTTAAATTAAAATCTGATAGCTAAGGAAATGTTTACACTTGTTAATTGAAAATGAGCCAAGCGTTATTTTAAGATATTTTAAACAAAAAGTAAATGAAATTTAGAAAATAATAATAAAGGTTATAAAGCTTATTGCAAAACATGACTAGTGAAAATACGTAAATACATTTAAATAAAGTATTTACTACGCATTATATGCTTTATTTCTGATAAATAGTGCAACTCGTAGTGGATGAAACAAATCGTAACGCTAGTCAAGTAGTCATGCAACAGGAGAACGCATACGAAATCCAGTCAAATTAGTATATGGGTACCAACAAATATTGTAGAAATGTATAAAATTTTTGGTCTTCTCCTTTGGATGGGTCCCGTGAAAATGTCTTCAATAAATTGCTACTTGAGTAGAAGTAAAAGATAGAAAACCGACTTATCCAGTTTCTGTATGTCTATAAAAAGATTTAAGGCGCTATTGACTATTGAGATTCTGGCATATCTCTAACACCAAGGAAGCCACCGAGGGTGACAGAATTTTCAGTCAAAAAATTAACCGAATTATTGATAAACAAGCATCAGGAGAATATGAAGCCGTACAAAAAATTAACTCTTGATGAGACCAAGGACGGCCGGTGAATTTTCATTTGGAATCAAAGTAAGAATATTGGCGAAATAAAAAATTTCAAAACAATTTGCGAAAAAATTTTTCGAAATCTCTAAAAAAAAAGTCCTTAAATTTAATATATTACAATTTTTTTTGTAATATTAGTCAATTTAAGACAAGGTTATTTGCTTCTGAAAAAATATTAATTTTTGGAAAAGTTTAGCATTTGGTTCAAGCCATTAAAAATCTATATTTTTTTCAAAAACAAAAAACCTCGCCTTAGATTGTATCAAATATTTTTAAAATATTTAAAATTCAAATATATTAAATTTAAGGACTTTCCAGATTCGGAATTTTTTTTCGCAAGTTGTTTTTAAATTACTCTTTTCGCCAACATTCTTATTTTGATCCCAAATGAAACTTATAACTTGTTATATGCCCCATGTCTCTAAATTGATATATCGAACATCGAAAAATTCACCAGCCGCCGCTGAATGAGACCATGATAACTTTTAGAGGTAGGTTAAGATTCAGGCAATATGTAGGTACCTACCTGAAAAACGTCATAAATACGATGCTAAGTGTGGTCCGTGGTGCTAAGATATTTAAACAGTGGTAAAATTGGGCACCTATATACTTACATACACCCAATCAAAATATATACCAGAAGAGTGAAACAAAAGAAATTGAAACTGGCAGGCGATGTCCTACTGTCACTGAGGCAAAATTATTTGAATATTGGCGACAGCCAGCTTTTATACAAGTCTGGCTCACCCCTTGCTGGATTGGGACACAGTTATAGGACAATAAAAAAATGGGTCTTCCGAAATCAGTAATCTCCGCCGAATTGAAGAAGGAGAAAGTATTGGACACGAGAATCAACGAGGAATTAATATTTTAAGCGCAGGGAAAAAAAAAAAGGAGGAGATAAAGAAACATGTTTCCCTGATAGATTACAATACTGGACAAACTGGCATCAACTTTTGTCTGACCAGTCATCAAACTACTCCATTTTACTAAGAAAATCTGTGAGATGGTATCATAAGGTTGCAGCTGAAGTTCTGCTATGGTACCACAGATGTAAATGCATATATTTTATTCAAGAAACTTATCGTGAATAAAAATTTTATTATTATAATTCAGAGAAGAATTTGTGGACTCGGTTCAGGAGTTAAATGAAATTAAGGAAAATGAGGCGCAGAAAGGGCCAAGTAGGAAGAAGAAACAGAGGAGAGGAACAACAGGAAGAGAAAGATCAAAAGGAGTTGCTATGACAAAATGACATCACAAAGTGGAGGTAAAGTTGCAGCAAATTTAGCAAAGAAAGTTAGTTACAACCGTTTATTCAGAACGCCAAGAGAAAATATTTATAAATATAAATAGACTGAAATTGAAAGAATTAGCCTAGTGGCGAACCGGTTTTTACAAGCTAACAATCGACAAAATTCTTAGTAGTATATGGATGGTTGGAAAATTTAGGATTAATGGTATATAAATGGGGAAAATCGTTTGGACCCCAATAAATAACCAGAAGTAGGGTGGGGGTGGGAAAAGGGGTGTTTTTAGGGGTGAAACAAGTTTTTTACGGCAAAACTAGATCCCCTATAGAATAAGTTAATTGCAAAAGTTGTAGATAATTGAGAGATCTACAACTTTTATTTGAATCATTTTTCAACATAACCTCAAAATTATTAAGAAAAACGCCAAAAACCAATTTTTTGATTTTTTATTTTTATCTCCCACAAAAATGATTCGATATTAATTAAATTTGGTGAAAATGTACTTTTTTGTGTCTCAAATACGGAAAAGTCGACCTTGAAAATATCTTTGTTTTGGTTTTTCCCATTTTTGACAATGTTTTTCCACAGGAACAGTATGATTTTTTACACCATCTTAAAGTAGAGGTTTCAACGAAAAAAATTCCGTCCTGAAATTTTCAAAAACCAAAATTTTGTTAATCAACTTTTTTCATTGAAAATTAGGCCTTTTTTCAAATTAATATGCAATAAAATCAAAACATAAATATTTCGCTTCAAAAAAATTACAGCTTATTTGAGACACAATAATGTACATTTTCACCGAATTTCATTAAAATCGAATCATTTTTGTGGGAGATAAAAATAAAAAAGCAAGAAATTGGTTTTTGGCGTTTTTCTCAATAGTTTTGAGGTTATGTTGAAAAATGGTTGAAATAAAAATTGTATCTTTCAATTATCTACAACTTTTGCATTTACCTTTTTCGATAGGGGGTCTAGTTTTGCCGGAAATCGTAAAAAACCACGTTTCACCCCTACCCTACTTCTGGTTAATTGTTGTAGTCCAATCGATTTTTCCCCATTTATATACTATTAATCCTAAATTTTCCGACCATCCACATATACTGCTAAGAATTTTTTTTTGGAAAAAAATTATTGGCACTGGACTAAATCAAATTTATATAACTTTGTTACCAAAATTAGTCTTTTGTTCGACGTTTACTTTTAAGCAGGCCCATTTTAGTTTGTTTTTATTAAATTTTACATTCAATTATTTAATGTCATAGAGCACAAAATTCTTTACACTGGTATTACCACCAGAAAAAAACGATTATCTGTTTCCACTGCGCCAATCATAATTGTCATAAGTATTCCCTGACGCCTCAACAACTATCCGAACATATTAGATTGTAAAAATACTTGTTTGTCCGCGGCCAAACTATGATTTTTGGTGATTCAAATAAACTACATTTTCTATTTTCAGATAGAGTTTAGTTGCAAGTTTCCTCTTCCAAATATTTGGCTGAAGTTGTTTGGTTGAAGTTGATATAATACCAGTCTAAATGGCTGTCTTTACTACTAGGCCAATCATTGTAATGCAATATCATGTGCCTTATTTAAGTTGGTCTCTAATTTGCGCCAAATTATCGAAATCGACTATTTACGAGATATAATGTGTAGGGCCTAATGTTGGGCTTTGCGGAACTCACTACAACTGTAAGAAATGATAATAATAACAATTTTCCTTCATTTAAGTTAAAGTACCAATTTATCAGATGATAAAAACATTTTTCAAACGCCTTTTTAATTTAAATGAAACCGCCAAAAAGTACAGCGATAAAAATTCAAATTCTTGAATACCAATTCTCATATATTGAATTCTAAACGATACTTTGTTCGTTCAATTAGGCGTTTGCGGAAAATAAATGTGCAATGTAATCTATTTTAATAAAATTGACCATTTTATGATCGCCTTAAAAAATTAACTCTCAGATTTTAGACGGACGAACCAGATAAAGGCATACTTTAGACTGAATTTAATATTCACATAATTATCCCATAAACGTTGCGTGAGGTTCAAGATTTATAATCGCTACTTCCCAAGGAAACGTCTTGTCCTCCGAAGCTTGAAGGCCGCGCATACTTTAAGCAATATTCGTATTTATATCGAATAGAAAAATCTTAATCGTTAAGATTTTTTTCTGCTTTAAATAACTATAAAATGTTGTTATTTTATATTCTAGTAATTTAAAAAATATAGTTTTCATTTGAACATTTAGAAAATAAAATGTTTCACTTGTAGATGTCTTTTAGCATTTATTATGCAAAAATGTCAAGTAGAGTTAGATCTAGGCTACAAAGTGATCAAACATTGATGCTCTCCTTTCATCTATTTAACAAGTAAAGTGAAATAATATCATCAATAATATAATTTTGCAGGACATGATACATGATTGAGTTAATTTTGGATTCATCGCTTCAGTTGTTATTGGTTCTTCTTTTGTTCTTTTAGTTTCATAGCGACCTATCGCTGAAATATTTTTTGTGCTTACCTATCAAAATAATCTAATTCACGAACTAATCACTTTCTATAATATGTGCATGGAATTTTATTTTTGATTTGCAGAATTTCAAAAAATCAAAATTTCTTAATGATATTGAAAATCTGTCAATCAATTGTCCTCCTGATTCTGAAAAAATATAGCCTGCACTGGAATGTGAAAGACGAATTAACATAAAAATATAAAACTTTCAGTGTATACAAAATGACATCATTTCTAAACCCTTTTAGTAAATAACCAAATAAATTGATGACTAAAGTAGAACAAAGCGCAATGAAAGTTTGAAAGGGGGAGGTGAAGACATCAAGTCATAAAGTTCTGAAAATAATGTAAAGGGATTGTTTAAAGTTTTGCGAATACTTCAGAGCCTTAGTGTCTTTGGTATTGTATAAAACATAAAAGCGAGGGAAATGCCCAAATAGTTAGGGAAGTTCGTAAAGAAACTCAGAACAAACGTAACAGTGCTAAAGTCAACAATTTTACTATCTCGTAATAAAATACGTTTGTCTTGATTTCTATGCAAAAAGTATTTGTTGGAATTATTCAGATTAGGACAGCGGGAACTAATGTAGATATGTCCACAAATATGTATATATTTAATTTTTAAAAACAATTGAATTTTTCTCAAAAATTTTAAAAAAGATCCAAATTTATATTTTTTCTTAAAAAATTGTCGGGTGGAGTTTAATTGCCTGTTTTATAGTCCTTTCTGAAGTCATTGCTTCCACTACTCGCTTGGCATTTGGAAAACCTACTTTCGAAACGTCATTAGAAAAATTTGTTTTATTCTATATACCGAAAAAAATTCCTTGGAATGTAATCTCTTAGAATCCAGTCTAAACTAATGAATTTAATTGATTTGGCTTGTGTTGGTCGAGCAAACAATTCGAAGATGACGTAAGTAATTATCCTTTACATTTAGTAACAACACAACAGAAATGTGTAGACTCATTTCTGATAAAAGAATAGTGACTTGCGTTGATATGACGATACACAAAGGCATATCTAAATATTTAACATGTCTTCTTACCGTTTTGTGTTTAACCAAACCGAAATTCATCGTAATATAAGAATGCTTTTATATTAGTAAATGAAAGATTAATATGAAATTAAGAAATAATCTTTATAAATGAAACGAGGGACAATTGAATTTAATATACACAAAGAGACAGCGAGAACATGATGCATAATTAAAATAATAGTGACAAAATAATATATTACTGACAAAAATAATAATAATATTACTGACATATTTTTTTAGCAAATTTTATTTTCCATCTAATCAGCCAGGATCCAAAGAATTCAGTTTTTCCTTTTCTGATTTCTAATCTAATCTAATCTAATTTTTTATTGCCAACATCGTCTATATATTATGTTAAGTGGCATTACGTATTTATTTTATTTTATTTTATTTTTATTCATACACTCTAGTACCTAAATCATTAACATGAAATCTCTTAAGCAGACCATCATGAGAAGTCCCTATTTCAGGATATATTCCATCGTTTTTATAGACCAAATACTTTAAAAATTTGCGTTGAATATTTTCAATATTACTAATATGAACATCATATCCAGGATTCCATATAATAGCAGAATATTCTAATTTTGAGCGTACAAATGCATTAAAGAGGAGAAATAAAGTAGTATTATCTCTAAAATCTTTTGTGTTTCTAAGTAGGAAACCTAAATTTTTATAAGCCGCGATAGTAGAGGAAATATGATCTACAAAAGTTAACTTGCAGTCAAATATTACACCAAGGTCTTGGATCTTTTGACGATATGATCATTGAGTATATAATTGTTAATTATCGGAACACTTTTTTTAGTAAAAGATATAACATTGCATTTTTTGACATTTAGAGGCAACTTGTTTTTTTCACACCATAATTCTAATGTAATCAAATCATTTTGTAAGCAGATACAGTCATCTATTGTATTTATTAATCTATATATTTTTAAGTCATCTGCATACAAGAGAGACATGCATCGGAGGTCAAATACTATATCGTTAATAAACATTATAAATAATAAGGGTCCAAGATTTGAGCCTTGGGGAACACCAGACTTGGCAAATATTTCTCTAGACTTATAACCATGGTACACTACATACTGTTTTCCATTGTGCAGATAGGAAGAAAAAAACATAATGAGGGATTCAACAAAGCCGAATGAGCTTAGCTTGTTAAGTAGTATACCATGATCTAGGCTGTCAAAGGCTTTCGAGAAGTCTGTATATACAACATCAATCTGACCTCCAATATCAATGCCTTCTGTTAAATATTGTGTAATGCAAAATAAGTTGCTGGTGGTAGATTTACCAGCCATAAATCCATGCTGATTTGGGCAAATGAGAGAACTAACAAGAGGAAAAATAATGGCATATAGTACAATTTCAAAAGCTTTACAAAAATTGTTGAGTATCACTATGGGTCTATAATTTTCTATCTCATGTCTGTTATTATTTTTGAATATAGTGTAAAGGTGGCTACTTATAACGGTGCTTTTAGTCAAGATACTTACGTAATCTTTTCTACGGAAATCTCGGGCGCCAGTCCTTTAATTTTTAAGTGCAAAGAACTACACTTTCTTGGCTCTCCTAATTGGGAGAACAACCCTGAATAGCGAAACAGCGGAGATACGGAATTGCCAGGGTCGGAGCTGGAGATCTATCTAATGGATTTCGATCATGCTGCTCAAACGGGTTAATCAGAAATAAATGACAGAAATAATAACTCGTGAATTTTCCATCTTTAAAATAACGTATTTTTTCAGCAGTAATTGGAAACAGAATAATTTACTCTAAAACCTCCACGACTGTACAGTCGAGTGTGTATAAAACTATTTCAAAATGATTAAAAACAAGTCAAGCTGGCAATCAAGAATCTTTACGCGATTTTACGGCGGAATTTTCGGAGACGTTGAATTAATAAATTATTGTGTGCGACAAGCAAACGGACCTTTCCGCTGGGAATTATTATAAACGGCGGGCAATCCGTTAGCTATAGATATTTGAGGCTATACAAAATATTGAAACACACGGCAAACTACTGCCACAAACGTAGAGCTATTTGTCAATGATTATATTGAGTAAAGTAAGTTTTTCGAGTCAACTCTATGCAGATCACCTGTACGGATGGCCCAAGTGAACAGATCCACGCAGTTGATGCATATAATGACTATTTGGTTTCAGGTTTTCCGGTAACCTATTATGCAGGGAGGCTTTTAAGATGGCCCAAGCGAACAAATCTCAGCAGCCGTTGCATATTTTAGCAAACAAAAGACCAACGGAGGTATTACTAATGAGCTCTAGTTTACTTTGGTAGCAAAATACGGCGATACTCACGGACAATTAGATCTCTTAATATCTATCCTTAACTGAAGGCAGTACCTGCAGAATGTAGCAGGTTACGTTGAATTCTTACCAATATTATATTCAAAGAAATTTACTATTGAAAACTCGGAGCGGCGGTACGGAAAGATTTACGGCTTCAGTTTGATCTTCAGTTGCTGGCGGTCGAACGGATCTGATACGGCGGACTGAACCTGGACTGCTGCCGACTTTCTCGGAATGAGAATGAACTGCTGCCGGTTTTCTCGGAATGAGAGCAGAATGAGCGCTCTTCTCCCTTTTTAACCTTTATGACGTATCTAGGTCGCGTGATAGAGGGGCGGTTACTGACTTGAAACGAAGGATTCGGATGCACAACCTGGCGTAACTTGCAGAGGTCCAGCGGATTATGCAATTAGGCGCATCAATTCAGAACGTCTATAACCGGAAATGAGTTACTGGCAATTTCTATACTATATTGCAAAAAGAAACGGATTAAAACAGATAAAGATTAACATTTTTAGTAACGAATGATTTTTATTTCCGACTCGGCCATTATTTATAATAATTCTCGGATTTTATTTATACGGGGGATTGTCGAAAATTAACCAATTAATTACTTGATTGCTTGTTTACCAGCGGACTTTTTAACAACTCATTAATAACTTAATTAAAATTGGACTTACTTACTAAAACAACGGCAGGGTGTACCCAAGTGATGGTAATATTTAAAGCAAAAATGAACATTCCTTGATTGGAAAAATCACTTCGTTACAATAGGGCATATTATTGATTGCTTCCATATGTCAGGAAACGTTTTAGTACGTAACGATAGATTAAAAATAATTGTTAATGGGATTGCAAATTTTATTGCGCAGTCTTTTACAAGAAATGATGGGATGCAGAAAAAAACATATTTTCTGCATCTAATACTTATAAAAGTTTACTTGGCTTGCCAGAAAATATTACAACGAAAATACTTTTTTTTAATTTTTTTATAAACAACGAGAAAAACAAAAAATAAAACTAGTATAATTCAAAAATATCATATGCTTCAGAAAACTTTTGGAGGTGATTATACAAGTTAAAATAATGCTAGTAGCGCCTTAAAAACAGCCACTCAAACTTCTTATTTCTCTTTCCTTTTGACATAATTCACTTAATTCTATACCAATTAAGTTGATATTTGGCACACACAATAAGCACAACCAGCTCTCTCATAATATGATTAAATTAGTTCATTATCATACCACCATTGGACAAACGTCCACACACGTAACTATGTCATTGATATATAAATTAAATAAAAGAGGCTCAAGTATCCCCTGTGGAACTCCCGATGTAATCAAAAATCGATCAGACTTGAGACAGTGGTATTCCATAAACTCTATCTGTTAGATAAGAGGATAGTAGAGAAATTAATAAGTCTGAAAAGCCAAATAATTTTAACTTATGAGAAGAATACCGGTCAAGTCTGTCGAAGGCTTGGGAAAAGCCGGTAGATACCGGATATATAGATATATCACGTCAGCTTGATGGCCCAAATCAAAACTCTCAAAAATAAATTGCGTAATAGAAAATAAATTTGTTGAATTGAAAATTATTGAAATAGCACGATTTTCGACGTTTTTAAAAATTGGACACACTCTCGGTACTGTCCATCGGCCTAGAAACATTCCAGATTTTAAACACAAATTGAAAATACCAGTTAGTGGGTAAACAAATGCAGAGGCACAATCTTTAATAAAGAAAGTGGACATATCATCCGGGTTCTTTGTGAACGTTGAAGAATCTAGATTATTGATGTTAATATTTAGTCGAGTCAATGAAGATTTTAACTTCGGAATCCTCAAGAACAGATCGGATTTAGATGATTCTTTTTTTAAACTTTTTCTTATAATACATTATTTGAAATCAGAAATATTCTGCCATGCGAACTCAAGTATTTATATTGTGTACATTTTAATAAATTTATAAAGAAAATTAATATCTTTTTTAATGATATTTGATGGAAAGTGATTTTTTTTAGTATTCAATATACCTAATGGAACATATTTGAGTGTAATACAACAAAAATTTCATGTTAGTTTTTAATTATTTATATATTTTTGTAAACAATTTAGCGTTCATTTTAACACAATAATTGATATAATAATATGTATGTACATTTTCAGCCCAAAAATATATACTATATTAACTATAGAAATTGGTCTTTGATGCATGCAGAATGTAGACTACCTCGTAAAGATATTTTATGTAGTAAACACCTGGTTTTCTAACCGGTCCAACCTTGTTTCCACTTTGTATACAACCAGTACCTACCAGTATTTCCATATACTTGGAGTAGTTTTCCACACACACCAAAACACTTTTGCAAACACTCGACGCGCGTTTCGCCAACCAAGTTGGCATCATCGGGAGATGTCATCATTGCAAATCCATTTATTTCAAATTTTCCACTTCCGAACTGAAATATCATCTACATTTAATTTTTTTTGGAAAAAATTTTGAGAATTATCTTCTAATTTTTAAAAACTTCGTAAAATTTCATAAATAATATTTTTTTATAATTCGTATAATAACGATTCTTAGGTAAGTAGTTATCAAAAAAAAATTTTTGAACATTTTTTTGTTGACAATGTATTGGTAATCAATGACCCCAAAAACTATTAGAATCTTTTTTTTTCGTCGAAAATTCTATTTCAACTAATTTTAATTCAAAAATTTTATTCCGCTTGCCGGAATGTTTCTAATTTTAAATAATATGGTATAAGACTTATTTTTTTTAAAATTTCATTATAATCGGTACCTACTCTGTTCCTGAGAATTCCGATTTGTAGGCTCATTGACTCAACTAATAAGTATTTTAGAAATAGTACAGGGTGTCCTGTAATAAAGTGCAAAAAATTTAACTGGAGATTCCTCGTCGAAAATTAAGGTGGGTACTTCATATAAAATTTTCCAAAATAAGCTTTTCCTGTTCGGCTACACCCCCTTAAAGGGGTGGGCTAAAAAATGGTTTTTAATTTCTATCTCAAAATAGCGTAATCGGAAAAAGATGAAATTTGGCACATCTTAGTTACTAATCAAAAGGCATCTAACGAAATCATTTTATCCAACTAGCATGTACACAAAGGGGTGAAATTAACTACCGTTCTTGAAATTTTGTAAATATCTTTCTGCCTGCTATTTTTCTTTCACATTGTCGACATATGATTTTCAAACTATCACGCGTTTCGTCAGCCAAGTTGGCATCGTTGGTAGATTGTAATAGCCCTATTTTTAAAATATATTATACGATTGCTTTTTTACAACAAATATTTTAAAAAGGGTTATATTGTAGAAAAACTGTGCAACAGTTGTAGAAAATATGAAGTATGCGAAAAGTTACGAAGAGTAACGTTCAGCTTTGGTTTTATTCAATAAGTATCGAGTAACTAATGTGTTCTGAAAATTTTATTTATTTAAAAATCATTGCCTAGGATAAATTTCTAGATCAGGAACCTGGATGCCTATCTAAGCATGGCTAATATTTAATGAAAATATATAATAAGGCTGAGGCCCCGTAGCACGTTCTAGACTGAGAATGAGAGAAAAGTAGCCATTTATTTTCAGTTTATTACAAACAATCCAGACATCAGACAAGATACGGTATTTAAAATAAATTCGTTTTGTTATAAGTTCAAAACGAATCTTTAGTAAACATGACAACAATCATTAATCTTTTCCACGTTCCAATACCTCAGGAAATTATGCAGCGAGGCGATACTAGGATTTATCCTATTTATCAATGACTCAACAACACATGTACTGTGTACGTGATAACATTTCAGATGAACGCAAAATGTGAGTGTCAATACATGAATAGAAAAAAAATTGCTTAAAAATAACTTCAGAGAACGATCTCAACTCAACAAATGAATCACTATTTTTTTGAGATCCATCTATATTTTTGCATGCTCTCACAAAACGGATACACAAGTTATCTTAACTGTAACTGCATAAATGAAATTACATTCCGACAGTACCGTTAAATATCAGAATAATGTTTTACAGGGAATTAATCATATACAATAAATTCAATACATTTTTTTAAATTTATTTTCAGCGACAAAAAATTTCAACATATTAGTTTTTATTTACTGTTATTTAATTTTAACTTTCTTTTTTTTAATAAAATATACGCAAAGTATTTATTTTTTAATTCAGAAAACAACAATGTTTGAGACAGTAATTTTAAAATGTTTGTCCTTTCAATAAACGGTCTGTATGATTGGAATGACATTAGGATTGGTAATGTTGAGATACAGATACTTAATATTTTATGTAAGATATTTTAATAAACTTTATTATAACAGAAGGGCGAGAGCTACCCCATAACCAAATTTAATTAAAATTCTTTAGGGGTAATATACAATTATTGCTTCAGTTTTTAATTGTCGAAAGGATACACCAGTGATTCACATTTTTATCTATTGTAAAACGTTGGTATCTGTATTTATTTTCCATTTCGAATGTTTTCTTTCGCTATGCTATAGTTATGTTAGTTTATTTATTCATTTATTTAAGGAGTTAATCCGAATTAATCAGTACAAGCTGCAACCATCAGAAATAAGTCGAACCGAGTCGATTATAATAATTGGGATTGGGTTTGCATCAAAATGTTAAACATAGGTTCCTATAGGTACATAAGAAAGTAAAATAAAAAATACAACTTTCTAAACTTATGGGATCAAAACTTCCTCACCGTGTGGTGTTATTTGTCCATGACTGTTCAATATGACCACCGTTTTTGACGACTTGTGACTACTAGGTTAATCCTGCGCAAAAATTAAATTGTAACCGTCTTCCCCTTCGGTGAATTTAATAAACTTGATTTGAATGCCATAAAATGGCATCTCTATGTACAGGGTGGTGCGAATTTAAATCGGGAACTACAGGGATACTCTAAAATCAAGAATTTTTTGGCATGTGAAGAAAAAGTTAATGGATTTTAAGCAGTCTTGAAGTGAAAGAAAAAAATCAGTTTTTCCTTATCTCAAGAACGAAAAAAATTTTTTTATTGAAATCAATAACTTTTTTTATAGCCACTAGTTATATTTAATAGAAATATTTTAATCTAGCATTACAGTATTTCTGTTTTTTTTTTCGAAATTCTTGTGTTGCTTAGTGCCGAGTTGCTCATGCATACCATTCACTTCGACATATTTTTGGCATCTTCGAAGTATTAAATTTACGACAGCTGAAATGATGTTAGGCTTATTACGCAAATTATTGCAAAATAATCCTCTCTTGAATACTCGAGCCTAAATTCTTCTATTGTATTCACTGTATGCTTCGTCTTTTAAGTACCTCCATATAAACAAGTTTAAAACATTAATGGTCGAGTCAATGAAGCCTAAAAATCGGCGAACTTTCGGAATTCTCAGGAGCAGTACCGATTATAATGAATTTTTTTTTGATATTTCTTGTAGGTACCAACCATATTACTTGAAATCAGAAACATTCCTACGAAGCTCTGGAAGGGACACCTAAAATAAAATTTTAAAATTCCGAGTTATAATTTGAAATTTCATTACAAAATTCCGAGTTACAATTCGAAATTTTGAAATTCCGAGTTATAACCCAAAATTTTATTTCAAAATTCTGAGTTATAACTCGGAATTTTGTAATAAAATTTCGAATTATAACTCGGAATTTTTTAATTTTATTTTAGGTGTCCCTTCCAGAGCTTCGTACTCCGTAGATTACTAATGCATTATCAAAAAAAGATTTTCAAAATAATTTTTGAAAATTTTTCCAAAGAAAATTAAATGTAGAGGATATTCTAGTTCGGAAGTGGAATGGATTTGTAATGAATTCGACTATAATATTTTTGAACATTGATATTTAAATTTTGTGTATAGTTAATTTCTTATTTGTAACGCAGGGAAAAAATGCCGCATTTACAAAGCAGAAACGCGGCCTCTTTGACCTTCAAAGAAGCCTCCGCACGTGTTCCTTTTTCTGGTAATTTTTTATCTGCGGAACAAATATGAAGTCGACTTTACCTACTTAATTTCAGAAATAATTCACAAAAATATTCAAAACTAATGTTTTGTTGCTGGTATTTGTTGTATTAAAATGAACGCTAAATTGTTTATAAAAATATATAAATAATTAAAAATTAACATTTTCCAATTAAATTGTTGTTGTTTTATACTCAAATATGCTCGATTATATTAAATACTAAAAAAAATCAATTTTTATTAAATATCATTGAAAAAAAATTAATTATCCGGGGCCGTGAGATTCGCGATGTAGTTTTTTAGTGTAATAGGTATCCATTTTTCGAGCTGGAAATGTGGAAATAGTTTTTCCTAACAAGTGCGGAAAGTCGTACTTTTCCGCACGCGACTGCCGTTGACCGAACGACGCGAAGCGGAGTTCGGTCAAGCAGTCGAGTGCGGAAAAGACAGTTTCGGCATGTGTTAGGAACAATATTTTTCCTAGGAGCGTGATGAATACATTTTTTTACTTAATTAAGAAACTAGTCTCTACTTTACAAAGGTGTTACTGTTTGACTTGACGTTTGTTAATTGTTATATGGCTGAGAAACGTCAAAATGAGACAGTCAAGACTATATGCTACGTGATTTTTTGATATTTAAAGTTATAGGAGCTACTTCAAAAGAGTCAGTATAAATAGAAATGATTTAATTTCATTAAATTTGTATAAAATCACCCAAAAATGCAAATAAAAAAATAATTACTTTCGCGGAAAAATACGTTTTTCCGCACTAGTGCGGAAAAGTACAACTTTCGAAACTAAAATGCGTGCGAAAAAGTGATATTTTCCGCACGCTCATAGGAAAAATTCATTAAAATGTTTTAAACAATATAAATACTTGGGTCCGCCTGTCAGATTGTTTCTGATTTCAAATAATGATTCATAAGAAAAAGTTTAAAAAAGAATCATCTTAATCCGACGTGTTCCTGATAATTCCGAAGTCAAAAATCTTCATTGACTCGATTTCAAGACCAATGGATTTAGATAGCTAATCGATAGGTCCTAATTGTTATGAATGCATTTTGAAATTAATTTTAAATATGTCAATGTTGTTAAAGTCAAAAATAAAAAGTGGGTAATTTTTCAGAACACCGAGTTTTCGATTTTTCTATTATTTTTCCTAATTCGTATTTTTTAAATAAAATAAAACTCAATATGGAAACTAAAAGTAAAAGGGACTTTTATTGCAACAAACAACCATTCTAAAATAATTTTAATTCTTTGAATAATATTTTGACGGCCATGACAGGACCTGTGATGGAGAAATTCAGTAAATTAAAGAAGGAGAGGACACAGTTGAGGCGTGCATTTACAAATATTTGTCGAGACATCGATAACGTTTTTAGAAACGAAGAAATTGGTAAGGAAAAGGTTATTATCCTCTCGAATCAATTAGAAGATAAAAGTAAAAGTTGTTTGTTATTGGCGAGAAGGTGAACGAGCTATTCTTATCGTCAGAAGGTGAAGATGATGAAATTGATCAAGAAATGAACACCGTTGAATCATACAGAAGGTTAATTACAACACAAAATGCGGAGGTTCTACAAACAATGAGCCAGCAGGGCATGTAGAAGTTGTTAAAGTTGCTCAGAATAGAAGAAAATTTCGATTACCAAAATCGAATTGATGAAATTTAAAGGGGATATGCGTAGCTGGATTGAATGTAAAAACTGATGAAGACGAAGATATCGACCTTGAAGACAAGTTTCAATATTTGATACAGGCTACTGAACAGAGGTCTCCAGCCAGGGAGTTACTCGAAAGATTTTCCCCATCCTGTCAGAACTATAAAAAGCTGATAATCAGTTGCGAACCAGGTTTGCTAGGGACGAATTGTGTTAGGGAATTACCTACCAAATCTTGCTCTTCAGCAAGGAACACAATGGGCCTGGTATAAATTAATGTAGTTATGTAGTTACTCAACAGTTATAAGAACGATTGCTTGGATTTTTTGTTCCTGTAGAAATGCACAAGACAAAGGTCAGAAAATTCAAGGTGAATTATCGTATGACGAAGTAGAATAAGCTGATGTTAAATGTGTTAAAATTAATACAATCAGATAATTTCGTTGAAAACAGTGATAAATTAATTAGTAATTTACATATTTTTAAAGATAAGATGGTCTTCTGAAGATAAAACCAGAAATCGTTCTAAGAGATGAAGAGATGATCAAATGATTTCAAACACCCAATAATTTTGCCACTAAATCACATTTTGGTTGTTAAATTGATTGAAGAGCAACATAGACTTTCAAGATATGCTGTAGTTCAGATGTTATTGGGAATTTTAAGAGAAAGATACTGGATATTAAACGGAAAAAAAAACTATAAGAAAAATAGTGTCAAAATGTGTCACAAAAGGAAAATTGTTGATGCCTTTTTGTGTGCATTGAGCAGATTTATTGCAAGGAGAAGAAGAGTATCTGTAATTTATTCAGATGATAGGACGCATTTTGTTGGAACTAGTAATCGCTTGGAAAATCTAAATTGGGATCACATCATATTCGACAGTAGTAAATCGAATAAAATGGACATTTAATTCTCCTACAGCTTCTTGATGGGGAGGATGGTGGGAGCGTCTTGTCAGACTTGTTAAGGAGTTTTAACGTTGAATTTTGGGTAAAGCTTCAATATATTATGTTATGAGGAATTAATGACAATACTCTGCGACTGTGAATATGTCATTCATTTACAGATGATTTAGTTGCTTTAACACCTCTGATTTTTTTACAAAGCATCAAGATGTGGAAAGTACCTGATTTGGACGAAATTGTCAGAAGAAGTTTTGTAAAGCGGCGCGGATATTTACAAATTCGTGAATGACTTAGGAAAGAGTACCTGATATCGTATTGGTGGGGTCAGATAATATAAAACGTATAAATTGGCTTATAGTTTTAGAAATATACCCAGCAAAGACAATATACCAAGAGTTGCACCTCTGGTGAATTAATAGTAGAAGGAACAACATATTTGAAGTCTTAGGAACTAGCTACATTTATCACTTTAGAATATATAATTTTCAGGAACATTAAAGTACACCCAACTTTTTTAGGGTTAGAATTATAGTGTAACTATGTCTTCTTTTCGTATTTCAGTGCCATACTAACAGGATTTATTAACTTTCTATGGGATGCTCAGCCAGTCTAAAGTCTTTGGCTTTTTCCCCTTAATCATGTAATTTCATTCCAGTCATGCAAACTGAATTTCCTTATCGGAAAAGTAAACGACTGCATATTATGTATGCATAATATTAGTATATGTAAATAATAATGTGTAATATGGAAATGTAGGAAATTGTCAAATGTTGCCACTCTTACTTTCTTTTAATTATTTTCCGTTAGTACACACACACGCACTTTGTTCATTTACACGTTGACATGTGACATGGACTGAAAGACATTTTTCTTTTCTAGGTGGTGATCGTGGGCAATGGTGGAGTAGGGAAATCTAGCATGATCCAAAGGTACTGCAACGGCACATTCACGAAAGATTACAAGAAAACCATAGGAGTCGATTTTCTGGAGAGACAAATAGAGTTAGTATTTTATTTTTTATTTGATACTGAGTGTAGATATTTGTACTTATTTTTTACCGCATCTTTAAAGCACAAAAACATATTTCGGTCAGCGTATGTGTAACTCATGAGAATTAGAAAGGATGTATATTTATTTTTAAAACAATTCCTATAAAGAAGTTCACTTGTATCACTCCATATTTTTAATACACGAGGCCTTGATTAAATTATAATTATAAGTACCTACGTTTTCGTTATATTGTTCTTTGAGAAAGGTAAACAGTGGTTTCTCTGTAAGATATTAATGCTGGGATATGGTTTATTTTAAATCACACAAACACTGAAAAGTAATCTTTTTGTTGCGTATATCGTGTAAAAAGATTAATTTCTATATAAATATTGCTGAACAGAAATGACAGACATAAACAACTAAATTGCATCGCATTTCCTGCTCCGTGCGTCTGACCGATATCGTAGTCCTGTAAAATAGATCCTTAATTCTTATTACAGAAACTACTACAGTAAATGGTCTTGCATATCGCATTAGACACGTAATAGCTTTCGAAAGGAAAGGAATGTGAACAATATTTATTCGTATTTTAAATAATTCATAAAACAAAATATTTTTCTCATATTAGTGTTAAAATAGCTTAGCTTTCTGAAAATAGTGCACATACCTACTTACCATAATAACACAGTTAATGGGAAACTTTTCATTCAATATAGGTATAAGCACGCCATTGCATAATTTTTGCTGGTCGGTTAAATAAGTAAGTAACATACATTGGAAAAGAATCAATCGACAGTCACACCACCCGTGTATATATTTAGAAAATTAAAACAGTTAACTGCCTACTACTTTTTATTTAGCTAGTTAATTTATTTTTGTCTGTCGTCTGCTTTCGTTTATGTATCAAAACTCAGCGGTCTTATTCAAAATCGACAAGGGATATTTCAATACATGTCCATTCACGTATGTATTGTATAATTTATTGAAAACATGTGGCTATCAATTAGTTTTATAAGAAAGTAAACGTTAGAATTGGTCGAGCCCAAAGACCAAGCCCATATGTTCTTATGCATTTTGACGTGCTGAAACCGAATAGGAAGTTTAAATTATTTGATTTGCACCAATTTTTTTTAAACGAAAAAAAGGAGGTTTTTTAATTTTACGATAGTTTGGTTGTAACAGGTAAAGCTTGAAGCTTCACATGTTTCAAGAAACACTGAGTCTGAGAAGAAACTGCATGGTCACGAAGATTCCAAAAAGAAACTTTCTGAACGTACCGAGAATCAGCTACTCTCAAAAAAGGATAAAGATACAGCATTTATACATTTCAGTCTAGAATCCAGACCCCTCCGGTCGTAATCAGTAGCCCTAAAATGGGTATCCCTAATCTCAGTATCCCTAATATCATTATCCCTAACTCAATATCTGTAAACTCAGTTTCCCTAAAAATTAACTAACTAATAACTTTTCTTAATACAATTTTGTTGTATCTTCAAAAGTAAAGGTAGTTTATTCTAGTGCATTTTTAAAAATATGTCGCTAGAACACCCCGTATACGAGCGATTTCACTCATATTTGGCACTTCTTAGTTTTAGACGAAGCAGGGGCTAAATCCAGAAGAGTAATGTCCAATTCGAAATTTTTTTGTCATTTACACCTATTCATGCGTCCATCCGTGGACACACTGTATAGACAAAAATTGTTTTTCTAACTCACAATCGAAATGTCGTACTTTTCAACCGGCATTTTAGTGTGAAAAACGTCACTTTAACGCATCAGTGGACCGGTGGGAAAACAACTGTCACTTTTCACACTCAGTGCGAAAAAAACTGTCACTTTTAAACAACTGTCACTTTTCACACTCAGTGTGAAAAGAACTGTAACTTTTCGCACTGAGTGTGAAAAGTGACAGTTGTTTAAAAGTGACAGTTGTTTTCCCACTGGTCCACTGATGCGTTAGAGTGACGTTTTTCACACTAAAATGACAGTTGAAAAGTACGACACTTCGATTGTGAGTTAGAAAAACAATTTTGTCTATTTCTTGGTCATTTTTTTGGCCAAAGTTATCCAATGCTACCTCCTCTGTATCGCTCCTCTAGTTTTTTTTGTAAAATAAGTTAGATAATTTTTAGGGAACCTGAGTTTAGGGATACTGAGTTAGGGATAATTATTTTAGGGATACTAAGATTAGGGATACCAATATTAGGAATAGGTACTGATTTTAGGGCTACTGACCATGACCCAGACCCCTCATATGACGAATCTAAGACTATCAGCCAAAAGGAATTGAATGTTCTTGTATGGAACTTGGACTTGGTAAGGTGATGTCCTAAGGAATAAAAGTGGCCGTTTAATTTGCAGTTTTTTACAAGAGAAGAATCTTTAGTTTAATGCTGCTCCGATGTAAATGGTGTGATGACGCCTTAAAATCCAAAATATTTGATGATGAAAAGGGCTGGACTTATTCATATACTCGCCCAAATTGAGATATTAAGATTTTGAGTATGATTCTGTCTGGATTTACGAAATATCCCTCTTTTCTATGTGATTGGAATTGGCTGGATCGTAATAAAAAAAAAGTTTTACCAAAAAGAAAAACGCTGAATTCTAAATCTAAAAACGCTATTGAGGAAACTCTAGTTAATGCATCAAAAATTCTTCTCCCACTCCTCCACATTAAACTCGGCCTGATGAAGCAATTTGTCAAAGCTTTGAATAAGGAATGTACGAAGTACAAACATTTTCGAATATCTCGGACGCAAAAATAAAGGGAGGAATTTTCGACGGACCCCAAATTCTGGTGAAACATTCACGACTCAAATGCATGTCGTCGAGGGAGCTGCATGGCTTAAGTTTCAGAAGATTGTTGACATTTTTCTAGGCAACATATAAGGAGACTGGTACTGAAAACAAGGTATGATTAGTACGACGACAGGTTACGCTATGCTCGCCTACACTGTCTAGGGAGGAACTGCGCCACGTCCCTATCCAGCCCAGATGGATAGCTAGCCTAACTGCGGAAAGAAAATACTACGATTACTGGAACAGATGATGGACTGGTACAAACTAAAAAGAGACAGGAATTAATACTTTACAATAGCCAAGTTGCAACTTACACCTCCCACCTAGTTACCTTACTTACTTAGGCACGTCTGGTCAGGAACAGCAGCGGACGGGTACTGAATGTAGTTCTGTCGGATTCGAAATATCAATGTTCTGTAAAATATCGGAGTAGTAGGGATGAATGCAAAATAAGCAGCGCAGTGAATAAATGCGTCACGACTGGACTTTTCCGAAATTCGGGCCCTGGTTAACTTACTTTACGGTGGGTACGTCTGCTTGCTTTCGATGACAGTTCTTGACTGACTTCAGCTCTCTTGAATTCGGAATATTAATCTTCTATAAGATAGCGGAGTGGTAGGGATAAGTGTAATGTCGCAGCGCAGTGAATAAATGCGTCACGGCTAGGCTCTGACGTTGGTCAGAGTTTTAACTGCTGGAGCGCTGCATCGACACGTCTACATTCGCTGGCTGTTGCGGCTGGACTGGCTTCGGCGCGGATATGCTTTTCACTCATAGGTGTTGCCGGGAAGGGACAGATATCAGCGCAGTATATTATTTGTTTGCTGATAGTAATAACAGGGCAGTTTCTATTATAAAACAAAATAATTAACTGGTTACAGGTGATAATAATATCAAAATGCGGGAAACAGTAACTTAATTATATACGGGGTGTATCGAATAATATTATATTCAACAGGATCTAGTAACGAAAAAATCACTTCGTTACATAATGAAAGATTATAAATAAGATCTGGTATACAAACCCGCATTATTGTGTCCAAATGTTGAAATAAACAAATACGTCAAAAAACAAAATATGTCAAAAAAAACAAAATACGTCAAAAAACAAATTCGTCAAAAATTACTTTTTTCTACAATCGTACAAAAAGTTAAACTTTTTGCACTATTTACAGGCAAAAAGTAACTTTTTAGTTTTTTTCTTAACTGGTGATGAAAAGTAGAACGTTTTGACACTTACGTCAGTTTTGAAAAGTGCAATTTTATATGTCAAAATTAGAAGAATAACTATTATTATACACTCCATCACACGGTGAGGAAGTTTTGATCCCATAATTGGCATAGGTTTTTTTTGTCTTGTGTCTTGTGTCTGCGTTATTAATGTAGACAGTGTAGACACCCTAGTGCAGTATACATTACGATTTACAAAAATTAAACCAAACAGCTTATCCGTCTAAGTTGCGTTATGTAAAAGTCCATATCTCAATGCTCGAAGTTCCATTACTGTCAGGTTTCTAAAGTCGGTTATCTCCTTTCGTTTTCATTCACATACGGCACCCCTGTGGTGTGATTAGCCGGATCATTATGAAATACCTTTCATTAAAAACGTGTATTGCGTCCCCACAAGTAATCAAAAATCCATATCTGCAGCAAATTTATTAGACAAATTAAGTATATTTTAACCGCCAAAAGAGTTGCTGTTAATTTTTGTGTATCTTATATATTACACAACAGGAGAATATTACGTTAAGTGAAAAGTATAAATATTGTCTAATAAATATAAATAATTATTATTTGATGATTGTTCAACGTTAACAATATGAACGTATTGGAAGAATTTTCATTCTGCTAACCTCGACCCTTATACCTATCCTTCATGTCTTCCAAAATATTCTTCTATTCTTATAGAATAGTTTAATAATCCCAAGTAATAAATCGTAAAGTGACAAATCAGGAGACATAGTACTCCATTTGATTAACACTCTTCTTCCTATTCGTCCTGGAAACACTTCATCCAGACTCGTCCACCCCATAGGGTGAAGGCGATCCATCTTGAAACAGTTGTTATCCAAAGATGAATTGATTAATGGAACAAACCTATACTTAATCATTCAGGGCAAACAAATAAATGTATATATATACCTCACGAAAAATTTTTGCTTTTAAGAAAGAGATAGAATTTTGGAAATTTTGTGTGCGCTCCAACGAGTTTGATTGCTTTTCAAGAATAAAAGACTTTTAAGAAGAGGAAGGTGTTAAAATAGGAGAGACATTTATTGAAGAAATTTTTCAACACCTGAGAGGTTTGGGCGAAGCTTTTAATCAGTATTTTCCAAATGAACAGCAAGTTAAATATCGAAATGAATTGTGGATTAAAAACCCATTTATTGTCAATACATGACCTTCCTCCATGTCAGCAGAAGAATACAAAACTTTTATTGAAATGACATCTGTATCATCGTTGCAAAAAAAAATGAATTTTTTACCATTTACAAACATATGTGTCGACAAAAAATAAATACCGCAACAGACTTGATGCCGAACCAGACAATACGAAGTCTATTACATAAACTAAAAAAAACAAAAACCAAAAAAAATTACTTTTTTGAAATTAACTTATTTACAGAATTAACGTATTCTGGTAATGAGAAATTTTAAAACAGTTTTCATTAAGATCATTTTTTGGACATGCCTCTTGCAAATCTAACTGATGAAGGGGATTGAACTAATTCTGGAGTACTGTTCCAAGATAACAGATTAACAATCTTTGAGGAAAATAATATTAAAGGAAAATAATATTAAAAGAGCAACATAAAACAGATTATATTTAAACTGATGGGTTATTCAACCCAAATTGCTATTCATCAGGACTTGACAAGTTTAGCATGCGTCGTTTATTACTTAAACCTATTTTTAGTGTATATCCAATCGGGATAATGCCCTCTGCTATGTTTGAAGAAAAAAACATTCGGAGCTATTAATTTTTATATGCATGTGGTTTATTTTTATATAAAATTTAATTACTTTTGTTGTGTATACAATACTTCAATGTTTGCAGTAGTTAAAAAAAATCAAATTGCGTTATTAAAATGAAAAATTCGACTTTTCCATGCAAAAATAAGCTCTAGATATTTTTTTCATCAATGTGTAAATGAAATATGAATTGTTAATGTTTAGAAAACATATTTCTTGCCAAAAGGAAGTACAGGTTTGACGTCGACGATATTTCCAGCTTATTACATCTTGTATTATCTAACAATAATGACAATAATTTTTTATATGGCATTGGGCGTGATCCATTAGCCAGAAATGATGTATTTTACATATATTTTAATACCTACTGTGAAGCTCTCGTGAATCATATTTTAGCAGCAATTTTAGCAAAGCTCAAGTCCGACATTTCTAAAGTAATTTCTAATTTTCAGAGTAGATGGAGAAGAAGTACGTTTGATGTTATGGGATACGGCAGGTCAAGAAGAATTTGATGCTATAACGAAAGCATATTACCGAGGCGCCCAGGCCTGTGTACTTGCCTTTTCCACGACCGATAGAGACTCCTTTGAAGCCGCTCACTCATGGAAGCTCAAGGTAATTAGCTCATTAATAATAATATTATAATTATAGATGCATACCACGTATTTTCGCATATTATTAAAACATTCTGTATAGATGCTTAATTTCGACGAGTAAAACGTGAAACGTGTTAATTATAATTTAACGTAATATGCATTTTAATTTTCATTTTTAAAAAGTTTTTATTTTTCAAAATAATTGTTAAAAAATGTTTGATCTCGTTGGTAAATGAATCACATTTATTATATGTGGGGGATTTCGATGAAACCCTCAAAAGAAATTACTGGCCAAGAAGATACGGAGAAGCCATAGAAATGTACAAAAATCCAAATAATATCTAATAATGTCGGGATATAGGTACCGTGGAAATTGATACTCTGCATTTAACTAAGAACGTAAATCGTAGCCCCCATTGCAGAGGTTACGCGTAAATCACCAAGTGACACCACCAGAGAGAAGAGAACCCTTATCATTACTCTAGAAGAGCAGAGCCACGTCTATCGAAATTAATAGTAAGCAGGTCTAACCGCGTCCACGTGGCAGTATTGGAACGAAGCCACGCCTCTCGATAAGGACATTGGCAGAACCAAGCCCGCCTACCAATGACGGAATGTCAGTAGCAGCATGACCAGCCACGCACCTTCAATTAAACGAAGCCACACCTGCTGCCAAACGCAGAAATAGAGAAGCACGGAACAACAGAGCTCACTTCGTTTTAGGAAAAGGTCATGACAAGATGGTCAAGAATTCAAAATATTCAACGGGGAAGAGAAGTCGAAAATTCCTCTATAAATCATCAGCTCCATGAAATCTTCAAAACCACAACCTTTCAATGTGGTTTAAAATTGTTTATTAACGAATTATTTCATTCAAAGTAAGGTTCTGAGTAAAGTCTGTAACTTTTTTATTTGTTGACATAGGCATGTGAAATTTGGTATGTATATAAAGAAAGATATATATTATGTAGTTTTAGAATCAACACCTAGATCCGTTATACTATAGTGAAATTAAAACTGAAGGATGGGTTACTATCTTTTAATTTGAATTTTGGAAAGAGAGTAAAAATACAAAAAATGCACTTAAAAACTACGTCTACGAAATTGTTTAGGATGGAGATGACTGAAAGTAAAGATATGCCCAACTTATATACAGCATTTTCGAAATAAATATTTGCATATTATGCATGCAATGCAATTTTTCTTATTGTAAATTGAACATTACAACAATCAATGAAATAGCAAGATAATGAAAATTTGGACCAATAAGAACAAATTTACAGCAATAATTATAATTAGACAAACTAGATAACAATATCAATAACTACCCCAATATAATATCCAAAAAGGGATTTTTTTCTTTTTTAAATAAACCTACAAGACAAACTGAAAATTCTTCAACGATCATAGATCATATTTTTGTTAAGTCTGATTCTGATATAATTAACAATAGAAAAATAGAAATGCATCCAGCTATTTTACAAACATCGTTTACCGAGCACTATACTTTAACATATTGTAACGACGCTACTTACGTAACCTTTATTGTTTGTAACTGGTTACTTACAAACATAACTCTCTGGTTTTGTAACACTTTTAGACGGAAACGCGGGCGCCAGTTCCTTAATTTTTAAGTGCAAAGAACAGCACTTGTTTGGTTCTCCGGTGGTGAGAACGTTTAGGGGTAGCTTAACAGATGGAGATACGGTTATTTGTCCGGGCTCTTAAGATGATTGTCTTGTCAACTGGACTTGGACAATTTCTCAAACGGGTTAATTAGAAATAAAGAACTGAAGTAATAACTCGTGAATTTTACCTATGTATACCAACGTATTTTATTATTTTTTTTTTTATTTATTCACCTTAAATCATGTTACAAGAACAATATTGGTTTTGTAATAAAAGTGTATAAATATAATAAGTAACAAAAAGTGTATAAAACAAGAAAAACAAAGCTATAAAAATATGTTAAAAAAGGAGGAAACACAAACTCAAACTAACTAATATGTAATCATAAAAACAGGTGCAAGTATTTTTTGTACTTTGTACTATGTAAAAATACTATTGATTATTACGGTCGAAAAATTCGGTCATATGTTCAGTTAGAAACATTTTTAGTTTATTCCTGAATAATGCAAAAGTATCTTGTGAAGTTATTTCTATAGGAAGTTTATTATATATATAACTACCATATAACTATTTATTTAATAAACAGTAACGATAAATAAACAAGTTAAAACTAAACAGGATAATACAGTGATTTAGGTACTTTGCAATCGGTTATGTTCAAATTTGATAACGATAATATGTCGTCTGATAAAACGACGTACGCGTGGAAGTAATTTAATTGCGGATGGCGGCGGTGGACTCGAAGTGCGAACGGATCGAGATATACTCACGCGGGGAAATCAAACAGCTGGGGCTAGCAAGTATGACACCAAAATATCGGAGCGCTATGAATAAGAGATTCTTTTTATTTCGGTTTCGGATATTACTTAACAAACGCGGATTTCTACTGCCTCAAATACAGAGCTATGCTAACAAGGAAGTTATTTCCTTCCTTACCGAAAAATAAAGATTTAAATCATACACTGGTGCCACAAACTACCAGAACAGGTTACCCACTTGCTTTGCCTGTGTATGATAAATCCACGTTTTGAAATACATCCACTGATGGCTAGGCCCTACTATTTTAGCAGAACACCGAAGGGCTCAACTGGTGAATGTGTGACTTTAAACCGAACTCTGATTTAATTAAGTAGTTATACAAGACGTAGGTACTTTCACGATGAAATCAACGGCGAATATCGGTGTTTATTCGAAGGCGGTGCGGGCTGGATAACGATGGACTACTATTGTTCTTACCAAGTCGGTTCACAGTAAAAGAAAATGTTTCTGGTCGGTTTTCGTTTTCGGTGCCAGGGTATCGATAATTCGATTGATATGGATTGGGCCGTTTCCGGTGAATTTATTACCTTTTTCTTGCTGACGCAGGCGGCGGCGCGCTCATACGGTGTGTGGAATCCGGACAGGTAGCTCGAAAGAAGCACGCGGTTTACTAAGGGCGTATACCGTAATTCAAATATTTTAACCAAAATTCCGGTTCGCCATACGGTATTGGTTGGTTTGAAACATTCTGCATTCTGATTGGTTCTACTAATTTACCACACCAAAATGTTGAATTACGATACGCGCCCTAAGTCCGAGCGTGTTATGTAACTTGCCATATTCAACCGGGCTAACGGAAATGCATTGCTTACAATTTTTAAACTATATCGCAAAAAGAACCGGCTTAAAACAGACACGGATTAATATTTTAACAAGTTTTCGTAATTAATGATTTGTACTTCCGGCTTGAACATTATTTTTGAACAATTAACGGATTTTAGCTATACAGCAGAAAAAGCAAATTCCTTATATATTTTAAAGCTCTCAAACTATATAAATCAATCCACAGATATTATTAAATATTGTCTAAAAGTTATTTGTGGCATCTTTCAGTTTTTTTTTCTGTTCTTATTTGGGATTTACTGCCACACTTCTCACACTTCTGAACATTAACTTACTCCCTACAAATATTAGATTATTAATAAACAAGCCTCATAAATTTAAAAAAGAATCTAAAAATTATATAAGTAATTGGGAATAAAATTTAAGACTTCAGCGCCCTCATCGGCCAACCGTGAATTAATTCCATGTACATCCACTTGCAGTTAGAGCATTTGTTTACATTGAGTTATACAATTTGTGTGTTTATTTTTGAATATTACATGTAATAATTGCGTTTTAACAGGTAAATACCCACGTGAGAGCGATCTGTAAGAGAATGTCAATGTACATGGAATTGATTCAGTTTGTGCCGCCAGGTGGCGTATCGCTTCTGTTGAATAGCGAATTGAAAACTACTCCAACTTTCAAAAAATTATAGAACATTAAAAGAAATCTTAATAGTATTAATTTACCGTTATTAAAAATTGTCCCAAAATTTTCGCTCGTATCGTACATTAGTCCCTGTATCCTCAATACTACCTTTACTGCACTTTAGTTTTTTATTTATTTTTTTTATTTTTTGTTCAATTTTATTCTCTAGCGTTCATGTTTCTTTAGGAAAGAGGTGTTCACAACACAGACCTGACGTATCCCGTCATATGCCATTGTCTAGCATGACATCTCTTCCCTATGGGAATAGGTAAAATTTATTTTTCACTTAGGTATGTAAAAATACGATGTACAGGGTGTTTCCTATAAAACTATACCCCCCCTTATTTCGGTCAATTACCACCGATTTTAATTTTTCAAAAACCTGTCTAACACAGAATTTTCTGTAGATTTTGAATATGCTATTACTTTTTTCCTACTTCAACCATATACGAGGGGCAGAAAGAAGTATGGTTTTTTTAAATGGAACACCCTATATATTTTTACATATTTGGATTCGCCTCACCCTTCTGATTACAAATATATATGACACTTATATATTTGCTATAAAAATGGCGTAAATAATTGAATTTAAATTTAGGGCGTTTCCTTCAAAACTATACCCCCCCCCCCCTTATTTCGGTCAATTATTAACGATTCAAAATTTTCAAAACCTACACAGAATTTTTCGTAGATTTCATATATGCTATTACTTTTTTTCCCCTTCAACGGTATACGAGGGGTGGAAAAAAGTATGTTTTTTTTATGGAATGCCCTGTATTTTTTTACATATTTAGATCCACCCTACCTTTCTGATTATAAATACATATATAATACTTATATATGTAAAAAAATACAGGGCATTCCATTAAAAAAAAAAATACTTTTTTCCACCCCTCGTATACCGTTGAAGGGAGAAAAAAAGTAATAGCATATATGAAATCTACGAAAAATTCTGTGTGTAGGTTTTGAAAATTTTGATCCGTAAATAATTGACCGAAATAAGGGGGGTCTAGTTTTTAAGAAAACGCCCCAAGTTTAATTTCAATTATTTACGCCATTTTTATAGCAAATATATAAGTGTCATATATATTTGTAATCAGAAGGACGAGGCGAATCCAAATATGTAAGAATATATCGGGTGTTCCATTTAAAAAAACCATACTTTTTTCTGCCCCTCGTATACGGTTGAAGTAGGAAAAAAAGTAATAGCATATTCAAAATATACGGAAAATTATGTGTTAGACCGGTTATTGAAAAATTAATATCGGTGGTAATTGACCGAAATAAGGGGGGGTATAGTTTTATAGGAAACACCCTGTACAAGAACTTTTGTAATAAATTGATTTGATTTGAATTGCACTTATGCAATTGCCGCCCCGATATTTGCAAGTGGCAAAATTATAACAAAAAATTTTACTGACAGCTAAAACGTCAGTCGAATGAATATTTCGTGTATATTTTGTTCTGGAAATAGCCTAACAAATATATATCGTACATTAAAAAGAATCTAAAAATTCATCATTCAAAGCGTGTTGCGAAAAGTTCAAATCTACGTCTTGGATGAATTGGATGCCAATAAAAATTATTTCAGATAAACCCTGATGATAGTTGATTCTGAAACGCCGAAAATTTGTAAAAGGAGCTTAATTTTTGTTAGTTTAATAGAAAATTGAAATTTTGCACTTACCGTGCCTTTCTCTAAAAATAATTATCATGCCTACTTTCGTGGTTACGTTTATCAGTTCTTGCTAAAACATTTCTGCGCGCCCTGTATATGAAGTATACCTCTGGTAAAGATAAAACTTAAAGATTTATAATAATCACAATTTTCTAAATTGGTAGTGTGATTTTAAGATACTTGTTTTTCTTGCTTTTAACCGTGGTCAAGTATTTCTCGGAATTTATTTACTGTTAGCAGAACCTGAACTGTTGAGTTAAGTGTTTTCGCTCTTCAGATATCCTCTCGCGTTTTCCTTTAACGACACTCGGGCTAGTTGGTGCTAAAGATTATTTGAACAATATATTGATCTTCAAATTGAAAAAAGTCTAAGATTTACGATTTACGGGACATTTCCGTAAAACCAGGGATGGGGCCAGTTTTTTCTGGAGGGGGATTTTACACACAAAACTAATTGAAAGAGAAAAATGCTGGTGCCAGCCACGGAAAAATTAATCATACGGGGTAAAAAAATCAGTTTAAATTTACACGGAGGTGGAGGATATAGTGTAGTGCAATGACGGTGGTCTTAGGAAATGAAATGGGAAATTCTTAATTGTCATATACACAAAGTTGCCAATCAGGATATATACACAAAGTTGGCAGGACGAAAATACCAACAAAAAAATCGGCATGAAAATACTGATAAAAGAGACTAAAATCACCAACAGCGTGGCGATGTTTCAAAATGCATCACCAACCATTCGTAAAGCTTGATTTTGGAATTAATCCAAAATGTCGTTTCAGGTACAGGTCCTCAATTATATGGCCGATATTTCAAACCAAGACATATCTGCTTCATTATCAAAAGTAGCTGTTGTGGAGTGAAGTATCAATTGACTATATTTTTTGAGAAACAACTGAACTGTGTTCTAATAAAAAGATTAAGGTTTACAAGATTATTTGAACCTTATTCCACAATTTCAGCTAAAGTAAAATTAATTTACTGAAGTGTAGATTTAGTTGATTCAGCTGATTTCTCAGTCAAACTAAGAGTTGCATGTTAGTAGCGTTCTTCACCACTTTAGAAAAAATGCGTCGCTAGTTATTTGGATCCGTTTTTTCTCATTTTGGATATGGGTGTCACTCAGGCATTCTTCCAGGTGAGAAGGAAGATAACTTGTTTATGTAAAAGGTCGAAGAGTCAGTTCAAAGTCACACATTTCGACGACAATGACTGGTTTATCATCAGGCCTCGTCGATTTATCTATCCAGGTTTTTCAAAATCCAATGCTGTCTTACGACACCACTGCTTATAGTGGACCATTAACTTTATCTGTTTTATTGTTAACCTGTGTGATAAAAACACATATCACCTACATTAAAAAAATTACCATAATCACGTACTTTTTAAAAAGCATAGAGCTTATTATATTGCCTTCTTGTAGTTGTATACCTATTTTGGTTTACAAAGAAATCGTCTGCATTGACCAAAGGTCTTTTACCTTTTCCTATGAATACCATTTCTCGCATGGCATAAGTTTATGAATAAACATTAAAATTACTGGCCATGACTAAGATATTGCTAACCTAAAATTCAGCTGCCCGCCGCCGGACAGTGTTCAGATACATCATCATAATACAATTATTGTTCATATAATTTAGTGTTACCATTGAGTAAAAAATAATAAAGAGTTGCAACTGTCAAGGTTTCGAGATTTTAGTATTGTATTTCTTTGCCAATAACTTCATGATTGTCTTTAATTTTTTGTGCTACGGGAAGGTATTTGTAATGTGACTGTATAGCCCTTAAAATTGAAGACAATCATGAAGCTATTGGTGAAAAAATACAACACTAAAATCTCGAAACCTTGACAGTTGCGCCTCTTTATTATTTTTACTCAATGGTGTTACTTAATAAATTGATTATATGCGAGGCTCTATATATTTATATTTCATGTTGTTAGAATTATTATTATTATTATTTAATTGTTGTCACTCATTTATTAATTTAATTAATTTTGAGTGTTGGATGATCAGCCACAATAAAATTTTATTGCTAGGAGATTATCGATCAAAAGGGATTATTGTTCAGGTAAGCACAAATTAAACAATAAATAATTTTAAGGAACACTTTTATTATTACAAAGGATCTCGCTAAGAAATGATTATTGGCCAAAAAATTAAAGCTTACGAATCATGTTCGATTAATAAAAAGAAATAGTACGGTCCCATTTAAAAATTTTCCAGAGGACCCCTACGGAAATGAATATGAAAATTAAATTCCATTTTTTGAGAAAAACCTAAAAATAGTCGTATCTATCTGTAATTTAAATAACTATTTTATTCTTTACAGACAAGCTTACTACCTTGCTATTAATTTCCATAGCCTACTTAGTAATTTTCTTACATCGCATTCATCCGACGCGGTCATTTTGTAAAAAATAAAAAATCGTTTGGGTCTCACTCATTTTTTTGGAATTTTTGAAATTGGAAAAAACTGTTGCAGTTACTGCAGTTAGAATTTCATGCTTTATACAACACCGCAAAAAAAAACACGGTCATTTTTAAGAAAAAAAAGTTGAAGTCATTTCCGGTTCAACCGGAAATGATATTTCGTTCCTGTTAGTCTTACTCACGTATACCAAAAACGAAATTTTTAAATTCAAAATCAGCCAATGTGGCCACCCGGTATATGTATTTTTCGATCTGGAAATGTGGAAAAAATTTAAACAATATATTTTAATATTAATTTTGTGAACAGTGTCAAATAAGTTTGCATAATGAAAAATTATATCGATAAAAATTTAGTCTCTAACAAAATTCAAACATCTAACAAAAGACAAAATTTAAAGAGACTAATGTTTTAAGTCTATTATTATTGAAGCTTTTATAAATAGTCATGATTGTACAAGACATTGGCAAAATATATAATGAAATTATTAAACTTGCACGAAGAAAGACTAGTGCACAGCACCGCGCCGGCATTACAAATCTCAACTGACAAAATTTCGACGCCAAATTCGCCACGTATTTCGCGGCCATCATAGGTCACGCTTAAGACAATAGTAGTTGCGGCTCCTTGTATTTTTTTACACAACGGCATAACACAATTATTATTATTAATAAAAAAATTAGTTTTTACATTTTTTTAACAATTTTCACTTCCTAAAGGTATACAAGGTGTCCAAAAATGATTTTTCAATTTAGAACTTTTTGAATTGAATTTTTTAAAAAATTTTGTTTGTTTTTCGACGATGTGATGTAGAAATGAAAAACGAAAATTTTTTGTACGTATATCGCAATGGTTATTTGTAACCATTTTCGATATATTGAGCAATAAGTACAAAATTCAAGAATAAACTTAAAAAATAGACTTTAGGTAGGTTTTTGGGTTGTAGGGTCCGTATTTAAAGAAAGCATTTTTAATTTGCCGACGTTTCGGTAATATATTTTACTATCCGCATCCGCATAGCTATCAAAACTTGATTATCTGTGTATCTGTGTATGTACTAGCTTCATAAATACCAGGATTATTCTATAGAATTTTTTGGATTTTTATTAAATTAACTGCACCTGTATAAACATATACAGGGTGCGCCACTTGTAAGTTTCTTATTTCTTAAGCGACGACCATGTTGGGTATATCAAATTGTAAACATTTTTAACGTTAAAATAACTTAACAGGGACGAATCTTAGCTGAATGTTACTAGAAAAAATTATGGCAATAAACTAAGGAAGATGACTGGCATCTCAGTACTTCGTTAATTATTGATTTTTTTACTTTAGGGGTGGTTTTTGTCTCAAAATGTCTGCTAAGAAAGTCTTAATTCCTTAAAATAAACAAAAATTAATTAATTCATCCATTTTACCCTCGATTTTACCCCTTATTTATCGACCACTTTGAGGGTGCATTATAAAATTTTTAATTTCTGACTCCACAATACACATTCGTGATCAGCTACCCCACAAACATTATCAGTTTGAAGTTTCGCGTTTTCGCAATTTCGGAATCCGTACGACTTCAGGACCCCGAAACCATTTTCGGTTCTTCGATAGGACCCTTTTTTCCTTTGACATTTAAACGTCATTTTTGACAATTTTTACTTTTCAACCACCATATTCCCAAACATCACTTTGACCTTTTTTGACAGTTAGCAAAAATAACATACTTTTCAACCGCAGACAGTCCCGAAGGGACTGTACTTGAAAAAAATGTTTTTTCTTTTCAAAAACCAAACGAAAAAAATGTACTAAGGGGCTGTACCCAAAAAATTATAAAAAAGCTGCTTTAAATTTTTTTCAATTTTAAAGAAAATACCCTAAATAATAATATTGACATATTATTATAAAGAGCGGTGGAAGTACCAGCTTAATTAATTTATTTTTTATTTCATGTCAAAAAAATCAAAAAATCTGTTCACATGCTTTTGCTTACTAATGTATGGAGTTTTATAATTTTCCATATAATTTGAAAGAAATATTATACAGAGTGAGTTTCAATACTGAAATAAAAAACTTGAATTAAAAGAGTCCGGCCCTGGAATTTTTAATTATTAGATTTATTTTAGATAATAAATACATAGATATTAAGGTTATACACATTTTCTTCTTATTCATATAATTTAGTTAAGCAAATTATAATTTTTAATCTTTCATTTCCCCATTTCGCCAAATTCAATCGCTTATTTGTAAAGAAATCAATAAAGGTGCGACAAAAAATCTGTTCACATGTTTTTTTTACTGACAATATTATCATGTCATATCAGAAATAGCAATAAAAAAACAGAAAACGATTTTTTTTTTGTTTGACCAGCGCGAGATTGGTATAATGGTAAAATTGGTAATAATAATTTGATCCAAAGGTTTAATTCCCAAATTTTTCTTATACCAAAATTGAATCAGCCATTTAAGCTATGCACTTCCTAAAAATAAAATAAAAATTATGTTGTATTTAAAAAAACTTATAAAGAAAAATTGTTTCTTTTCATTTGATCAAACTGGTTTAAACCGTTTATTAGATTGTAGCGTGTTTACATGCTTACACACCAATATTTTTTAAAACAACTTTTTTGAGTTACCAAGGCCTTGTAAGGATCTGATGGAATCTCGTTTTCTAATTTTTTAAAACTAAGATTCAACCCATTAAAAATTTCAAGTGCTGGTAACTTTTCCGAAAATTAATGTTTTTTCAAAAGCAAAAAAACCTAGTCTAACTGTGGGTGTTTTTAAAAGACACAATTTTTTATTGTTTCAGGTTGAAAACGAGTGTGGCGAGATTCCAACTGTGATCGTACAAAATAAAATAGACCTCATGGAGCAAAGCGTAGTTAATCCGTAAGTATTAATAATTTTATAAATCATAAGCGTACAGGGTGTCCCACGTAAGGAGGCTCATTCGATCTCCTGACTTTAGTATTGGGCTAAAATGAAAAACCAAAATCCATTACATATCATGTATTTTTTTATGAGGAATCCGATTGTAAGGTCGAATAAGCGATAGAGCCTCGAATATACGAGGTATTGTCAAAAAATTGATTTTCAAATATTTCCCACCCTATGTATATATTAACAGAAATCGATATGGTGCATTATTGTGGTTATAAAGGCTTATGCCGTTCATATATCCAACTTCCGGTTTGGCTGGAAATAGCTAACATTCGACAAAATTTTGGTGACAACCTGTGTATATTAAGAAATAATTGAAAAGAAAAATGATTAGGGTGTAGAAATATGTAGTAATAAAATCGTTACGTATTTCCGACCACCTCGAAAATATATGAAAACTTCTTGCATGTTAACTTCATATATGATTCCCCTCTTATCCGTGACTAGCGACCGTTCAGGTCGGAATTCAATAGTTTAATTTATTGCTATGCTAACATTTAATATTCCAAAAACTGACCTTAATGTTATCCATGTTATGATCATATTTTTTTGTTAATTCAGAATATCTCTATGACGCAAAAGAATTATTAAGAAAAACATTATTGTCGTCAGAGGCGGATTAAGGTAGATTGCGCCCTAGGCCCATTCCGATTTGGCGCTTTGGCGCTCTGCTTATTTTTGTGTAATAATAAAATCAAATGTTCAATTTTATAATTGCAATATTTTTTTTAAATATTATTAAAAAAATAATATACACTGCGTTATTTAACAGTTTCTATAGATTAAATCGTTTCATAATTTATTAGTTTAAAATTCGCAGCATTTATTTGGTGAATCATATTTTAATAATTAATTTTAAAAAACTCAATTTAAAAAAAAATCTATACCTACGGACGAACATTTTAGGTAGGTAGGTACTTATAATTTTGAAAATGAAATAAAAAAGAAATCGGTTTTACAAATAAATACTGTCACATGAGAAAATATTTATTTTAAATAAAATTTGTATTATATATTTTATGGATCATACAGTGAATTATTTAACAAAATAACTATACTCTTGAAATAATATATTTCATACATGAGATTCATGAGAATGAGAGAAAATGCTTAAAAATTTGTTCATACGGTCACCGAAGAAAAGAGAAACTAATAATTGATTTTAATTTTTAGTCACCCTTTAAATTTTGTCGCCCGCCCGGGTTTTTCGAGGGCGCTACAATTATAAAATAAAAATAATATAACTGGTAAATATCCACGTGGTTGCTAAGGACTTTTAAGCGACAATCTCTAAAATATGGAAAATAACTCCGTTTTTAAAAAACGCGACGAAATTCTCAACAAAAAGAAGCGGCAACTTTAAGAAATATGTAGAGTGGGTTGCCTACCGCCTGGTGCTAAGTGGCAGAGCGCATTGCAACACACAATACAGCAGTGCGCACCAACAGCGGTGTTCCCGCTCACATTTATTTTATCGCTTATTTGCACAATGCACCTTCTATAGGATACTCAACTCAAATAATCTGGTTTTTTATTCATTTTTGCAAGGAAGTACCTACAGTGCTGCTTCACATCAAATGTTTTAAATTTAATAGATTACCTCAAAAGTTACTACTCT
This sequence comes from Rhagium mordax, assembly GCA_963680705.1. Taxonomy (NCBI): domain Eukaryota; kingdom Metazoa; phylum Arthropoda; class Insecta; order Coleoptera; family Cerambycidae; genus Rhagium; species Rhagium mordax. Next base: position 10,841,261 of record OY796657.1, read on the forward strand.
CTAAAAGATTTTCCTGACTAAAATATATTCGTGTTTTTTTAAATTTATTATGAAAACTCTTAGTATTCATATTAGGCAAGAATAGCAATTGTGGCAAGATACATACTATCTAGCTACTTAAACTGTATGAGACGTCATATTTTTATTTCCAAGATTTACTAAAAATTTTAATTTTGACAGAGAAGAGGCAGATCTTTTAGCCAGAGCTCTTGGTTGTCGATTGCTTCGAACATCAGTAAAAGAAGATGTGAATGTAGCTGCTGTGTTTCGGCATTTAGCAGCTAGATGTCTTGCAGAACTTAGAGATCCACGTGATTGTGACTACTTCTCACCCACGCCTCACCACCCCAATTCTCTCACCATTAGTAAGTTTACACCCATTTCTTTTATTCGTTACACCATTCAATACATTTTTAATGAGTACATGTTTTGTAGGTGCCTTTAGCCCTAGTCATTCTTCCAAAAACCACAATGGAACAATAGTTTTGAGACCTACCAAAAATAAGAAAAAGAAGAACGTGTTAAAACATGCCTGTAGAATTTTATGAAATTAGTTAGTGTGAAAATGTGTAAAGACTGTATATAATATATTGATTTGTGTGTAAATTGTATGTTGTTCCCTCTACAGCTCCATTAATATGTTGAATATTTTGAGAGCTTGTTTACAGTTTGTTATTATGTATGTATATTTTGCCCCCAATAGGCCAATCGGTGAAGTGCTAATATATTTTTAATTATAATACTCTTTCAAATTCATGATATTCTCCAGCCCAATGAACACAAGAAAATCACCGTGAAGTACTTAAGAGGTAACTTTGTGGAAATCAATGTCCCTTGTGATGTCTTGCACAACTTGCATAAGATGCTTCATAATCAGCGAAATGTCCGCCCCGTTGAACATTACAGACAAAGCTTAAAGGAATCGTTTTGTGAACATTGGTCAACCTCTTACAAAACTTTTGTAAGAGTTAAATGACAGAATTCTTATTTAAATCGCAATTACATCTATATAAAACACCACTGTGTAACTTTAAGAGTATCTCTGATTGTAATGTTAATAGGCCTTGCAATGTGATTGTGCTTTAAGCCTTTTAATGATTGCTGATAATACATTGCATCTTTGCAGTTTTTAAACATCGCTATTGGATGTTAATAGGCCATTGTTTGTGAAAATCTATAGCACTTTTTGAATGACATAAAAAATATGTTTACTTTAAATTACTTACCGTAGTCTCTAACAAATATACATTGAGGACCTTTTTAGGCCCTTAATATAGGATGGAACAGCTGCTAAGTGATGGCACGGCATAATACCTATACAGTGTGTCCCCGGATGGAGTTGACAAGAGGAAACCAACCTTTATTATTGATTTTTCATTCTTCATAAAAATCTTAATTTCATGTTATTAAATTAAGAAAACATGAAAATTTATCAAGCGATAAGTCTACCATTATTTACTTCTTTAGGCAAAATGTTTATCAAACAAAGTTGTTTATAATTCAAAATAAAGTCTAAAAATAAATTTTTTAAGCCTAAATTTAGAATTTTGTTTTCATTGTATTTATCTTTATGAAAATTCAAATAAAAAATTCTACACAATGAGACTGAAACAATGAGATTTGTCAATTCAATATTATCGACAAATTCTCTTTTTTAATTTGAATTTTCATAAATTCTACTTAAAAGATATAAAAACGATAAAAAGATAAAATCCAAATTTAGGCTTCAAAATTTGTATTTAGGTTTTATTTTGAATTATAAACAACTTGTTCAATAAACATTTTGTTTAATTAAAAAAATAAATAATGGTACCACTTCCTCTTGAGGCATTTTCATGTTTTCTTAATTTATTACTAGGTACTAGTACTACTAATTTTTAAATGGTAAACACATTCTTTCAGACAAAACATTTTTTATAAATAATCACTATTCATCGTGAAACCAATAATAAAGATTTTTATTCTCTTGTCAACTCCATCCGGGGACACACCTGTATGTCATATGAGGGATTTTATATCGTCTTACATGTTAGAAAAGTTTTGCTTTCCACAAAAACAGGATCTCAGCATCAAAAGTACAATAAGATGTACAGGGTATTAAAAAAAAAAAAACAAAAAAGGATAAAATATGCTATAAAATAGATTTAAAAAAAAACAAATTGTTTCAATAGTTGGTAATTAGAAAATTTAGAAAATGCTACCAAATTAACTTTCTAGAAACTTTTCTATTTGGCATTTATCGCTGTAAAATATAAAAATAGTTTCTTCCAAAGTTTTTTCTTAGCATTTGGATACCCTGTTTAATTGTATTTTCTATTGTTAATTCTATTTTTGTGGAAACCACAATTCCTCGAGAGAATTTTTGTAAAATGTAAATATTTCTCTGGATAGTAGTTAATTTAAAGGACTAACTAAATATAAATAGGTGGTATACATAACTAAATTAAAACTTATTTTCACTTATTTTAATTTGCTAAAAATAAAATAAAGTTTTTGGTATCTGCAATTTTTCTACCTGTTGCCATTTTATAGCCGCTTTACACTTTTTATTGCTGGCAATAAAATTACTCTTGTGCGTTTGCACACTACTACGTCTTTTGATCATCTGTGGCAAATGTTTCCTGCATTGCAGAAATTATAACTGGATCTAATTTTAATTGTATTGTTGTGGCTTGAGGTTTTTTGAAACATTATTGGTTTAAAGTTAGGGAAAATATTCAGGAGAATAAGGGCAAAATTGAAACTGGCGTAATTCAAAAACAAGATTTATTTTCGATTCATCCACATACATCGTTTCCTACAGGAAAAAAAAACATTATTAATGAATGTATTTTATAACATTGAATATTACGTAAAACGATGAAAAAAAAATTATTTTAACGAAAGTGACATACTTATAATAGGCAGACTTCAAATAACCAAGGCTCAAAATATAAAATGCACTTTTAGATGTTAAATACAGTACATCTGTGACCTCGAAAGCAAAATGTCGTATGTGCATTACAGTTCTATTACAAATAATTAGATGAATATTAAAAACATGCACAGATTTCAACTTTCCAAATTTGCATAATATGCACAATATACTTACTTTGATTTGCCCTATTATACATTTAAGGCTATGACTACCTATGTGAACATATGTATACCTAATACCTATCTAATTATTATTCCTAATTTCCTCCCGCTCTCTCCTTTGTTTGGAATGCCTTAGCCACTCTTTAACAAAAATTTCAAAATCACATATTGAGTAACGCCAGTGGAGTCTTGAACAGCAGCTGAAATTAACTACATTATGGTATATAATTATAATAAATAATGTGTAACTACATATATAATAATTAGGTACCTATATTTTTGTAGCAATAGTATCTTGATAGGACAATTATTATTGAAAATTCAAGTCTGATTTCTATGCTCCTTACACAGAAGTCAGTGGCTTAATAAACAAGTAAATTATTATCACATGAAAATCAGACGATCGGTCAAGAAAAGCATCTGCTTTAAAAGTAGTGATTATCTGTTTTCATTCAAAAACTTTTGTTTTACTTGATTCGCAAATCTTTATTACATTAAAATTCTTACACAAGGATGAAAATAATGAATAAAAAAGAGTGAGAATATTTTGATAACCTAATGAGTAGGTATTTTATACTTATTTTAGTATTTTAGAGCGAAAATATAGACATGGAAGTTGTAGACGCCATTTTCTCTAGAAACCTTTCTTTTCCGAGGTGCAAATAAATACATATCGAGATTGGATGTAATCTAAATTTATAACTTATCTTAGGTATAATAAATAAATAAAAACTTACTTACCTATATATAACATGAAGATAATAGTGATTAAAACACGATATTACCGGTATAACCCCTTTTCTGGGATATAAATATAACACAACAGTAACGCGTGACGGCTGAATAGAAACTAAAAAGGGCGAGGTTGAATTTTCTCATCTAAAATAAAGCCTTATGTTATGTCTTATATAAGGATTTATGTAATTACCCATATGACGACAAAATGGGTAAATTATATAGATCTACACAAATCTATTCAACACTACCGCCAACTGTTGGCTTTAAAAATACACTACAGTTAAACCAAAATGTACGTAACGCTGTGAGTTCCATAAGATCAACAACTGGCAAAATTACACAAATTGCAATCAAAGATCGGCGCATTGTAATAAAAATATATATCCTTCTATACATTTTGTTATTGCACCCAATGTAACCACTCTTTTTCATTACACTGGTAATATTAAATGAACATCCGCTTTTTTAAGTATATGCAGCCTCCATACGATGTAACAAATCTAATGTAACATTTTAGATATAATTTGAACATTGCAAAACCTCCTATACAGTTCTGTGTTCATTGGGAGTGGTGTAATCAAGTATTAATGATTTGTTCTTCAGATTCTGTGCAGTGTTGGTGTCGTTAATTGCTGCACCAAGTACTATTTTATTGCAGAATATCATACCGATGCCATTGCTGATGAGCTCCTGCCAATAATCAAATAACTGGTTACACCACTGATATTCTAAACTAACTATATTGTACAATATTTTTCAAATGAATATATGATTTTTGTGTGCTAACTAACCATTCGTGTGGTTACATTATTTGTAGTAATTTAGTACCTATCTGTAATGTTTGTACCAATATGACCCAATATTTAATAAAGTGTTATTCATTATTTCTGTACTTTTTCTTACCAGTCATTTATTTATTGTACGTCTCAGTAGTTTCAATAAGTTAATTAAACCAGACAAATCTTGTGATAAATAAGTTTGTCCAAATCATTCATCATTATTTTAAATGAACAATTTGTAGTGTAACATTTTGATATTATTTTTGTCCATTAATAAATCGATCTAAATTCCTGTGAATAACAAACCTGGCAGCCCTTCCGAATGCTAAATTAAGTGGTTCTATAATAGATTTATTATTTTAGATTGAAGGCACTTACCACTTAGCCTTGATTTTAACATGTTCATTATTGTTAATTACTTGCCCAAGAATATTTATACAGGGATCGTTCTAAGCATTATGTATACACATACCTTAAAAATTTTACATTCTTCAACTAGTATTACTTCCCTGGAGAGGGCTGCTGGAACCTTTAATACAACGGTAACACACCAAAACATTAACATTGCACCATATCACCTCTGTTTTGTTTCTAATCCTCAGAATGGTTCAGGTTATAAGTTTTGTTAAAACACTTCCTAATGCCTAAAGTGGAAACTTTGCACTAACGTTGCAAAGGAACACACAAATGTTTTAATACACTTTCAGCGTTCGAAACCTAATTAATACATTGATGAAATAAAAGGCCATTTGAAAGTTAATCAAATTTTTATTTACTACAATCCATTTCTAATATTGTAAAATTACTACAAAATAGAACCAAAATATTAATTGCTTGAAACTATATAAATGACAAAGATATATATGTTTTTTATTTAAATATTAAAAATTGTCCAAACCTTAAGTACTTTTGTCACAGAAGTTTGGCGCAACCTTTCATCTTAAAAAAATATTTCAGGCACTTGTTAAGAGAGGATAAAAAATATAAACGAGAGTAAATTAGATCTGCAAACAGACGTGACTTGTCTACACCAATTCGAATTATATTTATTTTAGAATATAATTTTTCATGTATTCTTAAAACTAGACAAAAAATATTCCTATATTTTATTTTGTAAAAAAAACTATTACTTATGTACTATGTCAGAATTGTTTACTGTTTATGATATAATGTTTATATGTATTGTATATTTGTCAATTTGTCATTATAAATATATACAAATATTCAAAATCAACTGCAACTAAAATATTTGTTTCAGCCTAAGAATAAACTTGCACTTCTTTATTATCAGATGTCTGTTAGATAAACATACAATATACAGTATGAGGCCCATAAGGCGTTATATGTAGAAAAACTAAATATGTGCACCAAGGAGAAAACCGTTTACGTAACATAAGTGCTAGAAAAGAACATAAAATGAGAAAAATAGTGACATTTAGAATTGTTAATAATAAGAAGCTGTGAGCCGAGTGAGAAGATTACAAATACAAAGAGTCTATTAAACATCATTTCCACGTCTTATGGCCCTCACCGCCCATATTTTGTATATATTTTGTTTCATAACCATGCTTTTAGATTTTTATAGTTTTATGTGATTAAACTATGTAACGGATAAATAAGATAATACTCTATCAGGAACTATAAAATTTATATAACTTCACACTAAATTTTTGTACAATAACTGAGATCTCAAAATTTTAAATAGATTATTGACGCTCAAAAAAGTTGTGCAATAATTTGTGTATTGTTGAAATTTCAGGGTAGATCACCCAACATCCTGAAAACTATAAGGTTTTCAATTCGAATATATTATTGTTATTATATATGTGTATTCCCCGTTCAATTATAAAAAAAGACTCAGCTCCTAGAAATTATTGGGACTAAATATTGTGTACTAATAGTATTTACTTGACATTTCTCTACAAAAGGATGATATATTACGAAAAATTTTTCAAAACTAGATGGAAATTTTCTTTTGCTTATAAGAAAATGCAACCATAGAAAACCATAAAATTGTCACTTCTTATAGGTACAATAAATAGGTACACTTTCACTTAAACTTCAGAATTATAAAGGTTTAAGGTATAACATATTGGTAAAGATTACTGAAGAATATTTACAACATTAAAGCTTACTGAGTTTGTAATAAGATTTATAATAAACTGATAAATTACTATTAAATTATTATCAGTAGAAATTCGTTTGTTTATTTCTAGGGAAAATACTCATTTTTTCATTATCAATATAGCAAAAATATTTACATTTTAGGTACATATATATCTTGTTAGATAATTGAATTATTATCTTACAAAAAGGAACATTCGTTATAAATAAGCGTAAGTAATACTTGGTACCTGACTAATGAAAGGATATGCAAAATACTGATATATATCATTGAGTACTCTGAGATTCTTTTCATTTCTTTCTTTTCTGTTGGATGCGAAATACTGCTGTTAAATTAATAATTGCGATCATGTCATAGTCTTTTACCATTCTAATAACTGTTACTTATATCTAAAGAACACCATTGAAAGTAAATAATTTACAAAAATATAGGTATATAAATAACTTAAAAATAACTGTAACAGATACAGAGCTACCTAATAATTACAAATCATGTGATCAATTTGATCCTTTTAATGACCTGTTTACACATACCTACGTAAAACTCTACCCCAACGTAAAAACCACATCCTTATTAGTAAGGAAGCAGTATTGCATAGTATTTAAATATCTAAAACTAATCAGACAAAGTTAACAAAAATCACCAATTTGGACGACATAAACAAAACCACAAAATTTTTTTTTTTGCTAGTTTTATAAAATGTTGCCTATATTTTTTTCTTGTCTCAATTATCCCCAATAGAGAACTTAATCTAAAATTTTTCTTACAACTATTAAGGTTTTAAAAATTTGTACCTTATTTAATTTTGCCCAGATTCTTTTTTGTATCCTCAATTATCATATTCATTATTAAAATATACTACTTTGTACGTATTTTCGAACAAATAATATAATTTTTAAATATCAGCTGCCATCACTACTATTGCTGCAGTCATCAACATCCGACAAATTGACCTTATTCACCTGTAAACGCATTTTATCTCTAAAATTAGGTACACGTTTTATTTGAGGTAGTAAACTTGGTAAGTCAGTTACATGTTTAATAATATAATCAGGGTGAGGATCATTATCGTGCATTTCATGGTTTTTGATTAATGGAATCCAAACAGTTCCTCCTAGATGCGCCTTGATCCCACCCAATATGTCAGTCTCTAACTTATCACCTACCATAATACTCTGTTGGGGTTCAATCCCCAAATAATCGCAGGCTTCATGGAAAATTTTATGATGTGGTTTTTCCCACGGCAGATCTCCTGATACCAATATTATATCAAAATATGGCCTTAGATTTAACCTCTCAACTTTTTCCCACTGGGAGCATGACGGTCCATTTGTTATTAAACCCAAAAAGTAATGTTGACGAAGGCTTTGTAATAAAAGTTTTATTTCTGGCGTCAAAGCCAAATATTCATATCTTAATCGAAGCCATTCTTGATAAATTAATTCTGGAACAAAGATAATTCAGTTTGAAAATTGTATGATCGAGGCACTTATGAAATTAATGATAATGTACGTAATATGTATAAAAACAGAAACGAAACAAAAATTGTAACATATGCTCATCGGACAAAGAATTGATTATTTAAGAAGGACATGAAAATATCATTGTCCTCATGTTCATTCTCAACAACATTTATTATAAACAATTTAATTCCATTATTGATTGAATTTTGAATTATATCAATTTATAGAATTATAAACGATTTCTGAAAAATCGCAGCTTTGAGGCGTGGTTAACATTTTAGGATATAGTCAAACCTTCAAGGATTATTAACGATAATAAAATAACTATTAAAGTAGGTGCCACGTTTTGAGAACAGTAGTATTTAAATAATCTTTTAAACATTGAAATAACCATCTTAACTTTAATTTCCAGTTCTGACACAGGCAATGTCGGTGGATAATGGATTTACGTCTGCCTTACGTAGGTTTCTTCAATAACTGAAATATAAAATTGAGGTGTAAAAGTGATGTTAATGTACCTACTAGACAAAACCAGAAAACTAAAACTATTTTCAAAGAACTACTAAGATCGAGTATCTTATATGTATAATGTGCAACAATTATATAAAATATTCACAATTATTATTTTTATTTTGATTATTGGTAAAATGTTGATTCAATATAGATGCAACTACTTATTATATCGAAGCTCGATTATAAACTGAATAATATTTATTTAGTGTATTTTACTGTTAATAATATAAAATTTATCTTCCTTTCGTACATTTTAATTTTTCCAAAATAAATTAAAATTGTTAATTGAATTTATTTTAAATAGAAATTTCCCATCGCTGATGAGGATTGAAGCCACGAGAGAAGTTGATAAGAAAGTTAACAAATATTCCCGATATTAATTTTTTCAAAATGAAATTTTGACTGAGTAAAAGGTGATAACCATCCTAAATAACCTAGCAACATTTATTAGATATTTCAAAATTACGTCAAATTCATTATAACAAAATACCCACAAAAAGTTCAAAATTCCAGTGTACAAGTACAAAAATTAAACAACTGTAATATTTTTCAATGAAATTGCGAGTACAACCTTTGATAGGTGAAGAATTAATTTTAGAAGTGGAACCCACAGATAATATTTTAAGTGTCAAACAACAATTGGAGCAAACATTAGAAGATTATCCCAGTGATCAACAAAGATTAATTTTTCAAGGAAAGTTTCTTAAAAATGAAAAATCCATTCAAAGCTACCGTCTAAAGAATGGATCTCTGTTACAGTTAAGAAAAGCATTAAGAAGTATTTGATAATTTAAAAAAAACATGAAAAGTATAATATAAGTAGCATAATTCTATTTCTATATGAATATATCATTTATACCAACCTTTTGGCTGTATGTAATTGTTTTATATTTTTATTATTTTATTTTCGGTTCTAATCATTAAATAAGAAAATATTTGCTGGTTATTTTATTTGTAAAAATGTATCAATAACGAAACAAAAACAAATGATCGGCATACATTTACTATAAGATGGTTTCAGATTTATGCTCAGTAGGTAGTTTCTTATAATTGCATGGTACTGTCAACTAATAGTCATCTTTCATAGAAAAGCAAGTTATAGTAAACCTCTGGTTGCTGCTTTGTTAAATATACACCTCGGGGTTTCTGATACGAAAATAAGCTATCCATTCATTTTGAATATATCTAGGTATATAATTAATAATTCACGTAATTAACACATTCAGTTCAGTACTAGACCTTAGAAATCTGTAACAGGTTTTAGAGCCTTTAAAAGATAATATTTGTAAAATATTTACCAAAGGATAATACATTTCATACTTTCACTTCCACTTGATTTTAATGATTACAAAATACGTTTGTCGATACTCATGTGGCGCCAGCAATAATAAACTTTTATACATTTGAGTTCAACTGTTGTGAAATAGACTTGCATGCAAAATTTCATTTCTTACGCTTCACAATTTTCTTGTGCATTTACTTTCAAGTAGGTACCTAGATAAATATAATAAGCCGAAACGAAACTTACCTGATTTTTCAATCAGCTAGTATCCCAGGTACCAGAAATAAAAATTACATCACTCAATATGACATATCATTTCATTTCTTTGATAGTGTGCAATCATAAATCAAATACATAAAATTTTCAGTGCTTACTGTTAGAAATCCATGTTAGTAAAAGTTGTTACTTTAACGGGAGAAGAACGAATGATTGATGTTGAACCATCAGACAAAATTTTGGTTATAAAAGAAAAGTTGGAGGAAAAAGAAGGCATTCCTCCAGAACAACAGAGATTAATATTTCAAGGAAAACAACTTAAGGATGATAAAACTGTAAATAGCTATAAACTCAAAGGTGGTACGGTGCTTCATTTAGTTGTCGCCTTAAGAGGAGGCTTACAACAGTAATTATGTACAAATTTATGTAGAATTCTATTTCAATAAATTTTTCAAAAAATGCCTAGTTTAACAAAACCGTAAATCATAAGAAGCGATCAGAAGATATACTTGCAGACGCAGGCATTTCCACATTTGTGTTCGTGAATGTAAAATAATTTCTGTTCAAAGCACAAACAAAAATTTGATGATTTTTATCTGATTATATAAAACAATGTTTTTTAAACATTTTATAATAAGTATATTCAGTGTGTTAAAACTAATATGTTCATTTTAAGTTAATTATTTAATTTAAAGTCCAAGGTCAAAAGCATATTCTATTTTGTATCACTTGTGAAAAAAATTTTTAAAATTATCTTCCTAGGTATTGTCAACATGACATCCTTTAATTCGCCAAAAATTAAAAAAAAACGAATACATTTACTTATTTCTATAAACGCTTAAGATTTCCAATAAGTGTGCAACATTGTATGTAGTGATATTTGATCATATTTGACATCCCACACATAATTAACGGGGATAAAAAAAGTAAACAGATAATGTAATAAGGTTTCCTAAATACCAGAACAAAATCAGTACGCTCGCGACAATAGCTGACGAGTGACGTCATATGGCCTTATTTTCACTAGTATGTGATCATTAATAACAACTTATTAGTGGTAAATTATTACTCCTAATGTTTGTTCAAATTATATTACTAAATTTTAAACTTTCATAAGCTGGTACTTAAAAAATCGTTTTTCATTATCTAAGTAAGTTTATGTAGTCTATAAAATTTATTAGAAACAAATACAATGCATAATACATCTAATCTAGTATAGAACATTTCACTTAGAAATGCATCAGTCAAAATAATTACAAGTGCAAGTGGAATAATTGGCACATATCCGCATGCGTTCTAGACATTCCCTAATTAATTCAGGATCAGTATATTCATCTTCATACAAGAACTGCAAGCCACTCTCATTTGTATTAGATTCTGTTTCAGATTTTTTGTTTGTATCTTTCTTAATCTTTGTAGTTTTCTGTATTAGATCATAATAGGGTCCATTGTCAAAAATATTTTCTACTTCGGTTAATTCATTTTCATAAAACGGATGTTCGCCTACTATAACTTTCAAGTCAGGTGACTCTACTTCATCCTCTTCGTACATGAGGTCGTTCAACTCGTCAGAATTAGAGGCACCCGCTAATCCCACGCGTTTGACAGCTTCGTCCATTCTCTTTAGATAATGATCCAAATCATCTTTTTTTAAGTAATTTTTAAAAGAGTATGGAGGATCTAATGGAGGCTGTACTGGTGGCCTATATTTATACGGTTCTTCACCTTCCAACTGAAGAGGATATGTAGTATCAGAATCGAAAGCACTGACATCACCACATACAATAAACGGAATTATTACACGGTTAACACCACTAAGAGAACTGAAATTTTTGTTGGAACCGTCTAGATAGGGAGTCATAAGTTTGGGATCGAATCCTTCTGGTGGAGAATATTGTTTACAAACAACAAATGATTCTATGCTGGAGTTTCTAGAGCTACTTGGTTTCACAACATACACCTCCTTAAATATTGACAGCAACTGATTTGTAAGTAAATCATTATCTTTACCCCTAAAAATTTTGGCCACAAATGATCCTCCTGGCTTTAAAACATTGCAAGTAATCTGTAGGGCACTTAGCAATAACTGGGCTTGAATATATATGTCCATACAATGTAATCCAGTAACATCAGGAGCTCCGTCACTCACAACTAAATCTGCGTGATCCCCTTCAAAGTGACCCATAATTTCTTGGACTGTGGAGTACTTTGTGATATCTCCTTGAATATGTGTAACACCTGGTATAGGTGACATCGGTTGTAAATCGACCGCAACAATTTTAACATTTTCATTTTTATTTGATTCGTATTCTTCCTGTGCTTCCAATCTCTGATGCAATTCGATTTCATTATAAAATAAACAACATTTCTCCTTTATAACTATTTGCTCCCCTAAATATAATTTCCGTGAAAGTACTTGGCTCCAACTTCCCGGAGCTGCACATAAATCAACTGCTTTGGTAACACCTTCGAAAATATTAAATTTCTCTTCTATTTGTAAAAGTTTAAAAGCACTTCTAGCTCTCCATCCTTGCTCTTTAGCTTTTCTATAATAAATATCACGTTTGTCTTTTGAAAGCTTTCCCATTTTTTATTCACTATTTGCAGAGTAAATTACAAATATACGTTTAATTAACGACGTTATCACGTTAACTTAAAATGTCGTCAACGTCAAATTGTGTTTCGAGTTGTTTCGAGTGTTTCGACACAGAACACAGAACAATTTATTCTGTCATTCTGTGACTTCGATTATTCGAATATCATAGAATAGCTCATAGACGTAGAATGTCTATGCATTAGCTGTTTTCCTTTTACATAAGGAAAGCAACTTAACTCGTAATAGAGATGTTCTGTGATGATCGAAATACTCCGAACAAGAGTGCGTTCGGAAATTACAACTAACATTCGCTTGACCGCTCACGCTCACACAAAAACAGAAAATTATCTAAATCTGTGTCGATCGTCATTTTAGATCCTAGTCATTCGTCATTCTACCTATTCATCGATTACTTCGAATCTTTTCGATTGACGATTCAGATGAAAACAATAAAATACCGAGCGCCATTTAATAAATGCGAGCGCGGTTCAGAAAGGAAATACCTTTGTACCAACTGTTAAAATGCATTAATGGCGGGGAATATAAAAAAAAGGATATTCTTTTACATACATTTTAAATTTGACATATTTACCATGAACTGAATATCTATACGTAATACGTACTTACATCAAAAAATTATAATACAGCAAATTATTCATAAATACCTGTTAATTTATTATATTGATCACCCAAAGCCTGTGCCCATAAAAGTTCACGCCAAGTATCCAAATCCATATTGGGGTTTTCTGGACATTCTCGGAAAGCTCTTAAATAATTGTGGCAAATAATCGATGCGATGTCCAAAGGAACTGCATTCTTTTCCCATAATATTTCACTTAACTGTAATATAATATAATAAAGTATTTTAAATAATAATAATAATAATTTTTTGTCAAATCATAGGTAGAGTCCGCTTCAATAGAGAAAAGACTATGACGTAAATGCGCAGAATGCTTAGTAATATTACTTTATTTGCACAATTTTATATCGTTTTCTCGCTCTCTTTTCTACTGGAACGAAATTTAACTATTAGGGTTCTTTGGCGACCCAAACCACTAGTTTGGTTAACTGTGGTTTGAATTGTGATTGGTTAAAATAAATTCCACACCAATCATGAGCTAAACCGCAGCTAACCAGAGTGGTTTGGGTCGCCAAAAAACCCTTAAAGTATTCAAAACCGATTCCAAGCGGTCAACCGGTATATACCAATATAGGTTTTGATTGGTTGATTCAAAGAGAAGGTCATTCTCATCCAATGAAAACCGATCGGTTATAACCATTGATTATACCGGTTGACTGCTTCAAATCGGCTCAAGTTTCTTAAGCGCCATAGTTTTTTTGCAAATTTTCTGTGAAGGATTTGAGTCATCTATGAAAAAATTCTTATTCTGTGTGTTGGTATGCAACCAACAATACATTTGTGTAACATGTAAAACCTTAGACTAGTCTTAAGTGTAAAACATGTTTGTTTTCAATTACTCTACCACCTTTATTGGAATGGTTACTGATTAAATTATTAAAATCTTAGGTATAATTTGGAAGATTGTTTTATATTCAGCCTTTGTGTAATATATAAATAAAAATATTCATGTAATTCTCAAAAAAATAGCCAACCAGTCTTGAAAATATATAGGTACCTATACCTGGTTTCTGATTTATACAGAGTTCATTTAAATGTATATCTGTTTCTGATAACTTGAATGATATTTGAGATAGGTATGTGTCTTTGAACATTAGCAGATGTACACCAGGTGAGCACAGGTAATATGTGCGTCAAAACTTTCCTTCCCGAAATAAAATAAAAAGCAAGTGGCACAATCAGAGCCTAAAAATATTTTACATCTGATTTATAATTCAAAATTCAAATATTATAATATAATATATATGTACCTACCTCTATGCCTCATTATTTCATTATTCTGCGTTATTTTTGAGTAATATTTTGATTTATAGTACGTGCCAAAAGACGTGAAACGCACATGTTTTATTAATATTTTATTAATAAAAATTTCTGCATTTATACAAAAAACATTAGATAGATTTATTAAAAATGTTTGTTTACTTTAATTAGCAAGGAATAAGTAATACCATATTTAACGCGCATATCATCTCTTATATTATATCTTTAACATAAAATAGAAGTGTAAAACTTTGAAAGATAGATAATTTTAAAAATATATTATTTGGTATTTAATAAGTAGGAAATATATTTCAAGAGTTATTTTTCAAATCATAAAGTATACTCAGATACTCGCTCAGATATTAAAAATATGTAAATTTATTTTTAGAAGCAAATTTTGATTTTACCAAGAAATGTAAACTTTATTGATCTGATAGTTTGCTATTTAGGATTATTATTAGGTAACATTAATCATAATCATATTATTTATACATTTAAAATTACTCTGTGACCCTGTGACTCTTACACCCACTATAGTCGTGTTAACTTCAAAGATTGATTTGGCAAATGTGTTATAGATGTGAATAAATTGAGTGAGTTTGTATCATCTACACTGGGTGATTTAAATTTGTTTTCAATGTTTTCGGGTAGAATAAATCCGATGGCAAATATCCTAAAATTATGAATGGAGCAAAGCATCCTTCTCTCATTGTTTATGAGCTATCGATTTTTAATATTTGGGATTCCCACCCTTCATACTAGCCATCGTTAAATGGTTTGAACTTGAACATTCCAGAGGCACATTTTTTAATACACTCGATGGCATAAAAATAGTTATCACTTTATTTTTCATTTTTGAGATATGATCACAACTTAAAAGCACAAAAATTTGAACCACATGGTACGGTTTGATTTGAAATCAGTTTTGCACAATTTTATGCAATTTTGAATCTGAGTAATGTATCATGTAAAAACGGAACATACATTTTTTTTTCAAACAAAATTTTTTATAGCTTTTTCTCAAAAATCACCAATGAAATGTCCTTAGTCTCCAATCAGCAATCCAGACACACATCGTATATTATTTACTCATTGCAAAATATTGAAACAACTATTTTGTGAAATTATATCATATTTAAAAGAGACTAGACCCACGTATATATATTATTATAGTTTGGCAATTAATTAACTTAAACAAGATGTTTTTGGCAGAATCCACATTCTGAAACATTCTACATGTTCATTCTATAGGAATTGGAGTGACCTTGAGTTATTTTAAAACACGTTCAATTTTAAAACTAAATAAAACATTTGGAATTAGTTTATATAAATCATTGCCAACAAATATAATGAGCAAATGAAACATTTTATCTAGTCTACATTTTTATTTTCACATTTTATTACATTTTAGAAATATAGAAAACATTTTTTTTTTGGCGGTGTAAAAAACATACAAAATTTACTATAATAATGCCAGCAAAAAATGCATTTTGTATTTATACTTAGCAAAAAAAGGAACATTTGCATAAGCTATATTAAAAAAACTGAACAGATTCGTCGACAAATCAATCAAAACAATTAACTTAATCACCAAACAATTTCTTTCCTAATTCCATCAGTCTGTGGTTCCTGCACACCCTTAAAGCCTCAGCTTTTTTCAAGACATCTATCACGCTCTCATTAGCATCTACCAAATGGCACAAGAAGTCTTCATATGCTGATTTAACATTTGGTGGGAGAGTACCAATTTTAACTTTCTTTAACAATTGTACTATGCCCTCTGCCCACCCACTTTCAATGGCAAACTCTGATATCCATGGAATCTGAGCAATAACTGCAGCTAATGTTTGCATTCCCAAAAACCAAAGCTCCATAATTTCCATCCAATGCTCCTTATACGACATGGCAACTACAAGTGCAGTCGGGTCGTTCGATTCGTCAATAATATATGCATCCCAAAGAAATCTTATAGTGGCTTGAATGTATCGACATATTGAAAAATCATTCTTTTTTACTTTATTTGCCAATTGCTTAAGTAATAACAATCCCAAAACTGCTAAATTGCCATGCAACACCAAATTTTCTGGTATATCTTTAAGCTCGGGTAAATTTTCGAAAATAAATTTGAGTAAATTATTAAACACGGAAGATTCTTCAACATATTTTGGTTCCAAAACAGTCAAATTCATCAGCACATTACAAGTACTAATCATGGCAGCTCTCGAGTCTTTCATATCCTCTAAAATCTCCGGCGTTAATTCAGGTTTAGGTTGACTAAGTACTTTTAACCTTTCTGCTCTAGGCACTGGTGGTCTTTTATAGTGAACGATAGTCCAATGAAACTCCAAGAACTCTAAGAAAACTTTATCTTCATTATGTTTTAGAATAATCCTCCTAGACTCATCTTCAACGGCCAAATGACACAAAGCCGGAAGTAAAATCCTAAGTACATCAACATTACTTAAAGGATCACGCTCAGATTCCTTTGCCGTACCGGCCTTTTCGGCAATACGTCTTGCTCTATAAGCATAGAATGTTTCATTAGCTAGTTCTAGAATAAACGGCAATAACTGATAAACTTGAGCACGCATAGCAGTTGTTTCTTGGGCCAACCAAGCAGCCAAGACTCTGATTGTGGCACAAACAAAAAGCTTGTCTTCTCCTGTGGGCTTGCTCTTATCATTCGAAATTTTGATTAACAGGTTAATAATTGCTGTAAATGCTCCTTTAAGTCCCGTATATAAGGTTTGCTTCTCTTTTTGATCTAGGTCCAACTGATCGGTCGCAATAAAATTAATTGACAATTCTAAAATTATATAGCATGCAGTAATCAAGTTTTGGTTAGGTCCAGTAGCTTTTAATGTTTTGCCATCGAGTTGCATACGTACTTCAATTGCTGCGAGTTGTATCAAAAGTAAAAACATTTGTTTACCTTTTTCTTCATCAGAAAACAACCAATCTATCCCCAAAAGATCCAACATGCTCGAGGCCAAAAGAAGAGCAGGATTCCTTTGGGATGCACCAATTTTGCTTTGCAATACATCGCACAATCCTTTGTATATACTTTGTGGCCAAGTTTCGTTAGCGGCAGACTCGGCTACTAATTTTCTGGGACAGTTAAAAATAAGTGCATTAAGTACTTCACAAACCTCAAATTTCCTTTTGTCTTGATCGGTTTCAAAGTCAACAGCAATTTTATTCACAAGAGCATGAAAAGCTTTGGGGTCCTTTGAATCCCACGACACTGCTCCTTGTTTAGCAATTAAAATAGCCATCAAGTTTAATGCTTCGTCAGACTGGAAACTACCTTGTGAATAAATTTCGCTTAATTTATCAATACCATTGATTGCAATAAGAGCCTTCTGTCCTGGCGGAAATGACGCAATGCCTTTGAGACAATTATAAGCTTCCCCAATAGCCATAAGGCTATCATCATTTTCAGAGTCATCAGCTGCTTTCACTATTTCCAAAAACACTGGTACAAATTCAAGCATTTCTTTTTTTGTTGCTAACTCTTCCTCATTACAAAAAACTGTAATGATTGATAAAGCAACCGATTTATATATAGAAGGAGGACAATCAACGGGAACATCACTTGTCAATAACAGTCTTCTAAGAAAATCAAAACCGATAGCTTCAAAGATAGCTTTCTTAGCTGCTGGAGTGGCATGTTTTCCTTTCACTAATTTTGTTACCATGAAAAGAGCTGCAAATTTTTCAGTATCGCTTGTGGAATTTTTCAAAATATTACAGCATTTTTTCACTGCATCAGAGACTTCCCCCGACATCTTAATTAGCCGGCGCTTTACGTCACTAATTAGTAATTGAGTATGTTACTTTTCTTCTTAACAGTTAGAAGTTTTTCAACAGACTGCGACGCGTTGCATCTAAACGTTATAGGTTATATTTAGTATCAGCCACACCGAGTTTCTATATTCGGTAATTTCGAACGGTGCGTATCGCTTACTTATTTTTAGATTTCAGTCACTGACTTTGTAATATTTAAACCGCGTGTGCGGCATGGTTTTAAATTTAAATTTATTCTGAAAGACATTTGTCTATTTTCTAACGACTCAACGCGCATGCGCACGTCATAAACAGCTGATTTGGCAGAGCCGTAAGCTGTATTTCACCAGTGGGGAAACCAGGGTGAAATTAATTTTTAAAAATATACCCAATTGAAATAATTAAAGTATTTGCTAAATTACCTTTTTGCATGCTAATGCATCAGCTTTTCTGGTTGCAATAAGGGTGTTATCTAAATCGAACAGCACCGCCAGAAATCCTGCACTTTTCTGCCCCAATTCCAATTCCATGTCTCTATCGTGGGAAGCGTAAATAACTACTATGCTGCGTACTGCTCTGCTACGTATTACTATTGACTAAGAAAGTTGCTTATGACGTCCATAGTCCAAATTAATAAAAATACGTCACAGGCTACAATTTCCAAGTAAATATTTGTTGAACTTGAACTTCCAGTGGCCGTGTACAACATACCCTAATCTGATATCCTAACGCCTTATGTGGTCGTAGTATTTTTCCATCCGTTCATTGAATGTGAATTTGTTAATAAAATCATTTCGGGGGTTTCTAAATTCTAACTGCATAGGTACCTACTTATAAAGGAATACCTAATATACTTATTACTACAATTCGAAATATCAATTAGTGTTTATATAGGATAATAGGACTATTTGAGAGAATTATAGTCCGATATATTAGTATTTACATTTCCACGTTGCAAAATGATCATGCGCTAATGCTAAACCATTAAAAGTTTACAATTTACATACGCAAACAATAAAGTCCACGGCGTCACGTAATTTTCCATGGTTATAATATTAAGTTAATGTTATATCAGAGTTGTAAAAAATGTAAAGATTAGTAATAATTATATGCATGTTCAGGGCAAATAATTACCTATATAAAATTAGGAAAATCAAGGGAAATCTAATCTAAACACTAAACATAATATAGCTGTTTTTGTTTTTCCTCTCATTTATGAGCTTGGTTAACCAGGTTCTTTTCTTTATGGTCTCAGGGCTAGATTCAATTAATTCACATGGCTGGGTACAGATCTGCGCAGATCTATGGTATAGATAGCCACCTCGTGGCTTTTAAAGTTTTTATGGCAAACAATACAATAAAATGTGCTGCTATAGGCTATAAAAGATCACGTGGTCAGTTCCAATCCTTTGTGCTGTTAACCAACGCTCAGAGCCCGCTGCATTGGTCAAAAATTTTGGTGCAGAATAGAAATGGTCTCATCATTTTCATTAACCCTTCTGCTATTATACTTATAATAGAAAGTATAACAAACAATTTAACAAATCTACTACCTACATATTCGAATATATGTTGTGATTTCTCTCTAACCACAACCAGCCTATTACTTCCTTTGCTTTAGCTAAAGGAAATGTAATAGAAAAAAAGCATCCTCCTATATTTCTTCGAATTTTCATGTTTTGGAAAATGTAAATCAGGAAAAATAACTTACAACACCTGACTTTTCATAATCTAAACCATATAATATCGGAAGAAATCTCTTGAGAGTGATTACACTTTAACTAAAGTGAATACGAAACCCAATTTTTGTGCCAGGTAGATGGTCTGGCATTTGTCCCTACCCCGTGGTTGACAGTTGACACTGTTGACAGTTGACAGTAATGACAGTGTTGACAGTTTATGTTCTGTGGTTGACAGATTGAAGTAAAAAGGGCAACGGCAACATCGGGTGAATAGATAACTATTTTTCTGTCAGGCGACCGTTGAATAATTTTGCTTTTTAGAATTTTATCTATTTCAAACAAATTGTAGTCAGTATGTATGGCATAATCTTAATTAAACGTTCTGTAATTGAGATAAATATGTGGCCGACAAACGTTGTATGTTTTTACCAGACATAACCTAATAGATTAGGCGTTCTATTATCGATTAAACAAATATTGGAACGGCGCCAGTTTCGAATCAAATGTAAATTATTAGTTAAGACATGTATAAATATAAAGAACATCATGGTATTAAGCACAGAATGGTCTCAAGTTGAAGTCATTGATTTGGTTAACGATGGTTCGGGCCTTGGTTTTGGCATTGTTGGAGGTCGAAGCACAGGCGTAGTTATCAAGTCTATTCTTCCAGGAGGGATCGCTGATAAAGATCGCCGTTTACAGAGTGGAGATCATATTTTGCAGATAGGAGATGTTTATTTAAAAGGACTAGCGGCAGATCAAGTTGCGACTGTATTGAGACAAGCTGGACCGCAGGTGGTTAAAATTTTTATAATCTACACCAATATGTAAGATTTCACTTAAAATATGTTGCACTGTTTTGCTAGTATAGGTGTTTTTGTACTATCGTAAATAGTTTGTGTCTAGGTGCTCTTAGGAAAATTGCTTAAGTCTATATGTTGTTTAAAATAGAGATGATATACTTTGTCGTAAATAATGGTACCTAATTTTTGTATTTTGTATTTTAATTATATAAAAAAGCATAAAAACATTTAATCTAAGCAGTTACTGATGTAGTAATATAATAATACTATTATATTATTTCCCGATTACTTTAAAAAACTGGTGCATTAATCGTTACCAAATTATTTTGTTCTGCTTCAGCTAAATCGGTTAAACTTGGTTCAAAATCCGAGGTACGATTGTTTCAAGAATGGTATTCTTGGCTTTTGAACCAAGTTCAACTGAACTTTCACAGAACCACAAATATAATGTATGCCACAGCCCACAACCTACGTCGAAAACATTACTTGTGTCCGAGCTTGTGTCCTTATGTTACTTCATAGGCTTAATACTAATGGCCACGTAATTGAGAAAAATTGATTTTAATAATTAGCAAAATATGAAAAATATGGGTCGAAATTAACGATCAATGTTTCTTCATTTGTCAACTATATAATTAGTTCTAATTATTTATTTATTCTCAAGAGGTTAGAACCCAGTAACAGAGAATATGATTGTTAACGGGCAATATTTTCGTCAGTTTAGAATAAACGAGATCTGCTAAAAAAAATTATTTGCTAGAATTAAAACATGATAGTTATATTCTTTATGAAATTCTTTCTACATTTTACATTATTTATGATGTGCCAAATTCTGACAATATTGCACCCGCTAAGTTGGATGTGACTTACTTTTTGTTCATTGAAAATTAATTAGAAAATGCGCCACAAAATTTTTCCATTTAGAAATATCGCATATTATTATGCTTCTAATTTATGGAGTTGTAATAACAAACTGTTAAGTCCAAAGATTATATGCCCTTCAGTTTATCACTAAAATTCAAATTGAAAGTAAAGGAATAGAAAATCTTTCATATGCGAAGTGGTTAGACATGAATATTTATTTCTTTTATTTTCTTCAAAATTTGAATGCTCGTTTGAATGTGGCAACGAATAACTTCTAACTGGGACATTTTTCTGAATTTTCCTTTAGTTTTTCCTTTTGCAGAACATGTTTTTGTAATACTGAATCACAATGTCTTTAAGCAATTAATAAAGAACAGCCAAAAGTAAAATTCATGGTTTTTTGAACAAACATGCGAAATGTGAGGTTCAATATTGTTTGTGTAAAAGAAACTAAATTCATTGAATGTTATTTTAATCATAATTTGATTAAATGAAACAAATTGAAAATGAAACAAATTGAAAATTAAAATCCAATCTTATAATCTGTAATTAAATAACAGTTATTGTCGAATTATCCCACATTTTGTGAAAATTTGTTACAATTATAAAATAATTATATTTAAGATTGTTCATTAGTGCTAAATGTTTTGATTAGAATCAATGTTAACTACAAATGTTTAAAATAGATTAAATTGCAAATTTTATAAGGGAACTAAATTTTAAAAAATTACCCCTGTATTCTATTACTAAGAAAATTATGTATTCATTTATTTTTTATGCATGTTTTCGGCTTTCAGAAGGATAATGAATTAAAAGAAAAAGTTTTAAATCTTTCGTTTTTTGTCTATTACCAATTGCTCTGGTCTTCAAAGCGTAACATCCTGTACTGCACGTTTATTTTATTTTCCTATTATATAGCTGTGTTACTAATAATTGAATACATTGTACTATTTTTATATTCAAATAAACTTTTGCTGTGATTCTATAAAATTCCCTAATTCTATTAGGAAGAATGATGATTGGAAATGGATTTAAAATTTCTGTATGTAATTTAAAAAATTAGGATTACTTAACTAATAAATATTTAATATTTATGTTGTATGCATTCAGGAAGTAAATTTCTTTTTGTTTATGGTCCAGATGCCGCTATTGATTTTTCAATATCGAATTTACTCATCAAGTAAAAGAGCTAATAAAGAAGCACAACATCGTATTATTGCTGATTGCGAAATATGAGTACACTGTCTCTGAACCAATACTGCGGAACCGCCCATGTATATCTCGCAACCAGCAATATTACAGCTTTACACCCACTTTATAATTCTTTCACTCAATAATTTACTTAAATAATTCCAACCTCGGAATAAGTATATAGAAAAAGTACAGTTTTAAATAGTTATATAAAATACGTTGATGGCAAATGTATTGTAACAAAAAGATAACCAAAATAGGAATTGAAATTGACTAAGAAGAAAATACTATCGGACCTTTAAATATAATTATTGTCGAAGACAAGTAAACAAAGTTTTATTAGTGTTGTTTCATAATTACTTATACTTTGCCTAAATTTCAAGTTTTATAATATATGCAGTTTAGACGGCATGGGTCTCTTTTCTCTATATCATAATCCATTCCTTTATGTCCATGTTGTGTATATGTGTGTTGTATTTTTCTGTGTTGCCTATCGGTTTTTGTGAGGGGAAATTTTCATGTTTTTTTTTTAGGTGAGAATGGTTGTAGCACGTCCTATTGAACCTAGTTCAACGGATTTTGAAACTCTTGGGTGTTCAGCGCCTATAGTTCCCACTAAAATACTAACCGACCCTGAGGAACTAGATAGACAGTTATTACAGAATGGTTATACAACATTTTGCAGTTACACAGACGAAATAGATTGTACGGAAAATGAGGGAAATGTGGAAGAAAACTCAAATGAAATTGAGAAAATAAATGCAGTAAACTCAATAGAAGTAAATCTAAATCAAAATGACAACACTCCCAATGGCCTCTCTCCGGTTAGTTATAGACAGCTTATTGTAACTCCTGTTGACATAGAATATAATAATCCCGAAGCAGAAACGGAGAAGTTTACAGTTACCTTAAACAAAGGGGATCTAGGGTTAGGTATAACGATAGCTGGATATGTTTGTGAACGGGAAGATTTATGTGGAATATTTGTCAAAAGCTTGAACGAAGGTTCTGAAGCTTTTAAATGTGGTAAAATTTGTGTAAACGATAGGATTATTGAGGTAGACGGGCAGTCACTAGATAATTTGACCAATTACGAGGCTGTTGAAAGGTTAAAACAAACTGGCTCAGTTGTTGATATAACTTTCGAACGATATTTAAGCGGGCCCAAATTTGAACATCTACAAGAAGCTTTGGCAATCCAGGAGCAAGAAAGAGGGATAAGTCCAGTTTCTCCATCAGTGACGACATTGAGTTGGATTCCAATTGAAAACGCAGAGGTAAATATTTAAATTTACTACATTCTATTAGAAGATGACACGACGTTGTAATTCTAAAAACAAAACAATTGTAGCGATATGTTTATGTTTAATCTAAATGAGGAAAACACATTTTGTAACATAATGAAAAATATTTGGTAATCGAGTCGACATGAAAATCTGAATAAATGACTATTAAAGAATTAAGTAAATATATTTTTATTGTTTTGTTATTTAATATTCGCTGATTTAGATCTTATCCTTAATATGGGATTAATTTTCAGAAATTCAAAATAAATTTCGCTCTTTGCCACTTTGTTTTAAGAGAATTGTACTAAAATACAGTGCATCTAAAAACTAACAGTTGTGCATTACCTTAACGTGGACAATGCAGTAGCGACCTCTTTTAAAACGACCCTCATTTCTTCCAGCCTGAAATCGAACCAGAAGGTGAATCAGTTGTAAGTGTGAATAGTGAAATCTATGACCAAAATCACGAATCCAAGGAAATATTTATAGAGGAGAATTTTGAAGCTAATCCTGGAGATGACCTTGAATCTGCCATAAAACATAAATGGGAGAACATCATCGGTTCACAAGCCGATATAGTTGTTGCTAATTTAACGAAACTTAAGGGTCTTGGAATTAGTCTTGAGGGTACTGTGGATGTGGAGGGAGGCGTTGAACTCCGACCACATCACTACATTCGTTCCATATTGCCTGAAGGGCCTGTAGGTCAAAATGGAAAGCTAAGCCCCGGTGATGAACTTTTGGAAGTGAACGGACAAAAGTTGCTTGGAATTAAACATGTCGAAGTAGTGAAAATATTAAGAGAACTTCCCACCACCGTACGCTTGGTCTGTTCAAGGGAAAGTAAAAACAATAGAGTCATAAACACATCACAAGATCGAGAAGCGTTTGAGGCGCGAAATATTTTAGGAGGTAGTTTAAAAAATTTGCTTCCACAACCTGAGCAAAGATTGATAAAAGCTCTTAGCGATACCAGCCTAAACACCTCCAGTACAGTGACAGGTAAATTATATGATTAATTCGTTTATAGGACGTGGAAATTGTACTTTTTTAAATTTTTTAGTAACTGATGAACCAAGCCTACAAAAAGCAAAATCCCGATCTCTAGAAGTGACCAATATTGCGATGTGGTCTGAGGATGTGGAATATGTAGAACTTCTTAAAGGTGACAGAGGCCTAGGATTTTCGATTTTGGATTACCAAGATCCATTGGATCCTAAGTCTAGCGTAATAGTCGTTAGGAGTTTGGTACCAAATGGCGCTGCCGAACAGAATGGTAAAATCACTCCTGGTGACAGACTTATTAGTGTAAATAATAACATTATCAAAAATGTTACACTTGATCAGGCAGTCCAGGCTTTGAAGGGTACCTTACCAGGTATTGTCAAACTAGGTATTTCCAAACCATTGCCTACTTCTAGACCAAGTGAAACTATAAGCGCTCATACTGTGGGATCATAAAAGCTTCTTAAGGGAAGGACCTAGGTAAACAATCAAAGATCTTAGCCTATTGTAAATAATAATTGAAATCGTTCATTATTCGAAATATAGACGATTTACTTATATATAATTCTAACCGCTCACTTTTCATAGAAATAATTAACAATCATTTAACTAGGACACGATGGAGCTGCATCCTCTGAAAAATTCAGTGTTCTACTAAGGACCAAAAACTTAGTATGTTAGGTAACAAAAGTCGAGTTGTCTGATGAGTTGCTATTATAATAAACAAATAAAACGAAAGGTAACCATCGTTTATGAAATAGATTTTTACTAACGTTCCTTAACTTTATCTTAGTAACGCTAAAATGTATAGATTAATTTACGATAACTTGTACACTTGATATAGAGAGGGTCCAATTTGGCAAACAACTTTGTATTTGTCAAAATTACAGCGAGTCGCTAAGCTATTCTATAAGTAAATGAATCTCTAAATATTGAAAATTCCATAACAATTTGTACATATTTATTAGATAAAAAAATGTGTACTATTATATTAAAAGTAGAAACATCATTTTTTTCTGTATCAAAGGTGTCTAAAAATTGTTATTTGAATAGATATTCATGCATCGTATAGATATTTACAGTGGGAACAGCTCTGTCATTTAAAATATTAGAAGTTGTTTTTACAATGGGTAAGATATAAATATTTAGTGCGTATCACTATTTTTTCATCAAACACAAGAATGTCAATATTTGTAAGGGTACTTTGATGTATTTTAGCACAATCAACGCTGCCTTTCTAGTAGTTTCAATACAAGTAGCGTATTTATTTTTATTAGTCATTTAGATTGACTGTAAGCTTTTTGGCACAATATTTTGAATAGATATGGTTATGTATAATAAATGTAGCAACAATTTATTACCTATGTAGTAGTGTTAATTATATAATAATCGGTGACACTTAATGAGTTTTTAACATTTTTTTTGTGGGTTCTGCTAGGTGAAAAAATTTGAAACAGTCTAAACATTTTATACAGTCTGTCCACTTTTAGAACTTACCACCCCCGTAAAATTTTTATTTATGGACTGATTTGAACCAAATTTTGCCTGAAAGATAGAACACATTGGGGTCTACTTATGACCAAAAAACCATTCGCCCCCTTCAAATGCAACGCCACCTGCGATACCAAAATAAATGGAAAAAATCAAAAAATCGTATTAGGCATTTTTGTGTCGGAAAATTTTACTAACGAAAGTTGTTCAGGATTGTCCAAAAAGCTTAAATCCAAAGTTTGGTCAAATCCAGAAAATATTAAAATTTGAAATTATTGAAAATTGTAAATATCCAAAAATATAATTTTAATGGGTTTTTTCGATTTGAAAAGCATGCTGTGACAATTTTATGAAACAGAGTTGTCACAGTACGCCTTTCAAAACGCAAAACCCATCAAAATTATATTTTTGGATCTACAATTTTCAATATTTTCTGGATTTGATCAAACTTTGGATTCAAGCTTTTTGGGCAATTCTGAATAACTTTCGTTAGTAAAATTTTTTGATAAAAAAATGTCTAATACGATTTTTTGATTTTTTCCATTTATTTTGATATCGCAGGTGGCTTCGCATTTGAAGGGGGGCGAATGGTTTTTTGGTCATAAGTAGACCCCAATGTGTTCTATCTTTCGGGCAAAAGTTGGTTCAGATCGGTCCATAAATAAATATTTTACGGGGGTGGTAAGTCCTTAACGTGGACACACTGTATAAAAAACTGAAGTTACTGAAGTAGCTGCCCGAAAATTAATAATTTCTCAGATAAACAACGGTTTTTAAGGCAGATAAAATTGACACTTCATTGGTTCCATTAGTCAAATTTTTTTTCTAACGTTGGCAATAATACAGTCATTTGGTGCTCAAAAAGGGGGTTACCTGGAAAGTTTTGCGGGAGTTTCGATATTTGGTATTTTTATAGATTTTGAGGTGCTCATTTCGAATTTTCACTTTGCAACCTCGTGTCTTCGCTGCTCACGCCGCCATATTGGGAAAATGGAAAAATTCACAACAAAGGATTTTTAAATTTTGTCCATTGTTCTTATATGTAGACTGGATTAGCTATGCTAAATTCCAGCTGACTTAATGTTTACAAAACTTATGAAAAAAGGAATCGCCTAACTCTTTAGGTGCTGTCTAATACCGCAGAACACAAATAAAATATGTTGAAAATTTACCACACTTCCACACACTACCACTAATAATATAATATTTCTGAACAAATAACTACATTGAAGTTTCTTCCTGAAAATTGTCTTTTGTGACGTTTTTAAATATTCTGTTAAATCAATATAATATTATAGCAATATAAAAATTAATTTTAAACAGATGTTTTTATAAGAATAAGGAGTTAAGAAACTGCCTTTTTTCTTTTTAGAAATAAACAATAAGATAACGCAAGATATAACCATAATAATTACAAATTGTATAAGTTCTATTTTACGTGGCACAAAAATGTCGTATTTTACAATTTTACTGTTTAGTTACCTGGTTCCATGATTGTAATCAGCTGTTAGATGATTAAGGCATTATTTGTTATGCATTCACATTCATTGCATACACCACTGCATAAAATATCGATAGTTTTTACAGTAATAAAAATATTGTTTTTTTTTTGATAGCCATGTATAGTGTACAGGGTGTGTTTAATTGTGTAGTTTTTTGTATGTCAAGCACACGCAAAGAACAAAAGTAAACAATTCGAATCACTGGATACCTAACGATACATAGTATACAGAAATGCGAAAACTGCTTTCCTAAACACAGCAATGTTGTCAGTGTTTATATAGTCGCTTTCAATTAACAAATACAAATTACTGGGTAAACATCTCATTGATGCAGTTGTGATAACATCATTACCAATCTTCTGTGTGTACATTATGTTTGTATATATTTGCCATGGATATCAACATTAAATTTTACATCACTACTAATTTATTTTTGTTTTTAAATCAAAATCAAAAGGCAGATTAAAAATAAATTTTTACAGATTTGACAAGTAAACTTACTGTCTACATTTAAAAAAATAATAACCATAGGACTATTTTAAAATATCAATTAAATTAGTATAAATGTTAAATATCACCAATGTGACCTAATACTAGATGTTTTCTGACTGGAAGCAATCAAGATGAATAACGTTTCAAGCAACCAGCCGTTTCAAGATATAAATATAAATCACTGATATAAATATAGCCACGCACTTAAAACTCACCCTGTATATATCGCTAAATTGTATTTATCTTCGGGGCAAAATTTTGACAAATATTATACAGTGAAATCACTTGTTCGTGACCATTGGTTTAATGTAATATGGTCATGATTAATAATTGCTAATAAACATACTATCTTTGCGTTGGGTGGCAAGAGCTCTATGTCGTAATAATCATATTAAAATAAAAGATAAAATTAAAGCCATGCAGATCTCTTACGAACTTCGGAGCTCTCGGTCCCTCTTAAACCACTTTCTAAGAAATTTGTAGCGTCTGCATCTTCATTATATTCATAAGGATATTTGTGATACTGATAAGTTTTAGTTGTATATTTGTTTCTAATTAGCCATTGTATATTTATTTATATTTGTTTACTTAACGTACGTTTCAGTCAATAAGTAAGGCCTCTGTAATTTTAGTCGTCAATATACATTAGTTAGAAGAAACCCACAAATTCTAAAAGCTTAAGTTAAGTTGTGTATTATAATTGTCTTTAACAGGTTGACTGCCAGGCATATTTTTGGTGAACTCAAAATAGCGCTTATATCTACCCAATTGGGTGGACAACAAACCTCATTTCAGTGCATATAATTTTGGTCTGGCACCAGTAAGGGGTACATGTGTCCACCCATTTGGGTAGTCATGGCAGTCAACCTGTTAATCTATTTATTTTTATTAGATTATTTTTATTTGGTTGGTCTAATTAAATATGTAAGGCCAGTGTTATTTTAGTTAGTTTAGTTAGTCGAGCAATATCATGACGATTTGCAAAATTGTTTTAGTTAGCTTTTGTACAATAATTAGCTGTTGTTTATTGGTTATCACGTTTTACTAATTTTCGATGTCGGGGTTGTTTGATTTAACTTAATACAGAAATTACCTTCATAAAAATCTAGCGTATGAAAATGTAATACAGAAAATAGGTAAAATACCAAATATAAGAAATATCGGTTCGTAAAAAGCAAATACTTAATCATACATTTGGACAGATGAATTTAGTTATCATGAACCCTGAATATAGCTCACCTAAACTGTACAAGGTGTTTAGAAATTGCAGTGCCGGTAGACTATAATCACACATTTCTATAACCGATCACTAACATACTTTCCATTGCTAGAAATATATCGGGAAAAGTTATACCATTTTCTAGCTATGATGAATTGGGGTTCCTATAACTTTATTTGGAACAAATTTGCTAATAATGTATTTTAGAGATTCCTATTTCCTACATGCACTATCAGCTTCAAAACCAACTAAACCTGATTTAAACTGCAATCTATAAGACTAGCCACATATTTTGCAATATTCCATTGAATATATTCCGCAAAAAATGTTTGAATATCTTTCACCATTGAATCAAATTTTTATAGTAACAAGTGACCACTGTGGAGCTTAAGGCCGACCCTAGACGCTACTATGTACTTGTACGGTATGCTTGCGCAAGTGAATCGTTACCAGCAGAACTGAGCGTGTAGAAGAATAGTTTGTGCAGTTATGCAGTTCAAACACAGTTGGCGCAAGTGACTTGTGCAAGTTGAAATCGACGCACTTTTTTGACAGCTGTCAATAGGTTTGTACCAGTACACCGGAACGTGTGGGTGACAGGCACTTGAGCAAACGTTTGTTTAGACGAAGCGTGTAGGTACTAAATTTATTATAACTATGGAAGAGCATATTCGTGAGGTTTTGGAAGACTTTCTGGAGCTTTACAAAAGCGAACCGTGTCTCTGGATGATCAAAAGCAGACAATACCATGATAGGGACAAAAAACTGCTGCATATCAGAAACTTATCGAAAAATTAAAAGAAATCGACCCGAATGCAGACCGCACGAAGGTAATAAAAAAAATAAACAGTCTACGTACAAACTTTAGAAAAGAGATGAAAAAAGTAAATGCGTCTAGGACATCGGGAGCTGGTATAAGTGATGTATACGTACCGAAATTGTGGTATTTTGAAATAATGCGTTTTATAGACGATCAGGCACAAGTTCGAGACTCATTGACCAATATAATAAATGAAACTGAGGTAAGCATAGGTAATGATTTATTTTCATAACATTTACAAAAACAAACAATAATTGTATTAGTGTACAAAATTGTCTTGCCAAGGTACTTTTCCTTCATTTACGAAATAATCCACAAATTTTTGTCTTATGATTTTCGCGACTGTTAAAGGGTTTCCATGATTACTCGGCGCAAGATTAATCATACGTGAATTATCCGATTTTAGACCTGCGGTAATAGTACCATCTGCGATATTTTCTGTATCAAAACATTCCATTCCAATATAATTGGGTGATGATTGTATCAAAAAATTGTGTAATACACAACATGCTAAAACTACAGAATCGATGTTCGTAAGATCTAGATTTATTGGAGTATAGAATATTCTGAAGCGAGCTGCCATTATTCCAAATGAACTTTCGACGACTCGGCGTGCTCTAGAAACACGATATATATATAAATATTTTTTTATCATGAGTATTTAAGTCCTTCAATCTGAAAGGTTTTTTTTTTCACATAAAGAGCCACTGCAATAACAGCCATAGCATCTTCAAATTCAGAATCACATTCACTCATGATCAACAAACTGTCAAATTAAATGCTTTACTGCACTGCGCAGTTATCATATGCCTTGATCCATATAGATGCACGACTTGTACAAGCATACCGCATGTACGGTGTGACTGTGCAGTTATACCGTACAAGTGCACAGTAGCGTCTAGGGTTGGCCTAACAAATGTTTTCACGAGAATTCAGTGCCTACTTTATTTTGTTAGTAAAAGTCTTTAGAGAAAATTATATTTTATGCAGAAAGGTACTTTGTAGAAAATTTGATGAAGAAATTTTTTGCTTTACGAATGTGATATTTTTCAACAAATCTAAAGACTACTTCCATTTTTCAATAGTTATCAATCTATGTACCTAATGTGCAATTTATGTAAGAAATTATGGGATATATTATCTCCGTGTCTCCGACATAACTGTCTTATGAAATAGCAAGAGTATTTTAGAATCAGTCAAATGGTTTCAAAATAAATTAGATTTTTTAAGTTTTTCCATAATAATTTATAAACTGGAAATAAAGCGGATATTATTTATTTTACTCATTTCTAAAATTACAATGGAGAATCCATTACCAACTCCTGTAATAAATATTTTAAAATTGATAAATCGATTAATATTAGTAATATTTATTGCAAAAGCGCTTTTAAGTGTTTTGTTTATGTTCGAAATCGCTTTAATTTGTCTTATTTTGTAAATAAAATAATAAAAATAATACAAACTTTTAAATCTTAATACTTTTACTTTAATGAAATCTTTAGCACACTTTGCATTGTTTTGTTGTATATGAGTTTGTTGCTATTTAATAGCAAGTCATTTTTAAATTTCAAAATAAATAATACACACTTAAATTGTAAAAATGTAACAAATAAATATAATCAAATTATAAAAATTTTAAACCAACTCTGTATTTTTTAGTAAGCTTTGTTTTTAATGTTTTGTTCAATTAAAAGTCGTATTTTTAAATTGTTTCTGAATTAACCTTCTACAGGGTGAGTTTATTTAAAAGTTAAATCCCTAAAATTCAGGTTGAGTCCCCTATATAGCTCCCTATTGAAGGTACACTTACAATAATGTAGGAATTGAAAATTTTCTAAAATATGCTCATGTAACTATTACTGACGATAGATTATGGCCTGTGACGATAGTAATTAAAGTGTAACTACTATTTATTGTGCCATTTTGTTTGTGATTATGTTTTGCTTGTACTATTAGTTTCTAAGACTGATTTTTGTTATTAAAAGTAAAAGTGGAATTTATAAAGAACACGTATTTTTTTTTGTTGGTGAGCTGTAAATATTATTTGTATTTTAAATATTTACAAATATCCATATTTTTGAGAAAGTAAATATAAATTCCCTGCTTTTATTCAATTGGGTCATATGGATTAAAATAAAGACAAGTCAACACTTGCATAATTACAAACATTCTATCAAAATCCAGAGTAAGCATCAGCTTCTTTTCAGTTGTTTTATATACTAGACCAGTCACCGATTCAGAGCAGAGCATTACTTGATATTTTATTTAATAGGTACTAGTTGTTTAAAAAGCTTTAAACTAAAAATAATTTTCACGGGTATTTTAAAATTATTACGAGTATGATACGTATTCTTTATAAATTCGGTTTGAAATTGTTTCTTTATATTAAAGCAATATTTAAAAATACTCATATCAATGATCTCAAATTTATAGAATAGATAAAAAAAAGGTGCTTTGGGATTTTTTTATATTATTTATTTTTCCTTAATCACTGTATTTTTTAAGATACAATAAAGGTTATGTAGAATTACGCAGGTATTTCAATTTTTTTACAATTTTCTTTGGATAACAATTATTATCTCTCCCAGGTAGTTAAAGTTACTGATGTAAATCAAACCTTCCGCATTGGTAAATTTTTAATTGGCAACATTTTATCAAAATTGGGAAAAAATTTTAAATAGATTTGCCCCGATGACATCAATCTGACCGGTATATACCTTTTAAAGATAATAATATAAACAAAAACTACCAAATAAATAATTTTTATTTTAATATATGAA
The DNA here is from genome assembly GCA_963680705.1 of Rhagium mordax. Classification (NCBI taxonomy): domain Eukaryota; kingdom Metazoa; phylum Arthropoda; class Insecta; order Coleoptera; family Cerambycidae; genus Rhagium; species Rhagium mordax. The sequence goes on from OY796657.1 coordinate 10,874,872, forward strand.
ATAAATAAATCAATAAATAACTATAGGTAGTATACAGGCAACAGGTTTTACTTTTTGTATAAATAAGGGTTTGAGTTTATACAACAACATGCTGTAATTAATTTGTGTTCTTGACAGCTATTTGCATGAAGAAAACTGCAATCTGCAAATTGGCACTGATACGGCAGGCGATCTGAAAAAAAAAACACTAAGTATGCAACATTGTTGGCAATGAGTAGTTTCGATAGTTGCTCTTCTATTTTAATTTAGATATTTTTATTTGCTCATAATAGGGCATTTCTATTCTTTTTTACATTGTCTCGGGGAATTGATCAAAATCTCCTTTGAAATGCATTCTACAGGCGTAGAAATAATAAAGAACTTTTTTATGCTTGTGCGCCAATAAATTTTCTGGAGAGCTGGAAAATATAGAAACACGATTCTTATGTTTAAAAGAAAATATTGTCGAATACCAGACTGATCTACTCACTTGTAGAAAATGACTTTGGTACGGGGTCAAGTTTGAGAAATTCAAATTTTGTATTAGGTAGGTAGTTCTTTAACTTTGGTGCTTTTGAGTTTTGGAGCTACTAATTAACCGTTATAGTCATTAGTCAGCATAATAAATTTAACATAATAGTTAGTATATATAATACATTTCTAATGGCAATCCTTATAACAGTTTTATAGCAGGTTTTCATAGTTATTTTATAGTTGACTCAAAAGGTATCTACCAAAATAGGTAGGTATGTGCCTCAGCTAATAGGCTTTAAAAAATTCTCAATTTCTTACAATAAAGAGAATTGCAACTTATTTTTGTTTTTATATGATTTTGATACATAATGTACATTCGTACATACTTACCATATGGATTATTTGGGTTGTGACAGCAGCAAGAGTCGTGGAACAATTTGTCACTGCAGTAGCCATAAACGGAAGAATCACATACGGGACACCTTCTCCTTAACGAATTGCCAAAAACTGGTAAACTCGAATATCCTACTTGGTTAACTTGGTTATATAGTGGTGACGGAACGTCTATACCGTTACCAAAAAGTGCTAAAATGAAGGAAGTCTTATTTAGAGAATATCGAAAATAGAGTACGGGGTGAGTTTTAAACATTATTTTGTTGGTGTTAGTGTGTATATTTTGTTCTCTAGCTGATATATTATGGGCTAAGAGACAATTAAACATTAAATTAAAATATGTAAAGATTTTGCACGAAATAAAAAACAAAAAAATTTTAATTCTTTTCACCTATGGAATTAAACAAAGATTGAGATGGTTAAAATTTTAATATTAATATGTATCCAGTTTGTGGTGGTGATATAAAAAAATGTATATTTTTAAAATTCCACCAGAGTCGGGGGTGAGTTTAGGGGGTGGAGGGTGTATTTTAAGTTTAATATGGATGAAAGTTAATATTATTAACAAATCCTATGTCCCATAAGACAGGCAGTAAATATATTTTAAAAAGTGTCACACGGTGATTTTTTGAACCTAAAATGTACATTAATATGGCTGCAGATTGTAATTCTTAAAATAATGTATGACGAAAAAAACCGTAAAAATATTTTTTTAAATTTTCTTTAACAAATTTAGGAATTGTTCAATGTAATTGAACTTTAACTACCTACCTGTTGCTTATAGAAATATTCTGTTCCCATAAATTATAGGTATGTCGTGGTCAGTGGCGTACCCAGACATTGGCCTTGGGGGAGGATTAAAAAAAAATAATCATGAAACAAATTTTTATTGAAAATTCGGGTATGCTTTTTACATAACAAAATCTAGTCGCCTAGGTCTTTTTGCCAGTTCATCTATAATTTCATTATCGGAAATAGGTCACTCTCTATGAATAAACTTTGGCTATTTTATTTTTTTATTATCGCTTTGATGTTGGTAAGGAAGGAACCTCCTGGGGGGATATATCCCCCCTAATCCCCCGTGGGTACGCCACTGGTCGTTGTAATGTCCGAGTTTAAGACAATAATATACAAAGTGACCCATTTGTGAAAGCGGGGCATCTCTGTAAAGTGGCTATTTTGGGTCCGATTTTGATCAAGTTTTTTTTAGGTTGTTGCAGATGGAAAACGGCATATTGCGGCCAATTTATAGATTTCTATCACAAAAATCAAGGCCTACTTTGCAATTTTTTAGAAACAAAAATTCGAGAAATCGTATTAGCGATTTTTTTTACATGAAAACTATATAAGTATGCCACTGTATTCAAAGTCCCGTAAAGTGAGTCTGTACCAAATTTCACCCTAAAGTGCCGCATATTAAAAATTTATACCTCTACAAACTTTTTACAGAATTTGAATTTGAAAGTTGAATCGCAGCGAGTCTGTATGTATGTGTGTCTGTCTGTTTGCTTATTTGTCCATTTCCATCAATAACCGAAGAACGTCTTAAGATATTTTGATAATTTTCTATAATTTTCACGATCGTTTTCACAAGAGATATAGAGAGTCTTGAAACTCTTGAAATGAACATTATAAACCCTCCTAGTATGGTGTGCGGAAAGAGACTTATAGGTTTATTATTAACCAGAAATATATCCAAGAATATCAATGCTATTAATACGTTATTGAATTTGAAACGAGTTCACGTTAATAACTTCTGTATAATTGATTTATCATAAAAGTCTTCCAGATATTTTCCTATCTTTACCGTTTGACGTCACTGAATTCTCTTAATAATTAATATATGATGAATAAACAAATAGTCAGACGAATATGGAAAATCAATAGAATCGTTACCGTATTATTAATTATTATAAAAAAGCTGGAAGGATTTAAGTTTAGGAAACATATTTTTTTTTAGATATAAAAATAAATATTAACATGAAATACAATTATTCTTTAGCTCTGTACAATACAATATAAACTATATACAACAGTCTGTAGAGTAAAAAAGGGGGTATCCTATAATAATTCCGGGAAGATTTTTTTTTGTGTACTTATACAGGGTGTTTCCGTTTTAATGAGCAGGTGGACTTCACCAGCGTATACAGACGGTAATTTTAAGTAAAATATTCTTAATGAACATACTCTTCGTTTTCGAGATACAGAGGGTGCCGAAATTTCTAAAGAAAATCGTATTTTCCGATAATCTTGTGAATGGAAAGAAAGAATAATTTTTTGCGTGGGGGAAATATTTGTTGAACTGTTTTCTACAATCGCGCATGCCTATTTTTACGTTGATAGATTGACCAGTGGCGTACTTACTGGGGGCATTTGTCAATCATTTGACAGTGTTTTTTCGTTGTATATTTCAAATAATTTTAAAAACTCTTTGGCAGTTTTTGTAATTTTCAATTTCAAATTTTAATTTTTTATGGTGCCTAAAGGGCTTGTTAATAAATGATTAAGAGACATTAAACTATATTTATTTTTGTAGCGTATAGCACGGATCAAATTCGGCTATTTCACCTTAGTTTCGTATCGAATTTCTCTTTTAGCCATTTTAATTTTATCCAAATAAAGGACCTATTATAGTCTACTCTAATATCACTTATTGTAGCAGATATATAGCAAAGCTATTAAATTTTACTCGAAAACCGTGCAGTTTAGGAAGGAAATTAAATAATAGTTCTTAAAATATCTGAAAATTACGAAAATGGTGGAATATTGCCATAAAGACGTTGAAGTGTCATTATTTTTTTAAGAAAATAGTAAAACGTACCCAGTAAGTACGCCACTGGTGAATCTATCAATGTGAAAATTGGCACGATTGTAGAAAGCATTTCCTCCACGCAAAAAACATATTATTTCCATTCCCAAGATAATCGGAAAATATTTCTCTCTAGGCATTGTGAAGTCTACAGAAACACCCTGTATATTATAGAGAGGTGACTACAATAATTATTTCATATTTTTTGGGAAATGAATCGGTTAAAACTTTTTTCTCGATTATCACCTGTCCTGTTAGTTCAACTCTTAAGTCTTAGTCAGTTATTAAGAATATTTCACTGAATAAAAAAGCCACACCTTTTGTTTAAGTAATTTTTCTTCATTGGTAATACTTTACGAACTGTAGCGGCCACTGTGGCCAGAATGATGAACATTTTTCGCATTTGGAGCAACTGTAATTTTTAAACAATTGACAAGAAAATTGTTTAAACAAAAGTTGTAAGAAATTGTATAATTTACAGTATTACTAGTAACTAATTAATATTTAGGAGCAACAGGGACAGAGATGATTGCAGGAAATACAGTAAAACAAAAGTTTTCACCATTGGCAATGATTTACAATTTCACCTAACTATAATATATGACAAAAAAATTTCTTCGAATAATTATTATAGGGTAAAATAACTGTATTAATACCGGCGCCTTCGCCTTAATTTTTAAAGATAATTTTTTTATCATTCATTATGAGGCATATGGTCTCTAAGAACGCATCAGTAATTTTATTTGAGTAATAGAATGAATCTTCGTAAAACTATATTTTTTTAATACATTTATTTTGATGGTATACAAAATGAATTTATGCAATTCAGATTGTTAAGTGACATTATCATACAGTCTTCTAGATTCAAGTCTTCACCTTTACTGAGACGTTCATAATACCTACTTTAAATTTTGAATTATGCGGCTGTATTTATTTTTATTATAAATGGCATAAAAAGCTAGTTTGTCCCACTGTAGCTCAAGATGAAAGAAATGCTTAAATGTTTTAATACCAATTGTTTACTTAAATTTTTCGCTTTCGCAGGAAGACTACGGGAATCAACAATCAACTTTCATCACATCTTTATAATGCACATAAAAATCGTCGGCATCTTCGATGTCGATAAGAACTTAAAACACGCCGTGGTTCTTTATATATGCACTATACAGATGTGGTCTACTTTACAAAACAAACCTTATCCTATTGCTCAAGCAATATTGCCAGATTACTTCATTTATCACGCAAGCGATTTTAATTTTTTTAAACTCAACTCTTATTCACATTTGGGTGAGTTAAAGTTAAAGACTTTCCCGAAAGGATTTAATAGAAAATTGAAAAATAATGCGAGTTTCTTTAATGAATATTATGGTAAAATAAAAATTAAAAATAAAATTCAACGTCTTTATCTCTGAAACGGAGGCAGAGATAAAGACGCTGAATTTTATTTTTAGTTTTTATTTTTTATCTCCAAAACGTGATGAGATATTTGCTTCAAATTTGGTATGTAACCCTTTGAGACTAAATCTTATGGTGCAGCAATAATATCACAGAAGTTTGTGTGTCAGGCGTATGGGGCAAGATCTCCTTCTGAAAAAAGAAAGTTACGTCAATGGTTTTCTTTATGATTTTTTTTACATTTTTAGATTCACTGTGACATATGAACAATTTGCATCAACTCCATTTATCTACTACGAAACAAACTTTTTTTATCAAATTGTATCAGTGAATCTAAAAATGCAAAAAAATCATCAAAAAATCATTGACGTAACTTCTTAACTTTTTTCCAGAAGACGGTCAACTTGCCCTTTGTATTGTTGTACAGAGTGATCATTTTAAGTGCCTCACTCGATTTTCCTGCTTTACTCTTCACCTAGGAAAAAAATTCAAAAACTATGCTTGTGTACTTTTTTCCGAGGAATCTCATTCCGAAAAAATAAAAACAATTGAATGTCAAAGAAAAAAAGTTATGGCCGAAAAACTGAAAAAGAAAAAAATATACACCCTGTATATTAATACGGAAATGGATATGTGACATTTCACTGATCGTAAATGCGTATCAGATACGGTTTGACCGGAAATTGCTTTAATTTCTTTATTTTAGGTGATACACCCTGTATATTGAGTTTAGTTTAAAGCACATTTCTTTCTGAATTCAGCAATAAATAAAATCATCTATGAAAACAAGCAAAATCATTTAAATTATTTATTTATTTCAAAAACTAAATAATATAAGTTATTATATGCTATATCTTCTTCACAGGACCGCACTTTATGTTTATATTTTTCATCATCTAATAAATAGTTGGGTTTTAACTATCTAATTATTATATTTTAGAATGTATAATTTCATGATAAAAATAAAGTCTTGTTTTCGAGACCACCCTGTAACATTAGACAAATAACTGTATAATCTAAAAACAAGTAAATTATAGTTAAGAGTTCAAGTGAAGTTCATCAAGACATTAAATTAAAATTAATACAATTTCAGATAAATAAAAATTCTGTTAATATTAATTACAACTAGTTAAGTATAACCAGGATCAATTTTGACCGCGTCCGTTGTTTTGGTGCATTTCCCAAAGCTCCAAATTCAAAGAAATTATAAATTTTTGCTCATGTTGGCGAAAATATCAACTTTCGATTCTAATAAGAATATGATAAATAAAAAATAAGCTGGTAGAAATTATTAAATGATTTTTTTAAAGATTATAACTTTTTGTTGCATATATTTTCTCAAAAATACTGTTTTTGTTATTATTTTGTATGTCTTACGCATTTTCTACTGGCTGAACTTCCACGCTTTATGAAGCAGACTTATTTTTTGAATTTCGGATTTTTCAATAACAACAAATAACCGTACATTCATATACCTTATTATAAATATTGTCCTAAATTTTTATAATTTAAATTTAATTTAAAAAATACCCAAAATTCGAGTAATTAATGTCTGTGTATATTACACATATCTAATAATTATATTGGTTACGAAAATTTAAATATAAGGCAATTATTAAAGAATGAGCTAATTAAACAGTAATATACTTACTAGATTTAACTGAAACTACAACAGCAAACACAAAGGTTGCAACAACTAGCACCTTCATTTTAAATATTAGGTTCGATCTTTGCAAATGTTGTAACAAAACTGACTTAAAATGTATCAAATCTGAAGAGGTATTCGAATCTAACTGTATATGCCATCTTACCTGGGCGTTTTGTTCCTCATGTTTTTTCATCACTTGATTGCTAAAGGTGAGGAGCCGTATCGTGATTTTACACTCGCGCATTTAAATGAATAACTGTACATTCAGATTGATTTACTTTTTTATTTTGGTATTTCGTGAATGACGAAAATCGTTTTATTTCCTCATAAAAAATATAATTTATTTAGGATGGATGGTAATAAATGTAACTAATTTATGAAATTGGCCATCTGCTTTGCATATATGATACATATGTTGCTTCCTTAATTGTGTACAGGGTGATCAATGTAAGTTGCTTTGCTGGATGTAGGTACTTGAATTGTTTGAAGCTAGAAAAAAACCGAAGATTTTATAGTTCTGTTCCAATAATCTGAATACTTAATAGAAATACAACAAGGATATGCAAGTACTTTTACAGGGTCTCACGATTCATATACTTTAACTTCTTTCTTATATAGCGTCTAAGACTATTGAATGCTTGTTTCCGAATTTTTCAAAAATGTCTAAAAATAAGAAGCCAATTTTGGGTTGGACACCCTGTACATAAAAAAAAAATGTTGATATATTTTTCGTCCATTAGGATGTACGCAATTCTACGTCATTATGTCTGTCAATCTATTTTTTATATAATATTTTTACTCAAAATTAATGACTCTAAATAATAAAAACTCAACAACAAAAATATTTATTGATGTGCTCTGACTCTTAAAACATAAACAATAATTTATTGCTTTGCTACATAATAAAACAATATACAAAAATATATACAATCTGAATAAAAAAAAATAGCATCCATGGTTTTCCGCTTATACTTTCTTGACTCGATCGCAAGAACTTTCCTTTCCCTGAAAAAGAAAAAAAAATGGTTAAAATATAATAAATTAAAAATACCTAAGTGGCTTTAAAATTAGCAATGATAAAAATAATTAATGAGCAGCGGCGTAACAAATAGTTTTGTGTCCGAAGCAGCTAGACGGGTTATACAGGGTGATTTCACTTTAAATACAGAAACTGCAGGAATAGATTCATTACCAAAAAATAAGTAGCGTTTGCTCTATGAACTTTTTTCCTGGGGGACGCGCTATTTGAGATACAGGATGCTAAGTTTAACCTCGTGGCTTTAACCAGCGGCGTGCTACTGAAGGTGCCGCCATATTTCCCCAAGAAAAATATACGCCACTGCCGTGTAAAAATAATGTTAAATTCAGGTACTGTTACGTTAAATGAATAAAAAATGTACCTTGGTGTTCTTTAATAGTAGTAGCCGTTCACGAGATATTTGAGCTTATTTTTACATTTTATTGAATTTGAAGAAAAAATGTTGAAACAGGAATTATGGCGAATTATCTCCTCTACGTAAAATATCCCCAATACATTTTTGGTGTAACTTGGGATATTATTCAGGGTCACTATATAACTCTTTGATCCCATCCAAAGATTCAAAATGAAAACTAGCTGACCTTTTGTAAGGCAAAACATCCGACTGACTGGACTATTATTCGTCTAGTGACTTAATATAATAATAATAACGACAATGGGAATGAGGTCAACATTTTAACTGGTCAATTTAAAATTTGCTGAAATATAACCGCATGTAAATTTTTAAAAGTAGATAATATAAGACACCAACAACCTACCAGTTTAATTTCTTATCATCTACATACAACTTTTTTTTCAAATAATGTCACTCCTACCCTACCCTACCCTACCTATATCTAATTATGACTCCTCTTTGATTGAAACAAATTAATAGAGGCATTTCTGAAAGTCAGTTTGGAATCCTGTATTTCTGTTTAAGCATATAAATCGTATAAGTATACCGACGAAAGTCGATGTAAACTTAATCTTCAAACCAAACATTTACTTAGGTAATTAAAGAAATGTTTACCAACTAATTATAACTGCATGTACTTAAATGAGGCGGTAAGGTGACGGTGATGAGCTTTAGGATGTTCTTTGGTGATATATTTTACCGCATGTGCGAAATTTAATTTCATTAAGAAAACATAGGCAAGGGATATCATAATCGTTTTCAGTAGGTATCACGAAGTAAACAGAAAACGCATTTTAAATTTTTTTTTCTAAGCTGAAAATCGAGATGAGACGTATCTTAATAATTATCCCCCGTAAAATAAATAGCCAACAAATACACCACACATAACTGTTTTTATTTCTATAGTCAAAATAACAACGAAATAGAACAATAGAAAAAATACACAAATAGGAAAATTTCGACATTAGTTCCTAATATAATTATTATAAAAATAAATCCACCGAGAGCTTGTTCTAATCAATGATTTTAGTTCGTGACTGCTTTTGAAAACAGGTACATATTTAGAAGTTAATGGAAACACTTTACTTAAAATTATTTAAAAATAAAATTGCAAATTTTTAAAAATTAACTTTTTTGTTACTCGCATTATTTTATCTTCAAGCATTATTTTTAGTCACGATGTAATTCGTAATGAAAATAATTCATTCTTTCTTACAGTTATTTAATAATATTTTAATTTTTCCACATTACTATTTCGGTAGATATTTAACCATTGCGCATGCGCCTCTTACACCTTAAAATGTATTCATAACATGTTAAGCTTTTCTTTAGTAGAAGCTTATTTTTATACTTAACATAAATTGGTGAGTCTGTCAAATTTACATTTTGGGAAACACTGAACTAGAGGAAAGGACTATGATTACTAATTTTTATTATTTTAAATATTTAATATAAAATAATAATTAAATTTTTACACTTACAGCAGTAAGTAGACGAAGTAATTATGTTTAAACAAATTTTAAACAATTTACATATTTATTATAAATATTTGTTAACGTCAAGACGTGTTGTAGCAGTAATAAATAACACAACAAATTCCATTCTCTATCCGCGATTTCTTAGCAGTACTTTAGATATTTACCATTAATCTTGTTTTTTGAAAATAAAACTGTTAAAAGATTACAAAAAAACTGTTAAAAGATTACAAATCGCACAAATAGATGGGCAAGGAAAAAGAATTACTGTTATTTAGTTATACGCTTTGCTAGATTTGCAGTTTAATTAGAAATTATTTGCTTTAGATTTATAATAAAACATTACAACTATAGTAACAATTATATTAAAAAAATGGAAAAAATATGGGAATGGATATATTTGAGGTAAACCAATCAATAATTAAAGTGATTCATCTTAATATTTAATTTAATTTCAAAATGCCTAAATGATTGTACGCAAGAGGGAAGTTTCTTTTATACATCCTAAAAAAATTATAATAATGGTAATGACTTAATATATTAATATACAGGGTGTGTACAAAGTGTAGAATATTGCGTTTGACTTTTAAGTGGCATTTTTTTTAAAATGATATTAACAGAAAATGTTTAAAATATTCAACGCACTTTTAGGTGCCCTTAAAATTTGAGCTACACACCAATTCGTTGGAGTTACATAAGAATATAAAGAAATGTTTAAACATTCAAATTGTTATTTAAAAAAATAATAATCACGTATTTTAGGGAAAAAATACAAAGATATTTCGAAGAGCAGGTTAAATTATCAATAATACGAATCTAATAGCGTTGCAATTAAGAATTAAAAAAATATAATTTATAGATACTACTCATGTTTAGAATACAAATTTTAATATTTACGTTTTATTCAAACAGTTGTTATGTAAGCCGATCAAAAATACATTGAGCTATACAGAGAGAAGTATGTTAGTTCCAAATTTGCCACAAGTTCAGTTTTCACTAAAAAAATTACAAATAGCTTAACAAAAAAAAATTAGAATATCCAAGTGTATGTTGAACTACGTCAAACAATTTTAAAATAAACAAATTGTAGAAGAATTTTCGTGTTGAATATTTTGAATTATTGACGTTTAGTGGTCTGCCTCTGCAACTAAATGCACTTAGTTCAGAATCACGACAAGATGGTCGCATGTCAAAAATTCAAAATATTGAACGGGAAAGAGAATCTGAAATCTCTAATCTGTAGTATGCCCTTTCATAGTAGGTCCCTAAGTGTGGTTGTTCAGCAGTCGTCCAAGAGATGGCGCCGAGATGGTACGGAAACAAATTAGAAACAAGTGAATTATTGTGAAATCTTCTAGAGGAACACCAGAATTATTCCAGAAGGCATACTTTAGGTATATAAAGGCCAGGACGGTTCACTACAGTAAATAAATATTGATAAGTGAACTGTACACAAGAGAAAGGAACAGTGACTAGTACAGCGAGAAGTAGTGATTAATAGTTGTTAAACGTATAGTATTAGTGTTATAGCTTGAGTGACTAATTATTGTAGTAATTAGTGAGTTAATAAATTAGTTGTTTAGTGTTAGTCTTGTTGCAATTATTTATTCCACGCTTGGGGGGTACTTACTAAGGGGTGTGTATACACTAACAGTATTATATTGATGGTGAAAAATGATTATTGTTAGTTTATAAAATTGTTATCTTTATATATTACTCTTATTTACCCATAATTTTAATTTTTTTTGAACGGTATGTACGAAATTTTTGTTACGAAATTGACTAATTTATTGGATTTTGATTTAATCGATTCAGTAAAATCATTTATCGCAAAGATAATAAAACTGAACTACTATAAATGAGTCCAAAAGTTTGGGTTTCTTATTGGAGTAAGACCGATAACATGCGTCAAAAAAAAAATGCGAGGCTAATTTTTATAAACTGTTGAATAACATTATACCTAAAAAAAACTAAATATACAGGGTGATTCGTAAATGAATCGACACGGATCAGGTACAGGGTTATCACGTGAAAGTTCCCACCCCAATTTTGTGGGTTGTATCCAGGTTACTAATTTTTTTTTATATATATAATTCGTGAGGATTTTTATGACGTTTCTAACTATGAAAAAAGAAAAACAATTGAATGCCAATTTAAAAAGTTATGAACCTAACTTACATTTTTTTTAATGGAACGCCCTATACATTTTTGAATTTTTTTAAAGATCTTTTCATTCTGATTCTAAATAGGTATAGTTTAATACATTTATTTTTGGCAGTTATTGAATAATTTAAAAATGTAGTTTTTTTAAGAAAATAAATGCAGTCACTTAAATCAATATAGGCCTGGACTCATACATAGATTTAAGAATGGCCATGTTAATAAATTATAGTTTAAAAAAACTAAACACACACGCTTTAAAGGGAAACCGAACTAAAAAGTAAAAAATAATAATGTTTACCTTGACAAAAAATAATTTTATTGTAAAAAAGCGTGGGGTGCATGATATCAATTGTTATAGATATTTCATTGGTAGCTATTGATTAAAGTAGAGTTAGCACCACAGGCTTTTTTACAATAAAATTATTTTTTGTCAAGATAAACTTTATTATTTTTTACTTTTTAGTTCGGTTTCCCTTTAAATCGTGTTTTTTAGTTTTTTTAAACTATAATTTATTTTTTACTTTTTAGTTCGAAAATTATTGTATTGTCATCGATCCTTGATAAGTGTGCAAAGTTTCAGTTTAATCTGACGTTTTGAAGTGGGTGAAAATCTCGTTGAAAGATTCCGTTACATACATACTTATAGGTACAGGTGAAGCTAATAAAAGCGTGTTAAAAAAACAAAAGCTCACATAATTATTTATTTTGACATTTGTTGTTCTTCCTGTCATTAAATATGAATTCAAAAATATACAGGGCGTTCCATTTAAAAAAATGCAAGTTAGGTTCATAAATTTTCAAATTGGCATTTAATTGTTTTTCTTTTTTCATAATTAGAATCGTCATAAAAATTCACGCGAATTATATACCTACCTATAAAAAAATTTTTGTAACTTTAGAAACAATCCGCAAAATTGGGGTGGGAACTTTCAAGTAATAACCCTGGACATGCACTCATGCAGGCATACTCAAAATATAATGATTTAACGCAACTTGTCTTTGTCTATCTATATGTATCAAGTCGCGCCCCTGGAGAACTATGAGCCCCCAAAGTGATGCTTTAAATTTCGAAAAAAATTTATTTTTACACATTTTTAACGTGAAAGAACCAAATTTGTTACGCGATTTAGGCTCATTTGGGAGCATTGCAAAGGGTTGATTGGGGGTGACTCACCCCTAAACTTACACGAAACTTTCTTGTCCACCAGCTGATCTTAAAAAACTGTATAGGCTACTATCGAGATTTTGATTATTTTCTAATTAAAACTATTCTTGAAAGTCATAAAGTTTAATAGAAGCTAATGAGTAAAAAAAGTTGTAATATGAAATTCTGCATAAAATGAAATAAAGCCAGCCAGCGGACCAAAAAGTTCTGTATAATTCTAGGGGTGAGTCACCCCCAATTGCAGTGCTCCCATTAACATTATCTAACCGTTAATTATGCCACGTAATACGTAATGAGTTAAATCGGGTACCAAATTTGGTTCTTCTACGTGTAAAGATATTATTTTTTTCGAAATTTATTATGCAAATTGTCAAAGTCATAGAATACAATTTCTAATGCCTAGTTTTTTTATATAAAAAAATGCTTCCATCGTGATTATGACAGAAATCAAAATAGTAATAGATTTTGCTGGACCCAGTATAAACTTAGGTACAGAAATTGGTTGTTTTTGGGATGGATGTCATCAAAGTTTTCAATTTTAGATGCTTGACTTATCTCATATCTCTAACTTGTACGCCAGTGACTTTTCTGGAGAATTGATTCAAATTTTGCATTTCTCAATATCAACCTTGTACCAAGAAATTTTCTTAAAAACATGTAAATATTTTTTCCAGTTCTCCCAAAATATCATTGCAGCACAAGTTAGGGATGAAAAAGAGGACGAGGTTCCCTAATTCTACGCCTACGGACTGCATTTCATTGCACCTTAATTCTTCGAATAATTAGATTCTTTATTTTTGGTCATCTCTAACTACGTATTTTCGTGACATGGGACTGACGAAAACGCATGCGGTACACCATTATCAGCACGTAGATACCTAACGCCACCTCTGAATTTAAATCATATATTAATAACTGCACTTAAAAATTTAAAGTAGTTTCTTATTGTGTATACATATATGTTATCCATTGTACCTATTATATGTACAGGGCAGTTCCATATATTTTGACACCTATCTACAGCCTTTATGTTAAGAGAGATGAAGACAGTGTAGCTTTTTGGTGTTAAATATCTTTTGCCGAAAAAATATAAACCAAAATAGCATCGGAAAGTAGAGAATGAGAGACAACTTATGTTTTTTTAAATGGAACACCCTGTATATTTTTGCATATAAGCATAAGATAATTTTTAGCTGATTCTAAAAATAAAATACATACAGTGTGACCCACTTAAGATCGCAACACCCCTGTATACCCGTTAATTGATGCTTGATAAACTTCAAATTTTGGTGGTCAGAAAAGATCGATAAGGTGATTCTTTGATCTTAGTAATATGTGATGCTTGATAGTAGCGTGCGTTTTTAAGGGGGTTGAAAAGAAAAGTATTAGCGATTTTTTTTAAAATTTCGGTTTCATCATCGTAAAGAGCACCATTTAAAACTCCTAGATCTCAATTTTAGGTGAGATAACTTATCCATAAAAATTCAGTATATTCATAAGTGATTAAGTTGTTTGAGTTAAATTTTGCCAAAAAAAACTGACAAATATTTCTGATAATTTCGGACAGTTTACCACCAGATTTATATGCAAAATCTCGAATACTTTAAAATGGGTTATTCAAATGTGGAAAAGCATAATTTTATGTTATTCATCAATTTTATCGCCCACAAAGTTTATTTATAGAAATATGAAAAAAGTGTAAAGACATAAGTTGTAGATTTTGATGTGAAATATATTCATAAAGCAAACTGTCAGTAACTATCGGAAATATTTTGTCATTTTTTTTTTCATGGCAACCTACGTTCCGTGCAGTACTATTTTGCATAATATTTCCAAAACGAATAGAGCAAATGACAAGATATTTCTGAAATCAGAGAAACAGATCCTTAATATTTAAAGATGTACAGGATGTTCTGTTTAAAAAACATAAGGTGTGTCCTTTTCCCTACTTCCTGACACTCGTCCTGACGTCAATAGATAGTCCTTTTATAAAATCTACAATTTTTATTTTTACACCTTTTTCACATCTCTAAAAATAAGGGCTGTAGATAGGTGTGTAAAAATATGAAACTACCACTACCCTGTACATACGTTACGGTAATCATCAGATTAAAATCAAGGAAATTGTGGACGATCTAGGACGAAAGAAAGTCAGCAGCATGAACAATTTCCTGACAGTTTAACAATCAGATATTTTTAATAAGTAAATGTTTTATCATCATAAATGTCTTGGAATTGCATATATGCAGTGAATGACCTAGTCGAAAACCACCTAGTATCTAAAGTAGGAAATGTTCAATGATTCTTCTTAACTCTACATAAGAAGTAGATTTAATCGACTTAAGTTGCTTCCATATATGTAACATGTAATGTAGGTACATTAAAATATTCTTTATTATACCTGCAATCAAACCTTGAAATTAAAATGAAAATGTGTCAGGAATACCAATTAATTAGCGCAAACCGTCACACATAAGCAAATGTCTAAGGATATACACATGTACAGTAATACACTTATACCTATAAATAGAAATAATAAACTATGTTTTTTTTCATCTCAAACGATCCAAAGTTAACTAGAAATGGAAACTATTCAGACAACAAAAATATTCATATTGTTTTCAAATTCCACATGATATTATGTCAATTCATGTTTCCCCAAAACTATCAGTAGAGGGTTAGCATCCGAAGAATAGTCCGATTAGCCGCAATTTTTTATTAATTTGGATGTCAAATCATACAATGGAATCTCTGTAATTTTTTTTATTTTAAGAAATTTAAAATAACAAGTCAAAATGTTTGTAAAAACTGAATAAAAGTGCAACGACAGATGGTATGCATTTGTATAAAATTGTCATAATAGCTAAATAGCTCCTCTGGCCATGACATTCTCATTGTCTAATTTACTAATCAAGTAATCAACATCAAGTGGAGTTAGCTGATCGCATCTTGTCAATTTGTGATTGTGTATTGTTTAAATCATTTCTCAAAGAAAAGAAACGCGAATGAAAATATTTATTTTTATGGCACATTACAATGGAAAACTAAAAATTAAATTAAAATAAATATTGACGTTTGAAATGTCACTTATGTGGATTCAGATTCATCATTGGATTCAGAATTCAAAAATGCAGTAATATACAGGGTGTTCTATTTTAAAATCAAACGTTAGCGTCGCTTTCGGCGAAATCGGAATTAGATGATAACTCATTTATATGTTAAAAGGTGACGTTTATTAAGTTTATAGGATGTTCCAAGTGTCAATCCGAGTTTCAATAATTTCTAGAGCTGGTGTGCAAAATTGTGCAAAAGGACAGAATTATGATGCACAATTTTGTTTTGGGCCTACCCAGAATTAAAAGGTATTGTAACTGGAGAATTAGAGAATATTTTCTCTTCCTTTTCTTTTTTGGAGAATATGTTCCATTTTTAAGACAAAAGTAAAATTACTTACATTTTTCGAGTACGTATTTATCACAACAGCAGGTACGCAATCTGCTATATTCCGCACAATCCTGCACCACAGTTGTACACAACTGACTGCCTAGGTAGCACGTGTGTGGGATATGAGGCAGATACTCTAGAAAATAAAAAAAAATTGTAATAGGTAACTGAAGCGCTAAAAGTATGTATGTAATAGTGGAGGACAATCATTGGTATCTTGTTTGCTAATCTCACATCTCGTCATATCAAGCATGTTTTGAAATTCACTAGCACCAATTGGATCGTCCAGCGTCTAGTCCAGATCTAAAGCTGTGTGATTTTGTATTGTTTCCATTCGGAAAGAAACAGGGACATGGGCAAGAAATGTCGATAACTTTGATTTTAAGTTGTAAGACACAATAATTAATTTGGCAACCCCAGTATTAGACGATTTTTTAAATGTACAGGGTGATTCCTATAACGTTCTCACCCCAATGTTTTTGTGTGTTTTTGGAAATAAAAAAAAATGTTTAACGTAACTTATAGTATTTTTTCTAAGGATTTCGAAAATCTCAACGAAAAAACATTTGAAAGTCAAATAAAAATGGTAAAAAACGACTGCATTAAATGGAACACCCTGTATATTTTTACATTTTTTCATTTAGGAGGTCAAAGGCACCTGTACTTGATAGAGATCCACCGAATATTATGAGTATTTTTTCACTTTATATCTTATTGAATGTAATTCTATGTATTTTTATGTATTATAATATGAACAAATGATAAAGTGTTTGGTACCAAATTACTCGTAATATCGTAATAAAATGTTTTATTGAAATAACGTAGTAATAAGCCATTTAAAAAAAATAGTTATTCTGAAAAAGCGATTTCCGAAGTGTTTAAGATCTTATAACACAAATGTCATGTGACATAATATCATAATTATTGTATTTTTTGATTAAGTATTGAAGCAAAACAAAACTTTTTTTGGGGTCACAGCCGCCTAGATGAAGAATTAAATTTGTTCATAAAAATGACGGTCATTAATATTTTTATCTCAATATGCCATAATATGTATCCTAAGTGACCTCCTGAATCAAAAAATGTAAAAATATATGGGGTGTTATTCCATTTAAAAAACCCAATGTTAGTGTCATTTCCGGTGAAACCGAAAGTAATAGAAAATGCATATTTAGTAGTTATTTGACGTGCCCAAATTTTTTCATATCTTGTAAAACCAAGAAGATATAGGGGCGAGCGTCATTTCGTGGTCACCCGGTATATATTTACCTACATATTTAGTAAAATACTGAGTTCAAAAAATATGCTAACTTGGTGTTAAATTATTTCAATTATTATCAGTATTTTACTAAATATGAAGGAAAATGTATATACATGTTGTTATATTTTTGGAAAGAGAACTTAAGTTTGTTTACAAAATTGTAAAAATATACAGGGTGTTCCTCTTTAAAAAAACCTTGCCTTATTTTTCCCCCAGTTCGTTAAACATTTTTATTTTATTTCTAAAGACAAATAAAAAAGTTGGGGTGAGAACGTTATAGGAATCACCCTGTTACCTTGGTTGTTTGTAAATGGTAACGTAGAAAGAAAGGACTTGCAAAGGCCTAGTTCTCTAAGAATTCGATCATCTCCGCGTTTTTTTAACCGTCCTATTTAAATTATATTTAACTTTTGTTATAAGTTTTTCAAGGAGAAATTCGAACGATAATTTGCAGTTCAAGTACTTTTGCAATTAATTAAAGAATCATGTAATAGGTACTTAATTCTTAGTTAACATTACTGACAAACGTAATTATTCATAAGTCATAAGGTTTTCTACTATCTACAGTATACCGTAACGTCATTAACCAATTCAAATGTAAATAAGTGCAAAAAGAATGTTACAAACAATGTGATACTGGTCGATTACATTATGATGGTGTTACGTTTGATTGTTTAACCTTTTTGGGTGATTATATTTCGTATTTTTTCAAATTAAAAAAATATTGATAATAAATTTATTAATAATAATCATGAAAAAATAATAAAATCTAAATACTGATATGAGTGATATGAAGATGATAATCGACGAGTACAGAAAACAAGTCTTCTCAGAATTGTTATTCTGGTGACAAATTTTCATTGATATAAAATCAATTATTTTTCATTCAATATTGATATTCCAGCAAGAGGTCTCAGGTCTTGCTGAACGTCAATAACCATGGCATTGAATGGAATGATATTGCCAATTAACATTTTGAACGAGGAAAATGAGATTGTCTGGGTAATGTTCAGAAGTGTGGCAGTAAATCCCAAATAAGAACAAAAAGAAAAAAAACGGAAAATGAAAGGTAATAAAACATTTCAAAGTAAATGGGTAAAATTTTGATAATTTTTTACTTAAAAAAAATCAAGAATTGCGATTTCAAGAGCTCGAAGAAGTCAAGGATGTAAGTGATCCATTAACCCTACCAGCATATTTTCTGATAACAGAAATATGTGTTCTTGATACAGTTAGAGTCTTATATACGTAGGTATATATATTTTATACATATTTATTGTTTTACATTTTTATTTGCATGGAAGCTATCAGAAGAGCTTAGGACAAGATTATTTATGTTATTGTATAACCGATGTTTCAATCCTCAATTAGTCGATGCATATCTGAAGTCACCGAAACACTAATCTATGTTTTCAATGAGGTTATTCACTTTCCCATTAGAGATGAAGAAAATGCTATACAAAAAACAGAGATAATTATTCTTTGCACAACTGAAATTTGTAAACAAAAATTGAAGTGTTGCCAATATAGAAGAAAGTCAAATTATTGTTTTCATATCAACATTGAAGACACATCAAGGCTGATAACAATATGGTCACCAGAATATCCATTCAATTTCAATATTGATGTGAATGTTGTTTACAAAACAATTATTGTTAGGAAAACAAGTGTCAGCAGAATTACCCGATTTAAATCAGCTTAAGTCTAGTGATTTATACATTGCCCCAACTAGAAATGAATAAAACGTTCATGATTGCAAAATAGGGGCAACTTAATGCACACAATTATCAATAATCATTAGGATGGAATTAGTCAGTCGGGGGTATTCTGGGAGTAAGGGTCAGTTATAAAAAAGTGGTTCAGCGAAAGTTCAGCTGATTTGGTTCAAAATCCAAGGATACTGATTGTTGCAAGAATGGAATGGAATTTCCGCTGAACCACTTTTATACAACTGGCCCGAAGTGGTAAGTTCCACGCCCATAAAAAAGTGGCCCAAAATAAAACAACATAAAACGTAAAATGAAAGTTATAAAGTAACTTAACTCAATACAGACATTAAGCAAATTATTGAAACCACTTTAGAACAAAATTTTATTGAATCCGTTAAAACAACTGCTTTTCATACCTATTCATAATTCAAAAAATGTGCACTAATTATAAAAGATGATGAAAGAAATAATTCTTAGTATTTAAAAATTTTAAAATATAAGTAGTTCTAAATAAATAAGAAACATTGTAAACTAATTATTGGCTATTTCTTAGTATAAATGTCTAAAGTAATATAAACATAAATAAATAACACCACATGTAATTACAACCCCCTTTATCCCAGAAGGCTCTAAAAGAGCCTCGTGCGGGAGGGTATGCAGGTATATTTCGAAAAATATCTTAGTAGACGTTTTTAATGCATTTATTATCAGTGTTTTTATTGGTCAGCTTAATAGATTTGTACTCTTACCGATATTTATGACCCATTTTCCAGGTATTTTTTTATTATCATAAGACACGTCATTAGATTAGATAAATTTAATATAATTGATCTTCTGCACTGCATCATAGTCAAAGAAATTATTTTAGATGTGATTTTATATGAAAGGAAATATCAACGAGATAATGTTAAATCTCTGATGCTTATATGGGTGTCATGTACGTGACGTCACAACTAACCTCAAAAATATGCATTTTCTAAAATTTTCGAATATCATGTCAATTTCAGCAAAATTTCTGCGTGATTTCTGTACTATCATCAACTAAAATCTTGTTCAGTGCCTTATTAATAAAGTTTTAATTGTTTTAATTTAATAAAATACGATGCTTTTTGTTGGTTAGAATTCCAACCTATAATTAATAAAAATCTACTGCCTAAGGAGTTTTTAAATGTTATAATGGAATCAAGCTAAAACTACAAGAATTAAAATTGAAATTGAAAATAAATTTGCAAAAACAAAAAATTTAAGGTTATGTTAGTCATATGATGCACATGATCCAATCGCAATGAAAATTGAACAATTTTTTGTTATTCTTGAGTCTACTTTTTGGTTTTGTTAACCGCTCAAATATATGATTTATCTCTCTAATATAAATTATAGATGGATGTCTCTATGATGGCCAAGATGAAAGGGTTTCGGAATTACTTTTTCTAGTTTCCAAATTATGTTTTTGAAAACAATTGTTTACGCAATTTATTCAATTTTGCAGAAGGGCTGGGTACATTCTCCATCAACTCCAATACAAAACAAACCTTACCCTGTTGATTATGCAGTGTTGTCAGATTAATTTATTTATCATGCAAACAATTCTAATTTTTAAAACCCAGCTCTTATACACGTTTTAGTAATTTCATTTTTAAATGAACGTTTTAAAATAGTTATTTGTGTATCAAGGCCAAAAAGTTGCTCTTTCTCGGCCGAATCTGAAGTTTGCGGCCGAGGCGCAGCAGAGGCCAAGCGAACTTCGGATAAGGCCGAGAAAGATCATTTGGCCGAGGTGCACACAACATTTTTTAGGCAGCTGTCTCAAAAAGTAAAATAAAAATATTTTTAAAATTGTTTCGTACAAACTACTGCAAACATGGAGAAAATTTTGCGAGGAGCCTAGTAGGCTGACATTTTTAATTCGTTTGACAAATGAAAACGTCACTGGATAGTTTATTGACAAGCCGTGCAGTTTCTGTCATTAGTAAAAATGAGTGATAGTGATAGCGATAATCCACCGGAAATTTATGAAGCTGGAAATGCAAGGTTGGAAATCTACGTCTGTTTTAGTTTTTCTTTAAGCCTAAATCCATCAAATATTATTATTAATGATCAATTAATACATGAGACCGTAAAGAAAATGCGGCCGTGAAGTAAGTGCGGCCGTGAAGTAAAAGCGGCCAAAAAACATATAATTGACAAATGAGTACAAGAAGATGACACTTTAGGAACGCTGTCAGATCCGTAAAACGTCACTCTTTGTACAGCTGCCTAAAAACTAATTTTGTTTTATTTTAATCAATTATTGATTAGGTTTTTCAAAATTTGCGGTCATTACAATTCTGCTAATGTGTGAATTGAAGCAGATCAGTCAACACTAGATATTTATGACACCCTACTGGGTAAGCGCAAATTGCGCTCGATTTCCCTATGATTGAAAAACTTCTGCGCTGTTTGTACATTTTTGAGGACAATCTTTTAAAGTTTTTTACGGAATTCTTAGTTCGCCTTAAGGGGCCCACAAACTGCGTTTTTGTTCGACGGTTTTGTTCGACGAACACGTGTCTTCGAACAAAAACGACTCAAAACCGAAGTGTATGGTATTATTCGCTGGCGTACAAAACCGATGAAAAGAATCAAGTTCAACCTGATTTTATTCGTCGGTGTTGTTCGATAAACACGCAAGTCTGCAGTGTGTGGCGTATACATTTTTAAAAAACGACGGTTTTTGCAGTAGCGTAGCTACAACTGCAACAGTTTATTCTTTGTAGTTTGTAGTGCCCATTTACGAAGGTATTGTTAAGTTGTACAATATGACTGATATGCGCCAGATTAGCAGAAAATTTTTATTAGAATTTATAGACGTATATCGCAGTCTTATTTTGGCCAATATAATCCGAACGATTCTTTTACATAATTAATGTATAAAATTAGAAAATAAAAAAAATTCCAACAATTTAAATGTTAATTTTGTGTACTAACCTTTAAATACTCCCTCTTTAAAACAGAATAGATTGCGTAACAGGTCTCTGGTATAATTTGACCTAAAGCTTGAGGTGAGATGATAACAGAAAATTTTAAATCCTCGTAACTTCTGCCCGTAGCAAGGAATCGTAAAGTCGCTGTAAGTCGCTCGTGAGGTGAAATGGCTTCTCTTAACTGCGTGTTTTGTTTGCTGATCAATGGACTAACTAGCTTTAAAAGAGTACAATAAGTATCGTAATCCATTCTCAAATAATTAAACCAATCTCCGGGTTCTAATTTCAGTTCTGTTAATAAATTAACATGAGAAAACTGACTTCTCTTCAAAAGCCAGTCTTTCACCCACTTCCTCCGTTTTTTTTTATTTTTTGATTTTATGGCTAATGCCGCCGCCACTGCACACACATATATGGTCTTCATATTTAAAAACTCAGTATTGTGTACGTTGAGGCTGCTAGAACAAAACTGAGGTGTGTGTGCAACTCTACGTTGCCGGTTATGTTCGAAGAGATTTGTTCGTCGAACAAAACCGTCGAACAAAAACGCAGTTTGTGGGCCCCTTAAGGAAGGCCAGTTTTTGATTTTCATGTATTTGCATGTTCTGCATAGGAAGGAGTTCAATATAATATACAGAGGACAGAGGTAATATTTTATTTTTTATTAAATGATGAAAAGTATAGAAGAAATATTTTTAAAATGTTAAAATTTTTTTGCAATATTACAGTGTTTTTAACACTGATTACTGATGTAATAAAACTTCTCCTCATCTTTTTAGATGTTTGCCTGGGAATCACACTAATGAAAGTTGTAGGTTTTCGCGTTTGAATATATGAAGTTACAGCGTGGCCAGGGAAAGACTTGTAAACGTTATTCTTCATAGAAATTCCTGCCAATGAGATTTATTATACAGGGTGACCGAAAATGGAAAAGTACAAAATTGTAGGTACCAAGAATATATTGCATTATGTTTTAATAAATGGAGATAGTTTTGTGTAAGTGCAATCCTAATACGAAGATATTTAATCAATAATTGATTTTTAAAAGCGTGGTTAAAAATGTATCAGAATTAAGTTGGGTTAAAGTCACCTCGATAATATTTTAGTATTTGCGTCTTCCAACGAATAAGAGAACATAAATCTGAGTGCAGGACCGCACTGCATATTTTTTTATTACGTAATTGGTTGGGTTTCAAATAATATATTTATGTATAATAGATTCCCACTTTCATTGTGCCTTAAGTGACATATTTCATAATGAATAATTATCTCTTATAAGTAAAGTCTTATTTTCGGAAGCACTCTGTATAATATGTCCTATATTTAAGAGCATTAATTATAGAAAATGATAAATGAACTCATTCTTATACATGTATAAAAAATTTAAAATATAGGTAAGTAATTAAGTTAATAAATAAGAAATGTCGTAAGCTTAGACAACTAAATGGTAATTTGTGAGTCAAAGGTGTAGTGTAGACTAATGATGGCACATTTGGAAGAATATTATCTAGCAAAGATTTAAAATGCATTTATTATTGGCATTTCTATGTATGTCACCTTAATAGATTTGTGCTTCTGCTTGATATTTATGAGCTATTTTCCAGGTATTCTTTATTATCATAAGAAAAGATAATAACGGGTCGAGCGCCAACGTCATTAAATTTATGGTCGTCGTCGAACGTTTAATAATTGCTCATAATAATCAATATACCTGCGTCAAATATTTTTCATCATATTCACCGAAACTATTTTAGATGTGATAAGAACATTTTCTACGACAGGAATAATCAAAATGAGTCGCTGACGATAATTTTTCGGTAATGAAAATTGAACAAAATTTTGTTATTCTTTGGTCACAGGTGCGTTGGTTGAAAATTTATAGTTTTGTGGGAGATTAAAGTATAGTAATCTGTAATCAGTAGACCGTCTACTTTTTGATTTGGTACTCTAGCCACTCGAAGATATGATTTAGTCGCTATTTAACAAATGACATTTTACTTTAACCCAACTAAACAAAATTTGTTTAATTCTGATAGATTTTTAGCCAAGTTATTAAAAATCAATTTTTGATGAAACATTCTTCTAATACTTCGTATTGGGAATGCACTTAAACAAAACTTATTCGCATTACATTTTCCTCCACTTATTAAAACATAATACAATTTATTCTTGGTACAATTTTGTACTTTTCCATTTTCGGTTACCCTGTATAATAAATCTCATTGGCAAGAATTTCCATGAAGAATAACGTTTACAAGTCTTTCCCTGACGTAACTGTAACTTCATATGTTTTAAACGCTAAAACCCTACAACTTTCATCAGTGTGATTCCCAGGCAAACGTCTAAAAAGATGTGGAGAAGTTTTATTACATTAGTATTCAGTATCAAAAACACCCTGTAATATTACAAATATTTTTTTACCTCTCTGTCCTCTGTATATTATACTGAAGTCCTTCCTATACAAAACATGCAAATATATGAAAATCAAAAACTGATCATCCTTAAGCGAACTAAGAATTCCGTAAAAAACTTATCAAATTTTTAAAAGATTGTCCTCAAAAATATACAAAAACGCAGAAGTTTTCCAATCATAGGAAAATCGAGCGCAATTTGCGCTTACCCAGCCCCAGTGTCATAAATATCTAGTGGTTGACAGATCTACTTTATTCACATATTAGCAGAATTGTAATGACCGCAAATTTTTAGGAACCTAATCATTAATTAATTGATGAAAATAAAACAAAATTAGCTTTTAAAACGTTCATTAAAAAATAAAATTGCTATTTTTAATTTTTTTTTTTCACTTTTTAAAACGTGGATAAGAGCCGAGTTTGCATGATAAATAAAATAATCTGACAACACTGCTTAATCAACAGGGTAAGGTTTGTTTTGTATTGGAGTTGATTGAGGATGTACCCAGCCCTTCTGCAAAATTAAATAAATTGCGTAAACAATGGGTTTTAAAAACATTTAAATGTTTATTTTATGGAAAAATTTAATACAAATTTGGAAACTAGAAAAAGCAATTTCGAAACCACTTCAGCTTGGGCAGCATTGGGACGAACTTTTATGCTATACCGGGTGGAGCAGAAAAAACCGTACTTTTTAATTTTCTTTGTCAAATTTTTATTATTTGGCCGATTTTAATAAACTTTACGTCTATAGTTAGCTCGTGGGCCATTAGTCAAATAGACTGAAATGTCAAAATGAAATATGGCGGACACGATTTAAATTGAACTCGTTCTTTTTAATTAAAAATTGTCAAAATTGCGGAACTATTCCGAAATAATGAACTTTCCTCTGTATTTTAAGACCACGACGAGTTAAATCGGTTTACCGGTTGTGACGATATAGCGAATTCAAAAAAAATTTACTTGCCATTTTAAAATTCGGAACAAAAAGAGCAATTCTTGATATTTTGCATGCTAATTCTTCATTTCTCAACCGAACTCAATGATCTTGGTGTTGTTATGAAGGTAATAGAATAGATTCGTAGAATTTGCGAATAAATTACCGAAATGTCAAAATTCAAGATGGCGGACACGATTGAAAATAGACCTTCTTTTGAGCTCGATCTTTTTGATTAAAAGTTGTCAAAACCGTGGAACTATTAACAGATTCCGAAATAATGAACTTCCCTCTGCATTTTAAGACCACGACGAATTAAATCGGTTCACCGGTTATGACGATATAGTGAATTCAAAAAAAATCTACTTGCCATTTTTAAATCTGGAAAAATAAAGCAAATTTTAACATTTTTCCTGCTAATTCTACATTTCTCAACCAATTTCAATGAACTTGGTGTTGTTATGTAAGTAATGGAATAGATTCCTAGAAATTGTGAATAAATTACCGACATGTAAAAATTCAAGATGGCGGACATGATTGACCTTTCTTTTGCGCTCGACCTTTTTAACTAAAAGTTGTCAAAATGGTGGAACAATTAGCAGATTCCGAAATAATGAACTTCCCTCTGCATTTTATGACCACGACGAGTTAAATCGGTTCATCGGTTGTGACGATATAGCGATTTCAAGGAGAACTAGTCAGTACTTTTAAGCTTGAACAAAAAAATGTTTTGCAATTTTTCTTATCGCAATTAATTACTACCAACTTGGTCGTGTTAGGTAGGCTGATTATAGGTCGTTTTGGTAGCCACATACTGGATTCCCAATAAATAGAAACGAAGTATGAAATTTTTTTTATTTTTTTTTTATTTAATCAGTTTTCTTTATCGTTGTTTGATAGATTCCTTCAATATGTATTTTAA
Organism: Rhagium mordax; assembly: GCA_963680705.1. Classification (NCBI taxonomy): domain Eukaryota; kingdom Metazoa; phylum Arthropoda; class Insecta; order Coleoptera; family Cerambycidae; genus Rhagium; species Rhagium mordax. Next base: position 10,901,453 of record OY796657.1, read on the forward strand.
GGGGTTGTATTTGACTTTTTTGTCTTTAATTGTCTTTAATTGTATATAAACAGATATTATTAAATGCGAGTAAATAGTAGAAAATGAGTATAAAAAAAACGTTATACATAACTAATTTTTATATTTACTACTTGCGTGTACGACCGACCTCCAGTCAGTTGTTACGCTTTCGCATGATTTTTCCCTAATTTTGTGATTTCCCCATCGCAATACTAATAGAAACTATTAAAGTAATTTACTTAATAGCGAACTATGTCATGTATATCAACATACTAAATTGAATGAATTTAAAAATAATTGGAAAATATTTCATTTTGACATTGCAGTTCGCCTGTTATTGTTAACATTATTAAATTAGCAGATAATGAAAATAATACTCTAACTGCATAAAAATGTATCCTTGGATTATAATGATAGCCCATTTATTCTTGGTGGTTCCGTAATAAAAATTGTTACCCAACGCAAATGTCAAGTTTTCTGATGGATTCTCATGTTTAACTCGTCTAAATTATTGGGTTTGTTTTAGTAACCCCACAAAAAGTAATCAAGAGGAGGGATATATTCTAATGTCTGATCACGCAAGCCACAATAATTCCTCTTCTAGTAAGCCATCTGTTGTAGAAAACTTCACCCAAATATTTTCATCGTCGGATTTATTTGAACAGCCATATAAGGTTCAAATGAAGAAATTTCAAATATCTGTTAGCACGAGTAAGCCGTTAATAAGGTCAAAAAATGTGTTGTACCATTTTGAGAAGTAGGTAGTTAAGATATATAAATTTTTGAGAATGTTACCAGAATTTCTAACTTTTATGTTTAGATGAACACCAAAAAATAACCTGTGCCTCTTACTTATTGATTTTTGCACCACTCAGAACATCACGGACTAAGAAATTAATATCGTTTCGTTTTATTTGACACTGCAGTAAGCAAGACCTGTTTGAAACCGCGAAATGCTTCCATAGTAAACAACAAGTGTGTCATTATAATGAAAACAATTAAACTATTTTAATAAAGCGATACGTAGGCGACAATTATAACGCAAGAATGAGTACTCAGAATGTCCTCCGGTTTCTTACTAATCTTTCTGATTAACCTTAATTAATGGGGGCATTCTCACAACCACCATTATTTAATTCTATGATATTGTGAATTGTTTTCTATCTTTTACCACGTCTTGTAAAATCCAGTAGGAAAATATTATGTGTCATTAATAATTATTAATACAATAAAATACATAACAAGAAAAATCATCAATGATGCTGGTCATGGCGGACGATTATACGCGTCCTTTCATTGAAGCGACTCGTGTGTTTCCAAAGGAATATAAAACCGAGCGTTTAGTCTTTGATGTGAGCACGCGTTAACAATCGCTTCTTAAAGAAATCAAATAATTATTATAAAAAAACAATAATAATTCCGATATAATATACTCCCCATCCATCCCATAGAAAAAAATTGGTAAGCTTAAATCTGGAGGTTGCAGTGGCCATTTAGTAAGTGTTCTGGGACTGTAGTAGTCACATACTCATGTGTTTAAGTTATCATTAACTTATCTTTTTCCAAAACGGTGTAATGTTGCAGTAACAGACTAAAGATGTAAACAGAAAAAAACCCTTTTGATACTTTTATTTCTTTATAATGACGTGGTACACAGGAAGTGTTGTGGTCGAGGAAAAATATCCATGTTAATCAGAAATAAATTTCATCGGAGCTACAGATTTTAAAACCTGCAAAATATTTAGGGAATATTCATCACTAGCTTATGTTTATTTCTGTTTTAAATGATCCTTTATCTACGCTCGTTATATAATGACAGTAATATGATTTCAATGTCATAATGACATTGTTTATAGCACTAGTGCGATATATATTTATCGCACGCATTTTATAAAAAAACAGACCGGTTGCTAAGGAGATATCAACAAACAGCTATTGTTATTAACTTAGTTATTTTATTATTTACTTGTTGATACTAAGTGATATTGACAATAAATACCTAATATTAATTGATTAGTAATTTTTTTATGTATAAAAGTCGAGCATAGATAAAATATTGTATATTATACGTGCCATATCTGTATTTTATAGCAATCATCTGTTTACAAAACTCACCTTCGGTTCGTTTTGTAAACTTCAGACGCGTGCTATAAAATACCTCTTATGGCACTTATAATATAAGTAGCTATTATGTACTTTTCTTGCACTATAATATTATTTTCTCAAGTGGCGATAACGATTTTTTTTATGTCAATCACAATTAATAATTAAATTCCCTCGAAATTCAATTGATATGATAACTTTACCAAAACATTACATCACAATTTTTTCCTCTGGTATTTAACGAAGAGAATATACATACAGGGTGATTCACGAGGAAAGGGACAAAATGTTATGGTAGTTCACTTGGTGAATTAGAAATGACTATTAAAAAAAGCCTGAGCCTTTTTTTATTGAACTACAGGGTGATTTACGAGTTTTGCCCAATACTTCTTAAGGGTAATAACTTTTAAACTAAGCACTAGAATCAGCTCGTATTGTGGGTATATAGTATACTATTAATTGTCAATTTACATGCATAATCAATGACAGAAAATTCCAGGGCCGGCTCAACTAATTTTTATTTTTAGGGCTCCTATGAAAAAATTCACCCTGTGTATGTGATTTTTAAATTCTAATACTGAATTATGAAACTACATACAAAAATGATCGAAAACATGTATTTTGTTGTTTTGCCACACTTTGGGCGAATTTTAAATAAACGACCAATTTTCGCCAAAATCGAAGGCATGCACAAAATAAATTTATAAAATTACATTACTTAATGTGATGTTGAAATTATTTATTTTTGATTATTTATTTCATATTAATCAACCATGAAATCACAAAATTTTGTATAACAAATATTTTAGTTTAAATAAGAGAGGAAAATGTAATTTTATAAATTTAGTTTGTGCAGACCTTCGTTTTTGGCGAAAATTGATCGTTTATTTAAAATTCGCCCAAAGTGTGGCAAAACCACAAAATACATGTTTACGATAATTTTTGTATGTAGTTTCATAATTCAGTATTAGAATTTAAAAATCACGTACACAGGGTGAATTTTTTCTTAGGAGCACTAAAAATAAAAATTAGTTGAGCCGGCACTGTAATTTTCTGTCTTTGATTATGCATGTAAATTGACAATTAATAGTATACTATATACCCACAATACGAGCTGATTCTAGTGATTAGTTTAAAGGATATTGCCTTAAGAAGTATTGGGCAAAACTCATAAATCACCCTGTAGTTCAATAAAAAAAAGGCTCAGGCTTTTTTCAATAGTCATTTCTAATTCAGTCCATCTACCATAACATTTTGTCCCTTTCCTCGTGAATCACCCTGTATACACTGTGTTCATTTGAAAATTTCCCACCCCCAGCATTTTTACACTATGAAATATTTCAAAAATCGATTTTTTGTTCTAAGAGGACTTTTTTTGACGTAAACAGAATCATCATTCATTTATCCCCCTAACCCCCAGCAATCCCAACTTTAAAATATTAAATACGACCACACCCCTTGTAGCACATTATATTAAAGCGTATTTAATTTGAAATACAACGATATGTATAAATAAAAATAAATTAAAGATGTTATTTTGTCCAGAACTTCCATAAAATTCAACCCATTTTAAAAACACAGTATCGTTGTATTTCAAATTTTAAAGTTGGGGTTGCTGGGGGTTAGGAGGATGAATATATCATTATTCTGTTTACGCCAAAAAAGTCCCATTATATTTATTTTTCGTAGGGTAAAAATACTGGGAGTAGGAAATTTTCAAATGAACATAATAAGCTATAAGTTACTTACCATTGTAACGTTTATCACAACAGCAATGATCATTAATAAGATCCGGTCCCAAGCAATATTTCTTATCCGCCAGGCTACAACCTTGACATCCAGGTGGAGAAACGACTAAAAAAAAAAATACGAATATTCAAATAAGACTATTTTTATGATCTTAAATATAGTAAATTTTAGGTACCCAGGAGTAAGTATTCTATTTTGAAAATATAGTAACAAAAAGGAATATTTTCGGCAATTGTAACAAATATGGCAATTAAAAAAAAATTAATTCAAACATGATTAATTTTTGCTTTCGTAGCGGCACACGTGTGTATGTATGAAAAGAGAAATTTTTTGGTTTGTCTTTGGAAATAAAATGAAAATATTTAACGTAACATAGTATTTTTTTTAAGCATTTCGAAAATTTCAACAAAAAAACAATTGAAAGTCAACCAAAAATGGGAAAAAACCGAACGAAATTTCTTTAAATGGAACGACCTGTATATTTTTACAATTTTGAAAAAAGTTTAAATTTACTTTCCAAAAATATAACATATCATATATTTACCTCTATATTTAGTAAAATATTGATAATAATTAAAATAATAATAATAATTGTTATCAGTATTTCACTAAATATGAAGGTATATAATTGTTATTTGACTTTCAATTGTTTTTTTGTTGAAATTTTCGAAATCCTTGGAAAAAATACAAGTTACGTTAAATATTTTTGTTTAATTTCCAAAAACAAGCCAAAAAATTGGGGTGAGAACATTATATGAATCACCCTGTACCTAAGGTAGTGGCATGGCGGTAGATATGGCCCGGACGGTCATATGGCCCAATGCCCTTAAATTTTAAACTAACCGCCTCAAACCCAACTTCTTGACGTTCACAGTTTCTTTCAATACGTTTAAGCGTCCTCTGTAAATAACAAGCCGAACTTCCGGCAATATCGGCAATACCGGCTAGTTTACATTATAGCGTCACAACAGGTGTTCGAATAATAAAGTTTAATGAAAGTGTTTTGGTGAAATCATCGGGAAACATTGAAAAACAAACCTAAATTTTGGAGGATCGACACTCTAAGTTACGTGTTACATAGTGACATATTTATTTTACTTAAAAATTTTATGAAAGAGTTTTTTCTTGTTGCTCATAATGTGCACTACTCAACTGGTCATATGGCCCATGTATTTATTTCGTCAAATTGTTTAAGTATTTTATCTTGATAGAAAATACTTACTTTACATTAGTGGAAAAAATTATTTTGCATTTTTTTAAAGGGCTCAGATTTATGTTAATTCTGTAAGTGTCATATTTTCAGATGGGTTTAATGATATGGCCCATTGACTTTTTCTACAATTTTATTTTTTATTTTTAAATTTGCAATCTTTTTTATTTTTTTTGTTGTCAGTCTATTTGTCTATTATGTCTAAGCTCAATTTTCTTAATGAACCGTTCAATTAAAATAATTTTTTCTAGGGCCATAACTCCAACCCTGGTTGGGAATATGGCCCATTGACTGCATTTAAAAAAAAAATTTTTTTTGTTTGTTTTACGTTTGATTTTTAGAAAGTTTAATTTTTTTCCTGAAAGCGAAGGTGTTTACGCTTAAGTTCCTGTAAGCATTGTTATTTTTTTTTAATAAAGTTTTCGAGAAAAAAAATATTTTTTTTAAGTGGGCCATATATGCCGCCACTACCTTATTTAATATTAGCCAAAGGTTTAGTCCTGGTTTTAACGTATTATCGACTTCTGTGAAGATAATGGTAAATAATATTGGTTTTAACTACCCCCATGGTCCTTCTTTTGATATAAAGAAAATATGTTGATTTTTCTACCAAAATTATTTTTTTTACCTTTTCCAAATTTGAGAAAACAAAAAAAACCGTAAATAGTCGCTATCTTTGGAAAGGTGTCATTCTTGAGGACATTCCTTCATAGAAGACTTTTTGTAATTTTGAGGTCCTAAATTCAGATTCTAACTGGACAAACACCCTGTATATTAGTTAATTAATGTTTGCGTTAAATATTTATATTATTAGTATATTTTATAAAGAGACACTATTTGAGTTCAAAACTGTGCCTGTAGTTCAAAGAAACCATTAAGACAGTGCCTTTGTATACAACTTGTATTCTGTAACCAGTCAGCTGTCACAGTCTTTTACCATAATAATTAAAACCCCCATTGCCATACAATTTCAATCGCAATTATACAATTATTATATTGTTTAATATTTTATACCTAAATTAATATTAACGAAGAAAGGTCAATCCCATACGAGTAGTGGTTCATGCTGAAAGAAATCAATGTCTTTTTCTCACAAAAATTAGTAATTTTTGTGAGCGGGGTTGGGTCAAACCCAAATTTTTTTTTGTGAGAAAAAGACTTTTGATTTCTTTCAACTTAAATTAATATTGTTATTTAAAAATACTACTACTACTAGGCATTTTCCATTTTGTTCAATAATAACAAATCAACACCTTCAATGCCCATTTTTACACAATAAAATTCAGTTCTGTTAAAAAATTTAAATAAAAAATCAAATAGGGGTTGTTGATTTCACCCATTTTACCATTGTACAATGTCAAGGACAATTTTATTACAATTAATTAATATCCTAATTATTTAATATTTTATAACTGACTTAATAATAAGCAAGTTAAAAACCAATCGAATCGAAATGCTAACAGTTAACGAGAGAAATATCAACTTATAGTCCCTTTACTAAAGAAAAAAGTTCTGACTTCTTTGACTCAATATCGACTTTGATCATCTTTTTTTTAAATTTCGGAAAAAGTTTATGGAAAAGCCTCTATAGGTACTATACTTTTTATTCTCTTAAGTATTATAAGTGTACACTCTTAATTAATACATTTATAACTCTTTTATTTTTTGCCTGAAATTTGATAATATAAAGTTTTTGGGATCGCAGATGACGAATCTGGCCTGAAAATCAGTCTAAACACAAAATGGCGCCTGCAAAGGAGAGTAAAGAAAGAAGAAATTAAAAACTATATAATTTTTTTCTTGCTTTTAAATAGGTGAATAATAGCCATTGGTAGCAGTAGAATACCCTATTTTATCCTCGACTATGAAATATTTTTGACTAAATCGTTTACTGAAGAAAATAAGTACCTACTATTTATTTTTATGATCAGGCCGTTATGTGTCAAAAGAACGGCTTGTCATTAATTAAATTTAAACGTCAACGTTGTTTACAATTAATTTCGTGCTTTGACTCACATGTCATGGCCACTTTAATACCTAATAAATCAATTAAAATATAATATCTTTCATACTGATTTAACTCTTCATTTATATCCACCATTTTCAGATACCGTTTTCCATTTTTGATAAATTTTAACATATAATTTGAGATCAGCGACCCAAAAAACCGGCTATATAAGAAATAAAATCCGAATAAAAAAAATTGACATTTTTTAACCATTTTGGATCCGCCATTTTTTTATTTAATTGAGTTTTAATGTCAAATTCGTAATCAGTGACCTCAAAAATTCTCAGACATCTAATAAAAATTAAAAAAAAGAGAATAAAATATGTTACTTTCGACACCATTTTGTAGACGCCATTTTGTATTAAGACCGATTTTGAGGCCAAATTCGTAACCTATGACCCCTAAAACTGTATGTTATAAAATTTCAGGCAATTCAGCATATAATGGTTTATTTTATTCACGAGGGTGAAAGTTTACGAAACGAGCCGAAGGCGAGTGTCGTAAATCAACCGGGTGAATAATAGCCATTGGTAGCAGTAGAATACCCTATTTTATCCTCGACTATGAAATATTTTTGACTAAATCGTTTACTGAAGAAAATAAGTACCTACTATTTATTTTTATGATCAGGCCGTTATGTGTCAAAAGAACGGCTTGTCATTAATTAAATTTAAACGTCAACGTTGTTTACAATTAATTTCGTGCTTTGACTCACATGTCATGGCCACTTTAATGAAATTTTTAAGAAATATCCGGTACGTTGTCATAGAAACTTTATTCATTATTCCCTGTAGTGAATATTGACATCATTATATCATTATGCTTGAGGACATACGTACATAATGCATACATTATTTAGTAGTCGTGGACAAAAGAGTTTTATCCACGGCTACTAAATAATGTATATGCTTTATATATGTACTTCCCTAAAGCATAATGCTACCTATTATTCCCTGCAGTAAATAATGATGTCATTATTCACTGCAGTGAATAATGAACACAGTTTCAATGACAGCCTATCGGATATTTGTTAAAAATTTCATTAAAGTGGCCATGACATGTGAGTTAAAGCACGAAATTAATTGTAAACAACGTTGACGTTTAAATTTAATTTATGACAGGCCGTTCTTTTGACACATAACGGCCTGCTCATAAAAAATGTTAAAAATAAATAATACTTATAAATTCCAGTAAAAGATTTAGTCCAAATTATTTAATAGTCGTGGATAAAATAGGGTATTCTACTCGCATATAATGGCTATTATTCACTCGGGTAATTTACATAAACTGTAACCCTCGTGAATAAAACAGGCCATTATATGCTTGTGAAATAAACTACTAACTATTATTAAATTTTTTAATTATTCATGACATATTATGTTAGAAAATAATATCAATTTTATTGTTTATGAGAATGCAGATCAAGTTTTACGCGTCTTTAAAATTTATGTCCCGTAATTCTGTAGTCTGTAGTGATGAGATATATCCCGTTCGAGTACCTTATATTCGGTTAAAATTACTGCTATCTTTTACTGATGTTGTCACATAGGTCATCCATAGACACACGGTATATTTTGACAGACAATGTATTCGAAAAACTAAATATAACTCAGTTAAGATAGAATTCAAAATCACGAATAGTAATAAATTACGATTTTCTAAATATACCTCAAGGAGATAAGTGCTCCTTATCTACTAATTGCTGTTTTAAAAACATTTTACCAGAAGAATATAAACCGGTAATTATTTTTGCACACTATATCAAGTGGATTCGGAAAAGCACATTATTAGTGCTAGAATAGAAACATCTTTTGGTTGACCTCAATTTATTATTAGTTTTGAAGATGTATACAGGGTGATTCATAAGTAATGGTACACAGACCACCAGCAGATTTTTAAGGTAAAAATATCTCGATTTAGCCAAACTTACCTTAGTCCAAAAGTCAATAGTAACCAAGATACAGGGTGTCAAAGTTTAAATTTATATTTTAATTTTCCTTTGTAATTTAATGAGTTTTTATAATTTTCTTGTGAAAATTTATGAGTGGGGGTTATTTAGGGTGAGGAATCATAATACATGATCAATTTTGGTATAACTCCTAGAGGGCGCTGCGTACGCTGCGTTCAATGTGTAAAAAAGGTCGTAACTTTTTACCCGCACCCCTACGGCAGGTTTCGCTTAAAAATTACATTCTTCTATCATTTCTTAATAAAAAAGGTATACTTGTTTCAAGTCTCTAAATACAACAGGTTTTGAGAAAAGTGCAAATGAAAAACTCCATGCAAATTCACTATGAGATTTGAAAAATTATTTTTATTATTTTGGCGGCAAAATTCGACAATTTTTCGTTGAAAATGTTGTTTTCTGTTATGTAGTTAATCCCGTTTAAGTGGTTATTGGCGTTAAAAACAACTTTTCAAAATTTTACACATTACAACAAAACAATTTTGACTAGTAGGCATAAATAATTTTATTCCAAATGGTAAACAATGCATCACAAATACCAACAACAAAACAACGAATAGGTACTACAATAATTGTTCAACTTGATCACTTCTCTCATTTCAGAATTCTAAAAAAATGTGGCGATCAGTTTCTAGGTATTAATAAGAAATTTGGAAAGATATAAAAAACACAACACTTCTGCAACAATTAATTATTGTTTAAAAGATTGGTTGTTTGACAGGAACTTTTTGTTTTTATGCATACTTAATAAATATTTATCTTTGTTTACTCTGATAATGCTGTATCTCAACGCCTACTTTTAAAAATAATTTTTTGCAGTGCATAATAAATACGCATAGAATTTTTGATTTGCACTTTTCTCAAAAACTGTTGTATTTAGAGACTTGAAACAAGTATACCTTTTTTATTAAGAAATGATAGAAGAATGAAATTAATACGCCAAATGTGCCGTATGGGTGCGGACAAAAAAGTTACGGTCATCTTTACACATTAAACACGGCGTACGTAGCGCCCTCTAGGAGTTATACCAAAATTGAACGTGTATTATGATTCCTCACCCCAAATAACCCCCACTCATAAATTTTTACAAGAAAATTATAAAAACTCATTAAATTACAAAGGAAAATTAAAAAATAAATTTAAACTTTGACACCCTGTATCTTGGTTATTATTAACTTTTGGACTAAGGTAAGTTTGGCTAAATCGCAATATTTTTACGTTCGGAATCTGCTGTTGGTCTGTGTACCATTACTTATGAATCACCCTGTATAAATAGGTGGCAATAATAATTCTAATTGTTAAGAATAATATAATATTAGAATTTCATAAAATTTCTAAGTTGAAAGAGTATGTCTGCGTGTTTTTACACAAGGCTGAACTAACCAAATACAACCTGAAAACTTATATTAATACTGGTTTCAATTGAATTCAATAAAATAAAGAATTGACAATAATTGAAGTGATGATTTTACTTTATTATGAAACACTCCTACGAATAAACTAGATTTCGCCGGAAAATTAATTATGTCTGAGATAGAAGTTGATGAAGTTTCAATCGATATAAGAAGAGACATATCGACTCCAGCAATAATTCAGTTTTAAAATAGAATTACATATTTTTCAGGTCAAGTCACGATAAGAACATTAAATAGTACTGCCAATCCCATCCCTGTGCTATTATGAGAATTCAGCTTAAAATCTAATCAGTTTGTTATTTATGAAGCCCAGCGTCTCTTAAAAGTATTCTGTCGTTCCATTAGGACTCAATTTATTGTAAAAAGGTTCTGCTTTGACTAGACGCTTGTGGCAATGAACCATTTAAGCCCGATCAATAAGTTTTATGAATCATACTAAAGCGACATTCTCAAGGGATGTATATTACGAACCCTTGGGATATATCAAGTCTAACTATAATTCAAATTAGAATAATTGCCTAAAATCATTCATTTGGTTTAAGTGAGCATGTATTTATACGGAACGTAAGTCTTTAAAATGCTTTTTGCATTTATTTAAAGACAACTTTAACGTAAAAGTTAATTTATAGATAAAAATTAAAAAAATAAAATAAAATAAAATAAAAAAAAAATAAAAATAAAAATTTGTCAATCAGAATGGGAAATCAACTGTAATCCAAAGTTTGATCTAATTAAAAAAAATTAGTTTAAATAAACTTTTAAGTTTGAAAATACGTATAACACTCAAAAAACAAAAAAGTAACTTACAAATTACTTGACACCTACTTAACACTTCGCGTATTATTATTTTAAACAAAATTGTTATCTTTTAATTGAGATTTTGGTGTAATTCTGAAAAACTTTTGTTAGTAACATTTTTCGATAAAAAATGTGATTTTTTTTTATTTTTTCCATTCCTTTGGCGACTTTGAATTTGAAGGGAGTAAATCGTTAGGGCATAGCTATCTTGATAAAACTAAATTAAAGGAATAAAATTTTTCTGTAGTTTCATTTCTGTAATTTTTCCTCTTTAGTGGTTTTAATATTTTTATTTGAGTCTTTACATAGTTTTAAATCGTTTTTCTTTTAAGAGGAGCCCATAGTAAAGTACCTTTAGTTTCTATCTTTTTCTTAAGTCATTCCATTTGTGTCTGTCCGATGGTTTTTATTTCCGACATATTTTTGGCTGCTCTTTCTCTAGCTTATTTAAAGGGACTAGTAGTTTCGAAAGCGCTCGAATTAATTTTTCACTTGCTGAAATAATGTGTAGCACAAAAATTTTCTGTGTAACTGTGATGTTTTTCGCTCTTGTTTAGCTCATAATTATGCTTCTTTCTCGTTCTAATTCAGGTGAGCCTCCGTGTTTTAAGTTAAGCCCACGATTCCACCTCTAATTTTTAATGTTTTATTTTCTTGCTCAAATAGATCGAAAGATCATGTTCATATAATTTCTCATTGCTTTAAAGGTTGGTCGATTTTCGTGTAATCTATCAAATTCCTCCAAGTTTTTCTTTCAAATTTAATACGTTTATTCTCTGTAACATTGTTTGCTAGCAACTTTGATTTGTTCATCAAAAAATTTAAAAAAATGTAATTATTCGTAGTACTCTTTCAGACTTAAAAATGCAGGGTGCTATTTGAAATGCAGTTGTTACCCGGTTTAAAAAATAAAATACCAATGAAAAAACGGAGACCTTCTCCGCCATTTTTTTTTTTTTAATTTTAGTTTTAATGCCAAATTCGTAATCAGCGACCCCATTCGGCGTCATTTTGTAGACGCCATTTTGTTTTTGGATCGATTTTGAGGAAAGGATCACATTCGAAATAGTTTATCATAACAAAAGAGTACCTTAAAAACGGTAAGTAATATCCAGGAGAAGTTTTAAACACTCATTTTTTATTAAGTATCGATTAATTATAATATTTAATGCCTGGAGCCTTGCCATTTCCTTCATACCTCTACATTGTAGAAAAACTCGGGCGGAATGTAATACATTCCCTGAGCTAGCAGTCCGTAACGCTGAAGAAAGACTTACAATAGGGACGAGAATGTTAGAATATTTAGTTCCCTAAACCCTCAAATGCTTAAATCTTTAAATACTTAAATCCTTGAATCTTTGAATACTTGAATACTTGAATCCTTGAACCCTTGAATCCTTAATTCCTTTATTCCTTGAATCCTTAAAACCTTGAGTCCGTAACCCCTTAATCCTTGAATCCTTGACTCCTTAATCCTTGAATTCTTGAATTTCTGAATCCTTGAATCCTTAAATCCTTAAATCCTTGAATCCTTGAATCCTTAAATCCTTGAATCCTTGAATCCTTGAATCCTTGAATCCTTGAATCATTGAATCCTTAAATCCTTAAATCCCTAATTCCCTGTATCCCTATATCCATATATCCCTATATCTCTAAATCCCTAAATCCTTAACTCTTAAATCCACAAATTTTCAAATGTCCTCAAATCCTGAAATTTCTCAATTCCTGAAGTCCTTAAATTCCTAAATCCCCAAATTCTTAAATCCTTAAATTCTTAAATGTTTTAACAGTTAAATCTTTAATTTGTTTAAATTTTAGTAATTAGGTACTAAAAGTGTATCAGTAGAACTTAAGACTCTCATTATTGAGTTGCATGGGATAGTTTTATTAAATAAAAGTCCTTCCTTGTGTTATACGTTCCGGAAATAAGGAGGTTTCCCAATAGTTTATTGGACTAGTTGATTTTTCATCCCTGCTGTTTTAGTAATTAATTTTAATCTTCAAAAGAAAATAGTGATTACTAGAACGTGTAGACCAGCAAATTTTGCCCCAAAAAAACTAATACGTTATTTTTGCTTTAATACCCGCCGAGTTGAAAACGTTGATATTTTAAAGCAAAAACACTGATTTTCAAAGATTTTAAGCAAATTACTCAAAAAGGATCACATTCGAAAAAGTTTATCATAACAAAAAAGTACCTTAAAAACGGAAAGAAATATCCAGGAGAACTTTTAAACTCTCAATTTTTGTTAAAAATCAATTAATTATAATATTTAATGCCTAGAGCTTTGCCATTTCCTTCATACCTCTACATTGTAAAAAAACTCTGGCGGAAACGTGCTTATGTAATACAATCTCTGGGCTAGCAGTCCGTAACGCTGAAGAAAGGTTTACAATAGGGACGAGAATGTTAGAATATTTAAATTCCTAAACCCTCAAATGCTTAAATCTTTAAATACTTAAATTCTTGAATCTTTGAATCCTTGAACACTTGAATCCTTGAACCTTTGAATCCTTAATCCCTTTATTCTTTGAATCCTTGAAACCTTGATTCCTTGACTCCTTAATCCTAATTTCTGAATCCTTGAATCCTTAAATCCTTGAGTCCTTGAATCCTTAAATCCTTAAATCCTTAAATCCTTGAATCCTTGAATCCTTGAATCCTTGAATCCTTGAATCCTTGAATCCTTGAATCCTTGAATCCTTGAATCCTTGAATCCTTGAATCCTTGAATCCTTGAATCCTTGAATCCTTGAATCCTTGAATCCTTGAATCCTTGAATCCTTGAATCCTTGAATCCTTGAATCCTTGAATCCTTGAATCCTTGAATCCTTGAATCCTTGAATCCTTGAATCCTTGAATCCTTGAATCCTTGAATCCTTGAATCCTTGAATCCTTGATCATTGATTCCTTAAATCCTTAAATCCTTAAATCCTTAAATACTTAAATCCTTAAATCCTTAAATCCTAAAATCCTAGAATCCTAAAATCCTAGAATCCTAGAATCCTAAAATCCTAAAATCCTAAAATCCTAAAATCCTAAAATCCTTAAATCCTTAAATCCTTAAATCCTTAAATCCTTAAATCCTTAAATCCTTAAATCCTTAAATCCTTAAATCCTTAAATCCTTAAATCCTTAAATCCTTAAATCCTTAAATCCTTAAATCCTTAAATCCATAAATCCTTAAATCCTTAAATCCTTAAATCCTTAAATCCTTAAATCCTTAAATCTCTAAATCCTTAAATCCTTAAATCCTTAAATCCTTAAATCCTTAAATCCTTAAATCCTTAAATCCTTAAATCCTTAAATCCTTAAATCCTTAAATCCTTAAATCCTTAAATCCTTAAATCTCTAAATCCTTAAATCCTTAAATCCTTAAATCCTTAAATCCTTAAATCCTTAAATCCTTAAATCTCTAAATCCTTAAATCCTTAAATACTGATTTTCAATGATTTTAAGCAAATTACTCAAAAAGGATCACATTCGAAAAAGTTTATCATAACAAAAAAGCACCTTAAAAACGGTAAGAAATATCCAAGAGAACACTTACATATTTGCTTATAACAATTGAAAAAATAAAAAGCACACCTTCTCACCTATGGGGAACTTTTCTATAAACTTTTTCCGAAATTTCAAAAAAAATATTATCAAGATCGGTTTTGTGTCAACGAAGTTAGAACTTTTAAATGGACTATAAGGATTATTTTAAAAATATGTACATAATTAAATATAAATATTTCACAATATAAACTCAAATCATTAGAGACGCTGTCCAAAATACTCCCCACCAACTTCAATATATTTCCGACATCTTCGAATTACGGAAGCAAAGCCAACTAAAAATAAAATCAGAGAGCACACGTAAAGATAATGAATATGCAATGAATTCTAATTAAAATTTAACGATACGTTCTACGAAAAAACTCAAAGAGGGCTTTTTATTCGTAAACTGACTGACTCTCAAAAATGGAAAAAAAATACAATTTCGATTATTGGCGTACCCTTTTTCTTTAAACAACGGGATTGAAAATAATGATTAAACGTGGTACTTATTCAGGAACAGGTACACACAAAATTTCAATAAAATATTCCTTTTACATCAGGAGATATAAAAAAAAAAATACAAAAAAGTGTAATTTCAACGCCCTGTAATTCTGAAAGGGTTAAGTTCTTGATATAAGTTTATTAAGAAAACTTACATTAATTTCACATTTTCTATTGATTCCCAAATTATCGAAGGTACAATTCGGACCACCCTGTATTTATTAATGAAACGATGAAATAATGAAATCAATTTTTGAATATTAACCAGTTGCGCATTAATTATTTTCTAAATTTATGGGAAAAACATTGCGAAAAAAATTCAACGCTAAATTTACTTTACGACTTCTTTCAAGTATTAATCATCATTTTATTAGCGGCAGAAATTTGTTATTGTTGCATTTTCCACTGCTGTTTCACATGATCTTTCAATTAATTAGAAACGACAATTAAATTAAACCAAGGAGAGTTACTCACTCGTGCACAGTCCTCATGTTTATTGTACAGGGCAATGCTAAACATGTTTGCTTTAACGTAATGGTAAAATTGGTTTGAAAGATACGTTTTTGAATCTACAATCTATAGAATCCTTCTCTTTTACAGCATAAGGTAAAATATAATTTTCGCAATACTAGTAAACGACGTTAAATACTGAATGATTAAGTAATTAAAGTACAACCAATTAAATTATAATATGATCAATATTATTAACGTTAAACGTTTCAATTTAATGAGACCTCTATTGAAAAGAATATCTGTGTGCAAATTTAAATTCCTGTTTACCTGTTTACTGCTAAAACATCAGAAATAAACATAGGTATCACCTTGTTTAATCGCAAACCTGATATCGTAGCTCCGTTAGTGAAAAATATCTAATCATGTAACCAAATCCAGAACCAGCGAAAATAGAGAGAGTTTTTTTGACAAAAGTGTTTAGGAAATATTTTGGTTTGCTTCCTCTTTCTTTTATTTAACTTTGCCCTTTTCCAGGTTTTACGCTGTATGAATTTTTTCACTTTCCATTCCAATTCGTGGCAACTATTATGTTCTTCTATACATCTAACAAACATCCACACAATGACTGATCGTTCTCGTTGTATACGATTGCATGGCTAAACATACTTAAATCCTCTACCCCTTAATATTGATTACCAAACAAGGACAAGACGTAGTAATTTTATTTCAGGACAAATTGATGGATGATGAAAATATACCCTCTTAGATAAATTTTCGCAAATCAACGAGAAACGTCACGATCTTGATAATAATAACTAACAAGCCCTGACCTCGGAAGTTAAGGAATACATTTTGGCTTTTTTTAGTTATTATTTAAGCTTCGTGAAAATCTGATGTGGAGTTTCTTAAGTTTTTGTCCTTGACATGTGATTAATTATATCAGAAATTTATATGACAATCATAATCACAAATATTTATCTCGAAAGGGCACTCTAATTGCTTTCATTAGCACTTTACTTGAATAGAATCGGCCAATAGTACAGTTACTTGGTGATTTCACTTCGAACTAATTTTATAGCTGTTTTGAATTCACATATTATTGGACCGTTTGATTCAAATGGATCAAATATGAAATATTAAAAAGGAATAAGAGCGCTTTTCGTTGGGGGTGAGTTACACCCTAACTCAGGGGCTTCGAAAAAAAAAAGTGTCTATTGGAACGTGTAGATCATCGAATTCTACCCAAAAAAAACCTCTATAACGTTATTTTTGCTTTAATACCCGCCGAGTTACAGGGGTTGAGCAAGTTAATTTTTAAGCAAAAAACGCTGATTTTTCAAAGGTTTTAAGCAAATAACTCAAAGAGGATCACATTTTCGAAAAAGTTTGTCATAACAAAAAAGTCAACCAATGAAATAACAAAAATTATTCATGAAATAAACATTTGTTTAGGTTCATCGTTGCGGAGATACACTAGATACAGTTCATGTTAGGTGCATTTGAACGTAGCCCTCAAAAGGTAACGTGCTTCAAACAGTCATAACTCTGGTTTAAAAAACATTTTGACATGTAGGTACAGGATGAAAAAAAGAGTAAAGACAAACGTTTTAATTATTTTTACGTAGATTTTAAATACGATATCAGGAAAACAATAAAATTGAGTAACGCCAAAAAAAGTTATAATACAAAACAAACTTGTGCTTTTTGTTTGATAACATGCTGTATGTTTTTGTGGAATATGAAAGAGCATGAAAGTAGCTTTTAAAAAATATATAACGCTGTATATTTAACTTTTGCGATTTTTGAACTATTTGCTTTTTCATACAGCGTGTTACTATACCTACAAAAAAAAACAGGTTTGTATTATAAGTGTTTTTAGCGTTACTCAATTATTTTTAAAACTTCTGTCTTTATACTTTTTCACCTTTAACAAAAATAACAATAAGGGAGGTGTAAAAATATAAATGATCACCCTGTAGCTTGAATTAAATTGAAGCTTATTACAGTAGCTTAAAAGTGCCTTTTGGCAAATTTTCATATCTGCTAAATCAAAAATTATACAAGGAAAATAAAGGCAATATTTTGATTTTTTACAAATTACCCCTTTTTTTGTTTCGGTATATTCCAAATTAAGAAAAACAAATTCCAAATTGTGTTTTTTATTAGTCGTTACTATTATGTCCACACTCAAATTTTTTGCACCGTGCACGTTTTTTGGATGTATTATCTAAAAGATTTTATTTTACACTTAATGTATTTTAAATATTTTGGACTCCAAAAACATAATTAATATAAGTTTCAATAATTTATTCTCAGTACTTCGGTAATTATTGATTTTTTTACTTTAAGGGTGGTTTTCACCCTCTTAGGGGTGAGAGCAATCATTCTTCTTATTAAGATACACGTTTTATGTCCTTAAAATATAAGAACTTGAAAAGAAAAAGTTCCACTTGCTCAAAACAAACAAAATATATTTTTCCATTGTACCCCTATTATATCGGCTATATTAGGGATGAAATAGCGAATTCTAAAATTCTGACTTCAGATTCAGAATCAGCGATCTCAAACGCATATACATGAAATTTTTTAATAACTAACTCTTATACTTGAGTCAGTATTAAATATTGAAGTTCAGGGGTAGTTTTCACCCTCTTACGGGTAAAAGCACATCTTGGGTGGCATACTTGCGCTGATAAATTGTCACTTCCGGTTGATTAAGAACATTTTCATTAAGTATTAATCAGACTTTCAATCAGCCTTGATACCATCCTCATCCGGCGGCATTTCAATAGATCAAACTTTAATTTCTTTCAGATTTCAGTGGAAAATTGAGTTCTTTGCATT
Organism: Rhagium mordax; assembly: GCA_963680705.1. Lineage (NCBI taxonomy): Eukaryota > Metazoa > Arthropoda > Insecta > Coleoptera > Cerambycidae > Rhagium > Rhagium mordax. The sequence goes on from OY796657.1 coordinate 10,920,043, forward strand.
TCATCCAATTATGTTGCCCATTGCAAAATCGAAATAACGTAGTCCTAATGAACATTTTAAAAATCTCTTGATCAGACGTTTTTGATTTGAAATCGACACGACATTCGTAAATGATTCAACTTTTTCGAAAATCAAACATGGTCTTGAACTGGTCACTTCCGATCGATCGCTTCCAACATCCGTCTTTGGCCCAAGATCTTTCTTTTATCAAGGAAACCTTTTTATTATGCATACGATTTTTCAAAAAAGCAGTTTTTCTCAAAAAAGACTAATTTTATTTGACTTTCTTGGCATGGACTTCATTACCTTTTTATAAATCTAATCAGGGTGCATCTTTCGGTCTTAATTGAGCCTCGATTGGTTAAGACGTGTTTGAGTTATGACGGTTTTTTTGGAACACTGAGTCTTCACATAGCTATACTAAGACGGAATTTGTTGCTCTTACTAACTTTTTAACTGAAATTGTTTTGATCGTCATTCGTCAAACATTTGAAAAAGCATTGGTTTTGACATTGGCAAGAGAACTGCGCTCATTTTTATATGGAACTAAAAACTTTTCATTAATGATTTCTTTAAAATTGTTGCATGGTATAAGACAGCAAGCAGTTAAATCAATCGTATGGGGTAGTTCATAAAAGATTAAGTGCGTAACAGACAAATTGAATTGGTTTCTGATTGTAATCAGCTTTACAGTCGTTGTAGACATTTTCTTGCTTCTATTAAACCTAACTTATCTTTATTTTGTACTGAGCTCTAAAAATCAGATACTGGTCAGAGAATGATAAAAAAATTTCTTCAAGACCTTTGAGTTCGTGTGCCTAGGATTCTGATTTTTTATATTCAATTAATTTATTTACACAATATATAGTTTGAGAAATTTTCTTATATAATGTAACCTGAGAAAATTCCCCAAACTGTATATCTTATAACTTACTGGATTCGATATCGGTAGACAGTGCGGAATTTCTGGCCTGGGTGCTTGATATCTCATGTTCTACAATATATTCCTCGTACCGAAGGCCTTTATCGTACTCCACCACTGGCGTTAAATAACCACTTTCCAACAACAGAAATAGTGCCAGTGCATGTCCAAAAATCATTGCACGCATTTTTCATGGTGGTTTTTCCAAATTCTCTTCTGAGATTGAATTTTCTTGATTAAAACTAAAAAAAAACAACAGTTATATATAAAAAAAGAAGTTTGGTGTGCCGTAAGTTTGTTACTAGGCAACGAAAGTTTATTCAGTTATTTATGGATGGCGTTTAACAGTGACAATTTCTCTAGTTAGACAGACAGTAGATATTTGATATTGTGTGTTAATGTATTCTGTTCAATACAATTAAAAAAAAATCTATATACTTCAATCGTAGAAAAAAATGTTGTGTGCAACACTTGCAAAAGTGTATTTGTTGCTCTCAGCAAGATTGCAGCTCTCGCTTCGCTCGTGCAAATAACTATATTATTTAAGTTTTATACAAGCGTAATAATAACAAAAATACCAATTTGATATAGGTATTTATATTGATGCAAAAAATATTGAAATTAAAAAATATTTAGATGTACAGGGTGAGCCACGTAACTTCGACCCCCCTTTATCTCTTTAAATATTGAGATATTTCGAAAATTGAGGGTTGCAGTTTATACAATTTTTTTAGTAGATTTCAAAAACGCCATTGAAAATTTAATAGAAGCCAAAATATACGGGGTATGCAAAAACGTGCTTTTTTCTTAAAGAGCGCGCGCGCTCTTTAAGAATTTATTAAATTACACTAATTTATTGCACCAAAACCCTCCACCGGCCAAAAAATTCACATTACAATTTTCCATTTGCATATTCGACCTACACCTTCTCTTAAATTTTCTTAACTTATTTTCTATTATTTTCCATGTAATTAACTTTCGAAAATCAAAGTTACATTATTTTTTTTGGGAAAACCGTTCAATTTTCGACACATACTAAATATATAAGACTTTTTTGTTCCTTTTAGGCCAATGTATCACTTATTAAAGTAAGGTTACTTGTATTTAATACACCCTGTATACAGTTCCATGCAGTACTGTTCTGCATAATATTTTCAGATCAGATAGAGCAAATGACAACATATTTATATATTTTTGGAATTAGAGAAAATACATCAAGATATGCAAAAATGTATAGGGTGTTCCATTTAAAAAAACATAAGTTGTGTCTTTTTCTCTATTTTCTGACGTCGTCTTGTTTTATTTTTCTCGATCAATAGGATAGATCACACTAGAATCTACAATTTGTATTTTTAAAGTTTTTTCATATCTCTAAAAATAAAGGCTATAGGTAGGTGTCAAAAAATATATGGAACTACCCCTTTTCCCACCCCCACCCTACTTCGGATTATTTGTTGGGGTCCAATCGATTTTTCCCCATTTATATACTATTATTTTGTGGCAAGTTAAATATCTTTTAATTTCAATATTTTTTGTTTTGAATGCCTATGAATTATGTACTTCAATTAATTCAATATTTTGTAACAATAATTATAAAAAGTCGTACCTAGTTTTGTTTTTAAAGGATTCGACAATAATTGCGTTCTAAAGTGATTTCAATAATTTCTACGTCCAGCGGATTTTATATTTGTATAATCAAAAGTAGAGCATCAATATATCAAATTGGATATATATTTTTTTATTATAAAACCTAAATAAAATTATCTGTATACATGTGTTTGGGAAGTGTTTAATTCTGTGAGCATAATCATTTTGTTTTCTACAACTTTTTAAGTAAGTAGGTATACTAGACTTCACTTTTCTACGGCAATTAAAAAATTACCGACAAAGGAAAAACAAAGGCGGCTTGTTTGATACGTTAAAGAGGCCGCCGTTCTGCTTTGTAAATGCGGCATTTTTTCCCTGCATAAGAAATATGAACTATAGTATACCCATTCTTTGAGACACGCTGTATAGACTAGAAAATGTTAATTTGTTATTTCTTTAAAAAATGGCAATACTATTTGAAAAAATGTGTTAATTCATGGTGTGCCGGTATATTTAGTAATCTAATTGTTCTAAAACCTACTGTATGTTAATAAATTATTGAATTAAACATTTCTTTTCGTGTGCTGTGAACATTTCCATACTGTACGAATTTTTTTACCTACTGTATTAATTTACGTTTGTAAATACATCCAAAAAAACAACAGAACGATATTTACCTAAATGCTTATACACAAAAACAGGACTCTGCGCCAATAATTAAAAAAATAGTTTATCACATAAATATCCAATACTTATTCACCAACACACTCACAACTATTAGATCTATTCGATTAAAATAACTACCTGATCAGTTTGAACAACATTCATCGCGTGTATCGTTTATTTATCGATCTATTATTTACTTTGCTTGCTTTGCACGATAATGTTACAATAGATTTCTTTATTATTCCTCCAAGCAAGGGGAAGAAGTTGGAAATACAATTTTTTACGGCGTGGCGCCGACACAGTTGAAACGCGCGCGATATACGCAATTAAGGTCAAGTTGCAGCAGCTACTCCCTAACTACTACAATGAAGTACTAAATTCTAACTAAACCAAAATGACATTGCACAGGGAGTTGCGAATAGGAATAGCAAATATAGTTCCTGCGTGACATGCGCGTATACAAACATGTATGTTATATCCAACAGCATGTTTGACCTCTAAGGGTAGAAGTTGCAGTTGCACTGGTTCACTGATTGCAACGGCTGTTGTGTAATAGGGGACTGATACGTATTACCTGCTGTGCAAGTCGCAATAAGTGTCCAGTCCAGGGTCCAGGTGATAGAATGTTAAAATATATAAAAATAATTTAAAGCAGAATTTTAATGTTTCGATATATTTCGAATATTTTAATTGCACCACCCAGTAACACACATGGGCGTATTTAGAGGAGGACCTGGGCGTGCTGAGCAACCCCTGAATCTAAATCGACATCATCTGACCAATTTGAATTTACACTATTGAAAGCTTTAAAAATATAATAGAGGCCGTTTTTTTAAGTCGCAAAAATTAAAAATCAAAAAAATTTAAGGCAGAAGAATTGAAAATGGGTGACATTTTCATTTTGCGTTTTTTAATCTTCGACTTCTTCAATAACTTTTAGCAATTTAGTGAGTGACTTGTTCTTTCGGTTTCTCCTGATTCTTCAAGTCCAATTACATTACAGATTACAATTAGGTAGGTACCAAAACAGAAGTGGCGAAAATTGATGCAAAGAAACACCGATCAATATTCCTATTGTTATAGGTACCTATTTTATTTACGTACTTAAAAAACCTATCTTAGCGAATTAACCGGCCACCACCTTCAATTAGTGATGAGTATAGTCCAAGAGCCGGACGCGTAAAATCGGTAGTGATAAGATAATGACTTGCCGCGGCCAATTTAAAAAAAAATCAAATATCTGGTAATATCCGAGAAGGACCAAAAAGACAAAAAATAGTTGTTCATTTATCATTCTTCTTTACCTCTGTCAAAGTCTGGATTTTCCAGGTCAAAATAGAAGGGCTCCAGAACATTTCTAAAGGGTATGTGTCGGGAGGATCGCCGAAATCCGACAAAATAGCCACTTTCCAAAAAATTTGAGGTAAAGTCGAGGAAAAAGATTTCTAGTTCCAAAAAAAAAATGTTTCGCCGCTCCATCTCGAAGGAGGAGAGAGTTATTAAGCTCGCACCGGACGCGTCTTTGGAGAAATTTGAAAAATTAAAAAAATTGTGAAAACACAAAAACTTCAAACACTATTTCCAAATGAAAAATCGTTGCTGGACCGCCGTTCTGGCACGAAATTCGAGGTAGAGGGTGCAACTTGAACCTACATCGTGAATTGCACGGTCCCACTCCGATTTTCGGCCCAGAAGGAATGAACGAAAAAGTGCAATTTTGACGTCTAACGTTCTGAAAACGGCGGTCATTTTTTTCAGTATTGTCACGGATAGCGGGATGGAGAAAATCATAAAACGCCAATTATACGACGCGACGGACTACAAAATCGTGTTCGGTTCTCTTGAGCCTGAAACCGTAGCGAGGCCGCGCGATTTACAATGCAGTTCCAAGTTGAACCCTCGGTTATACCCTCTACCTTGGATTTTGTGCTAAACCGGCGGTCCGGCGGCGATTTTTCGTTTGAAGTTTTCGTAATTTCGCAATTTTTTCGATTTTTGAAATTTCCCCAAACACGCGTCCGGTTCGAGCTTAATAACTCACGCCTTCTTCGAGGTGGGCCGACAAAACATTTTTTTTTTTTTTGGAAACTAGATGAAATTCAGAAAATGCTGGGCGAGTTACGATTTTTTAAAAAGTCGCTATTTTGTCAGGTTTCGGCGATACTCCCGACACATACCCTTTAGAAATGTTCCGGAGCCCTTCTTTTTTGAAGGGGAAGGGGAAGGGGAGAGGTCAAATTGATTCGTTTTAAAAGGCACATTTTGAGACCATTTTCATTTTTCTACCTCTCTCCGTTTTAAAGTTATAACGTCACAGCAATTTTTTTAAATACAACCCCCCTTTTTTGGTTAATTTGGATAGATCATAAAATTCTGATTTTAGTATTACATGTGTAGCTTTTTTTGGTTTATTAGTTCCCGAGAGATTAATTTTTAAAGGTAAAACATGATAGACGTGGAATTGTACTATTTTGTAGTGATAAAAAAAGTTGTACCAAGAAAAAAGATATTACGTATGTTTCTTATCGTATGTGGGATAGGCAAAAAAGGCAAACCAATCACTTTCCTCGCGTGATAATTTTATTTGAAAAAGAGGTGAAACATTTACTTCCAGTATTCTGTTTCGTTAAATTTATTGTATTAAAGTAGACTTCAAAATAGTTCGACGTTTTTTGGAGGCAAAAGAATAGAAATTCTTATCATAAGGGGTTGTGGTGACAGACAACGTACCTACGAAGCAGTGTGCATATATTTTAATAATAAATATCCGCTTGCAGAACCTCTTCTTAAAACGCCTGTTAGTAAAATGTGAAATCATAAAAAATTATGAAGATTTGGGGCATGTTAGAGATCGCCCGAGAAGTGGACGACCTGCAGTTCCGGAAAATGTTGAGTTGCAAGAAAACCCTCATCTTTCCTCAAGAGCTGTTGCCGCTTGGGATTTCACAAAAATGTCATCCTTACAAAGTTAATTTAGTGCATGAACTGAACGAAGATGATTTTGATCGTAGGATTCAGTTTTGCGCACAAATGATATAAATCTTTGTAACGCCGATGATCTTTGCGCCGAAGAAGGGTTCGCTGGCCGAATGTTGTTTAGTGATGAGGCAATATTTTATTTAAATGGAACAGTGAACAGGCAAAATTGTCGCTATTGGTCGAAGCACAACCCTCACTGGATGATGGAAGCCTATATCCAGTTTCCAGAAAAAGTCAACGTTTGGGCAAGAATAGTAGGTGATAGGATTGTTGTGCCCATTTTCATTGACGGATTATTGACAGGCCAAAAATATTTGAAGCTTTGGCGGTTCTGAAGACTTATGGTTCCAACTTCCAACAAGATAGGACTCATTACTCCTCATTATAACCAAATTGTACGCGACTATCTCGACGAAATCTTCCAAAACAGGTGAATTGGAAGGAGGGGTTTTATTGAATGGCCAGTACGATCCCCCGATCTGACACCTTTAGTTTTTTTCTTATGGGGTTACATCAAAAGTAAAGTATGCTGTAATCGACCAACCACAATTGACCAATTGAAAGAGGTAATCCAAGCCTATATGAGACAAATACAGCCAGGAGTACTCCAAAATGTTTGTTCGTCATTTCGACATCGACTGGCATACTGCCAAGAACAAAATGGTCAACAGTTTGAACATTTAATATGATATTTGCCTTAATCAAAATTTTTTAGTTATTATGTATTTTGTAATAAGTATTATTTGCACATTTACTCATTTTTGTAATAAGGTATTATTTTACACTTTCTTAAAACAAATGTAATGTCAGTATTTCTATCAATAGAGAATTTTTTTCTTGGTGATAACTGATTTCTCACTACAAAACAGCACAATTCCACGTCTATCATGTTTTACCTTTAGAAATTAATATCTCGGGAACTAATATGCCAAAAAAGCTGCTGCAATTAGAATTTTATGATCTATCCAAATCCACCAAAAAAAAGGGGGGTATTTTAAAAAAATTGCTGTGGCGGCATAACTTTAAAACGGAGAGAGATAGAAAAATGAAAATGGTCTCAAACTGTGCCTTTTAAAACAAATCAAATTGACCTCTCCCAGCGTTGTTCGAAAATTCCTACAGGAACAAAAATTATTCGAAGTTTCGAAACTTTATCGACCAATGAAACCTCAACGTTTGCGACAGTACCTACCAGGTATATGTATATACTTTCAAAACGAAAGGAGGCAAATAATGAAGTGCTGTGGCAAAATTATCTTCGATCAATTTCCTAGAATAAATGAACCTAAATTAAACGATCTTAAAGGATTGTAACACTTAATTATGGAGAATGCATAATTGTAGCATAGGGTAAACTGGCATTATTACCTGAGAAATGTACTCGACATCATAAAGTATGATTTTATTAGTCATCATTAATGTTTGTAAATATTTTACAGTATTTTGCGTATAGATTGATATTTGTCCTTTTGCAATAACACTATTATTATAAAAAAAACTAGAGCCAATGAAGCAAGACGTTTCATTATATTTTTATTACAAAATGTAAACTGTGTTAGCTTAAGGTCACAGTTTTTGTGTTTAAATAAAAACCACGCTACATTTTGTCTATGACGGGAAACAACAATTATTCATAGTTATTATGATTTTTTTAGACAAAGGAATTAATTAACCGATCTGAATAAGGCTAAGGATTTTGATGTAAGGCGTTAAGGATGTTAATTTAAATACTTCCTGAACCTGTAAGGTTTATAAAAATACCTCGCTAATTATTAGATATCAATAACTTCATTTTCTAAAAACTTTTGAATAAACATGATTGCAACAAAATCAAGGCTAGTTTACCATAAAATTGTGGCACCCAAGAACTCGTTTATATAATATTCAAAAAAACTGAATTATAAACTTGTGAAACACGTAGAAATAAATAGATATATTTAATTGACGTAAGCTACTTACCTATAATTATTTCTAAGGATTACCTTAAATATATACAGGGTCTACCACTTAAACCTCCCCAGCCCCATATTTTTCATATTTTTTAAGCAGTGGCCTAGCTTGGCTCAATAAATTGTAGATAATATCAAGGTCTTTAAATATATGGCGTGCAAAGTAAATCAAAAAACTTTTTTTGGAAGAAATGGTTACGATAACAAGCAAAATTATTTTTTACCTAGCCCAGTACATAAATTTTATTAAAAGTGTTTGATACCTACAGGTTTGAATTAACTTATTACAAATTATATGATATTATTTTATTTTCAAGAAAAAAAACACTTTTTTGTAACAGACTCAACACTTTTTGGTAGAAATATACAATATATTGCTGTAATATGCGTCCTCTGTGTTCAGTGAAAATTGAAAATTTAGTGACACTAAGAAAACTATTTCTGCTCTGGAATCATTATTAGCTTTGCAATTGGATTTTGGTATTGGTATTAGAAACTATAATATTTTAAGAAAAATTGTAAACAAAATATACTACTCTGGCTGTTTTAAAGGTTTTAATGAGAAGGGTTTTATCTAAAAATAAATACTTTAGTTATCTGTAAAAACTGTCTTAATTTGCAAAAACCGAAAATATTTCGAATTTAAGGATAATAATTATTGGTCTCTTATTCTGCAATCCTGGACCACTGTATAAGGAAATAAAAATGGCTACTCTGTTGCTACCAAGTGAACATATGTGCAAAAATATCGAAACCCTAAACGTGTTCAGTTTGTTAGGATTCGTCTACAAAAATAAATTAATTAATGTCGAACGGAAGGGATGGGCCATGTATTGAATCACAAATTTCATACATGGCTTGGATGACACAGGTGCACTTAACAATGGTCGCGGTTATGTAAGGTATTCTGAACATGATCGGAATAAACATTCCTATTAATTGTGTTGTTTTGCTAGAGACTGTAAATGCCACTAACAGGAGTTCGTTAACTTAGGAAGATGTTAAATAGTGCTAATTATTGTCGGTTTGTTTAGTCATCGTCATCACCAACGAAATAAAATACCTACGTAATATATTTTATATCCTAGAGAAAGAGATAGAAAGAATCGAATTGGGACGTCGAGATCGGCCGATGCCGATGTACAGGGTTTTTTCATAATTAACCACCCCCTTATAGAGTTTATTTGAGGAAATAGGTACAGAAAAATTTTATATGCAAAAGTTGCAGTATTTTTCCTAAATTTTTCAATCTGCCAATAAAACAAACAAAACAAATGACTATTGCAAAATGGCGAAATTAAACTTAAGGGTTTTTTTTCGACACCCTATATTATATTATTACGTTTCGAAATCCTTCCTGATTTCATAAAAATATAATAATAAGTTGTCTCATGGGTTTAAATAAAACAATCTTCTTCATGTCACATTGTTTTGTCCACATAATAGTCTAAATACAAAGTTATTATAGGTATATCTTTGAAATCAGGAAATTATAAGGCTTTCGAAAATATAATAATATACAGCGTGTCGCAAGTTTCGTGGAGCCACTCCTATATCTCAGAAACTGCTGATGCGATTTTTTTGAAATTTGGGTGGTTCTTCACTGCTCCTAATTAGAATTTAATGACGTAGTAAAATTTGGGAATCATCATTGGCGTACCTTTACAAAGGCTAACGTAAGGGTAGATTTTCCGAGAATTTATATTAACTATTTTTTTAGAAAATATTTAGTAGGATATCTTTAACCAGCACCTTTAAAAACCCCTTTGTACAAAATTTCATTATAGTGGGTTCAAAGGTGGCCGCCAAGATCTCCAGATTTAACGCCACTTGATTTATTTCTTTGTTGTGGGTACTTTAAAACTTAAGTTTATAAAGCTCAGCCAGAAGCCATGATTTTAAAGCTAGAATAACTTGAGAATGTAAACAGATATCCCGGAAAACATTTTGAAAAGTCCGACAAGAATTCGAAAATGGGCTGTATTATTGTTTAGCAAACAATCACTTTGAACATTTAATAAAATAATTTTCTGATTTTCTGTCTACTTATTTTGAATCACTACGAATCAAACAATTTCATTTCTTTTTGGCATGCGGATAGAACTTTTTAAACCCTTTAAAATGATGGATCACAAGATAGGGAGTGCACCTTTTTCTGTCATTGTTATTCTGTTGTGGTTCCATTTCATGAAATATATGTTTATTTCCAAAGAAAAAAAGCAAGCATTCTTGTATATAAAAACCATAAAATGTTAGTATTTTCAATTCCTTAAATTTGTTTCTACACGATCGACTAAATTTTAAATTTACCATTATTCTCACTGCCCTCTTCTGTACAATAAATACATAATCACTATCTCTACTGTTCCCAAAAAAGATTATGCCATAACGACTTAAAGATTCTCATTTTGCAGGATAAATAGTTTTTATTGTTTCTAAGTTTACATACCTTTTTTGATAAGACTCTCATGCTGTAACAAACTGAATTTAATTTCGCACACAAATTTTTTACATGATTCTCCCAGCATAATGTACCTATTATCAATATACAAACCTAAAAATTTAGTACAATTTGATAATTTAATGACAGACTCTTCAAGATTTATTTCAGTTGGAATGGTAACCCTTGAATGGCTAGTTTTGAATATTGTTATGTTTGTTTTCTGTTCATTCAGTATCTGTTTGTTTTTGAGAAAAAATTTATTCACACCTTTTACTATATAATTTGTTGATCTTATTGAATCATCAACAGAATATGAATAAATTAAAAAATTTGTGTCATCTGCGTAATTCGTTATGTCATAATTAACACTTGCTTTTTTCAGACTGATGTCATTTATATACATTATAAACAGTATAGGACCAGTTATGCTACCCTGCGGAACTCCAAAATTTAATGATTTTGTTTCGGATTTTGCTTGTCCACTGCCATTATTGACAAATACTAACTGTTTTCTACCAGTAAGGTAAGATCTGAACCACTGCAATGCATTACCTCTTATTCCGTATTTCTCTAACTTAAATAGTAATATCTCGTGATTTAAACAATCATATGCTTTTGACAGGTCAAGGTATAAATCTAGGACCAATTCATCCCTTTCTATTGCTCTGAGTATATTTTGAATAAATAGAAAAATTGCAGTATGAGTCGATCTATCTTCTCGGTATCCACGTTGCATATCATTTAATAAACCACAAGACTTTACGAAGTTCTTAAGACGACTACACATTACAGCCTCAAAAATTTTGGAAAACCAAGATAATAGACTTATAGGTCTATAATTTTGAATTTTAGATCTATCTCCCTTCTTATACAGATGCTAATTTTAAGTTATCTGGGAAAATCCCAAACTAGATAGAATTATTAATTATATACACTATTGGATCAAGAATATACCTAATACACTGTTTTATTATGGTTGTGGAATTTCATCATCCCCACTACTCATTTTGTTTTTAAATTTTTTGACAATGTCTATTATTTCTGGACTGACAAACATTGATTTATTATTTTGTATTATGTCACATGTAAAAGGTATATCTTCTAGTTTATCTAACAACAACTGTACACCGTCAACTAAGAAATTATTGAAATCCTCAGCAACTTGTTTAGGTTCTCTAGGAACTTGTATGCTTTGAGTACTGTATAGTCTTCCCCTTTTATTTCCCTTACAATATTCCACATACATTTTGACTTGTTATCTGAGTTTTTTAGTTTATTTTGATATTTATTTGACCTACCTTGTATTAACTTTTTATTAAACTCTTTTTTGTCTCTCTATACTGTCACAAATGGCCAAATTATTTATTTAAAATGTTATTTTAAAAATGGTATGTTAAATAAATAATTTGGCCATTTGTGACAATACAAATCTTTATACCTTTCATCAACAGTACTCAAAGTATACAGAATATCTAGCCTGTTCTTACATTCGTTGATTTCCGGATCAGTTTGAAAACTGTTTTTTCTCTTATTATTATAATTTTCTGATATTTTCTTAATGGAAAAACAGTTATTAAAGTTTCCAATGAATATATCAATGAAAACATTCCACTGTTCATTTATTTGACTCTCATCTAACCTGTAAATATCAGACCAGTTCGTATTTTCTAAACAGTGATATTTTCTGAGTTAATTATTCTTTTAAGTGCAAAATTTGTCTTATGATTTTTCTCAATATTAACTACTAGTTTTTGTGCAGTATGATTGCTTAACGTGTTCGTGTTTACGTTGACAAATTTCCAAATTTGATTCGAATTTAGTTTTGTATATATTCTGATTATTAGTCCTACTAATATTTTATATTGAATATACAGTATGTCCCCGGATTGAGTTTATAAGAGGGAAAACTTCTTTATTTTTGATATAACGAAATATACTTGTCAGTATATTTAAATATGTATACATTAACGCAGCAAATATTCAAAAATTAAAAATTTGATTTTTCATAAAAAGTTTTCCTTCAGTCATAAATAAGCATGCCACTGATAAAAATAACATTTCATGTACCCAGTACATGAAATATTGTGTTATTAAGAATCAAAAATGTGAAAATAATACAAGAATAAAATACCCTGATTTTTAGTTTCATACAAAAATGTCAGAGGAATACAGTATTTTGATTGTTTTGAAACCACCAAATCCATGATGGAAACGTCGACGGACAGTTTTTTTAATTATCACTTAAAAATGGTGATCCATTTATTTTATTTTAATTATTATTTTAATTTCAGTGTTAGAACCGTTTGTCAAAATGTCAAGTTATTGATCATGTAAAAGTATAAAATTTTCCCACTAACTTATAAATCACCATTTTTAAGTGAAGATTAGAAAAAAGTATCCGTCGACAAATTCAATTCAAAGGAGACCAGTATACACTGTAATCATGAAAAATGAAACACAATGTATGTTCAAGACTGATCAATCAACGAATCTAGAAGAGTACAACTGGAATATGGCACAGACAATTTTTCTCTTTTTTAAACAGAGCTTCCAAGACCTGTTTTGATTCGCCTAAATCCTTTACCCGATTTCAGTTTAATTCAACAAAATTAATGAACGGTGATTTTTTGCAAAAATTTTCAATTTTTAATCAGATCTTTACCTTGAGCAAGCTTTACTTAAGACACTTTTTGATCCGACCGCATACTGATTTCAGATTTAAATGTTTCAGGTTCAACGTTATGCCAATTTGGGCAAATTGCCATTTTCGCATTTGAAGTTGTTCATCAAAATCAATTTTCGTTCGACACCAATAATTTATCCATGAATTGTGTAAGAAGAACATCATAACTGTTTGATTCTGAATGATAATGTACTATATTATATGCACTGATAATACTAATCACTATCTGCATTAATGTTGAGTGAAAAAATGATAATATTTTGTATTTTTATGCAACTCTTTCCCATTTACTTAATTCCTCCTCTTTCATGTATGTATTATCATTTCATAAAATTATTTATAAGAAAAATCACATAAAAAGTTTTCTAATATTTATTTTATTTTCATTATAAATTCTGAAACTTGGCATCACTCTTTACTTTTTAATTTCAAACAAGCGGTAAAAATGATTTATTACCGTCCCCAGAACAACAGCAATGGAGCATGTATTCATACTGTTGGCACAATTCATAGGTATTAAGAGGACACATCGTCTGAGGAGCACATTTCACCGGAAGGAAATCTAAAACACATTTTTTTTTATGTTAAAAAATACATATTAATTAGTTGTATCTATCTATATTTTTATATTCATGTAGGATTCACATATAGGTATCACACTGTATTTATTCTCTAAAGTGGCAATTTTAATATTGGCCAAATAAAAGTTTAACGAAGAAATTATTTATATTTGAAAATATTTTAGATTTTGAGTATGATTTATATAGTCACCCACTGAGAAATACAGCAATTCAGTTCAATGTTCAGTGTTCAATGATCAAGGAAACCTGCAGGAATTAGCAGGATGCAGATTATACGCCAGAGTAAAGGAAAAACCAAAAGTTTACAACAAAGACAGAACGTTCACACAACCATTCGTGTTAGAAATAACACGGAAAATGATTTTCAATATGCATCTGCAGATGGCATTAATTCAACAAAAAAATTAATTACATAAGTGGTTGGGAGATAGTCAATAATAATATAGGAGTAGAAGAAATCCAGAAAGAGACTTCAAAAAATGTAGGTACTGATATACCCACATAGCATTCCATTAAAAAAAGGTATTTGATCCTATAATATTGTCTTGGCTGCCCTGTATATTCGAAAATAATTTCCGGTTATAGAGTTTTTTTATTTTACTTGTATTTTTTTTAATTTTAACTATTTTAACAGAAAATTGTTGGTGCTCAATAAAATTTAAATACTCCTATTACGTATTAATTACTTTATTCATTACACTACATTTAGAAACATATTTTTGTACTGTGTGGCCAAAAAAACGATCTCAAATGCCTTAGCATTTAATTTACACATGTTCTTACTATTTTATTTTCGCTGTTCAGATGAGAAATATTTCTCTGGTCACACTGTACAAAAACAATTTTTATTCATGATTATCAATCTAAATACGTACCAAACAATTTAGCGCAACCACAACAATATCCCTGAACTACGGCGGGATCGTCATCACAAAACCGATGTGGACATCCAGTGCATCTGGGCCCCAAACCCAAGAGGGGTATATGCACTAAAACCAAAATAAAGCAAATGTAACGAATTTGTAAACGTAGGTATTTAATTCTGCAAATGAAATTAACAAAACTTATTCTTACATCTTCTTGCGGATGCTGTTTCGGGGACAGCAGCGTACACATAAGACACTAAATAAACGAAGAAGATGAGAGCACAAGTGTTAATTATGATTTTCCGAGCCATGATGCTTACTGTACTGTTTTCTCTGCGAACTCATTTTTAAATAAGCAACTTATCAAAATGAAGCAAAATAGCTTAAAAATACATTAAGATTATAGTCATTCGTAAATGCCTTACGAGATAATTTGTTTGGTCTTTAAAAAACCGATAGTATTATTCCCTAGAAACGTATACCTAGACGATAAAAAATTCCAAGCAGGAGAAATAGCTAAGTGTGAGTCCAAAAGTTGAATGTAGATAACAGTGTAATAATAGAAATTTCTATACGAGATATAAATTAATTAGCCTCTAGCTTGGATTTCTTACCAGAACAGCGGCCCGGCGGCGATTTTTCGTTTGGAAATAGCGTTTAAAGATTTCGTGTTTTCGCAATTTTTTCAAATTTTCAAATTTCTCCAAACATGTCTCCGGGCCAAACTTAATAACTCGCACCTCCTTCAAGATGAACCGGCGGCGTAATATTTTTTGAAAACTAGAAGTTATTTAGAGAATCCCGTGGGGTAATCTTTTTTGTCGATTTTGCCTCCTAAGAAAGTTATGAATTTTTGAAAAGAGGCGATTTTGTCAGATTTTAGCGATTTTTCAAACATGTACCCTTTAGAAACGCGCCACAGTCATTCCCTTTGGATCTAGAGGATCCGGACCCGAACAGCGAACAAGAAGGAAAAATGAAGAACTCTGTTTTTTAGGTCCATCTCCGATATTAGCCGAGATTTTTTTTAAAAAGGACGATTTTTCCGGGGGCCCCTTCCCCGGAGGATTTTTTCGACCGAAATTTCGGGAGAACTAGAACCAACCTTCTTCACGGATCCCTGAAAATTTCGTTGCTTAATATCCACCTGCGGCCGAGCTCGGATAATAGAATAACCATTATGATCCATTTTTTTTACATCTTCGATAATTTTTTTCACCATTTAGCAACGAGATAGACGTCATTCGCAAAAGAATTTTTTTTCATATAAGACATTATCGAGGACATTATTGAATCCTTGTGTCGCGATGAGGTCGAAAATCCTGGTCGAGGGCTCTCCTACTATAGAGATGGTATTTTAGAATATTTTGAAATAGCTTTTTACAAAATAATTTTCGCCGTGATCTATTGCCCACCTTCCGAAAATTCGTGATAATCCAATAACAAAATCAGAACTATGTGAAATATGATTTCAGAAATAGAGGATAAAGAAAGATATCAAATTCTCAAAATAATATCCCATTTCAAATGAGGATAAAAAATAAAATTTAGGAAAAGACTTTCTCAGATCCAATATATCCTTTTTCTTCAAGCGTATAACAATACTTACATTACATAAGTACTGCAACACGTCCTGTAGAAGGAGCCTATTATTGTATTAGTACAAATATTTCCCATTTTTTTCCTAGTACAAAAATGAAATACTGTATCCATGGAAACGAATTAGAAATCTAAGTTATGACTTGTCATAAACTGTCATTTTAAAAGTTGACGTTGCGCATCGAGCCGTTTTTTAAATTTAAAAGCGAAAAAGTCTGAAGAAATGCAGTGCGTACCACCTGAAATACTTGAAATTGCAAATTCACCTACGTCATGTTTCATTGATAAATAAAATGGTTAGTATTACATATATTTTTTTTTACTAAGCTTGAATGCATTTGACCTGATATCATTTTTCAAAATTAAAGTTTTGATATTTTTGATTTTAACGCTTGAAGAAAAAATAGTATATGTCACTCGGAGTAGAAGGCTCATTATGTGTTTCGCCCAGTTTGCTGCCTCGGCTTGCGCCTCGGCTGAGCAAACTTCTGGGCTCAACAATAATGGTCGCCTTCTACTCCTAGTAACATAATATACTATTTTCATGTCATTAACATAAGCCAAAAATTACGAATTTTCTCTCTCTCTCTAGCCTATCCACGTAACATCATGAACTTGCCATTTCACATTGAAACTTTTCCAACAAAAGTATATAGAGCCATTAATTTACTATCAAGCCTACTAAAACTAAATATTTGAACTTGCATAAAAGAACGGCTTACAATATTTCTAAATCAAAATCATTTTTCTGAAATCGCTCAGGAATGTCTACTTTCTCGGCGCAATTCCAGACCCCAAAATAGCGTATTCTAGTATTTTAGTCCGTCGCTAAGCAACCATCAAAAAACGAGTCCGGGAAAGCACTTTCCCGGCCTAGGCCGGGAAAGTAAGTTTCCCGGACTCGTTTTTTATCTACATTTTAGACAGTATAGTACATTGTGTACCTAGTAGGAAAAGCCTAACATTCCCGGACGACTGTGAAGATTGCTTGTCGAGGCGCAGCCGAGACAAGCAACACGGAGTCCGGGAATGTGCTTTTCCTACGAGATACACATACTATTTTTTCTGAAATCGCAATTAATATTATTATAATTAAGAAATTTTTATTAATCCATAACATTTTTTCATTGCAATCTAATTGCTTATGAAATCGTTTCCTTTGCAATCACTGTTTATTTATTGATGTGCATGCTTATTTCGTTTCAATACGTGCTACAAATTAAAATGGACAATGATGACACACAGGTGTCTGGGACACCACCAGAGACTACAGCTGCAAATAATGTGACTTTAAATTTTCATGGATTATTGCCACGAAAAAGACATGACTTCCCGATCTGAAAAATGTCATGATTTCTAATTTATCTTCAATTGAAGGCATCTCTACGTTATAGTCAAATTACTCCCATGCTGAGATCAACACTTAGTACAAAGGAAGACATTGATATATCAAAATATTCGAAATTACGCGTTTTCCTGAAACGTCAAGGTGACAGCTATAAACCAAAGAAGCTGAAAGTTCTGTCAAATGAACAATTTGAAATATTTATTACTCAAGCACCAGATCATATGTACTTAATGAATAAGGTATACGTTTAAAATGTGAGAATTTTAAAATTATCCAGATATTTATGTAGTTTTTACTTTTTAGGTTGCCTTAATATTTGGTGTGGCGTGTGGCCGGTGCATGTCGCCGTGATAAACTGTGTCAATAATTAAATTTGTCTGCGTATATTTATTTACTGTCTAAAATGTCTAAAACGAGTCCGGGAAAATTACTTTCCCGGCCTAGGCCGGGAAAGTACTTTCCCGGACTCGTTTTTTGATGGTTGCTTAGCAACGAACTAAAATACTAGAATACGTTATTTTGGGGTCTGAAATTGCGCCGAGAAAGTAGACATTCCTGAGCGATTTCAGAAAAAATAAATATACGCAGACAAATTTAATTATTGACACAGTTCATCACGGCGACAAGCACCGGCCACACGCCACACCAAATATTAAGGCAACCTAAAAAGTAAAAACTACATAAATATCTGGAAAATTTTAAAATTCTCACATTTTAAACGTATACCTTATTCAAGTATGATCTAGTGCTTGAGTAATAAATATTTCAAATTGTTCATTTGACAGAACTTTCAGCTTCTTTGGTTTATAGCTGTCACCTTGACGTTTCAGGAAAACGCGTAATTTCGAATATTTTGATATATCAATGTCTTCCTTTGTACTAAGTGTTGATCTCAGCATGGGAGTAATTTGACTATAACGTAGAGATGCCTTCAACTGAAGATAAATTAGAAATCATGATATTTTTCAGATTGGGATGTCTTTTTCGTGGCAATAATCCATGAAAATTTAAAGTCACATTATTTGCAGCTGTACTCTCTGGTGGTGTCCCAGACACCTGTATGTCATCATCAAACTCATCATTGTCCATTTTAATTTGTAGCACGTATTGAAACGAAATAAGCACTCATATCAATAAATAAACAGAGATTGCAAAGGAAACGATTTCATAAGCAATTAGATTGCAATGAAAAAAATGTTATGGATTAATAAAAATTTCTTAATTATAATAATATTAATTGCGATTTCAGAAAAAATAGTATGTGTATCTCGTAGGAAAAGCACATTCCCGGACTCCGTGTTGCTTGTCTCGGCTGCACCTCGACAAGCAATCTTCACAGTCGTCCGGGAATGTTAGGCTTTTCCTACTAGGTACACAATGTACTATTCCAATGCAGCACAGATTTTCCAAGTAGTATAAGAGTAGGTACCGAAACTGGTGTTAATGGTAAATATGACATTTAATATGTATATGGCTTAAATAATTTATTCTCATTATAATTATAATTGAAGGTTGTACAAAATATGCCTACATTATATCTACACAACAGGGTGGTCCAGTTTATAATAGCAAAGGATTTTAACAGGAGCTAGTTCAGCGTAAAATAAAGACAGTTTGCCCTATAAACTATGGTCGAATTCTGCTTTGTTTATTATCTACAGGGTGTTAAAGATGGAAATTGATAGATGGAACTCAATATAAACAAAAGAGAGCTTTTTGAAATTTAGTATAGATTTAAGTAGGTTGTTTTGTATTCTTTATAGGATAGTGGATGCAATTTTTTAATCGAGAATACAGCGGTGCGCGTATGGGCTAACTAAAAAATATTTTATTTGAAAACAAAGGTACGCCACTGTTTTTCACAAAATCGATATGCTTGTGAGATTTTCTGTGCTATTTATAAACTTTTTTGCATCTTTAAATGTGTCTATTAAATGCACCGTTCCCGAGTAAATTGACCTCAAAGATAAAGATGAAAGAGACTAGCATCAAATTCTGAGTTGTAATAAAATAATTTTTTAATAATATCTAACATTTATAAATGACTTTATTTAGGCTTTATACAAGCATAATAACAAAAAACATATCCAATTTGATATACTCTATACTCACATTGATGTTTCATCCCTAAACATACAATTATTAAGTTTATTGGATCTTCTTTATTGCATGATAAAAATTGGATTAAAAATTACAAAATTCAAAACGTCGAAAAATAAATTACTAGAAAAAAATTTTTTAACACCACAAAATTCATTCATTATGTATAAAGCCTAAATAAAGTCATTTATAAACAATACATATCAAGCAAAGAAAGATAATTGTAAAAAAAATATCTAACATTCTAACAACTACAAATGATCACAAATATATTTGCATTTCGATCTGTTGAGGTAGATTTTCGATTTTTGCAACTAATTTTTAAAAAATATCCAAAGGCGTTTGAATTTTCATCAAAATTTTTGAAAAATTAGGGGCAAATATCGGAAATCGTTTGCTTCTGCGCACCCGCACTAGGGTGGCCATTTTGCCGACAGAAAACGACCCACCGCTTGAACCAATCGCGGTCTCTTTAGTCTTCTTGGATGCGTTATGCGAAAACCTAACCTCCTTGACGAAAAAGAAAGAGAGGGCCAAATTTCGTATGGCTCAGTAACAAGCGAGAATTCGATCAACTGATCAAACGCTTTTGACTAGCCCCGTTGTCACATGTTTCATAGTTTCTTGTTTCTGCATCATGTCAAAGTTGTCAAATTTAAATTTGTTTGTCTATTGTTACCGTTTTCCTTATTCCATTGATTTTTGCACATTAAAAACAGTTCTTTTTAGAAGTAACGATAATTAATCTTCAAAACATCTGCACTTTGCCAAATTATAGGTATACTATATAAATACCTCGATAAAAATATAAAATTATAATAGTTCAAATCTAAAGACAGGCGAGATCGTTAAATTATTCTGACATTTAACAGACAAATTGTAGGTTATGTTTTGTTTTGACGTTTAAATTTGTTTACATTCGGATGTCATTTCAACAAGCATGAACTTGACTAACGCAGTACTGATTTGATTCACACGAATTATAATGATGACGTAACGGTCTTCTTTCGTGATTTGAACTATATATATACATGTTGGGAATGAAGCACTGACAGGTACTCAAATAATGACCCTTTAGAATAATAAGCGTATTTAAAAAAAAGGTTTCCCAACAATTTTAATGAAATATTTCCTAAAGTTTTCTTGTTTTCGAGTTTTTCTTTGGCAATTTATATTTCTGGTGCAAGAGAACGCTTTTCTATAAAAGGTGGTAAAATTGTCGTAGGTACATTGAAGCGGAAAGTTTTCGAGATATTTATCTTCAAAACGTTAGCCCTTTTAAATACTAGAAAAACAATAATAGGTAATAAATTAATTGATAAATTAATTAATAAATAAACTAAAAACAGCATTAGCTGACTAGTAGTATCATATTTTCTTGGATTAGAGATTTAAATACAGCATAACCGATCAAAAACAAAACTGAATCGAAAAATTGTAGACTGTCAAAAAAATAATTTAACAAAGAGATCCTTTGTTAGAGTTTTTTATGAAAGCTTATTTTCCCAATTTTTAAAACGACTAAAACTTTGAAGTCAAATATCTCGAACATATTTAAAATATGCAGATGACGTCGTAGTTCAAAACAAAACAGAATCAAAGGATGACATTTATTACAAAAGTCATATCACCTTTTTGAACAATAAAAATTAGACCGTCCGAAAATTTTTTCGAAAATCTTTTTGGAAAATTTTATCGAATTCATCATCTTAGTACTGTTTACTAAAAGCAGGAAATATATTAGATGTGTTCATTGGTATTTAATTTTACAATTTTACAAAAATCTTTTCTTTTTTAAACGAAATTGATGCAGACATGTGAAACTAGATTTATCAAAAGAAAAAGTCCTAAATACAAGTTTCTGAGCCACTGTAATCATTTTCTGTGCGAGTTCGCTTTAAATAACAAACTTATCATCCCAAGACAAAATTACTTTAAAATACATTAAGATTAGATTTTTGTAAATGCCTTTTTAGATATAGTTGTAATTTAATTTTTAGACAAAATGACAAACATTACTTAGACGATATAAAAATTCTAACCGCGCAATAAATAATTACGGTTCAATAAATCACAAAAAATATGGGGACAGCTGATTTTTTTCACAGAAACCTCAGAAATAAAAATTACTTAATCTGATGTTGAAATTATTTATTTTTGATTATTTATTTCATATTAATCAACCATGAAATCACAAAATTTTGTATAACAATTATTTTAGTTTGAATAAGAGAGGAAAATGTAATTTTATAAATTTATTTTGTGCAGACTTCGATTTTGGTGAAAATTGATCGTTTATTTAAAATTCGCTCAAAGTGTGGCAAAACAACAAAGTACATGTTTTCAATCACTTTTGTATGTAGTTTCATAATTCAGTATTAGAATGTAAAAATCACGTACACAGGGTGAATTTTTTCATAGGAGCCCTAAAAATAAAAATTAGTTGAGCCGGCCCTGGAATTTTCTGTATTTGATTATGCATGTAAATTGACAATTAATAGTATTATAAATCCACAATACGAGCTTCTAGTGATTAGTTTAAAAGATATTACCTTAAGAAGTTTTGGGCAAAACTCATAAATCACTAAAATCAATAAAAAAAAGGCTCAGGCTTTTTTCAATAGTCATTTCTAATTCACCTAGGTGAACTCTATCTACCATAACATTTTGTCCCTTTCCTCGTGAATCACCCTGTATAGATTATGTAAACTCTTTCATACTCACTACTTCCTTATCAAAATTTGACTTGTGTCAATTATTTGTCAATTATTCTGTGTACTGACAAGACGTGTTTATAGCGGATTAAAATTTAATTATGTCTGATATCCAAATTCCTAGTGAAGAGGCTGATACGACCTCCGAATCATCAGATAAGCCAGTTAAGACACCGTCACCAGTGCAAATTGAACCGATCGTCGAAGAAGAGGAGGAGGAATTTAAAGAGGATGAATGCGATAGTCAGCATTTGTTAGACAGAAATACAGAGTCTTTCAGATGTTTAGCACAGATAATAGTATCGAGCAGTTCCTTTTTCAGGCAGCTCGTTTATCTGTTTCCACCTCTAGAAGATCCCGGAATAAATGATGCATTTGACTATGTAGGTCTGTTATTATCCTATAATATCTCTTAGTATTGCAATATTTAACCATGCAACTGAATTCATGTGTTTTTGCTTAAAGCTCCTGCGTACATTAAATATGTTGAGTATTAGAGGTCGAACAAACTGAGAAGATTATAGGGCGTGGCCTCTGCAGCGAACCGATTTAGTTTCGTCAACCTCATAATATTTCTAGTTTTTATTCACTTTTCGTCTATGTTTGCTGACATCGCACTATACCCTTTTTTCGACTTCACCGAACTCATACATAATACTCAGTTTAGGGAATCACATCATAGTTCATTATTCACAGCTACTAATTCTATAGCGACATATTTTTTTACTGAATCTACCACTTCTTCGAAACCCCCGATTGGGACGAAACTCACCCCCAACGAAAGCGAACCCTTATTCCTTTTTAATATTCCATATTTGATCCATTTTTAAGCAAACTATCCAAAAATATTTGAATTTAAAACTGCTATAAAATTAGTCCGAAATGAGATATTTACTCTATTTTTTATGCTTACAAAATCAAAATTTCGACGAATCACACATATGTTTATAATTTTAGAACCTGAGCCAGTATACGATGATATCGGCATTGAAAAATACACTGATATGTGTAAGGAACTAGAAATCGTTCCGATTTCAAGGGTAATTCAATCGCTTCCGGAAGATACGTTGAATTTGAAGGTAAGTAAAGATTTAGAAATGGGTTACATTCCGTTAAATCATCTCCGATTTTAAGCTCTAAAGTAAACTAATACACTTATTAGACAAACTAAGCATTCCTCCATTAATAAATAATTCTTTCTAGTATTATGGTTTAACCCCGAAGCAAATGAAAGCGGTGACAGAAACTCTTAAAATAAATGCTCACATAAACGAATTAATTTTGCAAGACAACTGGATTAACCCTGATGTCGCTGAATTGTTGAGCGGTATGATACAGGATAACAGAAGCATTACTTATTTGAACTTGAAAGAATGTAGAATCGGTGCAGAAGGTACGTATTGGTCACAGTTGAACATTTATATTTTTTGTTGTAAATGCAAAAAGAAATTTAACTTTAATTTAAAATTTGACTAGTAAAATACACAAGTGGTACTGGTATCATCAGGGAAGATCCGTAGATGACTGAAACAGTACTCTCTGTTATTTTCATTAAAGAATTCGTTGTATTACAGAAAATATTGAAAATTTTAAACAATTGATTTAGTTTAATTTAATACTGAGCCCTGAGCTAGAAAATGAAAGACTGTTGGTAGATTTTTTAATTTTTAATAGTAATCAATAGTTTGCATTTTCAAAATTGATTTCTGCATAAGCTGAAATAGAACTGCAGATTAATAGTTGGATGAGAATGTTCTATTAAATTTAAATGGGGATCCATGCCCCAATAAACCTCGTCATAATGCTGGTTCCGAGATATAGGTGGCGCTCAGAGCTGTCCAAACTACTTTTGAAAAGTAGTTAAACTACTTTTTGAAAGATAATGGAGAAAAATATTTTAAATAATGAGTTATTTAAATAATTTTCTGAAAAAATATTTTAAATAATTTATGATAAATTATTATCTTAAACTAATTTCTGCGAATAAACTAGAAACAAACAAACAATGGCGCGAACTGCGATCGTCTATCAATTTCGTCAAAAATTTACCACTTTTCTAGAGATAAATATGACATATACCGGGTGTAAACGAATAGTGGGCTACCCCTGTAACTTCCTCGTTTTTAAAGATATCGGGATAAAATTTTGTATGGTGAAATTAGGTAAGATTTACAACTTTTTGAGACCTATCCGCCATATTTGTCACTTCCGGTTTCACCGGAAATGGCCCCAATAGTCTTTTCTAAATGGACCACCCTGTATGTCTTTACATTTTGAAATAAAGAACACATTTTGGATACATTTATACTATTTTGAACAATTTATACAGGGTTGCAAGAAAAATAAATCCAATTTTAGTTGTCAATCTAGATGGCTGCGAATATGTTAAAATTATTTTTGTTCCAATGTAATTCATATAAAAAATACGAAAACGTCAATATGTCCAATAATACATGATACAGGGTGCTCTAAACTCATTAATATCACATTTTTCAAAATAACTCTTTTTTTTAATATGTATTATGATATGTGCCACTCGGATATTCAGAAAGCTCTATTTAGTAGGGGTTAAACGGTACCAAAAGTTCCGTACTGTGTAATCGTCACCGGTAGGAATGACAATTTTTCTTAAGAAATTTATGATTTATATCGAGGTTCAATTAAATTTTGTTCAACCCTGTATATTTGTGTTAATTAGAATGGGCCTCTGGCTCATTCTTGTTGCATATCATAAAATATTAACACAAATATACAGGGTTGATGAAAATTTAATTGAAGTTAGATACAGGGTGTCTCTAAAGGGTGCGGAAAAAATGCTACCACAAATTCCTGAGGCTAAAATATGACGATCTAACCCAACTTACCTCAGTCCAAAAGTGGATGATTTCGGAGATACAGGGTGTCCAAAGTTCAATTTGGTTTTAGTTTGCTAATTCACTTTCACGATATTCCAGTACTACTCGTCAGTTTTTAATGACAGTTATCTTATTACAACGCCAACGCTTCCAATTGTGTATTACAATAATTTAGACCTGGCCACACGAAATGAATTTTTTAAATCCATATTATCTCAAAAACGGCTGCTCAAATCAACTCTTACCAGGTATACCTTTTTTTAGGTAAAAGACGTTGGAGAATAAGAATGTTTATTTAGAAGTTAAATACAGTATGGCTCAAAAAAGTTATTTCATTTTAAAAGTATGCAAAGTACCGCAGGTGGCGCCCTCTAAATTTTACAATGAAAATGAGGGCAGATATTAATTTGTTACCCCACAAAACCCCCCCTAGCCGAATATTGTAACAATACAGCAATTATTAAAAAAATTATTTATGAAAAACTAAAACCAAATTGAACTTTGGACACCCTGTATCTCCGAAATCATCCACTTTTGGACTGAGGTAAGTTGGGTTAGATCGTCATATTTTAGCCT